>CM038672.1:646067362-647364070 GCA_021605145.1 Aegilops bicornis
TTTTCGGTCTCACCGAGATGGATCTCGGTCTCACCGAGATGGATCTCGGTCTCACCGAGATGGGATTGTAATCTCTCTGTTGCCCTTCGTAATGTTTCGGTCAAACCGAGATGAGCGATCGGTCCCACCGAGATTGCAATGCAAACAGTCTGTTTTATTTTCGTAACGTTTCGGTCCCACCGAGATGAGCAAATCGGTCCCACCGAGTTTGCCTGACCAACTCTCTGTTGGACTATTACCAAAATCGGTCCCACCGAGTTTGTGTAATCGGTCTCATCGAGATTATGTTTTATGCCCTAACCCTAATGATATTGGTCCCACCGAGTTGACATGTCGGTCCCACCGAAACACCTAACGGTCATATTATGAACCAATTCGGTCTGACCGAGTTCTCTGATTCGGTCCCACCGAGTTTGGTGATTTGTATGTAACGGTTAGATTTTGTGTGGAGGCTATATATACCCCTCCACCCACTCTTCATTCGCAGAGAGAGCCATTAGAACATGCCTACACTTCCAATACATATTTTCTGAGAGAGAACCACCTACACTTTTGTTGAGGTCAAGATATTCCATTCCAACCACATAAATCTTGATCTCTAGCCTTCCCCAAGTTGCTTTCCCCTCAAATCTTATTTCTACCAAATCCAATCCTATGAGAGAGAGTTGAGTGTTTGGGAGACTATCATTTGAAGCACAAGAGCAAGGATTTCATCATGAACACACTATTTGTTACTTCTTGGAGAGTGGTGTCTCCTAGATTGTCTAGGTGTCACTTGGGAGCCTCCGTCAAGATTGTGGAGTTGAACCAAGGAGTTTGTAAGGGCAAGGAGATCGCCTACTTCGTGAAGATCTACCCTAGTGAGGCAAGTCCTTCATGGGCGATGGCCATGGTGGGATAGACAAGGTTGCTTCTTCGTGGACCCTTCGTGGGTGGAGTCCTCCAGGGACTCGTGCAACCGTTACCCTTCGTGGATTGAAGTCTCCATCAACGTGGATGTACGATAGCACCACCTATCGGAACCATGGATAAAAAAATCTCCGTGTCAACATTGTGTTTGCTCCCTCAAACTCATCCCTTTACCTTCATATGCAATTGTTTTACATTCCGCTGCTATACTCTTAGAATTGCATGTGTAGGTTGATTGCTTGACTTGTGCTAAGTTGCTAAAATCTGCCAAGAACTAAAATTTGGAAAAGGCTAGATTTTTATTTGGTCAAGTAGTCTAATCACCACCCTCTAGACATACTTTCGATCCTACAAGTGGTATCAGAGCTTTGGTCTCCATTTGCTTTGATTTCCATAGCTTTTGGTGGTCATAGCCTTGGTTTCACAACCTAGGAGAGTATGGCGTCTAGTGAGGGAAACTACCACCGTAGAGGTCCTTACTTTGATGGTACAAATTTTGCTAGTTGGAAGCATAAGATGAAAATGCATATTCTTGGACATAACCCTGCCGTTTGGGCTATTGTGTGTATTGGCTTGCAAGGTGAATTCTTCGATGGGAAAGAACCTAACTATGAAGCTACTGCGGAAGAGTTGAAGATGCTACAATACAATGCTCAAGCTTGTGATATTCTCTTCAATGGATTGTGCCCCAAAGAATTCAACAAAATCAGCCGTCTTGAGAATGCAAAGGAAATTTGGGATACTTTGATTTATATGCACGAAGGTACCGACTCCGTCAAGGAATCCAAATTGGATGTGCTTCAAAGTCAACTTGACAAGTTCAAAATGAAGGATGGTGAAGGTGTCGCCTAAATGTACTCTAGGCTTGCTCTCATCACAAATGAGATTGCCGGCTTAGGAAGTGAAGAGATGACCGACAAATTCATCATCAAGAAGATCCTAAGAGCCTTGGATGGAAAATATGATACCGTGTGCACATTGATCCAAATGATGCCCAATTACAAAGATCTCAAGCCAACGGAAGTCATTGGAAGAATTGTTGCTCATGAGATGTCACTCAAGGATAAAGAAGAGCTTCACAACAAGTCAAGTGGTGCTTACAATGCATCGTGTGATGCTCCCACATCATTAAGTGAGAAGCAAACCTTCAATGAAGAATTGAGCCTAATGGTAAGGAACTTCAACAAGTTCTACAAGAGTAGAAGCAAATAAACAAGTTCCAAGTCAAGGTCCTACAATGACAAAAGATCTTCTAGTCGTGAGCGAAATTGATACAATTGTGGAAGACCCGGACACTACTCCAATGAGTGTACGCCCCCCTACAAAAGAAGAGAAGATTCTCCCAAGAGAAGAAGTAGAAGAGAAGAATCACCACCAAGAGAAAGGAGGAGTAAAGATGATCGTTATGAACGAAGACCCTCTCGGAAAAGCAAGGACTCGGAAAGGAAGGAAAAGTCATCAAATAGCTACACAAAAAGAAGACATCAAGCTCATGTTGGTGAATGGGTATCCGGCTCCGACTCCGACAATCACTCCGAAAGAAGTTATCACTCCGACTCCGAATATACTCAAGATGAAGGTGTTGCCGGTCTAGCACTTGTGTCAACCAACTCCTACGATATATTTGACTCACCAAATGAAGGAATTGGAATATGCTTCATGGATAAAGGTCCAAAGGTAACACATCCCGAGTATGTTGATTTCAATAGTGATGAAGATGATTTGCTAGGTGATGATGATTTACTTCTTGACAACTCTAGTGATGAAGACTATGATGAAATGTCAATTAATTATGCTAATCAAGATAAAAGGAATGATGATGATAAGAAGGAGATTGAGCGTCTAACTGAAGAACTAAACACTCTTAAGTTAGCTCATGAAACTACCTTGGAAAATCATCGAGAACTTTTAAAGACTCATGATAAGCTACGCTTTGAAAAGCTCAACCTTGAGCAAGAGCATGAGTTTTTAAAGGCAATCAATGATGATCTTCGCAAGAAAAGTTCTTCTTACATTGGCAAGCGTTTACTCTTGTCTACTTACATGCCACAAGTTAAATCTAGCAACAAGTACAAGAAAGATGCTTCATCTAGTAGTAACAACAATCATGCTAAATACAATGTTGTTGATTCTAGTAGTTCTCTTGATTCCACTAATGATTATCTTAGCCAAGTTACACTTGAGCAAGAAAATAGCTTATTGAGGGGAATTATAGAGAAATGTGTTTACAAGAGCCTTGCCGGAAGTAAGCAATTTGAGGAAATTGTACGCAAGCAAGGAAGACACCGGAAGAATCAAGGTGTTGGTTTTGAACGAAAGTTCAATGCCAATGGAGTTAAGTGGGAAGAAGATCAACACCCTAAGATGAAGTTTGTTCCTCAACAAGAGAAGTATGATCCTACTTCTTTCAAAGGGACACAAGCTCAAGATGATCTTCCACCACAAGACCACAAGCAAAAAGGCAAGGATAAGCTTCAAGAGGAAATTGATGCATTTGAAGAAGCACCTAAGGCCTTGGTCAAGTGGGTCCCCAAGACTACATCAAGTTCTACCTCATCAAGTACAACTACAACTCCAAGGATTCCCATCAAGATGGTGTGGATCCAGAAGAATAAGAACTAGAGAGTTCTTGAGGGTGACTCCGCCAACATACTTCACTATTATCATTTTGGCAAGGACAAGTGCAAACGACTTCCTTATCTTGCACTAGTTCAAGGAGTCACAAACCCTCTTGTTGGAAAGACAAGGGACAAGGTAACCTAATGCTTTCATGGACATCATCTTGTGGATGCATCAATCTATGTCTATGGATATCCTTGTTTGTTCCTTGTGGGACTAACCCGTGTAGGTATTGAAAGTGCAAGTCACTCCAAAGGATTGCTCCAAATGATCTACATCAACATTGAGCATCCACATCTTCAACACCTACATGAAGTCATCATCGACAAAACCCAAGGTTAGTTCATCCCTCTAAGGGGGGATATCACATCTAGGGGGAGCTTTACTCTAATCAATTGAGCTAAAGCAACTCTAATGGTGTGAACACAACAATGCTTTATGTAAAAGTGGAAACCCCACTTGTGCTTAAACGATGAGTATGACCTATGATCAAATGTTCCCATTTGACTTCTATGTCAATATACTCATATATAGATGACCTAGTCATCGCCAAATTGCTTGATAGACGCTAGAGTGTTTGTGGATGCTTTGTCACATATTTCATTTGCCATTTTATTGTGTGAGCATGTTGGTTGCATATTTTACTCATTCGAGGACATCCATTTGTTGTTTTGATTGTTGGGCTCTTTATCTTTTGCCAAATGGATGGACAAGAATGCCTAAGAACTCTCTCTAGCTATCTATACTTTTCTCGTCTCAAAATCTATTCATGCTACATCACAAAGTTTGATCAAGTCAGATTTGAACCACTCTGTGTGAGGAGCACTCGGAGTTCCCGATTCGTCATAGACTTAAACCTCCAAAACCTCTTTGTGCATCTCGGTCTGACCGATTCATCCTTTTCGGTCCTACCGAGTCACTAAGTTGATCTAGGGTTTTTCAATCTCGGTGCAACCGATTAGAACCTTTCGATCACACTGAGTTGCAATAACTGCTTGCAGTTTTGCATCTCGGTGCCACCGAGTCGTTCCACTCGGTCACACTAACAGGGTCAGGTTATATATACTGACGGGCCAAAATTTGGAAATTTTTCCGAACCCTCTCGCCCGCGCATAATCTGCTCTGCCTCTTCGGGTCTCCGGATCGTCCTCTTGCCGCCAGCGACCTCTCGCCGCTGGTTTCCGCTGCCGTCAACGGAAATCTTCACCACCGTTGCCGCCGTAGCAAGTTCGTCGCCGAACTAGGGTATGAACTTGATCATTATGCTAATCCATGCTACCTCTTGAGCTTGCGTTGGATTTCCCCGAAGAGGAGAGGATAATGCAGCAGAGTAGCGTAAGTATTTCCCTTAGTTTTTTAGAACCAAGGTATCAATCCAGTAGGAGGCCACGCGCAAGTCCCTCGTACCTACACAAAACAAATAGCTCAACGCAACAAACGCGATTAGGGGTTGTCAATCCCTTCACGGTCACTTACGAGAGTGAGATCTGATAGATATGATTGATAATATTTTTGGTATTTTTGGTATAAAGATGCAAAGTAAAATAAAAACCAAAGTAAAAAAGCAAAGCAATAATAAAGTGATGGAAGATTGATATGATAGAGAATAGACCCGGGGGCCATAAATTTCACTAGTGGCTTCTCTCAAGAGGATAAGTGTTTTACGGTGGGTGAACGAATTACTATTGAGCAATTGACCGAATTGACCATAGTTATGAGAGTATCTAGGTATGATCATGTATATAAGAATCACGCTCAAGATAAGTAGACCGACTCCTACCTGCATCTACTACTATTACTCCACTCATCGACCGCTATCCAGCATGCATCTAGAGTATTAAGTTAATGAAAACAGAGTAACGCCTTAAGCAAGATGACATGATGTAGAGGGATAAATTCATGCAATATGATAAAAACCCATCTTGTTATCCTCGATGGCAACAATACAATACATGCCTTGCTGCCCATACATCGCTGCGAAAGGACACCGCAAGATTGAACCCAAAGCTAAGCACTTCTCCCATTGCAAGAACTACCAATCTAGTTGGCCAAACCAAACGGATATAGAAAGTTGCGGCGGTGGAATTAGGTTTTTGGCTCCGTATCTGATCGTTCGGGGGTACGTAGTATATATAGGAGGAAGAAGTACGTCGGTGGAGCAACAGGGGGCCCACGAGGGTGGAGGGCGCTACCGAGGGGGAGGGCGCGCCTTCCTCGTGCCTTCCCTGTTGGTTGCTTGACGTAGGGTCCAAGTCTCCTGGATCATGTTCGGTGAGAAAATCACGTTCCCGAAGGTTTCATTCCGTTTGGACTCCGTTTGATATTCCATTTCTTCGAAACACTAAAATAGGCAAAAAAAACAACAATTCTGGGTTGGGCCTCCGGTTAATAGGTTTGTCCCAAAAATAATATAAAAGTGTAAAATAAAGCCCAATATGGTCCAAAACAGTAGATAATATAGCATGGAGCAATCAAAAATTATAGATACGTTGGAGACGTATCAAGCATCCCCAAGCTTAATTCCTGCTCGTCCTCGAGTAGGTAAATGATAAAAAGATATCTTTTGATGCGGAGTGCTACTTGGCATAATTTCAATGTAATTTTTCTTAATTGTGGTATGAATATTCAGATTCGAAAGATTCAAGACAAAAGTTTAATATTGACATAAAAATAATAATACTTCAAGCATACTAACAAAGCAATCATGTCTTCTCAAAATAACATGGCCAAATAAAGTTATCCCTACAAAATCATATAGTCCGGCTATGCTCTATCTTCACCTCACAAAGTATTTAAATCATGCACAACCCGATGACAAGCCAAGCAATTGTTTCATACTTTTGACATTCTCAAAACTTTTTCAATCTTCACTCAATACATGAGCGTGAGCCATGGATATAGCACTATATGTGGAATAGAATGGTGATTGTGGAGAAGACAAAAAGGGAGAAGATAGTCTCACATCAACTGGGCGTATCAACGGGCTATGGAGATGCCCATCAATAGATATCAATGTGAGTGAGTAGGGATTGCCATGCAACGGATGCACTTGAGCTATAAGTATATGAAAGCTCAACAAAATAAACTAGGTGGGTGAGCATCCAACTCGCTTGCTCACGAAGACCTAGGAAAATTTGAGGAAGCCCATCATTGGAATATACAAGCCAAGTTCTATAGTGAAAAATTCCCACTAGTATATGAAACTGACAAGATGTGAGACTCTCTATCATGAAGATCATGGTGCTACTTTGAAGCACAAGTGTGGTAAAAGGATAGTAACATTGTCCCTTCTCTCTTTTTCTCTCTTTTTTTTATTTGAGCCTTTTCTCTCTTTTTTATGGCCTATTTTCTTTTTTTTCTTATTTATTTATTTATTTTTCGTCCGGAGTCTCATCCCGACTTGTGGGGGAATCATAGTCTCCATCATCCTTTCCTTACTTGGGACAATGCTGTAAAAATGATGATCATCACACTTTTATTTACTTACAACTCAACAATTACAACTCGATATTTAGAACAAAATATGACTCTATGTGTATGCCTCCGGCGGTGTACCGGGATATGCAATGATTTATGAGTGACATGTATTAAAGAATTATGAATGGTGGCTTTACCACAAATACGATGTCAACTACATGATCATGCTAAGCAATATGACAATGATGGAGCATGTCATAATAAACGGAACGGTGGAAAGTTGCATGGCAATATATCTCGGAATGGCTATGGAAATGCCATAATAGGTAGGTATGGTGGCTGTTTTGAGGAAGGTATATGGTGGGTATATGATACCGGCGAAAAGTGTGCGGTATTAGAAAGGCTAGCAATGGTGGAAGGGTGAGAAAAGTATGTATAATCCATGGACTAAACATTAATCATAAAGTACTCATATACTTATTGCAAAAATCTACAAGTTATCAAAGCAAAGTATTACGCGCATGCTCATAGGGGGATAGATTGGTAGGAAAAGACCATCGCTCGTCCCCGACCGCCACTCATAAGGAAGACAATCAATAAATAAATCATGCTCCGACTTCATCACATAACGGTTCACCATACGTGCATGCTACGGGAATCATAAACTCTAACACAAGTATTTCTCAAATTCAAAACTACTCAAGTAGCATGACTCTAATATTACTACCTCCATATCTCAAAACAATTATCAAGCATCAAACTTTTCTTAGTATTCAACGCACTCAAAAGAAAGTTTTACAAATCTTGAATACCAAGCATATTATTATTAAGCAAATTACCATGCTATTTAAGACTATCAAAATAATCTAAGTGAAGTATGAGAGATCAATGGTTTCTATAAAACAAATCCACCACCGTGCACTAAAAGATATAAGTGAAGCACTAGAGCAAAACTATATAGCTCAAAAGATATAAGTGAAGCACATAGAGTATTCTATCAAATTCCAATTCATGTATGGCTCTCTCAAAAGGTGCATACAGCAAGGATGATTGTGGTAAACTAAAAATAAAAGACTCAAATCATACAAGATGCTCCAAGAAAAACACATATTATGTGGTGAATAAAAATATAGCTCCAAGTAAAGTTACCGATGGAAGTGGACGAAAGAGGGGATGCCTTCCGGGGGCATCCCCAAGCTTTGAATTTTTGTATTCCTTAGATTATCTTGGGGGTGCCATGGGAATCCCCAAGCTTAGGCTCTTGCCACTCCTTGTTCCATAATCCATCAAAAAAATTCAACCAAACTTGAAAACTTCACAACACAAAACTCAACAGAAATCTCATGAGCTCCGTTAGCGAAAGAAAACAAAAGACCACTTCAAGGTACTGTAATGAACTCATTCTTTATTTATAGTGGTGTAAAACCTACTGTATTCCAACTTCTCTATGGATTATAAACTATTTTACTAGCCACAGATTCATCAAAATAAGCAAACAACACACGAAAAACAGAATCTGTCAAAAACAGAACAGTCTGTAGTAATCTGTAACGCAAACTTCTGGAACTCCAAAAATTCAGCCAAAATAGGAAGACCTAGGCAATTTGTTTATTGATCAGCAGCAATTGGAATCACTATTTTATCACGTTCTGGTGATTTGTAACAATTGTTTTTGTGAACAGAAAGTTTCTGGAAATTACAGCAAGATCAAATAACTATCATCCAAGAAGATCCTATAGGTTTAACTTGGCACAAACACTAATTAAAACATAAAACCACATCTAAACAGAAAGTAGATGGATTATTTATTCCTAAACAGAAACAAAAACAAAAACTAAAAATAAAATTGGGTTGCCTCCCAACAAGCGCTATCGTTTAACGCCCCTAGCTAGGCATAAAAGCAAGGATAGATCTAGGTATTGCCATAATAGTGGTATGGAAAATCATGAAAACTTCTCTCATATTATCTATGTTCGGCAGCAAGTTTTCTTTGAGGCAAGAAAAAATAATCAAAAGGGATAAATTTAATTGGACAAAATGTAACACCCCAAAAATTTAACCATGATTTATTAATTAAAATTTTGCCTTGGTAAATTAAATTTTTATTTTCTGGATTTTCTTTTGATTCAGAACCACTCTTTTCTTCTGAGTTGTGGAGTTTTCCTCCAAATAGAAAACTTTACAAAAATGTTGTTGGACCTGTATACCCTCTCAAGAAAACATTTCTTTTATCAATGGATTTATTCCTATAATTATTTTTCCTGAACTTTAATTCTTTTAAAATGGTTTCTCATAAGCCTTAGAGCCTCTTTTGCACTACAACCCTTGCAAATACTTCTTTAACATTTCCACCAAAATTTGGGGATGTCATGTGATGTTCCCACATCACTTTTGTGCAATAATATCTTTTAGTCATTGGAGATTTTGAGCCCTACCTCAAGTTTTCAAATCTGGTCCAGTTTGTGATTTGCACTACAACCTATTTAATTATTTCTTTAAAAATTTCACCAAAGTTGGGAGATGTTAGTAGTAGTATATAATTCTTTTTTATGCAAAGACCCACTGAGTGTTCTTTGAAAATTTTGAGAAAAACATCCTCTTTTGCTCTCTGGCCCAATTTGGTATTTTCTACTGCAACCCTATTTTGTTTTGCTCTAGTGCCCATGAGATCTTTCCTTCTTATAGTCCATCCTACCAAACCCTTAAGTCCAGGAGATTGGACCCATTGGAAAAAATTTGGTCCATGCAATAATGCCCTTTATTTTCTGTCCAGATTTGGTTTTCTCAAAAACTAGCACTAACAAGTTTCTGGTCTTGCCAAACTAACCTTGCCACCATTACCTACATCTAAATAGCCTCTGATCTGGAGTTTTTGGCCACCCCAAGAGATGCCTAGATGCCCATGGCATTCTGTCGAACACCTTGTGTGCATGGCCAGATTTGACATAGTTTTTAGTTTGCTATATGGACTTGATCCCCTGACCCAACCACCATGTCCACTAATCTCCTCGCCACCTCTAGTCTAGACCTGTTAATCCCCAGCCTCATCCTAGCCCTCTAACTTGCCTTGGCATTTTGCCGAGCACATAGCGTGCGTGCTCTGCGCGCGGCCAGAGCGCGCGTTTTGCACGTGTGTGCGCCCGATCCGCCGCGTTCACTCACCCCCGCGCCCTGGCCTTTGCTCGCCCGCAGAGCCACGCCCTGTCCTCACCCGCTCGCCAGAACCCTTCAAGCCACCCCTGGCGCCCTACAGCGCCGCCGTCAGAGCCCCCTTGGCGGCATGCCGGCATCCGCAGCAGGCCCCTGCCATGGACAGCGCCGCCCGAGCCACAGCCGCGCGCCAGCTCGCGCCTAGAGCAGCTCAAGCTCATCCGCTCGCCCTGCCAAGCCTCGCCAGCCATCGCCACGCGCCCCCTGGCTACAGAACGGCGGTTCGCCGTTCCTATCCACTGCCGCCGTCGAACCGACCTCGGCCACCTATAAATAGGAGCCCCCGAGCTCAACCAAACCCTCAGGCGACCTCGAGCCATCCCACTAGTGCCCCCATAGCTAGCAATCGATGGGGGGAGGTCGTCTTCCCCGTCTCCGGTCAGTTCGGCCGCCGCCACGCTCCGGTCCCGTTCGTCGCGAGCAGAGCCTCCCCAGTACAACCAGTGCCACCGTCCGACTCCCCTCGACCTTGCGGAGCTACCCCACCTCTCAAACCTGATCGGAAGCCACCGTAGCCCGAAACCCTGATCCACCCGAAGCCACCGTCCGCCGCGGAGCTCGCCGACGGCGACTCCCTTTGTCCCCGCGACCCTCTCGACCACTAGGAGGACCGCCCTGGACTGGCGGATCCATCCCTCCCCTCGAAATCCCGTGGGGAGCCGCCGTTCATCGACGGCGATCACCGGAGCCCCGCTTTCGCTCGGACAGAGGAGGAAGGAGGCGCGACGACTGGTCAAACCTGACCAGTGGGCCCAAGGGACCCACTGCCAGTGACCCCGAGCCGATCCACGCTGGTGTAAGTGGAAGTGTAAACCCAGAAGTACGTCTCCTCCGTGTTATTATTCGAAACGTTTGTTCTCTTTGTTTTTATTTTAAAAACAGATTTTGACTAAATTTGACTGGCTATAACTTTTTAAAGATAAGTCCAAATGATTTGATTCTTTTTCTGTTGTTTCTCAAATTTTGTCTATTTTATTTTAGTATTTATTTGAAAATTTTCCAAACAACTTTTTTGTACTGTTTTGGAACTATGTGTTAATTCAAATTTTCGTCAAATAGGATTTTGAAGAAGAAGGCAACTTTCAAAAAGTACACCCCGACTTGCATACTCTTGAAAGCAAGCATTCTAAACACCGGCATAATATTTGATGTGTGTCGTTTGATGCAAATACGACATCACCCTGACATGAAGTATTCGATATTTTATGTGGAGTTATGATCATATTCATGAGTGCATAATGATGGTTCCTTGCTGTTGAGATTTTGATATGCTTCTGACAGTAATCATCCTCGTATGCCTTTCATGCCTATCGGAAGGAATCCGGGAAAGTCTCTGTCTTGGGTAGACACGAGCTTGTCTCTAGTTCTTCGTCGAGACGGTTATGTCCGGTAAGGCATGGTGAGGTATGACGAGTGGTAATTATGTCTGATTGGTGTGAAATATATTTCTTGTGCTTATCATACAGGAAATGCTTTAACCTCCTGAGTCGACCATAGGTCGAGTCTTGTTCCAGTAACCCCCATACTTGTTTCGTACTACCACTTATCCCTGCCATAGGTAGGGTACGATTCAGTAAGTTGTCAACCCCTTCCTAGCACACACCGTACAGAGAGGCCATGGTGGAAGATACCGGCTGCAGCCGGTAGGCATGCCACCTGGTCCAGGGGCATGGGTGTTTCCGGTTGAAGCCGAGGGGGGTAGCGGTAAGTTAGGCTGGTGTGTGCGGTCAGGCGTGTTTTCAATTAAAAGACCGTAGACAGAATTAGTCCCGATGGACTAAAGGAATCCGTTACTCGTGGGTAAAGAGTACACCCTCTGCAGAGATTACATCAATTCGAATAGCCGTGTCCATGTTTAAGGACTACAGTCTGGGATGGGTCAAGTGTCGGTCTTAGTGTCGGTCTTCGGAGGAAAAATTGCTAAACCAGAACATGGATTATGACTTGTGACTCATGATGATTATGATTACTATTATTATGTACTAACCAGTTACATTATTTGAATTATTGAGTATCCCTAGAATGGTTCTACCTCCTGGATATTCACGTTGATTATTCTCTTATAAGCCCTTTATGTGGTGTCGCTCAGACGCCCAGTTGTGGCATGCTTGTTAGTTATATTACTTATAAGCCCTTTATGTGGTGTCGCTCAGACGCCCGACTGTGGCATGCTTGTCATTTAGATTACTTATAAGCCCTTTATGTGGTGTCGCTCAGACGCCCGACTGTGGCGTGCTTGTTATTTAAATTATTTATAAGCCCTTTATGTGGTGTTGCTCAGACGCCCGACTCAGGCATGCTTAAATTTATTATCCTTTCGAGACGTCGCTTCAGACACCCGATCGGTGAATTCTATTTCTACTCCATTATTGCATATTCATGTTGTATATGAATAACCTGCTTGCGTGCATCATGGATTTTTATTTTGTGACTGACGTTGTGATCATAGGATATTTCAGAGCATGATTATAATTTGTTATATTATACCTGTGTTCATAATGTTTGCGATTACATTCAAAAGTACTCACTGGCTTGTCCCTGGCTATTGTCTTGGCTAGATTTCTTGCATGGAGAGGAGCGTTGCGATGATAGTCCCGGAACCTACGCAATGACGACAGCAGCCTTGCGAAGATAGGAGTTATCCAGGTCAATTGTTCCTGTGGGAAATGGAGTCCCATAGACGCTGATGAACCACACACCGCTTCCGCCATCAGCCACTAGAAACCATTTGTTGTACTCATAGGCCAGAATGTTCTTGTACTACACATTTGTATTTTGCTTGGAGTTTCTGTATCAAGTTGGTGCCTCATCAGCTAACAGTAATCCTGCGGCTGGTGAGCACAAGGACCATTTTCTGGGAAATTGATATCCTGGAAAATCGGTCGCTACAACCTTGGTATCAGAGCCAGGCTGACCATTGGCTAATCCTATCTTAGCCAGGTCAATAAACCTAGGTTAACCAATCCACCAGACCTTAACCTAACCCTGGCCAAGCTTCTCATGTAATATAGCCACACAGTGACCCCGACACCTTTTGGCAGTCGGTGCCTAACCTATCAGCCTAGCCTGTCGATCACGCGCCAGTGACCGACACCTAAATTGTCTCATTCGCAAGCGTGCGATGGAAGACTCCGTCCCCTTTTTCTATAAAAAGGGCACGCTAGCCTCAACCCAGCACATCACAGCCTCTTCCCCAAACCGAGCTATAATGCCTGGCCCTATTGTGCACAATGAGACCACAACAACCAACCTTGGAGGTTTTGTGACCGTGCTAGCAAACCTCACCCGCCGTGCCTTTGCATTAGAAGAACCCCCAGAATATGTTGTGTACCAAGGGCCCATGAACGGTGAGAGCCGTCAATTCTGGGCCACTGTGCACGTCTATGATAGGGTTCTATCGCCAGAACGCCCCTATAGGTTCACCGGAAGGACAACTTCCTTTGAGCCACAAGTTGTCCAACTAGCTACTCGAGAGGCTATAGTTCAACTCCGACACTTGTCGCCCAGAGTTAACTGTCGCTTGTTCTACTACTACCCCAGCCGTGAAGGGTATGGTAGGCCACCCCAGGTTGCCAACGGAGATCATGAGACAGATCCTACATTTGTTGCATCTGGTGCGCTATGTAAGTGCACTAGAGGAACTGTTCAATCAAATCACCCTTGATCTAATCGCAGCTCGTGGAGAACTAGTTCGCCGATCCCCGGCAAGAGGAGAAGATGAGCCCGACGCCGACAACCCAGTCATGCTGTTCGGACAACCGATTGAGTCCTTGAGGTCTGCTCCCGCCATCGACCAAAATGCTTTGGTGTCCCCAGAAGTGCTTCGTCGCCTTTTGGGAACACGCTCCAACGGGATTATAGCTAACAACCCCCGCGAGGGTCATCATCGCTACCCCGACCCTGCAGCCCCTCAACTCCATCCAGCTAACCCCGACGGTGAAACCCATGGACAAGCCTCGACGTCCACAAGGCACGCCCGCTTAGATATTAACGAGGTAGGATAAGTCACTCGAGTAGTACCGAGTCTTAGTATGTCCACGCCCTGTAACTGTATGATCTTGTATCGCCATAATTAGACGCAGCCTGCTTGTGTGCCTCTGTTTTGAATAGTAGCCATGCATAAGTACGTTGGCATGTAGTTGCATTTTTAATTCCGGGCACAGCTACCAAAAACCACCCCCGACGACACCCACAGTAATACGTCACTTTTGTGAGATATGTGTATCTGTAGCATTAACCCCGACCCCGTAGAGCAGAACCGACAAACTAGTTGCCCCTCGCCGCGATAGATGAACCAGCCCAGATGCTATATATAAGGCCACCCCGTGACCTTGCCAAGTATCCCTCACCTTTTGCACAACTCTCACAGCCATTTCTTTGCCATGCCGAGCCCTAGTATTTATCTAAGAACTCCAGATGCAACCCAAGGTAGTTTTGTTAAAATATTGTGGGACTTTACCTGCAGTACCATGAGTTCTACCCATCCACCCCAGTACGAGTTGCTCAAATCGAGGATCACCCCATCCACCTCGAAATATTGGGCAGTGGTGCACATCCCTCCCGCAAACCCAAACCAAGACCCAATGGAATCTCCTTTGTGGGGAAATCTATGCCGACTCCGCAAATGGCCATAGAAGTTGCTGCGTACGAAGCGCTTGCTCGCCTTTGATTCGCCGTACCCTATGCCAGTGAACGAGGGTATTATTACTTCTCGAGTCGTGCAGCACCCGGAGAAGTAGCATCTTTTCCCGATGGACGAATCGAAAGAGACCCAGTACTGGCCAACCTTGCCCAGTATGTCATCGCTCAAGAGCGTTTGAACCAACGAGTGATGGGTTATCTCCAGAGCCTCGCTGATTTAAATCCTCATATCGCCATCGGCAGACCACTGAGGCCCGACCAAGAAAGACGCGTTCATCGACTAGTCAATCTGCTTCCCCCGATAGAAGAAGAGTGTGCCCCAGTCCGAGAGACGTTTTCTCAGGACCCCGTCCATTTACCGTTGTCATTGTAGACGTCACTGCTATGTTTATTGTCCCAACATTTATTTGTGTGTTGCAACTTATGCGTGGTACACTAAATTTGTGCGATGAATTAAATTTTTAGTTTCAATTAATGTAAGTGGTTTTTACTGCTGTTAATTTTTATTAACTGTTTTCACTCTCGGTAAATTCTGAAGTGAGATTATTCCCGAAGTTGTTGCGGCATATATCTCTTCACGACATAGATTTTTATTCACGCAGCACCACGACGGCAGACTCACAACCACAACCACTCGACCACGTGCACTAATTGCAAATACACGTGCACCTGTTGCACCTCACTGATCACCTCCCTAGCACACCACAGTCTCTGAAGGAGAGATTTGTGGGTAATTATTCGGGTGCAAGTTGCCTCCAGCACACTGACAACAGTTAGCACCCGACACCGCACTTAATCCTCATGATCACCGCCACCGCGGAGAGCTAACACTCGAGCGGCAGCATCACGACGATCATCGAGGATCATCACGCACAAGAGCACGGAGAACCCCAGCAATGCCGCCAACCCTCCGCACATCAGGATCACGTACCAGTCTGGCATCACCTCCGCCATTAGAGCCTCGTTTCGAGCTCCTGCAAACAGAAATGGAGGAGAAGGAAGGAGAAGGAGGAGCGAGGCCAGGTGCGAGGAAGAAGAAAGGAGCACCTCGGTCGTTTTATAGCTCAAGATCGGTGTACGGTGGGTGAAGTCCACCAGCGCCGCTCGTCGCTCGATCGCCAGTGTTCGGAGGCGAATCCGCGAGCAGTGCCGACAGCGCACTGGCCCGCGAGGTGAGTGCACGCTGCACCGGCAGCTAGCACACCGCATTGTACCGCAGTACGGCCTAGATGCTCTACGCGCTAGACGTCGCTGGTGGAGAAAGCGCGGGAAAGCTCGCGAGAGAGAGGGAGAAGAGAGAGCCAGAGGTAGAAGAAGAGACCGAAAGTGGGCCCCGAGTCCACCTGTCATCCAGAGAGAGCACTGTGCTCTCGGGTACGACCATCGTATTTTAGAAATTTAGAATTTTATTCTAAAATTTACTGTAACCAAAAGTGGAAGTATCTCGTTTTCCCCAACCATAGATTTTTCTACGCTGGGCCAGTGTACCACACTATAGTTTTACACCATTTCATTTCCCACTCCCTGTAGCCACATTTTATTGCATGAATAGGATGATTATTTTTGCGATATTACCTTGTGATGGTAGGAGTAATATTTTCAATACAGCCCTTAGCAAATCTCAAGGCCGAGATTTTTCTTAAGGGGGGTAGTGTTGTAACACCCCAAAAATGTAACCATGATTTATTAATTAAAATTTTGCCTTGGTAAATTAAATTTTTATTTTCTGGATTTTCTTTTGATTCAGAACCACTCTTTTCTTCTGAGTTGTGGAGTTTTCCTCCAAATAGAAAACTTTACAAAAATGTTGTTGGACCTGTATACCCTCTCAAGAAAACATTTCTTTTATCAGTGGATTTATTCCTATAATTATTTTTCCTGAACTTTAATTCTTTTAAAATGGTTTCTCATAAGCCTTAGAGCCTCTTTTGCACTACAACCCTTGCAAATACTTCTTTAACATTTCCACCAAAATTTGGGGATGTCATGTGATGTTCCCACATCACTTTTGTGCAATAATATCTTTTAGTCATTGGAGATTTTGAGCCCTACCTCAAGTTTTCAAATCTGGTCCAGTTTGTGATTTGCACTACAACCTATTTAATTATTTCTTTAAAAATTTCACCAAAGTTGGGAGATGTTAGTAGTAGTATATTATTCTTTTTTATGCAAAGACCTACGTGTGTGCGCCCGAGCCGCCGCGTTCACTCACGCCCGCGCCCCTGTCCTTTGCTCGCCCGCAGAGCCACGCCCTGTCCTCACCCGCTTGCCAGAACCCTCCAAGCCACCCCTGGCGCCCTACAGCGCTGCCGTCAGAGCCCCCTTGGCGGCACGCTGGCGTCCGCAGCAGGCCCCTGCCATGGACGGCGCCGCCCGAGCCACCTGGAGCAGCTCAAGCTCATCCGCTCGCCCTGCCAGACCCCGCCAGCCATTGCCACGTGCCCCCTGGCTACAGAACGACGGTTCGTCGTTCCTATCCACTGCCGCCGTCGAACCGACCTCGGCCGCCTATAAATAGGAGCCCCCGAGCTCAACCAAACCCTCAGGCGACCTCGAGCCATCCCTCTAGTGCCCCCATAGCCAGCAATCGATGGGGGGAGGTCGTCTTCCCCGTCTCCGGTGAGTTCGGCTGCCGCCATGCTCGGGTCCCGTTCGTCGCGAGCAGAGCCTCCCCAGTCCAACCAGTGCCACCGTCCGACTCCCCTTGACCTTGCGGAGCTACCCCACCTCTCAAACCAGATCGGAAGCCACCGTAGCCCGAAACCCGATCCACCCGAAGCCACCGTCCGCCGTGGAGCTCACCGAAGGTGACCCCCTTTGTCCCCGTGACCCTCTCGACCACTGGGAGGACCGCCCTGGACTGGCGGATCCATCCCTCCCCTCGAAATCCCGTGGGGAGCCGCCGTTCATCGACAGCGATCGCCGGAGCCCCGCTTTCGCTCGGACAGAGGAGGAAGGAGGCGCGGCGACTGGTCAAACCTGACCAGTGGGCCCAAGGGACCCACTGTCAGTGACCCTGAGCCGATCCACGCTAGCGTAAGTGGAAGCGTAAACCCAGAAGTACGTCTCCTCTGTGTTATTATTCGAAACGTTTTTTCTTTTTCGGTTTTATTTTAAAAATAGATTTTGACTGGCTATAAGTTTTTAAATATAAGTCCAAATGATTTGATTCTTTTTTTGTTGTTTCTCAAATTTTGTCTAGTTTATTTTCATATTTATTTGAAAATTTTCCAAACAACTTTTTTGTACTGTTTTGGAACTATGTGTTAATTCAAATTTTTCTAAAATAGGATTTTGAAGAAGAAGGCAACTTTCAAAAATTACACCCCCACTTGCATACTCTTGAAGGCAAGCATTATGAACCCCGGCATAATATTTGTTGTGTGTCGTTTGATGCAAATACGACATCACCCTGACACGAAGTATTCAATATTTTATGTGGAGTTATGATCATATTCATGAGTGCATAATGATGGTTCCTTGCTGTTGAGATTTTGATATGCTTCTGATAGTAATCATCCTCGTATGCCTTTCATGCCTATCGGAAGGAATCCGGGAAATTCTTTGTCTTGGGTACACACGAGCTTGTCTCTAGTTCTTTATCGAGACGGTTATGTCCGGTAAGGCATGGTGAGGTATGACGAGTGGTAATTCTGTTTGATTTGTGTGAAATATATTTCTTGTGCTTATCATGCAGGAAATGCTTTAACCTCCCGAGTCGACCATAGATCGAGTCTTGTTCCAGTAACCCCCATACTTGTTTCGTACTACCACTTGTCCCTGCCATAGGTAGGGTACGGTTCAGTAAGTTTTCAAACCCTTCCTAGCACACACCGTACAGAGAGGCCATGGTGGAAGATACCGGCTGTAGCCAGTAGGCATGCCACCTGGTTCGGGGGCATGGGTCCGGTTGAAGCTGAGGGGGTAGCTCCCCTAGTTTGCGCGCGTTATAAATTCTGTGATCCCATGCTAGTCGAGGTTTGAAAGTGCATCTATCCCTAGGTGGTTTTGGTAATTCATAACAACATATAGCTCATTGAGCTAATGCTATTCCAAGACAAATATTTCAGGAAAGCTCAATGAATGGCATGACATGGATGATGAAAGTGGATCCCTGCAAATATTAAGGAAAAAGGATTCGCTCAAGCTCAAAAGCTCAAGACTCTACATTTTACATTTTAGTGATCCAAGATCACATTGAGTCTATAGGAAAAGCCAATACTATCAAGGAGGGATGAGGTGTTGCTTAATGAGCCTCTTGCTTCACACTACTAGGAAAAGGGCTATAGATGGGATGGACACTAATGGCGCACCTGTCAGGTGGTGCGCCATTAGTATATACTAATGGCGCACCATGTTCCGTGCGCCATTAGTGGAAGATACTAATGGCGCACCAAGCACAAGGTGCGCCATTAGTAACAATTTTTTCCAAACATTCTAATGAGCAAGATTGATGGCACAAAGGCGCCATTACTAGTGAACTAGTAATGGCGCACCGTGCCTCGTGCGCCATTAGAATATATATATATATATATATATATATATATATATATATATATATTATTTTTTTGCAAAACTTCTAATGGCGCACTGTAAGGTGTGCGCCATTAGTAATTGAGGTTACTAATGGCGCATTTGCATGCAGTGCGCCATTAGTAAGTCGGGACCAACAAGATATTTTGGACAGCCCACCTACCCACTCACTTTCCCCACTTCATTCTTTCCACCTCCTCCTCCAAGCTTGTCTCGGCTGCCTCCTCCTCCTCACCTCATTTGCGCCATAGATTCATCCAAATTAAGTGGTTAAATTACCTTTTTTTGATAGGTAAGTAAGGGGGAAGCTATATTTATGTTGTTCTCCCTCTCCAACAACGTGCACATGCACTTTTTGTGGACTAGGTAGATCTATGGATGGTCGTGGTGTTGCAGATATGTTTGTGGTGTTGCATATATGTTTGTGTTTATGGTACGGTATTTGAAATGCGATAGTTGCCAATATTTTGCGGAATGTTGATTCATTTCCGTTTAAGCAGAATTTTGGCACTATGCATTCTTTTTGGTCCTATTTTTAGGGAAAGTCATGCCAAATTTTTTCTTGGTTCTAAAATATCGTTTTGCTCTACCCCGCAGGCGACCATGGTCCGCACGATGACCGAAGGCATCATGAATAGGTTTTTGAGCTCCACGAAGGCCGAGGTGCTTCAAAAGAATGAGACGGAGATAAGATGTCTGTGTCGAAGATGCAAGTTGAAGAGCCTTATTGCGGACCCGGATTCCGGGCAGGTGCGGGACCACCTGCTCTTGCGTGGTTTCATGGATGGCTATCGGTGGCAAGGTGATGAAGATGACTATGAAGTCATCCATGGGGCCGGGCGGCAAGAAATGAGCAAGACTCGGGCGGGCGAGAAGATGAAGAATCTCCAAGACATGATCACGATGGTGATGCTGTACACAGTCATCATGTAGAAGATGCAGGACATGATGATGAGGAAGATGCCGGAGCAGACGAAGGGCATGATCATGAAGGTTAGATGCCGATGGAGCAGACGACGATGGACCATCGATGGGCTGGGTGTAGGACCCTCATGTTCAAGAGCTGCTTCTCAAGCAGACGGATAACGCAAGAGCTGCCGCCCGAGAGAAAGACAAGCTGGATCAACTTGAGATAGACGCGGTTACTCCATTGTATGAAGGATGCAGGACCGAGGATACCCGCCTGAAAGTAAAGCTCATGGCTCTGGAGATGAAGGTAAAACACAAAATGACCGACGCATGCTTCAACGAGAACATGTCATTACAGCACGAACGCCTTCCCAAGGGGAACAATTGCCCGACCAGTTTGAGGAGGCGAAGAAAATCGTGTGTCCTCCGGATTTACCGCACGTGAAATATCATGTGTGCATGAACAATTGCATCATTTATCGGGACGAGCACGCTGAGTCTACCATATGTCCGTAGCGGCGTCACTCGATACAAGAAGAGGAAGAAAGCTCCTCGAAAAGTGGTGTGGTACTTTCCGATCACTCCTCGTCTGCAGCGGTATTTCACGGACCCTAAGGTAGCAAAGCTCATGCGTTGGCACGCGGATATGGAGGAGAAGAAGCGAGAAGATGACGCAAATGATCCGGAGATAAATAAAAAAGACAAGATGCTGAGTCACCCAAAGGATGCGAGCCAATGGCAAGCGTTGAACTTCGAACACCCAGAATTTGGGAAGGATCCAAGGAACATCGTCCGGGCGCGAGCACCGATGGAGTCAATCCGCTTGGCAGCCAGAGAAGCACACATAGCACCTGGCCCGTGTTTGTGTGGATGTACAACCTTCCCCCTGGTTGTGCATGAAGAGGAAGTACATTCACATGAGTATGCTAATCGAAGGGCGAAACAACCAGGAAGAACATCAATCTGTATCTGGGGCTCCGAAAGAGGAGCTAGACACGCTGTGGAAAACGCCAGCCAATACGTGGGACGCCGCAGAAAGAATATTTCCCTATGAGAGCCGTGACTGCTCACAACGGTGCACGACTATCTCGTTACGGATATCTCATGGGGCAGGTGGTCCACGGATTTTCCGGATGCGTCGGTGCATGGATGACACAACGTATCGCCAACTAGATAGAGATCCCGGTCTTGAAAACCATGTTCATGGGACATCGAAGGTGGCTTCGCGATGATGACCCGTGGAGGAAACGCAAGGATCTGTTCGATGGTGAAACCGAACTCAAGACCCCGCCAGACGAGGAGCGGCGAGGAAATAGACCAGTTGTTGAAAAATTGGAAAGATTGCCCACCGCCGGAAAGAAGAAAAAGGTGCGAGCCAGGAAAGAAGCGAAAGGCGCCAGAGTCAGCTTGAAGGTGTGGAAAACAAGGTCTGTTTTTACGGGACTTGCCCGTCTTGGAAGATCCACCGTGTGCCTCACAGCCTTGATGTCATGCATATCATGAAGAACGTGTGCGAGATCTGCTTGGTACCCTGCTCAACATGCCAGAGAGGACCAAAGATGGGCCGAAAGCAAGGGCAGACTTGAAATCAATGGGCATCAGGGAGGAGCTTCACGCTAATGATCATGATGATGATGATGATGATGATGATGATGATGAGGCGAAGCAGGACACGGAAAGTCGTCGCCAAAGGCAAAAGGCCAAGAAGACCGGAAATGACTACCCTCCGCGTGCTTCACTCTAAGTCGAGGAGATCGAGCAGTTTTTCACCTGCCTCGTAGGAGTAAAACTTCCTTACGGTTACGCGGGGAAGATAAGAAGATACCTAGACCCAGCGAAGCAGAAGTTCATCGGGATGAAGTCTCACGACTGTCACGTGCTCATGACGCAGATACTTCCAGTTGCGATCCGTGGGATCATGGACGCGCACGTCCGTGAAATGCTATTTGGCCTATGCAACTTTTTCGACGTCATCTCTTGGAAGTCGGTTGGCGTGAGGCAACTCAGAAGGCTACAGGAAGAGATCGTGGTGATACTATGCGAGCTTGAGATGTACTTCCCGCCCGCATTCTTGGACGTTATGGTGCATCTGCTGGTCCATATCATGGAGGATATCATCCAACTCGGGCCGATGTTCCTGCACAGCTTGATGACGTTCGAAAGGATGAATGGTGTCATCAAAGGATACGTTCGCAACATGTCACGTCCAGAGGGAAGCATAGCCAGGGGCTTTTCAATCAAGAGTGCATCTCCCATCGCAATTATCTAGGCATCGAGGACCCGTTGGTCTGCGCCGTCAACAGCACCTCGGCAGGCTCGCTCGGTGGGGTCACCGTGAGGGTCGCCATGAAATGCATGTCGACTTTGAGGGTCGACTTCGCCGACTTTGAAAGAGCAAACCTAGTCGCGCTACAACACATAGACGTGGTCGATCCTTGGGTGGTAGAGCACAAAACCTTTATTGAGAAGACGACAATGACCGAGGCCAACAGAGGACGGACGGAGATATAATCAAAGAGCACAACTCATGTTTCACGCGTTGGTTCAAGCAGAAGCTTCTGTCGTACCCTTTACATGAGGATTCTTCCGTGGAAGAACAACTCATATTCGCCTTGTCACAGGGCGCCGAGCACAACCTGGTGACCTATGAGGCGTGCGATATCAACGGCTACACCTTCTACACCAAGGACAAGGACATGAAGAGCGATGGTCATCAGAACTCCGGGGTAACGATGGAATCCTACACCGGTAACGACAAGGACATATACTATGGAAGGATCGAGGAGATCTGGGAGCTGAGCTACGCTGGAGAGAAGGTCCCGATGTTCCGTGTCAGATGGGCCAAGAGCGTCCTAAAAGAAGACCGGTATTTCACCACCATGGTTATACCCGAAGCCAAATCCAAGATCATGGGCGCATAAGCGTCACCGCAAAAAATGAGCCATGGGTACTGGCTTCCCAAGTGGACCAATGCTTCTTCATTATCGACCACAAATCCCAAATCGTGTTGTCGTGAGGAGAGGCAAAAGGAAGATCATTGGAATGGATGGAGTAGCCAATGAGAAAGACTTCGACAAGTACGGCGACCCGAAGATCAAACATGACGACGACGATTTAGTAGCAGCATACACCACAAGAAGAAGCAGGGCCACCCTACCTAAAGGACGTCTGTTCCACAGAAGAACTCCATTAGCGAAAAAGAAGGGCAAGAAGATTGTGAACAGATAGCTAGCTAAGATCGATTGTATTTAAATCGTAGTCTTCATTTCTCGATTGTATTTCATGGGCACTTTTTGAACTCATGAATGTTTTTAAATTTCATGGACACTCGATCTCGATCCCCCTCCATCTCGATCGCTATCCCACCTCGCCAGATCCGGACCCCCACTCCACCATCGCCGACGACCCACCGCACCCTCCCCCGCTCCATCGGCCGCTACCGCCGACCCCCGGCCCGCACCCTCCCCCACTCCATCACCACCGACGACCAACCGCACCCTACCCCGCTCCACCGGCCGCCGCCGCCGACCCCCGGCCCGCACCCTCCCCCACTCCACCGTCGCCGATGACCCACCGCACCCTCCACTCCACCTTTTTCATATTCATAAATATTTTCAAATAACAAATTTGAACATATTTAAAAAAAAATTATTACTGTTTTTATAAAAAAATATTACTGTTATGATTTAAACAAGTTTGAAGATATTTAAACACAAATAAATATCAAACAACATTTTAAATGCATAAAAATAAAAATTGGGAGCACAGGAATCGAACCTAGGACCTCATAGTGTGTGTGCTGCGTGCTGACCAGTCGGGCTAGTGGGCGGGTTCTGATGTAGATTGGGTTAGGTGGAATATAACCCGAGGGCTCGAACTGTAATAAAAAACATACTAATGGCGCACCGCTGCGGGGTGCGCCATTAGTTATTTTCCGTGAATTTTAGCATGACTTTGCTAAAAATAGGACATATGGGTTACTTGCGACTAATGCATGGGCCGGGGTATCTTAGTACTTAGTTAAGTAGGATCAACTGCCCCGCCATTCTTGGTGCAGTAAACCATAGGTGGAAATAGAGCCAAGTGGTCTTTCCTTTTAAGCGTGGTACCTTTTTGTTTTGCTAATGTGTACTTGGTGCTCCCACCTTCTATGTCATTGTTACCCTAATTTATAGTCCAGTACAATTGGACTTTCAGTACAGCCTGTTATCATGCATGTTTTATGATCTGTTGTAAGGGTACTAATTGGTCTCTTCTGCTGCTTATCAGAGATGGGGGGAAGTAGCCACCGCTTCCGCCACACCATGTCTGAGTTGGATGCTTCGAGTTCTTCAAGATATCATACTTGGGACTTCATTATCATCCATGACGCAGGTATATAAAGCAGAGATCTCCCTTCACCCATCTCATTATGATATCTGTTGTTTGCTACATCACTCATTGTCCCAAACCGCAGAGGCTGCCCGACAGCTTTATGAACATCTTTGGGTGAAGATCCGCCAAATAATGTGAAGGCTGCGACACGCCGGCAGCCGGGTTACACAGGCTGTGGGATGTGGACTTGGTGATCAAGGAGGGCCACATGTACTTGTATCGTGGGTGGGAGAAGTTCTTCCGCGTTTCACGACCTGCGGCTGGGGTTACTTCCTTCTCTTCAGAATGCTGACGACGCGCCACCATGCTCATCGTGAAGGTGTTCAACACGACTATGTGTCGCATGCGCTAATCGACGATGATGATGCCGATGCGTTACGCCTCTTCTTATTCCTCTACATTTGTCTTTGTCTCACATCGATTATTAACGGTCATTGTTGCATTTGGACAGGCAATGGGAGCAGCAGCGATGACGGCTACAACCAAAGCGGCTGACTATGGCTGTAGCAAAAGCAACAATGATTCTGGCTTTAGCGACAAAGACGGCGATTCTGGCAGCAGCAAAGACAACAAGAAGGATGATCCGGACTGGAGTGCGGGAGAAGAGGAGCAGAGTGGGGATGAGGAGCTGCAGGATGACGATGGGCATCAAGCTGAGGATGACCTAGCGCCTGGTGGTGGCTGACCAAGGGCAAGAGATGGTGGTGGCTGACCATGGGCGGGGAGATGGTGGTGGTGGCTGACCATGGGCAAGAGATGGAGGTGGCTGAGGATGACCTAGCGATGGTCGTGCCCGTCCTTCCTGAAGGTGGCCTCGCGATGGTGGTGGTGCCTGACAATGACCACGCACCGGTGGTGGCACCGGCGATCCCACAGCTGGGCGACATGACCACGCCAATTGTGGTAGAAGACTACATCCCATTGCCTCCACTGCCTCCACCGCCTCGCTGCTCTTGGCGCATCAGGCTGAGGAAGGAGAAGAAGAACAATGAGAACTGAACTATGTCAGGTATGTCAGATCTCCAAAATGATATATATATACTTAGTTACCTATCTTATCTCTAATATGCTTAGTTTCCTATAGGTTAGCTTCATTTTACCTAAGTTGGCTCTAATATGCTAACTTAGAGCTTAAATGCTTAGTTTCCTATAGGTTAGCTCCAATATAACTTATGTTAGCACAAAATGATCAAGTTTACATAATAAGCTTATAGTCTTCTTCTTATTCTTCTTCTTTTCCAAAATGACATAGGTTAGCTTCATTTTACCTAAGTTGGCTATAATATGCTAACTTAGAGCTTATATGCTTAGTTTCCTATAGGTTAGCTCCAAAATTATTTATGTTAGCACAAAATGATCAAGTTTACATAATAAGCTTATAGTCTTCTTCTCATTCTTCTTATTCTTCTTCTAGTATTCTTCTAGTCTTCTTCTTCTTCTCTTCTTCTTCTTCTTCTTCTTCTTCTTCTTCTTCTTCTTCTTCTTCTTCTTCTTCTTCTTCTTCTTCTTCTTCTAACTTCTTGTTTATCATTTTGCAGATTTGATTTAATTCACGGAAGCTTGCATGGATGGAGTGCTTCTTTTCCATTTGTGTTTTTATTTTGTATCAATGTGAAACTTTTGTGAATTGATGGATAACGGTGTTGGATGAACAATGTGAAACTTTTGTAATATGTAACGATGGAACTATGTGTTGGCTATGTATGTATATATGATGAAACTTGTGTGTTGGATATGATTGTTATATGGATGCTTGTTGTATATATATATATATATATATATATATATATATATATATATGTTGAATATATCATATGAGAAATAGTGACCTGAGATTAAGAAAAAACAAAAAAAATTAAAAAAACTGTTACTAATGGCGCACTACCATGTGGTGCGCTATTAGTATAGCAGATAATAGTGGCGCACTGTGGGCAATACTAATGGCGCACTACGTGGTGCGCCATTAGAACACCATATTCAAATGGCGCACAGGTGGTGCGCCATTAGGAAAAAATTCTAATGGCGTGATGCTAGTGGCGCACCAGTGGTGCGCCATTAGAAGGCAAGACTGGTGCGCCACTAGCATGCCTTTTCCTAGTAGTGTCATGTGCTTAGTGATATGCTCCAAAACCCTCAACTACTTTCTCACATCCACATATGACCTAAACCTAAAGTCAAAATCGGTCCTACCGACTCTTTCTATCCGACGCCACCGAGTTCAAATGTAATAGCCACTGCCACAAACCCTAGGCAAATCGGTTCTACCGATAGGGATCTCGGTCTCATCGAGATGGGATTGTAATCTCTCTGTTTCCCTTTGTAATGTTTCAGTCTAACCAAAGTGAGCGATCGGTACCACCGAGATTGCAATGTAAACTCTCTGTTTCCCTTTCGTAACTTTTCGGTCTCACCGAAAGAGCGAATCGGTCCCACCGAGTTTACCTGACTAACTCTTTGGTTAGCTAGTTACCAAAATCGGTCTCACCGAGTTTGTGTAATCGGTCTCATCGAGATTACGTTATGCCCTAACCCTACCCATATCGGTCCTACCGAGTTGCATGTCAGTCCCACCAAAAACCCTAACGGTCACTAGGTTTACTAAATCGGTCCGACCGAGTTTGTTGAATCGGTCCCACCGAGTTTGGTAAATTGTGTGTAATGGTTAGATTTTGTGTGGAGGCTATATATACCCCTCTACCTCCTCTTCATTCGTGGAGAGAGCCATCAGAACAAACCTACACTTCCAACTTACCAGTTCTGAGAAAGAACCACCTACTCATGTGTTGAGGCCAAGATATTCCATTCCAATCACATGAATCTTGATCTCTAGCCTTTCCCAAGTTGCTTTCCACTCAAATCTTCTTTCCACCAAATCCAAATCCTGTGAGAGAGATTTGAGTGTTGGGTAGACTATCATTTGAAGCACAAGAGCAAGGAGTTCATCATCAACACACCATTTGTTACTTCTTGGAGAGTGGTGTCTCCTAGATTGGCTAGGTGTCACTTGGGAGCCTCCGACAAGATTGTGGAGTTGAACCAAGGAGTTTGTAAGGGCAAGGAGATCGCCTACTTTGTGAAGATCTACCGCTAGTGAGGCAAGTCCTTCGTGGGCGACGACCATGGTGGGATAGACAAGGTAGCTTCTTCGTGGACCCTTCATGGGTGGAGCCCTCCATGGACTCGCGCAACCGTTACCCTTCGTGGGTTTAAGTCTCCATCAACGTGGATGTACGATAGCACCACCTATCGGAACCACGACAAAAACATCCGTGTCTCAAATTGCGTTTGAATCCTCCAAACCCTTCCCTTTACATTCTTGCAAGTTGCACGCTTTAATTTCCGCTGCCTATATACTCTTTGCATGCTTGCTTGAATTGTGTGAAGATTGCTTGACTTGTGCAAAGATAGCTAAATTCTGCCAAAGTCTAAAATTGGGAAAAGGTTAAGTTTTTAATCGGTCAAGTTGTCTAATCACCCCCCCCTCTAGACATACTTCAAGGTCCTACAAGTGGTATCAGAGCTTTGGTCTCCATTTGCTTTGATTTCCATAGCTTTTGGTGGTCATAGCCTTGGTTTCACAACCTAGTAGAGTATGGCGTCTAGCTAGGGAAATTATCACCGTAGAGGTCCTTACTTTGATGGTACTAATTTTTCTAGTTGCTAGCATAAGATGAAAATGCATATACTCGGACATAACCCCGCCGTTTGGGCTATTGTGTGTATTGGCTTGCAAGGTGAATTCTTTGATGGGAGAGAACCGAACCGTGAAGCTAGCGCGGAAGAGTTGAAGATGCTGCAATACAACGCTCAAGCTTGTGATATCCTCTTCAATGGCTTGTGCCCTGAAGAATTCAACAAAATCAGCCGTCTTGAGAATGCAAAGGAAATTTGGGATACTTTGATTGATATGCATGAAGGTACCGACTCCGTCAAGGTATCCAAGTTGGATGTGCTCCAAAGTCAGCTTGACAAGTTCAAAATGAAGGATGGTGAAGGTGTCACTGAAATGTACTCTAGGCTTGCTCTTATCACAAATGAGATTGTCGGCTTAGGAACTGAAGAGATGACCGACAGATTTATCATCAAGAAGATCCTAAGAGCATTGGATGGAAAATATGATACCGTGTGCACATTGATCCAAATGATGCCATATTACAAAGATCTCAAGCCAACGGAAGTCATTGGAAGAATTGTTGCTCATGAGATGTCACTCAAGGATAAGGGTTCATGAGAAGTTACACTTTGAAAAGCTCAATCTTGAGCAAGAGCATGAGTTCCTAAAAGCAATCAATGATGATCTCCGTAAGAAAAGTTCTTCTTACATTGCCAAGCGTTTACTCTTATCTACTTACATGCCTCAAGTCAAGTCTAGTAACAAGAACAAGAAAGATTCTTTCTCTAGTAGTAACAATAACAATGCTAAATCCAATATTGTTGCTTCTAGTAGTTCTCTTGATTCCACTAATGATTATCTTAGCCAAGTTACTCTTGAGCAAGAAAACAACTTATTGAAGGGAATTATAGAGAAAGGTGTATACAAGAGCCTTGCCGGGAGTAAGAAATTCGAGGAAATTGTACGCAAGCAAGGAAGTCACCGGAAGAATCAAGGTGTTGGTTTTGAACAAAGTTCAATGCCAATGGAGTAGAGTGGGAAGGAGATCAATACCCCATCAATACCCCAAGACGAATTTTGTTCCTCAACAAGAGAAGTATGATCCTACTTCCTTCAAGGGAACACAAGCACAAGATGATCTTCCACCACAATACCACAAGAACAAAGGCAAGGACAAGCTTCAAGAGGAGATTGATGCATTTGAAGAAGCACCTAAGGCCTTGGTCAAGTGGGTTCCCAAGACTACGCCAAGTTCTACTTCATCAAGTACAACTACTACACCAAGGATTCCCATCAAGATGATGTGGATCCCGAAGAAGAAGAACTAGAGAGTTCTTGAGGGTGACTCCGCCAACATTCTTCACTCATATCATTATGGCAAGGACAAGTGCAATCATCTTCCATATCTTGCACTAGTTCAAGGAGTCGCAAACCCTCATGGTTGTAAGGCAAGGGACAAGGTAACCTAATGTTTTCATGGACATCATTTTGTGAGTGCATCACTCCATGTCTATGGATATTCTTGTTTGTTCCTGATGGGACTAACCCATGTAAGTATTGTAAGTGCAACTCACTCCAAAGGATTGCTCCAAAGGATCTACATAAACATTGAGCATCCACATCTTCAACACCTACATGAAGTCATCATCGACAAAACCCAAGGTTAGTTCATCCCTCTAAAGGGGGATCTCACATCTAGGGGGAGCTTAACTCTAATAATTGAGTCAAAGCAACTCTAATGATGTGAACACATAAATGCTTTATGTAAAAGTGGTAACCCCACTTGAGCTTAAACGATGAGTATGACCTATGATCAAATGTTCTCATTTGTCTCCTAAGTCAATATACTCATATATAGATGACCTAGTCATCGCCAATTGTTTGATAGATGCTAGAATTGGTTGTGCATGCTTTGTCACATATTTCATTTGTCATTTATTGTGTGAGCATGTTGGTTGCATATTTTACTCATTCAAGGACATCCACTTGTTGTTTTGATTGATTGGTGTCGGCGTTCTAGGATCGGGGGTCCCCATACTTGCCTGCCTGCGGCCTGCGGCATGGCTCGGAGGAGGCCCAGCATGGCCCATCTTCATCAACGCAAGCTCAAGACCCTCGCGAGGGGCCAAGCCTCGTGGGGCGGATGACAAGGAGCTTCCTTAGGCACGGCCTCGTCAGGCTGGCTCATGAGGAGGCGGAGAGTTCACGGCAGGGTACCTCGCGAGGTGCCCGTGACGCAAGCCATGACGACCAAGGGCGCCAGTCGGGCGCCAGCCCGCGCAGCGTCCTCCTTTCCTCTTTGGTGCAAAGGGAGCAAGCGCAGGTGAGAGCATCAAGCAAAGGCATCCGTTTCGGTGCAACAAGACCAAGACCAGCCCAACGGCTGGAAGGGAGTCATTGTGGAGCCCAAGCAGGCGTCATCACCAGAGCCTTTGGAAGACGAGGACCAACTTTAGTCAGGATAAGTGTACCCGCTGTTGCCCTTCAAAATGGCCAATTGTTGGCGCCCTTTCCGCTCAATATTTGGGAAGAGGCCCTGGGCCTTCGCCTATAAATAGGAGTAGCCACACCCAGAGCTAGAGGCATCTGGAAGAGGGAGAGCGGGAGAGAGATCCGAATCCTCATCAAGAAACCAGTAGCTAGAGCGATTGAACACCACCTAGCAGTTCATCACACCCGCCAAGAAAAGACCCTCGCGAGGCTGTTCTTCCTTGTATTGTTCCTCATCAGCCCAAGAGGCAATCCACCACACCACACACTGGAGTAGGGTATTACACCACAATGGTGGCCTGAACCAGTATAAATCTTGTGTCTCTTGTGCTGTTCCATTAAGTAGTTTAGGTCCCAGCGATTCGGCGAGGTGCGAGATGGTGGAGGGTTGGATCTCCGCGCGCACCCCAGTGTTCGAACCTCAAGGGTCTGCTAGAACCCGAAATCCGACATTTGGCACGCCAGGTAGGGGTGCGCCGGAATCTGCCTTTCGTCGCCTCGTTCTTCCTCGACCACCGCAACCATGTCTGACGCCCGTCGGGCCCGCGCCGAGCGCCGAGCCGCCCTCGCCTCCCATGTCGCCCAGACAGCTCCCGTCGGCGGGCGCCCTCGTCATTTCCGTCACTCGCCGTTAACGCCGCCGCCGCCCGGCGGGAACGAGCAACAAGCATCGTCCCAAAGCACCCATCCATGAGGCGGGACGGCCGCCGCACCGCCACGCCGCTCACCCCCGCTGGTTCTTCGTCACGCGCGCCGCGCGCGGCCATGGAGGCCCGAGCTGCACTCATCGCGGCAAACGAGCTCCTGCGCTACCGCCCCGTCGACGACGTCTACGAAGAATGGCTCGACCGAGTCGCCGAGCTCGTCCGCGCTGCAGGAGGCGCCCCCGCACCGTCCATCTCGCTGCACCGCACCCCGCCCCGCGCGGGCGATGAAGCTCCCGGGGCGCCTCCTCCTCAAGAAGGCGCCCTGGCCCCAAGGCGCGCGGCCCCTGGGCGGAACCCGCTCCGCCAGGCGCCGGCGTGGCAAGAGCAGAGCTGTCAAGAAGTTCCTTGCCCACAAGAAGCCGCCCGAGCGCTCCCCGCTCCGGCACGTCAGGACCCTGTGCTGCCCCCAGCCGCGGCGCAGGGAAGCCCGCAAGACCAAGCTCTCTGTCGTCCGAGGCCCCCCGCGGCCACTGCGGGCTGCCGCGCCTTCACCTCCGAAAGGCGCAGCAGCCGTCGCGTAGCCCGCCAAGTTCAAGCTGCACCTGCCTCCTCGCTATGACGGCACAACCGACCCTACGGAGTTCCTCCAGCTCTGAGCTGGGCATCGAGGCTGCCAACGGGATGAAAAGGTCATGGCAAACTGGTTTCCCATGGCGCTCAAGGACGGAGCCCGCACTGCTCTGAATCTGGCCCTGTGCATGATCTCTTCTGGGCCAAGATGCGCACCAGCTTCATCGCCAACTTCCGTGGTACTCGCGACCGGCCACCCGCCGTGGCGTCATGCACCGAATCAAGCGGCTGTGGAAACCCTGCAAAAGTACATCCAGCGCTTCAACAACGCACGCCTCAAGATCCCCAGGGTAACGGAGGAGGCCATCATCTCTGCCTTCTCCGACGGTGTGCGCGATGCCAAGATGAAGGAGGAGCTGGCGATGCATGAAGATCTGTGCACCTCCTTGGAGCTGTTCAACTTGGCGACCAAGTGCGCCAGGGTTGAGGAGGGGCGCCTCTCCCTCCTCGAGCTGCCTGCCGCGGATCCCGAAGAAAAGAAGTCCAAGGCCAAGGACGTGAAGCGCAAGGGGGCTGCCGTACACGCGGCCGAACCAGACACCAAGCGAGGCAGAGATCAGCACGAGTCCCCAAGGGCAGTCGGTACTGCGTGTACCACGACCTCCACAACCACAACACCAATGAATGCCAAGAGCTCTGGGCCGTACGCGAAGGAAGAGTCGGCAGACGCCCCGAGCGCAGCGACCGGGATTACGGCCGAGGAGGAGGAAGGAATGTAGGACGCTGGGAAGACCGCGGCCCGTGCCAAGGGTGGCGCGACCAACCTCGCGAGGACCGTTGGCAAGACCCGCCTCGCGAGGGAGGCTGGAGGGATCAGCCTCGCGAGGATCGCCTGAGGGGAACGCATGAGCCTCCCTCCACTGCCGCCGCCAAGGAGAAATGAGGACCGTCATCAGGACGAGGGGGCTGGGGGCTTCCAGGAACCGCGTGCGATCGCCTGCATCCTGGGCGGAGCTCAAGCCCCAGCCTCTCAGCGCATTTTCAAGTAGTTCGCCCGCGAAGTGAATGCAGTCCTCCCCAAGCTCGAGGCCTCGCGCCCTCTCAGGTGGTCGGCGTGCGCCATCACGTTCAGCTTAGCGGATCAGCTCAAGTGCGCAGCCACAGCCGGAGTTCTCCCAATGCTTTGTTCCCCAATCATCAGCAACGTGCTGGTCACCAAGACCCTCGTCGACGGCGGGGCAGGACTCAATGTCCTGTCCGTGGAAACATTCAACAATCTTCAAGTGCCTTACCACTTCTTCAGCCAACCAAGCCTTTCTCCGAGTCACCGACGGCTGCAGTCCCGATCGGGCAGGTCCGCCTTCTGTCACCTTTCGGGCTCGCGACAACTCTTGCAGACCGAGCTCATCGACTTCGACGTCGCCCACATTCGCCTGCCAGACAACGCCATCCTCGGGTACCCGGCGCTGGCCAAATTCATGGCCGTAACTCCACCACGGCTACAACATCCTCAAGATGCCGAGGAGCGCGGGTCATCACGGTGCCTTGTGAAGAGAGAGACGAAGTGTGCTCCCTGGAGCGAGCCTTTCAGGCCGCATCGCTAGAAGACCCAGACCACAGCAGCAGGAGGCCTCCCGAGGCCGCACCCAAGAAGAAGAAGACATCGACCGACCCGACTCCTCGAGAGGCAGGCCCCTCAGGGCCCGCGCCTGGCCAGGGGGAGCCTCCTTCCATCGCATAGGATAGCGCGCCCGGCGCCCTCCTCAGGCCGGGCTCGGGGGCTCTCCCCTGGAGGGCCGCCGAGCTCGCCAAGGTCATGAGGGAGGCACTTGGGCACCACATGGAGGCGTGCTTCGAAGCACGTTTCCCGCAAGCAGGAGCAAGGCAAGAAGGGCCGAACCCTCAGGAGTTCGTCAGCAAGGCCATTCAGGAGCTACAGGAGTCAAGGGTCATGAGGGGCAGCCGCCGCCTGCCCGCTGTGGCCCCCCATCCAGGCGAGGATGGTGGGCTGCGCGTCTGCATCGACATACCAGGGCTCAACCGAGCCACATCTCAAGAGCGCCTCTGGCCCTCGCGAGTGGGACGTTGCGAGGGCCCGCCCCACAGCTACGTGCGCATGCCTCATGGCCTGCCAAACGAGGTTGCTGTGCACCAGCATCTCATGAGGGCCATCCTGGAGGCTCGAGAGGTCAGGCACGCCACAGCCCTGGCAGAGATGGAGATGGCCCCCGAGGAGCCGCCAGCGCCTCCGGAGCCTCCCGAGGCCCCCTTGCCTGGGGGATCGTGAGGATCAGCTCCCGCAGCCCACCGAGTCTGCTACACCAACACCCCTTCGTCCTCAACATCACCAGGTGACATCTTTAAGTTTATTCCCGGCTGGGAGCGCCTTCAGGGCCGCATTATTCCCAGGCCGCGTGGGTCCGTCCCTGCGGCATGTATCCCTTTTATTTCATGCCATTAGCCTATCCTGTTGGGGGCGCCCCTCGGGCTGCATCATCCCCAAGCCGCTCGGGCCTGTCCCAGCGGCATGTATCCTTCTTACGTTTTCCTTAGGATTATGCTCTCGCTCCACCATGCTTGTTATTTGGTACCTTTTCCTGGGTGGCGGAATCTTGCACGTTAAAGGGGGGGTGCATGAGCATCGCGACTCAGGGCTCCTACCGGCTCTCCGGCCCTCACCCTCTGGTCTTGTCCATGGCATCGTGACCTGGCTTGCCAGCGACGGCTGAGACCAGCCCGAGAACCGGGACCCGAGGACGTAGAGTTTCATCATCTAACCCAGCTTGCGCGTTAAAGGCGGGGGTGCCTGAGCATCGCGACTCAGGGCTCCTACCGGCTCTCCGACCCTCACCGTCTGGTCTTGTCCATGGCATCGCGACCTGGCTTGCCAGCGACGGCTGAGACCAGCCCGAGAGCCGGACCCGAGGACGAGAGTTGCTGATCCGACCCAGCTAGCGTTAAAGGGGGTGCACGAGCATCGCGACTCAGGGCTCCTACCGGCTCTCCGGCCCTCACCCTCTGGTCTTGTCCATGGCATCGCGACCTGGCTTGCCAGCGACGGTAGAGAACAGCCCGAGAGCCGGGACCCGAGGACGTAGAGTTACGTCATCTAACCCAGATTGCGCGTTAAAGGGGGGGTGCCTGAGCATCGCGTCTCAGGGCTCCTATCGGCTCTCCGGCCCTCACCCTCTGGTCTTGTCCATGGCATAGCGACCTGGCTTGCCTGCGATGGCTGAGACCAGCCCGAGAGCCGGGACCCAAAGACGTAGAGCACCGGCATCTGGCCAAATTTGCAGGAACACACTCGAAGATAAGGCCCAGAGCCAGGCGCAACCCGCCTTGAGGTAGGACCACGTGAGTCCCGCGCTAGCTCACGGGTGCCCCAACACACCTCGCGAGGCCTCTCGCACCTCTCCCAAGCAACTAATGGCAGGACTAACGATCGCCACGGCGAGCTCTTGTTCCTTTTGTGGTGAACCTGCAGGGTCCCTCCAAGGAGCACGAAACGACCTCGCCACGCAATCTCTCGCCGGCCAAGGCACTGACCTAGCACCGCACCAGGAAGCATTGTCCTGACCCACGAGATAAGTCACCCCCGGACACACTAGTTATCGCAACACCATCCCCACACTCAATGCAACCCCGTGTTAGCAACGTCGCTCTCCTTTCTCACCGAATGATGGCTGCTTGAGCGCCAAGGGGGACCCCCTGAGCATCGTGACTCAGGGGCTCTTACCGGACCTCGGGCCGCTCACCTCCTGGCCTTGACCACGGCATCGCGACCTGGCATACCAGCGACGGCTGAAGCCGCCTTGGGACTGGGACCTGTCGGCGCAGAGCATCAGGCCCTCGTGAGGACTGAAAGGAGGAAACTGAGCTAGAACGGAATGAGCATCTCGCCGCCTCATAAAATGGGTTATATTGACAAACGAAGCTACAAACATCTTACAAGCCCCCGCGGGGTACATTCTTGGCTCCTTGCAGGAACAAAAGACGCGAATCCTAAGGAGTCCTACCTACAGGGACCACCGCGGTAGACGCCATCATGAACGGTGGGCCACCCGGTCCGGCGCCAACCCCATCCATATCAGGGGCGGCGACGACCTGACAAGCCCGCCCTGCTCCGGGAACGGCGCAGGCTCAGGGGCTCGTAGCTGTCGTCGCTCGTCTCCGGCGTCGCGAAGAGCTCGGCGGAGTCGCTGGATCCTCCGGCGCTTTCGTCGCCTGAGGAACTGCCAAGGGAGTGGTCGGCCGGCCTCTGTCTCACCGCAGCAGGACCCCGACCACCTCTCCCGGGGCAGCACTCCAGCCGACGACCCTCCGCGTCAAAGACCTTGAAGGACACCACCGAAGCACCATCGTACTCCAGGTGGATCGTGAGGGCGCCCCTCGTCCTGCAGACCCGGGCGACCTTGCCCCAGCCTCTAGTCATGAAGACCTCGCCCGGGGCAACTACCGCGACCTCTGCCCCGGTCATGAGGGTGCCGCAGCCGGTGTGCTGCAGCCAGAGTCCCAGGGGTTCCCCCTGCCGGACGACGGAGGCGAAGAAAGAAGGAAGACGAATCCAAGACTTAGGAGGTGTGGCGACGTGAAGCACAAACTCCCGGCAGGAGCCCTCCGCGTGGACTCCAGGGGGGAAGACGCACACCTTCGTGACCCGCCGACGTCGTCGGCGGCGCCGCTCTTGGCGCCTGGCGTCGCCTCCTTCAGAGCCGTCAATGCGCGCGTACAAGGGAAGAGGGAACCCTGGTGGCGGCCGCTCGCACCAGGGCATGGGCGCCTCCTGGCGAGTGGTCTTGTCCTGACTCCAGAGGGCAAGCCGCTTCTTTGGGGGGAGCAGGTCAGGATCCTCTTGAGGAACCTTTCCCTTCTATTCCGTGGAGAACCGGCGGATCGGAGCCATGGCAACCAGACGAAACGAGGAGGAGGAGAAGCAGAAGGATAGACTGGAAGGGTGCGCGCCATTCCGTACTTATAGCCGGCGAAGGCCAACCGTCGGCCTCCACGATCACCGGTAATCATGACCGACTCTGCATGCAGGGACTGGTCGAATCCGGGCGGTTACCGAGGCATCGTGGGGAAGCAGTGCGCACACATCCAATCAACCGCCACGCGGCGCCCAAGGTCAAGAGCTGTTAGGGCTCAGCGATGCTGCGCACTTGCCCTTCGCCTATCTGCTCCGGACAAGTTCGGGCGCGCCATGGGCCCGGGGGCTACTGTCCGGTGCAGGAACGGGGTCCCCAGACTTGCTCGCTGCGGCTGCGGGCGTGGCTCGGAGGAGGCCCAACGCGGCCCATCTTCATCAACGCAAGCTCAAGACCCTTGCGAGGGGCCAAGCCTCATGGGGCGGACGACAAGGAGCTTCCTCAGGCACGGCCTCGTCAGGCTGGCTCATGAGGAGGCGGAGAGTTCAAGGCAGGGTACCTCGCGAGGTGCCCATGACGCATAACCATGACGACCAAGGGCACGATCGGCGCCCGGCCAGCATAGCGTCCTCCTTTCCTCTTTGGTGCAAAGGGAGCAAGCGCAGGCAAGAGCATCAAGCAAAGGCATCCGTTTTGGTGCAACAAGACCAAGACCAGCCCAACGGCTGGAAGGGAGTCATTGTGGAGCCCAAGCAGGCGTCATCACCAGAGCCTTTGGCAGGCGAGGACCAACTTTAGTCAGGATAAGTGTACCCGATGTTCCCCTTCAAAATGGCCAATTGTTGGCGCCCTTCCTGCTCAATATTTGGGAAGAGGCCCAGGGCCTTCGCCTATAAATAGGAGTAGCCACACCCAGAGCTAGAGGCATCGGGAAGAGGGAGAGCGGGAGAGAGGTCCGAATCCTCATCAAGAAACCAGTAGCTAGAGCGACTGAACACCACCTAGCAGTTCATCACACCCGCCAAGAACAGACCCTCGCGAGGTTGTTCTTCCTTGTATTGTTCCTCATCAGCCCAAGAGGCAATCCACCACACCACACACTGGAGTAGGGTATTACACCACAATGGTGGCCAGAACCAGTATAAATCTCGTGTCTCTTGTGTTTTTCCATTTAGTAGTTTAGGTCCCAGCGATTCGGCGAGGTGCGAGACGGTGGTGGGTTGGATCTCCGCGCGCACCCCAGTGTTCGAACCTCAAGGGTCTGCCGGAACCCGAAATCCGACAATTGGTTTCTTTTTCCTTGGCCAAGTGGATGGACAAGAATGCCGAAGAACCTTCTCTAGCTATCTATGCTTTTCTTTTATCAAACTCTGTTCATGCTACATCACAAAATTTGATCAAGTCAGATTCGAACCACTCTGTGTGAGGAGCACTCGTAGTCCCCGATTTGTCATAGACATAAAACTTCCAAAACTTCTTAGTGATTTTCGGTCTGATCGATTCATCCATTTTGGTCATACCGAGATCACTAAGTCGGTCTAGGTTTTTATCTCGGTGCAACCGATTTGAACTTTTCGGTCACACCGAGTTGCTGTAACTGTTAACAGTTATGCATCTCGGTGCCACCGAGTTGTTTCACTCGGTCACACCGACAGTGTCGGGCTATATATTATCACGGGCAAATTTTGGAAAACTTTCTCCGAAACTCTTCGCCCGCGCATAGCTCGCTCTGCCTACAAGGTCTCCAGATCGTCGACTTAATCGCCAGCCGCCTCTTGTCGCTGGTCTCCGCCGCCATCAACGGATTTCATCTCCGCCTTTGTCGCCGTAGCGAGTTCACCGCCGAACAAGGGTATGAACTCGATCACAGTGCTATCCTCATCTGATTCTCAGCACATTGTGTTCATTATGCTTCTTGCCACGATTGAAACACCTCTATCCAGTCAAAACAATCCTTAGAATAGATGTGATTCAAAAATTTAGGGTTAGGTTTCCGCCGAAACCATCTCGGACCCACCGAGTTGAAAAACTCGGTCCCACCGATTTGGCTAACGCCATTGCACTAGTAACTCTCGGTCTGACCGAGAATTGCTAATCGGTGTGAAACGATTTTAAAACTTTGTGAAACCCTAGCAGTCTCGGTTACCAAAGCTGTGACTCGGTCTGACCGAGTTCACTAGTTTAGGTTCCAAAACTGCTTCGGTATCACCGAGTTTGAAAATCGGTAGATCTGAAATGCTTTCTGTGGAAAACTAAAACTAAGTTTTTTGAATAATTCTTTTGCAAAAATCTCTGCATTTTGTGATGCTCATCCACTCTACCTCATCTATAACTATTCACAGGGTCATCAGTCAGTGTGTGCAGCATGTCAGACCAAAGTGACAGCCAGAACAAGTCAGAAGAGCAGATTCACATGAGTGAGGGCACTAGTCCCTCTAGCAGCTCAGATGAGGGAAGCAGAAGCACTCCCAGCAATTTGCCCAAAGCTGCCACCAGGACAAGGAAGAAGAAGACCTCAGAGTCTGAGGATGAGGATTATGTGGCAGTTGAGGATGAGGCTAGTTCAAACAAGAAAGTGCTCAAGAAGGAGTATAGCTCAACTGCGGTAAAGCCAGGAATGAAGATCAAAAGGCCTGCAGGACGACAACCAATTTCCAAAGCCAGAGTCTCCACTCAAGCATCTTTGGAATCCCAACCCAAAGAGCCTGCTACAGAAGGAAAGAAAAGGAAGGAAAGGGTCAAGAAGACCATGGCCAGAGTAATAGGAAAGCCTTAAATGATGGAAGAAGAGGAAGAAGAAGAGGTTGCTGCACCAGCACCCAAGGCACAAAAGCTGATGGGTGATGCTATAAAGTCAGGGGCTGCAACTTCAAAGCCCAAAGAAGCACCCAAAGCTGCCTCCAAGCCCAAGAGTGCACCTAAGAGGAATACTGGGAGTATACCATTTCTTGAAAAGAACAAGGCCCCAGTGCCTGATGTTGCTGCTGAGGAATATGATGAAGGGCAAGTCCTAAGGAAGCTCAAACCCAAGATTCCAGACCACAATGATGCTCATCCTGTGGCCGAGAACATGAAGATCTGGAGAGATTAAGGGTTGAGGCTATGGAGAGAGTCAGATCCGTATGCCACCAAGAGAAGGACTGCTGTTGATTACAGGTTCCACACAAAGGAGCAGCAGGACTTCTATGAGACAATCTTGTTGGACAAGAAGCCCATAGTGTGTGATATGAGGTGGGTCGACTGGACCTACATACAGGAAAATGAAGAACACTATCTTGGAGTGTATGACAGCTTCAGTGTGTGTGGAGTTGCAGACTTTGTTGGGCAGAAGCTCACAAACTGGAATGATGAGCTCATTATGCAATTCTACTCCACATCACATTTCTACCCAGATGGTAGGATAGTTTGGATGTCTGAAGGAACGAGATACCAATCAACCATTGAGGAATGGGCAAGTCTAATCAATGCCCCAAAGGAGAGTGAAGATGACTTGGACGTTTATGCCAAGAAGAAGATGGATCACAACTCTATGTCACAGATGTACAAGGAGATCCCAGACAAAGCTCTTGAGACTTTCAAGCTTGGGCCAGTTCATTTTCTTCTGTCAGGGCTGCCAACGGTCAACTGGATCCTAAGGCATACTCTTTTTCCCAAATCAGGTGACCACAACATGATCAGAGGGCATGCAATTAATTTGCTACACATATTTGATGTGCCCCAGAAATTCAAGGTCATGAGCCTCATAGTTGAGACTATCAAGAGGACAGCAGCAGACCAAAAGAGAAGCTGTGGATATGCCCCACAAATTCAGGAGTTGATTAACTCAAAGATGGGCACAGGGAAGTATATGTTGGATAAGGAACACTTTGTTCTCTATCCTGACTTTGAGGACAATCAAGTTGTCATGACTAAGAATGAACCATCATCAGTACAAGCTCAAGAGAAGAAGGAGAAAGCAAGGAAAGAGAAGGCTGCCAAGATGCCAACACAAGAGGAGGCATCTGGGTAATTTTTGAAGAGCAAGCAGGACCAGCTGAGTTACTTGATAGCATCAACTCTGCGGATTGAGAAGGGGTTGGCCACCCTAACTCAAAACTAGGAAAGCCTGGAAAGAATCATGGAACAAAAATTCTATGATCTTGATGTCAAAGTAACTGAGATTCAGTCAGTTGTGGAGCAGCTACAGGATGATATGCAGGAGAGGAAGGGCAGGACAACAACTGATGCATTTGCCAGAGTGCCTCGAGCTCAGAGATCAGCTGCAGAGCCAGTAATAGACACCAGAGTCACTTCATCTGCTCCACCTACAGCTCTAGTGCAACCAGCTCCAGCACCAACTCCTTCATCTCCTTCCACATCAACTAAAGTCTTCGTCCAAGGAGCCATCTCTACGCCACCAGCTGAAGACCAAGCCTGAGAGACGATATAGTCCTATGCATTTTCTAGGAACTTTTTGGTAACTTGTTGCCAAAGGGGGAGAAAAATGTATAGATCATAGGCTTCGAGAGAGAGAGAGAGTTTGCTTTTGTTCTCTCTTGTCTTCTTGGTTGAACCTTGTTTGCTTTTGATTGCTTGAGATACTATGCTATTATCTGTGAAACATTGATGATCATGTGTTTGATCATAAGCTACAGTTATGCTTGTTAGATGATATTATCTTACTTATCCTTATATGATCATTCACTTTGCTTGGTGATGAGTGCATGTATTCAATCTTTATTATTTTGAGCGCTCCACCAAGATGTATGTGACATGGAAGAGTAACCCATGAGCCTAATTCCTTATGCATTTGCAGTCCAAAGCAAATCTTAAAATATGCACAAATTTAGGGGGAGCTCTTGCTTATCACATACTTCTCAAAGCGACGATGTTTTTCAATCTTATTATCATTTGTCGAAGCTTTGATCTATATGTTGTCATCAATTACCAAAAAGTGGGAGATTGAAAGTGCAACTATCCCTAGGTGGTTTTGGTAATTCATAACAACATATAGCTCATTGAGCTAATACTATTCCAAGACAAATATTTCAGGAAAGCTCAATGAATGGCATGGCATGGATGATGAAAGTGGATCCCTCAAAATATTAAGGACAAAGGATTGGCTCAACTCAAAAGCTCAATACTCTACATTTTACATTTTAGTGATCCAAGATCACATTGGGTCTATAGGAAAAGCCAATACTATCAAGGAGGGATGAGGTGTTGCTTAATGAGCCTCTTGCTTCATGTGCTTAGTGATATGCTCCAAAACCCTCAACTACTTTCTCACATCCACATATGACCTAAACCTAAAGTCAAAATCGGTCCTACCGATTATTTCTATCCGGCGCCACCGAGTTCAAATGTCATAGCCACTGCCACAAACCCTAGGCAAATCGGTTCTACCGATAGGGATCTCGGTCTCACCGAGATGGGATTGTAATCTCTCTGTTTCCCTTCGCAACATTTCGGTCTAACCGAAATGAGCGATCGGTCCAACCGAGATTGCAATGTAAACTCTCTGTTTCCCTTTCATAACTTTTCGGTCTCACCGAAAGAGCGAATCGGTCCCACCGAGTTTACCTGAACAACTCTCTGGTTAGCTAATTACCAAAATCGGTCTCACCGAGTTTGTGTAATCGGTCTCACCGAGATTACGTTATGCCCTAACCCTAACCATATCTGTACTACCTAGTTGCTTGTCTGTCCCTCCTAAAACCCTATCGTTCACTAGGTTTACTATATCGGTACGACCGAGTTTGTTTATTTGGTCCCACCGAGTTTGGTATATTGTGTGTAATGGTTAGATTTTGTGTGGAGGCTATATATACCCCTCCACCTCCTCTTCATTCGTGGAGAGCCATCGAACAAACCTACACTTCCAACTTACGGTTACGAGAAAGAACCACCTACTCATGTGTTGAGGCCAAGATATTCCATTCCAATCACATGAATCTTGATCTCTAGCCTTTCCCAAGTTGCTTTCCCCTCAAATGTTCTTTCCACCAAATCCAAATCCTGTCAGAGAGAGTTGAGTGTTGGGGAGACTCTCATTTGAAGCACAAGAGTAAGGAGTTCATCATCAACACACCATTTGTTACTTCTTGGAGAGTGGTGTCTCCTAGATTGGCTAGGTGTCACTTGGGAGCCTCCGACAAGATTGTGGAGTTGAACCAAGGAGTTTGTAAGGGCAAGGAGATCACCTACTTCGTGAAGATATACTGCTAGTGAGGCAAGTCCTTCGTGGGCGACGGCCATGGTGGGATAGACAAGGTTGCTTCTTCGTGGAACCTTCGTGGGTGGAGCCCTCCGTGGACTCGCGCAACCGTTAACCTTCGTAGGTTGAATTCTCCATCAACGTGGATGTACGATAGCACCACCTATCGGAACCACGACAAAAACATCCGTGTCTCAAATTGCGTTTGAATCCTACAAACCCTTCCCTTTACGTTCTTGCAAGTTGCATGCTTTAATTTCCGCTGCCTATATACTCTTTGCATGCTTGCTTGAATTGTGTGAAGATTGCTTGACTTGTGCAAAGATAGCTAAAATCTGCCAAAGTCTAAAATTGGGAAAAGGTTAAGTTTTTAATCGGTCAAGTAGTCTAATCACCCCCCCTCTAGACATACTTCAAGGTCCTACAAGGTTGTAGCCTCCCCACTTAGAGTTTCGCTTAACGGGTGTCGTGGGTGATTCCAGACACCGGTAAGTTAGGCTGGTGTGTGCGGTCAGGTGTGTTTTCAATTAAAGATCAGAGCGGAATTAGTCCCGATGGACTAAAGGAATCCGTTACTCATGGGTAAAGAGTACATCCTCTGCGGAGATTACATCTATTCGAATAGCCGTGTCCATGGTTAAGGACTACAGTCTGGGATGGGTCAAGTCTCGGTCTTAGTGTCGGTCTTCGGAGGAAAAATTGCTAAACCAGAACATGGATTATGACTTGTGACTCAGGATGATTATGATTACTATTATTATGGACTAACCCGTTACATTATTTGAATTATTGAGTATCCCTGGGATGGTTCTACCTCCTGGATATTCACTGTGATTATTCTCTTATAAGCCCTTTATGTGGTGTCGCTCAGACGCCCGACTGTGGCATGCTTGTTAGTTATATTACTTATAAGCCCTTTATGTGGTGTCGCTCAGACGCCCGACTGTGGCATGCTTGTCATTTAAATTACTTATAAGCCCTTTATGTGGTGTCGCTCAGACGCCCGACTGTGGCATACTTGTTATTTAAATTATTTATAAGCCCTTTATGTGGTGTCGCTCAGACGCCCGACTCAGGCATGCTTAAATTTATTATCCTTTTGAGGCGTCGCTTCAGACACCCGATCGGTGCATTCTATTTCTACTCCATTATTGCATATTCATGTTGTATATGAATAACCTGCTTGCGTGCATCATGGATTTTTATTTTGTGACTGACGTTGTGATCATAGGATATTTCAGAGCATGATTATCATTTGTTATATTATACATGTGTTCATAATGTTTGCGAGTACATTCAAAAGTACTCACTGGCTTATCCATGGCTATTGTCTTGGCCAGATTTGTTGCATGGAGAGGAGTGTTACGATGACAGCCCCGGAACCTACGCAATGACGACAGCAGCCTCGCGAAGATAGGAGTTATCCAGGTCAGTTGTTCCTGTGGGAAATGGAGTCCCATAGATGCTGATGAACCACAAACCGCTTCCGCCATCAGCCACTAGAAACCATTTGTTGTACTCATAGGCCAGAATGTTCTTGTACTACACATTTGTATTTTTCTTGGAGTTTCTTTATCAAGTTGGTGCCTCATCAGCTAACAGTAATCCTGGGGCTGGTGAGCACAAGGACCATTTTCTGGGAAATTGATATCCTGGAAAACCGGTCGCTACACAAAAGTCCCCAAGATCAATCTCGGGGGGTATGGGTTCCTCCTTAGGCCCTTCATATTGCACAACCAATTCATCATTAAGAGCATTCTTTTGGCAAAAAGCTACAAGCCTTCGTTCAAGAGGAAAACCTAGTCCATTATTCTGAATAGCAAAATCATCATTAAGCTCGGAAATTTTATCAACTACAACATCGGCAGGAACCTTTTTCCTACGATTTTCATTATAAGCAATATGATCTAAAGATTCTAAACGCATCATGTCTTCTTGATTAAAAAGGATAGCTTCAATGGGAGGATGACTAGCATCTACCCTGTAATGCGCAAAGATTTCTTTGGCCTCTTTTATTATAAATCTAAACTCATGAGCCAAAATGATAGTGGCGGCACGCTTAACAGAAGAATGCTCAATATTAGAGAATTCTAAGAAAATTCGTATGCAAGGGTGCATGTGCATAAATTGCCTTTCAAGTTCAACTATAAGCATGGCAATGGAGTCCGCAAGACTACTGGTTCTATGAAGAACAGAACCACCCATAGAAGGCAAAGCACCGGCACAAGTAAAGAAATCTTGAATAACTCCTTTTTCAATAATATTACCACTACCAACTCGAAAAAAAATTGTATGCAAGGTAGGGGTTTCTTCAGCAGGAGCTTCAGAATTTTCCATGATATTTTTATTGTCCATATCGGCAATAATTTCCCCAAATCTAGACATAACGACAAGCAAGCGAAAAAAGGCAAACAGAAAAGAGAGGGCGAATAAAACGGCAAGGGTCAAGTGGGGGAGAGGAAAACGAGAGGAAAATGGAAAATAATGTAATGCGAGAGATAAGGGATTGTGATGGGTACTTGGTATGTTGACTTTTGCGTAGACTCCCCGGCAACGGCGCCAGAAATTCTTCTTACTACCTCTTGAGCTTGCGTTGGATTTCCCCGAAGAGGAGAGGATAATGCAGCAGAGTAGCGTAAGTATTTCCCTCACTTTTGAGAACCAAGGTATCAATGCAGTCGGAGGCCACGCGCAAGTCCATCATACCTACACAAAACAAATAGCTCAACGCAACCAATGCGATTAGGGGTTGTCAATCCCTTCACGGTCACTTACGAGAGTGAGATCTGATAGAGATGATAGTATTTTCGGTATTTTTGGTATAAAGATGCAAAGTAAAATAAAAAGCAAAGTAAAAAGCAAAGCAATAATAAAGTGATGGAAGATTGATATTATAGAGAATAGACCGGGGGCCATAAATTTCACTAGTGGCTTCTCTCAAGAGCATAAGTATTTTACGGTGGGTGAACGAATTACTGTTGAGCAATTGACAGAATTGAGCATAGTTATGAGAGTATCTAGGTATGATGATGTATATAGGCATCACGTCCGAGACAAGTAGACCGACTCCTGCCTGCATCTACTACTATTACTCCACTCATCGACCGCTATCCAAAGATGCATCTAGAGTATTAAGTTAATGAAAACAGAGTAACGCCTTAAGCAAGATGACATGATGTAGAGTGATAAATTCATGCAATATGATAAAAACCCCATCTTGTTATCCTCGATTGCAACAATACAATATGTGCCTTGTTGCCCTTCTCACATCGGGAAAGGACACCGCAAGATTGAACCCAAAGCTAAGCACTTCTCCCATTGCAAGAACTACCAATCTAGTTGGCCAAACCAAACGGATAATTTGAAGAGACTTGCAAAGATAACCAATCATACATAAAAGAATTCAGAGAAGATTCAAATATTGCTCATAGATAATCTTGATCATAAACCCACAATTCATCGATCTCAACAAACACACCGCAAAAAGAAGTTTACATCGAATAGATCTCCACGAGAGAGGGGAGAACATTGTATTGAGATCCAAAAGAGAGAAGAAGCCATCTAGCTAGTAACTATGGACCCGAAGGTCTGAGGTAAACTACTCACACTTCATCGGAGAGGCTATGATGATGTAGAAGCCCTCTGTGGTGGATTCCTTCCCATGGAGCTCCTAACAGGCCCCAAGATGGGATCTCGTGGATCTGAGAAAGTTGCGGCGGTGGAATTAGGTTTTGGCTCCGTGTCTGATCGTTCGGGGCAATGAGGTATATATAGGAGGAGGAAGTACGTCGGGGGAGCAACAGGGGGCCCACGAGGGTGGAGGGCGCATCGGGGGGGGGGGGGCCTACCTCGTGCCTTCCATGTTGGTTGCTTGATGTAGGGTCCAAGTCTCCTGGATCATGTTCGGTGAGAAAATCATGTTCCCGAAGGTTTCATTCCGTTTGGACTCTGTTTGATATTATGTTTCTTCGAAACACTGAAATAGGCAAAAAAAACAGCAATTCGGGGCTGGGCCTCCGGTTACTAGGTTAGTCCCAAAAATAATATAAAAGTGTAAAATAAAGCCCAATATGGTCCAAAATAGTAGATAATATAGCATGGAGCAATAAAAAATTATAGATACGTTGGAGACGTATCAATCCCTAACTCCGACTCTTAGCACATTGCTTTGCCATGATTCTTGCCATGATTGAAATCATCCTATCTAGCGAAAACGTCCTGTAGATTAGTTTTGATTTGAAAATTTAGGGTTAGGTCTCCGCCGAACTCATCTCGGACAACTCGGTCTCACTGATTTTCGCACAGGCCAAAGCACACGCATTTTTGGTCCGACCGAAAATTGCAAATCGGTGTGACCGAGTTCGATTCTTTGTGAAACCCTAGCAGTCTCGGTACCACCGAACTGTGACTCGGTCCGACCGAGTTCACTAGTTTAGGTTCCAAAAGCTGCTTCGGTATCACCGAGTTTACAAATAGATAGATCCGAAATGCTTTCTGTGAAGAACTAAAACTAAGTTTTTAAGTCATCCATTTTGCAAAACTCCTGTACTTTGTGATGCTCATCTACTCTACCTCATCTATAACCTATTCACAGGGTCTGTTGTCATAGTAATTGCAGAGATGTCTGACCAAAGGGACAGCCAGAACAAGGCAGAAGAGCAGGTTCAGTTAAGTGAGGGCAGTAGTCCCTCAGGCAGCTATGATGAAGGCAGCAGGAGCACTCCAAGCAATCTGCCAAAGGCTGCCACAAGGACAAGGAAGAAGAGGAATTCTGACTCTAAAGATGAAGATTATGTTGCTGTTGAAGATGAAGCCACTTTAAAGAAGAAAGTGCTGAAGAAAGAGTATGCCTCAGCCGCTGCAACTAAGACAGGTCTGAAAACAAAGATGCCAGCAAGAAGACAGCCCATGTCTAAGCTAAGGAAAGTTTCCATAGGAGAAACAATGGAGTTCACTCTTGAACCCAAGGAAACTGGAGATGGCAAGAAGAGAAAAGAAAGGGCCAAGAAGACCATTGCCAGAGTTATTGGGAAGACATCAATGATGAGAGATTCTGAAGAAGAGGAAGAGGAAGAGGATGTTGCACCAGCACCCAAGCTCAAAACCTTATGGGAGATGCAATCAAAGCAGGGGTTGCTCCATCAAAGCCCAAAACTGCTCCCAAGGCAGCTGCTCCAGCTCCAAAGCCAAAACCCAAGAGGAGCACTAGGAACATACCTGCTGAATAGAAGAACAAGGCCCCAGTGCCTCAAGCTGCTGCAGAAGAAGATGATGATTCTGTTGTGTTGAGGAAGCTAAAGCCCAAGATCCCTGACCACACTGATGCACACCTAGTTGCAGAGAATATGAAGATCAGGAAGGATTCAGGATTGAGACTATGGAGAGAGTCTGATCCCTATGCTATCAAGAGAAGGACTGCTGTGGACTACAGATTCCACACTAAGGAATAGCAGGACTTCTATGAGACTATTCTGCTTGACAAGAAGCCCATTGTGTTTGATATGAGATCGATTGACTGGGAGTTCATCAAGGAAAATGAGGATCACTTCCCTGGAGTGCTTGATAGCTTTAAGGCATGTGGAGTGGATAAATTTGTTGCTCAGAAGCTCACCAAGTGAAATGATGAGCTCATCATGCAGTTTTACTCCACTGCCCACTTTTATTCAGATGGAAGGATTGTATGGATGTCCGAGGGTACTAGGTACCAATCTACAGTAGATGAGTGGGCCAATCCTGAGGAACATGAGGATGACTTGGACATTTATGCAGAGAAGAAGAAAGACCACAACACTATGGCTAACATGTACAAGGAGATCCCAGATGCTGCTTTGGATACACATAAGTTTGGATCTGTCCATTACCTGTTGTCTGGTTTGCCAACAATCAACTGGATCTTAAGGCACACACTGCTGCCCAAGTCAGGTGATCACAAGACGATCAGAGGACATGCTATCAACTTGCTGCACATATTTGATGTCCCACAGAAGTTCAAGGTTATGAGCCTGATTGTGGAAACAATCAAGAGGACTGTAGCTGATCAGAAGAGAAGTTGTGGATATGCCCCACACATCCAGGAGCTCATCAACTCAAAGATGGGCAAAGGCAAGTACATCTTGGACAAGGAGCACCTGCCCATCTATCCTGAATTTGAGGACAACACTGTTGTGATGAATGAGAATGAGCCATCTTCAGCTCAAGCACATGAAAAGAGAGAGAAGGCTAAGGTAGAGAAGGCTGCAAAGATGCCAACTATGGAAGAGGCATCTCAGGTATTCTTGAAGAGCAAGCAAGACCAGCTTGGATATCATCCAATCCACCCTGAGGATTGAGAAGGGCTTGGCCACCCTGACCAAGAACCAGGAGAGCTTGGAAAGGATTATTGAGACAAAATTCTATGACCTTGATGTCAAGGTAACTGAAATCCAAACTGCAGTTGAGCAACTTCAGAAGGAAGCAGAGGAGAAGAAGGGCAAGTCTACCACAGTTGCTTTTGCCAGAGTGTCCAGAGGACAGAGATCTGCTGCAGTGCTAGTGACTGACACCAGAGCTACAGCATCAGCACCAGCAGCTACAGCTCCAGTTCCACCTCCAGCAGCTACTCCACCAGCTCCAGCTACTTCATCAGAAGCCTTCGTCCTTGGAGTTCTCTCAACACCACCTCCCGAAGATCAAGCCTGAGAGTCGTTTAGCACTATGCATTTTCAAATTTTTTGGTAACTTGTTGCCAAAGGGGGGAAAATGTATAGACCATAGGCTTCGAGAGAGAGAGAGAGAGAGAGAGAGTTGGTTTTTATCTCTCTTTGCACTTATTCGGTTCGGTTTGAAACTTTATTGCGTGCTTGTGTGAGCTACTTGTGAGATACTTGTTTGATCTTGTGTTTGATCATATGCTACCCTTAATGCTTGTTGGATGATATTATCCCTTATATCCTAGATGATCATTCACTTGTTTTGGTGATGAGTGCATGCTTTAACCTCTATCATTTTGAGAGCTCCACCAAGATGTATGTGACATGGAAGAGTAACCCATGATCCTAATCGATTGTGCATTTGCATTCAAAAGCAAATTTTAAAATAATGCACAAATTTAGGGGGAGCTCTTGCTTTTCACATACTTCTCAAAGCGACGATGTTTTTAAATCTTATTTCTCATTTGTCGAAGCTTTGATCTATATGTTGTCATCAATTACCAAAAAGGGGGAGATTGAAAGTGCAACTATCCCTGGGTGGTTTTGGTAATTCCTAACAACATATAGCTCATTGAGCTAATGCTATTTCAAGATAGATATTTTAGGAAAGCATGGCATGGATATGAAAGTGGACCCTTCAAATTGCTAGGGACAAAAGATTGGCTTAAGCTCAAAGCACAAGACTCTACATTTTCTATTTTAGTGATCCAAGATCACATTGAGTCCATAGGAAAAGCCAATACTATTAAGAAGGGATGAGGTGTTGCTTAATGAGGTGCTTGCTAAAAATGCTTAGTGATATGCTCCAAAACCCTCCACTACTTTCTCATATCCACATATGTCCCAAACCCAAAAGTCCAACTTAGCCCCACCGATTCTTTCTATCCGGCGCCACCGAGTTCAGTTGACATAGCCACTACTAGAAACCCTAGTCATTTCGGTCTCACCGATAGGGATCTCGATCTCACCGAGATGGGATTGTAATCTCTCTGTTTCCCTTCGTAATGTTTCAGTCAAACCGAGATGAGCGATCGGTCCCACCGAGATTGCAATGCAAACACTCTGTTTCCTTTTTGTAACGTTTCGGTCCCACCAAGTTTGCCTGACCAACTCTCTGTTTGACAATTACCAAAATCGGTCCCACCGAGTTGTGTAATCGGTCTCACCGAGATTACGTTGTGCCCTAACCCTAATGATATCGGTCCCACCGAGTTGACATGTCGGTCCCACCGAAACACCTAACGGTCACATTATGAACCAATTCGGTCTGACCGAGTTCTCGGATTCGGTCAACCGAGTTTGGTGATTTGTGTCTAACGGTTAGATTTTGTGTGGCGGCTATATATACCCCTCCACCCACTCTTCATTCATGGAGAGAGCCATCAGAACATGCCTACACTTCCAATACATATTTTCTGAGAGAGAACCACCTACACTTGTGTTGAGGTCAAGATATTCCATTCCAACCACATAAATCTTGATCTCTAGCCTTCCCCAGGTTGCTTTCCACTCAAATCTTCTTTCTACCAAATCCAATCCTATGAGAGAGAGTTGAGTGTTGGGGAGACTATCATTTGAAGCACAAGAGCAAGGAGTTCATCATCAACACATCATTTGTTACTTCTTGGAGAGTGGTGTCTCCTAGATTGTCTAGGTGTCACTTGGGAGCCTCCGTCAAGATTGTGGAGGTGAACTAAGGAGTTTGTAAGGGCAAGGAGATCGCCTACTTCATGAAGATCTACCCTAGTAAGGCAAGTCCTTCGTGGGCGATGGCCATGGTGGGATAGACAAGGTTGCTTCTTCATGGACCCTTCGTGGGTGGAGCCCTCCATGGACTCGCGCAACGGTTACCCTTCGTGGATTGAAGTCTCCATCAACGTGGATGTACGATAGCACCACCTATCGGAACCACGGATAAAAAATCTCCGTGTCAACATTGCGTTTGCTCCCTTAAAACTCATCCCTTTACCTTCATATGCAATTTTTTTACATTCCGCTGCTATACTCTTAGAATTGCATGTGTAGGTTGATTACTTGACTTGTGCTAAGTTGCTAAAATCTGCCAAGAACTAAAATTGGGAAAAGGATAGATTTTTGTTTGGTCAAGTACTCTAATCACCCCCCCTCTAGACATACTTTCGATCCTACAGGTACCGAACCTCGCGAATGGCACCCGCCGCCTCCAACTTGCGGATCTCTTGGATGATGAAGGCCTGCTTCCCCGTGGACTGCCGTCTTGCCCGCTGCTTCACAGGGCGCACATTGGGGCATACCCTTAAATGATGCTGAATCACCTCTCTCGGGACTCCCACCAGCTGATTGGGCTCCCATGCGAATATATCCTTGTTTGTGTGCAGGAACTGCACCAATGCTTCCTCTTGGCTTGGGTCGAGGCCGGCACCTATGGTAAAGGTGGCTCTTGAGGACCCGTCCTTGTTGACCGACACCTGCTTGGTTTCCGCCTTGTCTTGTGTGAACAGCTGCTTCTTCTTGGTTGGTGCGGCTCCCTTGGGCTCGGAGGTGCCCGCATCAGCAGGCTGCGCTGCCGCAGCGGTCTTGAGGGCGAGCTTGAGCGCCGCCAGGGCCTCCTAGACGTTCCCCTTGATAGTGAGGACACCTTTGCTTCCACGCATCTTCATGAGGTTGTAGGCCGGATGAGTCGCCGCCATGAACTGGGCCAGAGCTGGGTACCCGAGAATGGCGTTGTACGGGAGGCCGATGCGGGCGATTTCGAAGTCGACCAGCTAGGTGCGGTAGTTGTCACGCGTGCCGAAGGTGACGGGGAGGCGGATCTGCCCCAGGGAGCGGGCGGTGCCGCCACCGACTCCTGAGAAAGGCTTGCTGAGGCTGAGCCGCTCAAGCGGCACGTGAAGAAGGCTGAAAGCCTCCACCGAAAGCAAGTTGAGGCCGGCACCGCCATCGATTAGGGTCTTGGTGACAGCCACGTTGCAGATGGTAGGCGTGCAGAGCACTGGAAGCATGCCCGAGCCGGCGGTGGTGACAGGGTGGTCCTCTAAGCTGAAGGTGAGGTCGGCCTTGGGCGCAGCCCAACCCGGCGGAGCCGCCGAGCGCTTGGAAGCAGCACCAATCTGGCGGAGGAACGGCTTGATGTGGCGATCCGAAGGCGGCGCTTGACAGCCGCAAAGCAGTGCCGCGACCGCATGGTGCGCTGGTGCCGCGTAGCACGCAGTGAAGAGGTCGCGGAGTTCCTCCCAGGATGCCACCGTGGATCCAGGGAGGTTGAGCACCAGGCGCATGGCTCGCCAGCGAGGGCCATGGGGAGCCAGTTGGCCATGACCTTGTCGTCGCCCCCGGCCTCGAGGGCAGCCTCCTCGTATGCCAGCAGGAAAGCCGACAGGTCCGCCGCACCGTCGTAACGCGGCGGCATCTCCGGCTTGAAGTTGGGTGGCCAATGCACCTGCCGCAGGGCGGGGGTCAGGGCTCGGAGCCCTCTAGCCCCGTTGTCGGTGCTAGCCATCGGAGTCGGTAGCGAGGCACCCGCCATGGGGGCGAAGTGCGGTGGTGGCGGAGCATAGATTGGCGGAGAGGAGCTACGGCGCACCCCTACCTGGCGCACCAAATGTCGGATCACTGGTTCCGGCAAAACCCTCAAGGTTCTAACACTGGGGGGCGCGCAGAGATTTCTTCCCTACCGATCTATGCCCTAGCTCGCTAAGATCTCGTGGACGAACTCGATGAACTCACAACACAAAGACACAAGATTTATATTGGTTCGGGCCACCGTTGTGGTGTAATACCCTACTCCAGTGTCGTGGTGGTGGATTGCCTCTTGGGCTGATGATGAACAGTACAAAGGGAAGGACAGCCTCCTGAGGTTGAGGTGTTCTTGTGCTTGGTGAACTTGTATGGGTGAGATGCCTCTCAATGAGCTGTTCTCGACATGCCTCTACTATGGTGGCTAGTTCTACTTATATAGGCCCTAGTCCTCTCCCCAAATATTGAGCGGGAAGGGAGCCAACAACGGCCAATTTGAAAGGGGACAGCTAGTACAGCTTATCCTGACAAAAGCAGTCTTCGCCTGCGAAAGGCTCTGGTGCTGACGTCGTCTTGGGCTCCATGGTGACCTTCGTCCTGCCGTCCTACTGGTCTTGGTCTCGTTGCACCGATATGGAAACTGTCGGTGTCAAAACCGGCAGATCTCGGGTAGGGGGTCCCGAACTGTGCGTCTAGGCGGATGGTAATAGGAGACAAGGGACATGATGTTTTTACCCAGGTCCGGGCCCTCTCGATGGAGGTAATACCCTACTCCTGCTTGATTAATATTGATGATATGGGTAGTACAAGAGTAGATCTACCACAAGATCAAGGAGGCTAAACCCTAGAAGCTAGCCTATGGTATGATTGTTCTTAGATCCTACGGACTAAAACCCTCCGGTTTATATAGACACCGGATAGGTTAGGGTTACACCGAGTCGGCTACAATGGTAGGAGATCTACATATCCGTATCGCCAAGCTTGCCTTCCACGCCAAGGAAAGTCCCATCCGGACACGGGACGAAGTCTTCAATCATGTATCTTCATAGTCCAGGAGTCCGGCCAACGGTAAGAGTTCGGCTATCCGGACACCCCTAATCCGGGACTCCTCGGTAGCCCCGAACCAGGCTTCAATGACGATGAGTCCGGCGCGTTGATTGTCTTCGGCATTGCGAGGCAGGTTCTTCTCCGAATTCCATATACTTGTTGAATAGTGTCCGGCTTCTGATAAATGCTGCGCTCCTCGGCTTCTACGCCCAATAATGGCCATCTTCCACGTGTTTGAATGAATGCGAACAGCCAGGGTATTTTTACAATTACCCCCCTAGCCGCGCAAATGAGCCGCCTATAAAATGGGACAGGATCTAGATCTGAGTCACACCATCCCCCCTTTGCGAGCTTTCATCAGAGCGCCTCTGACCAAAGCCCATTCCATCATGGACAGTCGACGCGGCTCCTCTTCTCGAACTCCCAGCCCTCAGCCCGGAAATTGGGAGAGATGCTCTGTCCCGCATAGCGAGCTAGTTATACTCCAAGCCAAGGGATTTCTCCCCCCGGCCTTCATGATTCCGGTTCGAGCCGGACTTGCCACCTACAAGGGCGGAAAGCAAGCGGAGAGCGTCCCCGATCCCTCTAAAGGAGAGCGGGTATGCTTCATATATTATCTAGTAAGAGGCCTCGGATTTCCCATCCATCTGTTTCTCTGGGGGCTCTTGGAGTTCTACGGCCTCCAATTGCACCACCTTACTCCTGCCTCCATCCTGCACATCGCGGGCTTTGTGGCCCTTTGCGAACTATTCTTGGGTGTCGAGGCTCATTTCGGACTATGGAAGAGAATATTCTGCCTAGTACCCCGTTCTCATGAGGGGTCAATATATCAAGTGGGCGGAGCCGAGCTATGGCGCATCGCCGGGACCGGATACCTATCTGGAACCCCAAAGAAGGCGTCCGAAGACTGGCCTGTGGAATGGTTTTATATGGAGGACGTCCCACTGCCGGATCCTGTTCGGATCGGCCTTCCGGAGTTCAGCAATGCTCCTCTGAAGAAGCGCCTAAGCTGGCGCCCTTGGAGCCCCCGGAGAGAAGATGACCGGGATGTCCGTTATTTGATGAGCCGAATAAGGTTACTGGCTCATGCCGGATTGACCATGACAGGAGTCATGGCAATCTGCGTTATGAGGGGAGTGCAGCCGCTCCAATATGAGGCCACCCCATGTGGGACTTCAACGGGAGGACGATGCCACCCGTCATGGCCGCAAAGGGCCAGGATCGGTCACCGAACTGGTGAAGATCTTATGCGCCATGTACAAAGGAGAGGAGGAGGATTTCCTCCGTGTCAACCCACTGAAGGAGTTTTCTTCGAATAATCCTCGAAGCTGGGTAAGCAAACATCTTCGGACCTGTCTGATCCATGTTCCCGTAGTTAAATATCTCATTTCATGGTTTTTGCGCAGGAACTGCGCCGGACTGTGGAGAAGATACATAGCCCGCCCCCACAACCCGAGGATCCGGAGCGGTCCCTCGATCCGACCTCCGAAGAGAATCCGAATATAACGGTGGAGCTGATCGACGGGGTGTTCTACCAACTTAGCATCGACAACGCTTTTGTAGCCATTACGGCCGATTACCCCAGAATACTTCCAGCCCCACAGGTAATCTGAGACCAAGATCCCAAAACCCTGATAATGACCCATCTGTGCTTATTTTTTTATCACCGTATACCAATGGTGTTTCGCAGGGGGTTCCTTCGAGGCGGGAAGCCGAGCCTGCGGCGGCTGGCCAACAAGGAGCAGCGCAGCCCCGTAGGTTAAAAAGAAGTGCGGTCCGGATCGAAACTCCGCCGCAATGGTATAGCGTGTCACCATACTCCCCGGATTGATTCCTGGAAGGCGTACTAACACTGATGCTCTTTTCAGGAAAAAGAGCACTCACCGGACTGAGTCCGGAGAGATTGCCAATCGAACCTTCACCAGCCAAGCTTCAAAGCCGGGTCCGGAGGCTGAGGCGAGCACGAGACATGCGTCGGATGCTCCTCCGACAGAGGATGCCGACAGGTTGTCCGCCACCAACTCCGAGGTGGAGAGCGCCTTGAATCACAGGCCTCGCCGGACAGTTCTTCGTGACGCATGTTTCTCCCAAGAGGCCTTGAATGCCTTTGATTCGGAGATGCGCACCTCCGTGCCGCTCAAGATGGTCTAGCCAGAGCCACGCGAGCAGTATGTAAAGGACATACGGGTAAGAAAATCTGACGATTATATATGCCAAAGTAGCCCCGAGACTTAAAAGAGTTAGAATAACTGATTTAAGAATCATTTGTTATGCAGGATCTTCTGAGAAAAGAATACCCGACTGTCCTGTGGAGCTTGAAGAGTGCAAGGCCCAACTTGAGGCCGCACTAGCCGCTACAGGGGGAGCTACAGAGGCCCCCTCTGGTAATATAAAGTGCGGCGGGTGTGTAAATCTGACCAAAAAATGCAGATGGCGCCGGACTAGATCCGGATAAGCAACAGCTCTTACGCCAGTTAAAGGCCGGCAAGAGCGTGCTTACAAGGGTGCGGAAGGAGAAGAATAACCTCCAAGACGCCAACACCAAGCTGGGAGAGGAACTAAAGGACATTCGTGCCCAGTTGTCTGACTCCGTAAAGGAGAATCGGCGGCTTCGTCGCGGCATTTTCAGTAAGTGCTTGAGCGAACTTTGAAAAGAGTTCGGCGAGGAAGGCCACTAACATAAACATGTTTGTAGGTTTGCTCACAGGTCGTCCCGAGGAGGAGATGCCCAGTTCTTCGGGTGATCTTCTTCCGAATTATGGCCACCGCATTTAACGAGTCCGGCAGGTGACTAAAGGCATTGGCCAAGCCTTGTGGCCATCTATCTCCCTGCCCGAAGGCATTGGGGAGCTGGCGGAGCGGCTTCAAGGACCACGGCGGCGCTTCCGGCTATGGAAGATATCGGCCTGCCGTCAAGGCGCCAGGGAGGCCTGAGCCATGGTGAAGACGTGGTACACGAAGGTTGACCCAAACCACATGGCGAGGTCGGACCTGTGGGGATGGATGGGATGGAGATCCTGTAAGCAGTGTGTACGGCCAAGTAGAATTGGCCGCCAAGTATTCCAACAAGATTGTAAATTAGATAGCCTATTAGATGGCATTGAGGAGGAATACAATGAGTCGAATTGACTATGTAAAAATATGACATGAAAAATGTCTTCTAGCCAGATTGTAGATCGTTTGTCGTAGCAGACCTTTTAAACCCGACCTCCGGACCCAATAGTCCGGAGTGTGTCCGAATACCTTCGTGGTTATATAAGAACCGTGGTATGCATGGAGACAAGGCGTAGGGGTCATTGTTGCTGTATCGGACAAGTGCCCAACTAGTTATGTTATATTACATGGGTAGTAAGAAACATCTTCCAAGGAGAATAGTTCCGTTAAGGGTTCCTTTCATTTGGGATGCATGCCCTAAAGTGCATGTCGAAGCTGCTATGAAAGCAGAAAATCATCACGGGGCAGATGGGTAAATAGTTAAAATCATCTTTCAGTTCACCGACCGAATATTCCCTTAAGAACGCTTAGCTTTCGGCTTCACCCACCGAGGTACACATCCGGTGACCCGGCAAGAGTAATCGCAGAGGTGCTCCCTTTACCACCTAGCCGAACAATCGGGAACGAGGGGTAAGCACAGAGCCAGCAACCCAGCTTGGCCAAAACTTAAGTCATAACGATGCATATAATGGTGAATAAAAGGTACATGCGGAAGTTTAACACATGTGCTGGGCATGAAGCCCATATAAATAAGCTACATTAAAGAAGCCCCAGGTATAATGAGCGGACAGCGGCGTCAAGTGTGTTGGAAAAAGCATAAGCGAGCTCTAGAGGCTACAAGAAGAAGGGGGAAGGAGAGAAATAAAAGACAGCAAAAAGCAAAAATAAAGAATGCGGACGGAGGTAGGAGACGAACTTGGAGTCCGGCACTTAGGCGTAGAATCTTCATAGACGGGCTGCGTTCCATGGGTTCGGCTCGAGTCGGTTATCCGATGCGTTCATGAGACGGTATGCTCCGCGGTCGGGACCTGGTCGATGATGAAGGGACCTTCCCATTTGGGCTTGAGTTTGTCCTTTTTGTTGTCCGGCAGGCATAGAACTAGTTCGCCAACGTTATAAGATTTGGCCCGTACTTCCCTGCTTTGATATCTTCGAGCCTGCTGTTGATAGAATGCGGAACGAGCTTTTGCCACGTCACGCTCCTCCTCCAATGCGTCCAAACTGTCCTGCCGATCGAGCTCAGCTTCTCTTTCTTCATACATGCGCACGCGAGGTGAGTCATGTATTATGTCGCAGGCAAGACTGCCTCTGCTGTACACCATGAAGAATGGTGTGAATCCGGTAGTATGATTGGCGTGGTCCGCAGCCCCCGTGAGTACGGAGTCGAGCCTCGACCCAAAGGTCGTGTTAGATTCCTTGAGGGACCGCACTAGTCTGGGTTTAATGCCGCTCATGATTAGACCGTTTGCCCGCTCGACTGGGCCGTTGGTTTGAGGGTGATAGACTGAGGCATAATCGAGCTTGATGCCCATGTTTTTGCACCATGATTTGACCTCATCGGCCGTGAAGTTGGTGCCATTGTCAGTGATGATACTGTGGGGGACAACGAACGGTGCACTACCCCGATATTAAGTCTATCACTGGTCCGGATTCGGCCGTTTTAACTGGTTTAGCCTCTATCCATTTGGTGAATTTATCCACCATGACCAATAGGTATTTTTGCTTGTGGGTTCCTCCCTTAAGGGGTCCAACCATGTCAAGCCCCCAGACTGCGAACGGCCAGGTGATGGGTATAGTTTTAAGGGCGATGGGTGGCATGTGGCTTTGGTTAGCAAAAAGCTGGCAACCGACGCATCGTTGGACTAAGTCCTGCATCTGCCTGTGCCGCCGGCCAATAAAATCCTGTCTGGAAGGCCTTGCCTACAAGGGCCGGGCTGCGGCGTGGTGCCCACCCAGTCCGGCATGAATTTCAGCCAGGAGGTTTCGCCCTTCCTCTTCGGAGATACACCTTTGAAGGACTCGGTAGTGCTTTTTCTTATAAAGCTCTCCCTCATGGACTTTATAGGCTTTAGAGCGCCCGTACTATGCAAATGAGCCTCATTTTGGTCTTCGGGGAGTTCCTGCCTAGTTAGGTAGGCTAGGAATGGTTCCGATCCTGGGCGATAACCGCCATTATTTCGTGAGCAGAGGGTGTTATCTCGGGGCGGAGCCTCCGGTTGTGTCGAGTGTTGGCGTCAGGCGGTGCGGTTGGGTCCGGATTGTTATTGCCGTACTCCTTCCCATAATGCGGATGGCTTGAACAGTCGTTCCAAAAGATATTGGGTGGGGCGGCATCGCGTTTTGCGCCCGATGCGTGCCAATATATCCGCCGCTGGTTGTTATCCGGGCTATATGATGAAATTCGAGCCCTTGAACCGTGCCGACATTTTTAGGACCGCATTGCGGTATGCTGCCATTTTCGGATCTTTGGCGTCAAAGTCTCCGTTTATTTGAGATATTGCGAGGTTTGAATCCTCAAGCACCTCTAGGCATTGAATGCCCATGGAGATCGGCATCCGGAGGCCGTGCGAGAAGGGCCTCGTATTCGGCTGCGTTGTTGGAGTCCGTATACATTATCTCAAGGACGTATTGGACTGTGTCCCGGTTGGGGACGCCAGACGACGCCACCCCAGTGCCAGCCAACATTTTGGAGCCGCTAAAGTGCATGATCCAATTGGAGTATGCGCCGTACTCTTTAGGGAGTTCGGCTTCAGTCCATTCGGCCACGAAGTCGGCCAAAACCTGCGACTTAATAGCTCGTCGTGGCTTATAAGTTATGTCGAATGGGAGGAGCTCTATGGCCCACTTAGCAATCCGGCCCGTCGCGTCGCGGTTTTTTATAATGTAATTAAGAGGTACTTCGGAGGCTATCGTTATCGAACACTCTTGAAAGTAGTGTCGCAGCTTCCGGGATGCCATGAACACCGCGTATGCTATCTTTTGATAGTGTGGGTACCTGGACTTGCATGGAGTTATGTCGGATTTCGGGTTCCGGCAGACCCTTAAGGTTCGAACTCTGGGGTGCGCGCGGAGATCCAACCCTCCACCGTCTCGTACCTCGCCGAATCGCAGGGACCTAAACTACTAAGAAGAACAGCACAAGAGACACAAGATCTATACTGGTTCAGGCCACCATTGTGGTGTAATACCCTACTCCAGTGTGTGGTGTGTGGATTGCCTCTTGGGCTGATGAGGAACAGTAAAGGGAAGAACAGCCTCGCGAGGGTCTGTTCTTGGTGGGTGTGATGAACTGCTAAGTGGTATCCCGTCGCTCTAGCTTGAGGACCGGGTCTCTCTCTCCCTGGATTTCGAATGGCGGAGCCTTCGTCGTCCCCCCCGTGTGATCGTCCTTATCTCTGCGATCCCTCGATCTGATCTCTCCCCCTACACTGAGTGTGGCTACTCCTATTTATATAGACGAAGGCCCTGGGCCTCTTCCCAAATATTGAGCGGGAAGGGCGCCAACAATTGGCCATTTTGAAGGGGAACAACGGGTACACTTATCCTGACTAAAGTTGGTCCTCGCCGCCAAAGGCTCGTGATGATGCTTGCTTGGGCTCCACGATGACTCCCTTCCGGCCGTTGGGGCTGGTCTTGGTCTTGTTGCAATCAAACGGATGCCTTTGCTTGATGCTCTCGCTGCGCTTGCTCCCTTTGCACCAAAGAGGAAAGGAGGACGCCACAGGCTGGCGCCCGACTGGCGCCCTTGGTCATCATGGCTTGCGTCATGGGCACCTCGCGAGGTACCCTGCCTTGAACTCTCCGCCTCCTCATGAGCCAGCCTGACGAGGCCGCGCCTGAGGAAGCTCCTGGTCGTCCGCCCCACGAGGCTTGGCCCCTCGCGAGGGTCTTGAGCTTGTGTTGATGAAGATGGGCTGTCCTGGGCCTCCTTTGAGCCACGCCACAGGCCGCAGGCAGGCAAGTCTGGGGACCCCCGTTCCCAGAACACCGACAGTAGCCCCCGGGGCCACGGCGCGCCCGACCTTGGCCGTGCAGAGAGGCGAAAGGGCAAGTGCGAAGCGTCGTGGGCCCTAACAGCCTGCGGCCTTGGGCGCCGCGTGGCGGTTGATTGGACGTGGGAGCCTGCTCCCCCACGACGCCTTAGTAACCGCCCGGATTCGACAGGTCCTTGCATGCAGAGTTGGGCATGATGACTAGTGATCGTGGAGGCCAACGGTTGGCCTCCGCCGGCTATAAGTACGGAACGGCGTGCGCCCTTCCGGTCTATCCTTCTGCTTCTCCTCTTCCTCGTCTCGTCTGGCTGCCATTGCTCCGATCCGCCGGTTCTCAAGGGAAGAGAAGGGAAAGGCTCCTCAAGAGGATCCTGACCCGCTCCCCCCAAAAAAGCGGCTTGTGTCAGGGCAGGAGCACGCGCGAGGAGGCGCCCGTGCCCTGGTGTGTGCGGCCGCCACCAGGGTTTCCTCTTCCCTTGTACGCGCGAATTGGTGGCCCTGAAGGAGGTGACGACGGGCACCACGAGCGGCGCCGCCAATGACGCCGGCGGGTCACGAAGGTGTACGTCTTCCCCCCTGGAGTTCACGCCGAGGGCTCCTGCCGGGAGTTCGTGCTTCACGTTGCCGCGCCTCCCAAGTCTTGGATTCGTCTTCCTTCTTTCTTCGCTTCTGTCGTCCGGTAGGGGGAGCCCCTAGGACTCTGGCTGCAGCACGCCGGTTGCGGCACCCTCGCGACCAGGGCAGAGGTTGCGGTAGTTTCCCCGGGCGAGGTCTTCATGACCCGAGGCTGGGACGAGGTCGCCCGGGTCTGCAGGACGAGGGGCGCCCTCACGATCCACCTGGAGTACGACGGTGCTTCGGTGATGTCCTTCAAGATCTTTGACGCGGAGGGTCGTCGTCTGGAGTGCTGCCCCGGGAGAGGTGGTCGGGGTCTTGCTGCGGTGAGACGGAGGCCGACCGACCACTCCCTTGGCAGCTTCTCAGGCGACGAAGGCACCGGAGGATCCAGCAACTCCGCCGAGCTCTTCGCGACGCCGGAGACGAGCGACGACAGCTACGAGCCCTCGAGCCTGCGCCCTCCTGGAGCAGGGCGAGCTCGTCAGGTCGCCGCCGCCCCTGATCTGGATGGGGTTGGGTCCGGACCGGGTGGCCCACTGTTGATGATGGCGTCTGCCGCGGTGGTCCCTGTAGATAGGACTCCTTAGGATTCGCGTCTTTTGTTCCTGCGAGGAGCCAAGAATGTACCCCGCGGGGGCTTGTAAGATATTTGTAGCTTCGTTTGTCAATATGATCCTTGTTATGAGGCAATGCGGGATGCTCATTCCGTTCTAGCTCAGTTTCTTCCTTTCAGACCTCGTGAGGACTTGGCGCTCTGCGTCGACAGGTCCCAGTCCCAAGGCGGCTTCAGCCGTTGCTGGTATGCCAGGTCGCGATGCCGTGGTCAAGTCCAGGAGGTGAGCGGCCCGAGGTCCGGTAAGAGCCTCTGAGTCGCGATGCTCAGGGGGTCCCCCTTGGCGCTCAAGCAGCCATCATTCGGTGAGAAAGAAGAGTGACGTTGCTAGCACGGAGTTGCATTGAGTGTGGGGATGGTGTTGCGATGACTAGTGTGTCCGGAGGGTGACTTATCTCGAGGGTTAGGACGATGCTTCCTGGCGCGGCGCCAGGTCCGTGCCCTGGGCGGTGAGAGATTGCGTGGTGAGGTCGTTCCGTGCTCCTTGGAGGGACCCTGCAGGTTCACCACAAAAGGAACAAGAGCTCGCCGCGGCAATTGTTAATCCTGCCGTTAGTTGCTTTGGAGTGGCGTGAGAGGCCTCGCGAGGTGGGCTAGGGCACCCGTGAGCCAGCGCGGGACTCACGAGGCCCTACCTCAAGGCGGGTTGCGCCTGGCTCTGGGCCTTATCTTCGAGTGTGTTCCTGCAAATTTGGACAAATGTCGGTGCTCTACGTCTTCGGGTCCCGGCTCTCGGGCTGGTCTCTACCATCGCTGGCAAGCTAGGTCGCGATGCCATGGACAAGACCAGAGAGTGAGGGCCGGAGAGCCGGTGGACTCCTGAGTCGCGATGCTCAGGCACCCCCCCTTTAACGCGCAAGCTAGGTTAGATGACGCAACTCTAAGTCCTCGGGACCCGGCTCTCGGACTGGTCTCAGCCGTCAGCCGGCAAGCCGTGTCGCGATGCCATGGACAAGACCAGAGGGTGAGGGCCGGAGAGCCGGTAGGAGCCTGAGTCGCGATGCTCGTGCACCCCCTTTACGCATAAAGCTGGATTGGATGACGAAACTCTACGTCCTCGGGTCCCGGCTCTCGGGCTGGTCTCAGCCGTCGCTGGCAAGCCAGGTCGCGATTTCATGGACAAGATCAGAGGGTGAGGGCCGGAGAGCCGGTAGGAGCCCTGAGTCGCGATACTCAGGCACCCCCCCTTTAACGTGCAAGATTTCGCCACCTAGGAGAAGGCACCAAAAAACAAGCATGGTGGAACGAGAGCATAATCCTAAGGAAAACGCATGAAGGATACATGCCGCTGGGACTGGCCCGAGCGGCTTGGGGATGATGCAGCCCGAGGGGCGCCCCCAATAGGATAAGTTAAAGGCATGAAAAAAAGGGATAAATGCCGCAGGGACGGACCCACGCGGCCTGGGAATAATGCGGCCCTGAAGGCGCTCCCAGCCGGAAATGAAACTTAAAGATGTCACCTGGTGATGTTGGGGATGAAGGGTTGTTGATGTAGCAGACTCGGTGGGCTGCGGGAGCCGATTCTAATGAGCCCCCAGGCCCGGGGGCCTCGGGAGGCTCCGGGGGCGCTGGCGGCTCCTCATGGGCCATCTCCATCTCCGCCAGGGCTGCGGCGTGCCTGACCTCTTGAGCCTCCAGGATGGTCCTCATGAGACGCTGGTGCGCAGCAGCCGCGTTTGGCAGGCCATAAGGCATGCGTACGTAGCTGTGGGGCGGACCCTCACAACGTCCCACTCGCGAGGGCCAGAGGCGCTCTTGAGATGCGGCTCGGTTGAGCCCTGGTATGTCGATGCAGACGCGCAGCCCACCATCCTCGCCTGGATGGGGGGCCACAGCGGGTAGGCGGCGGCTGCCCCTCATGACCCTTGACTCCTGTAGCTCCTGAATGGCCTTGCTGATGAATTCTTGAGGGTTCTGTCCTCCTGGTCTCGCTCCTGCTTGCGGGAAACGTGCTTCGAAACATGCCACCACGTGGTGCCCAAGCGCCTCCCTCGAGACCTTGGCGAGGTCGACGGCCCTTCAGGGGAGAGCCCCCGAGCCCTGCCTGAGGAGGGCGCCGGGTGCGCTTTCCTATGCGATGGAAGGAGGCTCCCCCTGGCCCGGTGGGGGCCCTGAGGGGCCTATCTCTTGAAGAGCCGGGCTGGTCGATGTCTTCTTCTACTTGGGTGCTGCCTCGGGAGGCATCCTGCTGTTGTGGTGCTGGTCTTCCAAATGATGCGGCTCGAAAAGCTCGCTCTAGGGAGCACACTGCATCTCTCTCTTCACAAGGCACCGTGATGACTCCGCCGCTTCCTGGCATCTTGAGGATGTTGTAGCCATGGTGGGTTACGGCCATGAATTTGGCCAACGCTGGGTACCCGAGGATGGCGTTATATGGCAGGCAAATGTGGGCGACGTCGAAGTCGATGAGCTCGGTGTGGTAGTTGTCCCGGGCCCCGAAGGTGACAGGAAGGCGGACCTGCCCGATCAGGACTGTGGAGCCGTCGGTGACTCCGGAGAAAGGCTTGGTTGGCTGAAGCTGGCTGTAAGGCACTTAAAGATTGTTGAATGTCTCCACGGACAGGACGTTGAGCCCTGCTCCACCGTCAATGAGGGTCTTGGTGACTATCACATTGCTGATGATTGGGGAGCAAAGCATCGGGAGAACTCCGGCTGTGGCTGCGCACTTGAGCTGATCCGCTGAGCTGAAGGTGATGGCGCACGCCGACCACCAGAGAGGGCGCGTGGACTCGAGCTTGGTAAGGACTGCATTCACTTCACGGGCGAACTGCTTGAAGATGCGGTGAGAGGCTGGGGCTTGAGCTCCGCCCAGGATGCAGGCGATCGCACGCGCTTCCTGGAAGCACCCAGCCCCCTCGTCCTGATGACGGTCTTCGATTCTCCTTGGTGGCGGCGGCAGCGGAGGAAGGCCTAAGTTCCCTTGCGGGCGATCCTCACGGGGCTGATCCCTCCAGCCCCCCTCGCGAGGTGGGTCTTGCCAGCGGTCCTCGCGAGGTTGGTCGCGCCACCCTTGGCGCGGGCCGCGGTCTTCCCAGCGTCCTGCATTCCTTCCTCCTCCTCGGCCGTGGCAGCCGCTGCACTCGGGGCGTCTGCCGACCCTTCCTTCGTGCACGGCCCGGAGCTCTTAACATTCATTGGTGTTGTGGGTGTGGAGGTCGTGGTACACGCAGTACCGGCTGCCCTTACAGGACTCGGGCTGATCTCTGCCTCGCTTGGTGTCTGGTTCGGCTGCGAGCACGGCAGCCCCCTTGCGCTTCACGTCCTTGGCCTTGGACTTCTTCTCTTCGGGATCCGCGGCAGGCAGCTCGAGGAGGGAGAGGCGCCCCTCCTCAGCCCTGGCGCACTTGGTCGCCAAGTTGAACAGCTCCAGGGAGGTGCATAGATCTTCATGCATCACCAGCTCCTCCTTCATCTTAACGTCGTGCACGCCGTCGGAGAAGGCAGAGATGATGGCCTCCTCCGTTACCACAGGGATCTTGAGGCGCGTTGTTGAAGCGCTGGATGTACTTTTGTGGTTTCCCACAGCCTGCTTGATCCGGCGCATGTGGCTCACGGTGGGTGGCGGTCAGTACCTTGGAAGTTGGTGATGAAGCGGGGCGCATCTCGCCCAGGAAGAGATCGTGCTCGGGGCGATTCAGGAGCCAAAAGTGGCCTGGCTCCTGAGCGCCATGGGAAACCAGTTCGCCATGACCTTTTCATCTCCGCAGCCTCGATGCTGAGCTCGTAGAGCTGGAGGAACTCCGTAGGGTCAGTTGTGCCGTCGTAGCGTGGAGGCAGGTCTGGCTTGAACTTGGCGGGCCACGCGATGCTGCACAGCTCGGTGGTGAAGGCGCGGCAGCCCGCCGTGTTGCTGGGGCCTCGGACGGCAGAGAGCTTGGTCTTGCTGGCCTCCTGCGCCGCTGGGCCGGGGGCAGCGCAGGTCTTGACGTCTTTGGAGCGGGAGCGCCGGGCAGCTTCTTGCGGGCGAGGAACTTCTTGGCAGCTCTGCTCTTGCTGCGTCGGCACTGGCGGAGCAGGTTCCGCCCGAGGCCGCGCGCTTTGGGGCCATGGCGCCCGTCTTGGGAGGAGGCGGCCGAGGCGCCCGAGCTTCATCGCCAGCTGGGCGGTGGTGCAACGAGACGGACGGCGCAGGGTCGCCTCCTGCAGCGCGGACGAGTTCGGCGACTCGGTCGAGCCATTCTTCGTAGACGTTGTCGACGGGGCGGTAGCGCAGGAGCTCGTTGGCTACGATGAGCGTAGCTCGGGCCTCCATGTCCGCGCGGGGCGCGCGTGACGAAGAACCAGCGGGGGTGAGCAAAGGCATGGCGGTGCGGTCGTCCCGCCTCATGGACGGGTGCTGGGACGACGCTTGTTGCTCGTTCCCCGCCGGGCCGGTGGCGGCGTTGACAGCAGACGACGGGGAACGACGAGGACGCCCGCCGACGGGGGCCGTCTGGGCGACATGGGAGGCGAGGGCGGCTCAGCGCTCGGCGCGGGCCCGACGAGCGTCAGACATGGTTGCGGTGGTCGAGGAAGAACGAGGCGACGAAAGGCAGATTCCGGCACACCCCTACCTGGCGCGCCAAATGTCGGATTTCGGGTTCCGGCAGACCCTTAAGGTTCGAACTACGGGTGCGCGGAGATCCAACCCTCCACCGTCTCGTACCTCGCCGAATCGCAGGGACCTAAACTACTAAGAAGAACAGCACAAGAGACACGAGATCCATACTGGTTTAGGCCACCATTGTGGTGTAATACCCTACTCCAGTGTGTGGTGTGTGGATTGCCTCTTGGACTGATGAGGAACAGTAAAGGGAAGAACAGTCTCGCGAGGGTTTGTTCTTGGTGGGTGTGATGAACTGCTAAGTGGTATCCTGTCGCTCTAGCTTGAGGACCGGGTCTCTCTCTCCCTGGATTTCGAATGGCGGAGCCTTCGTCGTCCCCCCCGTGTGATCGTCCTCATCCTTGCGATCCCTCGATCTGATCTCTCCCCCTACACTGAGTGTGGCTACTCCTATTTATATAGACGAAGGCCCTGGGCCTCTTCCCAAATATTGAGCGGGAAGGGCGCCAACAATTGGCCATTTTGAAGGGGAACAGCGGGTACACTTATCCTGACTAAAGTTGGTCCTCGCCTGCCAAAGGCTCTGGTGATGACGCCCGCTTGGGCTCCACGATGACTCCCTTCCAGCCGTTGGGGCTGGTATTGGTCTTGTTGCACCGAAACGGATGCCTTTGCTTGATGCTCTCGCCTGCGCTTGCTCCCTTTGCACCAAAGAGGAAAGGAGGATCGGCTGGCGCGCCTCGATCGGGCGCGCCCTTGGTCGTCATGGCTTGCGTCATGGGCACCTCGCGAGGTACCCTGCCTTGAACTCTCCGCCTCCTCATGAGCCAGCCTGACGAGGCCGCTACCGAGAAAGCTCCTGGTCGTCCGCCTCATGAGGCTTGGCCCCTCGCGAGGGTCTTGAGCTTGCGTTGATGAAGATGGGCTGTCCTGGGCCTCCTTTGAGCCACGCCGCAGGCCGCAGGCAGGCAAGTCTGGGGACCCCCGTTCCCAAAACGCCGACAAGTTAGGACAGTGGACACATAATAAACCGGTTTTTGAATAGGGAACCGGTGTCTGTCCGTTTCTCGTTCGACAACGAGCACCGCGCTGACAACTTGATGTGTTGCGGCGATGTATAATAGCATTGGTTCGCCCACGCTACGCGCTGCCAGGACCGGATTTGTTGCCAAAATGGCCTTTATTTCTTCGAGTCCGTGTGGCGGCATCAAATCCACTCGAAGTGTTCGGTGCGGCGGAGGAGGCGGTAAAGAGGTAATGCCTTTTCTCCTAAACGGGAGATAAAGCGTTTAGAGCCGCCACGCATCCCTTCAATTTTTGTATTTGTTTGAGGTCTTTTGAATATCCAATTGTGACAGAGCTCGAATCTTGGCTGGGTTTGCTTCAATTCCTCTACGGACACAATGAAGCCCAGGAGCTTTCCGGCTGAACGTCAAGACACATTTTTCGGGATTGAGCTTGATGTCATATTTTCAAGATTGTCGAATGTGAGCCTCAAGTCGTCTACTAGAGTTTCGACGTGCTTGGTTTTGACGACCACGCCATCTACATATGCTTCCACCGCTTTGCCGATCTGGTTTGCGGACATGTCCGAATCATGCTACCGATATGTTGCGCCGGCGCTTTTGAGCCCAAAGGGAATTGTGTTGAAGAAGAACGGGCAGTAAGGAGTGATGAATGCTGTTGTAGTTTGGTTCTGCTCCGCCATCTTGATTTGGTGGTAGCCGAGTACGCGTCGAGGAAGCACAATGAGTCGTGGTCCTGCTGTAGCGCCAATGATTTGATCAATTCGAGGGAGGGGAAGGGATCCTTTGGGCAAGCCTTATTAAGGTCTTTGAAATCAACACATAGGCGCCAGGATTTATCCTTCTTTGGTACCATCACCAGGTTCGCTAGCCTGTCCGGATGTTTTATATGTCTGGTGAATCCGGCCTCCAAAAGTTTGGCTAGCTCCTCTCCCATGACCTGTCTCTTGGGTTCGGAAAAGCTCTGAAGAGCCTATTTGACTGGCTTGAATCCTTTTAGGATATTTAGGCTGTGCCCGCCACCGACGTGGGATTCCTGGCATGTCTGAAGGGTGCCAGGAAAAGATGTCCCAGTTTTCTTATAGAAATTCTCGTAGTGCGGCGTCTACATCATGGTTTAATTGTGCCCCGATGGAGGCCGTCTTTGCAGGGTCCGTTGGGTGGACTTGGAATTTGACTATTTCATCCGCTGGTTTAAAAGAGGTGGACTTGGATCTTTTATCAAGTATCACATCGTCCCTATTCACCGTGGAGCGCATCGCGGTGAGTTCCTCGGCCGCTAGGGCTTCGGATAGTGCCTCGAGGGCTAGTGCGGCTGTCTTATTTTCGGCGCGGAGTGCTATGTTCGGATCACTAGCGAGAGTGATGATTCCGTTGGGACCGGCATTTTAAGCTTCATGTACCCATAATGGGGTATAGCTTGAAAAATTGTGAATGCCTCTCGTCCTAATAAAGCATGATATCCGCTATTGAACGGGGCCACTTGAAATGTGACCTCCTCGGACCTGTAATTGTCCGGCGAGCCGAACACTACGTCCAGCGTGATTTTTCCTGTGCAGCATGCTTCCCGGCTGGGGATTATTCCTCTAAAGGTTGTGCTGCTTCGCTCAATGCGGTTCCAGTCTATTTCCATTTTTCGGAGGGTTTCCTCATAGATGAGGTTTAGTCCGCTGCCGCCATCCATGAGTACCTTAGTAAGGCGAAAGCCGACTACTATCGGGCCGAGGACCAATGTGGCTGGTGCCCGGCAGTTCGAATTTAGGTTCACATCGGCATTGAAGGTAATAGCCGTGTCACTCCATGGATTTATTGTTGCTACTTGGTAGACTTCGCAAGGTTATGGAGTTGTCGTTGCATGTTATTTGATGCGAAAGTCTCAAGACCTGCTAACACTGCATCGGGTTTTGCTGGGCTGGGATTCTGAAGCTAGAAGCTCTTCGCCACTTTTGGCCACCTGCCGTAGTATCCAACATGCTCGAAGGCTATGAGTTGGAGTGGCGCCCTCTGTGCTATGAATTTTGTAGGGTCTGTTTAGCCAACCCTCCAGTACGGTTCCGTACCCTTTAGGGGGTTTTGGTTTTTTGGTTTCAACCCAGGTGCTTTGTCACAGCCCCAGATCAGCCCTAGAGCTTGCTTGTAACTAGTGGCATTGCATCCATGCATCATGTTTGAATTTTCATGAAATTTGAAATGGGGATGACCAAGCCATAGCACTAAAACAATTCAAATAGGTTCAACTTCAAAGTATCTTCAAAGAACCCAAATTGGTTTGCAAAAATGTTCATGATTAATGGAAAAAGGTGAAAACCATATCCAGAGGTGATGGATATTTTTCCAAGACATTTTGGATATTTGAATAAACCATATTGTATTTGAATTGGGGCATTTAAAAACTATTAATATTTTTAAATGCTCCAACAATTACGAAAAAATAGTTAAGGGCCTCTGTAATATTTCAGTTAATGCCCAAAATTATTTTCAGGATTTATGAAATGATTTGGTTTATAAACTAAATCAAAACAGAGCAAATAATAGAAAAACAAAAACAGTTAAAAAGGAAAGAGAGAGAGAGCTCACCTGGCAGCCACTTACCTGCCCACGAACTGCCCAGCCTTTCTCCCTCCCCTCGGCTGGCCCGGTGGTGGCTCCAGCCCACCACCGCCTCGGCTCGTCGTCTTCCTCTGCCAAGAGTGAGAGGCGAGGCGTGGCGCCGCCTCGACGGCCACCGACGCCACCTCCTGCTTCCGGCTCTCCTCCTCAACACCGTGGGTGCCACGCACACCCCCCCACCCCCTCGCTCACTCCCTCTCCCTCGCTCCTCCTCTGTCTCGCTCTCTCTAGAACCCGAGCGAGGCTCACTGGCGCCGATCGCCTGCCATGGCCACAGCCACCCCCTTGCCCCTCTGCCGTCCCCAGGAGCTCTGCCTCAACCCCCTCTTCCACCCCACCGATCCACGGCCCTCCGGAGGCCCTACTTCATTGTCATCCCGGTCATCCCCAACCTCGGGCAACCGAGCCCCTCGCCGTCGATTCGCCGCACTCCGGCCGCCCCCGAGCCCACTGACCCTCCAAACGGACTCACGGTGAGCCCCGCATCGTCTCCCCCTTCTCCCTGGTCGCGCGCCCGCCCTCTAGGCCGTAGCCTGCCGTGCCCGAAGCTTCCCTGCCGCCCGGCCATGTCGCCGCCGTCCCTGCAGCCGCTTGAACTCGATTAGGAGAGTGTCATCGTGCTCACCGCGACTCCAGGAGTCCGGAGAGCCCCTCGATGAGTTTCCCCGCGCTCTGTAGGCCTGCGCCGCTCGAACCCGTAGCTCGGCCACCGCCACGGACTCGTTCCGGCGAACTCCGCCACCCCGCACCTCCCGCTAGTCTCCTTAGATGCGCTTGAGCCCAAGGCCACGTAGGGCCCTCCGCCTCTCTTTTGGTCACCGGAGGAGGAAACCCGCACCTCCGCTGCCTCTGGCTCCGGGCGGCGATGAGTCAGCGGGTCAACTCCGCGAGTTGACCCGGGTTTGGCCTAGTTTGACTTCCGGAGCCATCGACATGCGGGCCCCGCCTGCTAACTAATCTAGTTTAGGTTTAAACTAATTTAACTTAACCTAGGTTAGTGCTAATTGACTAGGTTAGTTTAGTTAGTCACCGACGTGTGGCCCCACACGCCAGGTTTGACCCAGGTTGACTGACGCGGTCTTGACGTCAGTCGACGCAGATAATAACCTTTTCTCGGATTTAATTTAATTCAGGAAATTTCGTAAAATACCCCAAACTTCAAATATTCATAACTTTTAATCAGAACTCCAAATTAAATAATTTATATATGAAAAATGATCAGAAAAATATGAAGAATCTGTTTATGCCATGATCATGCATGTTTGAACAAGTTAACCTCACTGAATAGGATGAATCATGATTAGGGTAAATTATGAACTAGCATTTGGAGTTGGAGTTTAACCTTGCTTGAATTCCACTTCAATTAACTTGGCTAGGTATTGCATTAGGTGAATTCAGTACCTTAACATGACATGTCATTCATGTGAATGTGCATTGCATTGATTGTGTTCTCTCTTGTTTGCGGTAATTGTCCCCTCTCAAGAGATTTACGCATCGACGATGAATTCGATGACACCGATGAAGAACTATATTATCTTGAAGTGCTGTGCAAGCAAAACCCCTTGTTCATTCCGATACAATCCCACTCTCTCGCCTCCTGCTCTATTTTATTGCATTAGGACAACATCGATTCAAGCTGTTACTTGCTGCGGTAGCTGAACCCCTTGATCCTTTGCATGACCTGTCATTCCACAAGAATTAGATGAAACCCACTAGCATGAGTAGGAATTGTTTGAGCCATGTTGTGCCTACTCATTTATGCTTGTTGTCATGCCTGCCATCGCTTAGAGTTGAGTCAGGTCTGATTCATCGGGGATGAATCGGAGGTGTGTGAACATGTCCTACTGCGTGTGTGATCTAAGTGTGTGAACACAATTTGGTAAAGGTAGCGGTGAGAGGCCATGTAGGAGTACATGGTGGGTTGTCTCATTGCAGCCGTCCTCAGGAACTGAGATCTATGTATGTGATCCATGAAACAGTTACTACCACGCATTGGGCCCGAAACCAATGGACCCTCTCGGCTTCTTAACCACTCTTGTCCTCATCCGGGAGTTGCAAGTAGTTTCGTGTGTTTGTAGCATCTTGGGGCCGACGCAACGCTGACCATAGGGGTGGGTTGTGTTGCGGTAGGCACCGTGGGTCTGTACCGATTCGCCTGCTTTGGTGTCTCGGGAACCCTGCACACATCGTTCGGGCTGTATGGGAAACCTCGGCGGACTTCATGGATGGAACCCGAATAGGCGATAAACCTGGACTTGGGACTTGTGTGTTTAGGTAGGTCGTGGCCGACACCCACGTTGGGCTTCCGCTTGAAGGTTGCCGAGTACATGTCGCGTAAACGGCGGTAAGTGGTGAGAGTGTGTGTGAAGAAGTACCCCCTGCAGGGTTAACATGATCTATTCGAATAGCCGTGTCCACGGAGAAGGACTTCTGGGTTGCCTATATCAGTTCATAGACAAGTGAAAGTGGATACTCTAAAATGCGCAAGATAAGCGTGAGTGCTATGGATGGCGTTCTCGTAGGGAGACGGGAGCGGATCCATAGTGGTGTATTGATATGGTGAATATGTGGACTCGTAGCGCCACCTCAAAAGAGTTACTTGCAAATGTAGTTCAGGATAGCCACTGAGTCAAAGCTGGCTTGCTGCAGTCAAACTCCACCACCCCCTTTTGATAATGATGCATATGTAGCTAGATCTGATGTAAGTCTTGCTGAGTACGTTTGTACTCACGTTTGCTTATTTTACGTTTTGCAGAGAGACTTCACCTCGCTTAGTAGTTCCGCTTGGACTTCGATTTGTTAGCTTGTTACCTCACCACGATCTTGTGCCTCGGCAGGATTTGGTAGATAGTCAGGCTTCTCAGCCCTTTTCATTTATAGTTATGCGTACTCGAGACATGTTTAGCTTCTGCTTGTGCTTTGACTTGTATGTTTCGAGTGTTGGGTCATGAGACCCATGTTTGTAATATCTCGCCTCGGAGCCTATTGAATAATAATTGAGTCGTAGAGTTATGTTGTGATGCCATGTTGTATCTACACATATTGAGCATATTGTGTGTATGTTTGAAATGCTTGGTATGTGTGGGATCGACAAACTAGTTGTTTATCCTTGCCAGCCTCTCATATGGGGAAATGTAGTCTCGTGCTTACGAGCGATAGTAGTCCGCCATGCCGGTTCACCGGAGTCCTGCTAGCCCAAAGCACTACTGCTTGGACACTTGACTGGCCGGCATGTGTTTCACTGCCTTATGTCCGTCCTTCGGGAAATGTCACGCGGTGTTATTCGAGTCCTCGCTTAGCCTGCTACAGCCCGGGATACCGGAGTCCTCATAGCCCAAAGGTGCTACAGCCTCAATTTATACGTTGATGACCGACATGCTCGATGTGATTCATGTATGCCTGTCCCCATGGGTTAGCGCCGCTTTGGGTTCACGACTAACCATGTCGGCCCGGGTTCTTTGTCATGTGGATGCTAGCGACACTATCATATACGTGAGCCAAAAGACGCAAACGGTCCCGGGCCATGGTAAGGCGACACCCGTGGGAATACCGTGTGTGAGGCCGCAAAGTGATATGAGGTGTTACCGGCTAGATCGATGTGACTTGGGATCGGGGTCCTGACAGCGTTGGTATCAGAGCCCCGACTGTCAGAGGTTTACCAAGCCAAACCGGTCGAAGTTGTGTCTAGAAATGCTTTAGCTATGTAAGGGAATTGATTGTGGAAGGAACGTAAGGCTCTTTTTTATCCTTATACCTCATGGCCTTCTGATCTGAGTCATCCTCTTCTCTTCTACGGGGTTAAGAACTAGGCTTCTCATCTATCTATCAGGATGACGTGTTACTAATCCATAGACTTATAAGATTGTTGGTTTCAAGCCTCAGTTCAGTTCCTACTATTTCTGTATGATAATTGTTGATCTCGGAATCTTGGTATTGTGATGTTGAGTGGTTATGCCACCATTTTTGCAGGATGTCTCAAATCATTTTGAGCATTTACAGCCGTTATGCTGTCCGAGTCATCCCCGGTCTCTAAATAGTCTGATGCATTTGCAAATCCTTTTCTTCTGTTCCCTATGTCCTTTTTGGTCAAAATAAGCACACTAATCGGTACGTTGAGGTATTTTGTTGCCTCGGCGTAGATGTTGGAGCTATTATTATGACCCTAGGTGTTTAGGGAGTCACCTAGCAATTTAGCAATGCTTTTGTATCCCTAGTGTGATGATTCTGGCCATCATTTTCGAAAGCATCCTGTGATGTCAGTTAGTAGTAGGTATTCTACTCCTGGGTTGCTGAACCCGAGATTCATCCTACTTCATGTTGTTAGTAATTGCTAGTTCCTTTAGGATATTAGTAACTTTGTGGTAGTCCTCGAGGTTCGTGGCATTTCCTTCTTCCAAATACCATGAACTAGTTAAGGCAGAAGTTCTTTGAACTAAAAGATCACAATCAGAGTACTCTTGAGGAGTTCTCCATTCCATATTGTGAATCTGCCAATTCTACTTTCTGCATGGGTTATCCGGGAGAAATGTTGAGCCTTGCTCGATATACTAATCCATGCTTCCACAACTCGAAAAATTATATGTTCCTTTGAGTTGCTCTCTTTAGTTGTATCCCGACCATCCTCTATCAGTTGATAACCAAGAGTTTGTGTGCATTCGTTTATCGATGTCTATTATCCTTGTGGTCCGTCAAGCCATTCTGTTCTGGAATAACTAGGAGAAACAAACACCAGTACCTCATCCATTTCTAGGATTGGGTCAAAGTAGTTGTATCCCGCAGATCAAAATGCCAATTCAGCTTTTGATGCTGTTCCACCTGGAGTGTTACCATCTTTATGTCAGGAACATCATGAGAATTGCACCTTCTCCTATGAATTCTTGATGCAGTGATACTTCTCGCCATCATTATTCATTCCTCGGTTCCGAGTTGTTGAAACCGGAATGCCGACGAGTGAATTGTGATGTGTGAAATCAATACTCCGAGCAACTCGTTGCTTGGCAGTTAATGGACAATATCCTCATTCTTAGCGTGAAGATTATTAAATCATCATCCTAAGATTGGTTGTGCTACCTAGTCCTTATTTCTGGTGCACACTTCGATTGGTGAGTTAGGATTATATCAATCCCTTGCTCATTTGATCATATCGTCTTGCCTCAAAAGCAAGATTGTTCTCGAGCTTAGTAACATACCGGTGGTTCGTGACTTTCCAAATATCTTCTTGGAAGTGTTATCGGGTTGTCCCCTGACTGTTATGTTGAGCTCGTGATCAAGTTGGTTTCCTGTGAACCATCATTTCTCCAAGAATCTGTGTTGGATATCCTGGGCTAGTTGGTTAAGCTAGACAACAACTTGGAGAGTTGGAAGATAAAAGCTTGCCTAACTTAGCTCGTTCCAAAAGGATATTTTGTGTAGTGTGTGTTGAAGAAGGATGACATCTTCATCAATTGGTCCCTGTGATCAGTTGCTGGACCTATTGTCTCATCAATCCTTTGATTTGAGTGTGGGCTATCGTCAAATCAAATCAGTACCAACGATGCTCGTAATGTTGTCTTACTCGTGGTTGATCCCTCGGCATACACCATTACATCTTTTGGTCGACCAATACTATTACCGTGTTCACATGATGGTGGAAGTCCGGTGATATGGAAATTCCGATGAGTTGTTGTTGAGCCCATCGCCAGCATTTTGTCTCCCCCATGAGTCATGTTGAACATCAACCTAGTATTGGAAACTTGTGTAAGCATTTCTTCGTGTTTCGTTCATGAGGCATATGTTTGGATGAAAGAGTGACTTCCTCGAATTCATGTGTTCTAGGTGTAAGTTGCCGCCATGAATTTGAGAAAGGTTTGTTTTGTTTCCTTCGGAATCATTCCAAGTCAGTCATGCACGTGCGAAGTATTCCATGGTCTGATAGACTGATCATCTTCATTCCTTATGAATTCCATAGCACTCCAAGCCACTGATTGATTTGTTCCAGGAGAAGAAGTTCCTTCCTAAGAGCTAATCCGGACTTATGTAAGGACTTCGATATCCTCGATGATGGTTCCCAACAAGAACTTCGGTAGTGCTTTGTTATAAGACTACTACGTGGTCATACTTGTCTTGGACAGTGTGTTCACAGGTTTGTAGCAGAACCAGCTCATGTTTTGGAGCTTGCTATCGTAGTTCATTCCCGAGAATCTCGCAACATCTTTCCGTCGATTTGTGTTGCAAACTTTCATTTTTCTTTCTAGACTTGATGAGTCTGGAATATCCTAACACCAACCAGATCTGAATCTCAGGCAGATGTGATGGTTGGAACATTCTCAACATTTGCATTTTGTTCCCAAATTTGCATCCCATCATGCCAATTTTCCATGGTCTGCCTTCTCAGCAGTTGCTGTCCAGTATCATCTTCAACAGTGGACTTACCATGGGTCCCATCCATTTCCGGTGTTAAGCAAAAATCATCCACTGCGTTGTCTTCAACAAGGTAGTCCACATCATCCATTCTAGTGCTGGTATGCCATTCCTTGCACTCCACCAAACGATCTTTTTGAATTGCCTTAGGATGGTATGAAGAGCTTCGATGATCTCTGATTCAAAAGTAATTCTTTTTGCCACTTAAGGGAATAGTTCCTCGTGTCACCTCCCCTGGGGTGCCCCGTTATTGAATCATGGCAAATATTTCCTCACCACCTTGACACCATCCATCATCCCCCTAAGCGTGGAATTGTTGCCACCAATCAAACCCCGTCGTTTGTTCTTCCATCCCTTTCGATGTGTTTTGTGTCTCAACTCGAGATGTGAAACCATCCCAGTTCGTGAGTCGATCATGTTTACTTGATCTTTGTGAAGATCGAATCCTGTAGGGTTTCCCCCTTCTTTATGTTGTCGAGTCGAGTGAAGATTTCGATAGCAAAGACGTCAAGACCAAAATGATGGAGTAAGTCAACATCTTCGGGAAGGGCAAATGGATCATGAAGATTGTGATAGTTGCGACTCCCCTTTTCCTCTTACCTCACGTCTTGAATCTCGGGGCGAGATTCTTGTTTAGTGGGGGTGAGTTGTCACAGCCCCAGATCAGCCCTAGAGCTTGCTTGTAACTAGTGGCATTGCATCCATGCATCATGTTTGAATTTTCATGAAATTTGAAATGGGGATGACCAAGCCATAGCACTAAAACAATTCAAATAGGTTCAACTTCAAAGTATCTTCAAAGAACCCAAATTGGTTTGCAAAAATGTTCATGATTAATGGAAAAAGGTGAAAACCATATCCAGAGGTGATGGATATTTTTCCAAGACATTTTTGGATATTTGAATAAACCATATTGTATTTGAATTGGGGCATTTAAAAAACTATTAATATTTTTAAATGCTCCAACAATTCTGAAAAATAGTTAAGGGCCTCTGTAATATTTCAGTTAATGCCCAAAATTATTTTCAGGATTTATGAAATGATTTGGTTTATAAACTAAATCAAAACAGAGCAAATAATAGAAAAACAAAACAGTTAAAAGGAAAGAGAGAGAGAGCTCACTGGCAGCCACTTACCTGGCCCACGAACCGCCCAGCCTTCTCTCCCTCCCTCATTGGCCCGGTGGTGGCCCAGCCCACCACCGCCTCGCTTGTCGTCTTCCTCTTGCCAAGAGGGCAGAGGCGAGGCGTGGCGCTTGCCCGACGGCCACCGACGCCACCTCCTGCTTCCGGCTCTCCTCCTCGACACCGTGGGTGCCACGCACACCCCCCGACCCCCTCGCTCTCTCCCTCTCCCTCGTTCCCTCCTCTGTCTCGCTCTCTCTCCCGAACCCGAACGAGCTCGCCGGCGCCGATCACAGACCCTGCCACAGCCACCCCTTTGCCCCTCTGCCGTCCCAGTGAGCTCTGCCTCAACCCCTCTTCCACCCCACCGATCCACGGCCTCCGGAGGCCCTCGCTTCATTGTCATCGCGGTCATCCCCAACCTCGGGCAACCGAGCCCCTCGCCGTCGATTCGCCGCGCCTCCAGCCGCCCGAGCCTTGACCCTCCAAGCGGACTAACGGTGAGCCCCGCATCGTCTCCCCCTTCTCCTGGTCGCGCCCGCCCTCTAGGCTGTAGCCTGAGTGGCCGAGCTTCCCGCCGCCGGCCATGTCGCGCCGTCCCTGCAGCCGCTTGAACTCGATTAGGAGGCGTCATCGTGCTCACCGCGACTCGGAGTCCGGAGAGCCCTCGATGAGTTTCCCGCGCTCAGAGGCCTGCGCCGCCGAACCCGTAGCTCCGGCCACCGCCACGGACTCGCTTCCGGCGAACTCCGCCACCCCCGCACCTCCCGCTAGTCTCCTTAGATGCCTTGAGCCCCAAGGCCACGTAGGGCCCCTCCGCCTCTTTTTGGTCACCGGAGGAGGAAACCCGCACCCCTCCGGCTGCCTCTCGGCTCCGGGCGATGCGAGCCGCGGGTCAACTCCAGCGAGTTGACCCGGGTTTGGCCTAGTTTGACTTCCCCGGAGCCACTGACATGCGGGCCCCGCCCGGCTAACTAATCTAGTTTAGGTTTAAACTAATTTAACTTAACCTAGGTTAGTGCTAATTGACTAGGTTAGTTTAGTTAGTCACTGACGTGTGGCCCCACACGACAGGTTTGACCCAGGTTGACTCACGCGGGTGTCGACGTCAGTCGACGCAAGAATAACCTTTTCTCGATTTAATTTAATTCAGGAAATTTCAGAAAATACCCCAAACTTCAAATATTCATAACTTTTAATCTGTAACTCCAAATTAAATAATTTATATATGAAAATGATCAGAAAAATATGAAGAATCTGTTTATGCCATGATCATGCATGTTTGAACAAGTTAACCTCACTGAATAGGATGAATCATGATTAGGGTAAATTATGAACTAGCATTTGGAGTTGGAGTTTAACCTTGCTTGAATTCCACTTCAATTAACTTGGCTAGGTATTGCATTAGGTGAATTCAGTACCTTAACATGACATGTCATTCATGTGAATGTGCATTGCATTGATTGTGTTCTCTCTTGTTTGCCGTAATTGTCCCCTCTCAGTAGACGACGTACCGACGATGAATTCGATGACACCGATGAAGAACTATATTATCTTGAAGTGCTGTGCAAGCAAAACCCCCTTGTTCATTCCGATACAATCCCACTCTCTCGCTCCTGCTCTATTTTATTGCATTAGGACAACATCGATTCAATCTGTTACTTGTCATGTAGCTGAACCCCTTGATCCTTTGCATGACCTGTCATTCCACAAGAATTAGATGAAACCCACTAGCATGAGTAGGAATTGTTTGAGCCATGTTGTGCCTACTCATTTATGCTTGTTGTCATGCCTGCCATCGCTTAGAGTTGAGTCGTGTCCTGATTCATCGGGGATGAATCGGAGGTGTGTGAACATGTCCTACTGCGTGTGTGATCTAAGTGTGTGAACACAATTTGGTAAAGGTAGCGGTGAGAGGCCATGTAGGAGTACATGGTGGGTTGTCTCATTGCAGCCGTCCTCAGGAACTGAGATCTATGTATGTGATCCATGAAATGCTTATTACCACGCATTGGGCCCGAAACCAATGGACCCTCTCGGCTTCTTAACCACTCTTGTCCTCATCCGGGAGTTGCAAGTAGTTTCGGTGTTTGTAGCATCTTTGGGGGCCGCATCGCTGACCATAGGGGTGGGTTGTGTTGCGGTAGGCACCGTGGTCTGATGTACCGATTCGCCTGCTTGGTGTCTCGGGAACCCTGCACACATCGTTCGGGGCTGTATGGGAAACCTCGCCGGACTCCTGCGGATGGAACCCGAATAGGCGATAAACCCGGACTTGGGACTTGTGTGTTTAGGTAGGTCGTGGCCGACACCCACGTTGGGCTTCCGCTTGAAGGTTGCCGAGTACATGTCGCGTAAACGGCGGTAAGTGGTGAGAGTGTGTGAAGAAGTACCCCTGCAGGTTAACATGATCTATTCGAATAGCCGTGTCCACGGAGAAGGACTTCAAGGTTGCCTATATCAGTTCATAGACAAGTGAAAGTGGATACTCTAAAATGCGCAAGATAAGCGTGAGTGCTATGGATGGCATTCTCGTAGGGGAGACGGAGGCGGATCCATAGTGGTGTATTGATATGGTGAATATGTGGACTGCGTGGCGCCACCTCAAAAGAGTTACTTGCAAATGTAGTTCAGGATAGCCACCGAAGTCAAAGCTGGCTTGCTGCGGTCAAACTCCACCACCCCCTTTTGATAATGATGCATATGTAGCTAGATCTGATGTAAGTCTTGCTGAGTACGTTTGTACTCACGTTTGCTTATTTTACGTTTTGTAGAGAGACTTCAGTCTCACTAGTAGTTCCGCTTGGACTTCGACGGTTAGCTTGTTACCTCAGCTACGATCTTGTGCCTCGGCAGGATTTGGTAGATAGTCAGGCTTCTCAGCCCTTTTCATTTATAGTTGTCTGTACTCAGACATGTTTAGCTTCTGCTTGTGCTTTGACTTGTATGCTCTGAGTGTTGGGTCATGAGACCCATGTTTGTAATATCTCGCTCCTCGGAGCCTATTGAATAATAATTGAGTCGTAGAGTTATGTTGTGATGCCATGTTGTATCTACACATATTGAGCATATTGTGTGTATGTTTGAAATGCTTGGTATGTGTGGGATCCGACAAACTAGTTGTTTATCCTTGCCAGCCTCTCATATGGGGAAATGTAGTCTCGTTAGCTTCGAGCGATAGTAGTCCGCCATACCCGGTTCACCGGAGTCCTGCTAGCCCAAAGACTACTGCTTGGACACTTGATTGGGGCATGTGTTTCACTCGTTCTATATGTCCGTTCTTCGGGAAATGTCACGCGGTGTTATTCGGAGTCCTGCCTAGCCTGCTACAGCCCGGATACCGGAGTCCTGTTAGCCCAGTGCTATAGCCCGAATTTATACGTTGATGACCGACATGCTCGATGTGATTCATGTATGCCTGTCCCCATGGGTTAGCGCCGCTTTGGGTTCACGACTAACCATGTCGGCCCGAGTTCTTTGTCATATGGATGCTAGCGACACTATCATATACGTGAGCCAAAAGACGCAAACGGTCCCGGGCCATGGTAAGGCGACACCTGGGAATACCGTGCGTGAGGCCGCAAAGTGATATGAGGTGTTACCGGCTAGATCGATGTGACTTGGGATCGGGGTCTGACAGCGTTGGTATCGAGCCCCGATTGCTCAGAGGTTTACCAAGCCAAACTGGTCAAGTTGTGTCTAGAAATGCTTTAGTTATATAAGGGAATTGATTGTGGAAGGGAACGTAAGGCTCTTTTTACTCCTTATACCTCATGGCCTTCTGATCTGAGTCATCCTCTTCTCTTCTACGGGGTTAAGAACTAGGCTTATCATCTATCTATCAGGATGACGTGTTACTAATCCATAGACTTATAAGATTGTTGGTTTCAAGCCTCAGTTCAGTTCCTACTATTTCTGTATGATAATTGTTGATCTCGGAATCTTGGTATTGTGATGTTGAGTGGTTATGCCACCATTTTTGCAGGATGTCTCAAATCATTTTGAGCATTTACAGCCGTTATGCTGTCCGAGTCATCCCAGGTCTCTAAATAGTCTGATGCATTTGCAAATCCTTTTCTTCTGTTCCCGATGTCCTTTTTGGTCAGAATAAGCACACTAATCGGTACGTTGAGGTATTTTGTTGCCTCGGCGTAGATGTTGGAGCTATTATTATGACCATAGGTGTTTAGGGAGTCACCTAGCAATTTAGAAATGCTTTTGTATCCCTAGTGTGATGATTCTGGCCATCATTTTCGAAAGCATCCTGTGATGTCGCTTAGTAGTAGGTATTCTACTCCCGGGTTCTTTGAACCCGAGATTCATCCTACTTCATGTTGTTAGTAATTGCTAGTTCCTTTAGGATATTAGTAACTTTGTGGTCGTCCTCGAGGTTCGTGGCATTTCCTTCTTCCAAATACCATGAACTAGTTAAGGCAGAAGTTCTTTGAACTAAAAGATCACAATCAGAGTACTCTTGAGGAGTTCTCCATTCCATATTGTGAATCTGCCAATTCTACTTTCTGCATGGGTTATCCGGGAGAAATGTTGAGCCTTGCTCGATATACTAATCCATGCTTCCACAACTCGAAAAATTATATGTTCCTTTGAGTTGCTCTCTTTAGTTGTATCCCGACCATCCTCTATCAGTTGATAACCAAGAGTTTGTGTGCATTCGTTTATCGATGTCTATTATCCTTGTGGTCCGTCAAGCCATTCTGTTCTGGAATGACTAGGAGAAACAAACTCCAGTACCTCATCCATTTCTAGGATTGGGTCAAAGTAGTTGTATCCCGCAGATCAAAATGCCAATTCAGCTTTGATGCTGTTCCACCTGGAGTGTTACCATCTTTATGTCAGGAACATCATGAGAATTGCACCTTCTCCTATGAATTCTTGATGCGTTGATACTTCTCGCCATCATTATTCATTCCTCGGTTCCGAGTTGTTGAAACCGGAATGCCGACGCAGTGAATTGTGATGTGTGAAATCAATACTCCGAGCAACTCGTTGCTTGGCGCTTAATGGACAATATCCTCATTCTTAGCGTGAAGATTATTAAATCATCATCCTAAGATTGGTTGTGCTACCTAGTCCTTATTTCTGGTGCACACTTCGATTGGTGAGTTAGGATTATATCAATCCCTTGCTCATTTGATCATATCGTCTTGCCTCAAAAGCAAGATTGTTCTCGAGCTTAGTAACATACCGTGGTTCGTGACTTTCCAAATATCTTCTTGGAAGTGTTATCGGGTTGTCCCCTCGATCGTTATGTTGAGCTCGTGATCAAGTTGGTTTCTGTGAACCATCATTTCTCCAAGAATCTGTGTTGGATATCCTGGGCTAGTTGGTTAAGCTAGACAACAACTTGGAGAGTTGGAAGATAAAAGCTTGCCTAACTTAGCTCGTTCCAAAAGGATATTTTGTGTAGTGTGTGTTGAAGAAGGATGACATCTTCATCAATTGGTCCCTGTGATCAGTTGCTGGACCTATTGTCTCATCAATCCTTTGATTTGAGTGTGGGCTATCGTCAAATCAAATCAGTACCAACGATGCTCGTAATGTTGTCTTACTCGTGGTTGATCCCTCGGGCATACACCATTACATCTTTTGGTCTGACCAATACTATTCCCGTGTTCACATGATGGTGGAAGTCCAGTGATATGGAAATTCCGATGAGTTGTTGTTGAGCCCATCAGCAGCATTTTGTCTCCCCCATGAGTCATGTTGAACATCAACCTAGTATTGGAAACTTGTGTAAGCATTTCTTCGTGTTTCGTTCATGAGGCATATGTTTGGATGAAAGAGTGACTTCCTCGAATTCATGTGTTCTAGGTGTAAGTTGCCGCCATGAATTTGAGAAAGGTTTGTTTTGTTTCCTTCAGAATCATTCCAAGTCAGTCATGCACGTGCGAAGTATTCCATGGTCTGATAGACTGATCATCTTCATTCCTTATGAATTCCATAGCACTCCAAGCCACTGATTGATTTGTTCCAGGAGAAGAAGTTCCTTCCTAAGAGCTAATCTGGACTTATGTAAGGACTTCGATATCCTCGATGATGGTTCCCAACAAGAACTCGGTAGTGCTTTGTTATAAGACTACTACGTGGTCATACTTGTCTTGGACAGTGTGTTCATGTGTTTGTAGCAGAACCAGCTCATGTTTTGGAGCTTGCTATCGTAGTTCATTCCTAGAATCTCGCAACATCTTTCCGTCGATTTGTGTTGCAAACTTTCATTTTCTTTCTAGACTTGATGAGTGCGGAATATCCTAACACCAACCAGATCTGAATCTCGTGTGTATGTGATGGTTGGAACATTCCCAACATTTGCATTTTATTCCCAGCTTGCATCCCATCATGCCAATTTTCCATGGTTCCGCCTTCTCGTAGCTTGCTGTCTGTGATCATCTTCAACAAAGGACTTACCATGGGTCCCATCCATTTCGGTGATAAGCAAAAATCATCCACCTGCGTTGTCTTCAACAAGGTAGTCCACATCATCCATTCTAGTCTGGTATGCCATTCCTTGCACTCCACCAAACGATCTTTTGAATTGCCTTAGGATGGTATGAAGAGCTTCGATGATCTCTGATTCAAAAGTAATTCTTTTTGCCACTTAAGGGAATAGTTCCTCGTGTCACCTCCCCTGGGGTGCCCCGTTATTGAATCATGGCAAATATTTCCTCGCCACCTTGACACCATCCATCATCCCCCTAAGCATGGAATTGTTGCCACCAATCAAACCCCGTCGTTTGTTCTTCCATCCCTTTCGATGTGTTTTGTGTCTCAACTCGAGATGTGTCACCATCCCAGTTCGTGAGTCGATCATGTTTACTTGATCTTTGTGAAGATCGAATCCTGTAGGGTTTCCCCCTTCTTTATGTTGTCGAGTCGAGTGAAGATTTCGATAGCAAAGACGTCAAGACCAAAATGATGGAGTAAGTCAACATCTTCGGGAAGGGCAAATGGATCATGAAGATTGTGATAGTTGCGACTCCCTTTTCCTCTTACTCACGCCTTGAATCTCGGGGCAGATTCTTGTTTAGTGGGGTGAGTTGTCACAGCCCAGCATCAGCCCTAGAGCTTGCTTGTAACTAGTGGCATTGCATCCATGCATCATGTTTGAATTTTCATGAAATTTGAAATGGGGATGACCAAGCCCTAGCACTAAAACAATTCAAATAGGTTCAACTTCAAAGTATCTTCAAAGAACCCAAATTGGTTTGCAAAAATGTTCATGATTAATGGAAAAAGGTGAAAACCATATCCAGAGGTGATGGATATTTTTCCAAGACATGTTTGGATATTTGAATAAACCATATTGTATTTGAATTGGGGCGTTTAAAAAAAACTATTAATATTTTTAAATGCTCCAACAATTCTGAAAAATAGTTAAGGGCCTCTGTAATATTTCAGTTAATGCCCAAAATTATTTTCAGGATTTATGAAATGATTTGGTTTATAAACTAAATCAAAACAGAGCAAATAATAGAAAACAAAAACAGTTAAAAAGGAAAGAGAGAGAGAACTCACCTGCAGCCACTTACTCCTGCCCACGAACTGCCCACCTTCTCCCCTCCCCTCATGGCCCAGGTGGCCCAGCCCACCACCGCCGCCGGCTGTTGCCTTCCTCCGCCAAGAGGCAGAGGCGAGGCGTGGCGCTTGCCCGACAGCCACCGACGCCACCTCCTGCTCCGGCTCTCCTCCTCGACACCGTGGGTGCCACGACACCCCTCGACCCCCTCGCTCTCTCCCTCTCCCTCGTTCCCTCCTCTGTCTCGCTCTCTCTCCCGAACCCGAACGAGCTCGCCGGCGCCGATCGCCGTACCCGCGGCCACAGCCACCCCCTTGCCCCTCTGCCGTCCCCAGGAGCTCCGCCTCAACCCCCTCTTCCCCGGAGCCACTGACATGCGGGCCCCGCCCGGCTAACTAATCTAGTTTAGGTTTAAACTAATTTAACTTAACCTAGGTTAGTGCTAATTGACTAGGTTAGTTTAGTTAGTCACTGACGTGTGGCCCCACACGTCAGGTTTGACCCAGGTTGACTGTCGACGCGGTGTCGACGTCAGTCGACGCAGTAATAACCTTTTCTCGGATTTAATTTAATTCAGGAAATTTTAAAATACCCCAAACTTCAAATATTCATAACTTTTAATCAGTAACTCCAAATTAAATAATTTATATATGAAAAATGATCAGAAAAATATGAAGAATCTGTTTATGCCATGATCATGCATGTTTGAACAAGTTAACCTCACTGAATAGGATGAATCATGATTAGGGTAAATTATGAACTAGCATTTGGAGTTGGAGTTTAACCTTGCTTGAATTCCACTTCAATTAACTTGGCTAGGTATTGCATTAGGTGAATTCAGTACCTTAACATGACATGTCATTCATGTGAATGTGCATTGCATTGATTGTGTTCTCTCTTGTTTGCCGGTAATTGTCCCCTCTCAAGAGAGACGGCGCATCAAGCGATGAATTCGATGACACCGATGAAGAACTATATTATCTTCGAAGTGCTGTGCAAGCAAAACCCCTTGTTCATTCCGATACAATCCCACTCTCTCGCCTCCTGCTCTATTTTATTGCATTAGGACAACATCGATTCAATTGTTACTTGCTGCGGTAGCTGAAGCCATTGATCCTTTGCAGGACCTGTGATTACACAGTTATTAGATGAAAAACACTTGCATGAGTAGGATTTGTTTGAGCCATGTTGTGCCTTCTCATTTATGCTTGTTGTCATGCCTCGCCATTGCTTAGAGTTGAGTCAGGTCTGATTCATCGGGGATGAATCGGAGGTGTGTGAACATGTCCTACTGCGTGTGTGATCTAAGTGTGTGAACACGATTTGGTAAAGGTAGCGGTGAGAGGCCATGTAGGAGTACATGGTGGGTTGTCTCATTGCAGCCGTCCTCGGGAACTGAGATCTGTGTATGTGATCCATGAAACAGTTACTACCACGCATTGGGCCCGAAACCAATGGACCCTCTCGGCTTCTTAACCACTCTTGTCCTCAGTCCGGGAGTTGCAAGTAGTTTCTGGTGTTTGTAGCATGCCGGGGGCCGCACGCAACGCTGACCATAGGGGTGGGTTGTGTTGCGGTAGGCACCGTGGCCCGGTGTACCGATTCGCCCGTTTGGTGTCTCGGGAACCCTGCACACATCGTTCGGGGCTGTATGGGAAACCTCGGCCGGACTTCATGGATGGAACCCGAATAGGCGATAAACTGGACTTGGGACTTGTGTGTTTAGGTAGGTCGTGGCCGACACCCACGTTGGGCTTCCGCTTGAAGGTTGCCGAGTACATGTCGCAGAACGGCGGTAAGTGGTGAGAGCGTGTGTGAAGAAGTACCCCTGCAGGGTTAACATGATCTATTCGAATAGCCGTGTCCACGGAGAAGGACTTCTGGGTTGCCTATATCAGGTTCATAGACAAGTGAAAGTGGATACTCTAAATGCGCAAGATAGCGTGAGTGCTATGGATGGCGTTCTCAGAGGGAGACGGGAGCGGATCCATAGTGGTGTATTGATATGGTGAATATGTGGACTCGTAGCGCCACCTCAAAAGAGCTACTTGCAAATGTAGTTCAGGATAGCCACCGAGTCAAAGCTGGCTTGCTGCAGTCAAACTCCACCACCCCCTTTTGATAATGATGCATATGTAGCTAGATCTGATGTAAGTCCTGCTGAGTACGTTTGTACTCACGTTTGCTTATTTTATGTTTTGCAGAGAGACTTCAGTCTCGCTAGTAGTTCCGCTTGGACTTCGACGGTTAGCTTGTTACCTCAGCTACGATCTTGTGCCTCGGCAAGATTTGGTAGATAGTCAGGCTTCTCAGCCCTTTTCATTTATAGTTATGCGTACTTTCGGACATGTTTAGCTTCCGCTTGTGCTTTGACTTGTATGCTCTGAGTATTGGGTCATGAGACCCATGTTTGTAATATCTCGCTCCTCGGAGCCTATTGAATAATAATTGAGTCGTAGAGTTATGTTGTGATGCCATGTTGTATCTACACATATTGAGCATATTGTGTGTATGTTTGAAATGCTTGGTATGTGTGGGATCCGACAAACTAGTTGTTTATCCTTGGCAGCCTCTCATATGGGGAAATGTAGTCTCGTGGCTTACGAGCGATAGTAGTCCGCTACAGCCCGGTTCACCGGAGTCCTGCTAGCCCAAAGACTACTGCTTGGACACTTGATCGGCCGGCATGTGTTTCACTGCCTTATGTCCGTCCCTTCGGGAAATGTCACGCGGTGTTATTCGGAGTCCCGCTTAGCTCGCCATGCCCGAGATACCGGAGTCCTCATAGCCCAAAGGCTACAGCCCGAATTTATACGTTGATGACCGACATGCTCGATGTGATTCATGTATGCCTATCCCCATGGGTTAGCGCCGCTTTGGGTTCACGACTAACCATGTCGGCCCGGGTTCTTTGTCATATGGATGCTAGCGACACTATCATATACGTGAGCCAAAAGACGCAAACGGTCCCGGGCCATGGTAAGGCGACACCCGTGGGAATACCGTGCGTGAGGCCGCAAAGTGATATGAGGTGTTACCGGCTAGATCGATGTGACTTGGGATCGGGGTCCTGACATGCTTGATAATGATGCACCCTTTTGTTCCGGACTAGGGATGTATTCGGGGCCGGATTATCCAAAAATTTAATTTCGGTTTTCCAGGCGCTCTCACTAGTAGAAAAAGGGCCTATTGTCCCGGTTGGTAAGGGCCTTTAGTCCCGGTTGGTGAACCGGGACTAAAGGGTCAAGATTAATGTTCTCCTCTTTAGTCCCGCTCAATCCGTAATCGGGACTAAAGGTCATGCCACGTGGAGCTCCACCTTTAGTCCCGGTTGGTGTTACCAACCGGGACTAATGGAAATTTTATGATTTTTTTTTTGAAATTTTATTTGAATAATTTTTTATTTTCAAATTTCCGAATTATTTTAACCCCTAATCTCTAATCAGCACCCCTCATCACTGCTCAATTTATCCTCTTCTCTAATCACCCTCATCATTCCAAATCACCTAACTTCCTAACAGTCACCCATCCTCCCACTCACCCAAAGATGAGCACGCTTAACTTCCGGGTTCTATTCTCCCTCGCTTCCAAGTCTGCACTTGTTGTTTTCCGACAATAGTAAGATGTCAATCCTATTAACCCTCGTGAATTTTGCTTGAGCATGAATTGACACATTTCACTGCTTGAGTTTCAAACTATTGTTTTCAAAAACAATAATTATTTAGAAAACAATAGTTATTTTGAATAATTAGTTTGACCATGGTTTGACCATAGTTTGACCATAGTTTGACTACAGCTTTGACCAGATTTGACCAAAATTCAAAATAATCGAACAAATTATTTAGTAACACTAATATTCTAGAATAATTAGTTTGACCATGGTTTGACCATGGTTTGACCATAGTTTGACCATTGTTTGACCATAGTTTGACCACAGTTTGACCAGATTTGACCAAAATTCAAAATAACTAAACAAATTATTTAGTAACACTAATATTCTAGAATAATTAGTTTGACCATGGTTTGCCATTGTTTGACCACAGTTTGATATTTTTTTCGATTTTTTCCACTCTAGATATTAAAAGCCCCGTAACTTTTTTTCTATTAGGTTTTTGAGGATTTTGAAAATGTTTAACGGGTTCCCCGCTTAAATTTGGATGTAACTTTTCGAGTAGATGATTTTTCATATAAAAACTTTTTCATCCGAAAGTTAGTATGCAAAAGTTATGCCCATATTTACAAATTCGAGAGATTTTGCAAATAAAGTCGAAATTCACATTTGCAAAGTTTCCCAACAACTAGACCACATATCACATGGGAAACTTATTTTCTTTTATTTTTTTGACATTTCCATCATTTTCTTTTATTTTTTTTAAAATTGAAAAGGCGATCCACCGGGGGGGTGTAGAGTTTGAAAATGGGACCTTTAGTACCGGTTCGTGGGGGGAACCGGGACTAAAGGTCTCAACCCCATTAGTCCCGGTTCGTGCCTCAAACCGGGACAAAAGGTCTACTCTTTAGTCCCGGTTTGAGGCATGAACCGGGACTAATGGTATCAAGATTTTTAGTCCCGCTTGAGGCACAAACCGACTAAAGGGCATGTGAACCGGGACTAATGCCTTAGCCGCACGAACCGGGATAAATGCTCACATTAGTCCCGGTTCTGGATTGAACCGGGACTAATGGGCTAAAATGGCCTGGACGAAAGCCCTGTTTTCTACTAGTGTCTCCATCGCACAATACTTTTGTACGATGGTCACCAAGTCAGCAAAGCGTATAATTTCGCGACGACTTATGGCATTTAGAATTCCCTTGCCGTGCAATTATTGCAGAAGATTGGTATTGCGTCCTCCTCTCGGCAGTCCTTTATCCTGTTCATAACCAGGAAGAATCTGGCCCAGTAATGATGTACTGTTTCAGCGGGCTCTTGCCGAATTCGAGAGAGATCGCTAATGTTTGGGTGGGCGGGTGGCACTAAATCCTAACCCCGTCCGATTTAGGACTCAAGGGCCGGAAGTTTCGAACTCGGAAGTTTGGATTTTTGAGTGCTATCCAATGAGTCCGACCCGACGCCTGACTTTAAGTTCGGGGCTTGATCGACATCCGTCCCTCCGCAGGAATCCGGCATGGAGGGATCGGGAATCCGGACATAGCTAGTCCTTAAGATAGGAGAAGAGTCGCCGCATTGCTCCTCTATCACAGCAACATGATGGGTAGCCTGGGGAGAGTTGATCTCTCTCAGATCGGTTTTAGGCCCGATCCGGTCGTAATCTGTGGCGACTCCCAGGGCGGCGATGCGATCCAAGAGCTCGTTTACGGAGGAGAGCTCGATCGGATCTAACTATTCGGCAAGTTCCGAACTAACATGGAGATCGGTTTCGATGACTCGAGAGGTCATCATCGGCGCGGCGGCCGAACTAGCGGTCATGAGAAAACCGCCTAGTCAAGAGTTCGACCAAAGGGCCAAGGCTTCTTTGGTGATGGTATCGTCTTTAAAGACGAGATGAGGCATCCTGCCTCGATGGCGACGGCATAGAGGAACTCTCAATGAAAGCACCAATGTCGGTGTCAAACCGCGGATCTCGGGTAGGGGGGTCCCGAATCGTGCGTCTAGGCGGATGGTAACAGGAGACAAGGGACACGATGTTTTTACCTGTGTTCGGGCCCTCTCGATGGAGGTAATACCCTACTCTGCTTGATTAATATTGATGATATGGGTAGTACAAGAGTAGATCTACCACGAGATCAAGGAGGCTAAACCCTAGAAGCTAGCCTATGGTATGATTGTTGTTCGTCCCCACGGACTAAAACCCTCCGGTTTATATAGACACCGGATAGGTTAGGGTTACACCGAGTCGGTTACAATGGTAGGAGATCTACATATCCGTATCGCCAAGCTTGCCTTCCACGGCAAGGAAAGTCCCATCCGGACACGGGACGAAGTCTTCAATCTTGTATCTTCATAGTCCAGGAGTCCGGCCAACGGTAAGAGTTTGGCTATCCGGACACCCCATAAACCGAGACTCCCTCAGAAACCTTTGCTTGATGCCTCGGTACTCCGCGCCTGCGCTTGCCTCCTTAGCACCAAAGAGGAAACAAGGACGCTGTGTGCGCTGGCGCCCGCCTAGCGCCCATCTGATCTTGATCGTCATGGCTCACGTCACGAGAGCCTCGCGAGGTTTGCCCTGCCTTGATTTCTCCGCTCCTCGCAAGGCAGCCTAGTGAGGCCGCTCCTGAGGAGGTCTTGCGTCGTCCGCCCCGCGAGGCTTGGCCCCTCGCGAGGGTCTTGAATGCCTTGTTGATGGAGATGGGTCGTACAGGCGTGCAGCACAGCCACGTCATGGGCCGCGGGCAGGCAAGTCTGGGGACCCCCGTTCCTAGAACGCCGACAGACATGATGAATAATTTGACCGACGTATACTAGTACTGCTACTGTACTACTTACTAGTCGTATTTAGTGTCACATTTTAACCATAGGTTTAACTAACAAGTACGCACTTGAAGCCTAATTGATATATATATATATATATATATATATATATATATATATATATATATATATATATATGTATATACTGCACAGCATCTCCATCATGATTATCAGTACATCCTGCACAACTGAGTTCGGATGCACTTGATCCCAGAAAGGTATCTATCCTTCAAACCAGAGGAGTGCTTCAAACTAACAATAGTACATAATATCCAACAAAAGAGGGTCGTGCTACAACAGCAGAATACATGGCTCGATCTACATATCGCATTTAATCAAGTTGTGCATATTTGCTGTTGGCATGAACCACATCGCCGCATGTCGGGTTTGCAAAAGCCATCCATCGTATGGAAGCTTGATGCCTTTCACACACTGAAGATTATCTAGCAACAAGCTGTGTCGATTTAATCTCTGGATATGGTGATTCATGAAACCCATGGTATGATGTGTAAACACAGTCCCCCTGGCGAATGGAAGTTGCATAGCACGGTAATCATCGCTGGTGATATGATCGATGATTGGTTGGATGTTCGGATAATTGAGCCCGAGGAACATGGAGTGGTTGCCGAGGCTGTAAACCCGCCTCCAGTTGTATACGCCTGGCCCAACGGAGTTGGGATCTTTCTCAAACACAAAGCAGTCATAGCCATCAATGTCACGAACGCCCCAGGCATTGTACTGCATGTGGTTTGATGAAATGGTTTGGTCAATTTGGTACGTGCAAATGAGCATCAAATGACCATCGTCACCGAACGAAAGTGATAAACCACCACCCATCGGCTGGTATGATTCCGTGTCCTGAATCATGAAGGCCATCGCATTCGTCTGCTGCAACAATTCAAATTTGAGACCAAAAGGACAAAAATAAACAATTATGTTCAGTATGTGTGGAATTAAGATTATTATAACAAAGGACACATATCATAGACAGAGAATTGCAATGCCATGGTCATAATCATACCCCAAGTTAAAAAAATAAGCCAATGGCTTTCATATTCTAGAAATATATCATGGTTCAAACATCATGTAACAATGAGAGGAAAACATATATGACAAGGCCTACTCATATTCTACCATATCACTTACTACAGTTATCATATCAACTCTAAGCAATAACATGCGTTGTTTTAAAAATCCTGGAAATGAGAGTAACATATAGAAATCATGAGGTTATACTCATAATATCTATTCTAACTATCATTAGATACCAATTGTTCTCATATCAACTCTAACAATAACATGTGTGGTCATAAAAATCTAGGAAATGAGAGGAACATATAGCAATGATGTGGTTATAGACATACTATATATTCTAAATTTGTAACAATGAAAAGGCAGTCATATTCTTAAGGTAAAGATGAGATGAGATAGAACAATTACACGATGGATTCCACCAGTATAGGCAGCCAATCTGTGCGTCGACCGCATAAACGATGCCACCATGCACTATAGCATCGCATGTAAGTGTTGGGTAAAGAGGATCGACGATGAGCCATAACCATGTATGGCGACCGGATTCCAGATAGACTAATCCCATGTTGAACATGGCAATGAGCTTGTAATCCATGTAGTCTTCTGATGGTGTGGGCACTTCGCAAATTACCACCTTCAGCAAACAGAGGTCGAGCCAAAAGCTCGACGCGTCTCATGCGTAGTAGGCAGGAATGTCCGGCGGGCCGCGAGGCTCGATGGCGGCGGTATCCAAAGATGGAAGGGTGATCTCTTGCTGGGTGTAGAAATCCACGAGACGCCATGGACTACCGGATTGGTGGATGAGGACGATCCAGTTGGCCTTCATGCCCGCCCAGTAGTGACCGTGCATGAAGGACAGGTGGACGGGTAGTGGTAGCATGTCACGGGGCACCACGGCAACCTCCATAGGATCGTCAAGTCGGTGTCTGGGCCACCTATGAGGATCGGGCATCAGCAAGCAGGGTGTCTTGAAAAGAGCCGTCCGGTTGCAAACGAGTAGACGGTACAAAGACACCGAGCATGCGGCCAGACGGACGGTGCTGAGTAGGTCCATACGATTACAGATCTTCTCCAAGAGAACATCGGGGAGGGAATTCCAATCGCGGTTGTGTGTGTCAGTCGGTTCTTCCATTGGGGTTTTCGGTGCCTGTGAGCCAGCGGGGAAGTGGATTCGGGCGGGCGAGCGAAGAAGCTTCTCCTCGTGTGGCCGAGCAGTGAGCAGGGGGATATGGTACGCGCGAGCTACCAAGGAAGATAGCGCGGGCGAGTGAGCAGAGAGCGGGGGAAATGGTGTGCGGCCGACGATGGGGAAGAGAGGAGGAAGAAGAAGAGAGGAGGAAGAAGAGTGGAAGACGGGGAAGAAAGTGCATCAAATCTCAATTCTACTACTACTACCAGGATATACCGTCCTTCGGAGTGTAAATAGTTACACCGATGATATATGTGTCCACCACAAGAGGGCCCATATGTCTGTTCATGGAGGATGTATGCGTTTCATCGGCAAACATGATGGCAGTACTGGGTAAGGCTGATTTAGTAACACCAACACGCTGGTTCAACTTATTAATTATGTGTCACATATGCTACAGCGTGTATTGTCACTTCACTGCGAAGACTATTTGAATAGTTCTCTCTGGCCGAGATGGGGAATAATGGATCGCGAAGACTTCCTTTCTACATTATCCCTATGCCTCTATGCTCACTTCACTCATTTTGCTCCGTACGTAGTCACTTGTTGAAATCTCTAGAAAGACAAATACTCCATATTTGGGAACAGAGGGAGGATTTTACTCCGTATTTGGGAATAGAGGGAGGATTTTACTCCGTATTTTGGAATAGAGGGAGTATCACCATATGGAGGGAACAGAGGAAGCTTGAAATATGAACATGTCAATGGGAGGGAGTAAGCCCCATGCATGCATGCAACATGCAACACTCACACATACACATGGACGCACGCAACACTCACGCACCCATGCGGCACACAACACACGACACAACACACACGCCACGCCAAGTGCTCAACCTACTCCCTACGTCCGTGAATGACTGTACATTTAGAGATTTACACATTGACCAGGGCATAATTAACGCCCAAAAGTAGCAGACTTATGTGTGCATGCGACCATTGAGAGAAGAAGATTAAATGAAGGTCGTTGCATGATGTAATTAAGGATAGACATGTAGCCTATACCTAGAGCACAAGTTGGTGCATTAGTCAATCAATATCGATTTAGATTAAAGGCTAAATGCATCGGAAGTGTAGATGTACTACACTCTTTGTTTTTTTAGCTGATTTCTTTGCTCTGCCAACTGACAGGTGGGACCCAGAAACCAGGTGACAATTTAAACAGTCAACAACTATGTGGCCAGTCAGTAGGGTGCAATACGGTGCTCTACGATGAGCTAGTGATTGTATAATCAACGCAAAACTATATATAGTGACTGTAAAGAGTGTAATGTTACATACGTTGACCGCCAGTGTATTTTTCTCGTTCCAAATTAAGCCATATTAACCGGAAAGGATGCAGTATGGACTAGTACTAGTACTGCTTTGATGTGTCCCGTCAACTCCCCGAACGAGGAGAAGCTTGCTTACTATGCCTCTCCCTCGCCCACACGCGCGGTGGTTCGCGGGACGAGGAGAGGGTTTTGACTACAACGCCCTCTCCCTTTCCCTCTCCCTCGCCCTCTCCCTTGCGGTGGACGTGCAGCAGTTCAATCAGTGTCAGATTGCCAGAAGCATAATGTGTACTGTAGTATCATCATTGTTGCACCTTCCGAAGAGGCGAAGAGCCAAGTGCAAGGTTCACACGAGTACGAACTGTTGAACCTCCCAAAGAGGCAAAGATCCAAGCGCAAGGTTTTATAGGAGTTGTCATCCTAGTAGGAGCATACTACAACTATAGCGAACGATGCTACTGTATGATGCTGCCACGTCACGTATATCCAAAGCTGTGCCACCTTTTTTCTTATCAAAGAGCGTGTTGGAGCCCGTGTAACAACCACACAAGTTGCACGTACACATAACAGATTTACTAGTAATAAGTTCTAAAGGACAAATGCCAGTATGCCACACAAGTTCATCTCCAATTCATGTGATAAATTTGTGCACGACTAATTGTCGGTGTACAAAAAGAGGGGTGCGTTTTTGTACCCCTATACCTGTGCACGGGCAGTCAGAGCCGCGCCTATGGTCACGCCAAGCAGAGCAGGGGAGGTGAGCCAAGGTAAGACCGAAGCTCAAGATAATCAGAGCAAATCCAAGGCCAAGACCACAAAGAGCAGAGGGACGAAGCAAGTTCCCCGGCAAGACCCTTGCCTGGGCAGCCTCAGCAACCCCGTCAAGATCCTTGTCGGTACAGCTCGCCCCACACCAAGAGAGCGCGCCACCCTTGAGCCCACGGTCCCCAACGCCATCATCCACGTGGGGCCAGGGCTCGGGAAGGCACCTCTGTGGTGGCATGCAGATCTTTGTGAAGACATATTCAAGATCATATGAGGATTAGAAGACGTCAACCCTCGGCAAGATCCTTACCGAGGAAAGCCACCAGACCCCCGGCAAGGTCCTTGCCGGGGACGACGCGCCACTGCAAGACTCTTGCCGGGCCACCCGGCAAGGCCCTCTCCAAGGACGCCAGCAGGGCCACCGCCAGTCCCACGCCAACCAAGCTTCCACCGCCGTTCACATGCAGCTGCCAGCCCAACCAGCTGGGCGGGCACCTGCGTGGCAACATGCAGCTCCCAGGCCAATTCGGCATGCAGATCTTCGTGAAGGCTCCACCACCGCGCCACCTCAGCTGCCTGCCTGCCTACATGGCGCCACACGCCTCACTTGCCAGGGCGCGTGTCAAAGCGAGGAGGAGCAGCGACGGGCGGGACGGGCCTCGCCCCCGTCCCCGATAAAGCAAGGGGACACCTAAGCTATGCATTAAATGCGTCTTGTCCTGTAATACGAGCGATAAGCTTAGGGTACTGTACGCCTTTCCACCTCCTGTGTCACTGTGGCAGCCCCTTACGACTATAAAAGGAGGCCCATGGCATACTGGACAAGGGTTCGGCTCTTTCGAACCACGCACTGACCACAGCTAGTTCGAGAGCTCAAAACTCTCTGAAATACACCCACCAAAGCAGGACTAGGGTTTTACGCATCCTCGCGGCCCGAACCTGGGTAAATGATCCTTGTGCTGGCTACTAACCCTGCTCTTCTCGCAACCCCGCGCCCCGGCAACCATTGTAGGGATTCTTGTGATCCCATAGGTGTCGTTCCACACCGACATCTTTGGCGCGCCAGGTAGGGGCATGCGTAGTTGTGAGAATCTGGTCTAGTAATCAGCTTAGCAGTTCTTCATCGCCATGGCTCTTAAGAAGAAGACGGCCACGGCGGTCGGCTCGTTAGGAGCCGAATGACCCGTGCCGGTGCGGGCGAGCAGTGGACCGGTTGCAGACAGGACCCGGGCCGCGGTCCGCGAAAGCACCAAAGATCGCTTCGGTAGTCGAGCTGGCGAGCAGCGTGGTTTGCGCACCAGACGACCGGCCACACATCGCCGGATCCAAAGACGGAGCTGGCCCCCCCGTAGGCGGCGCGGGGCACAGCTGCTCCTCGACTTCCCTCCTGCTGCGGAGAAGCTTGACGAGTGGAGGGCCACCATCCGGAGCCTCGTTGCCGTCGCCAACAAAGATGATCCGTGACCGGCAGGACCCTCGGGTCGGCGCTCCACCGAGCCACCGCATGCTGGCGCTGGGAGGACCGGGGGAGTTGCGGCCACGGTGCACTCTCCTCCTCCTCGCCAGCCGCCCCAGGCGTCGACCAGTCGTGACGACGCTTGTGATAACATCTCCATAGCGTCTGACCCGTGGACCCTCCGCGACCAGCGCCAGGTCCTTTGGGAACGAGCTCACGAAGACGCTCGAACCATCGTCGAGCGCGGGCGCGAAACGTGCCGCCAGTCGGACAAGCGGGCGGGACCCGCTATGGACCACCCGGCACCGGGGGGCTCCGGCAGCCTACCTTACGAAGTGGGCTGCCCGGCCTTTACCAGTGAGCTGCGACAGTTCCCAAAGGGCCGCCCCATCAAGACGCTCAAGCCCGACGCCGCCGAGAAGTACACCGGCAAGACCCATCCGTCCGAAGTTCTCGGCATCTACACCATCGCGATGCAGGCTGCTGGGGCTCGCGATGACAAGCTGCTTGCCAACTATTTCCCGCTGGCGCTCAAGCCCAATATGATGTCTTGGTTAATGCACTTGCCGGTGGATTCCATTTCTTCTTGGTCGGATCTGTGCCATGAGTTCGTTGGCGCCTTCACAGGAGGCCACCAAGCTCATGGCCAGGCCAGTGATCTGCACATCATTCCCCAGAAAGAAGGGGAAACCCGGCGCAAGTGTATCCAGAGGTTCAGCCGGGTGCAATACAACATCCCCGACGTTCATCCCGCCGCAGTGATTAGCGCGTTCCACCAGAACATGCGCAATCGCAAGATACGAGAGGAGCTAGCGATGACCAAGGTTAAGGATGTGGCTGAGCTCTACGTTCTGGCCGATAGGTGCGCCCGGGCTGAAGAGGGAAGGAAGTACCCCCGGCGAAGACGTTAGTGCGGAAAACGACTCTACTGATGAAGACGCCGCTACCCCGATGAAGAAGGGTCCGTGTCGCAACAGGAAACGGAAAGGCAAGGCCGTGCTTGCCGTTGAGGGATCTGACGACACCGGTGCCGACAAGAAGCTCAAGGCAGGCGCCCCCAACAAGGAGATTGCCGGGTGTGCCGCCTGCCGGGCCTTGGCGGCTACCGACAAGCCAGGAAGCTCCGGCAAGGTATACTACAAGATCCACCGCACCAAGGGCCACGACCTCCAGAACTGCCGATAAGTCGAGCTGCTTGCTGAGAATCAAAAGGCCGAGTATGAGAGGTGGGACAAGGAGAAGGACTAGGCCGGTGCTCAGGGATCCGACAAGAAGCGTGGCGGCCAAGGAAGCCGCCCTGGCAAGAACAACCAGCAAGAGAGGCCCGCCCGGGGCTGTGACAAGAAACAAGAAGATGATGATCACGATGAGGACGACGAGTCTGGTGAGCAAGGGTTCCAGAAGGCTACGGAGGCCATGTGCATCGATGGTGGCGCCTGCTGCATACCTCTCACCGCCAGCTCAAGCAGTGGGCGCGTGAGATTACAGCAGCAGAGCCATCGTTCGACGCTCAGAAGCCGCTGAAGTGGTCCAGCACGCCCCTCATCTTTGACGCCGAGGACCACCCTGACCGCACTACCGCGGTCGGGTGTTTGCCATTGTTGGTCTCACCAACGATACGCAACCTCAGGGTGAATGAGAAGTTGGTTAACGGCGGGGCCGGCCTGAACCTAATATCGCCTGTCGTGATCAAAAGGTTGCAAATCCCTGATGGAGACCTCGAGGAAACAGGCACGTTTCAAGGGGTCAATCCGGGGAGGAGCCAGCCGAAGGGAAAGGTCACACTGCCCGTGACGTTTGGAGGAGAGTTGAACTACAGGACGGAGAGGGTCGTCTTCGACGTGGCCAAGATCCCCTTGCCCTACAACAGGATCCTCGGCCGCCCGGTGCTAGCCAAGTTCATGGCGGCGTCACACTACGCCTACAACATGCTAAAGATGCCCGAGCCATTGACCATCATCTCCGTCCCCTCCGACAAGAAGGACGCGCTGATTTGCACCGACCAACTCTACCGGGAAGCAATTGCAGCAGATGCCACCAAGGCGCCTGCTCCTGTTGCTGGAGCCCCGGGAGGGAAGAAGAAGCCCGGCAAGACCTCTCGCCCCCACTCCGGCAAGCGCACCTCTTCGGAGTGTTGTGCTGCCGTTGAGGACGTGCCAGAGAGCTCTACCGGCAAGAGCAAGCGATCCAAAGCCGAGCCACCGCAGACCAAGAAGGTGTCCGCCAGGAAGGATGGCACGGGAGGGGCCTTCACCATAGGCTCCACCCCCGGCAGCAAATAGGAAGGCGCGCTCGTCACTTTCCTGTGGGCGAATGTCGAAGTGTTTGCATGGCAAGCATCCAACATCCCCGGTGTTTCCAGGGAGGTGATTGAGCACCACCTAGTTGTTTGCCCCCATGCACGGCCCGTCAAGCAGAAGGTCAGAAAGCAGGCCCTGGAGAGGCAGGAGTTCATCAAAGAGGAGATCAGGAAGCTGGAAGCAGCGGGGTTGGTGAGAGGAGTGCTCCACCCGACGTGGTTGGCCAATCCGGTAGTGGTGCGCAAGGCGAATGGGAAGTGGAGGCTGTGTATTGATTACACAGATATCAATAAGGCTTGTCCTAAGGACCCCTTCCCGTTGCCGCGCATCGACCAGATTGTTGACTCCACGGTCGAGTGTGATCTATTATCATTCCTCGATGCCTACTCGGGCTACCACCAGATCTTCATGACAAGAGAGGATGAAGAAAAGACAGCGTTCATCACCCCATGTGGTACGTATTGCTTTTTACGGATGCCTTTCAGGTTGAAGAGCACTGGCTCAACATTTGCAAGAGCATTCCAAATTGGTTTTGAACCTCACCTCCATAGAAATATGGAGGCCTACATGGATGACATAGTGGTCAAAACCAAAGACGGACTAACTCTTGTGCAAGATCTAGAAGAGACATTTTCCAACCTGCGCAAGATCAACCTCAAGCTGAACCCTGAGAAGTGTGTCTTCGGTGTTCCATCCGGCAAGCTTCTCGGATTATTTGTGTCGCAGCGCGGGATTGAGGCAAACCCATACAAAATCAAGGCTATTGAGCAGATTGAGGCACCCAAGCGGATCAAAGATGTGTGTCGGCTCACCGGCTGCGTTGCCGCCATGAGCCGATTCATCTCCAAGTCCGCCGAGCGCGCCCTTCCTTTCTTCAAAATCTTGAAGAAGGCAGGCCCAATGGAATGGACCCCAGAAGTTGAGGCAGCATTGCAGGATTTGAAGAGATACCTTTTCTCCACACCAAATACTGGTTGCGCCTAAACCACAAGAGCCGTTGTTGCTGTATCTGGCGGCGACGAATCAAGTGGTCAGCGCCGCGCTAGTGGCGCGGAGGGAGGTTAACGAGGAGGCAGTGACGGCAGCAAAACCAGCGAATGGCAAGCCCAAGATTCCCCCGGCAGGGCCTGGTGCCGGCAAGGCGAGGCCCCCGGCGGAGTCTGGTGCCACCGATGCAGTGCCCACGCAGTCAAGAGAGGTGGTGCAGAAGAAGAAAATGATGCAGCACCCGGTTTACTTTTTCAGCTCCCTCTTGCAGGAAGCTAGATCGAGGTACTCCGGTGTGCAGAAATTGCTCTTCAGCCTCCTTATGGCCCACGAGATCACTGTCATCACCCGCCTCCCGTTGCAATGGATACAGCATAACCCAGATGCAACCGAGAGGTTTGTGGAGTGGGCCTTGGAGTTATCAAGTTTCAGTTTGAAGTTTGAAAGTACCTCGACAATTCAGAGCAGAGTCTTGGCGGAGTTCATTGCAGAATGGACCTCAACGCCTGACGAAGAAATCCAGGAGACCACTCTCCCCGGCAACGAGGAAGATCGCGACTGGGTCATGTACTTTGATGGGGCTTTCTCGCTGCAAGGCGCTGATGCCGGTGTGCTGCTTGTCGCACCTACCGGGGAGCACCTCAAGTACGTGATCCAGATGCACTTTCCCCGAGAGATGTCCACCAACAACACTGCTAAGTACGAGGGATTTCTTGCCGGTCTCAGGATCGCGGCAGACCTCGGGGTTAAGAAGCTCATCGTCAGGGGTGACTCGCAGCTTGTTGTCAGGCGGGTCAACAAGGATTACCAGAGCCCATTGATGGAAGCTTACGTAGATGAAGTGAGGAAGCTAGAGTAGCACTTTGACGGTATCCAAGCGGAGCACGTCCCCCGAATGGAGAACGACACCGCCGAGTACCTGTCAAAGCATGTCGCATTCAAGCTACCTGTGGAACCGGGTACCTTTTTTCTCCGGCTAACTCAACCATCCGTCAAACCATCAACGGGGCAAAACAAGCGAAGGAAGTCGGGTCCCGGCAAGTACTTTCCTACCGAGCCCTCTGGGGCTGCCGGCAAGGGTGCTGCCACGGATGCTGAGCCTGCGCTTAAGAGCATTGTCTCCGGCAGGGCGTCAAGCCCTAGCCGTAGAGACAGCCGCTCCCATGGCGGAAGAAATGCCTTTGGTCCTTGCCGTCGAGCCCCAGGCTCCGGCGTGGGCGCAACATACCATCCGATTCCTCCAAACAGGGGAGCTTCCTAACGAGCAGGAAGAAGCGGATAAAGTAGCCCGTCGGTCCGCCCTGTACCAGTTCGACGATGACGTCCTGTATAGGAGAAGGCCGAACGGCGTGAAATTGAAGCGCATCCCCGAGAGGAAGGACTGGAGCTGTTGGCGGAGATACATGGAGGCATATGTGGCTGCCACATAGGGTCGAGGGCCCTTGCCGGAAAGGCGTTCCGGCAAGGTTTCTTCTGGCCCACCGCCCTCCAGGATGCGATGACACTAGTAACCAAGTGTGAAGCGTGCCAGTTCCATTCAAAGAAGCTTCATCAACCAGCCCAAGCCCTTCAAACAATCCCTCTCTCCTGGCCATTCTCGGTCTGGGGGCTCGACATACTAGGCCCTTTCCCCCACGCTGTCGGGGGCTTTGAGTACTTGTACGTTACAATCGACAAGTTCACGAAGTGGCCGGAGGTGGAAGCAGTGAGAAAGGTGACTGCTTTCGATCAATTTGTCAAGTTTTTCAAGGGACTGGTCTGCCATTTTGGTGTGCCAAATGGAGTCATCACCGACAACGGCACGCAGTTCACGAGCCACACCTTCATGCAGTACATTCAAGACCTCGGCAGCAAGGTCTGTTTTGCTTCCGTGGCACACAAACGGAGCAACGGCCAAGCGGAGAGGGCGAATGCTGAAGTGTTGCGAGGCCTAAGGACAAAGGCTTTTGACAAGCTGTGCAAGAGCGGAAGGCGCTGGATTGATGAATTGCCGGCGGTTCTTTGGTCGATCAGGACGACGCCAAATCGAGCCACCAGCCAGACACCTTTTGCCCTGGTCTACGGGGCAGAAGCAGTTCTCCCCACGGAACTCATATACGGGTCACCTCGAGTGCTCGCTTATGATGAGCTTGAGCAAGAGCAGTTGCGCCAAGATGACGCGACGCTCCTTGAGGAAGATCGTCTTCGGGCGGCTGTGAGAGCAGCGTGCTACCAGCAAGCCTTGCGCCGCTACCATAGCCGCAAGGTTTATTCCCAAAGCTTTGAGGAAGGCAACCTTGTTCTTCGGCGCATTCAGTCGGCCAAGAATGCCAACAAGTTGACGCCAAAGTGGGAAGGCCCTTATCGGGTAATATGAGTCACCAGGCCCGGCGCAGTCTGCCTGGAGACCGAAGATACCGTCCAGTGAGCAACTCCTAGAACATCGAGCATCTTCACAAGTTTTGCCCATAAGGCGCGGCTTGCCGGGCCTCCCGGCAAGCCACCTTTTGTACAAGCTTTGCCAGCAAGGCATGTAACCCTTCGTACAAAGCCAGGCGCAGACCCTGAGCATAAATAAATGAAGCGCTGGCGCCCTAAGTCATAGCATGCATGCTAGGTCGAGTCTCTTCCTTGGTTAGGGTTGATAGTGCTCAGTGACTAACCCCTAGCTTAGAGGTCGAAAAGGCGTCTATCTTTTTCTCTTCTGTCCTCCTTTGGTTCGCAGGGCACATGAGCACTTCTGCCGAGCTACTTGGAAGAAATGAAATGGACCAGCGTCCCGACCCCGGCAAACCAGAGTTGCCGCGGGCTGCAAGCACAAGGGTCCAACCGCGGCAAGATGAGATTGCCGGGGGCTGCAGATCCAGATAAGTCTTTCATCCTCTGTCATCCATTTCAGAATGGAACTGGGGCATGTGAAACCACGTTTCTATCTCTAGGCTGTCGTGCTCCCCTTTTCCTATACCTAAGGATTATTTCCTGGGTCCGGATTTGGTTGTAGCCGCGGCGGCAAGAAGGTAGAACGAGGAGCCTAAAGCCCACTTCATTCCTGCCTCAGCCAAGAGCACGAGAATGGTCGAGTGGAGTGGCGGGACGGCAAGGCCTGTTGCCGGGCAAAAAACGTTTATCTTAAATAATAACCAGGATTCGCTCCTTGTCGCGGGGTATACCCATGAACGAAAAGCCCGGCAAGCATCCCTTTTTCATTAAAAACATCCCATACAGGTACAGTTCATACGGAATGAAAAACATGAGCAAGGGGATTACGAGTTCTGAATTTAACAAAGGCCCGCAGGCTTACAAACTAAAGAAGAGAGATAAGATGCCCGTAATCCCTTTCTTATCCCTCTCCTCAGGAGGAGGAGGGACGCGCTGTCGAGCGGCGACCCTCGCCGCCACCGTCGAGGGATCAGGATTCCCCTGCTCCATGGCGAGTGGAAGGAAGAAGCAGAAGCGAGAGGAGATAGATGACGGAAGAGTGTGGGACGCCGTCCCCCCTTCCCCCTCTTTATAAGGAGGCGGGGACAGGGCTCGGCCGCCTGGCCGCCAATCCAGCCACCAGAGGCGCAGGGAATCAGGACCGACCCGCTGCCCCAACGAGCGACGGCCCGGTTTCCCGCCTCCACCGCTTGCAACCCCAGGTGCATGGAGGACGCGTGGCGGACGCGCACAAACCGAGGGGACAGGTGAAGTGACCTCTCCCCACCCCGTGATCGTGCAGAGTGGACACCTTGAAGACCGCGCCCCGGCCCTGTTCAGTAAATGAGCCGCGCCTCCATGCATCCATCTTTTTACAGGGAAGGCACGAGCCGCCTCTTTACTGCGATGTGACGCATGCGTATGGAAACCGCCCCACGCATGCCGCCCACGTCACGCACACCCCTCCACGCCACGCCGCGCGCGTGGGTCGTGGGAAGCGACGCGCACGAAAAGTTTTACCGCGGTAAAAACCGCCCCGCCTGCCCACGCACCGTTTTGGGCCTGGCCCAACAACATGTCGCGCTTATGTGTGGCCCAATCCCGGGGGCTACTGTCGGTGTACAAAAAGAGGGGTGTGTTTTTGTACCCCTATACCTGTGCACGGGCAGTCGGAGCCGCGCCTACGGTCACACCAAGCAGAGCAGGGGAGGTGAGCCAAGGTAAGACCGAAGCTCAAGATAATCAGAGCAAAGCCAAGGCCAAGACCACAAAGAGCAGAGGGACGAAGCAGGTTCCCCTGGCAAGACCCTTGCCGGGGCAGTTCAAAGAACCCCGGCAAGATCCTTGCCGGACAGCTCGCCCACACCAACAGAGCGAGCCACCCTTGAGCCCACGGTCCCCAACGCCATCATCCACGTGGGGCCAGGGCTTGGGAAGGCACCTCTGTGGTGGCATGCAGATCTTTGTGAAGACATATTCAAGATCAGATGAGGATTAGAAGACGATAACCCTCGGCAAGATCCTTACCGAGGAAAGCCACCAGACCCCCGGCTAGGTCCTTGCCGGGGACGACAGCGCGCCACGGCAAGACCCTTGCTGGGCCACCCGGCAAGGCCCTCTCCAAGGACGCCAGCAGGTCCACCGCCATGCCCATGCCAACCAAGCTTCCACCGCCGTTCACATGCAGCTGCCAGCCCAACCAGCTGGGCGGGCACCTGCGTGGCAACATGCAGCTCCCAGGCCAATTCATCGAGCACCTGCGTGGCGGCATGCAGATCTTTGTGAAGGCTCCACTGCCGCGCCACCTCAGCTGCCTGCCTGCCTACATGGCGCCGCACGCCTCACTGGCCAGGGCGCGTGTCAAAGCGGGGAGGAGCGGCGAGTGGGCGGGACGGGCCTCGCCCCCGTCCCCGATAAAGCAAGGGCACACCTAAGCTACGCATTAAATGTGTCTTGTCCTGTAATACGAGCGATAAGCTCAGGGCACTGTACGCCTTTCCACCTCATGTGTGCATCGTGGCAGCCCTTTCGACTATAAAAGGAGGACCACGGCATATCGAGAAGGATTCGGCTCTTCGAACCACGACCGACCATTAACTAGTTCGAGAGCTCAAGAACTCTCTGAAATACACCCACCAAAGCAGGACAAGGGTTTTACGCATCCTCGCGGCCCGAACCTGGGTAAACGATCCTTGTGCTGGCTACTAACCATGATCTTCTCGCAACCCCGAGCCTCGGCAACCGTAGTAGGGATTCTTGTGATACCATAGGTGTCGTTCCACACCGACACTAGTCTACATATATTCACAGCGCTACCGTTCACAATTTATCGTTCTCCACTTACACGTTATAGATGGGCTACATGTCCTCCACCAGGTTCCAGTCCCAGGTGTTCTTCATGGATGGCATGATCCATAGCGGTGGGCAACGGGAATCATTGTCGCAGCTTTCTAGTCCGGTTCCACACGATGGAGACTCATCCAAGCTGAAGCGGCATAAATCAGGGATAGCGTGTCCCAGCATGTCGTTCATCCGGCGGTGCGCACTAAAGACACAACCATGCTTCATGAACGGCAGGCCTTCCGTGTCGTGCATGGAAGGTGGCATCCGCTTCACAATGGGGTAGCTGTCCCCAATGAAAAGCGAGTACTCTCCAAGATTGTTGCTCGGCACCCACGAAGCATCACGAGGGTCGAACTCGGCACCGTTCATCTGGTACACGCGGCATCTCAGATCTGGACACATGGTGAGGTACATAGTCAAGGTCCATGCATAATAATGTTGTGCTCAAATATGGTGGTCGATGAATACTGCAGCAAATAGTACTACTACGGTATAGAGGAAGTAAAATAACTGCTTATTATATATAGCCACTCTTGGCTACATGGATGAGATAGTAAGACATGGAAAAACAAAAATGGTGGCAACTAGTGGGTTGAAGTCTTCAAGGGCCTAGCTAGCTATATGCGTCCTCCAAGGTAAAAAGTACTCCTACTAGTATGTAAGTAGAGTACTAGTACAACAATGAAAGAGAAGTCAAGAGGGTAAAAAAATGGAATACCTGGGTAGATGGTGACGGTCCGATCGTGGTAGATTGTGTGACCATGTTGCACATCAGTGGTACCATGGGTAATGCTAAGATAGTTGATCCCAATATGCCAAAGTCAGCTACAAGGTTCTAGGTTAGACCGAATCGCGGATGCAAATGCACATCCAGGATTGGCGATCTTATTTTGGTCGCGGGATGACTGGTCCCTGCAAAATAATGGAGTACCGTTAGGGATGCAAATGATGGTTTGTACATTCCGTTTGTAATCTCCCTTACCGTAGGATGGCAACAAGATGAAACAAGTCCCCTAGCTTGTCACCGCGAAGATGCGGCCTAGATGGCGCACGGCATCTTCGAACGTGTAGGGGTACAAATCTGCCGCCGCCAACATGCGCCAGCCTCTGTCGTTACTGCCACTTGCATTGATGGCAATCCTTATGTCGAACACCGCGATGAGATAGTAATCGTCATAGCCGTGTCGCTTTGTCGGCGGGTCTGCAATTGCTATCTTCTTCAATCTCATGTAGGCATGATCATACGTATTCAAGCCCAGCCAGTCCGGAAGGCCGATCCCAATGGTGGAGAAGGGGTCTCACGAACGGCCGACCGCCGCGGATGTTGTGCAAAATGATGGTGGTATCCGACCGGAGGTATGCAAGCCAATCTTCGTTGGCACCGACCCATACCTATATATAAGACGGTGGGCAGCGGAGAAATTACGGGATGGAAATGGAATAACTAAGCACTACATGGTCAAACTCCATTACTGACCTGCTCATCGGACAAAATCCAATTACCTCTCAACATCGGCAACTCTAGCGGAGTCAACGTGCAACCATGGCCAGGGAGCGGTGGACTGTTCGAAGGATTGTCCCATAGAAGAACCTTCTCCTCGAGGACGCATGGAAGACCAACAAGCATGGCCTTTTCCCAAGCCATTTTAAGCACCGTCTTGAAATAGTTGGTGCAGGAAGCACCGAGTCTTGTGGCGGTGAGGACGTCGGAGCGGCGTGCGGTTTCTCCCAGAGGATCGTCATCCAAGGTATCCCAGCCCCAACGAGGAGGAGAACCGCCTGGCGAATCCATGGGAGCAGCGACGAACTGCCTTCTCTTTGGGGGGAGGGGAACTGGCGAGGAGAAGATAAGAGCGTAGTAACCGCAGGGCCTCGTCCCTTCCAACTATAGATCATTCCTTCCAACTATAGCGAAGGGGTGAGGCTATTATTTACTACTAGTACTAGCATTATGGGACGTTATGGGATTGCATTATACTATAAACTAGCAATGTAACCCGCGCATTTGCGCGGCTAGACTTGCTATATATATTAATGTCTTGTTAGTTTTGATTAGCCACTACATGAGTATTTATATAGGGAAAGATTATTTAGAATACTTTATTAGACATGGGGTCCCAATCAAATTTTCTAAAAGCCTTCTGATTTGTAGATGTTATTGGTAAAGATGTGGAAGTGGACGCCAACTTTCCCAATCAATTTCCCTCTCATCCCCATACATTCGTCTTTGCACTATATTACTTTAGAAGTCATTGCCATGAAAAAGATATATTGGCGATTTGTTTTGATCATCATCTTCATTTGCACCAACACATTACCATTGTGTTTTCTATTATGCCAATTGATAAAGTATATATGTATCCACATAATCTCATATTAATGTCATTTACTATTTTGCCACTTCCAGTGGAATACAACATAATTTGTTAATGGTGTAGAAATTGCTAGATTTTCTCTCACTCAAGCACATTGTATTTTTTTCCTGATGATGCACATGTTCTTTGGAATTGAATTATGTTTTTCAGCATTGCCAAAATGGTTATTCATGTACATGCAATGAATTTGCTCCTAACCTTCTTGCTAAAAACTTTTTTTCTTTCCTTCACCCTCATATTATTTCCTCTACAATATATTCCATATATAGTAAACTGATGTTGAACAGTGATTTGCTATTTACTTTTACTCATTATTATTAGCTTCACATATACATTCAGTTTTATTATTTATATTCACCTAATGAAAAATATATTTATTATTTTTGTGAGCACCCTGACTAACCTATTCTTTTTGAAAAGGGGATCGCTTGCCTCTGCATCACAATGAAGCATACGGCCATACCCTGACTAACCTCTGACTGGCCGTAATGATGTGTGCAGATTATTTAGCTTGAAGTGACAATGACATTTATGCCATTTTTTTGTGTTGAAGCTATCATTTAGTTTCGGGGGGTCTGCTAGCTATGGTTTTTTTGCATCCAATATATTTGCACGAATTTATTCAACGTATACCAACATAAAAAAAATACAAAGTCTAGCCTCATGTACTACCTTGATCTATAATATGAGTTGACACATGCACATGTTGCCATGCATACTCGCTAAGCCCAATCAGTAGACGGAGACAATCGTCAACTTTTTTCATGCTAGGAGTGAGATAACGGTAGCTTATATACTAAACCTGCAAATATATATGCACGTGAGCTTATCTCTCTGAAAAGAAAAGATGCACGTGAGCTGGCTCTACATGGATATGGGGTTTGGGCCTCTTTAGGAGCCCTCGGCTATTCGTACAGAAATCCATCGCTCGTCCCTAATGGGCGTATTCTTCACAGATAGAGTGATTAATCTTCATCGTTCGTTTTCTATCGTTTTAATTATATAATAGATAGATAGATAGATAGATAGAATAGAAGATATAATAGATAGATAGATTGTACTTCCTTCGGGTCTCTTTTTTTTTTTTTTTGACGGGTACTCGTTTTGGTCTGCCATACATGTACGTGTGATGGCTTCTTCCTCGTGGATTCAAACATCTATGCTCTAAATCTTCACCGTTGAATATATTTATTATTTTTGTGAGCACCCTGACTAACCTATTCTTTTTGAAAAAGGGGATCGCCCCGGCCTCTGCATCACAGCGAAGCATACGGCCATACCCTGACTAACCTATGACTGGCCGTAATGATGTGTGCAGATTATCTAGCTTGAAGTGACAATGACATTTATGCCATTTTTTGTGTTGAAGCTATCATTTAGTTTCGGGGGGTCTGCTAGCTATGGTTTTTTGCATCCAATATATTTGCACGAATTTATTCAACGATACCAACATAAAAAAAATACAAAGTCTAGCCTCATGTACTACCTTGATCTATAATATGAGTTGACACATGCACATGTTGCCATGCATACTCGCTAAGCCCAATCAGTAGACGGAGACAATCGTCAACTTTTTTCATGCTAGGAGTGAGATAACGGTAGCTTATATACTAAACCTGCAAATATATATGCACGTGAGCTTATCTCTCTGAAAAGAAAAGATGCACGTGAGCTGGCTCTACATGGATATGGGGTTTGGGCCTCTTTAGGAGCCCTCGGCTATTCGTACAGAAATCCATCGCTCGTCCCTACTGGGTGTATTCTTCACAGATAGAGTGATTAATCTTCACCGTTCGTTTTCTATCGATAGATAGAATAGAAGATATAATAGATAGATAGATAGATAGATAGATAGATAGATAGATAGATATAATAGATAGATAGATTGTACTTCCTTCGGGTCTTTTTTTTTTTGACGGGTACTCGTTTTGGTCTGCCATACATGTACGTGTGATGGCTTCTTCCCCGTGGATTCAAACATCTATGCTCTAAATCTTCACCGTTGATTTCTCGTAACTTTAGAGTGATTAATCTTCACCGTTCGTTTTCTATCATTTTAATTATATAATAGATAGAAGAAGATAATAGCACTAGTAAGAAATTTTTGGCACTAGCTAGTAGTTTTTGACGTGGATTAAGAAATTTTGGGTATGTTTTTGCTATTTTTTGTACACGCCAACCAGTGTCAAAAAACGTCTTACATTATGTGACGGAGGAGTACGTACTCGTACTGTAGCAGTACTAGTACTACTATCTCAACTAGTAGTGCGAGGGTACTACTAGTGCTATGTACTGTACTTCTAGTATAGTGCACCAGTTTTGAACTCTTGAATCTCAGGGCCAAGGAGCTACAGTTGGAAGTGGAGGGTACTACTGTTCTCTAGAACCATCGTTGTACTATCAATGCAGGGAAAGTACACCTGCGTAGTGGCCTAGTGGGTACTCTTGATGCTCTATTCAGCCGCTCCTCTCATGTAGCTGGCCTACTCAGCCGCTCCTCTCACGCACACACTAGCAGCCTGTTTATCAGCGATGGTTACTGCGGGGGCAGAACATTTGAGTTATTTGATACAGCGAGACTAGGCTTTTCGCTTCAATTTGTGGACGTGTAATGGATCTCGTCGAACTTTGTTAGTAGTTCCTTCTTTATGAATGAGATGAAGCAAAGCTTTTGCCTCCGTTTAAAAAAAAACACGTCAAGAGGAATTTCTTTTATAGTAGAGCCGATAATGGAGTGAAGTCCATGTGTGCAACGCCACAAGCTACAGAGTAGTGGTAGAGCACTTTACGTACATAGCCATATTGCACAGTTCCCAATGCCCTGCCAGGCTTTTCTGGCTCCTCGGGCTTAATTGGGAGGCGCTAGTTTAAATATGCTACTGGTTGATGAGGAAGCTGCAAGCGAGGTGCGGCTAGGGCAAGCACGCGAGCCACGAGATGCTGAGAAGGAAAACCCGTTCACGTGGCTAGGCTATCCAATGCACCCAGATTGTGGTGCCGCACGTCCGTTTGACTTCAAAACTCAAACTACCCGTGTAAAATATTGGCTCGCAGCGAAGTTACTATTAAAAAAAAGGTCGCCGTGCATTCGGCTGGGATCGAACCCACAAAACGAGGTATACACTCCCACGACCACTAGTAGTACTCGTTGGAGTACAACGCAACCTGGAATCGCCTTTTGTCGCTAGTAGTACATTGTTCCTTACAAGAAACCACTAATAATGCAAGAAACCACTAATAATGCCAAGAAACTACTACCACTTGCATACGTGGCTGACTTAAGATAAGACTACCTTATCAACCATTGTACATGCTCTTACCAACCAGCCCTACCAAGAAACGACTACTCTACAAAGTGTCGTTATAGGCACGTTTCAACCCATGGCCCTGTTTGGATACATTTGTTGTCAATCTAACCCTGCCATCCAAACACCACTTTGGTTAGAGTTAGTTCAGGGTTAGAATCTAACCTCTGACTTAGAGTATCCAAACAGGGCCCATGTCGCCCATTAAGTCAATGCCTTCTATTTGACCGGGCGTTATGACTTATGGGACCTACATGTCAGTCTGCACAAGAATCCCCGAGTGACCTCCTACCTCCGGCCCATCCACCTAGTCATCATCGGCCATGGGACGCAGCTACCGCCGCCGGCAGAAGGCGAGGTCAAAACTGCCGGCGGTGCGGAGCCCATCTTGCGGCAGCCCAGATACCAGCTCCGTCCGGCGCTCGCGGCCGCTAGCTAGCAAAGATAGCTCCGTCCAGCTGCTTTTCTGCAAGGTTTGCTAGCTAGATTGGCACGGCGGCGCGGCGGCTTGCTCGCTGGCCGTGCTAAGGCCAGCCATCCGCTCGGCGAAGGCCAGCGGCGGCTTGCTCGCTTCGTGAGTGACGCTTCGGGCCAGCCGCCAACCTGCGGCGGAGGCCAAGGGCGCCCGGCCTGTCCGGGCGGAGCGGGCGGACAACTCGCTCATCACAGGCGCCACCGACTAACACGCATCAAGATCTTGTTTGAAGTAATGTTCAGGAAAAATAATGATTTGAGGGGGAATAACAGGATAGAAGGTCAGATGTGGGTCCCTCATGCCAACAGTCAAACAAAATGTGTTGGTTTAAGCTGCCTCGTCAGCACGGACGTGTGGGCCAACCCTGTCACAAATGGGTTTAAACTAACCTAATCGGTACGTAGTAGTTTTTGGCGTGGATTAAGAAATTTTGGGTATGTTTTTGCTATTTTTTGTACAATAGATTCTTCCTAGGGCTGGTTGAAAGTGGTAGTTTTTTGTTAAATACTCTACATATTGTAAGTAGGAGTGAAAGTTAAGCTTTGGAACCCAATAAGCAAGGCTAGTTATATAGTGCATATGTGTACATGATTGAAAGTAAATATCAACCATGAGTGACTAATATCTTGATGGAAAACTCAAAACTATGGAATACTAGGGATTTTTTTTGCATGAGTGGAAATACTAGCAATGTTCATGTGCGTTGCAAGGAATCATAATTAGAATAATACTTATTCACAAACTTGATACAAAACACTCTAATTTTGATATACATATATCACTAGAGGTATATTATGTTTCAATTAGAATATATTCCTTGGGCTGTTTTGGTGAGGTCAGGGAGGGATGTGGTTGGTCTTAAGATACTAATTATGGGTTTTTTCTGCAAATTGGTAGACAAGTGGGATGTTTGTGAGAAAAGGCAACAACTTACCTCACAGTCGTTAGATGTAGATCTAATGGTCACAAACGACGGATGGCAGACACACCATCATCACCAACTTAGTCTTCTGTAGGAGTACTAGCAAGATCCGTGCATTGCACGGAACATCAAGATGCAATTTTTTATAAAAACACTCGTTGTGATTGACCCATGGGGAGTAATCCCATGTGTAAAAACTAATAATATCTCGAGAAATAGGAGATAAGGTGAAGAGGAGTGGGGCGTGGCGGTGATTGGTGGTCGGACTGAGCAGAGGCATGGGGATTGACGACGCCGGCAGCGGCCACCGGGCCAGTTTGTTCCATAGGCTTCCTTTCTTATTTGCTCAACAATGAGGTTGTTGGAGATAAGGATGAACGAGGGAAGGCCTTGTCTGTAAATGTGGAGAGGGGTGCGGGTATCTTTTAGTTTAATTTCCATCAGTCAGACATAGATCGGACGGTCTATATTGCAAGATGGCACGCGTACCATCATCACCAACTCGGTTTTTTATAAGAGAAGAAAAGTATGGAGATACAAACATATTACCGATACTTATTTCCGTAAACTAGCATCTACATTCTATTGAGCGCCTCAGCATGTGTGGCCTTAGCACAATGACTTCTCGACTGTGTAAAACAAAGGTTTTCCCGTCGCCGATAAGGAGGGGGTGACGGTGGCATGCTTTTTGGCTTGCTCTAGTCCTAGTAGTAATACTAGGTGGTCTAAGCACGTGTAGATTTATTCTTTTTCACGTCTCGTGTTCACCGTACTGCCACGACTATTGATAGACAGTAAGTTATTCAGGGGGAAACCCTTGTTGAGCGTGTTTGCGAGAAAGAGAGAGACAGTGTGCGTGTGTGATATGTCTAGACACTGAGGCAATGATAACAGATTCTTTTTTTCTATGTGTGTGGAGGATAGAGAGAGACATGTACATGGGGCTTTGTGTTGTGTAACATGGAGACACATATACATAATTAGAGAGTGAGTGTGCGAGATACACATGCGGACATGGGGAGAGATGAGGATCCAGATTAATGGGTGTTTGTACGTGTCTGTGTGTGTTTGTGCCCGCGTTTATGTGTGAGAGGGAGTGTGTGTATCTGGAGTAGAGAGACCACTAATGATGTAAAGCCAGTATAAGGGAAGGGGGAAAGGTGTGACATGTGTAGTAGCGGGATAGCATGGGTGCGGGCGGGGGGAGCAGACTATTTGGAAGAGACATCGATTGTGTGTGGGAGAGGGGTGTGAGAGCGAGAGAGAGAGAGAGAGAGAGAGAGAGAGAGAGAGAGAGAGAGAGAGAGAGAGAGAGAGAGGAAGAGAGAGGGCGTTTGTTTAAATAAATGTAGTATAGATAGGGAGACACAGTTGATGTTGTTTGAAATTGGCCTATGTAATGGAGACGCAAGGGAAGCGAGTCATCATGTGTGTGATAGGGACTTCATGATAGATCTAGAATAGATGGTGTAGAGAACAATGTGCGAGATCGAGAACGATGATACACTAGGGAGCTATGGAAAGAGTCACGACATATATGTATACATGGAGGAGCTGGGGCGGGTCCGCATGTGGGAGAGATAGAAAGAGGAGAGTGGTGCACAAGGAGACAAAGTGTGCTTGTTTTGCAGTGGGGGTGGTGTGTGAGGTGAGTGTGCGAGAACCACATAACTAGGGAGATAGACATTTGGGGGCGACGTTTTGTGTGTATGGGAAATATACACTCTACATAGTGCATGTGCTTGGGAAAGAGAGATGCCGGGAGACCTAGCTAGAGAGTGGGGGAAGATATGTGTGCATGCCCAAGAGATAAAGTGATAGAGACCTATATTGGGGTCCGTAATTTAGAAGAAAGAGGGGTGTTAATGTGCTCGTGTGTTGGTGTTTGGGGGAGAGAACGACTTCTCTGTGTGTGGGGGGGGGGGGGCAACGAGGGGGGGTGGCTTCAGATAAAGAGTGAGGTGTCTATATTTGAGGGACTTTAGCGTAATTGAGATATACATGGTTAATAGTGTGTGCACTCAAGGTTGATCAATTTGTTTCATAGTTGGACTATGAGATAACGATACATTTGAACATGCGTGATATACTTTGATGTACCAGAATTACAAATCTAAGATTGGAATTTTGGAATTCGACTCCATCATTAGCTTTTGTAATTCATTTAAATGGAGGTACATTTTTAAGCCGGGGTTTCGTGATTTCAAATTCATATATCAAACCTAGAGATATACACATACATGCATGTTCAAACTTTATAATCATCCACTTTATTCATACACATATACATTTTTGCTTTTGTCATCATATTTAGGATAAACACATTTGGAATTTCATTTGAATTGGACCATATGATGGTATTTGCTTGTAGTAGCTCAATGAACCATATTTGAATTGAATGGACAATCTAAGTTTCGAGTTGGAGACATTGATTTTCAAAACTTGCACTTTTTTTGCGTGCAAAACAAACAAATTCTCGACCAAGATATCATAGTCGGCCGTATAAGAGCAGAATATAATTTCAGGCGCCAAAAGCTTTCAAACTTCCCGCTCACATCGAAATATCTTGCGCCCGAAAGTTTAGCCCTGCGATATTCCTGTTTACCCTGGCACATGAGCAGAAAAGGGCTGCTTCGGTAACTCCATTGTTTTCCCCTATTTGCCCCAAACATTCTTCCCCAGAGCCCCTCCCGACCCCCCAACCACGGCAAGCCGCCAAATCTAGTCCTCCGCCGCCGCGGTGGACCTCACACCCCTACGGATCTACCTTCCGCTCCTTGGAACCCCCAACTGCCAACTCACCACTTCACCGGAGCCGCTTGTTGGCGGCTTGTACACCGCTCCAGATCTCCTTGACCGCCATCATGGTCCACCACACCGGATCCGCTTAACCAGCGCCTCATTCACCACAGTGTAGGCCCTTCACTGACTCCCTCGTCCATCCCTTCGCTGGCACTTCATACAAGCCCTCGTCCGCCGCAACAGATCTGCCTCACCGAAAGCACTGTACAACGCGCCCGTCGAAGCCTCTGTCCACTGCACCGGACCTGCTCCACGGACGCCATATTCAACTCCACCGGCCCTGCTTTACCGATGCCGCAGCCTCATCAGGTTATTTCGATCTGTACTCCATCGGTTTTTCTCTTTATCGTGCAACTGTTCACTTACCACATATGAGCTTTCTTGTATGTCGACAGGCGCCGCAACCGTAGCACGGGAGCCGCTTCAGCGACGGCGACAGCCGGCCCAAACTCAACTGCAACACGAGCACCATCGACGATCCTTAGCTATCAAGTATGCCAACGACCCATACGCCGCCGAGAATCATGTACTATTATCCAACGGCCGACGCCTACGTTCACTTTCTTAGCATAAGCACCGCACCTTTGAATTTCCTCAGGGCATCATTCAGTTTTTCATGAGACTCGTTATTCTGCTTGCACCTGTAGGGCCATACTTCTGGCAGTGAACATGTTACATGTGCAAAATTACATACCAGTGCACATATAGTTAATATGCTTTAGTTTTGTCCTAAGTATTATTGTACTTCCTAGATATCACTGCCTACTATTTTACTTCTTGCATGCTATATTTATGATAATGGTGTTGTTACGATGCCACTGTTGGTTCCATCGCATCGCTTCATGTTATCTATGCTTAATTACACATCAGCAAACTAGCATGTGATTCCGCTGGTTTTTGTTTGTTTTACCCTACATTTTCTGATGCTAGCTATTACATCACTGCTACGAGCCTCTGTTCATTACTTTTTTGTGTGTTCTTGATCTTTCCAAGTTGCATGACTAATTTGATGCTTCTGTTAATTATGGAGCTGCCAACCCCATCAAGCAAAATATTTGTTCTTTTGGGGTTGGCACCTCAAACAAGCATAAACATAGAGGGAAGCAGATATATTGTCGTGTATGCACACACCCTTCTTTCATTAGTTTAGATGAACCATTGATGATCAATTCGAACCAGTGCATACGATTAAAATTAATTTTACTAAATAGAGGGTGCAGAATAAACTACAATAAGTAGATTTGCAACCACAGGATGCTGACGATATCTTCAAAGAACATTGCAACAGCAGCGAGGCTTCACAGCAACATATGGTAAGCCAGTGTGTTTTAGTACATGTGAAATGTAATGCGTGTGGGCTGCTTTCTTGGCTTGTGCCCTGAACCTATAATCCTACAGAATAACAAATAGTTCAGTTATGTCCGCTTTGGTTGTATTGCTTGGTTCGAATGCTTGTTTGTTACTTGTTATGCTATACCTGAGTTGGCCAATATGTCAGCAGTGCCTGCTGTACTATCGTAAAGAAATGACTGCCTAGTTCATTTGAGTCCTTAACTTTTCCTCTAAACTTCATCACAAGACTGTCTTTGTAGTTTATATGAGGCCACACTTTAAGTGCTTTCTTAGATCATTTCAACTGCTTAGATGCCTTGGCAACTTAAATATAGCGGTGGTACACTCCCTTTCAACTAGGGATGTCAACTGGGTCCCGTTTAATCCCGATTAAAGTCCACTAGTGGTATGATAGTTCAAAAGAGTTTTTGTTTTTTGAGGAAAATGAACCAGGGAGCTAGCAAAACTAACTAGATGGGACTGGCGGATGTCGTTTATTTGCCACTTACATCCCTAGTTTCATCTTACCATTTTAATTTCTTTTCGGCTCATGCTGCTTCGAAACATTTTAAATATAGCTTGCCATGCTCGGCAATAATTCGGATGTCGTTTACCATGTAAGCTTACTACCTGGATCATGCGACTATCTCTTACTTATGTCCAGTGGAAACCTTTCAGGATGCCGTTCACACTAGGACACAATGTACAACCCCAGAATCTATTTGTGGAAGCAGTGCGCCATCCATGTTACCAGATGGTAGTAGTTCAGAGGCAACACCGCCGGAGAGCAGTCTGAGCATAGATATTATAGTTCTTGAGGCTCTACTAGAGGCAGAAAGAGATGGTGTGGCTACCATGAATGAGGTAATCTCAATCTTGAAGCTAGAAATTATGCAATTAGTTGCACGCATTATGCAAGCAACCCAAGAATTGGAGGAAGTAAGAATGTTGCATTTGAAGACGGAGGAGGTCCTGTTGCTCGCTTATCCCAAGCCTAGGGTAATCCCAGTTCTTCTTTAGATAGCAGCTTGAAATTGTCATTAGATTATTGTACTTGCATGTTGTGTCATGTCTCTGAATGGATTATGTTGTAAGACCCCGTATGTTGTCCATGTGTTGTAATGATCCAAATTTTTTAGGCGAGGTAATCCTCAGTACTTGTATGATTGACATAAGGTGAACTGTTTTTTGTGTGAGCATATTGTATTGGATGAAATAACTGTTTGACTCAAAGTGTATCCAACATACTAAATTCAAAGATCATGGCATTTCTAAATCATAATCATATATAAAGGTGGAATAAATCTTTGTTGTGGTTTTGAAGAAATAAATAACAAAACATAGAATTATCTGTGGATATTCGTAATCGAATAAAAATTGGATTTGGATTTAGTTGTCAGGGCCCAGGCAAACGTGAATGCTAATTCTCCCAAGTTTTGAACGAAGCGGCTAAACACCCACTATCATTTGTGGGCTCCCGAAGCAAGTGTTTTCGAGATGGAAATTATTGTCTACCCCTGACACTTGACATCCTTATCGACCGGATTTACACTGCTGTCGATAGGGGTAGACTAGTAACTTCAATTAGACGTGACATGACGGCCTCTGAGCCCATTCAGACACGGTGGGCGCCAAACGTGGGCGGCAAAACACATTGATTCAAGCTCGTCCGAAAGACATGTGTCTCTCCCTCCATTTCCCCATTCATCCACGGTGGGCGGCAAAACAAACTCTCCTCGTCCGAAATCGATGTACGCTAATATTTTAAATAGGGGCAGATGTGTAACTTCCCTCATACGTGACACAACCGCCCTACCTGTCAGCCCTGTTCATACACCGTTGGCGCCAACCGTGGGCGGAAAAACACCCTCTCCTAGCCCGAAATCGTTACCAAATACTTGGGAGATGCGAGATTACCGTCCTATCCCCAACCAACGTGATGTCCGAAATTTTAAACGGGGGATAAGTTCGTAACTTTGCCACATTTCAGACAAGAGCGTCCCAAAGTTTGAGATCCCCCCTCCCCCTCCATTTCCCCATTCATACACCGTCGGCGCCACGACAACCTCCCCATTGCGGCTAGCCTCCTCCGTCCGCCACCCCATCCTCCACCTTGCCGGAGCCGCTACCCCTACCCCGTCGTCCACTTCAAGAGATGGACGTCTCTCATCCACGGCGCTGGACCAGGATCCTTTCATCGCGTCGTCTCGCTTCATCGGCGTCGTCGTCCACTTTGTCGTTGCCGCTCCTACAACGGCCTCGTCCACGGCAACAGGATTTATCCCCCAACCCGGCCGTCTGCCATCTAAAGTCTTCTTCCCCGCCGCCGACAGCCATCGCACCTGCAGCACCCTCAACGTATCAGCAGGGGCCTACACGGCGTCGTAATAGAGGTGGTACTCTTCCATATGTGCTTAAGTTATTGATCTCACCCGGGAAATAGATCTTAAATTGTTTACTGTACTTTTCTTGTCCATACCAAATCGTAGTGGCTAGTTGAATGCAAACATTGGTTGCGAAGCAGCTTTGTCTGGTTTGCACCTTCAGATCCGCCATGTCACGATCACTATACTCGTAAAGCTTATGGTTTCCCCCCTTTATATTCACTACCAACATCGTAGGTGCTTCACTGCTTCGTGTCGTGCTAGCACTGCTCCTCAAGACCTCAACCCATCAAGCGAAACAACATGCCACTCATAATTCCAAAGCTTACGTGTTGAAATACGAATCTGATATGATGCTCATATTACTAAAACAGAGAACATTTAATTGGTCACCTAATGTTCCTATATTCGTTTCGAAAAGCATGTGCGCCACCCACTGGTCCAGCTAGTTCCACTTTCCTAATTTTACTCTTGATGCTTAGGGTTTTCCCCTTTTATCTACTCTACTATGATCTGCGTAGGTGCTTTCTGTCATACTAGCATTACTCCACCCTTCAAGCTAAACAACACAACACTCAAACTTCCAAAGCTTAGTTGTTCAAATATGATTTGTGATATGATACTGATATTAGTTAACAGACACATTTAATTGGTTAGCTAAAGGTCCCACTTGAGTTTCCAAATGCATGTCGCGACATATAGAGAGACATCAGAATTGCATTTCTTTGTCACTTGTTGACTGTACTTTATTGTCCATACCAAATCTTAGTTGTTATTTCAGAGCAAATATCGGTTGCTAACTACCCACTGCCACGGTCAACACTATACTCATCATGCTTACGGTTTCCCCATTTTATGACGACCACGATCAGCCTACGTGGTTCGTGTCGTAATAGCACTGCTCCACCCATCGAGCTAAACAAGCTTAGTTGTACAAATTCAAATCCGATATTATGCTGATATTAGTAAAACTGAGAGATGTTTAATTGGTCAGCTAAATGTTAGGACTTTAGTTTCAAAATGCATGTGAGCCACATATGGAGAGACCGGAAGCAATAGTATTTCTCTGTGCGCTCTGGTTCATCATGGGTGGCCAACCGACATTGTATAGAAAGAGTTGTAATATCTTCAATCTGCTTGCTCTTCTGCTCTTCTTTAAGATGATCCTCTTCTGTTGCGGTCGACTGGTCAGGTCGAGTTATTCTCCCTTAGTATATTTTGAATCTGTCAGGTCTGGTCGACTTGTTCTTCTTTACTATATGTTGAAGTTGTCATCTGTGAAGTATCATCACTTCTGGAGCTCTCATATTTTGAGTAGTAGGCCACATTATATTAATGCACACACCAAATTACAGCATGCATGGCACCTCTTAGAAGAATTGCAGAGATAGCACAAAGGGGTTTACAGGGACGAAGTATTGGATTAGAATCACTTCTTCATTACGAAGATAATCTCACTTGTTTTATGTTTTCATGCATGTCAGTTATTGAACATTATCAAAATGAATATGAGAATGGGCGCACGAGAGGAATATTGCGGAACAATCCACTGGCTAACAAACTTGGCATGGTGGAGGATGGCCTATCTTATTCACCCATCAAGGTGCATGCTCTAACTTGGCAAGGTTGTATTGGTCGCACATATTTTGCATCTGACCTCTTGCATTACTTCTACTTTGTTACACCATATGCTTAGTTTAAGCATCATATATGAGTATATGCCATACCTATCCATTTTCTGTACCTATTCCATGTGTCGTCATACTATGTTTTTCCAGAAAAATGTTGTTCTTTCGTAATAGATGTCCAAAAGGAAGAGGGTGATTGCAGATCCTCAAGGAGTACAAACTAGGTATTTGGAAAAGGTAGTGATACCGGTTAAATCAGATAGATGAGCAGCCACAGAAAACGCAGGCCCAACTGTAACAGACTTTACCCCTACTCCAATGGCCAAACCCCTATTAGAACTGCTGACAGCCCAGTGTCAGGTACTGTCTATGATATCAATTTAAAATTTGAACTCCTAAATTTCTAGATGTGCCTTACCTTCTCTCTTGTATGAAAAATAATTTCAGATGAATCTCCTTGCTCAAAGGATCATAGGATCTCACTGTCACAGCCTGATTTTTGGCCCTTTCTTTTTCATTTGATTTTCTGAGGTTTTTGCTTGAGTTTTCTTTTTCCGTGGCTTTGTGGTCTGGAAACTGAAGAAGATGCCATCTTCTTTATTTCCAGAGTGGTTTGTCATTCTCAAATCCTTCCCTAGATCATACCATTTCCATCCTAGCCCAATCCCAATATTCTTTTTATTGGAAATATTCCTTTTTTATTAAAAGAATCATCCTTTTTGCCCTAGGTTGTGAAGCAACCTATATTTCCATCACTCCTAAAATTCCCAAATAATTCTCATAAATTTTTTGGGTCATATCTTCCTCAAATATGGCAAAACATTTCATTTTCCATGTTTACCATCATTCTAAAATAATTCATTTCCTATTCTGCCCTAAATGGCACATTGTGAAGCAAGTGCTATTTTCCTTTGCCCAATTGACCTCAAACTCCTTGGACACCTTTTCCTGTCCATATCATCGCCACATGCCAAAATTCAACCTCATTTTCCTAGTAGTCATTTAATTATGATTTTCCAAAGTTTCTGTCCAGAAAGAAACTTTGTGAAGGAGGTACAAGCTAGGCGTATCCAAATCAGTTTCACTTTTTCATGGTCATTAATTTCATCAAATCATAGCCCTCCACCAAAGTTTAGCTCATTTAATGCCTCAATGTGAGCACAGCTTCAAATATTTGATTCTGTCCAAAATTTCAGTTTGTGAAGCAAGTATATTTTATCTTGCTTCATTATGGTTGTAAATTGTTCTAGGCCTTCCCCTATCCATATAAATTACCTCCACCAAGTTTTGGCTCAATAAATTTAGCCATTTTCCCTCTAGAATTTCTTCAAGTTTCTGGTCAGTGGGGATGTTTGTGAAGGAAGTACCATTTTGGTTTATCCAAATGGTGCGAAACCTTTTTCAGCATATTCATATGACCAAATAACTCTGCCCTGCCCAAGTTCAGCTCAAGTGGCTTCACCATTTGAGTGCATCATCATGATTTCTATTCTGGACCAATTTAGGCAGTTGTGAAGCAACTATATCAAATATTGGTCCAAATCCCTCCATAGTTTCCAGGACCGTAGTCCTTACATAGTCAAACACCCCAGACAACTCTTTTTGACCCAATCATCTCTCTGTTGATCAGAAGTACTCAGCCAAAACTGATACAGCAAACTTCAGGTGATCACTCACATATCTCCTTTGCACTGATGCGTGATATATCACCTCCCACGGCCTCTAGTACGAAAGTGCTAAACGCTAGACAACGTTTACCGGCCTCTTGTGTCCCCTCCTTGCCGGTCACAGTGGTGACCACCGCCCTGGCACGCCATGGACGCGAGTTGAGCGGCGTTTTGCTCGGGCCCCTCCTCGGTTCATCGTGCTCGTGCGCCTCGTCGTGTCCAACAGCTAGCCCGCGTTGTCTCCGTTCCCCTGGAGCCGTATCCCCCTCCCGAAGCCTCCTCTCTGGCGCTCGTCGCCGTGAGCACACGGGAAAACTGTAGCCGACCGGCTCTGTTCGCGCCGCGGCAGCTTCCCTCTCTTGTCCCCGAGCTCCGCTCGTCTCCGTGACCTCTGGCGCTCGTCCTTTCCCTCCCCGTCGTCTTCCCCGAGCTCATGCGCGAGCACACGCGTCTGCGGCGACGCCAGCTCGGCCATGACCTCGCACGGCTATAAGTACCCCTCCCCGCGCAGCCCGAGCACTCCAGCAGCCTCGCATCACTCCCAGGAACCTTACTAGACCCTCCATTAGCCTCCAGGAGCTCTCCTCGCCCTCCCTTGCCGCCATGGCCGCCGCCTCGGCCGTTTCAAATTCGGGGCCAGTCGAGCTTCCCCCTCCCTCCTGACCCCACCAGAGGATTCCCCTCGACCCCCTGATCCTCTCCACCTACTTGCCCCTCGCCGGAGTGCCCCGTAGCCCAACCCCACCCGAGCCGCCGTCCGCCCCATCTCCAGTCGTCGCCTCCCAGTTCCTCCTCGACGTCCGTGTCCAGCCGGGACGGAGGCGGCGTCCTCCCCCGAGCTCTTCGGTGGCCGCGGCGTCCCAAATGATTCCCGGAGTCGGCCGGAGTCCTCGCCGGCGCGCGCGGCCTCCTCTGTTCTGGAGCCGGCGTCGGGAGGAAGAAGACGAGGAGCGGGAGGAGACAGAGAGGAGGGAGTTGACCAGGCGGTCAGACCCCCTGGTCAGCCACTCGGCGTTGACCCTGCCCGGTCCAGCTGGATAAGTGACGGGCCCCACAGCCCGTGGGACCCGCACGTCAGCGACCACGCGCCCGACCCCGCCTCTGATGACGTGGCAAGTGGAAACGTATTTTGTGTCTGTTCGTTTTCAACTTCTGAAAGCATATTCCTAATTTACGCCTGTGCCTTATCCACTCAGGGACCCGTTTGTGAATATTCTTTTTGCAGAAAAGTCCCTGATGTTCCAACCCTCATATCTCCGCAACCGTAACTCCGATTTAGGTGAATCCAACGCGCACGTCTTCGTCTCGTCAAGCTCGTTCTGTTCCCACCATTTTGACTATGTTTCAACATTGTGAAAATGACCATTTTGCCCTTACCCAATTAGCCCCCTCCGAGAGAGAACCTTTCCGGCGATTCCTTCCGCAATCTTTCCACACTTCTCCCCGAAGCCTTCTTCATCCCTAGGCAAGCCACAGCCACCATTTGCATGATAGCCATGCAGAAGCATTGGTTTTCAACTTGAATCTTAAATAACTGTTTGTTTGCTTTGCTGCTATTGTCGTTATTTCGGTTATGCTTATGGATCGGTGTTTACCATCATGCTTTGTTTTTCTTGCACTCTCTTATTATGTTCTTCATGCTAGTACTACTTTAATATTGGCCGTGCTTGGTAATAATACATGTTGGTGATGGTCTTCGGTGCATGACTATCGTCTGTTCCGAGTACCATTGTTATGCATGTTATTTTGCACCGAGTTGGTTAAACATTTGCATGGTAGTTTTATCGTTTGCATGATATTTATTATTGATGCTAGTGTTCATGGCATGCTATGAGTAGTGTTCTAGTTGTGATATTCATGCTCGTTAGTATGCCATGCTCATCTGGTTAAATGATTAAATGTTGTTGTTATGCTCGTTGATTATGTTGCACCCCCATGCTCATGTTGATATCATGTTCATGCATTGTAGTTGCATCATGTTATTTTTATGATGGCTCAGCATATTGCATTAAAGTTTAACCAGATTAAATTGAACTTGAACAACTGTTGGCTGAGTCATGGTGCCACCAGATCGAAATGACCAAAGGCAACCACATTTGCCTTGTGTATGGGAAAGGCCCTAACGGGTCTATTGTCATGCCTCTCACCGGTGCCTCCAACGTATGGAAGGTTATGCGCGGGCGCTACCTTAGCCAGGTAGGATGGCATAAGCCTTGTGAGCCCGAGTTGTTTGCGCACTTTGTCCCCGTTTGGGACCGTTTTTGCCACGACGGTAGCCGTAAGACCTTTGGTAGGCATGGACTACCCAGGACTGAACCCAAAAGGGGTGTTGGTCGGAGTGGCCGGGAGAGTGCCATGGCAATAGATCGGATTTGTCGAAACGCCGTTGGTCCACCCGAATGGGAGTGCGAGGCCATGGGTTTCATGGTGTGGGTATAGTGTGCTACCTTTGCAGAGTGTGTGTGTGTTAAATCTATCGGTAGCCGCGCCCGCGGACATGGGCCCAGTTCGTATCGGTCACACTATGGGTCAACAGTAATAATAATGATGTGTTTAATAACAACCTTGGTTCGATGATGAAAGAAGTTGGTTGATATTTATGTGATCGTGAGAGGATCACTGTAGTATCGTGAATACCAACTTGTTGGATATTTGGAATGTTATTCGAGAGTCAAGGGTAAAGGTCAAGCTCCTTGTGATCATAAATGATTGCTACGGTATTGTTAATACCAAGCTTGATTGGATCCTGAGATGATCGTGTGATATCTGTGATGGTAAGTCATACAGGTGATGGTTACAAGGTAACCAGAGCAGAGTAAGTTGGCGCATGATAGTTTCATCATGTTGCATGCTAGGCTCATCTTGTTCATATGTTCATGTCATGCTCGTATTGTTCTAGTTGTATCATCTTGTTCATGCTATGATTGATCTGATAGTATCATGTTAATCATTGTTAACCTGTAATTGCCATGATGTTGTTTGTCTTGATTGCTTTGGTTGCTATGAGCTTGCAAGTACATTCAATGTACTGACCTGGCGTGTCATGCCAGCTTGCAGGTCATGCCGGATATGATTGCTTGTTTGCCATGGATTCCTTGTTTGCGAGCTAGGATAAGCGTTCCAGCCAGAGTCCCTACGGAGTGGAGTTCACCACCGTCGTCGCTTTTCTGCTACCAGTAGTCATTCCATTGCGTCGTGTTGTTCTGCTGCTTGCATAGAGCAACCGTGGCAGGTGTAGTGTCGACGTGCCAATGTAATCCCCTTGTACCCCAATAGATTGCAATAAAGAGATGATTTGTTCTATGCTAAGCAGTTCCGTATTCCAGAAGACTTCTCCTCGATCTCTGGGCTGGAATACGGGGCGTTCCGGTTTCTCTGAGCCGGGGTGCCACACTCACGACAATACTGGGCTCTCCATTGTTCTTGTCAGTACCTCTTGCCCTTTGTTAGCATACTTACACTCATTGCTGTTTAATTATGTATCATCACTGTAAATGTTCGCTTCTTTATTTTCCCTTTTCTTGAAATTGTAAGATCTATATTTACTCTTAGATAAATGTAGAATTAATCGTGCGTGCATTTTATTCTTTGTTTGGTTTTCGGGACCCCACGTACTAGTGATGGTTGAAAAAAGTGAAGTGAGGCTACTGCAGTCACAGCCCTCTCAGCACCTAACACAATGGTTATGAAGTTTTGGATTGCTCATGTAAGTACCTGTTGTCATGTACTCCCGCTGTATCTAATTAATTGTTGATCAATTGGATGTATTTAGAACTTAATAGTGCTAGATACATCCATTTGAGCGACAACTAATAACGGACGGTGGTGGTATTACTGTACATGCATCGCGAGATAGTTGATTGTATAGCATTACTCTGCATCTTATCTACCCTGCCCTCCACTTTCTCCAAATTATCATATCTACATTTACTCTTACCAAAATGTTGAATAAAGCCAATGCCACTGCACACATTGATGTCTGCATTCCTCTTGTCAATACATTTTGCCTTCTAACGTTGTACTTAATTAATTGCTATTTGATTATGTATCATCAGTCTGCACCTGAGCTTCATTATCCTCTATCTCTTCCAATATTATTTGATCTATATTTACTCTTTGCAAAATGTAGAATAATGGCAACGCTTATAAAGAATTTCTTTGGGGAATTTATTGAATTATCTTTCCATCAACATGGAGAAGGGCTTTGTCCAGCCCATCTTAACATGTAATGTAAGTTCATCCTTCTCAAGACTTCAAACTTTGTTCTAGTATAGATTTGGATAGGCATCATTTCCTCCACTGCTGTTTACATATGATTGGATGTTTGCAACAACTACCAGTTTTAAACTATAGTTGTAAAAACATGTTCCTTATGCGTAATGTATCCATTTATTTGCTTATAGAATTGTGAAACACATTACGTGTCTCCTTGTTTCTCTTTCAGAGTCGATCTCTTATGCCGTGCGTAACTTTAGGAAAGATAGTGAGCGAAACCATCTTGAGGACAAATGAGATGACCCCAAGGTCCTGTCTTGATGAAGACAATGAGTTGAAGCTACTCACCGGCAGGTGTGAGACAACCTCTATCACGATCATTGCCTCAATCGAGTTCGACTTCTTGGGCCTCAACTTAAAGCGGAAAGGCTTGCTACATTCGGCTCCGACTTGAAGTCAAAGATGTAATGAAGATGTCACGGACTGCCTTATGCACTATGGTTCCATATAGCTAGGGATGAAGCATCTATCGTTGACACAACCGAGGTCTCATCGACCTTGTTCGGCCGCTTATGGGCTAGAGCTTGCTGTGTCTAGTGCCTTCAAGTGCTCTCGCTTTTGTATATTCTTTTGTCGGTAGCGTTTATATGCAATCGGTGGCGACCTTTGATGCCCAAAGTGTATGTAATTCATGTCATGTTGGCGCTTTATTATCACCGGTAGCGAACTTTGATTCCCGATGGATGTAATATGCCGTAATTTCTTTGTTGTATAGTCTAGGTTTATTATTTGGTCGGTATGCTGTAATTTAGGCCGGAAGGTTTAGTGGGTCTTAGTGTTGTCGGTCTTCAGGCCGGCCCGTTACTCATATGGGCCAAAACATGGGCCTATAATCATCTTGGGCCATTAGCAGGTCTAAACCAATAGTAGTTTCCCGCCTTTAACAGGCCATGGGCTACATATTTACTGTAGTGACACTGGGCTTCCTACGGGCTGTAGTAACAATGGGCCTTCTACGGTCCTTAGAAACAATGGGCCTTCTACGGGCCGTAGAAACAGGGGGCCGTCGACGGGCGGTATCATCAAGGGGCCTTAGACGGGCAGTAAGATCGATTGGCACAAACATGGGCCAAAATGTATCAGCGTTATGGCCGTAAACGGGCTAGAGTTGGAGTCATCCGTTCATGGGCCGACCATAACGGGTCGTCGTTAATAGGCCGTATTTGATGATGCTATGAAAACGGCCCAACTTATTAACGGGCCGACTGTAACCACGGGCTGAATTTAGCCCACAAGCAGAAAATGGTAGTAACGGGCCGTAAGTAACCGAATGCTGGAAATGAGCCCAAGAATAAATGGGCCCTGAGAAGGCCGAAAGATAACATGAGCTGCAAATGGCCCAATGGATTAATGGGTCGTTAATGGATATAAAGTGATACACTATTCATTACGGGCCAGTTTCACCACGGGCCGTTAATGGGCCAAGAGTTACAAAGGGCCTCATATGGGCCGAAAGACGTCATGGGCCATACATGGGCCGGAACTTAAAATGGGCTGGAATTATATTGGATGGCCCAGATGACGCTACTGGTCCTAATTCGGATAGGTCGTAACGGGCCCTGGATTAGCGGGCTGGAAATGGGCTATATGCGAACAGGCCATTAACATGCTTTCCGTGGGCCGGCCCGCCACCTTTTGACCAAGTCAAACGGGCCGGCCTTTTCACAGGAATGGGTCTCTGTTCAGCCGTGCCACGTGTCGACATATCATAGGCACCTTCTGTCCAATGAGTGGATGACATCTGTCCCAATGGTGAGCCGACACGTGTTTCCTCCAGCCAATGATGATTTTACACATGGAAAATCCCCATTGGTCGGGGCTGTTAGCGGGTTATTGGATCCAAAACCGGACCCGATAGATTAACGGCGTTCCGTTACGGTGGATGCCACATGTTGGTCACCCTTGACGAAAGCACTTCTGTGATGCGCGATTTATCGTCATGGAAGTGGACACTTCCGTGATGATAATTTTGGCAATGTCATGGAACACTTCTACGACAGCACAGGTATGACTGTCTTGATTCTGTCATAAAATTGTCATGGATGTACATGCATGACAAAAAACGCGACCTACTGTGAAAAACACGTATCATCACGGAAGTGTATTTTTTTTGTAGTGTACTCACCTTTTGCACTATACTCTTTAGTTGCTTCCGTTCCACTGCCCAAGTTTCATGTCATGAAAACTTTTATCCATCTAGTTTTATGATATGTGCTTGGTGCAGGCTTTGTCGGTAGTCAGCCTATCAATGGTTCAATCTTTGAAGACCCTGCTTATCCACATGTCATTAAATCTGAACAAGGTTGTTGCCTTGATTCGATGCTTTCCAAGCCTAGAGAACTTGTTTATTGAGGTAATGATTTCCAGACGCATTGAAAGCACATATAATGCATAGTGTACTATATTGGAGGCCTCTCTTTCCCCTTGTAGTCCTCAAGTATTCTCACTCTTCATGCATTTTCTGGGAGGAGTATGCCACGAGGAAGGTGTAACAAACAAGTGGCGCCACAAGCACCAGGTGTTTCTCAAACAGCATGACATTTGTCTGAAGACAGTAATGCTGGAAAAATATGTACACTGCAAGAAAAACATTGAATTTGCAACGTTCTTTATTCTGAATGCAAATGAGTTAGAGACTATGAGGCTTAAGTTTCTCTCCTCTAGACAACATCACTGAAGGGTTTTATGAGCATCAAGAAGAGGTGCTTCAATGGGGCAACAAGGCTTCTAGACGTGCTTGTCTTATATTGTCAGGGTATTGTAGGCATATGAACTTGGATTTAAAAGTACACATCTAGACAAACCAGTGTCCAATCATGGATTTGCCGGATCCATTGACCTGTGAATATTGAAAACGGTTATCCGGCTGTCAGAGATAGGTGTTGTTGCGTGCTTTCCAGTTTGGATTTCCAGCTTGTACTTTATGCACTGTCTGTAAGGTTGCCAGGAACTTGTTTTTGTGCTCTTCAGCCGTGAAGCAACTCACAAGCTAAAAAAACTATCAAGTTTTCATGTTTTTGTGCACCGTCTGTAAGTTTGGATTTCCTTTTGTGAATAGAGCGAACGACTAAAATCATCTGGAACACGCAGTCACGTGTGATGTGACGGCCGTGCCTCTCCAAATAACTCGTTAGCTAAAATATTTTACAATACAGAGGCGCTCGTGCCTCTTGTACCTGTAAGACCATGCGTCTGTTATCACTACACGACACTTCCTTTATGTATGTTCGTGACTCTGTGGTGAATGTTTGGGTGGAAACATGCTGCACAGTCTAGGACATAGCATCTTGTAGAACCACGACAGTGTTGTTTCTACAAAACGAGACGTGCTTGTCGCGGAACCACTGTGCTTGTGCTTTTTTTAAAAGCGTGCCGTCGCTAGCGTTGCAAATTAGTAGCTAGCGACACCCTCCTGTATAAAGCTGCTACCTCTTGTGCACTGCGTTGGATTTCCCTAAAGAGGAGAGGATGATGCAGTAAAGTAGCGTAAGTATTTCCCTCAGTTTTTGAGAACCAAGGTATCAATCCAGTAGGAGACCATGCACAAGTCCCTTGTACCTGCACAAAATGATAGCTACTCGCAACCAACGCGATTAGGGGTTGTCAATCCCTTCACGGTCACTTACGAGAGTGAGATCTGATAGAGATGACAAATAATATTTTTGGTATTTTTGGTTTAGAGATGCAAAGTAAAAATAAAAGGGCAAAGTAAAAACAAAGCAAGTATTAAAAGTGATGGAGATTGATATGATGAGAATAGACCCGGGGGCCATAGGTTTCACTAGTGGCTTCTCTCAAGAGCATAGATATTCTACGGTAGGTGAACAAATTACTGTTGAGCAATTGATGAATTGAGCATAGTTATGAGTATATCCAGTATGATCATGTATATAGGCATCACGTCCATGACAAGTATACCAAACGATTCAAGATCTACTACTATTACTCCACTCATCGACCGCTATCCAAAGATGCATCTAGAGTATTAAGTTAAAAACAGAGTAACGCCTTTAAGCAAGATGACATGATGTAGAGGGATAAATTCATGCAATATGATAAAAACCCCATCTTGTTATCCTTGATGGCAACAATACAATACGTGCCTTGCTGCCCCTCCTGTCACTGGGAAAGGACACCTTAAGATTGAACCCAAAGCTAAGCACTTCTCCCATTGCAAGAACTACCAATCTAGGTTGCCAAACCAAACGGATAATTCGAAGAGACTTGCAAAGATAACTCAATCATACATAAAAGAATTCAGAGAAGATTCAAATATTATTCATAGATAAGCTGGATCATAAACCCACAATTCATCGGTCTCAACAAGCACACCGCAAAAAGAAGATTACATCGAATAGATCTCCACGAGAGAGAGGGAGAACATTGTATTGAGATCCAAAAGAGAGAAGAAGCCATCTAGCTACTAACTATGGACCCGTAGGGTCTGAGGTAAACTACTCACACTTCATCGGAGAGGCTTTGATGATGATGTAGAAGCCCTCCGTGATGGATGCCCTCCGGTGGAGCTCCTAACAGGCCCCAAGATGGGATCTCGTGGATCTGAGGAAGTTCTTGGCGGTGGAATTAGGTTTTTGGCTCCTGTTACGATCGTTTGGGGATACATAGGTATATATAGGAGGAAGGAGTACGCTGCTGGAGCAACAGGGGCCCATGAGGCGGAGGGCACGCCGGGCGCCCCACCCCGGTGACCGCCTCTTTTGTTCCTTGGAGTAGGGTCCAAGTCCTCGGATCACGCTCGGTGAGAAAATCACGTTCCCGAAGGTTTCATTCCGTTTGGACTCCGTTTGATATTCTGCTTTCTTCAAACACTGAAATAGGCAAAAAACAGCAATTCTGGGTTGGGCCTCCGGTTAATAGGTTAGTCCCAAAATAATATAAAAGTGGAAAATAAAGCCCAATATAGTCCAGAACAGTAGATAAAGTAGCATGGAGCAATAAAAAATTATAGATACGTTGGAGACGTATCAGGCATCTAAGCTTAATTCCTGCTCGTCCTCGAGTAGGTAAATGATAAAAAAGAGAATTTTTGATGCGGAGTGATATTTTGGCATAATTTCAATGTAAATCTTCTTAATTGTGGTATGAATATTCAGATCCGAATGAATACAAAATAAAAGTTCATATTAATAAAAGAAATAGTAATACTTCAAGCATACTAATCAAAGTAATCATGTCTTCTCAAAATATCATGGCAAAAGAAAGTTCATCCCTACAAAATCATATAGTTAGGCTATGCTTCATTTTCATCACACAAAGATGTTCCCAACTTCTATACCCCCGATGACAAGCCAAGCAATTGTTTCATACTTAAATAATCTCAAAAAAATTCAACCTTCACGCAATACATGAGCGTGAGCCATGGATATAGCACTATGGGTGGAATAGAATATGATGATGGGGATTGTGTGGAGAAGACAAAAAAGGCGAAAGTCTCACGTTGACGAGGATAATCAACGGGCTATGGAGATGCCCATCAATTGTTGTCAACATGAGGAGTAGGGATTGCCATGCAACGGATGCGCTAGATCTATAAATGAATGCTCAACAAAAGAAACTAGTGGGGTGTGCATCCAACTTGCTTAGTCATGAAGACCTAGGGCATTTGAGGAAGCCCATCGTAGGAATATACAAGACAAGTTATATAATGAAAAATTCCCACTAGTATGAAAAAGGCAACTTATGAGACTCACTATATAAAAAACATGGTGCTACTTTGAAGCACAATATATGAGACTCACTACATGAAGAACAAGGTGCTACTTTGAAGTACAATATATGAGACTCACTACATGAAGAACAAAGTGCTACTTTGAAGCACAAGTGTGGAAAAAGAGATAGTAACATTGCTCTTTTTATTTATTTTCTTTTTTTTGGGCCTTCCTTTTTTTCTTTTTGGCCTTTCTCTTCTTTTTTTGGGCAATGCTCTAATAATGATGATCATCACACTTCTATTGATTACAACATAAGGATTACAACTCGAAACTAGAACAAGATATGACTCTATATGAATGCCTCCGGCGGTGTACCGGGATGGTGCGATGAATTAAGAGTGACATGTATGAAAAATAATGCATGGTGGCTTTGCCACAAATACGATGTCAACTACATGATCATGCAATGGCAATATGACAAAAGTAAGGTATGTCATGATGATGAACGGAACGGTGGAAAGTTGCATGGCAATATATCTCGGAATGGCTATGGAAATGCCATAATAGGTAGGTATGGTGGCTGTTTTGAGGAAGATATAAGGAGGTTTATGTGTGATAGAGCGTATCATATCACGGGGTTTGGATGCACCGCTAAGTTTGCACCAACTCTCAATGTGAGAAAGGGCAATGTACGGCATCAAGAGGCTAGCAATGGCGGAAAGGTAAAAGTGCGTATAATCCATGGACTCAACATTAGTCAAAAGAACTCATATAATTATTGCAAAAATTTAGAAGTCATCAAAAATCAAGTACTACGCGCATGCTCCTAGGGGGATAGATTGGTAGGAAAAGACCATCGCTCGTCCCCGACCGCCACTCATAAGGATGAACAAGCCAGGTACACTTCATGTTTCAAATTTGTTACACAACTTTAACCATACGTGCATGCTACGGGATTTGCTAACTTCAACACAAGCATTCTTTAAATTCATAATCACCCAACAAGCATGACTTTAATATTACCACCTCCATATCTCAAAACAATTATCAAGTATCAAACTTTTCTTAGTATTCAACGCACTCAAAAGAAAGTTTCACATATCTTGAATACCAAGTATATTAATTTTAAGCAAATTACCATACTACTCTCAAAATAATCTAAGTGAAGCATGAGAGATCAATAGTTTCTTTAAAACAAATCCACCACGTGCTCTAAAAGATCTAAGTGAAGCACTAGAGCAAAAATTATCAAGCTCAAAAGATATAAGTGAAGCACTATGAGCATAACTATCAAACTCAAAAAATATAAGTGAAGCACTATGAGCATTCTATCAAATTCCAATTCATGTATGGCTCTCTCAAAAGGTGTGTACAGCAAGGATGATTGTGGTAAACTAACAAGCAAAGACGCAAATAATGCAAGATGCTCCAAGCAAAACACTTATCATGTGGTGAATAAAAAATATAGCCCCAAGTAAATTACCGATGGAAGTAGACGAAAGAGGGGATGCCTTCCAAGGCATCACCAAGCTTTGACTTTTTGGTGTCCTTGGATTATCTTGGGGGTGCCATGGGCATCCCCAAACTTAGGCTCTTGCCACTCCTTGTTCCATAATCCATCAAAAGAATTCACCCAAAACTTGAAAACTTCACAACACAAAACTCAATAGAAATCTCGTGAGCTCCGTTAGAGAAAGAAAACAAAAGACTACTTTAAGGTACTGTAATGAACTCATTATTTATTTATATTGGTGTTAAACCCACTGTATTCCAACTTCTCTATGGATTATAAACTATTTTATTAGCCATAGATTAATCAAAATAAGCAAACAACACACGCAAAACAGAATCTGTCAAAAACAGAACAGTCTGTAGGAATCTGTAACTAACGCAAACTTCTGGAACTCCAAAAATTCTACCAAAATTAGAAGACCTAGAAAATTTGTTTATTGACCATCAGAAATTGGAATCAGTATTTTATCACGTTCTGGTGATTTTTAAAAATTCGGGCACTGAGCACAAAGTTTCTGGAAATTACAGCAAGATCAAATAACTATCATCCAAGAAGATCCAATAGGTCTAGCTTGGCACAAACACTAATTAAAAGATAAAACCACATATAAACAGAGGCTAGATGGATTATTTATTCCTAAACAGGAGCAAAAACAAAAACAAAAAAATAAAATTGGGTTGCCTCCCAACAAGCGCTATCGCTTAACGCCCTAGCTAGGCATAAAAGCAAGGATAGATCTAACGAGTGCCATCTTTGGCACTAAAGGAGGAGGATTTCCTCTCTATAGCATTCATTCTTTTATTTAAGGTAAGAACATGGCCATTAATGGCATAAGTAAGATTAAGCACATTACGGAAGTTTGCCTCAAGACTAGACTTCTTCTCTTTAATAATTTCATTTTGATAGAAGCACAACAGAGTAGTTGATTCAACCTTATCATTAATAGGGTGCCCAAATATGGTTTTCATTTTTTCATAAGTATTTATAGCATCCCCTTCAAGAAAACCCTCTTCAAAGATGGAATCTAAAACTTGTTTGAAGGAAGCGGGCAAGCCAACATAAAAACTTCTTAAGTAAATTTCAATTTGATATTGTGGCACATAGCTAGACCGAATCCTTAATAACCTATCCCAAGCATCTTTTAAAGACTCATCAAGTAAATAGCGAAAAATTCCAGAGTCATCCTCATCAAAATTATTCAAGCTCTCATTGGAGACCCCGGTGGATCTTTCTATAGCATCATTATTCATGAGCTTAGAGAGGATAGAGGGGTCATCCAAGGTAGAATCTAGGAAAGGGCCCTTAGTTCTTTTTGATTCGGCCATAGCAACGAAAAGGCAAACGGAAAGAAGGAGGAGATTGGGAAAGAGAGGGCGAATAAAACGGCAAGGGTGAAGTGGGGGAGAGGAAAACGGGAGGCAAATGGCAAATAATGTAATGCGAGAGATAGGGATTGTGATGGTTACTTGGTATGTCTTGACTTGCTCTTGCGTGAGCCTCCCCGGCAATGGCGCTAGAAATTCTTCTTGCTACCTCTTGAGCATTGCGTTGGATTTCACTGAAGAGGAGAGGATGATGCAATAAAGTAGCGTAAGTATTTCCCTCAGTTTTGAGAACCAAGGTATCAATCCAGTAGGAGACCACGCACAAGTCCCTCGTACCTGCACAAAATGATAGCTACTCGCAACCAACGCGATTAGGGGTTGTCAATCCCTTCATGGTCACTTATGAGAGTGAGATCTGATAGAGATGATAAATAATATTTTTGGTATTTTTGGTTTAGAGATGCAAAGTAAAAATAAAAGGGCAAAGTAAAAACAAAGAAAGTATTAAAAGTGATGGAGATTGATATGATGAGAATTGACCCGGGGGCCATATGTTTCACTAGTGGCTTCTCTCAAGAGCATAGATATTCAACGATGGGTGTGACGCCCCCGATTCAATCGTACACTAATCATGCACGCAAACGTGTACGATCAAGATCAGGGACTCACGGGAAGATATCACAAACACAACTCTAAAACATAAATAAGTCATACAAGCATCATAATACAAGCCAGGGGCCTCGAGGGCTCGAATACAAGTCCCTGATCATAGACTGTCGGCGTTCTGGGAACGGGGGTCCCCAGACTTGCCTGCCTGCGGCCTGCAGCGTGGCTCAAAGGAGGCCCAGGACAGCCCATCTTCATCAACGCAAGCTCAAGACCCTCGCGAGGGGCCAAGCCTCATGAGGCGGGCGACGAGGAGCTTCCTCGAGGCACGACCTCGTCGAGTTGGCTCATGAGGAGGCGGAGAGTTCAAGGCAGGGTACCTCGCGAGGTGCCCATGATGCAAGCCATGACGACCAAGCGCCCGGTTGGCGCCAGCCCAGCAGCATCCTCCTTTCCTCTTTGGTGCAAAGGGAGCAAGCGCAGCGAGAGCATCAAGCAAAGGCATCCGCTTTGGTGCAACAAGACCAAGACCAGCCCCAACGGCTGGAAGGGAGTCATCGTGGAGCCCAAGCAGGCGTCATCACCAGAGCCTTTGGCAGGCGAGGACCAACTTCAGTCAGGATAAGTGTACCCGCTGTTCCCCTTCAAAATGGCCAATTGTTGGCGCCCTTCCCGCTCAATATTTGGGAAGAGGCCCAGGGCCTTCGCCTATAAATAGGAGTAGCCACACTCAGAGTAGGGGGATCGAAAAGATCGGCCCCCCGGTATGAGATCGGAATCCTCACCAAGGAACCAGTAGCTAGAGCAACTGAACACCACCTAGCAGTTCATCACACCCACCAAGAACAAACCCACGCGAGGCTGTTCTTCCCTGTACTGTTCCTCATCAGCCCAAGAGGCAATCCACCACACCACAAACTAGAGTAGGGTATTACACCACAACGGTGGCCCGAACTAGTATAAATCTCGCGTCTCTTGTGATGTTCCGTTTAGTAGTTTAGGTCCCTGCGATTCGGCGAGGTACGAGGCGGTGGAGGGTTGGATCTCCGCGCGCACCCCAGTGTTCGAACCTCAAGGGTCTGCCGGAACCCGAAATCCGACATAGACGAGTCAGCGGAAGCAATAATATCTGAGTATAGACATAAGTTAAACAAGGTTGCCATAAGATGGCTAGCACAAACTGGGATACAATCAAAAGAGGCGTAGGCCTCCTGCCTGGGATCCTCCTAAACTACTCCCGGTCGTCGTCAATGGGCTGCACGTAGTAGTAGGCACCTCCAGTGTAGTAGGAGTCGTCGTCGACGGTGGCGTCTGGCTCCTGGGCTCCAGCCTCTGGTTGCGACAACCAGGAAGAAAGGAAAGGGGAAAAGGGGGGAAAGCAACAGTGAGTACTCATCCAAAGTACTCGCAAGCAAGGATCTACACTACATATGCATGGGTATATGTGTAAAGAGGCAATATCAGTGGACTGAACTGCAGAATGCCGTAATAAGAGGGGATAGCTAATCCTGTCGAAGACTACACTTCTGGCAGCCTCCGTCTTGCAGCATGTAGAAGAGAGTAGACTGAAGTCCTCCAAGTAGCATCGCATAGCATAATTCTACCCGGCGATCCCCTCCTCGTCGCCCTGTTAGAGAGAGAGAGATAACCGGGTTGTATCTGGCACTTGGAAGGATGTGTTTTCTTAAGTATCCGGTTCTAGTTGTCATAAGGTCAAGGTACAACTCCAAGTCGCCCCTGCATCAAGATCACAGCTATTTGAATAGATTAACTTCACTAGGGTGCACCACATTACCCGACACACGCCGATCCCATTTGGCCGGACACACTTTTCTCGGTCATGCCCGTCATGGAAGATCAACATGTCCCAGCCCCACCTAGGAACAACAGAGAGGTCAAGACGCCGGTCTAAACCTAAGCGCATTGTGGGTCCAGGGCCCATCGCCTTAGCACACCTACACGCTATGCGCTGGCCGGAAGCAGACCTAGCCTAGCGTGCGTTCGGTCCAATCCGGCGTGCCGCTCGATCGGCCGACGTCATGAAATGCTTCGGCTGATACCACGACGCCGGTTGCCCATATCTTGTCCCACGTGGCGGTTAGTGCGTATAAGGTCAATGACCCAACTCAGATCAAATACCAAGATCTCGTTAAGCGTGTTAAGTATCCGCGAACGCCGAACAGGGCCAGTCCCACCTCTCACCCAGGTAGTCTCAACCTGCCCTGCCACTCCGCCACAAAGATCCACACAGAGGGCCGTTGGGACAAAGGTCCTTTCAGCCCCCAATCCGTGAATCACTCGCGGGTGCTCCACAAGCCGACCCGACTTTAGTCACCACATGTATCATGTATAAAGTATATAGTATATACCCGTGATCACCTCCCGAGTGATCACAACCCGATAGTATAGCGCAGCAGACGGACAAGAATGTAGGGCCACTGATGGAATACTAGCATCCTATATACTAAGCATGAAGGATTGCAGGTAAAGGTATCAACCGTAGTAGCAAGGACAGGCTATGCATCAGGATAGGAATAACGGAAAGCAGTAACATGCTACACTACTCTAATGCAAGCAGTATAGAAGAGAATAGGCGATATCTGGTGATCAAGGGGGGGGGGGCTTTCCTGGTGTGCTTAAGTAGGCTCGAGGAGGAGTCGGGGAGGTCCGGCGACGAAGAGGACGGCGGTGGTGGAGACGACAACGTCCAAGGCGAGCGCGGCGACGGTGGTCCGGCGTTGAGATGGGATCGGGGGGGGGGGGGGGAACTCCGGGCGGTGTCTTGGCGGCGGCGCGGATCGAGCCCCCGATCCAGACGGGATCGAACAGAGGAGGGGCGGGGGAGAGGCGCTCGGCGAGGAGGTCGAGGACGGCCGGCGAGGAGCGGAAGGTCCGGCGAGGAGGGGAAGGTCCGGCGAGGCGGCTCGAGTGAGGTGGCCAGCGGGGCGCTGCCCCGATCCGATCAGGGAAGGGGAGAGGGGCATGGGGGGGATCGAGGTGAAGCAGTGGGGGTTTGGGTTTCGGTCAGTGGACCGAGGGGGTTAAGTGGGGTGGCCGGCTGGGCCTGGTGGGTTGGCCCAGTGGGGTTGATGGCCTGCTGGGCCGGAGCCCCGGGGGTTCTTTTCCTTCTTCTTTTTTTGTTAGTTTTCTTTTCTGTTTTTGTCTTTGTTTCCTATTGTTTTATTTTTTTGTAAAATATATACTTGGCATCTAATTTAGTAATTCAATTTAGGCCATCGTCACAAAAAGTCTAGTCCTCAAATAATTTAGTTTGACATTTTATTAATTACAAAAGGTATTAAATAATTATTTATGCTGCTGTTTTATTCATCTGATAGTATTTAAACATTTTATAAAAGTGGGGTTTCTTCACCACAATAACCTTTGCATTATTTAGCACGACTCGAACATTTTAGTTTTAAAGTTTGAAAACTTTTGTTGTTTGTCTTTATATTAAATTTGAATTTGAATCGTTTTTGAACCATCACGAGATTAAGTAAAGTGACAGCAGTGACATGACATCATTAGGAGAGGGTTATTGTAGCTTAATTATCCGGGCGTCACAGTGGGTGAACAAATTACTGTTGAGCAATTGACAGAATTGAGCATAGTTATGAGTATATCCAGGTATGATCATGTATATAGGCATCACGTCCATGACAAGTAGACCGAAACGATTCTGCATCTACTACTATTACTCCACTCATCGACCGCTATCCAAAGCATGCATCTAGAGTATTAAGTTAAAAACAGAGTAACGCCTTAAGAAAGATGACATGATGTAGAGGGATAAATTCATGCAATATGATAAAAAGCCCATCTTGTTATCCTCGATGGCAACAATACAATACGTGCCTTGCTGCCCCTTCTGTCATTGGGAAATGACACCGCAAGATTGAACCCAAAGCTAAGCACTTCTCCCATTGCAAGAAGTACCAATCTAGTTGGCCAAACAAAACTGATAATTCGAAGAGACTTGCAAAGATAACTCAATCATACATAAAAGAATTCAGAGAAGATTCAAATATTATTCATAGATAAGCTGGATCATAAACCCACAATTCATCGATCTCAACACACACACAACAAAAAGAAGATTACATTGAATAGATCTCCACGAGAGAGGGGGAGAACATTGTATTGAGATCCAAAATGAGAGAAGAAGCCATCTAGCTACTGACTATGGACCCGTAGGTCTGAGGTAAACTACTCACACTTCATCGGAGAGGCTTTGATGATGATTTAGAAGCCCTCCGTGATGGATGCCCCCTCCGGCGGAGCTCCGGAACAGGCCCCAAGATGGGATCTCGTGGATACAGGAAGTTGCGGCGGTGGAATTAGGTTTTGGCCCTGCTCGATCGCTTGGGGATACGAGGTATATATAGGAGGAAGGAGTACGTCGGTGGAGCAACAGGGCCCACGAGGCGGGGCGTGCCTGTGAGGGGCGCCCCACCCTCATGATCGCCTCTTTTGTTCCTTGGAGTAGGGTCCAAGTCCTCGGATCACGCTCGGTGAGAAAATCACGTTCGAAGGTTTCATTCCGTTTGGACTCCGTTTGATATTCTGCTTTCTTCGAAACACTGAAATAGGCAAAAAACAACAATTCTGGGCCGGGCCTTCGGTTAATAGGTTAGTCCCAAAAATAATATAAAAGTGGAAAATAAAGCCCAATATAGTCCAAAACAGTAGATAAAGTAGCATGGAGCAATCAAAAATTATAGATACGTTGGAGACGTATCAAAAGCACGCAACTCTCTCACCATGGCTCACCCTCCATCTTCTTCTACTCCGATCCAACTACCTGGCCATCAGAGCAAGAGTGAGACAATGAGAGACCGACCATGGAGGCGATTCAGGCGACTACCGTACGTCTTATCAAGGTGGTCAGGGAGAGCAACCCACAACCCAATGCACTACAACGCCTCCAGGGGCTGCTCATGTCTGCCACGACGCGTTCCTTCTTCGACGCCAGCTTCGCCGGCTGGCTCAAGGGTGCACAGGAAGACTTCATCCACAAGTTCAGCTTCGCCAACAGCAAGGTGAAGGACCTGACTGCTCGCCTCCATTCCATGCATCGCCTCCGTAAAGGCCGAGCCTCCGCCTCGGCTTCTGTGACCCGGCTCGCCGGCCTCCATGGGAATGATCTCTTCCGCGCGCTGATGGCCCTGCAGCTCTCGGTCGGCACGCCGCCAGAGGACCACCTGGAGGTCGCTCTCGCCGCGCAGCGCCTCATCATGCATGATGACATCGACAAGTTCAGCCAGATCTACGGACAGATCGTTTACAAGGACACCTGCAGCACCGTCCACGAGGCGACCATGGCGACCTACTTCAACCACAGGCAAACTTTGGCGAAGCTCGTTCAAGAGCACATCCACCTCACCGACGCCGCCCCCACTTCCCGTCCAACCTCCGCACCATCAAGGGCACAAGCCCGGGCGCCTTGATTAGGTCTCGCCTTGGCTCTCCGTTCATTTTCTGCAAGCCACATCCCACATGCTTGGAGGCAAGTTCGATATAATTATGCTAGGTACTACTACTTTTGAGTTTTCAGTGACCCAGTCGATCTGTCATGATTAAGACTTCTATTTATTGTGTGTGTTCTACTATAAGTTTGAGTCTAATATTGTATGCCTGTCGTTAAGTTCCATTATTAATTAATACCATTGATCGTTTACTATTACCAACTTAGTTTATCTCTTGTAGTCCACTTTTTATGCATCTCTCTATATGCGTGTGCATGTATAATCTGTTTCATTTCTGATGATGTTAATCAACATGCCTCCTCATGCCTCTTGTACCTGTAAGACTGTGCATCTATTATCACTGCACGGCACTTCCTCTGTGTATGTCCGTGACCCTATGGTGAACGTTTGGGTGGAAACATGCTGCACAGCCTAGAACATAGCGTCCTGTAGAACCACGACAATGCTGTTTCTGCAAATCGAGACGTGCTTGTCGTGGAACCATTGTGCTTGTGCTTTGTTTAAAAGAGTGTCGTCGCTAGCTTCACAAATTACTGTGCCCGTGCTTCACTGTGAAACAATGAAATACAGACAGCCACGAATGTCCATGCCTTTTATATCGAATAATATACGTAACATCAAGAAAGAAGTGTGACGCAACTCAACACGGAACCGTGTCCATAGGGAGTTTACGTCCATGCTTTTAAATACAAGGAAATAAGATTTTAAAAACAGCGTCCCTCACATAGGCCATTCCGTGCCTCACAGAGTAAGCGCCCGTGGCTGTGCGTAAGACAAAGGTTCAGCTCTGTGGGCTAAACGCCCGTGCATCTCCGTCTGATAGAGTCACAGGCTAGCGTGACTCTACGTAATACCACCGACCATGCCTTTGAGCGCTTCATGCCCGTGCCTGTGACCCGAAACACTGAAACAAAGAAAGGCACAAACGTCCACGCCTTCATGTGTGCACAAGACATGACTCTAGTTGGTACAAAGAACCTTGGCTGCAGAGACTTCACGCCCGTGATTTTAAAACAACGCATCTCGAATCGGCCATTACATTCATGTTCACATCTTTACCCATAAACTTGGAATGAACATGACCAAGGAAACCAAAACACGTTTGTTATCAAAGTTACTGACAACGAGGTAACGCAAGACAAAATAAGAAACTTTTAATCCACTTCTTAATAGCTTCAGATAAAACGATCAGTGTCGCTGGGCTCGATGTTCCTTGATCTCTTTTATCATAACGTATGTGTCCAGCTTGAGCTTGTCGTACTGAAGTTCGAGCTTCGCCTTTGCCTTCTCATCCTTAAGATCGTACAACCTCGTGGATATCTCCACGATCTTCAAGAGGTGAGCTTCCGTAGTCTCGAGTAGGTTCTTCACCTGGACAAAAGAGAAGGTGTCATATTGATGGCAGAACGCACTATCATCAACTTAGGATGAAGCTCACTACAATGATCCACGTTTCACAACTAAATCGGGTAGCCGAAAGAAAGAAAAAAATGAATGAAACAGAAGTAGTGTGAACTTACAGATGAGGAAGCCTCACCAGCTGAGATCTCCTCCTGCGTCTGGACACGGCGCTCTGGAGTAGTGTCATCCATCATAGCCATGGCGGAGAGTGTCAGGGTAGAGAATAGCAAGAGGAGTGGATGGCCTGGAGGCGGATAAAAGGAGCAAGGGGACGTGGCTAGGATTTTGAGATTCCGTCTGGCTTATTCACGTTTCACAACTAAATCAAGTAGCCGAAGGAAATAAAAAAGGAATGCAGCGGAAGCAGAGTGAACTTACAGACAAGGAACCCTCGCCAGCCTTGATACCCTCCAGTGTCTGGACACGGGGTTCCGCAGTAGTCTCCTCCTGCGCAACCATGGCGGAGAGGGTTGATACGTCTCCATCGTATCTACTTTTCTAAACACTTTTGCCCTTGTTTTGGACTCTAACTTGCATGATTTGAATGGAAATAACCCAGACTGACGCTGTTTTCAGCAGAATTGCCATGGTGTTATTTTTGTGCAGAAATAAAAGTTCTCAGAATGACATGAAACTTCACAGAGAATATTTTTGGAAGTAATAAAAAATACTGGCGAAATAATCAAGGCCAGGGGGCCCACAACCTGTCCACGAGGGTGGGGGGCACGCCTACCCCCTAGGTGCGCCCCCCTGCCTCGTGGGCCCCCTGGTGCTCCACCAACCTCAACTCCAACTCTATATATTCACGCTCGGGGAGAAAAAATCAGAGAGAAGGATTCATCGCGTTTTACGATACGGAGCCGCCGCCAAGCCCTAATCTCTCTCGGGGGGGGGGGAGGGGGCTAATCTGGAGTCCGTTCGGGGCTCCGGAGAGGGGAATCCATCGCCATCGTCATCATCAACCTCCCTCCATCACCAATATCATGATGCTCACCACCGTGCATGAGTAATTTCATCGTAGGCTTGCTGGACGGTGATGGGTTGGATGAGATTTACCATGTAATCGAGTTAGTTTTGTTAGGGTTTGATCCCTAGTATCCATTATGTTCTGAGATTGATGTTGCTATGACTTTGCTATGCTTAATGCTTGTCACTAGGGCCCGAGTGCCATGATTTCAGATCTGAACCTATGTTTTCATGAATATATGTGAGTTCTTGATCCTATCTTGCAAGTCTATAGTCACCTATTGTGTGTTATGATCCGTTAACCCCGAAGTGACAATAGTCGGGACCACTACCGGTGATGACCGTAGTTTGAGGAGTTCATGTATTCACTAAGTGTTAATGCTTTGGTCCGGTACTCTATTAAAAGGAGGCCTTAATATCCCTTAGTTTCCGATAGGACCCCGCTAACACGTGAGGGTAGGACAAAAGATGGCATGCAAGTTCTTTTCCATAAGCACATATGACTATATTCGGAATACATGCCTACATTACATTGATGAACTAGAGCTAGTTCTGTGTCACCCTATGTTATAACTATTACATGAGGAATCGCATCCGACATAATTGTCCATCACCGATCCAATGCCTACGAGCTTTTCACATATTGCTCTTTGCTTAGTTACTTTACCGTTGCCACTGTTACAATTACTACAAAACTGCTACTGTTACTTTTGCCACTGTTACCATTACTTCCATACTACTTTGCTACTAAATACTTTGCTGCAGATATTAAGTTATCCAGGTGTGGTTGAATTGACAACTCAACTGCTAATACTTGAGAATATTCTTTGGCTCCCCTTGTGTCTAATCAATAAATTTGGGTTGAATACTCTACCCTCGAAAACTGTTGCGATCCCCTATACTTGTGGGTTATCAAGACTATTTTCCCCGGGGAGCATAGCTCTATTCTTTGAGTCACTTGGGATTTATATCTGCTGGTCACTATGAGGAACTTGAAAGACGAAAGAACTAAGATTTTTCCCTCAACTACGAGGGGAGGTAAGGAACTGCCATCTAGCTCTGCACTTGATTCACCTTCTGTTTTGAGTAAGCTTGCGACACCTAAACCTGCTTCTACTATTAATTCTGATATGTTGCATGTTGTTGACGATGCCACTTCTGCTATGCATGATACTTATGATGAAACTACTTCTATGCTTGATACTACTGTGCCATTAGGTGAATTTCTTGATGAACAACTTGCTAGGGCTAGAGAGAATGAAATTATTGAAACTGATAATACTGATGAAAGTGATGATGAAGATTCTCCCCCTAGATATGAATTACCTGTTGTGCTGAGGGTTATGTTATGGATGAAGAAACTGCTAGAGACTTTCTTGCTTGCAACGATAGAAATGATCTTAAGAAATTGTTAGCTAAGCTTAAAGAAAAATCTTTGAATGCTAGAACGAAATATGACCCTGCTTTTGCTATTTCACCTATCCGTGTTACTCATAAGGTGTAATGCCCTCGATGCGGCTATATCTCCCACGTGTCGAAGCACGACTTAGAGGCATAACCGCATTGAAAGCAATGTCGCAAGTGAGGTAATCTTCACACAACCCATGTAATACATAAGGGAAAGAGATACATAGTTGGCTTACAGTCGCCACTTCACACAATACATAAATAAACATCCATCATCCAGATTACACTCAAGGTCCGACTACGGAACCAAAATAAAAGAAGATACCCCAAATGCTACACAGATCCCCGATCATCCCAACTGGGCCCCACTATCGATCATCGTGAAAAGACACATAGTAACGACCACGTTCCTCGTCGAACTCCCACTTGAGCTCGGTTGCGCCATCTCAGACCGCATCGCCGGCACTGCAACTGTTTTGGTAGAATGTGTGAGTCACGGGGACTCGGCAATCTCACACCATGAGATCAAGACTATTTAAGCTTATAGGAAGGACAGAGTTGTGAGGTGGAGCTGCAGCAGTTTACTAGCATATATGGTGGCTACATTCGCAAAAGAGAGCGAGAAGAGAAGCAATGCACGGTCGTGAAGCTAGTAGCGATCAAGAAGTGATCCCGAACTACTTACGCCAAACATAACTCCAACACCGTGTTCACTTCCCGACTCACCGAGAAGAGACCATCACGGTTACACACGCCGTTGATGTGTATTAATTAAGGTCAACTTCGGGTTTTCTACAACCGGACATTAACAAATTCCCATCTGCCTCATAACCGCGGGCACGGCTTTCAAGATATTACCCTGCAGGTGTCCCAACTTAGCCCATTATAAGCTCTCACGGTCAACGAAGGATATTCCTTCTACCGGAAGACCCGATCAGTCTCGTAATCCCGGACTACAAGACATTTCGACAACAATAAAACAAGACCAGCAAAGCCGCCGATTGTGCCGACAAATCCCGATAGGAGCTGCACATATCTCGCTCGTGGCACATCCGGATGAGACTAGCTACGAGTAAAACCAAGCCTCGAGTTTCCCGTGGTGGCCCGCAGTAGCTCGATTCGGGCCAAGACACTCGAAGGAGCACCGTCCGGGGAGGGGGGGTTAAAATAAAGATGACCCTCGGCTCGCGAAAACCCGGGGAAAAAGGCTTAGGTGGCAAATGGTAAAACCAAAGTTGGGCCTTCTTTGGAGGAGTCTTATTCAAAGCGAACTGTCAAGGGGGTCCCATAAATCACCCAACCGTAAGGAACGCGAAATCAAGGAACATAACACCGGTATGACGGAAACTAGGGCGGCAAGAGTGGAACAAAACACCAGGCATAAGGCCGAAGTCTTCCACCCTTTACCAAGTATATAGATGCATTAATTATAGCAGATATATTGTGATATCCCCAACAAGTGAACATGTTCCAACAAGGAACAACATCTCCATGTTCCAACAAGGAACAAACTTCATCTTCACCTGCAACTAGCAACGCTATATGAGGGGCTGAGCAAAGCGGTAACATAGCCAAACAACGGTTTGCTAGGAAAGGATGGTTAGAGGTTTGACATGGCAATATGGGTGGCATGATATAGCAAGTGATAGGCATCGTAGCATAGGCATAGCAAAAGAGCGAGCATCTAGCAAGCAAAGATAGAAGTGATTTCGAGGGTATGGTCATCTTGCTCGCAAAGTTCTGAGAGTTGTCGAAAGCTTGATCCTCGTAAGCGTTCTCAACAGGTTCCTCGTTCACGTACTCGTCTCCTGGCTCTACCCAAAGCAAGAACACAAACAATGGAACCACAATAAATCACGGTGCAATGCACAAACCACATGATGCAAAACATGGCATGATATGCGAGATGTGAGATGCAATGCATATGCGTGCTCCGGAAGGAAAATGATGAACCAGATATCAAATTGGCAAACCAAGTATGCCGCTGGAAAGGTGAGATGATTTCGGTTGAAATCGATATAAAGATCACCGGAATCGGATGCACGGTTTGCAAATGACAAGCAAAACAAGAATGGCACAAATCTGCCATTAACAGCATGATACCACATAGCAAGCAACAAGAAATTAAGCTACTGCACCCTAACGTACCAACAAAGCATATGACAGTGATCTAATCAAGATGCCTGACAAAAGATGAACACTGAGCTACGGATAAATCACACCATAACAGGTCCAAACAAGCATGGAAAAAGTGCAAAATATATCAGCCGCACAGACTTGGTGAAAATACTGAACATGGCAGAATCAGCATCAGGAAGCAATGTTCAGAGCAAGCAAACAGCATGCTACAGGAACTTATAATAGCAAAACAAGGCATGGAAAGAATCTACTCAAAGCATAGAACAAAAGTCCCTTACTGACCATGAGCCAAAAGGGATCAGAAAATGTAATAGCACCCATGTCAATATAGCAAGTTTCATTAACAGATTCAGCAACAGGGCATGACAAAAACAGATAACAGGTAGGCATGTTTAAGAGCTCGATGCACTCACTACAGAGGATCTCATGATAAAATAAGCATACATACATCAAGAAAACATGGCATAGAAGCTATACATGGCAAGAACAACATCATAGTATACACGAATCAACTACAACAACCTTGGCAAAATTGAATAACATGTCAACAATCTGCCAGGAAATATTTTATAACAAAAGTAGAGCTCGACTGACTCACGCTATGGCACTCCATAATTTCAAACAAAGGTATGGATGGATATAGCATAACCATATGTTTAAAACATCCTTACTGAAGTATCTCAAAATATGCATGGATCTCTCGGTAGCATCAAGTTAACATGGCATAAAAATATCAGCAAAACAGGGGCTGAAATCAGCAACATCATGAAGCCTAGTTTGCATGCTTGTGCTAGTCACCACAGAGATCACAAAAATTCATGGCATACACCCCTGTAAAGATGGCATGGCATATCACAAAACACATGTAGGACCCAAGATCATAGTATGCACACATCAATCATGGCAAAAATGACAAAAGTGCATGTTCTGATAAGAATCTGAAACTAACATCACATAGCCCTCTTTCAACAGCATTTCGGGCATCAAGATGAGCTCAAATGAAAATGATGCAATGAGATGAAATGATATACACATCGAGGCGAACAATTAGGTATGCTACATGTCCAAAACGAAGCCACGGGTGAAGAGTCATGGCATGATAAAAATGCAACAAAATACTGACAGAATAAAAACTTAGAGGAAATTTCGGGGGAGAAGAGGTCAACCCTCGGTGGATCTGGATCCGGCTCGCGCGGATCGAGGTTCGCCGGCCGGAGAGGGAGAGGGCGAGGGCGCCGGAGAAGGGAGGCACGGGCGGCGCCAGCGGGGGACCTCGGGGCGGCGGCACTAGGGCGGCGGTGGCCGGGGTCGAACGCGGGCGCGCGGCGGAGGCGGTAACGGGCGGCGGAGAGCGGCGGCGTTCATGGCGGCGCGGGCGGCCGGGCCGGGAGGCGGCGGCGGTTAGCAGCGCGCTGGCCGAGCGCTGGGCGGCGCAGACGGGCCGCTGGGGCCCCGTGACGGGCCAGTGCAGCCGACGGCGGCGCTGGTGGTCGGGCGCCACGTGGCGCCCCGATTCGCCGGGGCGCGGCGGTGGACGCGGCCGGCTCCGTCCGGACGTGTCCGGCGGCGCGGAGAGGAGCCGGGCTAGGGTTAGGGGTGGAATTGATCCGGAATTTCGGGGGAGGGGGTGTTTTTATAGGTAGAGGGAGCTAGGAGACTCCAAATGGGGTGCGGTTTCCGCCCACACGATCGTGATCGAATGACGGAGAGCATGGAAGTGACTTAGATGGGTTATTGTGCTATTTTGAAGGGGTGTTGGGCTGCAACTTAAAAGAGGCCTTTGCGAGAGTGCGGTTAACCGTTGGAGTACCAAACGAGCTCCAAATGACCCGAAACCTTACAGGTGGTCTACCGGTGGTGTACCAAGGCCACTTGACAAACCTCGGTCCATTCTGAGAAAGTTTAGTACCCGCTCACAGAAAAAATGTAAAAGGGGACGCCGGGGGACATAGGAGTGCCGGATTGCAAAACGGACAACGGGGAAAATGCTCGGAATCATGAGACGAACACGTATGCGAATGCGATGCACATGATGACATGATATAAGATGCATGACATGGACAAAAGCAAAATGAAGAAAAACCCAACCACGGAGGGAATATCATATCACAATGCCGAAAATGGCAAGAGTTGGAGTTACAAATATGGAAAGTTACATCCGGGTGTTACAACACTCCACCACTACAAGAGGATCTCGTCCCCGAGATCTAGGACTGAAAGAACTCCGGATATTCGGAACGGAGGTGATCCTCGCGCTCCCAGGTGGCTTCTCGGTCGGAATGGTGTGACCACTTCACTTTCAGGAATTTGATTGACCTGTTACGAGTCTTGCGCTCGGTTTCTTCAAGAATAGCAACTGGGTGCTCATGATAAGACATATCTTCTTGGAGGTCAATTTCTTCGAAGTTGATGGTGCGCTCAGGAGTCTTGAAGCACTTGCGAAACTGTGACACATGAAACACATCGTGCACATTCGCGAAGTTGGACGGGAGCTCAAGTTGATAGGCGAGATCGCCTCTTTTGCCAATGATCTTGAAAGGACCCACGTATCTAGGGGCAAGCTTCCCTTTGATACCGAAGCGACGAGTGCCTTTCATTGAGAGACGCGAGGTAGACATGGTCTCCGATTTCAAAAGCCACATCACGGTGCTTGTCATCATAATAGCTCTTCCGCGCGATTGCGCTGCTTTGAGATTCTCACGAATGACTTTGCACATTTCTTCGCTTCGTGGATCAAGTCGCTACAAGAAGTTGGCGTTCACCTGTCTCGGACCAATTGAGAGGAGTACGACACTTTCTGCCATAGAGAATTTCGAATGGGGCCATGCCCGAACTCGCTTGGAAGCTGTTGTTGTAGGAGAACTCGGCATATGGAAGACAATCTTCCCATTTCATACCGAAGGAAATGACACAAGCCCTGAGCATGTCTTCAAGGATTTGATTGACTCGCTCGACTTGGCCACTTGTTTGAGGATGGAAAGCTGTGCTGAAACGAATGTTGGTGCCCATGGCCGTCTGAAAGGAGTCCCAGAACTTGGAGGTAAAGATGCTGCCACGGTCTGAAGAGATCAATTGTGGAATGCCGCGCAAGGAGACAATCCTGGATGTGTATAGCTCTGCCAACTGAGCTGCTGTGATGGATTCTTTGATAGGAAGAAAATGAGCCACTTTAGTAAGCTTGTCAATGACAACGAAGATAGCATCATTTCCACGCTTGGACTTTGGAAATCCAGTCACGAAGTCCATCTCGATATGATCAAACTTCCATTCCGGAATAGCAAGAGGTTGGAGGAGACCAGCTGGTCGTTGGTGTTCTGCTTTCACTCTTCTGCAGACATCATACTCATTCACGAATTGAGCAATTTCTCGCTTCATTCGAGTCCACCAATATGACCGCTTGAGGTCATGGTACATCTTCGCACTTTCCGTGATGAATGGATAGAAGGGAATTGTGTGCCTCGCTCATAATGACTTTACGAGATCACCCTTAGGAACCACAATCCGGTCCTCAAGAAAAGAGTATCTTTGTCATCAATGTGGAAGCACTTGTACTTGAAATGCCCTTGTCGATACCACGCTTTCACCTTTTTCACCATGGTATCCAGGAGTTGAGCCTCACGGATTTGATCTTCCAAAGTAGGAGAGACTATGAGGTTGGCAAGAAAGCCTTGAGGAACAACTTGAAGATTCAGCTATGGAAAGCTTCACAAAGATCCGGTTGGAAGGGCTTGAGGATTAAATCATTGCGATAAGCCTTCCCGCTCAAAGCATCTGCAATGACATTGGCCTCGCCGAGTATATTCAATACTTGGGTTGTACTCTTGAATCATTTCGACCCATCGAGTTTGCTCGAGGTTGAGGTTGGTTTGAGTGAAGATATACTTGAGACTCTTGTGATCGGTGAAAATGTCCACTTTCCTTCCCAACAAGAGATGTCTCCATGTTATCAATGCATGGACAATCGCCGCCAACTCAAGATCGTGAGTGGGGTAGTTCTTTTCGTTGGGCTTCAACTGACGAGAGGTATAGGCCACAACTTTCTTCTCTTGCATTAACACACCGAGACTTTGAAGAGAAGCATCACAGAAAACTTCGAATGGTTTGGATTCATCAGGAGGAGTTAAGACAGGAGCTGTGATGAGTTTCTCTTTGAGAGTATTGAAAGCAACGTCACACTCGGGAGACCGTATATACTTCACATGCTTCGAAGGAGGTTGGAAAGAGGCTTTGCAATCTTAGAGAAATTCTCAACGAATCTTCGCAATAGCTTGCAAGACCAAGAAAACTGCAAAGTCGCTTGACATTCTCGAGGAGGTTCCCAATTCACAACTGCAGACACCTTCTCGGGGTTAACAGCGATGCCCTTGGCGGAGATGATATGACCAAGGTAAAGCACTTCATCAAGCCAAAATTCACATTTGGAAAACTTCGCATAGAATTGATGTTCTCTGAGCTTGTCTAGCACCAATCGCAAATGTTTGGCATGATCCTTCTTATTCTTGGAGAAGACCAAAATATCATCGAGATAGACCAAGACGAATTCATTGGTGTAGGGGTTGAAGATGAAGTTCATCATTCGAAAGAATGGTGGAGGAGCATTGACAAGGCCGAAAGACAAGACAAGATATTCATAAGAACCAAAGCTTGTTCGAATGCTGTCTTCGAATATCTTGTTCACGAATGCGAATTTGATGATAACCCATACGAAGGTCAAGCTTGGAGAACACTTTAGCACCTTTGAGTTGCTCGAAAAGCTCATTGATGTTGGGAAGTGGATACTTGTTCTTGATTGTCTTCTTGTTCAATGGACAAGAATCGACACAAAGTCGGTCCGCGCCATCCTTCTTCCGGACAAAAAGAACACCACAACCCCAAGGAGATGAACTCGGTCCGATCAAACCTGACGCTCTTGTTCATCGAGCTGCTTCTTCAATTCCTTCAGCTCATTAGGTCCAAGCTTGTATGGACGCTTGCAAACGGAGTTCAAAGGCCGTGCTCAAGATCGATAACAAACTCAATCGACCGGTGAGGAGGCATTCTGGAAGCTCTTCCGGAAAGACATCTTGGTACTCACAAACGATCGGAATCATGCGAGATAGCATCCAATTCGCCTTCTCATTGAGAGAAAACAACCGAATGGTTTCATCACGAAGCGGCATAAATGATCACATCATTAGAAGAGTGAGTCAATTGAATTTCCCCGGCAGCACAATCAAGCTGAGCTTTGTCTTTGAGAAAGCCACCCATCCCGAGAATAAGATCAATATCCGAGTCACCAAGAACAATTGGTTTAGCCAGAAATCTATAGTCGCCCATTTTGATACCGACATTCGAACCATCATGCTAGAGCTCAAACGCTTAGCCGGAGAAATAACTTGCATAGCTTTAGGTAATTCCTCCGTGTCGTAATTGTGCTTCATGCAAAAGGATATGACATGAAAGAATGCGATGCACAGTATCAAATAAGACTTTTGCAGGAATATCATTAATCGAGAGATTACCCATTATCACATCAAGAGATTCCTCCGCTTGAGCTGCATTCATCATATTCACCTTGGCATGCTTTGCATTATGCTTGACCACTGCATTGCTGGAAGATCTCACAGGAGGAGGAGGCGGAAGGCGCCTTTGGTTGAAGCACTTGTTTGCATAGTGACCTTTCTCATGACAGTTGTTGCAAGTCACCTCGAGAGCGGACGGTGATAAGGAGCATTTGACCTTGGAGCTTGAGAATTAGACTTGTTCGATAGCTGTGGTTGGGTGGGTGGGAAGATCCACGTCCACCTAAGTTCTTCTGCTGATAAGGCTGACAGAACGGAGGAGGAGGAAGGTAGAACTTCTGCTGCTTAGCTGCCACTTGAGAGGAAGAAGAAGACTGGACTGCATCCCTGATTCTCTTCTTAGAACCCTCACATTTGAGTTGGGCAGCCTCTTGCTTCAGTGCCATGTTGTAGAATTCATCATACTTTTCTGGCTCAAAAAGCACGAGAGCTAATTGCAGATCTTCTCTGAGACCACCTCTGAATTGGTAGATCATAGTCTTTTCATCGTGGACGCCTTGCTTAGCGAAGCAGCGAAGTTCGAACTGGATATTGTATTGATACACAAACATGTTGCCTTGCTTGAGAATGCGGAACTCCTCACGCTTGCTCTCAACAACACTTTTCGGAATGTGGTGAGCTCAAGTCTCGTGAACTCATCCCAGGTAATGACACGACCTCCTCTGGAATCTTTGTATTGCTGGTACCACTCAGCAGCTTGGTCCTTGAGTTGAAACGAAGCAAACTTGACAAAGTCCTCAGGTCTGACATTGCTACATTCAAAATGTTTGCAGATGTCCACAAGCCAATCATCGGCCTGTGGCCTCAACACGTAAACCGAAAGACTTCGCTGATTAGCAAGGAACTGATTGATGGTAGCAAAGTGCGGCTGGTTGTTGCCTTGGCCTTGATTTCCTTGATTGCCTTGCCCTTGGGTACGCTCTTGCAAGAGTTGCAAAATCATCTGAGCATTGGCATTGGTGGCTGCCATGATAGCTTGCCATGCCTCCGGAGGCGGAGGTGGAGGTGGAGGGTTCAATCGACTCCCATCATTATGCTCCGGATTCAGACGCGTTGGCGGAGCCATCTGAAGAGGGTGACATCCGTTAGAACTTTGATAGACAGATAGACAAGTTGAATCAACGGATAGAAATTGCAACACATAGTCTTCACAATAAACATTCGAACAAGGATGAACGAATGAATTCCAAAAGCTAACATCACACGTCCATTAAGGTGAGAAGCCACTTGATAAAGGGTTGATGAAAAAAACAAGGTACGATCGAACAAATAAGTGGTAAGGATTACCCAATCGCAAACCAATTATCTGCGGGAAGAAATGCTAAGAGCTACTTGAATCCCACCTATAAACTCCCGAAACTTTCTGGTTATGCAATCTGGTGTTGGGGATACAGGGGACACAATATATATCACCCAAACTAACAATACCTAGATCCAGTTGTATCCATCCGTCCACACATAACCAAGAAACCTTCGAAAATCGTGTACCTCGACCTTCGAAAAGCATCCGTTATACGAGTCATGGCAATACTCCTGAGCTCGCCTCAAAGATCTTTGGGTTATCGGGGTTATCTCACCAACAACTGCATACAAAGAGATTTTAGATGTCGGCAAAGCTTAGGTATTCCGTAATCTGCAACGATAAAATTGTGACGACAACACCTCGGAGCTCAACTCCCCGGGATACTGCCACAACCCCTAAATGTCAGGAGGCACCAAGAACAATGTTCTCGTCACAAAACCATCGGAACGATTGATACCCGCGTGATCCTAAAATTTATTTTAGTGAAATTTGAGGAGAGGAGAGTCAAAACTACTACGTCAGGAGACCTCACCAGAGTGACGAAGGGACTGGGGAGTAAAAAGAATCCTACTCTCCAATATATATAATCCTACGACTCAAAACATTTTTGTTCTAGACTCAACAACGCCAACAAACAATCAAGCAGGGGCTCCTAAGTCGGGATGGCTCGATTACCAACTTGTAACGCCTCGATGCGGCTATATCTCCCACGTGTCAAGCATGACTTAGAGGCATAACCGCATTGAAAGCAATGTCGCAAGTGAGGTAATCTTCACACAACCCATGTAATACATAAGGGAAAGAGATACATAGTTGGCTTACAGTCGCCACTTCACACAATACATAAATAAACATCCATCATCCAGATTACACTCAAGGTCCGACTACGGAACCAAAATAAAAGAAAAGATACCCCAAATGCTACACAGATCCCCGATCATCCCAACTGGGCACCACTACTGATCATCAGGAAAAGACACATAGTAACGACCACGTTCCTCGTCGAACTCCCACTTGAGCTCGGTTGCGTCATCCGTGACCGCATCGTCGGCACTGCAATCGCTTTTGGTAGAATCTGTGAGTCACGGGGACTCAGCAATCTCACACCCACGAGATCAAGACTATTTAAGCTTATAGGAAGGACAGAGTTGTGAGGTGGAGCTACAGCAAGCGACTAGCATATATGATGGCTACATTCGCAAAAGAGAGCGAGAAGAGAAGCAATGCACGGTCGTGAAGCTAGTAGCGATCAAGAAGTGATCCTGAACTACTTACGCCAAACATAACTCCAACACCGTGTTCACTTCCCGGACTCCGCCGAGAAGAGACCATCACGGTTACACACGCGGTTGATGTGTATTAATTAAGGTCAACTTCGGGTTTTCTACAACCGGACATTAACAAATTCCCATCTTCCTCATAACCGCGGGCATGGCTTTCGAAAGATATTACCCTGGAGGGGTGTCCCAACTTAGCCCATTATAAGCTCTCACGGTCAACGAAGGATATTCCTTCTACCGGAAGACCCGATCGATCTCGAATCCCGGACTACAAGACATTTCGACAAAGAATAAAACAAGACCAGCAAAGCCGCCCGATTGTGCCGACAAATCCCGATAGGAGCTGCACATATCTCGTTCTCGTGGCACATCCGGATGAGACTAGCTACGAGTAAAACCAAGCCTCGAAGTTTCCTGCAGGTGGCCTCAGTAGCTCGATTCGGGCCAAAGACTCGAAGGAGCACTTGTCCGGGGAGGTGAAAATAAAGATGACCCTCGGGCTCGCGAATACCCGGGGAAAAAGGCTTAGGTGGCAAATGGTAAAACCAAAGTTGGGCCTTCTTTGGAGGAGTCTTATTCAAAGCGAACTGTCAAGGGGTCCCATAAATCACCCAACCGTAAGGAACGCGAAATCAAGGAACATAACACCGGTATGATTTGAAACTAGGGCGGCAAGAGTGGAACAAAACACTGTGCATAAGGCCGAGTCTTCCACCCTTTACCAAGTATATAGATGCATTAATTATAGCAGATATATTGTGATATCCCCAACAAGTGAACATGTTCCAACAAGGAACAACATCTCCATGTTCCAACAAGGAACAAACTTCATCTTCACCTGCAACTAGCAACGATATAAGAGGGGCTGAGCAAAGCTGTAACATAGCCAAACAACGGTTTGCTAGGAAAGGATGGTTAGAGGTTTGACATGGCAATATAGGTGGCATGATATAGCAAGTGATAGGCATCGTAGCATAGGCATAGCAAAAGAGCGAGCATCTAGCAAGCAAAGATAGAAGTGATTTCGAGGGTATGGTCATCTTGCCTGCAAAGTTCTCAGAGTTGTCGAAAGCTTGATCCTCGTAAGCGTTCTCAACAGGTTCCTCGTTCACGTACTCGTCTCCCGGATCTATCCAAAGCAAGAACACAAACAATGGAACCACAATAAATCACGGTGCAATGCACAAACCACATGATGCAAAACATGGCATGATATGCGAGATGTGAGATGCAATGCATATGCGTGCTCCGGAAGGAAAATGATGAACCATGCATCAACTTGGCAAACCAAGTATGCTGCTGGAAAGGTGAGATGATTTCGGTTGAAATCGATATAAAGATCACCGGAATCGGATGCACGGTTTGCAAATGACAAGCAAAACAAGAATGGCACAAATCTGCCATTAACAGCATGATACCACATAACAAGCAACAAGAATTAAGATACTGCACCCTAACGTACCAACAAAGCATATGGCAGTGATCTACTCAAGATGCTTGACAAAAGATGAACACTGAGATACGGATAAATCACAACATAACAGGTCCAAACAAGCATGGAAAAAGTGCAAAATATATCAGCTGCACAGACTTGGTGAAAATACTGAACATGGCAGAATCAGCATCAGGAAGCAATGTTCAGAGCAAGCAAACAACATGCTACAGGAACTTATAATAGAAAAACAAGGTATGGCATGAATCAACTCAAAGCATAGAACAAAAGTCCCTTACTGACTATGAGCCAAAAGGGAACAGAAAATGTAATAGCACCCATGTCAATATAGCAAGTTTCATTAACAGATTCAGCAACAGGGCATGACAAAAACAGATAACAAGTAGGCATGTTTAAGAGCTCGATGCACTCACTACAGAGCATCTCATGATAAACTAAGCATACATACATCAAGAATACATGGCATAGAAGCTATAAATGGCAAGAACAACATCATAGCATACACGGATCAACTACAACAACCTTGGCAATATTGAATAACATGTAAACAATCTGCCAGGAAACATTTTATAGCAAAAGTAGAGCTCGATTGACTCAAGCTATGGCACTCCATAATTGTAAACAAACACATGGATGGATAGAGCATAACCATATGTTCAAAACATCCTTAATGAAGTATCTCAAAATATGCATGGATCTCCCGGTAGCATCAAGTTAACATGGCAAAAAAATATCAGCAAAACATGGGCTGAAATCAGCAACATCATGAAGCCTAGTTTGCATGCTTGTGCTAGTCACCACAGAGATCATAAAAATACATGGCATACACCCCTGTAAATATGGCATGGCATATTAAAAAACACATGTAGGACTCAAGATCATAGGATGCACACATCAATCATGGCAAAAATGACAAAAATGCATGTTCTGATAAGAATCTGAAACTAACATCACATAGCCCTCTTTCAACAGCATTTCGGGCATCAAGATGAGCTCAAATGAAAATGATGCAATGAGAAGAAATGATATAATCATCGAGGCGAACAATTCGGTATGCTACACGTCCAAAACGGAGCCACGGGTGCAGAGTCATGGCATGATGAAAATGCAACAAAATACTGACAGAATAAAAACTTAGAGGAAATTTCGGGGGAGAAGAGGTCAACCCTCGGTGGATCTGGATCCGGCTCGCGCGGATCGAGGTTAGCCGGCCAGAGAGGGAGAGGGCGAGGGCGCCGGAAGAGGGAGGCGCGGGCGGCGCCAGCGGGGGACCTCGGGGCGGCGGCGCTAGGGCGGCGGTGGGTCGGTCGAAGCGCTACGGGCGCTACGGGCGCCCGGAGGCGCGACGGGCGGCGGAGAGCGGGCGGCGTCTGGAGCGCGCGGCGGCCGGGCGGCTGCCGGAGGCGGCGGCGGTTAAGCGGGCGTGGCGGCCGAAGGCGGGCGGCGGCAGACGGGGGGCCCCGCAGACGTTGTGGGGGCGGCGACGGTGGTCGGGCGCCACGTGGCGGTTCTCGATTCGCCGGGGCGCGGCGGCGGACGCGTCCGGCTCCTTCCGGACGTGTCCGGCGGTGCGGAGAGGAGCGGGGCTAGGGTTAGGGGTGGAATTGACCCGGGATTTCGGGGGAGGGGGTATTTTTATAGGTAGAGGGAGCTAGGAGACTCCAAATGGGGTGCGGTTTTCGCCCACACGATCGTGATCGAACGACGGAGAGCATGAAGTGACTTAGATGGGTTATTGGGATATTTTGAAGGGGTGTTGGGCTGCAACTTAAAAGAGGCCTTTGCGAGAGTGCGGTTAACCGTTGGAGTACCAAACGAGCTCCAAATGACCCGAAACTTGACAGGTGGTCTACCGGTGGTGTACCAAGGCCACTTGACAAACCTCGGTCCATTTCGAGAAAGTTTAGTACCCGCTCACGGAAAAATATAAAAGGGGACGCCGGGGGACATAGGAGTGCCGGATTGCAAAACGGACAACGGGGAAAATGCTCGGAATCATGAGACGAACACGTATGCGAATGCGATGCACATGATGACATGATATGAGATGCATGACATGGACAAAAAGCAAAAATGAAGAAAAACCCAACCACGGAGGGAATATCATATCACAATGCCGAAAATGGCAAGAGTTGGAGTTACAAATATGGAAAGTTACATCCGGGGTGTCACATAAGGATTATGATTTCTCTGTTGATCCTGAGATAATTACTTTTGTTGAATCTGATCCTTTTTATGGCTATGAATCTGAAACTCTTGTGGCACATCTTACGAAATTAAATGATATAGCCACCCAGTTCACTAATGATGTGAAAACTCGTTACTACTATATCCTTAAATTATTTCCGTTCTCATTAAAGGGTGATGCTAAAACATGGTTTAATTATCTTGATCCTGGTTGTGTGCGTAGTCCTGTGATATGATCTATTACTTCTCTCGCTAAATATTTCCCCACTCATAAGAAACAAGCTGCTTTAAGGGAAATATACAATTTTGTGCAAATTGAAGAAGAGAGTCTCCCACAAGCTCGGGGGAGGCTTCTCCAATTACTTAATGCTTTGCCTGATCATTCTCTCAAGAAAAATGAAATACTTGATATCTTTTATAATGGACTAACCGATGCTTCCAGAGACCACCTGGGTAGTTGTGCTGGTTGTGTTTTCAGGGAAAAACTGTTGATCAAGCTGATTTGCTATTTGTATAATATGTTGACTAATGAAAATAATTGGACACTTCCTGAACCAACTCCTAAGACAACTCCGAAGAAAAGGGGTATTCTATTTCTCAGTCCTGAAGATATGCAGGAGGCAAAGAAATCTATGAAAGAAAAAGGTATTAAAGCTGAAGATGTTAAGAAGTTACCTCCTATTGAAGAAATACATGGTCTTAATTTGCCACCTATTGAAGAAATACATGGTCTTGATAACCCGACACAGGTAGTAAAGGTAAATTATCTCTATAGATTTGATGAAGGTGATATTCCTCGTTATAAGTATGCTAGCCAATGCTTAGATGAGTTTGATAATTTTATTGTTAAACAAGAAAACTTCAATGCTTATGTTGGTAGACAATTGAAACGTGATGCTTATTTGATTGAACACGAGTGATTATATGTCTAGAGTTAAAGGTGAACTTAAACTCGTTAGTAAACATGCTTCTATGGTTACCACTCAAGTAGAACAAGTGTTGAAAGCTCAACATGATTTTCTTAATGAATTAAATAATAAGAAGAATGATACTGCTGTTAGAGTTATGACTAGAGGGGGTAAAATGACTCAGGAACCTTTGTATCCCGAGGGACACCCTAAGAGAATTGAGCAAGATTCTCAGAAACTAATGTTGATGCACCTAGTCCTTCTAAGAGGAAGAAAAAGAAAAATGATAGGACTTTGCATGCTTCTACTGAACCTATTATTGACACACCTGAGAATCCCAATGATATTTCTATTTCTGATGCTGAAACACAATCTGGTAATGAACATGAACCTAGTGATAATGTTAATGATGATGTTCATGTTGATGCTCAACCTAGTAATAACAATGATGTAGAGATTGAACCACTGTTGATCTTGATAACCCACAATCAAAGAATCAACATTATGATAAGAGACTTTGTTGCTAGGAAGCATGGTAAAGAAAGAGAACCATGGGTTCAGAACCCATGTCCTTTCCTCCCAAACCATCCAAGAAAAAGGATGATGAGGATTTTGAGCGCTTTGCTGAAATGATTAGACCTATCTTTTTACGTATGCGTTTTACTGATATGCTTAAAATGAATCCTTATGCTAAGTATATGAAGGATATTGTTACTAATAAGAGAAAGATACCGGAAGATGAAATTTCCACCATGCTTACTACTTATACTTTTAAGGGTGGAATACCTTAGAAACTTGGAGATCCAGGAGTACCAACTATACCATGCTCTATTAAAAGAAACCATGTTAGAATTGCTTTATGTGATCTTGGAGCCGGTGTTAGTGTTATGCGTCTCTCTTTATATCGTAGACTTGATTTGAATAAGTTGACACCTACTGAAATATCTTTGCAAATGGCTGATAAATCAACTGCTATACATGTCGGCATTTGTGAGGATGTGCCTGTCGTGGTTGCAAATGTTACTATTTTAACATACTTTGTTATTCTTGATATTCCTGAGGACGATAGTATGTCTATTATTCTTGGTAGACCCTTTTTGAATACTGCAGGGGCTGTTATTGATTGCAACAAAGGCAATGTCACTTTTCATGTTAATGGTAATGGGCATACGGTACACTATCCAAGAAAACAACCTCAAGTCCACAGTATCAATTCTATTGGAAAAATTCCAACAATTACTATTGGAGGTTTTTAATTTCCTCTTCCTACTGTCAAGAAGAAATATGATATTCTTATTATTGGGGATGTGCATATCCCCGTTGAGGTAACATAGTGCTATTAGAAAATTCTCCGGTTTCATGCGGTTCGGAATGAGTTTGTTAACAAGACTTGATCAACCTTGTTAGTGGATTCCTTTTGATGAGCATGAGATGGATGAAGTTAGAAAGCACAACCTTCTGTACCCTCATTTTAATTTCTGTTATTTAGATTAAATAAAGCAAAAATAGTATATTCTGTCTGTTTTCTGAATTATCCGTGCAATAAAAAAATACCCCGAAAATAAAAGTTCTCCAAATGCCCCGAAAATGAAATATGATTTTTTCTAGAATATTTGAGAATATCTGGCACTGAGAACACATCAGGGGGAGCAAGCACCTGGCCACGAGGGTCCAGGGCGCGCCCCTGCCTCGTGGGCCCCTGGTGGCCCCCTCCACTTATTCCAGCCACCACACACTCCTTCCTCCCCAAAAAAATCACCAACCAGCTCAAGCACAAGTTCTAGCTCATCTTGTTGCGATTTTCGATCTCCTGGCTCAAAGCTCCACTCACAAAACTGCTTTGGGGGATTGTTCTTCGGTATGTGACTCCTCCAATGGTCCAATTAGTTTGTGTTCTAGTGCTTTATTCATTGCAATTTTTTGCTGCCTAGGTGACCCTGTTCTTGAGCTTGCATGTCAAATTTATATGGTCCCAAGTAGTTCTAATGCATGGTATAGTCTCTAAGCACTTGTAGGAGTAGTTGCTATCAATTTTGTTGAGTTTGGTTCACTTTTATTTTGAGTGACTAAAATTTTTAGAAATTTTTCAGAGGAAGAAATATGTTTAGGAAATTGTACCAAGGTGGTTCTTCAAGGAAGCAAGGACCCAGTTCAATACGTGAGCCGGACCATGAACCACCAAGAGAAGCTCAAGTGCGGCCTTGTGAATGTCCGTCAGAAGATTTCATGGTTCGAGCAGGAATCAAGGAGGAATTTGACGCATATGTGCGTAATGCTGAACTCGAGGGCTTCATGCTAGATAAGTGCCCTCAGTATTATCGCGTAACTGATTCCTTTGTGAGAAGGTTCAAATTTTCATCTACACGTAATTCTCACACCAACCTATTTGATATCTATGGTAAATCTTATACTATGGACTTAGAAGATTTTAATACTGCTTGTAAACTTCCGCAATGGGGTAGTGCTAGTGAACCTCGCAAATCTGAGTCTAATGATTTTCTTTCTAGTATCACCGTGGGGGAATCTAGGGAAATAACACAAGCTACCATAGGGAGCATTCATTTTCCTGCTATACATTATTTTGCTCTCTTTATAGGTAGATGCATAAACGGTAAGGATGAAGCATGTCACATGTGTGTTCCTGACCTTGGTGTTCTCAAGAGTGCCGTATTAGGACATAAACAATACAACTTGGGGGCCATTGTTGCACGAAGGTTGCATAATAAAGGTTAAGTGGAGACTTGTTTGGTGGGATTTATGCAACCCGTGTGGCTAATTTTCTTGAGATACCCATACATGAAAATGATATGGAATTGCCACCCGCTTATCTAGATTATGATGCTATGGTTCGCCGTCAATTTATTGAGAGGAATGAACAGCCTCTCCAGTACTGACTAATGTTTGACAAGCGCCGCACTTTCCATGTTGCTCTCCCTGCTCCTACTTTCTTTGACTTCCAGGCAAAAGGGAGATATATTATAACTAGGGAGGAGGCGAACGAGTATAAGAGGAGGACGGAGGCAACTCGCCTCCAAGCTGCAGCTCATGAGGCAATAGCTGTTGCATCTCAGTACGACCCCAACTACAACTTTGATCCATGTGCATAGACCAACTTAGGCCAAAAGCCTAAGCTTGAGGGAGTACGTATTTCTCACCGACATTACATTCATGTTCACACACTCATGCTAGTTGTCGGTGCTCATACTTTTTCATTGTACTATACATGCTAGTTTATTTTCTTTTTCTTGCTTTCTTCTTGTGTTTTTGAATAACCTTAAGAAAAAAACCAAAAAAAATATAGTTGTAGCTTTTAGCTAGTTTACTTTCCATGCTTGTAGTAGTAATAATTAAAAGAAAACCCAAAAAGATTTCCTGTTCTTCTTTTGCTTGTTGGGAGCTTTCCCGTGTAAATAGTTTTATTTCTTTTCTTTCCTTTGGGGGTCGAGAGGAGAAGACCATAATGAAAATGTTGAAGTGGCTCTTATATGCATTATTGTTGATTTAACCAAGAGCCCATATTACCTTGTCTTCTCCTTTGTATCAGATGCTTGCAGATTCCAGCTTAGCCCAATGCACGTGCACTATTATTATTATTCACACCGTTCGGTCGTGAAAGTGAAAGGCAATAATGATGATATATGACGGACTGATTGAGATGAGAGAAGCTGGTATGAACTCGACCTCTCTTGTTTCTGTAAATATGATTAGTTCATCATTCCTGATTCAGCCTATTATGAATGAAACATGTTTGCAATGACAAGTAGAGATTATTGTTGCTCATGCCATGCTTAATTAGCTAGGAGTTTATAATGATTTACCTTGCGTGCCGACATGCTATTAAAATGGTTGTGATGTGGTATGATAGGGTGGTATCCTCCTTTGAACGATTCGAGTGACTCAACTTGGAACATGTTCACACATGTAGTTTAAAGAAGATCAACATAGCCTCCACGATATTTATGTTCATGGTGGCTTATATCCTACTCATGCTTGCACTCAATGTTTATTAATTTTAATGCATGTTCATGACTATTGTCACTCTCTAGTTGGTCGCTTCCCAGTCTTTTTCTAGCCTTCACTTGTACTAAGCGGGGATACTGCTTGTGCATCCACTTCCATAAACCCAAAGTTATTCCATATGAGTCCACTATACCTTCCTATATGCGGTATCTACTTGCCGTTCCAAGTAAATTTGTATGTGCCAAACTCTAAACCTTCAAATGAAATTCTGTTTTGCATGCTCGAGTAGCTCATGTATCAACTAGGGCTATCTGTATCTTCCATGCTAGGCGGGTTATTCTCAAGAGGAGTGGACTCCGCTCCTCACAAACGAGAAAATGGCTAGTCACCGGGATGCCTAGTCCCTTGCTCTAAGAAAATCAAATCAGAATAATTGCAAACAAAACTCCCCCGGGACTATTGTTAGTTGGAGGTACCCGTTATTTCGGACAAGCCATGGATTGATGCTTGTTGGTGGAGGGGGAGTATAAACTTTAACATTGTGTTTGGGAACCGCCTATAATGTGTGTAGCATGGAAGATGTCGAGATCTCTCGGTTGTTATGTTGACAATGAAAGTATGCCGCTCAAAATATTATTCATCTCTATTTCAAATCGAGCTCTGTCACCTCCGCAAATCCCTGCTTCCCTCTGCGAAGGGCCTATCTGGTTACTTTTATGTTGAGTCATCACCCTCTTATTAAAAGCACCAACTGAGAGCACCGCTGTCATTTGCATCCATTACTATTAATTTACATTGGGTATGACTATGATTGTATCTCTTTTACCATGAATTACAATGTTTAGTCAGTCCTTGATCTTCAGAGGAGCTCTGCATTTATGTTTTGCGGTCTCAGAAAGGGCTAGCGAGATACCGTCTTGTTATATCATATTACGATTGTTTAGAGGAAGTGTTATCATCCGAGATTTATTATTATTGCTCTCTAGTTGATTATGCCATTGATATGTGTAAATTTGAGACCTAAGTATTATTGTGAATATGGTTAGTTCATAATCTTTGCTGAAAACTTGAATGCTGGCTTTACATATTTGCAAAACAAGAGCAAACAGAGTTTGTAAAAGTTTTTCTTTATCACTTTCAGTTTATCAACTGAATTGCTTGAGGACAAGCAAATGTTTAAGCTTGGTGGAGTTGATACGTCTCCATCGTATCTACTTTTCCAAACAATTTTGCCCTTGTTTTGGACTCTAACTTGCATGATTTGAATGGAACTAACTCGGACTGACGCTATTTTCAGCAGAATTGCCATGGTGTTATTTTTGTGCAGAAATAAAAGTTCTCGGAATGACCTAAAACTTCACGGAGAATATTATTGGCGAAAGAATCAAGGCCAGGGGGCCCACACCCTGTCCACAAGGGTGGGGGGCGCGCCTACCCCCTGGGCGCGCCCCCTGCCTCATGGGCCCCCTGGTGCTCCACCGACCTCAACTCCAACTCTATATATTTACGGGCGGGGAGAAAAAAATAGAGAGAAGGATTCATCGCGTTTTACGATACAGAGCCACCGCCGAGCCCTAATCTCTCTCGGGAGCGCTGATCTGGAGTCCGTTCGGGGCTCCGGAGAGTCGAATCCATTGCCAACGTCATCATCAACCTCCCTCCATCACCAATTTGATGATGCTCACCGCCGTGCGTGAGTAATTCCATCGTAGGCTTGCTGGACGGTGATGGGTTGGATGAGATTTACCATGTAATCGAGTTAGTTTTGTTAGGGTTTGATCCCTAGTATCCATTATGTTCTGAGATTGATGTTGCTATGACTTTGCTATGCTTAATGCTTGTCACTAGGGCCCGAGTGCCATGATTTCAGATCTGAACCTATTATGTTTTCATGAATATATGTGAGTTCTTGATCCTATCTTGCAAGTCTATAGTCACCTGTTGTGTGTTATTATCCGTTAACCCCGAAGTGACAATAATCGGGACCACTACCGGTGATGACCGTAGTTTGAGGAGTTCATGTATTCACTAAGTGTTAATGCTTTGGTCCAGTACTCTATTAAAAGGAGGCCTTAATATCCCTTAGTTTCTGATAGGACCCCGTTGACACGGGAGGATAGGACAAAAGATGTCATGCAAGTTCTTTTCCATAAGCACGTATGACTATATTCGGAATACATGCCTACATTACATTGATGAACTGGAGCTAGTTCTGTGTCACCCTATGTTATAACTATTACATGAGGAATCGCATCCAACATAATTCTCCATTACCAATCCAATGCCTACAAGCTTTTCACATATTGCTCTTTGCTTAGTTACTTTACCATTGCCACTGTTACAATTACTACAAAACTACTACTGTTACTTTTGCCACTGTTGCCATTACTTCCATACTACTTTGGTACTAAATACTTTGCTGCATACATTAAGTTATCTAGGTGTGGTTGAATTGACAACTCAACTGCTAATACTTCAGAATATTCTTTGGCTCCCCTTGTGTCGAATCAATAAATTTGGGTTGAATACTCTACCCTCGAAAACTGTTGCGATCCCCTATACTTATGGGTTATCAAGGGTCAGGATGGAGAGTAGCAAGAGGAATGGATGGCCTGGCAGCGGGCAGAGAGGGGAAGAGGGTGTGGCTAGGGTTTCGAGACCCCGTCCTGCTTAAATTGCCGGAGCCTGGCCTCGGGCAATGACCTAGAGCGGCGTCACCGGAGGAGACGCCCGTCGGACCTTTGGGTTTCCAGAGCGGTGCCACATGGCGTTCACTCCAGAATACGAGGAGACGCTCGTCGAAACGTTGGGTTTCCGCAATTAACGCACGAACGTGACTCCACATAAAACACAAGCATGCCTCCCTGAGCATCCTGACAGTGCCTCTCCTGGTTATAGAGTTAAGGGATGCATTTGGAACACAAAGAGACACGAAGGTGACCTCTGACCTGAAACACTGACACACTTGACGGTTCTGCGACGGTTCGTGCATTTACAACAAAAACAATTGTAACACGGACAGTCGCCCGATTCTATTAGGTTTCCGTAATTAACGCACAATCGTGACTCCAGTAAGAACAAACCATGCCTCCGTGGGCTTGACTTCCATGCCTATCCTTCTGACCGAGTCCACCGACTCATTCATAATACAATTAGAAAACCTTTGTGCGTGACTCTATATGATTAGAAAACCTTTGAGGGATGTATGCCCATGCTTGTGACCCTTGACACTGAAACACAGATAGCCACGAACGTAGACGCCTTTTTCAAATAACATACTACAGACTGCACGTCCGTGCTTTTAAATACAAGGAAATAATCTTTTAAAAACAACATTCCTCATATAGGCCAATCCGTGCGTCACAGAGTAAACTCCCGTGGTTGTGCGTAAGACAAAGGTTTAGCTTTGTGGGCTAAAAGCCCGTGCATCTCCGTTTGATAGAGTCACAGGCTAGCATGACTCTATGTAATACCACCCACCATGCCTTTGAGCGCTTCATGCACGTGCTTGTGACCCGAAACACTGAATCAAAGATGAGGCGGCTGCCGCGAGTTTTTGCTACAAACGCACGAACATGACCCCGCGTAAAATGAAAGCATGCCTCTCTAGGCCTCCATACAGTGCCTCTCCTAGTGATAGAGTCAACGGAATCCTTTGGAACACAAAGAGACACGAACGTGCCTCTGGATAATAACAGGTCAATGCGTTTGTGGGCTTGACAACCATGCCTGTGACCTGAAACACTGACACACAGAAAGTTGCCTTCATGCGTAAAGGACCGTGACGCTACTAAACATAGAATGTCGCCCTTGTGCATTTGAGTTAAAATCTTACAACAAAAACAATTGTAACACGGATAGTCGACTGTCACTCTGCGGCACTTAATGACAGTAACATTGCACTGCAGAGAAGCATGGTGTATGTGCAACCTGCTCTTGCTACTCTGATCGACGAGTGTGCCTCTACTGCATGCAGGGCAGTGCTCCCCTATTCTAAAAGGCTGTGACTCGTTTCCTTCCTCAAACAGGAAAGAAATAATTTCAATATTTATTATTTTGCGGGGGAAATAATATCAATATTAATAATATACTTGTTCTCCAATAGTCGCCCTTCGATCCTGTTAAGATTAATTAACATGGTAATTAAGGGATTAATTCTCGATTGTAACGGTGGTTGCTTTTTGCAATCGCGTCAGTTTCGTCCGAAATGACGCCCCCTGAAAACGCCTTTTCCAGTGCTATATATAGCACTTCATCTAATGCAAAGAGAGGAGTTCGATCATTTGTTCTTGTTGATCCTGAACAGATCCCTCCACTCCTCTCCCCTTCCTTCCTGTCCCCAGTTACGCTTAGCCGTCTTTTCATATCCATGCCACATATAGCGGTGCTCGCAGGCTGCGCGAACCCAGGAATGGACACGAAGATGGAGATCCACTCCGGTGCGTCATGCACCAAGAGGGCGAGGCTCGCGTCACCGGCGACGCTGTCCTCTGGTGGTTTGGTGGTAGCGGCTGGAAGCGGCGAGGGTGCACCTACTGATTTCGAAGATCAGGAAGAGCTGTTTGGTCCGGACCGCATCAGCGACCTCCCGGACGCCATCCTCGGTGAGGTCATCTCCCGTCTCTCCACTAGGGAGGGCATCCGCACCCGAATGCTCGCACGTCGTTGGCGCCCTGTTTGGCCCACCGTTCCTCTGAATCTGGACTGCCGTGAGATCCCTGTCGCTCGTCTTTTTAACCATCTAGAAATAGTTCATATCGAGATCATCAGTAGGGCCTCTGCCTACAGCGAGGAGCTTGCTCGCATACGATACATCGGAACTTGGCATCAGGGAAAAACAGTTCCTGATGATGGTTCGTGCCTTCCAGAGTCCATCCTCTCCAGCCATGTGGGCGCAGTTCTCCGCCTTTGTATACCGGCGTGCTACCACTAATGCAGACCCTCTACTATCCACGCCTGGCTTGAGTCCCCCAGATTGAACAATCTCCAGGTGCTTGAGTTTTACTACCTGTTTCCATGATTCATGAAAAAAAACTGTCAAACTATCACACACATGCTCTTCATCTACGCCCTCACTACCGAAGTCTGTCTTTCGGTTTTCCCGTTCTCTACGCACTGTCAGCTTCGCGTGTTGCTAGATACAAGACCAGCATGTAGAGGTACTTGAACTACCACTGGTTAAGGGACTTTGACTTGTTGAGGTTGATATATCAGACTTCTCGTTGCAAAGCATGATCAACTCTAGTTGCCCTACACTCGAGTGCCTGCTGCTTGTTTGCAATAGAGAAAGGCATCGGATCACAATAAATTTGCCTAACCTTGTAACCATCGGCATCCGTGGTGAGAAAGGAAAATTCATCATCGAGGATGCCCCCTCACTTCAAAGGTTGATCCATGATATCTAGAGCAATAACATGGAGGTATTCATCGTCTCTGCACCTAAACTGGAGACATTGGGCAAATTCAGGATCTCGCTTGGCTCCACAGGTCTTGTGGTACTGACATTTCACAATAATTCCAGCTGCATTTGCTTGAGAAAGTAGTTTCATGTCATCCAACCTTTTGTTCTAGTAATTTTATGTTTTATTTTCTATGTTCTGTGAAGGGTTTGGCGACGGCCAGCCTATCTTCAATGCGGCAATATGTCAAAACCTTGCTTTTGGTCATGACTTATAAAGTGGACCTGGTCGTTCACTTGATTAAGTGGCTTCCAAATCTAGAGAACTTGTTTGTTGAGGTGATGATTCTCACGCCCAATGAGAAGCTCATACTATGCATAGTGCAGCACTCCTTGCATCTCAAAAAGCTTGTCTTACATTTTGTCTGCAATGGGTACACCCTATGTCTAGGCATGTTTTTTATTATACGTACATCCGTATCTAGGGAAATGTTCGACGAACTGATTGGGACGGGGATCATAGAATTTATCGTTCATTTTCTCCTTCCATAGATCTTAAGTATCTTTCAACCTTTATGCGTTTTCAGGGAGGATTCGTTGCCGATGGTGCAAGAAATATTTGGCGTCGCAAGCACCGTGCATTTGTCAAGAACACATCATTCGTTTAAAAACAGTAATGTTGGAAGATAATGAAAAAAGCGGGAAGAACACTGAGTTTGTGAGGTTCTATATTCTGAATGCAACGGAGCTAGAGACCATGAGGATTAAGTTTCGCTTTCCCTCAGACTTCACGCAAGAATTTTATGAACAGCAACAAAAGTTGTTCCTGTGGGATAATAAAGCTTCCAAACGCGCCCATCTCAAATTAGCAGCATGCTGCAATCATCTGTGCTTGGATTTGAAACACAGGCGTGTTGAATGCCTGGATTTGTCAGATCCGTTCACTTGTGCCTGCTGGACGCAGGGCTGTAGTTAGTTCCTCAAGCTAGTACAGTTAGATGTTGTTGCGCCAATCCGAGACTGTGTTATGTCTAAACATGGCCAAACAATCCATTCGCCTTTTGCACCGTTTTGTAAGCTTGTTATAACAATGCTTTTGTGATTTGCACCTACCGTTCTGATAATTTGATAGTTTTATGTCATTCCATCGTGATGCTACAAAAACATTCATGTGCGGTAGTCGACCAGGGAACAAAAACATTTGGAAGAGAAAATGTAGTGCATTGCCTGTTCTGCAATGAATGTGCATCTAGTGCATGTAAACGAGTGTGTCTCTAGTGACCAGACGACACTGCCTCCTTGCACACACACACATGGCCGTGGCTCTGCTTAATCTCAAACCATGCTCCCGGCGACCTCAGACTGTACGTGCCTTTCATGAAAACGCATTTCCGTGAAAGAGTTTATGTCTGAGTACAAACAATCGAGTCATGGAGGCACAAACGTGTGTCGGCTTCAGGAGTAAGCGCGACTCTGTAGATTGTAGATTTTATGTGTGTCAGCGCTAGTGCGGTGCTCCTATCTCACATAGGACTGTGCCTTTGACAAGTCCGTGCCACGTTACCAGAGGAATGGTTCCCCATGCCTGCCAAAGCGACATCTGTGCCTTGCTAGATTATAGTAACCCATGTCTCGTGGAAAGATCCAAGACGAAATATTGCCGATGCGCCTCGCTAGCAGCACGTTTCTTTGAAATATAAAATATTCAGGAGATCAATATTTGTTGTGCGTAGACCGTCACACACCCTCTGAAAGATTGCAAAAAATAAGATACATGCCTTTAGCCAAGTAACCATGCCTTTAGTCAAGTAACCATGTCCAAGCATAAACTTATACTAGATGAGTATCCCTTGCAACGTTTCAAAAGAAGGCAACTGTTAATGATCATTCTTCGAGGATTGCCTTGATCATCAGGAGGTCATCAGTGTTCGCAAATCCTTGCCCCAAAAGATCACAGATGATGCTTTGCATCTTCTTTCTATTCTCCTTCAGCTTATGCACCTCCTCCTTCGTAAAATCCTGTCCAAAAATGTCACCCCTCTCGTCCTTAAGATTCTGAATGGCACTTGTGAGAGACCTCTGAATGCGCTTGACGTCTTTATCAATGATACCCATCTGCTTCTTCTGCCTGTCAATCTTCAAGGTAGTAACATTAGTTCTTTCCGCAACTACAACAAGATTCTCGAGCTTAAGGTTCACTTGTTCAATATCCATTTTAATCCTGCTTATCTCTTCATTCTTTGCTTGCCTATCATCATTGCTCTGATGCAACATCCCCTAGAGCTTGAGTAGGCACCTCTGCATAATGATAGGCCATGGGTGGTCAACCCATTCAACGACTCCACAGTTCACGCCTCTTTGCGAACAAAAAGGAACAAAATGAACAGAGACTATTAATACACTGCTGCACAAGCTCTGGGATACAATAAAGTTGACATATACTTGGTTTATAACCTCATTCAACTAACTATGTGCCGTGTTTGTGCAATGTGGCACGTCAATGAATAGGTTCCCACATCACTAATTATGGTACTTTGCCCACCCTGTCCGCGGAGTTATTCCATAATTGTACTTAGTCTCTTTTAAGCTAGCTTGAATTAATCTGGAGCTACCTCTGCATTCAACTTATTTAGAGAGTTTTTTTGGAAGTATATACTGACCATTAAATAGAAGTCCTATTTGTAAACAAACATTAGTGTCTAGATCACTTGTTTTGTGTTCAGTGGTGTATAATAAGTAGTGACATTTACCTTTTATTTAAACTAAAAGGACTACACAATGTTTCCTACAATCAATCACAAAACAGAACAAGATGTCAGTCTTCTTTGGAAGACTACATGTCCTATATCCAAACAGTTTGATTCAACAAGAAAGTAGCTCGGATTTTTGAAAGTGACTAACTTTCTCAGCACAGCCGTAGAACTTCCTCCCTGTGTCACTTCCTTCAAAGGCCACACACCAGAGAGGCTTGGTATCGTGGAGAATGCAGTAGAGAGGATGGTCGAGCTCTTTGCCACAGAAATCACGGTCTTCGATGGTATCAGGGTTCTCCTACAAGGACACATGAATGTTTAGAGCTCAGATCTTCTCTCGGGAAAACAAACCCCTGTTCAACGCTCCGCATGTAGCAGGAAATCACCTACATAGAAATCAAAATCCAACTCAAGGAAGTTCAAGCCTTCCTTCCTCCCCTCTTCTCCGAACTTTGGTGTCGACATGGCCCGGAGGATGTGAGCAGATGCGGTGCAGTAGGCGGCGTCGAATTCGAGAGGAGAGAGAGAGGGAGAGAGAGAGAGAGAAAGGGGAAGAGATATAGTGAGAGAGCGAGAGGGGGAATGAAAGCGAGGGACTTCGACATGGTCTAGCTCGACCAAATATTCCACCTACTCGCCAGACCCACTACCCCCTGGGATGGCAAGGAGCCATTTACTATTGTCAGTAGTTTTAGTTTTGGCGAGCGAGTACACAAAATTACTTCCCTCTCCATAATTACTCCATAAATATATCGTTATGTGCGTCTTCTCTCCCGAGTCACTTGCTCTTCCGCTCCCCCTCTTGTATGGTTCCTTCCGTCTTTCTTGCTTCGCCTTCCTCACTCTACAGTGCACACAGATAGATCTACGATTTGCCCACTTGCTCTAAAATACAGTAATTTTTTCCCCTATGCTTACTACTTATGCCTTTTGCACTGTGTTTTGTTAGTTGGATTCTTGTTGTATGTTACCCTTTTAATTTTAGTTTTTGTGTTAATATATTACCTCTTTTAAGAGGTCCTATAGGGGGAATAATCTTGGAGGACAACAGTTGATTTTTTTCCAGCTAGTTCGCTGCAAGCTTGTAGATTTGAGGAGGTCTGTGCGTGTTTTTTCATTTTTTACAGAGACACTAACATCAAGGGATATCACCATATCAGCATTCGCTCCGCTCTATCTTACTTGTTGAAACAAGCGTGTATCAGTGATGTACAGTCCTTTAGTTCTTTGTACCGTTAGCGGAGTGTTGAAATAAATTTATCTTTAATAATTAATGAACCCGAGTCTTATATATTGTTACATCTAGCAGACAAACATGGCGTGTGGTGTTTGCAGGAACCTCAACTGTCCAGGTGTTGAATCTGATGTTGCCCAATCTTTCTTGATTGTGTCTTTGCCTCGTTATTATGAGTCATGCCTGGTAAGTTTTACTACCAATCACGTGGCCAGTAAAAAACCTTCATCACTGTATTTGTTGCAGTTATCTTTATTCCGCAGTCAGCGCATGCTTATTTTTATTTTATAGGCCTTGATGTAATTAGAAGCTTAATTGTGTTGTATAGGTTTAATTAAATATCATAGATGGTGCCTGTGCCTGAAAGCCAAGAAATTTCAAGGAAAAAAACACTTTCATGCATTTTTCTGAAAACCAGTAAAACTTTTACTTTTATGCAGTATGTCCCATGCTACTACCAGAACCAGGTCCTTTCTTTGATCTCTTTATGGAAAGATGAAGCTTTCGAGGATGGTTTTGAAGAAGAAGATTTTGACCTTGTGTTCGGCACTACTGAGGAATTGTCTTACAAGATTAATTTTACAGATGGCAACCACATGTCTAAGTTTCATGGACGTGGATGGGAAAGGTTGATACGTGACTATGATCTGTTTTATGGTGATATTATAAAATTGGATTTGCAAGAAGAATATTTCTTCTTTCCCATTGACTTGATGTTGAGTGAATCTCGGGGAGGTCACAAAGAGTTTCCCAAACCTTCCGTTGGTATGTTCTGATCGCTTATCAATATTTGTTCTTCTTTAACATCTATCTATTATAATTTTACTGTGGCATGACGTTGATATTTATGTGCTTTATCTATGTGATATAATGTATTAAATCTTTCTTTGTGCTCACTATGTAGTTTAAAACTATAATTTCCCTTTTATAACCCATTATTCATTTATTTTAGTTCTAACTGCTCTATTCATTGCCTCACGCATAGTGGCTAATACATGGTTGTATTTATTTAGCCCTTGAAGGCCTCAGTTTATCGGAAAGGAGCTACCACTACTAGGGAAAAGCCTATACACAGAATCTTAGCAGCAGCGCGGGTCAAAAGGAGCGCTGCTGCTAATTAGTAGTAGCGAAAAGGGAAACTTCGCTGCCGATAAGTTTTAGCAGTAGCGCGCTCTGTGTAAACAGCGCTGCTACAAATATCCACCGGCGGTGTTCACCGAGCTCCATTTAGCAAGAGCGCTGTTGCGAACCGCGCCATCACACGGGATATAGTAGCAGCGCGCTTTTAATGGGATCGCTGCTGCTACATTTCAAATTGGCAATTTTTTGTCATCATTAGCGATGGCGCCGTTGCCCAAAGCGCTGCTGCTAATTCTTTAGCAGCAGCTGCTTTCTTCTCCAGCGCTCTTGCTAACCCGCAGACCAACCCACCACCATTCCCCACCCGTGCCTCCCCTCCCCTCCTCTCTTCCCTTCCCCTACCTCCCCACATGCTCCCACTCTCACTCTTCTTCTTCCTCAATACTTGTCCCCATTACTCTTTCTCTTCTATCCACCTTTCTCTCTCTTCATTACTCCTACCTAACTACACCACCTCCATTAATGCATCTCCTTTCTCTTTTCCTTTCCCTCCACTAGTTGAAGTTGTCTCCTCCCAAATTAGCTAGCTAGGTAGATGTAGCATTTAGTTAAGTGACCTATTTGCCCCCTAACTAGATCTATCTTTGTCAACAAGAGCTTTGTGCACTTTTGATCTCCCTACAACATCATCTCCACTGCGTGTGCTCGATCTCGATCGAGGTGATAAAAATTTCATGCTTTTGCAAAATGAAAATATGTTTATGTGTGTGTGATATGTTTGTGGAAATTGTGTGTGTGGCATGCCAAATTGTGCTTTTGAGTTGCCTATGTTTTGCCGAAATGTCGATTTATTTCCGTTTCGGCGAATTCCAGGCAAACTCTAGATCCATATATGTCCTATTTTTAGGGAAGGTCATGCCAAATTTTTGTATGACTTTGATGCATGCATGCATTTTTATAATCAATTTGTTTATTATTACCGTGCAGAGTTGGCGATGGTCGATTGGAACAATGGTGGACAGGTGGTTGCGGTCGTGATGCAGGACATGAAAGAAAATAACCGGACAGAGGTTTTATGTCCGTGTCGAAAATGCAAAGGAATAGTTTGGCTCGACCCCCATGACGATGGTCGCCGAAGCGCACCTGCTCATGACTGGTTTCATGGATGGCTATCTGCGGTGGATAATTGAAGATGAGGATGACGATGTTGAGGATGCCGACGGGGCAGGCAATGATGACACGGGGCAAGATGAAGAGATGATCGATAATGGCGGCGGGGAAGAGGCCAGACATGGCGGCGGAGAAAGGGCCGGACATGGCGGAGGAGAAGGGGCCGGACAAGTCAGAGGAGAGAACGACAAGGACTCCACGCAGCAGAGTTCGTCGGTACTAAGTTCAATCGTGCGGGACCCTCATGTTCAAGCATTGCTTCGCAAGGAGACGAGTACTGAGAGAGCTGCTTCTAGAGAGGAGGCTAAGCTGGAGCAACTGGTGGTAGACTCGAACACTCCATTGTATGATGGTTGCAATCCTCGAGGTGACCCGCTTGAGTTTCACGCTCCAACTCCACGAAGACGAAGGCTAAAAACAAATGGACCGACACTAGCCTCGATGAGCATCTCAAGTACCTAAAGGATGTTCTTCCCGGGTAATCTATGTCCTACTAGTGTTGATGAGGCCAAGAAGATCGTGTGCCCTCTTGATCTACCACACGTTAGATACCATGCATGCATCAACGATTGCATAATTTATCGGAAGGAGCACGTGGAAAAAACAAGCTGTCCGGTGTGCAATGCTTCTCGATACAAGAAGGCCGGAAGAAATGTCCCCGAAAGTTGTATGGTACTTACCGATCACTCCCCGCCTCTGAGGTATTTTGTAGATCCCAAGGAAGCAAAGCTAATCTTATTTGGCACGCGGAGAGGAAGAAGCCCGACGATGGAGATGATCCAAAGCTGAGACACGTGAAGGATGGAAGCCAGTGGAGAGCGTTGAACAACTTCTATCGGTATTTTGAATGTGATGCAAGGAACATCGTGCTCGGCGCGTGTACCGATGGCATGAATCCGTTTGGCAACCAGAACACCAACCATAGCACATGGCCCGTTTTTGTATGGATGTACAACCTCCCCCCTGGTTGTGCATGAAATCGAAGTACATTCACATGAGCATGCTTACTCAAGGGCCGAAACAACCAGGAAATAATATTAATTTGTATCTGGGGCTACTTCAAGAGGAGTTAGACACGTTATGGAAAACACCGACCAAGACATGGGATGCCAGCAAAGGTGAGTATTTCAACATGAGAGCCGCACTGATCATGACAGTGCAGGACTATCTCGGTTACGGATATGTGGCAGGCCAGGTGTGCCATGGATATTGCGGATGCACGCGGTGCATGGATGATACGACGTCTCAACAGCTAACGTCAAGGAAAGATGGCGGGTGCAGGAAAATCGTGTACATGGGGCATCGAAGATGGCTCGAACAGGACGACCCGTGGAGAAACCGTGGAGATCTATTCAATGGTCACGCCGAGCATCGAGGACCTCCACGTAAGCGGAGCGGTGCCGAAATCGATGAGTTGTTGAAAAACTGGAAGGAGTGCCCAGCACCAGGAAAGACGATAAAAAAGGCGCTGGAGCCGCTGCTGAAGGTATGGAAGACGAGGTCTGTGTTCTGGGACTTGGAGTACGGGCACAATCTCGATACACCTCATTGCCTTGATCAAATGCATATCTGTAAGAATGTCCTTGAGAGCTTGCTCGCAACACCGATGAACATGCGGATAAGACCAAGGATGGGCGAAGGCAAGAAAAGACTTGCAAGATTTGAAAATTAGGGAAGATCTGCACATGCCGCCCGTAAAATGTCGACGAGACAGAGAGCGGAGACAGGAGGCACGGGAGAAGAGGGCAAGAAAATAAAGAAAGGTGATTATTGCCCCCTTCTTGCTTCACCTTAAGTCAGCCGACATCAATGCCTTCTTTAAGTGCCTTACCGAGTCAAAGTTAGTTCGATTCATCGTGGCAAGATAAGCGAGATATCTAGACACGGACAAGAAAAGGTTCAGCGGGATGAAGTCTCATGACTGTCATGTGATGATGACGCAGATACTACCTGTTGCCCTTAGAGGGATAATGGACAAGCACGTCCGTGACACGCTTATTGGTCTCTGCAACTTTTTTGACGTCATCTCTTGAAAGTCGATCTGTGTGAAGCAGCTCCAAAGGCTACAGGAAGAGATCGTTGTGATACTGAATGAGCTTGAGATGTACTTCCCGCCCGCGTTCTTTGACGTGATGGTGCATCTGTGTGTCCATATTGTGGATGACATAATAGACCTTGGGCCGTCATTCCCGCACAACATGATGCCATTTGAGAGGATGAATGGGATCATCAAAGGATTCGTTCGTAACATGTCCCGTCCGGATGGAAGCATCATCCAGGGCTATTTGGAACAAGAGTGCATCTCTTTCTGTGAGAATTTTCTATATGGCAGACCAGCCGCCGGTGTTAGTGTTGGTTTGCCCGTTAACAAGCACGATGGGAGGCTCGAAGGAGATGGTCATCGCAACAATCGCGAGGAACTGCACGTGGCATACTCAGATCGACGCAGCTACTTTGACAGAGTAAACTTGGTAGTGCTACAACACCTAGACGAGGTAGATCCTTTCGTGGCACTGCACAAAGAAATTATCCAAAGAAGTATTGTCGTGGTTTTGTCACGGCAGATGTCCTCGTGAAAGGACTTAGTCGCGAGGCCAACGCATCTATGCGGCAGCTTGAGAGGGGTTGAGCGGAATCGAGAGACGCAGGGCGGATCAACATGCAAGACAAGGGTTTAGACAACTTCGGGCCCCGAGAAACATCATCCGGTAAAAACCCTACATGCTGTTTGAGGCTAGGTCTCATTATCATCACGAGGGAGTCGCCGTAAACCGGCTCTCCTCTTTGTGTCTAGCCCTAAGATTTTTTCTTCTTGCTTGTAGCTTGTCCCTCTTTCGAGCCCTGCCCTCCTTATATATGTTGAAGGGCGGGTTACATGTGGAGTCCTATTAGGATTAGGACTAGTCTATCTCTAATGCAAACCGGATACAAGTCCTGGTCTTAACTCCTTGTAAGGTAAATATTCCTCATGCCTTTCCTCTTAAACCGGCCCACAATAATTGAACCGGCCTTCATGAACCGCCAGACGGGCCACCGGGTCTTGTCGCTCCTCTGACCCATCCGCCGGGTCACCAGTGAGTTACAACGTCCTGGCGGGTTACTGGTAAATCGCCAGGTCTAGGCGGGTCATCAGATGAATATCGCCAAGTGCCAGCGGGACCTCAAATAAACCGCCAAGTCCGGCCGGGTTAACTTCCGCCGGTTTACACCGCTGGGTATATCTCGACATTAGCCCCCAAGTTTAGATTGGAATTATCCATGGTAAACTTATGCTGCAAAATAAACACCAGAACAAATTTGGCAGGTTGTGCTCCGGGTTAAGAATTCTTGTAGACCGACACCTGATCGTCCTTAAGTCCTTGTCATTTCGTGCTTTTCTAACTGAGTATCAAGAAGGTTGGTACACGAGCATGTAGAAGCCTTACTTCGGCGCCTTCTACGCACACTTTTGTGCACCCAGAGAGGGTCTATCCCGAGCCAGGCCTAGAGAAATGCCACGCCCAGGCGTGTAGTGGCTGCCCTATAGTGCCTCCGACGCCTGCATCTACGTGCCTCACGTGACAGAAGCCGTGACTATTAGGTGCCCGTGGAGCCAGACACCCGCGGGTCCAGAGAGCTCACAACGGTGCCTCTCCAACAGAGCATTCTCACCCATGCCTCTGCCACCAAACTTTTGTGCATCCTTTGGGTTGACACTCGTGCCTAAGAGGCTTCATTTTCGTGCCTCCGATGTTTCAATACACGTTCCTCACATGATACTTGCCGTGACACCTGTGGTTGCAGAGAATCCACATCTGTGCCTCCATAGCGGACTATTCGGATCCATGCCTCTGCCACCATAATTTTGTGCATTCATAGGGTTGACAATCGTACGTGCCTGTAGAGGCTAGACTTCGGTGCCTCCGGAGCCTGCACCCTTGTGCCTCACTTGCCACGAGCCGTGGCTTATACGTTCCCCTGGAGACACACTGCCGTGGATCCAGAGACTTCACAAACGTGTCTTTTCAACTGAGTGTTCGCAGTCATGCCTCTGCCACCACACTTTTTCGCATCGAGGGAGTTGATAGCTGGCTCTGTAGAGGCTTCAACGAGGTCCGTGCTTGTACAGACATCAATTAGGTGCCTCCACCGCCTGCAGGCACGTGCCTCACATAACACTTGCTCCCGTGTCATGGCGCCACACCCCCGTGTCTCTACAGACCGCACAACCATGCGTCTCTAACTGATTATTTGGACACATGCCTCTCCCACCAAACTTCTGTGCATACGGACAGTTGATACCCGTGCCTCTGATACATCTCCAACGTATCCATAATTTTTGATTGTTCCATGCTACTATATTATATCTTTTGGATGTTTAATGGGCTTTACTAAGCACTTTTATATGATTTTTGGGACTAACCTATTAAGCCAGAGCCCAGTGTCAGTTCCTGTTTTTTCCCTTGTTTCAGTGTTTTGAAGAAAAGGAATATCAAACAGAGTTCAAACGGTGTGAAACCTTTGGGAGAGTTATTTTTGGAACGGAAGCAATCCAGAAGACTTGGAGTGTACGTAAGGAAAGCAACGGGGAAGGCACGAGGCAGGGGGCGCGCCCACCCTCCTGGGGGCGCCCTCCACCCTCGTGGGCCCCTCGTGGCTCTCCTGACCGACTTCTTTCGCCTATATATATCCATATACCCTAAAAACTTCGGGGGACAGAATAGATCGGGAGTTCCGCCGCCGCAAGCCTCTGTAGCCACCAAAAATCAATAGGGACCCTGTTCAAGACACCTGCACGGAGGGGGGACCCTCGCCGGTGGCCATCTTCATCATCCCGGCGCTCTCCATGACAAGGAGGGAGTAGTTCACCCTCGGGGCTGAGGGTATGTACCAGTAGCTATGTGTTTGATCTCTCTCTCTCTCTCTCTCGCTCTCTCTCTCCCTCTCTCGTTTTCTTGAGGTGATACGATCTTGATGTATCTCGAGCTTTTCTATTATAGTTGGATCTTATGATGTTTCTCCCCCTCTACTCTCTTGTAATGGATTGAGTTTTCCCTTTGAAGTTATCTTATCGGATTGAGTCTTTAAGGATTTGAGAACACTTTATGTATGTCTTGCATGCGCTAATCTGTGGTGACAATGGGATATCACGTGATCTACTTGATGTATGTTTTGGTGATCAACTTGCGGGTTCCGTGACCTTGGGAATCTATGCATAGGGGTTGGCACACGTTTTTGTCTTGACTCTCCGGTAGAAACTTTGGGGCACTCTTTGAATTTCTTTGTGTTGGTTGAATAGATGAATATGAGATTGTGTGATGCATATCGTATAATAATACCCACGGATACTTGAGGTGACATTGGAGTATCTAGGTGACATTAGGGTTTTGGTTGATTTGTGTCTTAAGGTGTTATTCTAGCACAAACTCTATGATAGATCGAATGGAAAGAATAGTTCGTGCTATTTTACTATGGACTCTTGAATAGACTGATCAGAAAGGATAACTTTGAGGTCGTTTCGTACCCTACAATAATCCCTTCGTTTGTTCTCCGCTATTAGTGACTTTGGAGTGACTCTTTGTTGCATGTTGAGGGATAGTTATATGATCCAGTTATTTTATTATTGTAGAGAGAACTTGCACTAGTGAAAGTATGAAATCTAGGCCTTATTTCCTAGCATTGCAATACCATTTTCGCTCACTTTTATCATTAGTTACCTTGCTGTTTTTATATTTTCAGATTACAATAACCTATATCTACCATCTATACTGCACTTGTATCACCATCTCTTCGCCGAACTAGTGCATCTATACAATTTACCATTGTATTGGGTGTGTTGGGGACACAAGAGACTATTTGTTAATTGGTTGCAGGGTTGCTTGAGAGAGACCATCTTCATCCTACGCCTCCCACGGATTTATAAACCTTAGGTCATCCACTTGAGGGAAATTTGCTACTGTCCTACAAACTCTGCACTTGGAGGCCCAACAACGTCTACAAGAAGAAGGTTGAGTAGTAGACATCAAGCTCTTTTAAAGCGCCCGTTGTCGGGAGGTGAGTGCTTGAAGGTATATCTTTATATCTTGCAATCAAATCTTTTAGTTTCTTGTTTTATCACTAGTTTTTTTTATAAAATAAAACTATAAAAAAATGGAATTGAGTTTGTCTCATACGCTTCATCTTTTTAATATCTTTCGTGAGAATGATGGAAAGGAAAATTGTGCTCAAGTGCTAGAAGAAGAAATCTATAAAATGTTTGGCACTAAATCTTCGAATGATGAGCATGATTGCAATGTTGTTAGTATGAGTTCCTTGAATATCCATGATGCTAGTGATATGCAAAGCCACAAGCTTGGGGAAGCTATGTTTGATGAAGATGATATTTTTTGTCCCCCAAGCTTTGATGAGAAAATTTACTATGATGAAAGCATGCCTCCTATCTATGATGATTATTGTGATGACATGTATGCTTTAAAGAATAATGATAACCATGAAACTTGTCATCTTGATCTTAATTTTCAATCATATGATAGTTATTTTGTTGAGTTTGCTCCCACTACTATTCATGAGAATAAATTTGCTTATGTGGAGAGTAATAAAAATTATATGCTCATAGATCATGAAAATAATTCTTTATGTGATGGTTATATTGGTGAATACATTCATGATGCTACTGAAAATTATTATGAGGGAGGAATATATGCTTGTAGGAATCTATGTGCTTCAAGTTTTGAAGTTATGCTTGTTTTGCCTTCATATGCTAGTTGATTATTGTTCCTATAAGTTGTTTGCTCACAAAATCCCTATGCATAGGAAGTGGGTTATACTTAAATGTGCTAGTCATATTCTTCATGATGCTCTCTTTATGTTTCAATTCTTATCTTTTATGTTAGCATCATTGAAATCATCATGCCTAGCTAGGGGCGTTAAACGATAGCGCTTGTTGGGAGGCACCCCAATTTTATTTTTATTTCTTGCTTTTTGGTTCTGTTTATGAATAAATAATCTATCTAGATTATTTTTAGATGTGGTTTTTTGTTTTAATTAGTGTTTGTGCCAAGTAGAACCTTTGGGAAGACTTGGGTGAAGTCTTTATGATCATGCTGTAAAAAAAATAGAAACTTTAGCACTCACGAGATTAGCTAAAACTTTTTACTTGAGAGTGATATTTAGTTGATTCTTTTTTCATATAATTACTAGACAAATTACTCAGGTCCACCAATTTATTTCATAATTTTTGGAGTTACAGAAGTATACGTTAGTCACAGATTACTACAGACTGTTCTGTTTTTGACATATTCTGTTTTTCGTGTGTTGTTTTCTTATTTTGATGAATCTATGGCTAGTAAAATAGTTTATAAACCATAGAGAAGTTGGAATACAGAAGATTTAACACCAATACAAATAAATAATGAGTTCATTACAGTACCTTGAAGTGGTGTTTTGTTTTCTTTCGCTAACGGAGCTCACGAGATCTTCTGTTAAGTTTTGTGTTGTGAAGTTTTCAAGTTTTGGGTAAAGATTCGATGGACTATGGAATAAGGAGTGGAAAGAGCCTAAGCTTGGGGATTCCCAAGGCACCCCAAGGTAATATTCAAGGATAACCAAGAGCCTAAGCTTGGGGATGCCCGGAAGGCATCCCCTCTTTAAATCTTCGTTCATCGGTAACTTTACTTGGAGCTATATTTTTATTCACCACATGATATGTGTTTTGCTTGGAGCGTCATTTTATTTTATTTTGTTTTGCTTGCTGTTTGAATAAAATACCAAGATCTGAAATTCTTAAATGTTAGAGAGTCTTCACATAGTTGCATAATTATTCAACTACTCATTGATCTTCACTTATATCTTTTGGAGTAGTTTGCTCTAGTGCTTCACTTATATCTTTTTAGAGCACGGCGGTGGTTTTATTTTGAAGAAATATATGAACTCTCATGCTTCACTTATATTATTTTGAGAGTCTTTAGAACAGCATGGTAATTTGCGTTGGTTATGAATTTAGTCCTAATATGTTGGGCATCCAAGAGGGATATAATAAAACCTATCATATAAAGTGCATTGATTACTATGAGAAGTTTGATTCCTTATGATTGTTTTGAGATATGAAGATGGTGATATTAGAGTCATGCTAGTTGAGTAGTTGTGAATTTGAGAAATACTTGTGTCAAAGTTTGTGATTCCCATAGCATGCATATATGGTGAACTGTTATGTGATGAAGTCGGAGCATGATTTATTTATTGATTGTCCTCCTTATGAGTGGCGGTCGGGGACAAGCGATGGTATTTTCCTACCAATCTATCCCGCTAGGAGCATGCGCGTAATACTTTGTTTTGATAACTAATAGATTTTTGCAACAAGTATATGAGTTCTTTATGACTAATGTTGAGTCCATGGATTATACGCACTCTCACCCTGCCACCATTGCTAGCCTCTCTAATACTGCGCACCTTTTGCCGGTATCATACACCCACCATATAACTTCCTCAAAGCAGCCACCATACCTACCTATTATGGCATTTCCATAGCCATTCCGAGATATATTGCCATGCAACTTTCCACCGTTCCGTTTATCATGACACGCTCCATCATTGTCATATTGCTTTGCATGATCATGTAGTTGACATTGTATTTGTGGCAAAGCCACCGTTCATAATTCTTTCATACATGTCACTCATGAGTCATTGCACATCCTGGTACACCGCGGGAGGCATTCATATAGAGTCATATTTTGTTCTAAGTATCGAGTTGTAATTCTTGAGTTGTAAGTAAAGAAAAGTGTGATTATCATCATTATTAGAGCATTGTCCCAAGTGAGGAAAGGATAGAGGATGAGTCGGGATGAGGCTCCGGACTAAAAAAAAGAGAGGCTAAAAAAAAGAGAAGGCCTAAATAAAAAAAATGAGAGAAAAAGAGAGAAGGGACAATGCTACTATCCTTTTACCACCCTTGTGCTTCAAAGTAGCACCATAATCTTCATGATAGAGAGTCTCCTATGATATGACTTTCATATACTAGTGGGAATTTTTCATTATAGAACTTGGCTTATATATTTCAATGACGGGCTTCCTCAAAATACCCTAGGTCTTCGTGAGCAAGAGAGTTTGATGCACACTCACTTAGTTTCTTTTGTTGAGATTTCATATACTTATAGCTCTAGTGCACCTGTTGCATGGAAATCCCTACTCACTCACATTGATAGCTATTAATGGGCATCTCCATAGCCCGTTGATACGCCTAGTTGATGTGAGACTATCTTCTCCTTTTTTCTTCTCCACAACCACCATTCCATTCCACCTATAGTGCTATGTCCATGGCTCCCGCTCATGTATTTCGTGAAGATTGAAGAAGTTTGAGAACATCAAAAGTATGAAACAATTGCTTGGCTTTTCATCGGGGTTGTGCATGATTTAAATATTTTGTGTGATGAAGATAGAGCACAGCCAGACTATATGATTTTGTAGGGATAGCTTTCTTTGGATGTTTAATGGGCTTTACTAAGCACTTTGTTAGTAATGTATGAAATAATAATATTGTGTGATGAAGATAGGACATCAAAACTTATTTTGAGAAGACATGATTACTTTGTTAGTATGCTTGAAGTATTATTATTTTTATGTCAATATTAAATTTTTGTCTTGAATCTTATAGATCTGAATATTCTTGCCGCAATAAAGAGAATTACATGGATAAATATGTTAGGTAGCATTCCATATCAAAAATTCTGTTTTTATCATTTACCTACTCGAGGACGAGCAGGAATTAAGCTTGGGGATGCTGATAGGTCTCCAACGTATCTGTAACATCCCAAATTTTCAATTTGGAATGTTATACATAGAGCATCATTGCATATCATATTTTTGTTGGATTTTTGGATCGATCCTAGAAATTCTACACAACTCAAGGACCCACGGAGAGAGTTGGGAATTTCGTTATTTTCATATTTGAGTTTTCACAAATTTTGAAAATAGGATCATTTGATTTTAATTATTTTATCTTCAATTATTTCTACTATCAAAATATGAGATAGAGAATAAAATGACTTTCCCAAAACAAAGAAATAATGAAGATTTAATAAAAATCAAATAAGATTTTATTTCGGAGTTTTTCACCTTTTTATTTGAATTTAGGAAAAATGCGCGTTTTTCAAAATTGCATTTAGGCCCCAAATAAATGTTCATCTAGTCCGGCTTGATTTTAGAAGCTGGGGAAAATTTATTTCGGGATTTTTGGAGTCCGTTTAGTATTTCTTTTTATTTTTCTTCTGCACGGAATTATTTAAAAAAAACGCGCACCGACCTACGGGCCGTGTCCGCCTTTGGGACACCCGACTGAGGCTTTAAAGCCGCCCACCCGGCCAAACCCTAGCCGCCAGCCGCCGCTTGTTGCCCACGCCGCCGCCCGCCCGTCATGCCGGACGCCGCCGCCGACGGCCGCCGACCCGGCGGCCGCCACGCCGCCCGACCCGCCCACCCGCCGAACCTCGCCGCCCGTCGCGGATCTCGCCACGACGTTCGCCGCCTCGACTTCCGTGCCTTCGGTTTTTTTAAAACCAAACAGTTTTCGTCGGTTTTTTTTCTTTAGATCGATTTTTTCGGTTCGGTTAAATAGCGAACGCTCGTTCGTTCGTTCGTTTTTAACGAACGCGTTCGTCAGATTAGTTTAGTTAACGAACGTCCGTTTGTTAACCTGTTCGTCGTTTTTTCCTTTTCTCGGATTTAATCCGCGATTTTTCTGATCGCGATTTCTGATCCGATTTTCGTTTTAGTATAACTTTTCGCTCGTTTATCGGAATCAGGCGATTCAAGCTCCTGGAGTTTCGTCTCGAAACCCTCTTTCCGAATAACCAACTTAAACAAGTTTTTGCCTCTGTAAAATTTGACTTAGATCCAGATTAGTAAAACGGAGCTGTTTTCTTTCGTCGTTTGACTTTCGTTGCTTTGTTTGATTTGTTTCTTTTTGCAAACCGGAGTTCTTAAGTTGAACTACATGGTTAGATCTATTTGAGTTTTACCTGTGCATTAGATGAGTACTTATTGTATGCTTGTTTGTTTGTTTGCGATAGAATACCCGGAGTGCGCCGCCTGTTACTTCGAGTCTCTAGGTTTCGCGGATCATCAGCAAGGCAAGTAACACTTTGATCATACTCTTTTCTACTACCCAGTTTTATTGCATTAGATCAATCCACAAACATTGCATGATTAGGATCTAATTAAATTGTGGGTTTTGGGAAGTATTTTGAGGTAGTACCTATTACCTGTTTATATTCAAACCTTTGGGAGTTACTTCTACGTTTGCTTATTATGCCATGCTATGCTAGTAGACGTGGATTGGGTGAGAGTATTCCATGACAGATGTGAGATTGTTAAATTAATGGTTTATTTAAGGTGGCAACTTAAACACACATCTGGGTGGATTGAGGCACCTGGTTTCCACCAGGACTTGCCTGTATTTCTTCGGACCGCCACCCAGGCTCAAAGGGATCATGAGATTATTCATGCTAGAAACTTCCGTGTGCAGCCACATGCTATTATGGGCTCTAGCATAGTTGACTAAGTTGTGCGAACTCTTACAGGTGGACTAGCTGATGTAGGGGTTGTAGGTTGGTACGGTCTACCCACATGTAAGGTGCTAGCGCTTCTGAAAGACTATGTCTCGGTCATCCGTTTCTCAAACACCATGTAGTGCGAGAAATCAAACGGAGGAGATCGAGTATTGTGGGGAAAAGTGCACAAACCTCTACAGAGTGTATAAACTAATCATGGTTAGCCGTGCCCCCGGTTATGGACATCTTGAGTATCTAGTATTTGGATTATCATGTGAATCTCATCATGTTACTCTAATTAATATTGTTGGGTTTAATGAGTACTTTTAATTGGGATTGAGGATGCTGTCAACCATTCTCAATGTTCAACAACCACCATGATAGTTAAATAAATTTATTCCTTTGCAGTAGTGAAAAATTGGCTTTACGCAAAAACTATAACCATAGAGCTTTCCACCAGCCATATATGCATGTAGTATAGGCTTATTCTTCCATTATTCTCTATGTGTTACTTTGCCAAAGATATTCCATGTCTTGACCCATTTTCGGCTGCAATGTTTCATGTTGCAGACTTTTCGCATTTGACGAGTAAGGTGCTTAGGTCGTGGTTCTATACTCGATGATGCCGTTGGAGTTGATGGACTCGCTTTTCTTCCAAGCCTTCCGCTGTTATCGTTATTAGATGGCCTTAAGCCATTTTTATTTTGTTAAGTTCTCTCTTGAGACATTCGATGTATTAAGTGTGTGATTGCTACTCTGTTATAAATCCTTCGAGTATTGTGTGGTGTCAGCATTACTGATCCAGGGATGACACTTGAGCACAGAGATCAGACTGTTTGAGGTCTGGTCGCTACAAAGATGGTATCAGAGCACACGCTGACTGTAGGACACGACCATTAAGCTAAAGCCATAGATCACTACTCTCTTCTCATTTCCGACTCCTCATCTTTTCTACTCTTTTAGGATGACAGAAGCGAGGATCAAGTTCACCCAGCTGGATGAAGATACACCCTTTGGACGACACCTGAAGGAAGTCACTAAGTACCTGAACATCGGAATACCAAGCTTCACCGGGACCTACAATTCCACTTTACCCGAAGAAGAGCGCTGGAAGATTCAAGCTCAAGTTCACGGAAGGACGTTTGAACCAGTCACGGAGCCCATAGAGTGTGTTTTCAATGCACCAACCTCGAGTCTGGAAAGAGCATGGCAGCTCACATAACCATGGGACGCATTGGAGAAGTTTACAAAGAAGACCTCAAGGATACTATCTACCAGATTTGCGGGCGCCGAGATGAACAATGGGAGATAGTTGGCACTAAGAAGGATCGAATCCATTGCAACTTTCATCCAGGAGTTAAATCAGCACATTCGACGCCTTGAGAGAACCGGATGTCTTGGCAGACATGATGGAGTTGAAGACAGCAAAAGCCAAGATTATCGAACTAGAAGGAGGCGAAGGCCACTCGCAAGGACTACATGGAGGAGATTGTACCTCTAGTGAGACAAAACGGCGATCTTAAGGAGAAGATTGAAGAACTCATGGGAAATTCAATACCCGGAGGAGAAGATGAAGATTGCACCTGTCCAGAGAACTACATCATCATCGACGACACCGATTCCGATCCTAGTGATGATGATTTCGAAGATGAAGCTGGAGCAGGTATCATGGAGCTTCATCGGAGCAGTTTTTCTAGTTGACCACCATAACAGTAGTAGATTTCCCCCATTAAAAATTAGTTTTAGTTCCAGCACTTTGTAACGATAGATAGACCGTTCTATGCCCTTCTTTGAATTGATTGGAGTGATATTGTGTGTTTTGTCTCATGTGCATATGGGTAGTGTTTTCTCCCTAGACCTCATTCTATTCTTAACTCTCGTCTTTTCTATAAACCCTCAGATGCCTCCGAGACGCGACCCCGGATTTGTTTTCCCGCCGGAGATCACTCAGTTGATTCAGCAGCAGAATGCCTTGATTCAAACATTGGTACAGAACCAAGGCAACAACAACAACAACAACAACAACAACAACAACAACAACAACCCACCGCCACCACCACCTGTTGAACATTTGACCCGTTTCTTAAGGCTGAATCCGCCGGTGTTTTCCAGTAGCACTGAGACGATTGTTGCAGATGATTGGCTCTACAAGGTAGGGAGGGAGTTGACCACTGCAGGATGTACAGATGGGGAAAAGGTGAAATTTGCCGCACATCAGCTTGAAGGACCCGCAGCAGCATGGTGGGAGAATTTTACAGCCACTTACCCTGTAGACACTATCACATGGGATCAGTTTCAGCAAGCTTTCCGTACTGCCCATGTTTCAGCAGGAGCTATGGCCATGAAGAAGCGTGAGTAAAGCAACTTGCGCTAAGGAGGACGGACAGTTGGCCAGTATGTGGATGACTTTAGTAAGCTAGCACGTTATGCCCCAGATGACGTTGCTGCGGACGCAGCTAAGCAGGAGAAGTTTCTAGAAGGACTGAATGATGAGCTAAGCATGCAGTTGATGGTAGCCACCTTCAATAACTACCAGGAGTTAGTAGATCGTGCTCTTACGATTGAAGGGAAGCAACAACAGATTGACAATCGCAAGAGAAAGTATGGACAGGGGAAGTATAACTCTGGAGCTCAGCAGAAACTTCGCTTCCCCGAAGCCAGGAGGGCAATTTCAGCATACTCATGGAGGAGGTAGCTCGCACAACCATAATGGCACCAAGAATGGAAACGGGAATGGAGGAAGCAATGGACAAAACCGCACCAACCCGTCAACACCATCCAAGGTAGACCTGAGCCATATCACTTGTTTTAAGTGCCGTAAGACTGGGCATTATGCAAATGATTGTCCAGAAGGCCAAAACGGTAACGGCAATGGAAGCTCAGGAAAGAAGCCGAACCCTTTCAATAGGGGACAAGTGAACCACGTTACCGTGGAGGAGGTTGAAGCTCAGCCGCATACGCGAATAGGTAAGTTTTTGGTTAAGACATTTACTGCAGTTGTTCTTTTTGATACTTGTGCATCGCATTCATACATATCAAGGGGATTTGTGGATAAGTATAAATTACCAACCCAAGCCCTTAGGTCACCCATGCTAGTAACCTCACCCGGAGCAGAATATATGGCAAGTATATGGTGCGATCGACTGCCACTAAGGATTGGAAACTATGTATTTCCCTCGGACCTAATAGTTTTGGAATCCCAAGGATTGGATGTGATATTAGGCATGGATTGGTTATCAAAGTATGGAGGGAACATAGATTGCGCCAGTAAGACGATTTTGCTTACCACCCCAGAAGGAAGGAGAATCAAGTATGTATCACGGCATGAGCCGAGGAGAGCACATGTAAATTCCTTAACAGGAGTTGTGCAGGAGGAAGTACCAGTGGTAAGAGATTACCCGGACGTGTTTCCGGAAGAGTTGCCAGGCATGCCGCCGGACAGAGACATTGAATTTCTGATTGAACTACTGCCAGGCACTGGCCGATATCTAAGAGACCGTATAGGATGCCAGCCCAAGATTTGGAGGAAATTAAGAAGCAGATTAAGGAGTTACTGGATAAAGGTTTTATTCGCCCAAGTTCTTCGCCTTGGGGATCACCAGTACTTCTAGTGGAGAAGAAGGATGGATCTTTAAGAATGTTTGTTGACTATCGAGGATTGAATGAAGTAACCATTAAGAACAAATACCCGTTGCCGATGATCAACGACTTGTTTGACCAATTGCAAGGAGCTAAGGTATTTTCCAAGATCGATTTGCGATCAGGATACCATCAGTTGAAGATTCGGGAGCAGGATATACCCAAGACGACTTTTACCACCAGGTACGGGCTGTATGAGTATACCGTTATGTCATTTGGTCTGACTAACGCCCCAGCCTATTTTATGAACATGATGAACAAGGTGTTTATGGAGTTTTTGGATAAGTTCGTCGTGGTATTCATTGACGATATCTTGGTCTACTCAAAGAATGGAGAAGAACATAAGGAGCATTTGCGTTTGGTACTCGAGAAGCTCAGGGAACATCAGTTGTATGCCAAGTTCAGCAAGTGTGAGTTTTGGTTGAAGGAAGTTGGATTTCTCGGACATGTTATATCCGGAGAAGGTATAGCAGTAGACCCCACTAAAGTTGCCACGATGACTAATCGGGAAGCGCCAACAACAGTTGGAGAGATCCGGAGTTTCCTTGGACTCGCAGGATACTACCGGAGATTCATTGAGAATTTCTCGAGGATTGCGAAGCCCATGATAGAATTATTGAAGAAGGATACCAAGTTTATTTGGACTGAGGAGTGTGAGGCTAGCTTCCAAGAGTTGAAGAAGCGTTTGGTTACCTCACCAAAGATTAATCCTGCCAGACCAAAGCAAGGATTACGAAGTTTATTGCGACGCTTCACGTCGAGGACTTGGAGCAGTGCTTATGCAGGAGGGAAGAGTTGTTTCGTATGCTTCACGACAGCTGAAACCTCACGAATTAAACTATGCCATGCATGATTTGGAGTTAGCAGCCGTAGTGCATGCATTGAAAACATGGAGACATTTCCTCATTGGAAATCATTGTGAGGTGTATACGGATCACAAGAGTTTGAAGTACATCTTCACGCAGTATGAATTAAATCTCAGCAGAAAGCGAGATGGTTGGAGCTCATCAAGGATTATGATATGAGATTGCATTACCACCCCGGAAAGGTTAACGTGGTAGCAGACGCGTTGAGCCGTAAGAGTCATGTTAACATCCTAATGACCGGAGGTTTACCAAAAGAATTAGCCGAGGAATTTCGGGAGCTATGTTTGGAAATAGTTCCGCGAGGCTATGTAGCAGCGTTGGAGATTCAATCTACTTTGATGGACAAAATCAGAGAAGCTCAAAGGACAGATAAGGAAGTTGCTTCTATTAAGGAGAAGATGAGCAAGGGAAAAGCAAAGGGATTTCGTGAGGATGAGCACGATACCTTATGGTTTGAGGACCGCGTTTACGTACCAAGAGATACGGAGATTCGGAAGTTGATTTTGCAAGAGGCACATGATTCACCAGATTCGATCCACCCGGAAATACCAAGATGTATTTGGATTTGAAGGATACTTTCTGGTGGACCGGAATGAAGAAAGATATCGCAGAGTATGTAGAAGTTTGTGATGTGTGTCAGAAGGTGAAAGCAGAACATCAGAAGCCAGCAGGATAATTACAGCCATTGCCTATACCCGAATGGAAGTGGTATAGGCTAGGTATGGATTTCATCACGGGATTGCCCAGGACCCGTTCAGGCTATGACTCAATTTGGGTTGTAGTCGATCGTTTGACGAAGGTAGCTCATTTCATTCCAGTAAAGACTACCTACAACAGTGCCAAATTGGCTAAGATATACATGACAAGGATTGTATGCTTGCATGGAGTTCCGAGGAGTATCAGACGATAGAGGAACCCAATTCACCTCAAAGTTCTGGAAGCAACAGTAACGAAACTTTGGGAACCAGACCGAGTTTAGCACAGCCTTTCATCCACGCATGAGATGGACAAACAGAGAGAGTCAAACAGATCTTAGAGGATATTCTGAGAGCTTTTGATTTAGATTATTGATCAATTTGTGATGACTACTTGCCCTATGATGAGTTTTCTTATAACAACATCTACCAAACCAATTTGAATATGGCACCTTTCAAGCCTTGTACGGAAGGAGGTGCGTAACCCTTCTTGTGGGATGAAGTTGGAGACCGCCAGTTGTTTGGACCAGATTTGATTAAGGAGTCTGAACGGAAAGTAAAGTTGATTCGCGATAGGCTCAACGTAGCCCAGTCAAGATAGAAGAGCTATGCAGATTCAAAACGCAAGAAGATAGAATATGAAGCCGGAGACAGAGTTTACCTTTGAGTATCTCCGCTTCGAGGAGTTAAGCGTTTTGGTGTTAAAGGAAAATTAGCGCCACGTTTTGTGGGACCATACAAAGTTTTGGAGCGCATGGGAGAAGTTGCGTACAAGTTGGAACTACCCGAAGGATTGTTAGGTGTCCATGATGTGTTTCATGTTTCTCAGTTGAAGAAGTGTCACGCAGAGATGGCGGATATACCACTGAGAGATACTTTGCCACTAGAGGCGATTCAGTTGAGTAACGATTTGACCTATGAGGAGAAACCAGCCAGGATTCTCGAGTTTGCCAGCCGAGTCACCCGCAGCAAGGTCATTAAGTTTTGCAAAGTTCAGTGGAGCCACCACACTGAGGATGAAGCCACCTGGGAGCGAGAGGAAGATCTGCTTAAGGACCAGTCTCACCTATTTTCTAGCCAACCTGAATCTCGAGGGCGAGATTCATCTTAAGGGGGTAGGTTTGTAACATCCCAAATTTTCAATTTGGAATGTTATACATAGAGCATCATTGCATATCATATTTTTGTTGCATTTCTGGCTCTATCCTAGAAATTCTACACAACACAAGGACCCACGGAGAGAGTTGGGAATTTCGTTATTTTCATATTTGAGTTTTCTCAAATTTTGAAAATAGGATCATTTGATTTTAATTATTTTATCTTCAATTATTTATACTATCAAAATATGAGAGAGGTAATAAAATGACTTTCCCAAAATAAAGAAATAATGAAGATTTAATAAAAAAATCAAATAAGATTTATTTCAGAGTTTTTCTCCTTTTTATTTGAATTTAGGAAAATGCGCATTTTTCAAAATTGCATTTAGACCCCAAATAAATGTTCATCTAGTCCGGCTTGATTTTAGAAGCCGGGGAAATTTATTTCGGGATTTTTAGAGTATGTTTAGTATTTCTTTTTATTTTTCTTCTGCGCGGAATTATTTAAAAAAACGCGCACCGACCTACGGGCCGTGTCCGCCTGGGACACCCGGCCCGCGGGGGCTTTATAAGCCGGCCCACCCGGGTGTCAAACCCTAGCCGCCAGCCCGCCATTGCTGGCGCCGCGCCGCCGCCGTCACGCCGGACGCCGCCGCCGCCGACCCGTCGCCCGAGTCGCCGCCGCCGCCGCCCGCCAACCCCGCCGCCCGAACCCGCCGGACCCCGTCGCCGTCGCCGGATCTCGCCGCCGAGGTTCGCCGCGCCTCGACTTCCGTGCCTTCGGTTTTTTTTAAAAACCAAACGGTTTTCGTCGTTTTTTTTTCTTTAGATCGGTTTTTTCGGTTCGGTTAAATAGCGAACGTTCGTTCGTTCGTTCATTTTTAACGACGCGTTCGTCAGATTAGTTTTGTTAACGAACGTCCGTTTGTTAACCTGTTCGTCGTTTTTCTTTTTCTCGGATTTAATCCGCGATTTTTCTGATCGCGATTCCTGATCCGATTTCGTTTTAGTATAACTTTTCGCTCGTTTATCGGAATCAGGCGATTCAAGCGCCTGGAGTTTCGTCTCGAAACCCTCTTTCCGAATAACCAACTTAAACAAGGTTTTGCCTCTGTAAAATTTGAGTTAGACCAAGATTAGTAAAACTGAGCTGTTTTCTTTCGTCGTTTGACTTTCGTTGCTTCGTTTGATTTGTTTGTTTTTCCAAACCGGAGTTCTTAAGTTGAACTATCTGGTTAGATCTATTTGAGTTTTACCTGTGCATTAGATGAGTACTTATTGTATGCTTGTTTGTTTGTCTGTGATAGAATACCCGGAGTGCGCCGCCTGTTACTTGGAGTCTCTAGGTTTCGCGGATCATCAACAAGGCAAGTAACACTTTGATCATACTCTTTTCTACTACCCAGTTTTATTGCATTAGATCAATCCACAAACATTGCATGATTAGGATATAATTAAATTGTGGGTTTTGGGAAGTAGTTTGAGGTAGTACCTATTACATGTTTATATTCAAACCTTTGGGAGTTACTTCTACGTTTGCTTATTATGCCATGCTATGCTAGTAGACGTGGATTGGGTGAGTGTATTCCATGACAGATGTGAGATTGTTAAATTAATGTTTTATTTAAGGTGGCAACTTAAACACACATCTGGGTGGATTCAGCACCTGGTTTCCATCGAGACTTGCCTGTATTTCTTCGGACCGCCACCTGTGCTCAAAGGGATCATGAGATTATTCATGCTAGAAACTTCCGTGTGCAGCCACATGATACTATGGGCTCTAGCATAGTTGACTAAGTTGTGCGAACTCTTACGGGTGGACTAGCTGATGTAGGGGTTGTAGGTTGGTACGGTCTACCCACATGTAAGGTGCTAGCGCTTCTGAAAGACTATGTTTCGGTCATCCGTTTCTCAAACACCATGTAGTGCGAGAAATCAAACGGAGGAGATCGAGTCTTGTGTGCACAAACCTCTGCAGAGTGTATAAACTAATCATGGTTAGCCGTGTCCCCGGTTATGGACATCTTGAGTATCTAGTATTTGGATTATCATGTGAATCTCATCATGTTACTCTAATTAATATTGTTGGGTTTAATGAGTACTTTTAATTGGGATTGAGGATGCTGTCAACCATTCTCAATGTTCAAAAACCACCATGATAGTTAAATAAATTTATTCCTTTGCAGTAGGGAAAAGTTGGCTTTACGCAAAAACTGTAACCATAGAGCTTTCCACCAGCCATATATGCATGTAGTATAGGCTTATTCTTCCATTATTCTCTATGTGTTACTTTGCCAGCATATTCCATGTGCTGACCCGTTTTCGGGCTACAACGTTTCATGTTGCAGACTTTTCAGACGACAAGTAAAGTGCTTAGGTCGTGGTTCTATACTCAGTGATGCCGTTGGAGTTGATGGACTCACTTTTCTTCCAAGCCTTCCGCTGTTATCGTTATTAGATGGCCTTAAGCCATTTTTATTTTGTTAAGTTATCTCTTGAGACATTCGATGTACTAAGTGTGTGATTGCTACTCTGTTATAAATCCTTCGAGTACTGTGTGGTGTCAGCATTACTGATCCAGGGATGACACTTGAGCACAGAGATCAGACTGTTTGAGGTCTGGTCGCTACAGTATCTATAATTTTTTATTGTTCCATGCTATTATATTATATATTTTGGATGTTTAATGGGCTTTACTAAGCACTTTTATATGATTCTTGGGAGTAACCTATTAATCCAGAGCCCAGTGCCAGTTTCTGTTTTTTCCCTTGATTCAGTGTTTCGAAGAAAAGGAATATCAAACGGAGTGCAAACGGAATGAAACCTTTGGGAGAGTTATTTTTGGAACGGATGCAATCCAGAAGACTTGGAGTATACGTAAGGGAAGCAACAAGGAAGGCACGAGGCAGGGGGGCGCGCCCACCCCCCTGGGCGCGCCCTCTAAAGGAAATATGCCCTAGAGGCAATAATAAAGTTATTATTTATTTCCTTATTTCATGATAAATTTTTTATTATTCATGCTAGAATTGTATTAACCGGAAACATAATACATGTGTGAGTACATAGAAAAACAGAGTGTCACTAGTTTGCCTCTACTTGACTAGCTCGTTGATCAAAGATGGTTTTGTTTCCTAGCCATAGACATGAGTTGTCATTTGATTAACGGGGTCACATCATCAGGAGAATTATCTGATTGACTTGACCCATTCCGTTAGCTTAGCACTTGCGTTTAGTATGTTGCTATTGCTTTCTTCATGACTTATACATGTTCCTATGACTATGAGATTATGCAACTCCCGTTTACCGGAGGAACACTTTGTGTGCTACCAAACGTCACAACGAATCGGGTGATTATAAAGGTGCTCTAGATGTGTCTCCGAAGGTACTTGTTGGGTTGGCGTATTTCGAGATTAGGATTTGTCACTCCGATTGTCGGAGAGGTATCTCTGGGCCCTCTCAGTAATGCACATCACTATAAGCCTTGCAAGCATTGTGACTAATGAGTTAGTTGCGAGATGAGGTATTACGGAACGAGTAAAGGTACTTGCCGGTAATGAGATTGAACTAGGTATGGAGAGACCGACGATCAAATCTCGGGCAAGTAACATACCGTTGATAAAGGGAACAACGTATGTTGTTATGCGGTTTGACCGATAAAGATCTTCGTAGAATATGTAGGAGCCAATATGAGCATCCAAGTTCCGCTATTGGTTATTAACCGGAGAAGTGTCTCTGTCATGTCTACATAGTTCTCGAACCCGTAGGGTCCGCATGCTTAAAGTACTGTGATGATTTGTATTATGAGTTTATGTGTCTTGATGTACCGAAGGTAGTTCGGAGTCCCAGATGAGACCGGGGACATGACGAGGAGTCTCGAAATGGTCGAGATGTAAATATCAATATATTTCTCGACTATATTCAGACATCGGAAAGGTTCCGAGTGATTCGGGTATTTTCGGAGTACCGGGGAGTTACGGGGATTCATCGGGAGAAGTATTGGGCCTTATTGGGCCATACGGGATTAAAGGAGAGAGGCCAAAAGGAAGGAGGCGCGCGCCCCCCCTCTGGTCCGAATTGGACTAGGGGTGCAGCCCCCTTTTCCTTCTCCCTCTCCCCCTCTTTCCTTCTCTCCTACTCCGGAAAGGAAAGGGGAATCCTACTAGGACTTGGGAGTTGAGGGAGTCCTGGACTAGGGGGTGTCCGGATAGCCGAACTGTCATCTTTGGCCGGACTCCTAGACTATGAAGATACAAGATTGAAGACTTCGTCCCGTGTTCGGATGGGACTTTCCTTGGCGTGGAAGGCAAGCTTGGCGTCTGGATATGTAGATCTCCTACCGTTGTAACCGACTGTGTAACCCTAACCCTATCCGGTGTCTATATAAACCCGGAGGGTTTTAGTCCAGAGGGACTAACAACAATCATACCATAGGCTAGCTTCTAGGGTTTAGCCTCCTTGATCTCGTGGTCGATCTACTCTTGTACTACCCATATCATCAATATTAATCAAGCAGTGAGTAGGGTATTACCTCCATCGAGAGGGCCCGAACTCGGGTAAAAACATCGTGTCCCTTGTCTCCTGTTACCATCCGCCTAGACGACGCAGTTCGGGACCCCTACCGAGATCCGCCGGTTTTGACACCGACATTGGTGCTTTCATTGAGAGTTCCTCTGTGTCGTCACCTATAGGCCCGATGGCTCCTTCGATCATCAACAACGACGCGGTCCAGGGTGAGACTTTTCTCCCTGGACAGATCTTCGTATTCGGGGGCTTTGCACCGCGGGCCAATTCACTTGGCCATCTGGAGTAGATCAAAAGCTACACCCCTGGCCACCAGGTCAGATTTGGGAGTGTGAACTACACGACCGACATCCGCACAGACTTGATCTTCGACGGATTCGAGCTACAGCCAAGTGCGCCGCACTGTCTCAATGGGCATGATCTAGCTCTTCGCCGAACAGTGCCTTGGAAGCCGCACCAGAGTCCGCTCCGACCCTTAGCTCGGAGCCGACTCCCCCGATCGAGGACGAGTGGTTGGACACCTCCTAGGGGGCTACGATCTCAACGGCGATTGAGCCAAACTCCATCCTTGTCCTTTGCGAAGACTGTGACTCCAAGGCGCCGGACTCCTCTCCGGACTCCGAACCCTCCGCGCCCTTGCCAATCGAATCCGATTGGGCGCCGGTCATGGAGTTCACTACCGCGGACATCTTTCAGCACTCGCCCTTTGGCGACATCTTGAATTCACTAAAGTCTCTCTCTTTATCAGGAGAGCCGTGGCCGGACTACGGTCAGGAAGGTTGGGATGTGGACGATGAAGAAATTCAACACCCACCCAACACCCACTTTGTAGCCACCGCCGAAAGCTTAAACGACGTGCTCGATTTCGACTCAAGACATCGACGGTATGGACGACGATGTAGGAGACAACCATGAACCAGCACCTATAGGGTACTGGACAACCACCTCATCCCATGATGTATACATGGTGGATACACCTAAAGGAAGTGACGACAAGGAACAACGGGACACCACGAATGATAAACCCCTCGAAAAGCAGTCAAAACGGCAACGTAAACGCCGCACCAAGTCCCGCCTCGACAAAGACCCAGCCATAGAGCAGGGCGAACCGGTGGACGATTTAACATGCTATCGAGCAACCGTCCGAACAGGACAACTTGGATAAACAACCCGTCCCCGGCGAAGATAATAGTCCGGACGATCTCACGCAGGACAAATTGTTGGAGCAGAACAACCTCCACAAAAGGCTCGTCGCCACTGCGCGTAGCCTGAAAAAGCAGAAGCGGAAGCTCAAAACAGCGGAGGATGCACACAGAATCAGATGGAGCAAAGTACTCAACACCGCAGACAAATACGGCGATAAATGGCCAACAAAGAGCTACCCAAAGATAAAACTATCGCCGAATTTGATGAGGAGGCCGAGAGCCCCACAATCAAAAAGCAAGAAGGCCACCACTGCCGGATGGACGACCCCACGGCAAACAGAGAACGGCAAATGGCGCCGCACACAAGCCGGTACGCAGCGATCCGCATAAGGATTCACATCAAAAGGATGGCCCGATTAGGTCCATCTATGGGCCGAAAGCAAGCCCTTCAAAGAAATGCAACACGAAATATCCAACATCACGGCACACCCTAATATAGGGGTGCCGCACACCCCCTGTGTTTCACCGATGAGGTGCTGGATCACGAATTCCTAGCAGGATTCAAACCCGTAAACATAGAGGCATACGACGGAACAACAGACCCTGGAGTCTGGATTGAGGATTACATCCTCCACATACACATGGATAGAGGAGATGATCTCCACGCCATAAAATACATACCCCTCAAGCTCAAAGGGCCAGCCCGACATTGGCTCAAAAGCCTCCCTGAAAATACCATTGAAAGTTGGGAAGAGCTCGAGGATGATTTTCGGGCAAATTTTCAAGGGACTTATGTCCGTCCTCCGGATGCAGACGATTTAAGTCATATAACTCAACAACCCGGAGAGTCAGCCCGCAAATTCTGGAACATGTTCCTCACCAAAAATAACCAAATAGTCGACTGTCCGGACGCCGAAGCCTTAGCAGCTTTCAAACACAATGTCCGAGATTTAATGGCTCGCATGGAACACCTCGGCCAGAGAAGCCGAGAACCATGGCTGCACTAACAAGCCTCATGACCCGCTTTTGCGCGGGAGAGGATAGCTGGCTAGGAAGATGCTGTACCAGCGACCCAAGTACATCCGAAGTCAGGGATGGGAATGGGAAACCACGACGCAGCAAGGACCAGCGCCGGATTAAGGGGAACGGTCCAAAGAGCGCTGCGGCGATCCAACGATTCAAAAGCTCATGGCAGAACAATAAAAAACGGCCCCTTAAGGACAATAGCGATAAGCTATCCAACTTAAACAAAATCTTGGACAAGATATGCCAAATCCACAAGATACTCCGGAAGCACGCAAACCATACCCACAGAGATTGTTGGGTCTTCAAGCAGTCCGGCAGACTCAATGTCGAACACAAGGGGCTCGACACACCAAGCGAGGACGATGACGAACCCCACAAGCAGAGCACCGGAAAACAAAAGAATTTCAGACAAGAGGTTAAAACAGTAAACTCACTTCACGTGATAAAAGGGAAAAACAGAGCGGCACCCACTAAAATGCGCGCCGCACAGACAACCCTAGCGGAGTACCAACACTGGTCAAAACCAATCACCTTCGACCATCAGGACCACTCCGAAAGTATCCGGAACGCAGGATGGACTTCCTTGATATTGGATCCTATAACCAACGGATTCCAATTTACACAAGTCCTCATGGATGGCGGCAGTGATATAAACCTGATATATCAGGACACAATCCGCAGGATGTGGATAGACCAAACCAAAATTCGCCATAGCAACACCTCCTTCAAAGGGGTAATGCCAGCCCATATGCCCATTATGCGGGCTCCCTACTACTAGAAGTTGTGTTCGGCTCATCCGACAACTTCCGCCCATAAAAGTTAACCTTCTACATCGCCCCATTCGAAAGTAGCTATCAAGCACTACTGGGCGTGAAGCTTTCGCCCGCTTTAACGCAATACCGCATTATGCATCTCTTACACTTAAAATGCCCGGTCCACGCGACATCATCTCATTAAAAGGGAGTATTAAGTGTTACTCGAGCACGGAAGAACATGAGACTACCTTGACAGCCCCACACCAATCCGCCTCCACTAATCAAAGCACCTGAATAGGTCATTCAAACCCCGGACACGGCTAGACGAGTCCGACGCCTACTAGCGGCATGCCCCCATACAAGGGGCTGCACGCACGTACAACAAGAGACAATAAAGCTCAATTTTATTCACCTTCCGAACCATACTCTGTTCATTTAATATAAAGTACATTTCTCGCACGATATTTTTCTTTTCAACTAAGTTCTTCTCTTCTACAGATGAACACTGTGCTACACCCGTCCAAGATACGGCACAACGGAGACACAGGCACAGACGTGCAGCAGGGACCCATCGCAAGGATTCTTTTCAGATTAAGACCCTGCGTAAACCTTTTTTACTGTCTCTTGTTGATACACATCCCCCGGTTTCTTATTCTAACCGAGGAGGAGGCTGGCGTTTTGCCATCGGCTGCACCGGAATTTTTGCGCGTACCTGGACACCAGGGGCTTAGGGCATTATTCTGCCCGTTTTCATAAACACCGAATACCTTAGGGAGTGTTCGGCGTCTCGAGTTAGGCCTTATATGCATCAGCTCTGAATCATGTCTTTGGTCAAATGTTGGGTTTGCCCGGCTCCCATGTTTTGGTACCTTACATTCCGTTATATCGGCTAAGGTAGCACTGGGAGAACCACTGCGATTGTGCCTCGGTTGAGCTGGGTTGAGCACCTCAGTGGAGAAAGCTAAAACTGAATGTCATGATACAGCGTGAGACTGGTCAACCACTCGATGACCCAGCGGAATGTTTAGAATTCCTCAAGATTGACGAAGGGCCGCTTTCGGCCAGCACATCTGGCGCCCGAATTCGGAGAGCGCGGTGCCCCTAGGGGATATATAGTAGCCCCACCATCGAGCTCCTATGGCTAAGTGAAAGTGTTAAAGCATTATAGTCCGGTTGCCTAGTTTGCTACGCTATCACCTCCTTCATAGAACCAAGACGTTGGTTTAAGTGTGAAAACGCGCCTTTTTTGCAAACACCCCCGCACTATGTGCGTGGGGGCTGAAGCCGAAGACTGCCATCTTTCAGGTTATATACACATATACATCAATGGTCATACAGAGGCGTTTTAATACTTGAACGCACAAGTATAAAAAAGCTCTTATATTATATTGAAACATTGTTTTCACAAATCATACATGTCATTTAAACATAATATCCTTCGAAAGCACTGCGTCTCTATTAAACGTAGCGCCTGCAGGACTTCCTCAAAATAGTGCTCGGCGGTACTAAACCTGTCCGAATCTTGGGATGCAACGTCGGCGGCCTTCATCTCCGCCCAGTATGTCTTGACACGGGCAAGAGCCATCTGCGCTCCCTCAATACACGACGACTGCTTCATTGCGTCGATACGCGGTACCGCACAAGGAACTGCTGCACTAAGCCAAAATAACTCTTCGGCTGGGGTCCGCCTGGCCACAAATGAGTCATGACATGCTTCATGGCCAGTCCGGATAATCGATTCAGCTCGGCCCATTCGGCCAACCGATCGGTCAACGGAAGAGGACGCTCCGGACTATGGAATTGCGACCAAAATAGCTCTTCCCTTGTTTGCCCCTTCTGGCCTCAGAAGCGCTCAATCGCGTCCGCAGCGCTCGCCGCTAAGTCCAGATAAGCATCCTCCGAACTCCACAGCTTGTCCAACTGAGCATACTTCGGATCCGTATATTTCCTCCGCAGCAGAAACGATTTTCCACCCGCAATATCCCGGCCCGACTCAGCTCCTCCTTGGCAGCTCTCATAGCGGAGCGGGCATCCTTAACCCGGCGGTGGCCTTTTTCAGGTCCTCTTGCTCCGCTTGACGTTCTTTTTCAAGAACCCCGCAGCGGTCGGTAGCATTCTTCAACTTTATGGCCATATCGGCCATTTCCTCTTGCTTCGGTAAAGGAGCAGCCTGCTCGCTTTTAGCTCTTCGGCCGCCCTCAAAGCAGCCGCATTACTATTTCTGGCTTGCTCTTTAGCTCGGGCGAGTTCCGCCCGCAGCTCCTCCACAGCAGCGGCACCACCTGCATTAAGCTTACAAGTAGTAAGGCACGGGCGTCAATCTCCCTTACCAGGCGTCCGCGAAGAAGACGCATACCTTGTGACTCGTCAAACCGCTTATTGACAAGCGCGATGTCCGCATCTGCCTCGTCAAGTTGCCGCTTTAGTTCGGCAAATTCATCAGTCCGGCTGGCCACCGGACGCCCCGCCACCTATTTAGGAGCGGCAATATGTTATAACTAAGATGACGATCCTCGGCACACTGTCAATATTGACAACATACCGAGTCTCAGCGGCTACTATCTATACATGGCGCATTCTATATGCATAACTGTCAGAAGGTACATCGTTTTTGCGTACCTCGAACCCCGTCAGTAAGCTTCTTACGGCTTCATGCAATCCGCTCTCAGCAGATTCAATTCTTTCAATCACCGTACCCATTAGCGCACGGTGATCTTCTGAGATAGCCGCTCGCCCAAGCAGATCCTTTAGCTCCTCCGACCGCACGCCAGTTGGCGCCGGACCTTCCGGCCCCGCCGGACTCGGGGAAACCCTCCGCGACGACACCTCAGGGTTGTCCGCCTCGCATGAAGGTGCGACAAGTGGAGGTGTTTCGCTCTCCATCATCTCCGGAAGAAGATCCCCCGAAGGCGAGCTCTGCTGAGAAGGGCTGAGATCCGAACTACAAGGTATAATTTCGGTTATCTTCAGAAATAAATACAGGGATGTCCTTTATTACAAGACCCCTTCTTTTTACTTACGGCTCGCTGGAGGGCTGATCCCCTTGGGGAAATAGTGCGGCTGGGGTACTTCCCAGCGCCGAACTCTCTGACGAAGATTTCTTTCCCCTCATTGGGGCCTTGACCTCCGGATCTTCCGAAGCGGTCCTCTTCTCTCCTTGGAGGGTGGGACTTTTGATCCCTCCTTCCTCAAAAGCCTCCTTCATGGAGGCAGTTGCTTCCCCGCTCCCCCCTTCGCCTTCTTCAAAAGGCGCGGCCTTCAGCATCCTGGTCAGCATGGGATCCGGCGTGGTCTCTGGGAGGGGAGCCGGACACCTTATCAACTTTGCCTTCGCTATCCACTCATGTTCAAGAAACAACTCCTTTAAAGGCAAGTTTATGATAAATGAAAGGACAGCCTGTCCGGGTACAGGACTACTTACTTGAGTATCTAGGCGATTGCAGCTTAGTCCTACGTCCTCCCCAGTCCGGACACTTCTCTTGTGATCCAAGAACAGTTTATACATCTCCACGGGCGTCGTACTCCATAAAATGTTGGAGAGCTCGTGGTCCCTCCGGATTAAATTCCCACAAACGGAGGGGGCGACGCTTGCAGGCGTAAGGCGCCGAATCAACATAACCTCGCGCATCGCGACCAGATTGATCTCTCTTTCTTGGAGGTCTCGACACGACCGCAATAGAGGAACGTCCTTGGACGGCCCCGGCCGAGCCCCCGGTTGACCCATGATGCCAGCTGCTGTGGTGGACCTGAGCGGAAGGCGGGTGGCGCCACCCATTTGGTGCCCCTGGGAGCGGTGATATAAAACCACTCCCGTTGCCACAAACCAAGCTCCTCTTGAAAAGAGCCCTCGGGCCACGGAGCATCAGCACACTTGCATATGACCGCCCCTCCAAGACGCTGCTTGTTGCCCTTGATCATCTTCGCTCCACCTTGAAGGTCTTGAGCCACAATCCAAAGTGAGGGGTAATATGGAGGAAGGCTTCACATACGACAATGAATGACGAGATATGGAGGATGGACTCGGATTCAAGTCATGGAAATCCAGACCATAATAAAACATGAGCCCTCGCACAAAGGGATCCGTCAGGGAAGCCTAAACCCGAAGGAAGTGAGACACGAACACCACGCCTCGCCGGGCTCGGAGTGGGAATGACCTGCCCGGAGCAGGCAGCCTATGCGCGAAATCTCGTTGGTTAGATACCTGGCGTCACGCAACTTTAGCACATCTTCTTCTGTGACGGAAGAAGACATCCATCGGCCGAGCTGGTCGGAGCCGGACATCGTCGAAGGTCCGAAGCACCAAAATCTGAAGCTTTGGGTGTTAGAACTCGAAGCGCGAGGCAAACTCGATGGAGGGTGGAAAAAAGAAGAGGGCATTGGTCTCATTATAAAGAGGTTGAATACCAAGAGCCCTCCCCGTGGTCGATTGGGACTCGCCGATAGAGGAGGCGGCAACAGCACGGTTGGGTTACCCACGCCAAGATTGATGAGAATCCCGAATAAGGGGGCACGATCTCCGCTTTGATAAGACGCGTGATGAAACCGCCTCGCTAAACGCGCTGAGGTGGACAGTAAAAAACGATTCGAATAAAGGCCTGGCCGTGGTGTGATGTCACGCCGCGGAATACGTCAACATATCTGTGCAAAAGTTATTCTTTCTACGGTAGTATGTGGAACTTGTTTTGCAGAGACGGGCACTATCCTTGTGTTCGAAACCTTCTATGAAGTATTCAGAGTAGGAACCGGCCTTGCAATGCCGAAGACAATATGCGCGCCGGACTCGTCGTCATTGAAGCCTGGTTCAGGGCTACCGAGGAGTCCTGGACTAGGGGGTGTCCGGATAGCGAACTACCATCTTTGGCGGACTCCTAGACTATGAAGATACAAGATTGAAGACTTCGTCCCCGTGTCCTGGATGGGACTTTCCTTGGCGTGGAAGGCAAGCTTGGCGACACGGGATATGTAGATCTCCTACCGTTGTAACCGACTCTGTGTAACCCTAACCCTATCCGGTGTCTATATAAACCGGAGGGTTTTAGTCCGTAGGACATACAACAATCATACCATAGGCTAGCCTCTAGGGTTTAGCCTCCTTGATCTCGTGGTAGATCTACTCTTGTACTACCCATATCAACAATGTTAATCAAGCAGGAGTAGGGTATTACCTCCATCGAGAGGGCTCGAACCTGGGTAAAAACATTGTGTCCCTTGTCTCCTGTTACTATCCGCCTAGACGCAGAGTTCGGGACCCCCTACCCGAGATCCGCCGGTTTTGACACCGACAGGAGTCCTAGTAGGACTCCCCACACTTGGCGCACCCCCTCTAGGGCCGGCCTCTCCCTCCCTCCTTTATATACGGGGGCAGGGGGGCACCTCTAGACACAACAATTGGTCCCTTGATCTCTTAGCTGTGTGCGTTGCCCCCTCCACCATAATCCACCTCGATCATATCGTAGCAATGCTTAGGCGAAGCCCTGCGTCGGTAGCATCATCATCACTGTCGTCACGCCGTCGCGCTGACGGAACTCTCCCTCGAAGCTCTGCTGGATCGGAGTTCGTGGGACGCCATCAAGTTGAACGTATGCTGAACTCGGAGGTGTCGTGCGTTCGGTACTTGGATCGGTCGGATCGTGAAGATGTACGACTACATCAACCGTGTTGTCATAACGCTTCTGCTTTCGGTCTACGAGGGTACGTGGACACACTCTCCCCTCTCGTAGCTATGCATCACCATGATCCTGCGTGTGCGTAGGATTTTTTTTGAAATTACTACATTCCCCAACAGTGGCATCCGAGCCAGGTTTTTATGCGTAGATGTTATATGCACGAGTAGAACACAAGTGAGTTGTGGATGATACAAGTCATACTGCTTACCAGCATGTCATACTTTGGTTCAGCGGTATTGTTGGATGAAGCGGCCCAGATCGACATTACGCCAGACGCTTTACGCTGGACTGGTTCTACCGACGTGCTTTGCACACGTGTGGTGACGGTGTCTGTTTGTCCAACTTTAGTTGAGCGAAAAGTAGCTACGCCCGGTCCTTGTGAAGGTTAAAACAACACTAACTTGATGAACTATCATTGTGGTTTTGATGCGTAGGTAAGAACGGTTCTTGCTCAGCCCGTAGCAGCCACGTAAAACTTGCAACAACAAAGTAGAGGACGTCTAACTTGTTTTTGCAGGGCATGTTGTGATGTGATATGGTCAAGACATGATGCTAAATTTTATTGTATGCGACGATCATGTTTTGTAACCGAGTTATCGGCAACTGGCAGGAGCCATATGGTTGTCACTTTATTGTATGCAATGCAATCGCCCTGTAATTGCTTTACTTTATCACTAAGCGGTAGTGATAGTCGTAGAGGCAATAGTTGGCTAGACGACAACGTGCTACGATGGAGATCAAGGTGTCGCACCGGTGACGATGGTGATCATGACGGTGCTTCGGAGATGGAGATCACAAGCACAAGATGATGATGGCCATATCATATCATGTAGCGACCTGACCCGAATGGATCAAGTCTCTGTGCTTTCGTGTCATCCCTGGATCGGTATGCTGACACACACAGTACTCGAAGGATTTATAACAGAGGTAAATCACATGTATAAATAACGTAAATACTATTACCTCAATCCAAAAGATAGCGGAAGCAACAAGGTTGTGGATTCCCATCAACACCAACGGCAAAGTTGAGTATAGGAAATCGTAACCCTAACGTATCACTTACTGTCGTTGCGAAAAGTCTGCAAAATGAAAAGTTGCAGCCCGAAACGGGTCAGCACATGGAATATGCTGGCAATGTAACACATAGAGAGTAATGAAAGAGTAAGCGTATACTACATGCATATATGGCTGGTGGAAAGCTCTATGGATACACTTTTTGCGAAAAGCCAATTTTTCCCTACTGCAAAGGAATAAATTTATTTAACTATCATGGTGGTTGTTAAACATTGAGAATGGTTGAGAACATTCTCAATCCCAATTAAAAGTACTCATTAAACCCAAACAAATTATATTAAGTAACGTGATGAGATCAACAGGATAATCCAAGAACTAGTTACTCAAAATTGTCCATAACCGGGGACACGGCTAATCATGATTAGTTTATACACTCTGCAGAGGTTTGCGACTTTTCCCCACAAGACTCGATCGCCTCCGCTTTGGTTTCTCGCACTACATGGTGTTTGAGAGACGGATGACCGAGACATAGTCTTTCAGAAGTGTTTGCACCTTACGATGGGTAGACCGTACCACCTACAACCCCTACATCAGCTAGTCTACCACTGTAAGAGTTCACACGACTTAATCAACTATACCAGAGCCCATAATGGCTTGTGGCTGCACACGGAAGTTACTAGCATGAATAATATTATGATCCCTTTGAGCCTGGGTGGCGGTCCGAAGAAAAACAGGCAAGTCCTGGAAACCCAGGTGCCTAGACAGGCAAGTCCTGGAGTAACCAGGTGCCTCAATCCACCCAGATGTGTGTTTAAGTTGCCACCTTAAATAAACCACTAATTATCAACCTCACATCTTTCATGGATATTCACTCAACCAATCCACGTCTACTTGCATAGCATGGCATAATAAGCAAACATAGAAGTAACTCCCAAGGGTTTGATAATAAAACAGGTAATAGGTACTACCTCAACTACTTCCTATCCCACAATTTAATTAGATCCTAATCATGCAAGTGTTTGAGGAATAGATCTAATTCATAAAGCTGGGTAGTAGGAAAAGTATGATCAAGTGTTACTTGCCTTGCTGATGATCCGCGAAACCTAGAGATTCGAAATAACAAGCGGCGCACTCCGGGTGATCTATCGCAGACAACAACAAGCATACAATAAGTACTCATCTAATGCATGGGTAAATCTCGAACAAAAGATCTAACCAGATTGTTCAACTTAAGAACTCCGGTTTGCAAAAATAAACGAATCAAACAAAACAACGGAAAACAACCGTCGGAAGAAAACAGCTCGGTTCTAGCAAGTTGAAACTAGGTCAAATTTTACAGTAGCAAAACTTTGTTTAAGTTGATTAGTCGGAACGGCGGTTTCGAAACGAAACTCCGTGCGCTTGAATCACCTGATTCCGATAAACGAAAGCGAGAAGATAAACTAGAACGAAGATCGGATCTGAAATCGCTATCGAGAAAAATAGCGGAATAAATCCGATGAGAAAGAAAACGACGAACGGTTGAACGAACGGACGTTCATTAACGAAGCAAACCCGGTGATCTCGTTCGTTAGGACGAACGGTCCGCTAACGCTTGCATAAACAAAACCGGAAAGTAAAACCGGCGAGAAAAACCGATCTAGGGTTTCGAAAGAAAACCAAACGAAAAACCGATCTAGAAAACTGAATAAACCGAACGATTTATGAAAACCGAACCGAGGAAAAGAAAAGGTGACGCGTGGCTGGGCTAGTACCTCGAAGAACGAGGGGCTCGGGCGGCGGCACTGCTGCCGCGGAGGAGAGGAGAGGTGTTGGTTTGATGTGTTAGAGGGGTGCTTGGGTATTTATATTGGGAGGGAGGTTTTTGCTTGGGGTAGGGGACAAGAAATAGACTAGGATTAGGAAACAAGAGGAAAAAATCTAGAAACAAATACAGAATAAACGGAAATAGGACAAGAGTCCTACTAGGATTAGGAAAAAGGAAGCGGCGGCTCCCTGGTGCGGCGCGCGCGATGGCCTCCTAGCCTTGGCCGGCCGGTGGCTTGCGGCTTGGGCCTTTGGCCCAAGGCGCTGCGGGATTTTTTTAAAAACATTTTCCAGGCAAAATAAAAGTAATAAAACCAATATAAAAATAATATTATATAGGCATATAGTATATCAAAATTTGCAGAAAAAGATTTCCTACAACATGGACATTTCTATAGCATTAAGTAAAATTCACACAAATTCAAATAAAGCAAAGAGTGCTTCTGGTCCAATAAAATCCAACAAAAATCATTTTAAAAATACCAAAACGAATTCAAATTTATTTCTCTCCAATTTTCTGATGTAGGGAATCATGTTACCCTATTTTCCATATATTTTATTTTTGGAGAAAAATAATTTGAATAAAACTCAAATAACTCCAAATGGAAAATAAATTCAAAAGAACTTTGAATTTATTTCTTTGAAACTCCCAACTCATATTTCATATGTTTTGAAGAAGTCATTTTATCTTCGCTCGTGAAAATCATTGAGTTGCATAAAGTTTCAGAATTGGAAATATTTTCCAAATGAAATTCAAATATTTTCAACACCCCTTGTCATTTAAATAAATGGAAGAAGTCATGTCATCTTCTCTCCGTGGTTTTGTGATGAAAAGAATTTGAATTCCCGAAGATCATAAAAGCAAAATGAAAGTTTGGGAAAGTCCTTTTATTCCCTCTCATTTAACTTTCAAAAAGTTTCAAATTCACTCACTTTCAGTCAATCAATCAAACAATCAACCAAACTATCTATTTGTTTATAACATTCCAAAATTTAGAATTTTGGGATGTTACATATCACTTATATTGATTGCATGTGATGTTTATCGTTTATGCATCTTATTTTGCTGAGATCGATGGTAGCATTATAAGATAATCTCTCACTAAATTTCAAGGTATAAGTGTTCTCCCTGAGTATGCACCGTTGCGAAAGTTCTTCGTGCTGAGATACCACGTGATGATCGGGTGTGATAGGATCTACGTTCAAATACAACGGGTGCAAAATAGTTGCACACGCGCAATACTCAGATGAAACTTGACGAGCCTAGCATATGCAGATATGGCCTCGGAACACTGAGACCGAAAGGTCGAGCGTGAATCATATAGTAGATATGATCAACATAGTGATGTTCACCATTGAAACTACTCCATCTCACGTGATGATCGGACATGGTTTAGTTGATTTGGATCACGTGATCACTTAGATGATTAGAGAGATGTCTATCTAAGTGGGAGTTCTTAAGTAATATGAATAATTGAACTTAAATTTATCATGAACTTAGTGCTGGTAGTATTAGCGTATCTATGTTGTAGATCAATAGCTCACGTTTAGCTCCCCTGTTTTATTTTGATATGTTCCTAGAGAAAACTAAGTTGAAAGATGTTAGTAGCAATGATGCGGACTTGGTCCGTGATCTGAGGATTAACCTCATTGTTGCACAGAAGTATTTTGTCCTTGATGCACCGCTAGGTGACATAACTATTGCAGGAGCAGATGCAGACGTTATGAACGTTTTGACAAAAGCTCGGTATGATGACTACTTGATAGTTTAGTGCACCATGCTTTACGGCTTAGAACCGGGACTTCAAAGACGTTTTGAACGCCATGGAGCATATGAGATGTTCCAAGAGTTGAAATTAGTATTTCAGACTCATGCCCATGTCAAAAGGTATGCACTACTAGAAAAAGGCCTACTAATGGCGCACCGGTTTTGCCTACTAATGGCGCATTACCGGTGCGCCATTACTAGCACGCCATTAGTATACCAGATACTAATGGCGCACCAGTGGTGCACCATTAGTATAGCCCACGGTGCGCCATTAGTATCTGGTATACTAATGGGGCACCACATAGAAGTGCGCCATTAGTATCTGGTATACTAATGGCGCACCACATAGAAGTGCGCCATTAGTAACAATTTTTTTTCAAATTTTTTTTCAAATTTTTTTCAGAATTTTTTTTCAATTTTTTTTTCAAAATTTTCTTAATCTCGATTCACTATGGCTTAATCTCGGGTCAATATGCTTAATCTCAGGTCAAATCACACTCCGTGGTCAAACTTCCCAAAAGGTCACCCATCCTCACACTACTCCAACCCAAGCACGCTTAACTTCAGAGTTCTATCCAACCCCAAAGAATAACAGCTCACTTCACAGTCACTTGTTGATATATCTAGCATATCAATCTTGTTATACCTCGTTGATGTCTAGGACTTTGTTCATGTTCATGACTATGATGAAATTTTGAAAAATATTTCAAACTTCCTGGTCATATTACGTATCATTTTTTGAAAAAAAATTCAAAACAAAAATTCAAAAGAAAAATTCAAAACCAATTTTTTTTCTGTTACTAGTGGCGCACCACATCCACGGTGCGCCACTAGTAAGTTTGAAATTTTTTGAATTTTTTTGCCGCTAGATCTTGAAAGCCCCGTAACTTTTTTTCTGTTAGGTTTTTGGGGATTTTCGAGTAGATGATTTTTCATATAAAAAACTTTTTCATATAAAAAACTTTTTCATCCGATTTCGTATGCAAAAGTTATGCCCATTTTACAAATTTCCAGAGAGATTTTGCAAATAAAGTAGAAATTCATATTTGTAAATTTTCCCAAAAACTAGAGCACATATCACATGGGAAACATATTTTCTTTTATTTTTTTGACATTTCCATCATTTTCTTTTATTTTTTTAAACTGAAAAGGCGATCCACCGGGGGGGGGGTGCATTCGGTGTTCGGGCAAGTTAGTAATGGCGCACCACGCCCACGGTGCGCCATTACTAGTTAAACTAGTAATGGCGCAACCACACCCACGGTGCGCCATTACTAGTTTTGAAAAAAAATAAAAAAAATTGATATTTTTTTTGATATTTTTTTGAAAAAAACTTAGTAATGGCGCACCAATGGAAAGTGCGCCATTACTAGTTAAAACTAGTAATGGCGCACCGAGACATGGTGCGCCATTAGTAACAAATTTTTTTTATTTATTTTTACTTTTTTTTCAAAACTACTAATGGCGCACGACGGATGTGGTGCGCCATTACTATGTCAATTAGTAATGGCGCACTATGCAACGGTGCGCCATTAGTAACAAATTTTTTTATGTTTTTTCAAAACTACTAATGGCGCACCACACACCGTGCGCCATTAGTAATATATTACTAATGGCGCACCGAGACATGGTGCGCCATTATAATATAGTAATGGCGCACCACATCACAGGTGCGCCATTAGTGGCCATTCCATCTATAGCCCTTTTTGTAGTAGTGATGAGACCTTTGACAAGTACTTTGCCTACAAGATGGAGGAGAATTGCTCAGCTAGTGAGCATGTGCTCAGAATGTCTGAGTACTACAATCACTTGAATCATGTGGGAGTTAATCTTCCAGATAAGATAGTGATTGACAGAGTTCTCTAGTCACTATCACCAAGTTACTAGAACTTCGTGATGAACTATAATCTGCAAGGGATAACGGAAACGATACCCAAGCTCTTCGTGATGCTGAAATCGACGAAGGTAGAAATCAAGAAAAACATCAAGTGATGATGATTGACAAGACCACTAGTTTCAAGAGAAGGGGCAAAGGGAAGAAGGGGAACTTCAAGAAGAACAGCAAGCAAGTTGCTGCTCGAGTGAAGAAGCCCAAGTCTGGACCTAAGCCTGAGACTAAGTGCTTCTACTGCAAAGGGACTGGTCACTGGAAGCGGAACTACCCCAAGTAATTGGAGGATAAGAAGGATGGCAAAGTGAACATAGGTATATGTGATATACATGTTATTGATGTGTACTTTACTAGTGTTTATAACAACCCCTCAGTATTTAATACTAGCTCAGTTGCTAAGAGTAGTAACTCGAAACGGGAGTTGCAGAATGAACAGAAACTAGTTAAGGGTGAAGTGACGATGTGTGTTGGAAGTAGTTCCAAGATTGATATGATCATCATCGCACACTCCCTATACTTTCGAGATTAGTGTTGAACCTAAATAAGTGTTATTTGGTGTTTGCGTTGAGCCTGAATATGATTTGATCATGTTTATTGCAATATGGTTATTCATTTAAAGTCAGAGAATAATTGTTGTTCTGCTTACATGAATAAAACCTTCAATGGTCATACACCCAATGAAAATAGTTTGTTGGATCTCGATCGTAGTGATAGACATATTCATAATATTGAAGCCAAAAGATGCAAAGTTAATAATGATAGTGCAACTAGTATGTGGCACTGCCATTTAGGTCATATTGGTGTAAAGCGCATGAAGAAACTCCATGCTGATGGGCTTTTGGAATCACTTGATTATGAATCACTTGATGCTTGCGAACCATCCCTCATGGACAACATGACTAAGACTCCATTCTCCGGAACAATGGAGTGAGCCACTAACTTGTTGGAAATAATACATACCGATGTATGCTGTCCAATGAGTGTTGAGGCTCACGGCAGGTATCATTGTTTTCTGACCTTCACAGATGATTTGAGCAGATATGGGTATATCTACTTGATGAAACATAAGTCTGAAACATTTTGAAAAGTTCAAAGAATTTCAGAGTGAAGTAGAAAAACATGATGACAAGAAAATAAAGTTTCTACGATCTGATCGCGGAGAAAAATATTTGAGTTACGAGTTTGTCTTCAATTAAAACAATGTGGAATAGTTTCACAAATTCGTGCCACTTGGAACACCACATCATAATGGTGTGTCCGAACATCATAACCGTACTTTATTGGATATAGTGCAATCTATGATGTTTCATACCGATTTACCACTATAGTTTTGGGGTTATGCATTAGAGACAGATGCATTCACGTTAACAAGGGCACCATCTAAATCCGTTGAGACAACACCGTATGAACTGTTGTTTGGCAAGAAACCAAAGTTGCCGTTTCTTAAAGTTTGGGGTTGCGAAGCTTATGTGAAAAAGTTTCATCCTGATAAGCTCAAACCCAAATCGGAAAAATGTGTCTTCATAGGATACCCAAAGGAGACAGTTGGGTACACCTTATATCACAGATCCGAAGGCAAGACATTCGTTGCTAAGAATGGATCCTTTCTAGAGAAGGAGTGTCTCTCGAAAGAAGTGAGTGGGAGGAAAGTAGAACTTGATGAGGTAACAGTACCTGCTCCCTTATTGGAAAGTAGTTCATCACCGAAATTCTGTAACTGTCACTCCTACACCAATTAGTGAGGAAGCTAATGATGATGATCATGTAACTTCAGATCAAGTTACCACTAAACCTCGTAGGTCAACCAGAGTAAGATCCGCCCCAGAGTGGTACGGCAATCCTGTTCTGGAGGTCATGTTACTTGACCATGACGAACCTACAAACTATGAAGAAGCGATGGTGAGCCCAGATTCTGGGAAATGGCTTGAGGCCATGAAATCTGAGATGGGATCCATGTATGAGAACAAAGTGTAGGACTTTGGTTGACTTGCCCGATGATCAGCAAGCCATAGAAAATAAATGGATCTTCAAAATGAAGACAAACGCTGATAGTAGTGTTACTATCTACAAAGCTAGACTTGTCGAAAAGGGTTTTGACAAAGTTCGAGGTGTTGACTACGATGAGATTTTCTCACTCGTAGCGATGCTTAAGTCTGTCCGAATCATGTTAGCAAATTGCCACATTTTATGAAATATGGCAAATGGATGTCAAAACTACATTCCTTAATGGATTTCTTAAGGAAGTGTTGTATATGATGCAACCAGAAGGTTTTGTCGATCCTAAAGGTGCTAACAAAATGTGCAAGCTCCAGCGATCCATTTATGGACTGGTGCAAGCCCCTCGGAGTTGGAATAAACTTTTTGATAGTGTGATCAAAGCACATGGTTTTATACAGAATTTTGAAGAAGCTTGTATTTACAAGAAAGTGAGTGGGACCTCTGTAGAATTTCTAATCTTATATGTGGATGACATATTGTTGATTGGAAATGATATAGAATTTCTGGATAGCATAAAAGGATACTTGAATAAGAGTTTTTCAATGAAGAACCTCGGTGAAGCTGCTTACATATTGAGCATCAAGATCTATAGAGATAGATCAAAGGCGCTTGATAAGTTTTTCAATGAGCATATACCTTGACAAGTTTTTGAAGTAGTTCAAAATGGAACAGTCAAAGAAAGAGGTCTTTCCTGTGTTACAAGGTGTGAAATTGAGTAAGACTCAAAGCCCGACCACAGCAGAAGATAGAAAGAGAATGAAAGTCATTCCGTATGCCTCTTCCAAAGGGTTCTATAAAGTATGCCATGCTGTGTACCAGACCTATTGTATACCCTACACTGAGTTTGGCAAGGGAGTACAATAGTGATCTAGGAGTAGATCACTGGACAATGGTCAAACTTATCCTTAGCGGAATAAGGATATGTTTCTCGATTATGGAGGTGACAAAAGGTTCGTTGTAAAGAGTTACGTCGATGCAAGCTTTGACACCGATCTGGATGACTCTAAGTCTCGATCTAGATACATATTGAAAGTGGGAGCAATTAGCTAGAGTAGCTCCGTGCAGAGCATTGTAGAGATAGATATTTTCAAAATACTTATGGATCTGAATATGGCAGACCCGTTGACTAAACTTCTCTCACAAGCAAAACATGATCACACCTTAGTACTCTTTGGGTGGTAATCACATATCGATGTGAACTAGATTATTGACTCTAGTAAACCCTTTGGGTGTTGGTCACATGACTATGTGAACTGTGGGTGTTAATCACATGGTTATGTGAACTATTGATGTTAAATCACATGGCGATGTGATCTAGATTATTGACTCTAGTGCAAGTGGGAGACTGAAGGAAATATGCCCTAGAGGCAATAATAAAGTTATTGTTTATTTCCTTATTTCATGATAAATGTTTATTATTCATGCTAGAATTGTATTAACCGGAAACATAATACATGTGTGAGTACATAGACAAACAGAGTGTCACTAGTATGCCTCTACTTGACTAGCTCATTGATCAAAGATGGTTATGTTTCCTAGCCATACACATGAGTTGTCATTTGATTAACGGGGTCACATCATTAGGAGAATTATGTGATTGACTTGACCCATTCCGTTAGCTTAGCACTTGATCGTTTAGTATGTTGCTATTGCTTTCTTCATGACTTATAAATGTTCCTATGACTATGAGATTATGCAACTCCGTTCTGGGAGGAACACTTTGTGTGCTACCAAACGTCACACCAGAATCGGGTGATTATAAAGGTGCTCTCTGGTGTCTCCGAAGGTACTTGTTGGGTTGGCGTATTTTGAGATTAGGATTTGTCAATCCGATTGTCGGAGAGGTATCTCTGGGCCCTCTCGGTAATGCATATCACTATAAGCCTTGCAAGCATTGTGACTAATGAGTTAGTTGCGAGATGATGTATTAGTATTACGGAACGAGTAAAGAGACTTGCCGGTAACGAGATTGAACTAGGTATTGAGATACCGACGATCAAATCTCGGGCAAGTAACATACCTATGATAAAGGGAACAACGTATGGTGTTATGCGGTCTGACCGATAAAGATCTTCGTAGAATATGTAGGAGCCAATATGAGCATCCAGGTTACGCTATTGGTTATTGACCGGAGACGTGTCTCTGTCATGTCTACATAGTTCTCGAACCCGTAGGGTCCGCACGCTTAAAGTTCTGTGACGATTTGTATTATGAGTTTATGTGTTTTGATGTACCAAAGGTAGTTTGGAGTCCCGAATGAGATCGGGGACATGACGAGGAGTCTCGAAATGGTCGAGACATAAAGATCGATATATTGGACGACTATATTCGGACATCGGAAAGGTTCCAAGTGATTCGGGTATTTTCGGAGTACCGGGGAGTTACGGGATTCACCGGGAGAAGTATTGGGCCTTATTGGGCCATACGGGAATAGAGGAGAGAGGCCAAAAAGAAGGAGGCGCGCGCCCCCCCCTCTGGTCCGAATTGGACAAGGGGTGCAGCCCCCTTTTCCTTCTCCCTCTCCCCCTCTTTCCTTGTCTCCTACTCCGGAAAGGAAAGGGGAATCCTTCTAGGACTTGGGAGTCCTAGTAGGACTCCCCACACTTGGCGCGCCCCCTCTAGGGCTGGCCTCTCCCTCCCTCCTTTATATATGGGGGCAGGGGGCACCTCTAGACACAACAATTGATCCCTTAATCTCTTAGCCGTGTGCGGTGCCCCCCTCCACCATAATCCACCTTGATCATATCGTAGCAGTGCTTAGGCGAAGCCCTGTGTCGGTAGCATCATCATCACTGTCATCACGCCATCGCGCTGACGAAACTCTCCCTCGAAGCTCTATTGTATCAGAGTTCATGGGACGTCATCGAGCTGAACGTGTGCTGAACTCGGAGGTGCTGTGCGTTCGGTACTTGGATCGGTCGGATCATGAAGATGTACGACTACATCAACCGCGTTGTCATAATGCTTCCGCTTTCGGTCTATGAGGGTACATGGACACACTCTCCCCTCTCGTTGCTATGCATCACCATGATCATGCGTGTGCATAGGAAATTTTTTGAAATTACAACGTTCCCCAACACCCTCCACCCTCGTGGGCCCCTCGTGGCTCCCCTGACGGACTTCTTTCGCCTATATATATCCATATACCCTAAAAACTTCAGGGAACAGAATAGATCGGGAGTTCCGCCGCCGCAAGCCTCTATAGAAACCAAAAACCAATTGGGACCCTGTTTCGGCACCCTGCTGGAGGGGGGAACCCTCACCGGTGGCCATCTTCATCATCCCGACGCTCTCCATGACGAGGAGGGAGTAGTTCACCCTCAGGGCTGAGGGTATGTACCAGTAGCTATGTGTTTGATCTCTCTCTCTCTCTCTCTCTCTCTCTCTCTCTCTCTCTCTCTCTCTCTCTCGTGTTCTTGAGGTTATACGATCTTGATGTATCGCGAGCTTTGCTATTATAGTTGGATCTTATGATGTTTCTCCCCCTCTACTCTCTTGTAATGGATTGAGTTTACCTTTGAAGTTATCTTATCGGATTGAGTCTTTAAGGATTTGAGAACGCTTTATGTATGTCTTTCACGTGCTTATCTGTGGTGACAATGGGATATCACGTGATCTACTTGATGTATGTTTTGGTGATCAACTTGCGGGTTCCGTGACCTTGGGAATCTATGCATAGGGGTTGGCCCACGTTTTCGTCTTGACTCTCCGGTAGAAACTTTGGGGCACTCTTTGAAGTTCTTTGTGTTGGTTGAATAGATGAATCTGAGATTGCATGATGCATATCGTATAATCATACCCACGGATACTTGAGGTGACATTGGAGAATCTAGGTGACATTAGGGTTTTGGTTGATTTTTGTCTTAAGGTGTTATTCTAGTAAGAACTCTATGATAGATCGAACGGAAAGAATAGCTTCGTGCTATTTTACTATGGACTCTTGAATAGATTGATCAGAAAGGATAACTTTGAGGTGGTTTCATACCCTACAATAATCTCTTCGTTCGTTCTCCGCTATTAGTGACTTTGGAGTGACTCTTTGTTGCATGTTGAGGGATAGTTATATGATCCAGTTATGTTATTATTTTTGAGAGAACTTTCACTAGTGAAAGTATGAACCCTAGGCCTTATTTACTAGCATTGCAATACCGTTTTCGCTCACCTTTATCATTAGTTACCTTGCTGTTTTTATATTTTCAGATTACAAAAACCTATATCTACCATCCATATTGCAATTGTATCACCATCTCTTCGCCGAACTAGTGCACCTATACAGTTTACCATTGTATTGGGTGTGTTGGGGACACAAGAGACTCTTTGTTATTTGGTTGTAGGGTTGCTTGCGCGAGACCATCTTCATCCTACGCCTCCCACGGATTGATAAATGTTGAATGCTATCCACTTGAGGGAAATTTGCTACTGTCCTACAAACCTCTGCACTTGGAGGCCCAATAACGTCTACAAGAAGAAGGTTGAGTAGTAGACATCAGCCTCCATCGTATAATTGAAGTCCGTACACTAAATATAATTGTTGTTAGAGCGAACAAGATGTTCGTAGTATATTTACATGACCTGTCAGCCGGTGGATGTACTGGTTGTAAACTCGTGCTCCGTGCTATGGGACGTCCGTGCCTTCAGGCACATTGAATGTTTTAGCAGAAAGATTCTGAGTATTTTACCGTCACGACACTGACTCTTTGTTAGTATAGTACCATGCTCCTGATAATGAACTCGTCAATGGGAACCTTTCCAATACCGAAGCAAGTCCGTGATTCGTAGGCCAATAAAACAGTGTGCCTCGTGACATGACAACTGTTCTTCGTCTTTGTCTAAAAACTTCACAATCGTCCTTTTTCTAACTGAGTATCAAGAAGGTTGGTACATGTGCATGTAGAGGCCTTACTTCGGCGCCTTCTGTGCACATTTTTTTTGCACCCAGAGAGGGTTTATGCCGAGCCAGGCCTGGCGAAACGCCACGCTCGTGCGTGTAGTGGCTCCCCAACATTGCGTCCGACGCCTGCATCTATGTGCCTCACGTGACATAAGCTATGAATGTTAGGTGCCCATGGAGCCAGACGCCTGCGGGTCAAGAGAGCTCACAACGGTGCCTCTCCAGCAGAGCATTTTCACCCATGCCTCTGCCACCAAACTTTTGTGCATCCATTGAGTTGACACTCATGCCTAAGAGGCTTCATTTCCGTGCCTCCAGTGTTTCAATACACGTGCCTCACATGACACTTGTCGTGACACTTGTGGTTGCAGTGAATCCACAACCGTGCATCCATAGCTGAGTATTCGGATCCATGCCTCTGCCACCATAATTTTGTGCATTCAGAGGTTGACAATCGTACGTGCCTATAGAGGCTAGACTTCGATGCCTCCGGAGCCTGCACCCTTGTGCCTCACGTGCCACGAGCCATGGCTTTTACGTTCCCTTGGAGACACACTCCTGTGGATCCAGAGACTTCACAAACGTGTCTTTTCAATTGAGTGTTTGCAGCCATGCCTCTGCCAACACACTTTTGTGCATCCAGGGAGTTGATAGCTGGCTCTGTAGAGGCTTCAACGAGGTCCGTGCTTGTACATACTTCAATTAGGTGCCTCCAGCTCCTGCACGCACGTGCCTCACATCACACTTGCCCCTGTATCGTGGCGCCACACCCCCGTGTCTCTACAGACCGCACAACCGTGCGTCTCTAACTTATTATTTGGACACATGCCTCTCCCACCAAACTTCTATGTATCCGGACAGTTGATACCCGTGCCTCGTGAAGACACACGTCTGTCGACGCCGTGACTATTCCACCACGTCTGTCGAAATATTCTAGATTAGGTACGTATATATATTGTCGTCTTTGAGAATCATGATACCCGAACCCTCTTTCCAGATCCACCGCACAGAGAGCTGCAACGGAGGCGGCACGAGCTCAGCAATGGAGATGAAGCAGCATGCCTCTAGCAACAAGAAGACGAGAATCGCGTCTCTACCCGTGCCGTCTAACTTCGTTAAGAGGAGCGGCTATGGCCCGCCCACTGGATTCGAGAACCATACTGAGTCTGGTCTGGACCGCATCAGCGATCTCCCGGACACCATCCTCGTCGAGATCATCTCTCGTCTGCCCATAAAGGATGGCATCCGCACACAAGTGCTCGCATCTCGGCGGCGCCACATATGGCGCACCGCAGCCCTGGATCTCGACTTTCATGTGATCCCTGATACTCGTTCTACTAGATCTTTGGAAAAATATGTTGCCAAATCATCCGCGTTATCCCGGGCAAGCAAATCGTCCAGGAAACATACATCAGAAATCAATGCCGACATCTTAGTTGCAACTGCCGTAGAGAATCTGTGGCTGATGACTTCAGTCTTGCTGTATCTATCCTCTCCGATCACGCGGGCCTGATTTGCCGCCTCTGCATCCCGACAAGCTACCTCCAGTGCCAACCTTGTGGCGTTTATAAGTTGTTCCTGTCTCGGAATCTGGACAAACTCCAGGTTTTAGAATTCTACCACATATTCCCAAATGTCTTCTACCCAGGGCCCAGGCAAGCACGCATAATCCCTTCTTCTATGGCATCGCCACTGGTGTCGTGGTTTTGTCACGGCAGATGTCCTCATGAAAGGACTTAGTTGTGGAGCCATCGCTACGGGTTAACTTGAAAGGGGTTAAAGAGGACGCGAAGACACAAGAGTTATACTAGTTCGGCCCCTTCGATGAAGGTAAAAGCCTACGTCTAGTTTGTGATGGGATTGATGTGGTCTCGATGACTAGGGAGCAAATAAGCTTCGCCTAGGCCTCGAGTTGTTGTTGTTTGTCCCTTGAACCGCCCCGGGTCGTCCCCTTATATACACGGGTGACGCCCGCCGGTTCAGAGAGTCCCAATCTCCGGTTCATACGCGTATCCGGGTTGGTCTCTCTCTCTATTCCTAACTTACAGTACAAGTTTACATACCAGGCCTGTTTACGGCTACAGGTTCTAAACCGACTACGGGCCTTGGGCCCTTACTTTCATGCTTGGGCTTTTACACCGTTGAACTACTGATGAAGTTAACCCGGCCCGGATAGGCCGGTCCACGCCTAGTAGTAATATCCCCAACATTAGGCCCCAGATTGATTTGAACAGGTTCATGTCAATCCTTGATAAAAAATCTTCAACTTCAATATCTTCTTGTAATTGTTGAACCGCCGTGATATCCCCTTCTCTGGTTGCTGTAAACCGCCGTGATATCCCCTTCGGTCCATCATGACATCACCTCTGCATAAAAAGGATCAAAAAGATTCCCTTCTCATTAATGGCTATCCCGAAAATCAAGGCGACAGGCGCGCCCACTCGACCGCTTCGGACGCCTTAATTCTCGCGCCTGCCTTTCACTCCTTCCCTTATAAATATAGCCCGAGGGCCCCCTTTTCTCTTCCTCTTCTGCATCTTCTTCTTCCTCACGACGACCTCAGCTCTGAAGCTCCGCCGCCGTCCGCGACCTTCGAGAACCGCACCAACCAAGGCCGCTGCATCAACTTTGAGTTAGATCGAGACTCATCGCCCCCCTCCGCCACAATCTGCAGCGGTATACTTCTTCTGTTCTTTGCCTTTAGATTTGCATTAAGTTTTTGCAAGCTTATCCGCAGTCCTCCATTTTTCCTCTTCTTCCTACCTTCTACCGTGGTAGTTTTAATCCAAAAACAATATAGATCTCTTGCGGTAGTCATTCCGCATCTGTTTTTAATACTAGCAGCCCTTCCTTTTCTTCTGGTAGAGTATACATCCTTCTCTGTTTTTCTTGAACGCCTTTTAAAGAACGCAGTAAAAACTGTCTTATAGACGCGCGGTAGATCCAAATAGATTTGACTATTGTGTGAAACCTGTTTCTGTCAACACTTAGCAGAAAACTTGAATCTGGGCCTTTCTGCCTATGGGCGGTTTAATCCTTGATAGCCAACCCACCATATGTCATTAGCCCTCTCTTAAACCGCCAACTGTACCTTGCATTGTAACTTCACCGGTTTAACACTGAATTTTTCACTTACAAACCGTAAACAATGAACCGGCACCTGTTTGATTTTCTTTCAGCTCCCCCCTTCCGGAATGGCGAAACAATTTTCTTCTTGCAATTGGGTTCCATCCCGGATCACAGAAACACAGCTCAACGGCTACGTCACCACTGGCGCTTTAGCCTCAAAAAATGTTCTCCACTGGCGTGTTCCGGAATCGGAATGTCCGCCGGAACCTCAAGAAGGAGAAGTGATTGTTTTTATGCAACACCTAGACCAGGGATTCACCCCGCCCGGATCAAATTTTTTTCGGGATGTCCTCGCAAGCTTCCAACTCCATCCACAAGATATTGGACCGAACTCTTTGTCCAATATATGCAACTTTCAAGTCTTCTGCGAAGTCTATCTTCAAGAAGAACCAACCGTGGAGTTATTCCGAGATTTCTTTCATTTGAACCGCCGTCTGAGTTCTCGGACGGTCCTAACACAGAACTTGGTGGCGTTTCAATCCAAAAAGGAAAGAAGTGGACTTTCCTCGGGCCAAACATCATAGCCATCCGAAAGATTGGAATCAAACCTGGTTCTATTGCGGAACACTGCTCCTAACGGAGAAAATCCCTTGCCGGGTTATCGCCCTCACCGCTTAGCAACAACCACCCATTGCCTTGGCGCTTGACTGCCGCAGAGCGGAAGAACTTTGCACCCCAAATTATCAAGCTCCGGGCTCTGATGGCCAACGGCTTAACTGGTATTGACCTTGTCCGCTGTTGGGTTTCTTGGGGCATCTTGCCATTAAGCCGCCGCCCCGGATTGAAGCACGAATACACTGGTGATGTAAAAGATCCTCAACGACATCACGAGCTATCAATAACTGAGCTTGAAGTTGCCAAGACAGTGAAGAAAATGCTCGATGAACCGATCTCCGCGTGCAGCCAAACCGGGTTGGCCCCGTTCTGCGTCTCCAACAAACCGCCCGCGGTAAGGTTCCTCTCATTGCTCTACTGATTTTGATTCCATATTGATTGTATTAATCTCTTATTAATTCTCAGGCTAACAGCTCCTTTTGGAAACGAACGAAACCGGCCCGGGTTCCTCGTGTAAAGACCAAGACCACCAAGAAATCTGGCAAGAGGAAAACCGCGGAGTCTTCTGAACCGCCGGAGGATGAAGAATCAGATGCTGAGGTAGAGCTTGACTTACTTTGTTATTTTTTCATTCATTTCTTGTGATTACAATTCCCGAGGATGACGCCGAGGCCAGCCATGCGAGAACCTGTTGAGGTAATCCTTCTTTCTTCCGATTACGATCTTGTACCGGTTAAAAGAATTCGCCGCACAGTCCGGAAAGTGAAACAATCTCACTCTTGTGCTCATTTGAATCCAAAACTTTCTTTGAAGACATAGCAAACTGAAGAACGCCGTACGACCCGGCATAGCGGTCAACAAATTACGTCGTCCGGTTTAGCTGACACACCAACCCGGAAACCAGAGGTGACTTTGTTCTCCTGAAACGCGTTATCCTTTGAAAGGTTTCTTCCGGTGCCCTCTCAATCCGTCTGACCCGAATTATCAGGCTTCTTCCAACTCGTCTGGCGGTTCATCAACCACTCAGCTGCCTCCTCTCAAAGTTGCTGCTGGGTAAGCATATTACTCCTTAATTTGTTCCTTGTATTTGTCAGTTTATCATATTCTAACCTTTGATGTTGTAGCACCAAGGCTCGTCTTAGTAAAAAGGCCAAGACCCTCGAACCTACTGTGGATGTTGATCCGGAGAAGACTCGAGAGCATCATGGTGAAAATCCCGAAGTTGCTAAAGACAACTCTGCTGGGGTTAATCAAGATGCCAATGCTAATCCGCCAGAGGTTGAACCGGATGTCCAAGTTGAGACGTCACATCCTCCTGCTCCACCGAGTCCTGCAGCAGAACAACGGGACTCAACTGCTGATCCGCCAAGCCCGGGTATGAAAGCGCCAAGCCCAGGTAAAAATGCCAATCCGGCCAGCCTGACCAAAGATGATGATGTCATAGTTACGGGCACCGCATATACCGCCCCTGGCAATCCGGTTGCTCTATCAAAGCACAACGCCAAGGAAGAATTTACTGCCATGAGCAAATGGAAGGAAAAAACTGATCTGTCAGCTTATGACAATTTCTCTGCCCAAGATCTTCACTCTGGCTTCCTGAACCGTCTCTACACAAGCCGTGATTTCGAAGCCGGTCTGGTAAATCTTATGAAGGCGCGCTATGAGGTAAACAGTTATGCCTTTCTCTTGTACCTTCATTGCATAGTAGCCCCCAAGGGCGTGTTTGTAATCTTCTTTCAAGCCGGTACCTGATATAGAACTCAATACTTTCAGAGTCCAGTGTTGTAGCCCCCAAGGGCCGGTTCAACTTAGTATAGTTAAACCGGGACTTAATATAAAACTCAATGTTTCAGAATTCACTGATGTAGCCCCAAGGGCCGATTCAACCTAGTATAGTTAAACCGGGACTGTAATTTATATCGCCGCAGCAGAACATGTTCGAGCAAATAGCCATTAGCCCCCAAGTGCCAAGTTGAATACCTGTATTGAGCCTGGGACTTTGTGATTTTATTGGCAGATGAAGATCAAATATGCATTAGCCCGCAAGGGCCAAGTGTCTGACTAGTTATGCGCTTGGGACTTGTAATGAAACTACTAACATGCTCCCTTTTTGTCGCAGAGTGAGATACGCCAACAAACCTCACAAATCAATGATCTTCATGTAAATCTGAAATCTCCACAAGCACAAACCTCCAAGGCCAAGGATGAGCTGAAAACCGCCTTGACTACTATGGAGCAGCTCAAGGAGTGGTTTAAGTCCGAGCGGGCCAACTGGGATACTGAGAAGGCGGGCTTGCTAAAACGGGCGGAGGATCTTTGAAGCAGCCATTAAACCGATGTGGAAGAGCTCAACTGGATTAAGGCACCAAATTAATGCCATGACCTCTGCAATATTTGGTAAGCAATGTTTCACCAAGGTTGTGATGAATATTCCGTTTTGAAATTTCCTCCGGTTTAACCTGAACTTTCTTAAACCGGTATAGGTAAGCGCATTGCTCATCTGGGCTCTGACATGCGGAAGAAACTCAAGGCCGCGTATACGCTAATTGAACAGCTGTATACTGGCACCCAGTGAGTTATTTGCGCCACCTATTATGATAACACAGCTCCGACATTGATCAAGGATACACTGGACCGGCTATCTATGATACCGGCACAGATAGAAGAATTGAAACCATCCGCTGCCCGGGCCGGCACATTATTGGCACTAACTCGCGCCAAAGCATGGATAGCTGACCTTGATCCGGCTGACATAGCCAAAGGCTTCCCCGGTGCTCAAGAAAATGGCGAAGCATTTGATAATGATGCTCTCAAACGGGGAACAAGGGAGATGCGTCCTCTGGCGAGTCAACTGGCAGGAGAGGCCAACCTGACGGTTCACCGCTCCTTCTACGACGCGAACAACAGACGGGTTGAAGCCGTTATTCCGGAAGTGCAGAACCTTGTTCCACCAACCCGTAAGCACGCTTATGCCCCTGACGTTGATCCGGCTAAGCTTATAAGTGAAGAGGCTGTCTTTCAGGCTTTAACCCGGATTGACTGGACCACCAATGACTTCCGGCCATTGGATGGTGAGGAGGAAGAAGTTGAACCGACGCCAGACGACCCATCTTCTTCACGTCAACCCGACAATGAAGCTTAATCCGTCAAGCCGGTTGATGCATCAGAAGCTGCCTGTTATGACGCCATTCCAAATTTTGGGCCTCTGAATGCCTTGTAAATGGATAGCCATCACTTTTGTTTTTAATATGCCTTCGTGCAATGGTGCGGACTCCTTTGATTGAATGATCGAAACCTTCAATTTAGATTGCCTGCAGTCACAAAATCTTAAACTGCCACAACGGTCTATGCCGCCAGCCGGTTGTGACATTCATATATATATGAAATGAAATATTGAGGTATATAATCAAAATTTTGTGATACAAAATACCTGCCGTCGCTGGGCATGAAGTTGGCTTAGCCAATCTTGAAGCGGAGGTTGTATAAACCATTACCGTCAAAGGAGAAAACAGCTCTGTGTTTATAATACCGGTTTACCATGTAAACCGTGTCGAATCATGACAAGCCCCCTGTTACTCCATGACGGGATGTTAACAGAAAAAGTCAAACCGGAAGAATTATCTCCGGATTAAAAATGGACCGAATTCCGTCAATTGACAGCTTGAAACGGTTTAAAAAACGTTATCGGTTTAAGAAACGCAACAAAGTCAAATAATAGTTATGAAAAAAAATATTGAAGCAAAGGTAATGATAAAACCGTTTGCAAAAAGAGGCTTTACTGAGCCGATCAGATGGTGTTACCGTGGTCGGACACGACCAAGCTCCCAATAAGGTATAGTCATGGTTCAAGTCAGCCAGGTCCCCAACTGAAACCGTGGCATTATGCCGATCAAGTGGCGTGGCAATGGTTCGGGTTCGACCAAGCCCCCAAGTGACTCTATGGCCTTAGGTAGATCAAGAGGCATGACTGGTTCAGACTTGACCATGTCCCCAAGTGATCTAGTGGCTCTCGCCTATCAAAAGGTGTTGCATTGGTTCGGACACGACCAAGCCCCCAAGTGATATCATAAAGCTTTTGAAAAGCAAACTCAGGGGGTAAACCGGAGGCCGCTTTAAAACAGAACAACTCCATGTAACCACGCATGATGTAATGAAGGCGATACCCGCTTTAGTTGAGGCTCTGGTTTATTACTTTATTCATAATATATACAGTCATAATATGTACATAAGTAGAGCCGATGGCTCAGGTATAATAAGGCCGAAGATGAGCTATGTTCCACGGCCTGTTGGTCTCCTCCTCTGACGTGCGTGAATCTTTATGCTCTCGAACATCGATCAGATAGCACGATCCGTTGTGCAGATTCTTGCTGATCACGAAAGGTCCCTCCCAAGGTGGGGATAGCTTGTGCATATTAGTCTCGTCTTGGATGAGTCGAAGTACCAAATCTCCTTCTTGAAAAGTTCTGGTTCTGACCCGGCGACTATGATAACAACAAAGATCCTGTTGGTAAATCACCGAGCGGGCAGCTGCTATGTCACGCTCTTCATCCAGTCGATCCAAAGCGTCCTGTCGTGCCGTCTCGTTATCCGCTTCAACATAAGCTGCCACACGAGGTGAGTCATGACGGATGTCACTGGGGAGAACCGCCTCCGCTCCATAAACCATAAAGAACGGCGTGTATCTCGTGGATCTGTTAGGCGTAGTATTTATACTCCATAACACAGATGGTAGCTCTTCTACCCAACAACCCGGTGTCCTCTGCAAAGGGACCATAAGCCGGGGCTTGATGCCTCTCAAGATCTCCTGATTGGCTCTCTCCGCTTGACCATTGGACTGTGGGTGAGCTACTGAAGAAATGTCAAGACGGATGTGCTCACGTTCGCAGAACTCCTTCATGGCACCTTTGGACAAATTGGTACCATTATCTGTGATGATCTTGTGGAAAACCAAACCGAAAATCACCTTTTTGATGAACTGAATCACGCCGTGGCGCATCACACTTGCTAATGTGTTACGCCTCTACCCACTTTGTAAATTTGTCGACCACCACCAACAAGTGGGTCTTCTTGTCCTTGGACCTTTTGAAAGGTCCAACCATATCCTGCCCCCAAGTCGCAAACGGCCAAGTAATTGGAATCATCCTCAATTCTTGGGCTGGTACATGAGCATGTCTGGAAAACTTTTGGCAACCATCACATCGTCTGACCAGATCTTCCGCATCAGCATGGGTAGTCAACCAATAGAAACCGTGGCGGAACGCTTTAGCCACCAAGGATTTTGAACTGGCGTGGTGACCACAATCTCCTTTGTGGATCTCACGCAATATTTCTGACCTTCCTCGGGGACACGGCGTTGAAACGCATACGACACACTTCAATGATGCAACTCGCCATTAACAATGGTCATAGACTTAGATCGCGAACTATCTGCCGCCAACGTCTCATCTTACGGTAACTTCGCCCGGTTCATGTACGCCCGGATAAGGGAGCGTCCAATCCGGAGTGACGTGCAGAGCTGCCACCAATTGAGCCTCCGGATCAGGAACAGCCAAATCCGCTTCACCAGGGAGCTTGACTGACGGATTGTGCAGTACGTCGAGAAAAACATTGGGCGGGACCGATTTGCGTCGAGATCCCAACCGGCTTAAAGCGTCCGCCGCTTCATTCTTCCGACGGTCCACGTGGTCCACCTGATAGCCCTTGAAATGACCTGCGACAACATCCACCTCACGCATTTATATGCAGCCATGAGTGGGTCCTTTGAATCCCAAGTGCCAGACACATGTTGAGCCACTAGGTCCGAGTCACCGAAGTACTTAACCCGGCTTAGATTCATCTCCTTAGCCATCTGAAGACCATGGAGCAAGGCTTCATACTCAGCTGCATTGTTAGTACAAGGGAACATTAAGCGGAGAACGTAACAAAACTTGTCACCTCGTGGGGAAGTTAATACGACTCACCCCGAGCCCTCCAACTGCATGGATCCGTCAAAATGGATGGTCCAATATGTATGATCCGACTTTTCTTCAGGCGCTTGCAACTCCGTCCAATCATTAATGAAATCCACAAGTGCTTGAGACTTCACCGCCGTCTGAGGTACGTACTTCAAACCGTGCGGCCCAAGCTCTATAGCCCACTTGGCAATCCGGCGATCGCCTCCGGTTACGTATGATATCACCTAAGGGAGCTGAACTGACCATCGTGATGGGGTGCCCTTGGAAATACTGCTTCAGCTTCCGGCTTGCCATAAAAACCCCATACACCAGCTTCTGCCAATGCGGATATCTTTGCTTGGATTCAATAAGCACCTCGCTGATATAATAAACCGGACGTTGAACCGGATGCTCCTTCCCTGCCTCTTTCCGCTCTACCACAATGGCCACGCTAACCGCCACAGGCGTTAGCGGCAACATATAGCGAAGCGGCTCCTTGTCGATGGGAGCGGCGAGCACAGCGGGTTGGCCAATTGCCGCTTTAGGTCCTCAATGCTTCATCGGCGGCGGGACTCGGACATAAGCGATCTGTCTTCTTCAAAGATTCGGTACAAAGGGATGGCCTTCTCTCGAGGCGGCTAATAAATCGGCTCATAGCAGCAATCCGGCCTGCCAAACGCTGTACATAATTAATACACTTAGGATTAGCAAGGTAGGTGATAGCAGAAATCTTCTCAGGATTAGCTTCAATCCCCACATTGGACACGAAAGCCCAATAACTTACTGCGGAACACCAAAAACACACTTGGCCTGGTTGAGCATCATCTTGTAAACCCGCAGGTTGTCAAAGGTATCCTTCAAATCGTCAATCAGTGTTTCCTTCTTCCTTGACTTGACCACAATATCATCCACATAGGCGTGCACATTACGGCCGATCTGTTTATGCAAGCAATTCTGTACACAACGCTGATAAGTTGCTTGGGCGCTCTTGAGCCCAAAAGGCATAGACACATAGCAGAAGGCTCCAAAGGGAGTGATAAAGCTGTCTTCTCTTGGTCCTTAACTACCATCTTGATCTGATGATACCCAGAATACGCATCCAAAAAGCTCAAACGCTCACATCCCGCAGTGGCATCAATAATCTGGTCAATGCGGGGGAGGGCAAAAGGATCTGCTGGACAAGCCTTGTTAAGATCTGTGTAATCCACACACATGCGCCAAGTGCCGTTTTTCTTAAGGACCAGCACCGGATTAGCAAGCCACTCTGGATGGAAAACCTCAACGATAAAGCCCGCTGCTAAGAGCCTGGCTACCTCCTCTCCAATGGCCTTACGCCTCTCCTCGTTAAACCGGCGGAGAAACTGCTTCACCGGTTTGTACTTGGGATCAACATTAAGAGTGTGCTCAGGGAGCTCCCTCGGTACACCTGGCATGTCAGAAGGCTTCCATGCAAAAATGTCCCGATTCTCACGGATGAACTCGATGAGCGCGCTTTCCTATTTCGGATCAAGTTGGCAGCGATGCCGAACTGCTTGGACGAATCGCCAGTCTGAAGTCAACAAGCTTAGTCTCATTTGCCGATTTGAACTTCAGGGCGGATCGTGCTTTGTAGTTGGCTTCTTCAATGGAGTCATGTCACCGGATCAACATTGTCCTTATAATACTTCAGCTCCTCGGTGGCACAAACCGACTCTGCGTAGCCGCATCACCTTCCTCACACTCCAAAACTATCTTGCGGCTCCCATGAACCGTTATTGTCCCCTTGTGACCCGGCATCTTGAGCTGCAAATAGATATAACAAGGTCGTGCCATGAACTTGGCATAAGTCGGCCGCCCAAACAGGGCGTGATATGGACTTTGAATTTTCACCACTTCAAACGTCAATGTTTCCGATCTGGAGTCATATTCATCCCCGAAGGCCACCTCCAGAGCTATTTTACCAACCGGATACGCTGACTTGCTAGACACCACACCATGGAACACTGTATTGGATGGTTTGAGATGTTTATCTGTTAACCCCATACGACGGAAGGTCTCGTAGTACAGGATGTTGATGCTGCTCCCTCCATAAATAAGCACCTTGGTGAACTTATAACCTCCCACCTGAGGTGCCACCACCAGGGCTAGCTGACCCGGATTGTCAACCCGGGGAGGATGATCCTCTCTACTCCATACAATGGGCTGCTCTGACCAGCGTAGGTAATGAGGCACGGCCGGTTCAACAACGTTGACTGCCCGCTTCTGAAGCTTCCGGTCTCGCTTGTCTAAGCCGGTGGTGAAGACGTGGTATGCGCCCACTATTCAACTGCTTTGGGTTGCTCTGATAACCCGACTGCTGCTGCTGCTGATTGTAACCACCTTGGTTATTCTGATTGTTCTGATTGTTATGTCCGTCTGGATTACCATTAAACCCTGAACCGGAATTTCCTCCACCGTAACCCGGCCCGGATCCTGAACCACTGCCGGAACCTTGATCATACCGGAAATAATTAGAACTTTTGAACTCCTGCATAATGTAACAATCCTTCCAGAGGTGATTTGCTGACGCCTCCTTCGTCCCATGCTTCGGACAGGGTTGATTCAACAAATAGTTCAAGCGGTCCGGATTGGGATTAGGCGCTCCACCTCGATTCGGCTGTTTACCCTTGCTTGGCGCCCTTGTCCTGCGTGTTGGTGTTGGCTCTGAAGTCCATGTTGCCGCTCGCTTTACGCTTGCTTCCACCATTACCGCCGAGTGATGCCGCTGGCCTTTGGAGTTGCTGTTCTTCTTTCCCTTCCTGTCTCGTCATCATCGGACTTCGGGATCCTTGGTACTATCAGAATCAGCAGACTTCACTGAAGCGACCATGAGAGTGCCCTTTTCATTACAATACTGCTTCATGCGCCCCTACTTCAACTTTAAAGGTTTAAACCGGCGGTTGCCCTCGAGGTCAAGATCGCAGAATCAGCGTTGATCCGTGCGAAGAATGTAAGATTTCAAACGCGGGCGTACACAATGGGTCGTTGACTCCTTCACCTGGACACAAGCCGCCAAGTCCACCACAGACATGGGCTGCTTACAGGTATCTTTGAAATTCTGGATAAACCGGGTCCGCAACTGGGCCCATGAACTGATAGAATTGGGTGGCAAGCTTTTCAACCAAGTACGGGTCGTTCCCTCGAGCATCATGATGAAGTACTTTGCACACGCGGCTTCATCCACATCCAGCATCTCCATGGCCATCTCATAACTCTCTATCCATGCTTCTGGAGCCAAATCGGCGGTGTAATTTGGCACGTTGCGCGGACCCTTGAAATCCTTGGGCAAGCGTACATTGCGTAAAGCAGGGATGAGGCAAGGCACCCCCAAAGAGCTAGAGGTAACCCCAGGCTCAAAGATGGTCGGACGAACCGACGTAAGCTGATAATCCTGATGCTGCACTGCTAACTCGGCCTCCCTGCATGCCTGGGCCCGGTCCACCACCTCCTGAGCGTTGTCGAACCCACCTGCCGGGTTGTTGCCACGGGGTGCACCACGCCGTGCATTACTTGACACGGCCGGTTCATCCACGTGCCTGCTATAGCTTCGGCTTGGGCGGGGGATAGAGTGGATCCGGTCACGGCTGTACGAATACGCTTCCTGTTGGACCAGAGTTATCCTAAGGAGCTCCTTGACCCGGCGCGTCTCTAGTGCCTGTGGTGAATCGCCTTCAATTGGAATTGCCTCCAGCCGTGCCGCAGCTGCGACAAGGTTATCCATCGGGTTGGAGTAGTGACCTGGAGGCGTTTGCACAGCCTGAGGCATGCTGGCTTTATGGCGAGGTAGATCTATTATGCGGGGCTGAACCGGCGCCCGTCCTGTGTGCTTCCGCCCGGTTTATCACGACAATTCTTGGTCCCGCTCCTGGGGTGTTGAAGAGATCTCTTCCCTCGAAAACTGAAGGCAAACGGGATCTGTATTTCCTCTTCATGACTTCATGCGATGCGCTCTGATCCAGCATGAGCCTATAAGCCTGTGCATCCAAAGCGGCCCGCTCTGCCGCCATCCTGGCGTCTGCAGCTGCCAGATCCGCTTTAGCCTGGGTGATTTGTTCCTTTACCTTCGCAATCTCCGTGTTATGAGCGTCCTGGTCCGCCGGGTTAACCTCTGCCGGAGCACAGCCAACGATCGAATAGTTACGATAAAACTTGAGCCGGCGGCGCCACAGGGAGCTCTGCCCGGCTGCCATCGCCGCTGTTGAACCGGCAACCATTGTCGAAGCGATCGAAGAGTGAAGTATTGCTTGTGTACCGGCCATGAATATTCCAACCCGGTTGGGCAAATCAGAGGGGTCCGGAATACTGTCACCGTCGGAACAGCCCCCAACCCGACCATCTTGTAGCTGATATAGAGACTCATTTCTCCGGTCGACGACTCGTCATCAGAGTAGACAACGGTTTCGCCACCAGATTATGATCCGTCCTCATAACTTCCTCCGTGGATGACTCCCACGAAGGCACGCTTGACGGCCGGTTTAGCTGGGCAGGTTTCAGACGCTGAGCCGTCTCGGCGAGGTCGGTGCAGATGTCCGGCTTAGGCCCCGGCTCACCGATCTTGCCGATGAAAGCGTGTATGCCACCAAAGGGGACCCGGTACCCGTACTCAATCGAGCCGGCCTCGGGGCCCCAGCCTGCATCGTCGATGTAGAGCTTGCCGCGACGACTCTTGGTCATCCGGCCCACAGCGTAGCCTTCGAGTCCTTTGAGCTTGCCCTCCAAGATCATCAAACCATCGCGCGATAGCCCCACGGTGGGCGCCAACTGTCGTGGTTTTGTCACGGCAGATGTCCACATGAAAGGACTTAGTCGTGGAGCCATCGCTACGGGTTAACTTGAAAGGGGTTAAAGCGGACGCGAAGACACAAGAGTTATAATAGTTTGGCCCCTTCGATGAAGGTAAAAGCCTACATCTAGTTTGTGATGGGATTGATGTGGTCTCGTTGACTAGGGAGCAAATAAGCTTCGCCTAGGCCTCGAGTTGTTGTTTTCTGTCCCTTGAACCGCCCCGGGTCGTCCCCTTATATACACGGGTGACGCCCATCGGTTCAGAGAGTCCCAATCTCCGGTTCATACTCGTATCCGGGTTGGTCTCTCTCTATTCCTAACTTACAGTACAAGTTTACATACCAGGCCGGTTTACGGCTACAGGTTCTAAACCGACTACGGGCCTTGGGCCCTTACTTTCATGCTTGGGCTTTTACACCGTTGAACTACTGATGAAATTAACCCAGCCCGGATAGGCCGGTTCACGCCCAGTAGTAATATCCCCAACAAATGGCATCCATCTCAAGATTTTGCTCGTCTCTCCACACTGTCACCTTGGCCATGTGCAAACTAGAAGACAATCTGGTAGAAATGCTTCGCCTCCCACTGTTTAGGATACTTTCTCTGGTGGAGGTTTATATATCGGATGTCTCCTTGCAGAAGTTCATCCACCATGGTTGCCCTGCCCTGCAGTGCCTGCTGCTTGTTTGCAACAAGAAATTATGCTGCCTACGAATAAACTCAACTAGGCTCGTAAGCATTGGTATTCGTTTTGACGGAGGAAAACTAATCATTGAGGATGCCCCTTCCCTCTGGAGACTGCTACATGATTCTGTAGACACACAATTACAAATAACAGTTGTGTCCGCGCCTATGTTGGACACCCTGGGAAAAATTTCTGAATTATCCAATGAAACAAATATCGTCATTGGGTATACAGTTATTCAGGTACTGCCTCTGCACGTTACTTTGACCTGCGTTATTCAAAATAACATGAGATTCACATCCACGAGCTAATAATATCATGTTATGTGCTCAATGAAGGGTCTCTGCATAAGTATCCTACACGCGGTGCTGGATTCTGTCAAGACCTTGTTTATCTCACAGACATGCTTTAATCTCGATGAGATTGTTGACTGGATGCGATGCTTTCAAAGCTTGCATAACATGTTTATCGAGGTGATGATTTCACACATGTTGAAAGCCCATGCACAATATACATAATATACTGGCACTAACTGCTCAGTTTGCTCTTCATATGTGCTTAGGGGGGAGGATGGGATCAAAGAGGTATAACAAACGAATGGCAGCAAAAGCAGCTTGTGTTTCTTAACGCTGGAAGACTATGAAGTCACAGATGCGAACACTGAATTTTTGACATTCTTTATTCTCAATGCTAGGATGCTACTGACCATCAGGCTTAAGTTTGGCCTGCGCAGAGATTACACTTGTGAGTTTTACAAATGGCAAGAAGAGGTACTGCAGATGGACAAAAGGGCTTCTAATTGTGCCAAGCTTAAATTAACAACAACTTGCAAGCATATGCACATGGATTTAAAAAACACAGGTGTTGAATATCTGGATTTGCCAGATCCATTCAACTGTGAATGCTTAAAACAGGTCAGGAGAGATATACTTGCGATATTGAATGAGAGCATTGTGTAAACATGGTCAAACAATTCTCACTTGTTTTGCATCGTGCCATCTGTAAGTTCTTTTTCAGGCAGTAAGATCATATTTTTAAAAATAGGGATATGAACGTTTATGATATCAATTACGTACGTGCTTTCTATTTTCAATATCGATCATATGTTTATAGACCCAGAGGTAAAATAAATCAGCTCACAGATGCTAAAAAATCAAACTAGTTTCCTCTTGTTTATCTCAGTTACTTGGCATGAAATTCTGTCTTTTAAAAGCAACATGCGTCTACTGCAAACCTGCAACTGCTGCAACCGCGCCTCTCCGAGGGACGTCCGTGCACCCCACAGGAAACGTGCATCAAGAGGTTGTGAAAATTGTACGTCCATGTGAACGTGTCACTGAAAACATTTGGAATGCACACGCACTTCCGTGCCCCTTTTAATTGCAGACATCGTATCTGTTAGAGAGACCGTGTCAGAAAAGAACAATTAGAAAACAGTATCACGGTCTTGCGTCATTTAAACATACACCAGTGCCTCTCCTAGTGAACAAGCAACTTAAAGTGTTACGAAAACATAGGCACTTCAGTGCATTTTCTCCTTGGAAAACCGTGCGGATCGTGGCTTCACTTCCCTGTCCCTCGGAGTGGCTTTGTCATGCGAAAACAACAAGGAGAATACAAAAGACGTTCATGCGTCATGCACATGTACAACTGTGCGCCAACTGCTTAAAGGCCGCGCATCTATCAATGAACACGTCACTGAGAACATTTCGAATACAGAGGCCCTTCTGTGCGTCTCATTCTTATCCTTACAGGATGATGCGCACCATGGCTTCACGTCCCTGTGCCTCCGAGAGACACCTCGGAAAACAGAAGCATGGTCGTGCGTCATGGATATGCACAACCGTCCCGCGACTGCTTAAAGACCGCTAATGTCTCAATGAACGCATCATTGAGAAACTTTGGAATGCAGAAACAAAGCCGTGCCTTATGTGCATGTAAATCCGTGTGTTTTGGGGCCGTCAGTCCGTGCCTCTGTTCTCCTAATAAGCCAATAGTCTTATCTTTGCCGCTGTACAATAGCGCTATGTCAGTGAGCAGGCGCGTATTATAACTGTCTCTTCTGTTTTGTGCCAACCCAGACCCCCACTCCCACTCACACGCTGTAGAGTTCATTGTCTCTTCTCTCTCAATTCTCCCTCTAGATCTAGGGTTAGTCCATTTTCTCTTAATTTCTATGTGAATTTTTCGCTACGATCCATTTTCCCCTCTATTGGTTTCGTCTCTTCATGTTTGAAAGCGACACATCTACGCTGTTATGCTATGAATTGCCTGGAAATTCCTTGTGATCTAGACCAAATCCGCGCAGTAAAAGGCCGTACCTGTACATGACCCGTGCCTCTTAGGGTTGGGGTTGACTGGGAGTCGGCGTTTGTGCTTGAGAACGCCACGAGCTCCAGCACCTTGCGGCGTCCAAGTCCCAGGTGAGCGATGAACTTCGCTGAGGGAGGTTCGTAGTTTAAATTGAAGCCCGTTAGTTCTTGCAAACAACGGCGGTGGCCGGAAGTCCAAGGGAGTGGCCAAACGTTGCGCTCTATTGCTTAACCTGCCACAGGGTGCTGGAGGTCGGCATTTGGGGTGCTGTTGACTCAGAGTCGGCGTTTGGGATCCTGTAGGCTGGGGGCAAGGTTAATGTTGATAGATCACTCGTTTCAAATACCACCTAGCCACACATGTTCGTGTGGTTTGCGTCAGCGACGGTAGCGTAGGGTTGCAGATGACATTGCTGGGTGTAGCTCTGACGAATTTAGATAAAATTTTATTGTTACAAAATTTTTTTGAGCTGCCTGGTGATAGACTATTGTTCCTGCTTTTTGCTTGTCTTGTCTTGAAATATACATTTGCTAAAGCTGCTTTTATAACCAAGCAGCAGAGATCCTTTCATTGATTGACATTGAAAGCCAAGATTGTGAACTGCTCTAAAAATAGTTAATACAGAATTGTGCTGAATTAAGCAACCATTTTTGGAAAATAAAATACCGATTTAATTAAATTCATATTTCATCAGTTTTTACTATCGTTGTAGAGTTGTCAAGCTTTGCACATGTATTTTTAGGAAATTGTTTGTGAACGACTATTTATGTAAAATGCCGGTTTAGCCGAATTGTTTTTCAAGTTAATATAATTTTCCTTGTGTTGAGAATTTCATATAAATGTTGTTTTGCGACATATTCTATGGGAAACCATGTGCTGTGATATATGTACCAACTTCGGTTGCCCTGGATTGGAGTCAGGCGTTCTTCACAGCGCGATAACAGTGCATCTTGCTCGATGCTTCCAAACATGCCTAGTAAGGAGAAATGTTTGGCACCCCATGCCGCCCATCAGTTACTACCAACTATTGTATCTTTCTGATGGAGGAAATAAAAGTTTCTACCATATTGTTGGAATGGAATGCCTACATTTAAGCATTTAATGAGATGTTTTCAATTTTCGATGTACCTTGTTTTATCAAATAGCAACCTATTGAAAACAATTGGTACATATATGATAAGCGCTATCTGTCTTGGTTATACGTGTCGGTATTTGTCAGCGTTCTGGGAACGGGGGTCCCCAGACTTGCCTGCCTGCGGCCTGCGGCATGGCTCAAAGGAGGCCCAAGACAGCCCATCTTCATCAACACAAGCTCAAGACCCTCATGGAAGTGACGACCAGGAGCATCCTCGTGCACGGCCTCGTCGGGTTGGCTCATGAGGAGGCGGAGAGTTCAAGGCAGGGTACCTCGCGAGGTGCCCATGACGCAAGCCATGACGACCAAGAGGCGCCCGATCGGGCGCCAGCCCGCGCAGCGTCCTCCTTTCCTCTTTGGTGCAAAGGAAGCAAGCGCAGGCGAGAGGATCAAGCAAAGGAATCCGTTTCGGTGCAACAAGACCAAGACCAGCCCCAACGGCTGGAAGGGAGTCATCGTGGAGCCCAAGCAGGCGTCATCACTAGAGCCTTTGGCAGGCGAGGACCAACTTTAGTCAGGATAAGTGTACCCGCTGTTCCCCTTCAAAATGGCCAATTGTTGGCGCCCTTCCGTCTCAATATTTGGGAAGAGGCCCAGGGCCTCCGTCTATATAAGTAGAGCTAGCCACCATAGTAGGGGGAGATCAAGGCGATCAGCATCGAGAGAGATAGAGACCCGATCCTCAAGCTAGAGCGACGGAACACCACTTAGCAGTTCATCACACCCACCAAGAACAGACCCTCATGAGGCTGTTCTTCCACATACTATTCCTCAATAGCCCCAGAGGCAATCCACCACACCACAAACTAGAGTAGGGTATTACACCACAACGGTGGCCCGAACTAGTATAAATCTCGTGTCTCTTGTGTTTTTCTTCTTAGTAGTTTAGGTCCTTGCGATTCGGCAAGGTACGAGACGGTGGAGGGTTGGATCTCTGCGCGCACCCCAGAGTTCGAACCTTAAGGGTCTGCCGGAACTCGAAATCCGACATTTGGCGCGCCAGGTAAGTGCGCCAGAAATTTGCTTTAAATCGCCTCGTTCTTCCTCGACCACCGCAACCATGTTCGGCGCTTATCGGGCTCAGCGCAGAAGCGCCGAGCCGCCTCGCCTCCCACGCCGCCCGGACGGCTCTGCCGGCGGGCGTCCTCGTCGTTCCCGTCACCTGCCGTCAACGCCGCCACCGCCCGGCGGGGAAACGAGCAACAAGCGCCGCCCCAAGACTCCGTCCCATGAGGTGGGGCGGCCGCACCGCCACGTCTTCGCTCACCCACCGCTGGTTCTTCGCCACGTCGCGCGCCCAGCAGGCTCGGAAAACCCGAGCTACGCTCATCGCGCTAACGAGCTCTGCGCTACCGCCCCGTCGACGACGTCTACGAAGAATGGCTCGACCGAGTCGCCGAACTCGTCCGCGCTGCAGGAGGCGACCCCGCGCCGTCCGTCTCGCTGCACCGCACCCCACCCCGCGCGGGCGATGAAGCTCCCGGGGCGCCGTAGCCGCCTCCTCCTCAAGACGGCGCCCTGGCCCCAAGGCGCGCGGTCCCTAGGCGGAACCCGTTCCGCCAGGCGCCGGCGCGGCAAGAACAGAGCTGCCAAGAAGTTCCTCGCCAGCAAGAAGCTGCCCGAGCGTCCCGCTCCGGCCGCGTCAAGACCTGCGCTACCCCGGCCAGCGGCGCGAGGAGGCCCACAAGACCAAGCTCTCTGCCGTCCAAGGCCCCCCGCGGCCACGGCGGGCTACCGCGCCTTCACCACCGAGCTGCGCAGCGTCGCGTGGCCCGCCAAGTTCAAGCCAGACCTGCCTCCACGCTACAACGGCACGGCTGACCCTACGGAGTTCCTCCAGCTCTACGAGCTGGGCATCTAGGCTGCCAACGGGGACGAAAGGGTCATGGCGAACTGGTTTCCCATGGCGCTCAAGGATGGAGCCCACACTGCTCTGAATGCGGCCCTGTGCACGATCTCTTCCTGGGCCGAGATGCGCACCCGCTTCATCGCCAGCTTCCAGGGTACTCGCGACCGGCCACCCGCAGTGAGCGACATGCGCCGAATCAAGCAGCAGCCTGGGGAAACCCTACAAAAGTACATCCAGTGCTTCAACAACGCGCGCCTCAAGATCCCCAGGGTAACGGAGGAGGCCATCATCTATGCCTTCTCCGACGGCGTGCAACGCGTCAAGATGAAGGAGGAGCTGGCGATGCATGAAGATCTGTGCACCTCCCTGGAGCTGTTCAACTTGGCGACCAAGTGCGCCAGGGATGAGGAGGGGCGCCTCTCCCTCCTCGAGCTGCCTGCCGCGGATCCCAAAGAGAAGAAGTCCAAGGCCAAGGACGTCAAGCGCAAGGGGGCTGCCATACTCGCGGCCGAACCAGACACCCAGCACGACAGAGATCAGCCCGAGTCCTCCAAGGGCAGCCGGTACTGCGTGTACCACGACCTCCACACCCACAACACCAATGAATGTCAAGAGCTCCGGGCTGTGCGCGAAGGAAGGGTCGGCAGACGCCCCGAGCGCAGCGACCGGGGCTACGGCCGAGGAGGAGGAAGGAATGCAGGACGCTGGGAAGACCACGGCCCGCGCCAAGGGTGGCGCTACCAACATCGCGAAGACCGCTGGCAAGACCCACCTCGTGAGGGGGGATGGAGGGATCAGCCTCGTGAGGATCGCCCGCAAGGGAACGCATGCCTCCCTCCGCTGCCGCCGCCACCAAGGAGAATCGAAGACCGTCATCAGGACGAGGGAGCTGGGGGCTTCCAGGAAGCGCGTGCGATCGCCTGCATTCTGGGCGGAGCACAGGCCCCAGCCTGTCAGCGCATCCTCAAGCAGTTCGCCTGCGAAGTGAATGTAGTCCTCCCCAAGCTCGATTCCACGCGCCCTCTCAGGTGGTCGGCGTGCGCCATCACGTTCAGCTCAGCGGATCAGCTCAAGTGCGGAGCCACAGCCGGAGTCCTCCCGATGCTTTGCTCCCCAATCATCGAGAACGTCTTTGGTCACCAAGACCCTCATCGACGGGGGAGCCGGGCTCAACGTCCTGTCTGTGGAGACATTCAACAATCTTCAAGTGCCTTACAGTCAGCTTCAGCCAACCAAGCCCTTCTCCGGAGTCACCGACGGCTCCACGGTCCCGATCGGGTAGGTCTGCTTTCCTGTCACCTTCGGGGCCCGTGACAACTACCACACCGAGCTCATCTACTTCGACGTCGCCCACATTCACCTGCCGTACGACGCCATTCTCGGGTACCCAGCGTTGGCCAAATTCATGGCCGTAACCCACCACAGCTACAACATCCTCAAGATGCCACGAAGCGGCGGAGTCATCACGGTGCCCTGTGAAGAGAGAGATGCAGTGTGCTCCCTGGAGCGAGCTTTTCAGGCCGCATCGCTGGAAGACCCAGACCACAGCAGCAGGAGGCCGCCCGAGGCCGCACCCAAGAAGAAGAAGACATCGACCGGCCCGGCTCTTCAAGAGACAGGCCCCCAAGGGTCCACATCGGGCCAGGGGGAGCCTCCTTCCATCGCATAGGAAAGCGCGCCCGGCGCCCTCCTTAGGCAGGGCTCGGGGGCTCTCCCCTGGAGGGCCGCCGACTTCGCCAAGGTCTCGAGGGAGGCGCTTGGGCACCACGTGGAGGCGTGTTTCGCAGCACGTTTCCCGCAAGAAGGAGCAAGGCAAGGAGGGCCGAACCCTCAAGAGTTCGTCAGCAAGGCCATACAGGAGCTACAGGAGTCAAGGGTCATGAGGGGCAGCCGCCGCCTACCCGCTGTGGCCTCCCATCCAGGCGAGGATGGTGGGCTGCGCGTCTGCATCCACATACCAGAGCTCAACTGAGCCGCATCTCAAGAGCGCCTCTGGCCCTCGCGAGTGGGACGTTGCGAGGGTCCGCCTCACAGCTACGTACGCATGCCTTATGGCCTGCCAAACGCGGCTGCCGCGTACCAGCGTCTCATGAGGACCATCCTGGAGGCTCAAGAGGTCGAGCACGCCGCAGCCCCGGGCAGATGGAGATGGCCCATGAGGAGCCGCCGCCGGAGCCTCCCGAGGCCCCGGGCCCGGGGGCTCGTGAGGATCGGCTCCCGCAGCCCACCGAGTCTGCTACATCAACAACCCTTCATCCCCAACATCACCAGGTGACATCTTTAAGTTTTATTTCCGGCTGGGAGCGCCTTCAGGGCCGCATTATTCCCAGGTCGCGTGGGTCCGTCTCTGCGGCATGTATCCCTTTGATTTCATGTCGTTAGCCTATCCTGTTGGGGGCGCCCCTCGGGCTGCATCATCCCCAAGCCGCTCGGGCCAGTCCCAACGGCATGTATCCTTCATGCTTTTTCCTTAGGATTATGCTCTCGCTCCACCATGCTTGTTATTTGGTGCCTTTTCCTGGGTGGCGGAATCTTGCACGTTAAAGGGGGGGTGCCTGAGCATCGCGACTCAGGGCTCCTACCAGCTCTCCGGCCCTCACCCTCTGGTCTTGTCCATGGCATCACAACCTGGCATGCAAGCGACGGCTGAGACCAGCCCGAGAGCCGGGACCCGAGGACGTGGAATTCGCCATCTAACCCAGCTTGCGCGTTAAAGGGGGGTGCCTGAGCATCGTGACTCAGGGCTCCTACCGGCTCTCTGGCCCTCACCCTCTGGCCTTGTCCATGGCATCGCGACCTGGCTTGCCAACGACGGCTGAGACCAGCCCGAGAGCCGAGACCTGAGGACGTAGAGTTGCTGCGTCGACCCGGCTTGCAGCGTTAAAGGGGGTGCACGAGCATCGCGACTCGGGGCTCCTACCGGCTCTCCGGTCCTCACCCTCTGGTCTTGTCCATGGCATCGCGACTGGCTTGCCCGACGGCTGAGACCAGCCCGAGAGCCGGACCCGAGGACGAGAGTTGCGTCATCTAATCCAGCTTAGCAGCGTTAAAGGGGGTGCACGAGCATCGCGACTCAGGGCTCATACCGGCGCTCGGCCCTCACCCTCCGGTCTTGTCCATGGCATCGCGACTGGCTTGCCGGCCGACGGTTGGGACCAGCCGAGAGCCGGGACCCAAAGACGTGAGCACCGGCATCGGCCAAATTTTCAGGAACACACTTTCGAAGACAAGGCCCGAGCCAGCGCAACCCGCCTTTGAGGTAGGGCCTCGTGGAGTCCCGGCTGGCTCACGGGTGCCCAGATACACCTCGTCCAGCCCCTCTTTGTGCCAGGCCACAGCCGAGGTGGGGCTGTATCGCCCGGGCTCCTCCCGGAGGGGAGCCCCTCCCACGTTCGATGGAAGCACCATGCTCCGCTACTGGCCGACGACAACTGCCGAGGAGCGGCTATGCTAATACGCATGCGGAAGCGCTATGCTCTGGCTGGTGATAAACAAGCGAGGGTGGCCTCCGGTCGCATCAACCTCGAGGAGCCCAGAGCATGCAGTGTCCGGCCTCGTCGCCGCGCTTCCCCTCGGGGCGCCCAGCGAGGCTGGGCAGGGGCTGCGCTGGTCACGCCTGACGCACGCCACCCAGCCAGCCCCTCGGGCCTGGGTTGTCGCACGTCACTCCTCGAGCGGAGCCAAGGTACGCATGCCATTTGAGCGTCAAGGGGGACTCCTGAGCATCGCGACTCAGGAGCCTAACTGGTCACGTAGCCCCTCACCCCTTAGTTCCGAAAGGCTAACGGCGGTTGAGGTATGCGCGGGGCCGGGCTCTGCAGACGTAGAACGGTGGATCCGCCCGCGTCTCACCTCCCTACTTGCTGTTCGTGCGCCAAGGGGGACTCCTGAGCATCGCGACTCAGGAGCCTAACTTGTCACGTAGCCCCTCACTCCTTGGTCCCGTCCTGGTTTCCGGTCGGGGCTAACGGCTGAGGTATCTTGTGAGGCAGGCTCTGCCGGCATAGAACATAAGCAAGTAGGAAGCACAAATTTCAAGGAATTCAAAAGCAAATATTACAGTCCACACTGTTATCGCAATACCAAACGCAAGTTTAAGCGCCTCCCGAGGCATGATACACGTGCAGGAATTAAAAAGCAAGGCAGAGCCACAACGGAGTCACTTGTCGGCGGTGGAGCAGCGTGAGTGGGCTCGCCTCGTGAAGCGGCAGATCGGCAGCGCCGCCCGGCTTGGTCTTTGAAGGCCGGAACTTCCCTAACAGAGCCTCCACATGACCCTTCACTGCCTCGGCGATGGCAGCTACATGCTTTCGCTGCTTGTCGGCTCCAAAGAGCTGTCCATGTCGACGCTGGGATCGCGAAGATAGATGTGGGTGAGGATCTGCGTCAGTGCTGCAGAAGACAAGACACGCGCCTTGGCCTCAGCCGTGGGGCCAAGACCAAGGGAGACATCTTCAAGAGCACGAATCAGGAAGGGAAGCAGCTTGGCGGGGCCATCCTCTGCGCCGGCCAGTGGGCTCTCCAGGCCGCTATCATAAAGCTCCCTCAGCAAGGCGCGAGCCTTCACCTCCATATCCATGAAGGCCACGCGATCTTCGGCAAGAACCCGCGCCTTGGCGTCCAGCTCGACCTTCCTCGCCTCCAGTTCCTGCTCCAGCGCGTCTAGGCGGTCACGACGTTTCTTCAGCTTGGCCTCCCGGTCCTTGGCGGCCGCCTCGCGAGCCTTCATGCTTTCCTCCTGCTCCTGGCGGAGGCGGGCCTCCTCGGCGAGCTGGTTCTGCAGGCCCCTCAGCTCGCCCTCCAGCGTCTCACAGCGACCTTGGATCTTGGCTGCCTCCCCAGGCAGCATCGCGGGCTACCTTCGCCTCACGAACAGCCTGCTTCTCCTCATCACAAGTCGTCGAGGCCTGGACCAGCGCCGCCCGAACCGAAGCGTCGGCGCGAATCCAGCCAGAGGCCAGCTCCAAGCGCCCGGTCACCAAGCGAGGGTCGGCGCCCAGAAGATCCTGCCGCAACCGGTCCAATTCAGCGGCAGCACGATCCAGGACAGAGGGAGGAGTCGGAGAGATAGCAGTTGGCGGAGTAGGAGGAGATGGCGGCGGTGTAGCCACTGCGCCTTGAGGCAGAACCAGCGGCGCCACGGCAATGGTGGATGCAGCGCCCAGCAAGGCCACCTCGGGAGTCGCCTGGGCCAAGGGGGCTGAGCTCACCCCAGCGGGCTCAGCCAGGCCTCGCGAGGGCGCCCGGGCAGGAGAGGCCTGGGCGTCAGGATCATCTTCCTTTTCGAGCAGCAGCACCGTCACGGATGGGGCCTCAGGAGCCCCCTTCAATTTCTTCGCCGCGGGCGCTGGCCTGGCGGAAGAACATGGACGTCAGATCTCGTCGACAAAGCAATAATCAAGGCGGGAAGCAGGCACTTACAGGTCGTCGCTGGTGGACTCGAGCAGCCTCCGTCCATACTTGAAGCCCGAGAGCCGGCTGCAGGGATCAGCCTCAAGGGGACCAAGAGCAGGAGGCGTCGGCCGAATCGCCCCGGGCCGGGCGGACCTGCTGAGGACCAGCCCAGTCCGGTCCTTCTTGGGATCGAGGCAGGCTTTTGCCTCCCTGCTCATCCTCATCCTCGTCATCGTCACTCTCGGGGAGGCGGAGAACACGGGGCCTGCGCCGCAGGGGGGGAGCCCTTGACTCCGCCCCCGAATCAACCCCCTCTCCTGGCTCTCTTTCCTCCACCTCTTCGCCGGAGTCGGAAGAGGACACGTCCACCAGGTCCTCCAGAGCCTCCGCGGGCACGAGCCCGTCCCCACTGAAGGCGGGCATGGACCCCACAACCTGCTCCCAATCCTCGCGAAGGAACAGGGGCATGCGGGCACCCTCCGGTCTCGCCACATCGCCCCCAACTAAGGACTGGAGGACTGTCGCCAGATCCTCGCCGACCAGGGCCACGGGGCTCGGGTGAGGCCTCCACATCGGAAGCGAGTACCGGCGAAGCAAAGCTAGTTGGTGCTCCAGGAACTCCCTCAGCAGCGACGCACCGGTCAGCCTCGCCGCCGCCGCGTCGGCCGGCTTCATATCTGCATCCATCTTCTCGGCAAAGACTTGGCGGGGATCGAAGCTTTGCTCGGGACCATTCGTCGGAGCTCTCGGTGGGCTCCGTGGGCAGGATCAGCCGAGGGTGGATTCACCCAGCATCCACCACGACCCACTTGCTCCTGAAGCCCTCAATCTGCTTCCCAGGGTTTGAAATGGCGATGGCTCCGCCCGTGCGACGGCTCACAAGACGCGAGGCGGAGCCACGGGAAGCTCGGAGGAAGAAGTAGTGGCGCGGCAAGGCCACCGAGGGCTTCACCCCAACATGGGCCTCGCAATAGTAGGCGAAGATTGCCAGAAGAAGGACGGAGTTGGGATGGAGGTGCAGAGCTTGGATGTTGTAGTGACGGAGGACGGAGAAGAAGAACTCAGAAAAGGGAGGCACCAGACCAGCAATGATGGCGCTCGCGAAGAACGCGAAGAAGGAACACCCCCGACCCTCAGGGGCGGAGGAGCTGGCCTTGAACACCGCCGTTCCATTGACGCCCTGCGCCTCCGCCAACCGGCGCATCAGGGCAAGGCTTGCCGCTGACACATTCGGCGTGTCCAAGGCAGGAGAGTACCAGGCTTCGGCCGGGGTTTGGCGAGGAGCCATGACTGGCTAGGGCACGAAGGCGGAGTGGATCTGAAGGTCTTGGAAGCAGGGAGGAGAGGCGCAAGAAAGGGGATCTGAGCAGCAACTGGAGAAAGTAAAGGAGGCAAGGAAGATGCCGCTCTGTTATCAACCCACGCAGTTGCAAAGGCGCACGCATCCAATCAACCGCCACGCGGCGCCCAAGGTCAGTATTGTTAGGGCTCATGACGCCGACTTGCCCTTTCGCATCTCCGCTCGGCCAAGTTCGAGCGCCGTGGGCCAGGGGCTCTTGTCTGCGTTCAGGAGCAGGGGCCCCAGACTTGCTCACTGCGGCCTGCGGCGTGGCTCAAAGGAGGCCAGGACAGCCCATCTTCATCAACACAAGCTCAAGACCCTCGCGAGGGCCAAGCCTCATGAGGCGGGGCGACCAGAGCTTCCTCGAGCACGGCCTCATCAGGTTGGCTCATGAGGAGGCGGAGAGTTCAAGGCAGGGTACCTCGCGAGGTGCCCATGACGCAAGCCATGGCGACCAAGGGCGCCCGATCGGCGCCAGCCACAGCGTCTCCTCCTTTCCTCTTTGGTGCAAAGGGAGCAAGCGCAAGCGAGAGCATCAAGCAAAGGCATCCGTTTGGTGCAACAAGACCAAGACCAGCCCCAACGGCTGGGAGGAGTCATCGTGGAGCCCAAGCAGGCGTCATCACCAGAGCCTTTGGCGGCGAGGACCAACTTTAGTCAGGATAAGTGTACCCGCTGTTCCCCTTCAAAATGGCCAATTGTTGGCGCCCTTCCCGCTCAATATTTGGGAAGAGGCCCAGGGCCTCCGTCTATATAAGTAGAGCTAGCCACCATAGTAGGGGGGAGATCAAGACGATCAGCATCCAGAGAGAGATAGAGACCCGATCCTCAAGCTAGAGCGACGGAACACCACTTAGCAGTTCATCACACCCACCAAGAACAGACCCTCGCGAGGCTGTTCTTCCCTGTACTGTTCCTCAATAGCCCCAGAGGCAATCCACCATACCACAAACTAGAGTAGGGTATTACACCACAACGGTGGCCCGAACTAGTATAAATCTCGTGTCTCTTGTGCTGTTCTTCTTAGTAGTTTAGGTCCTTGCGATTCGGAGAGGTACGAGACGGTGGAGGGTTGGATCTCCGCGCGCACCCCAGAGTTCGAACCTTAAGGGTCTGCCGGAACCCGAAATCCGACAATATTCAAGGATTCGTTCTTGCCGGTTTGAAGATTTTTTTCTTGCGTAGTATGTGCCATGCTATTGCAGGCAGCAAGCCACTTCTTCAATCTATCAATGGAGAGAGGAAGCATTTCAAGAAGAATAAAAACAAAGGAATCTAATACTGATCACCAACGAGGATCTGTCATATGAGATCTGCATCACCGATGAATCTAACCGGTCTAAAATTCATGGACCTGGCTGGGAAAAGTTAATTAGTGACTGTGATCTTCATTATCGAGATCTAATCATCATAAACCTGGATACTAGGAGTCTGTCCATTGAGATAGATCTGAGACTCAGTGATTCTCGAGGAGGTCAGATGCCCCTTCCCAAACCATCACTAGGTAAGTGCACCAACTTCCATCCTGTTTTATCAACTATGTTTATCAGCATACTTTCTTGCTCCTACCTCTGTCCACTAAATGAATGTCATACTTACAGTCGAAATTATTATTCAAACATTTTATGCAATTCTGTTGATTATCATCCCAACTTGATCACATGCATTGAATTTAACCATTCCTTTTAAACTTTAATAGCGAGTTCATTTGTTTAAACAAATTAGTTTGAAAATGAGTTATTTTTTTCCATGCAGCTCTTGATTTTCTAAATGATGAGGGAGTATATTGGGAAAACAGTGTTTGTCGAGGCGTAAACCTCTCATACAGACAATTTGGACAGATGATATACTATGTGTTTGAGTCTGATGACTTCCCCACCATACCCTTTGTTCAGCGTCTAAACGTCACCAATGTCATAAATGGTCGTCTGGTTAGTCATTGAATATTTGTTTTGATCCACTGCCATGGTTTTGTTTGCTATTTTCGATGTTTTATGTCCTTGTACATTGATTTTATCTAGTAATATCGATATAATCTGCAGAGAATCCCGTCTGCCATTGTGAGGCTTCTAAAGATGAACCTAGGATATCTACCTCAAAACGGTGGAATCAGCCTAACAGAGGTGTATGATGCAATAGACATGAGCAGAACATACTCCATACGAACTGACGGCAGAATGGAGGTGACCAATTTTTCAGATTTTGCCCGGGAAGCTTAGCTAAGGGTTGGTTCAATTGTCCTCATCACAATTGAAAAGCGATGGCCAACTTTGGGAAACATGAAGCTGCCGCGGATGATAATCAACGACCTTTCCTGATAGAGTGTTGCCGGTGGCTATACTTCCTATAACACAGTTCAGTAATGTGTGTCTGGTTTTTGAACAGGCTGTACACAACAATTTTGTTATTTAGTTATGTCATGGTATGTAACTAGGCATATAATTATGTCCAAAAGGACGGTGGTGAAAATTCCCGGTCAAAGAAGGTGAAACACTTACGTGGGTTACTTTATTTATCTGTGATAATAATAAGAGGATTCGCTGACTAGTAATGGAGGATGAATGGCTGTGGTGAAGTATATTTCTGCATAGTTTAGAGAGGTTGCTAGCTCCCCACGTCAATAGTATACATAATTTTCATTATGGTGCTCCGCAGAATAGCGTGATGCCAAGAAGTTTGTTGCGATGAGCTCAAACATACACCTCTGTCTACCGCACAACACTTCTCCTAAAAAACCAGTGACTTCCCCTATGGCTCTGTCACCTTAAACATCCATGCCTTTACAAAGTGTCACTTAAAACATTTGACAGAACACGGGCACGGATTGACGTCCGTGCAATCACATAGCTTCATGTCCGTGCCTCACGTAGCATCGCACCTGTGCCTCTAACTGTGCTTCTTGTTGTATAAGTGCGTCTCGCAGTTGCATGCCCACGCCCCTCATTGCTTCTCGTTGTTTCTGCCCATCTCGTCCTTGCAACTATTTCAGACATGACCATTCCTGTTGCATCAGCACATTCATGCTTCTCAAGACTGTGCCTCGACAAGAATAACGGCCGTGCTTGTAACAGTCAAGCGTATATGTGATACATTCAGGACACCTTAGGGATGACCTTGCAACTATTTAAGGCATGACCGTGCCTGTTCCGTCGGCATATTCATGCCTCTCACAGTTAATTGAAAAACATTCTGGAAAAACAGTAACGAACGCCTATTATCAATCCTCACATCAAGTACATTCGACGTTCATTCCTCCGTCAAAGAAGTAATAGCCGTGCCTCTGCCACAGAACATATAAGTGAAAAACGATTCTTCCTACACTTGTAAAACCCAGAATGCCCTAGATAAATGTCAAATCCCATCTTGCAATAAAACCATGCAGACCGGTGCTTCTCAGAAACACATCTGTGGCTTTTTGCGCATGTAGTTGAGTGCACGACTATATGTTCGTGCCCTTGCGTCATGTAGCACAACAACACGAATTGACGTCCGTGCAATCATGTAGCTTCATGTCCGTGCCTCACGTAGCATCGTATCTGTGCCACTAGGTGCGTCTCTCGTTGTATAAGTGCTTCTCGCGGCTGCATGTCCACGCCTCTCGTTGCTTCTCATCCTTTCTATCCATCTCGTAGCGTCAGTTGCAACATGGACACACAACAATGCCTAAAAAACACATCATTGCTCCTCCCAGCGAATGTATCACTGAAAACAATTGCCACTTAAAGTGAATGTATAACGCCCGTTTGTCTCTACATAGCCACTTCAAGCATGCTTTTCTTGGTTAGAGACGCGTGCCTCTACGTACTTCCCCTGCATGCCTCACGAGATAAATTGTAAAAATTGACATTTGACAGCAAACTATGCAAGACAACGGTATTCTCCCCGAGTTGCTGGAGATGCAACGGCTGTTAAAAACATAACTGCTGAATTTGTTTTATTTTATTTTTAAGAAAAACCACGATCAAAAACCCAGGATGTGCACAACCTAACCGACAGGGAGATGAAACCACGACCCACAACCCACGATGTGCACAACCGCATCGACAGTGAGATCGTGCACTCCTTTGCGGCTGCCCCGCCCTTAAATTTAGACTTCCGCCGCGGCCTTCTCACACACAAACAACAGAAATCGCCATTGCGCTCCCACTCATTGTTCCCCACGAAATACCAGGTTGCAGGAGGACGAACTGCTCCAGGCCATGGGATTCACCAGGGAATTCATGGAGGTGCAGGCCCATGACAACAACAAGTTGCACGTGCTCCACGCCAACGACTTGCTCAAGGCGGCGACCACCATCGAGCAGTACAACCGACACCTCCAATTCGAGCGCCACGAGATCATCGGAGTTGATGTGGAGTACACCAACGATGTTGGCGAAGATCAGAAACCGACCCTCGTCCAGCTCTCCGTCGGCAAGGATCATCCGGTGCTGCTCTTCCAACTGAGCACCGCCGACAAGAACTGCACCAGGTTCGACAACTTCCTCGCCGACCCGAGATACACATTTGCTGGCTTCTCCATCGACGACGACATAGAGATGCTCGGCCGCGTCCGACTGGAGATCGCCCACTTCATCGACATCCTGAAGGAATGGAGGGTGCCTACAGCTACCAAGCCTCTGGACTCCCTTGGGGACGTCTCAGGCATCCTTGTCCACTACTGCTACAGCGACATGAAGAAGAAGCTCACCAACGCAGAACACAAGCGCTGGGCGTGCATGCCCCTGTCCATGAGGCACATCGAGTACGCGGAAAAAGACGCTTACGCTGCGTATGAGATATGGAGCCGCCTCGACACCATCCTGGAAGGGCTCCGCCGGGCATAACTCGAGAAGGAGCAGTCCAGGAAGCGCGCTAGGTCCTGGGGCGACTACGACTATTGAAGCAGGTGGTCCCGGCCAAGAAAAGTATCTAGAAGATTGCTCATGCCATTCTAGATTTCTCATTAGCTTTGCTTTCTCTCTAGACTGCCATTTGCTTGTTATAAATTTAGGTTTGCTTGTGTAGCAGTTAACCTTGTAGTTTGCTTGCAGTTTACATATCTTTTGAACAAGTTTATTTCCAGTGCAATGTTGGAGTTATCTGTTAGTAGAATATATTGGCGTGAACTGAAAAATATAAACACAATACATATAGTATACGATTAGCGTAACGCAAAGAGCAGGTACACATAGCAGTCCACAAAAATGAGGAGCATGCAATGCACTAGTACCTTTGTGGATGCAACGTCGAAATGCAGGGACAAAAATTACAGAATGCTCCTAAAAGCAGTGCACAATTTCTAACAAACCATTGCACACATGATATTAGAAATCGTTCGTATGGGACACTTTAGAAAAACATTTTGAATACAGAAGTAGTTACGTGTTTATTCTCCTTGGAAAGCATTGCTTACGTCCATGAACCTCACAGAAGAACACTACGAAAAACAGAGGCATGGTTGTCCGTCAATAACACCAACTACTTAAAACACCCACGGAGGCACTTCTGTGCCTCCACTCCTATGGGGACCATGCGTAACTTGGCTTCACGTCCGTTAATGAGGCCGAATGGCTTCGAAGACACATGGAACTCATAGGCCATGCCCCGCGCAATGAAAACGTGTCAATGAAAGCTTCTTGAAAACAGAGGCACACCTTCAGATGCATGCATCACGATCCTTCGCGTCCCTACCTCTTTTAGAATCACGTCCGTGCCTCCAGTTCATCACGTGCGTGCCTCTCCGTTGGGTAAAATAATACCTCTCTCGTGTGTAACATGTTAAGAAAGTTGTTGACAACAAAAACATCAGAGAACCGAGCTTGACGTCCACCCCGCTGGCACTAAACATGACGACACCGAAAACGCAGAGGCAGGAGCGTGACTTAGGGCCAGCTTCCGACGTATCGGGTCTATGAAGATTTGCTTCCTTCTTAATATGGGACGTGACTATCGCAGAGGCATAGGCTGCATCCTTCACCTCCATGCCTCGACAAGAACGACGAAAGTGCTTGTAACAGTGAAGCGTATAGGACACCTTAGGGACGACCTTGCAACTATTTCAGACATGACCGTGCCTGTTCCGTCGGCACATTCATGCCTCTCACAGTTAATTGAAAAACATTCCGGAAAAATAGCAACGGACGCCTATTGTCAATCCTCATGTCACATACATTCGACGTTCATTCCTTCACCACAGAAGTAATAGCCATGCCTCTGCCACAGAACATAAAAGTGAAAAATGATTCTTCCTACACTTGTAAAACCCGGAATGCCTTGGATAAATGTCAAATCCCACCTTGCGGTAAAACCATGGAGGCCGGTGCTTCTCAGAAACACATTTATGGCTTTTTGCGCATGTAGTTGAGTGCACGGCTATATGTTCATGCCCATGCCTCACGTAGCACCATAGCACGAATTGACGTCTGTGCAATCACGTAGCTTCATCTCCCTACCTCACGTAGCATTGTATCTGTGCCTCTACACTACAAAAAAAAGACACATCCGTGACATTTTGGGCCGAACGAAATTTTTTATGTCATACATATAACACTTCTATGACGATAATTTGACAAAACACGGTATCATCATAGATGTGGTGGGCTCCTACTTCTATGACAAAAAATCATTACAGAAAATGGGCTTTTCATCCTGGGCGGGCTGGAGACGCAGCTGCATTTCCTTGGGCCGTCCATGACGAAAAAAACCGTGGTAGAAGCGAGGGGAGGAAAATTTCGTGGAGTTGCCGATTACGGTGGGAGGTCGGGGGCGGCGATGCGCGTTTATCACGCATTACGTGCGGCGTTGGCTCTAACTAAACCCAAGCGAGGCGTTGGGCTCTAATCGAACCCGGCGAATGCCTCGCAGGCTGGCGTTCTTGAACCCGAGCGATCGATCGATGGCTGTTAATCAACCCGATGGAGAGATTCTTCGCCATCGCTGCTAATCAAGCCGATCGATTGGATGAACAGTGAGCGCTGCGGGGGGGGGGGTGGGTGGGGTTGGATGAACAGTGAGCGATGGCGTTGCCTCTGGATGAACAGGACCCCGTGGTGTGGAGGGCTGGATGAACAGTAGATGGTGGAGGGGTGGCCGTGGAGGGGTGGTTGAACAGGACCCCGTGGTGTGGAGGGCTGGATGAACAGTAGACGGTGGAGGGGTGCCCTTAGAGGGGTGGTTGAACAGTAGCCGGTGGAGTAGCGCGCGGTGGAGGCCGGATGAACAGGAGCTCGTGGAGGCTGGAGGAGGTCGACGGTAGCCCGTGGAGGCTGGAGGAGGTCGACGGTGGAGATGAACAGTATCCCGTGGAGTCCCATTTTGCGGTACGCCACACCCCTCCCAATGAACAGGACCACCGTTTCGACCGTAGCGCTCCAACACTAGTCCGTTTCCTCCGTTTTGCGGTACGCCAGACCCCTCCCGATCAACAGGACCCCCGTTTCGACCGTAGGAGGTCCGTTTCCTTCGTTTTGCGGTACGCCAGACCCCTTCCGATGAACAGGATCCTGTTTCGAACGTGGCCGCTCGAACACAAGGCCGTTTCCTCTGTTATGCGGTATGCCAGGCCTCGTTTCCATCGTCTGTTCCGTCCAAGCCCTCCCGATGAACATGACCACGCATTCTGTTCTGACCCAGCCGGTTGTCTCCCACGCGTTCCGTTGCCTCCCGATGAACACGACGCATTTCGTTGCCTCCCCATGAACACAACGCATTTCGTTGCCTCCACATGAACACGACGACGATGATGTTTCTCCGTTCTGACCCAGCCATGTACGTATGCGCGAGTAGGCGTTTGAGACCCTGCCCGTATGTATGTACGTGGCCGTATTTTCTTTCTTGCACCCTCACTGTTGTACGTACGTGTACATGCTACGTGCGCGCCTCTACTATGACACGTGCGCGCCTCTACATCCACCAGTATATATATACATACACGTTCGCGACCAGAATGACAACGTTACATACGCTTCGACCAGGTGGGTCCCGACTGTCAGGCACTTCCTTGCGTGCGAAGATGTAGCTGGTGGGTCCCAGCAGTCAGGGGGGCGAATCATTTTGTTTTCTTGCCCGGACGCACTTACTTGCGTGCGAAGATGTAGCTAGTGGGTCCCTCCAGTCAAGGGGGCGAATCGTTTTTTTCCCGGACGCACTTCCTTGCATGTGAAGGTGTTGCTGGTGGGTCCCAGCAGTCAGGGGGAAACGTTTTTTTCGCGAAATATGATGGCCCGTCCGGTTTGTCCCCGCTGTCAGGTGGAGGAATAATTATTTTGCGCGTAATAAGGAGGCACTTCCTTGCTGCGGACGTGGACCCAGCTGTCAGCCTCTCCACGTACATTCCACGTCCGATGGAAGACATTCCTTGACCACGCCGCGCCGAGAGCACCAGGGCGGTGGACGACGGTGTGGCCTAGGAAGGAGACGACGCGGAGCCGGGGAAGACACGGCAGTGGATGCCCACGCATAGAGGAGTATGAGGGTTCACTCGTTCGGCTGCGGTGTGAGGCTGCCGTCGCCGCAGAATAACAGGGGGTGTGGGTGAGTAGAGGGATGGCGCCAGCGGTGGGAGTAGTAGGGGCGGTGAGGCCTCCGCATCCTGACCCGACCACAGGTGGCAGGAGCACGAGGCCAGACCGGCGCTGGTTTGGGCGGCTGGAGCAAGAAGACCAGAGGTTGAAGAAGCACTACGGCCGTTGGATGGACATCGTACGGTCACTGGAGCTAGAATGGTGCATATTGACTAAGTTGACAAAGCCCTCCGTCCCCGTCAACTTAGTAGGCCCACAAGTCAGCCTGCCACTATACTGGGTCCCAGCTAACATGCAAAGTATTCATTTTTTTGTGCGTAATAAGGAGGCACTTCCTGGCGTGCGAAGTTATAGCTGGTGGGTCCGAGCTGTCAGCGGCGGTAACATTTTTTCACGAAATACAGAGGCCCTTTCGGTGGGTCCCTGATGTCAGGTGGAGGAATCATTATTTTGCACGTAATAAGGAGGCATTTCCTTGTGTGCAGCCGTGGACCCAGCTGTCGGCCTCTCCACGTATAGTCCACTTCAGATGCATGTCGGTCATTGACCACGTTGACCAGGCCGCGCCGAGAGCACCAGGGCGGTGGACGACGGCGAGGCCTAGGAAGGGAACGACACGGAGGCAGGGAAGACTCAGCGGTTGTTTCCCACGCGGAGGGGAGTACGACTGAACGAGGGTTTACTGGTTAAATGCTCGCCATCACGGAGAATAACAGCAGGTGTGGGTGAGTAGAGGGATGGCTAGGCCAGCGATGGGAGTACGATGGGGCGGTGATGCTGCGTGGCAAGACAGCCGCCGGGAGGAGGAGCGAAGCAGTCCATGGCGCTAGTTTGAGCGGCTGGAGCAGGAAGAGCAGAGATTGAAGAAGCATGACGGCCGTTGGATGGCCATCCAACAGTCACTGCTTGTGCGTCAACCTTTTTTTAGGAAAGCCTCAAATCTGTGGAAAACAACATATAGCCCATCTGCCATTATTTCTAATAATTTACAGTCCATTTATTAATTCTTAAGGTTTTTTTGGAGCCCATATTCTTTTTGTTAGCATTACAGCCCATACTGTGGCCACGGTTAAATAATTATATGAATTTTTGCATATTTCGGTGCGGTCCGAACTGTTTTTAATCCCGAAATTTTGACTCACATTCAAACTGATTTTAAAAATAAATGTATATCAATATAAAATCCAACAAATTCTCCACGCATAAAAATTAATGTAATTTAAAATCTCGAAATGAAAAATAAGATATTTGATACTAATTGCCGGTTTGATGTGTTTTAAAAATGTACAACCCATTTCACATTACTGATGGGCCATTTTGTCGGCCAGCCGAATGAAAGCTATCCTCGTCTTGAAAGATTTGCAGCCCAACAGGCCTGACAAAGCGACTTACTTGGCAAATAACAAAAAAACTGGGTTGTGGCCATGGACCCAGCTGTCAGCCTCTCCACGTACAGTACTCTTCCGATGGAAATCGTTCCTTGACCACGTTGACCACGCCGCGCGGATAGCACCACGGCGGTGGATGACGGCGAGGCCTAGGAAGGGGACGACACGGAGCTGGGGAAGACGCGACAGCGGAAGCTCGCGCGGAGAGGAGTACGAGGGTTCACTGGCTCGGCTGCTGTGTGAGGCTGCCGTCGCCGCAGGGCCTGGCCAGCGGTGGGAATAGTAGGGGCGGTGAGGAGGCCTCCGCTGGCAAGACAACCGCCACGGGAGGCAGGGAGCATGAGGCACGACCGACGCTGGTTTGGGCGGCTGGAGCAAGAAGACCAGAGGTTGAAGAAGCACTACGGCCATTGGATGGGCATCGTACGGTCACTGGAGCTAGAATCGTTCATATTGACTAAGTTGACAAAGCCCTTCATCCCCGTCAATTTAGTAGGCCCACAAGTCAGCCTCCCACCAAGGTGGGTCCCAGCTAGCAGGGGGAGTATTCATTTTTGTGCGTAATAAGGAGGCACTTCCGGTGGGTCCTTCTTGACAATGAGGGGGAGGGTGTTTTTTTCACAATCACGGTGGCCCGTCAGGTGGGTCCCAGCAGTCAGGGGGCAAACTTTTTTTCGCAAAATACGGTGGCCCGTCGAGTGGGTCCCTGCTGTTAGTTGGGGGAATCATTATATTCCACGTAATAAGGAGGCACTTACTTGCTGCGGCCGTGGACCCAGCTGAGACTCTCCACGTACAGTATACTTCCGATGGAAGTCGTTCCTTGACCATGTTGACCTCGCCGCGTTCCGTTGCATGCATGCGTCCATGGGCGTGGTGCGTCCCCACTGTCAGCCTCTCACATACAGTCATCTTCCGATGACTCTCGGTTGTTGACCACGTTGACCACACCGTGCCGAGCGCACCTGCATCGGAACGACCGGAGATGGGGAAGACGGGCGGATGAGTCGCAGATGGAGAGGTGGGAAACTTCACTTTGGTTGGTCTTGGCAGCATAGCCGCGGTGCACGGGAGACAGGAGCAAGAACAGACGTTGAAGAAGGAGCACGGCTGTTGGATTAACATCCAACGGTCCAGCTGCTAGACTCATTTGTTGATTAAGTTGACAAAGCCGTGCGTACACATCCGCTAGACTCATTAAAGCCGTGCGACGCTGGAGGAAGAAGACGAGAGATTGAAGGTGCATGCCGGCCGTTGGATATAAATCCAATGGCTGTGGATGAGACAATCATTTGTTGACCAAGTTGACAACGCTATGTGTAGGCTTCGACCTATTGGCCCACATGTCAGCCTGCAAAAATGTGGCATATATTTAAACCATGTTTTCTAGAATGTACAGTCCATTTGCTGGGCTGGGTGAACAAATAATTTCACGTCAATCAGTCCCATTTATATTTTCTAAGAAATCCTAGCCCATTTGCACTTCCTTGAAATACACGTATTAGGTGGGCTCGTTATATATATAATGTTATGTTAGAAGGAGCAATTAATATCAAAGAATAAACCGAGAGAGGCACATTATATATATATATATATATATATATAAAATTAAGAAATTAGCGAGTTATTGCTCAAAATAAAAATGAGCGTTATTATTAAATTTGTCCTTAAAATCTTACATAGCTTTTTTACGCAATCACCAGAATTTTCCTTGCTCGTGAGTCAAAAACAACCAGGATTTTCCGTTAAACATTTACTTTTATGAGTTAATAACACGTGGGATGTTTTTATAATGTATATATAAGTCTCTATAAAATATACGATAATAGTAATAATATAAATATATATAATGTGGTTAGAAGGGAAAACATAAATTGGACACAACATTACTTTATAAGAGACCTGCGTTTTATACCCGACCGTAGGCATACTAACAAGTTCACACACAAATACAACAGAAAAGATAAAGATTCATATCAAACTCAGGTTCACAGGACACATTCATATTCATAGTCAACATTCACTATCAACAACTCAAAAGATTCATATATACACAAGCTTAGCATATCTATGCATCCAAATGATTGATATATCACACGACAATATCCATACATAATTCACAAAAATTCATATATACACATGTTCAGTATGTTTATGCATCCAAATGATTGAGATCACAGCCAATATGATCCATGGACGAACTTTAATTACCTAGGGTACATACTGGTAAATGTTGTTCAATCGGAGGTACTTCTTGCTAAAATTAGTTCTTGTACGAGTAAACTTTTGAGTACATAAGAGGCTGCACAGACAATCTGAACTTTGCTTGTAGGTTTATCCTCAAATAGTGGCCTCGTGCCGAGAGAGGTTTGAGCAACTTGGCCACTACTTTCATCCAACTAGTTTACTGGCTAATCTTGGTCCTATATCTCGCCAAAATTCTACATTGCAGACGAGAAAGGAGGCGGTTGAGAAAATGAACCTCCCAAATTTTTTGTGCAGTTCAACTGAAATGGAGCATCCTTGGCGTGCAGACTGATTAAGTGCCATATGAACATACGCGTCAACCAACTTGTCTGGAATCTTTAGACTCCATGCCATATAGTTCGCTACCATATGTGCTGATAACCAAAAGGCACAAGTTGGGACCAAAGACTGGACTGCGTTTTTCTGGGCTATGCACAAGCAATACTTTTGGCGTTCACTCTCCTAATACTTGGGGTTTGACAGTTGGTTGACGCCAGTTGATAATCGAATGAATATAGGCACTTCTTGTCAACATCGTCCGTGATAGCCCTTTCATAAAAGGGTCTGCAAGATTCTTAGCCGTCTGGATATAATCCAACGCTATTACTTCGGAGTTTCTTGATTTTCTGATAGATTTCAATCTTCTTCTTATGTGCTTTGTAGATTTCATGTTGTCCTTTGAACTCTTAGCCTTGGCAATCACTGTTTGATTGTCACAGTTCATAAGGACAGCCGACACTGGTTTATCAACCACCGGCAAATCTATCAAAAGCTCTCAAAGCCATTCTGCTTCGACGCATGATGTGTCTAGTGTTGTGAGTTCTGCTTCCATAGTCGATCTGGTTGTCTGAGTGAACTTTGGAGTACATAGCAGCAGCATAAGTACCTGTCCATCTGATCATTTTGTGTAGTTCTACTAAAATCACCCGATGTAATGATTTGCCTGCGAGTTCAGGCTCCAAATTACTCCTTTATGAAATCGGCAAACAGTAGCACAATACCGAATTACCAATACATGTGACAGGCACAATAATCAGGATAAAGACCAGTATCAACCTGTGTGAGGTAGCATATTAATTACTATTTCCTTTGACTGGAAGCCGAGATAAGCCATAGCGGTGACGACAAGGAAGAAAGCAAGCGGAGATTAGCGACTGACAAGAAAGGATGGAAGCTGTCGAGGCAATGAAGCACCCAATGTTTTTGTGCAGTTCCACCAAAATCGAGCATCCCTATTGGCACATATATTGAGAGAGTGAGGTTACTGTAATAGTGGGACTAGTTGAAGAAACATACACTAACAAATAGAAGCACCCTCATTATCTTAATGTGTAAAGTTAGCAACATAGTAGTCTTGCTTAAAGAGAGGTATTAGTTTATTTAATCAGTGCCAATTAGCTCAACTCAACACTCGAAGCATTGCCATTTATCATAGGTTGCAAAACTTTAACGTGCAAAGATAAAGGATTTTCTCATGACAATAGCACGATACAAATAGAGATGACAACAAACTAATATGGATGAAGGCCTTAGGCCCGTACCAACCTGAGAAAAAAAGCTTATTCATGTAGTCCCATAAGAGATGATGAAGCACTCACTAGAATCACACAATAGTATATATTTTTGTGCACTTCAAATGTATGGTTGAAATCATTCTTGTTTACCAGTGCTGGGACTATATCGCAAGATTATCAAGAACTTCAAGCAGAGTTAAAGCACTGGCTGGGATACAGTTCATTGTATTGTCTTGTGTAGTTCCACTAAAATGTATGATTGGCACAACATGATCTCTGTTTGCACAAGTAGGAACAAGGTGAAACCTTCATTATCTTAGTGAGAAAGGATAGGAAGACATTAGCATATTACTCAAACAGTAGCATCAAATTCATGATGGACAATATCACAATACGCAAAACATTGCCTCATTGAACCAATGGCAATAAATGGGCATGCAAAACAATAGCACTATTATGTCATGACACTAATAATATTCCCTCCTGCTCCACCACATGATTCACCTCCATAGACAAACATACACACGTACATGATTCAGCATAGGGTCCTACTAAAGATTTGTTTAACTCCAACAGGAAAATTAGGCAAGAATAAATTAGTGGTACTTAAGTACTCCTAATTAATTAAGTGAGACATCGAAGTGGAAGGGCTCCACGGAGGATCGTCTCACATGTAAGGTAGTCGCTGCGGAGCCCTTGAATGGCCTCGATCGAGGCCTCTAGCTTCAAAGAAGATCGCATTGGCACTGTTTATTCTTATTCTTCTTCCTCTTCATGCTCTGTTTCTCTTTCTCCTCACCAGTTGGTGAAACCAAGTACATGATTGGCCTTCTAATTCAGAATTGGTTTTGTCAGTGAGGGAGTACAAGAGTACTAGTAAAAACAACATTATTTTCTCATGGCAGTCGGCAAATAGAGATGAACACATGCATTAAATATCATTCTTACCTATAGGAAGGTTATGGCGCCAATATGGATGATGAGGATTGGAACAGAGATTTCCCTTTGTGCAGTTCCACCAAAATGAAACAACTGTTCCATTCTAACATTCCAGTTAAACAGCACAAAAGTCACTTCTTTTAAGAAGAGTTTTGTGCAGTGCAATAAAGGTCTACAACAAAGAACTGGTGAATTGGATATCCCTGTTTGCACAAAAAGGCATAGAGGAAACAGTCAGAGTCTCAAACAATTACAGGCAAAAACATTTGGCATGGCTTCATTTTTACCAGGGACATTAGATTAAGAATAGCTGGGACAGTGGGTGCACCAGGAGTCCAACACCATGTACGTAAACAGGAGCATAAAGTGGTGATTCATAGTTTGTTGCCCCGAGAAACAAACATCCAAGAAACATATCTGGGTTGGTCCCATTTTTCTTCACTCTAGCCACCTACTCCTATGTGTGGATAGCAAATCTAGTCCTGGTCATACCTCTGTGTACAACGTTACCCCTATATTTCCCTTTTCGACCAAGAGACAGTTCGATGACCGATCGTACTACTTTCACCCCTTTCCTTCCTGTTTGTACCAAGTCCGATGTACATACTAAATTCCACCACCCCACTTTATTTCTTGTTTGAACCAAGTACAAGATTCGACTCCATGAAGTAGCTTTACCTCTAACAATAGAAGAAAAAAATATGTGACGTTGGACCATCCGATCGAGAGGGGCTGAGAGGTAGAAAATGATGCACATGCAGCGACGTAGCGAGCTGGGGAAGTAGAGCTAAGGCAGTTCCAAACAAAGATATACCTGAAGGTCGTCGGGATGTGGATAGGTGGGCGGCAGGAGGCCGGATCCGCCCACAGGCAACGACGAAGGGATCAAAGGACCTCCCGCGCCGGCGCTCGGCGAGAGATAATGGTGCGGCCGGTAGTGGGTCTCCTCCTTCGCTGTCAACGACGGCCTGAATGCTGCCCCTCCTCCCCTTCACCGGCGGAGGGGGATACGTCTAGATCTGTAACCAGCGGTGAGGATAGAAAGCCAGTGTTTTTTGAAGGGAGAAAGACAGTGTTACTACCCCTATCTTGTTTAGATCTAGAGAGGATGAGAGTGTGTGAATAGAGCAGCCCTAGCAAGCAAGCGCGGAGGCTCCGGCCTATATATAAGTAGTGGGGTTAGTTTTCCTTTTTCACTCCATCAAAACAATCGTTTAAAATTGTGTACTACTACATGCCAGGTCGCGGTTTTTTTAGTTGTTGATTTTTTTTTGTGATAGCTACCCGCTTGTCCCAAGTGGTGTTACGGTGTGGCAGGTTGCACTTTGTATCTTTCAAGTCTGGTACTACAAGTCCCTCCATTAAATGAACAACCACCCCCTCTAAAAATTGTGAACAAGCCCACGGCTAAAATTAGCGGAAATGTGGGTTGCCCCAACATGCATTATTATTTATATTTTCTACTCCCTCCATTCCTAAATATAAGTCTTTTTTATTAGCCACACCTAAGACAAGAATTTTTTTATTAGCAGAACCCCACATGTCATAGACACAAAAATTGTGGCAAGAGTCCCTTCGGCAAGCCAAACTGTGTCTAACAATTTGAGCAACTCAGGTTAGGCAAGTGTGGCAAGTGTGGGAAAAATAATGTGGCAACATAAGACAAACATAGTCACAATCCAAACAGCCGCGTAATTTTTTGTGACATGCATGAAAATTTGGTTAGTTAAATTTATAGTCAAAATTTGGCAAGGTGCATCAAATCAACACATGCAAGTATCAAAAGGAAAGTCACGGCATGCATGCATGCATTGTACTCCCTCCATTTCCAAATATAAGTCTTTTTAGAGATTGCAACAAGTGACTACATACGAAGCAGAATATGTCTACTCCTACATACGAAGTAGCCCATTTGAAATGTGTAAAAAGACTTTTATCAAGTGCAGTGCTTTGATGTGTCGCGTCAACTCGTACAAGACCGAGAAATTTGATTACTACGACGCCCTCTCCCTCGCGGACGAGCTCCGGTGCCTTAACTGCACCTGCCTTTGGCTGCATGACAGGTGGGCCAACCACTTGTTGGGTCCACCTGTCATAGACGCCAAGGCAGGAGCAGTAAGTAGAAGCTTTCGCTACATGCTATCTCTCCCGCACGAGGTGGACGAACATGCAGCGATGGATTCGAAATCTGTAGAAGTAGGAGTAACATCATTGTTCGTCTTCTCGAAGAGGCGAAGAGCCAAGCGCAAAACCGAGCGTGGCGATTCACGTAATGCTCGCGTGGTGCGGTTCCTTGGAGTACTAGCCAGGCTCTTGCATGAGACAAAATTGCTATTGTTTAACAATTAAACTCCATTATCCATTGGTTGATACTCATTACGCATAGGTCCACGCCGCTTAGCACCGTTTCCTCTGGGGTCACCAATGTTTATTTGCTAATTAATAGCATTCCATGCAATGAACTAGCAATTGCAAGTCATTAAAAGCATGCACACCTCTCATCTCTTATTGGTTGATACGTATGTCAAGAAACAAGAAACAAGGTAGAAATTAATGCACCACGCCTAAGTGTTTTGGGACTATTTGGTTTTCGTAAGATGACTTACGCACCTAGACGGAGGGAGTATTATAGACCTGTAAACCGGAAAGGAGTATTTGCCTTTCGAGAGATTTCAACAAGTGACTAGACTACACCGTGTGCAGTACCCCCTCCCTTCCGGTTTATAGGGCTCAAATCTCAAATCTCATGAACCAAGGCATTTTATGCGATTGGAGGAATGTACTGTATCTCGTACTTTACAAAAGTACCCTAATTAAACTCATGCATTAATTAAGTAGTTCTCTCGTTTTCCTCTCCGCCTTGGTCGCGGTGCACAATATTGAGCACTCCTATATGACTAGCCGCTCTATCTACATGCGGGACATTTCAAAGCATCCGGGCTCACGTGCCATCCACCAAATCACAGCGAGGTGCTACAGTCGAGACTCACCTGTCACCCCGGTGTGGCAGTCATGACCCGCCATATCACAAAACCCACACCTTTACCAGCAAAGGTAAGGTGGCCTCCAAGTTGGACTGGACGAAGCAACCATCATTCCATTGGAACACTCGTTCAAGCCCTTTCTTCCCTTTCTTGAAGAAAACCTCACTCCAGGCTACTCACTTCATCCATTTTTCTTCTCTACCGACGAAGGAAAGGTGGGCGAATCAATTATGCTGCTATATTTTCATTCCAATAATCTTGTTTTTGCGAAGCACCGACCGATTCTCACATCCTATTCTTTTCCCGTTTTCATTGCGATTATGGTTTCCTTTCGATTGCTTTTGGTTTGTCAGCTCATTGATGGATCCTGGAGCACTAGGCAAAGAGTTTCCAGCAGACAACCCACTGGAGACAGCGATCTCTAGGAAGAGAGCACTGACCAACTAGTTGACCATGTTGGCGGGCCAACCCATGGAGACGAAGAACTCCAAGAAACAAGCACTGGCCAAAGAGTTGAGGACGTTGGCGGACGAACTCCTCAAAGAAACTTGGAAGAACAGCAAGGGCCCCACCGTGCCTACCCCAGGAACTCTGATTGCCACCTATGTGAGGCTCAAGACCGAGTTTGAGGAGATAGTCGCCGTTGAGAAGCAGTATTCGGCCCCCATCGAGGACGAGGAGATGGCCCCCGGAGGGATGAGATCCCCTGGTGAGCTGCACAAGGTAAAAAATAATGGCTTATTACCATAGTTGTGGTTTTTATTATTTGCAATGTGCTTGATTTTGATTATTTGCAATGTGCTTGCTGATATGTTAGGGTTGTGCAGTGCGGTGGTTGTCCTTGATGATTCCGATGTCGTGGCCCGTCCTGTTGGCATCGCCGGAGATCGATTCGATGCCCTGTCCATCCTGGGCATCGCCCGAGATGATTCCGATGTCGCGGTCAGTCCTGTGGACATCGCCCGTAAATCGATTCCCATGCATTGTCCGTCTTTGTGGTCATTGCGAGAGATCGATGACAAGAAATAGTTGGTCGCGCTTAATCCTTGAGGTAGTTTGCATTGCCCTGTGTTTAATTACCAGAACAATGCGTGTTATCAAACCATCTTAGAGCTAGTGCACTGTCTTGTGTGGGCGGATCTTGCTACTTTTGTTTGATAGTGAATCATGCGATGAATCATGCGAATCCTCTCCGAGTTATGGAAACAGATGTATCCTCACTAGCTTTTGATGTAATATATGGCATGCTTAGATGTAATTTTGAACTGTTTATCATATCAGAAGGGCTTGTTTGATGATTCTTGGTGTTAGTAGGCTAGCTCTTTGTCGAAGCTATAGTACTTGCAAAACACTCACCGAAGAGAAGCGTTGAGCTGATGAGCTCGTGAATGCGCTTATACTTATCCCTCGTCGATCAACCAATAGCCCTAGCTCCTAAAATTGTAGGCTTAGCGATCGATCAGACAATAGTCGACATACATTCAGGCCTCATTTGGTTCATAGGGTAGGGAAATCGTAGCAAAAGTACAAAGAACGTGCAACACCAAAATCATAGCAGTGCAGAGACGTACTCCCTCCGTTCCAGAATAGATGACCTAGGCGGGCTAGTTTGGCCTAGTGGATTTCAGTGATATGACGTGGTACAGTGCCGTCCAGTCTTCGCGTGTGGTAGCAGTATTGCGGGTACAGTAAGTTTTCTTGAAGAAGCGGGATTCAACGAAGTCATGATAGTTCCTTCGTCCGAACAACTTGCAGTGGGAAAGGTTGGGCGTGCGATACGAACGGGGTAGACCAGGATAATTTTGTGCATGGCAGGTGGACCAGGATGGTCGACGTCCCACATGTCGGCGAATGAAAGTATTCTTTCCAATATAGAGGACGAGCAACGAGTATTCATTGTTTATTTTTGATGAAAGCTATTGTCTCCACTGTTACTCCTTGACTTTGTCAATGCCTCTCTCTCCTCCACATAAGCGGGGACTACTTGCTATGCATGCAGCGGGCAACTGGAGTCTTGAGGAGCCAGGGCGGTGAGAGCGGGCTCCGGAAGCGGTTCGGACTCCAGCATGGCCCACCTCACATTATCACCGTATATTTCTTGGAGTCCGTGCGCGGCGGGCGGGCGATCTCTTCTCCCTCCCCTATTTCTCTCTTCTCAGCCGGCGCTTGACGATTAGATTTCGGCTATCGATGGTTTATTCAATTACGGTCCCACATGTCACTGAAAATGCAAGACAACGCGTGTCCCCTCTGGTGAGCGGCGTGCGAGCTGGACCGTCATGGTTGCGACGCGTGTGAGTCGTAAGTGTGCCGCCTTTTCCTTTAGAACTTGCGAAGCGTAACATTTTTGCGCGATCGATCGATAGAAATCCAGAACAAAATGACGAGGGCGGTGCTTTCCCGCTCGTTAGGCAGGCTAGTTCGAGTGATATGACATGCTACAGTGCCGTCCACTTGCTCCATTTTTATGTAAGCAAGAGTTTACACTCTTACGCGGGAGGAGTGCGAAACACCGCGGATCTGATTTTGATCGAGGGATAACTGTTCCCTGCCAAATAATGGAGGATTAGTAGCGATTATAGAATGATAGTTAGGGCATCTCCAGTGCTGGCCCACAAATTTACACCGGCATCTGTCCGAGGACAATGATGGATGCCATCCGATGCTGCCCGCATACCTTTCGACAAATATATGAACTAACCGGACGAAATTCGTGCAAACAAAGAAAATTTCAAATTGATCGGATGAAATTCATTACATTTTGAGAACTTTTCCTATAAACTGGATGAAATTCATTACACATTTTGCACAAACCATACTAAAACCTACTGTAAACCTAATCTAAACGATCGCGGGCCCCGACCACCATGTCCGGCCATGAACCTGAGAAAGCAGGCCATTGCATTTGCCTCCTCCTTATCCGCCTCGATAACCTCCTCCTCCGGAGCACAAGGTTATGAAGATTTCCGCCTCCACGTCGCCATCAAGCGGCTAATCGGCCGCCGATTTTTATCTCACCAAGCTTGGCGTCGACTGAGTGGAGGAGTGGTGGCCTTCCTAGGACCAGAGCGGTGGCGACCTACCGTGTACTACTCTTCCTTGCTGCCGGCTATGCCCGCGCATGCGCGTCGGCTTCGTGGTCGTGGCGGCGGAGGGCGGCCGGGGGGAGCCGGAGATCTCCTTCGTTTTCTCCTGCGACAGTACGTCGAAGAGAGCTTTGGAGCACGCCCGGAGCGGAGCCGCCGATGTCCCTCATCTGCTCCTGCGACAGTACGTCCAAGAGAGCTTCGGAGCGCCAGGAGACCATGGTTAAAGTGGTGCCGACAGAAGGAAGGGACCGGAGGAGAATAAGTGTGGGTCTTTTTCTATGGCTGGGAGCTAGGGCTCAAGTTAATAGAGCGGGCGAATGGCAATGAGCCGCGGCAAACGGATGGACAACTGGCGTCGGAGTAGGTTCGTCGAGCGTGAATGGGGACGCTACTTCAGTGACTTAACTGCAGATGCGTTTGGGTTATTGACATGTGGGCAGAACGGGCGTCTGGCCCGCATGTCAGTGACACACCAATTGCACCTGCAGTTAAGTCCGGTGAATGCGGCATCGACATTCTAGAGAGACGGTGACCGTTTCAGGTGGGAAGCGCGCGCTAGCGATGGAAGGGGTTTCAGTGTGCAGTGGCACTAAGATCGGTCGCTCACGATAGTACATACTCCGTACCATACTACCATAGTACCCTCTCTAGCTTAGGCTTTTATAGATTGTCCTTGTAATGGACGATATACATGAGCTAGGCGGTCCGAGTATGACCATTGGTGTTGAGCCAGGTGAATACATGCTCGGCGTTCGCGTACGCCTCCATCAAACGTCTAAACAGTAATGTCAGGCAACGACGGGGCGCGCAGGTGATGGGCTCGCCGTTTGCGTTGCGCCATGAGCAGGACTTTGATTTAGAGGGCGACGTGCATGCATTAGCATGCTTTGACAGCGTGAGCGTGAGTGTCTGATGCAAAGTATTTCTTTTTCATTTGGCTGACGAGGGTGCATTGCAGCGACGAGTCCGTGGTTTGATTCCCCACATATGCATAATTTTGGTTTTACTGATTTCTTTCTCCATTCACAGGTAGGCCCGCGTAGATAGATAAAGAACACGAGCTGATGAGGCGCATGCGGACTGTTTGACTGCTCAACCATACAAATACGGAGCTATACGCTGAGCCAGTGACCTTATAATGACCATATCTCGTATACAATGATCAAAGTGAGCTATCAAGACAAGTTCGATGACCGCCAATGCATTTTACTCGGTAATAAATGACCTGGATTTAAGGGGGATCCTAATTTGCTTCGTCTTCTATCCTTGAGCTCTTGACAAACCAATGCACTATACGGTTGTCCGACCACTCCACCCCAGAGCTCTCACCAAGCGTCGTTCATGCCACCGCGCCGCACACTAACCGGTAAGGCAGCGATGGCATCCTGCCGCGCCGAGTTCCTCGCCGCCACTTAACGCACACAAAATGGTAGGGAAGCGATGGCATCTCGCCGTGCCAAGTTCATCGCCGCTCGCGACCTCACAACTATGTGGGAGGAATTTGAAGATGCCAAGGCCGAATGGGCGGTAGAGCAAGAGGCGGCCAAAGCCGCACAGAGGGAGCAGAAAAGTCAGAAAGCACTCAAGAAAAGAGAGGCCCGCTGCCGCAAGAAAGAAAAGGACGCACGTGCTACTGCGGAGTGGATGGCGGAGATCCAAGCACGGTGAGGTGTCGCCGACAAAGCCGGGAAGGAGAACGACGGCGTCTGGCCAGCATGTGAGAAGTAGTAGTACTAGTAGTTAGTGTGTGTATGTGTCTGAGTATGAGCATGTACCAGTACTAGTACTAGTTACTACTGTAGTTTTTAGAGCAAATTACCAGTACATTAGCCTAGACTAAATGGAAACATTCCTATCCTATGCATCAAATGGCATCTCTTTCTCTATAGGAATTGAGATGCGTGTCATCTCACTTCCTATAATTTTCATATTCCTATCCTATGAACGAAAGGAGGCCTCTGTTGGAGTAAATCGTAGCTAGCAAGATCTGCTGGTACATTAGTTTTCTTCAAGAAGCGGAATTCAACGAAGTCATGATGGTTCCTTCGTCCGAGCAACTTCAAAGTGGGAAGTGGGCCTGTGATTTGACGGCTCATTAGTCATTGTTACTACGGCGCGATGACCTGGGTGACTCTCCTTTGGAGTTCTGCGTGCATGGCAAGTGGACCAGGATGGTCGATGTCCCACATGTTGGCGAACGTAAGTATTCTTTCCGATATCGAGGAGCAAGGAAACCACGTGGTATTGTATCACTGCTGATTGGTTCACAAAAAAATAGTATCACTGCCGATTTATAATTATTTTTTATTTCTGATGAATGCTAGCGTTTCAACTCTTACGACGAAGGGCGCCAAACACGGCACGTGCTGGATGTCCCACACGTCAGCGAAAGGAGTGGGACATGAACAGCGTGGTAGAGCCCAACGTTAAAAAAATTAGCGTGGTAGAGCGTCTCCACTTGTTCCACTTCTGGGTCGGAGACCACACGTAGTAGTACTTAGTGGTATGAACGATACAAAGTTCGACCTGGAGAGAAAGACACTCTAGTTGGAAGGTCTCGGGGCATACACGTAAACAAATATAAAAGTTAATATGTGCCTCCAACTAATATAGTAGTAGTAGATTACTTAGGCACGTACTCCATAACATCACCGTGCATTGCACGTACAAAATTTTGTGGTACTATGTAGTAAGAGACAAATGCCGCCCAAGAGTTCCCTTCTCGACCTACTTTTGGGTGTTTGGTAGAGTGTATGGAGGGTGCATGAGTCCACACTAGTTTAGCACAAATACACTAGAAGCATGCATGAAGAGAGATCATGCATGAAGAGGGGTGTTGAGTTGAGCATGCATGAAGGGGGAACAACTATGTTGAGACGAAGCAAACCAAACACACCACGTATGCCACGCATGTTCATACCATTTGTGCCTTTCTACTTCACTTACTGCGCTACATTACTCAGGTTCAGACGTCCACTCCACAGGTACATGTCCGTCTCGTAGTTCCAGTCCACCTGTTCTTCATATAGATGGAACGATCGTTGCATAACACGTGCACCTTGATGCTAGATGTCTCGCGTGTTGGCAAAAGGATGAACAAAGCTCACGTAAAAAAATAGAGTGGAAGAACAATATATTCCGGATGACCGAGAAGGATCAAGGAACCTCATTCTGGAGCGTCTGCACTCATAATATTTAATATTATTCAGCGATATAAAATTAACCAATCATCTCCACAGTGGACTGGAAGAGTATGAAACACGGGAGCCCAGTGTAGTTACATCATACTAGTACATGGCTAACCCACGCTATCTCCATATTTCTTGGCTTCCATGCGACACCTATCTCTAGTAATCCAGCAGCCTGTATCGCTTCTCCCTCCTCGTCTCTATCAAAGTGCGGCGGCTGGCGTTTCTGCCGTCTATTGAGGTCGGTTAACTATCACATGTTAGCGACATGCCAAGAGCATTCTAAATAAAATTCCTTTCACGTTCCGTTTTCAAAAAGAAAAAAATCGTTTCACGTACGAATTTGCATGTATGCTTTAAGCAACTTGCATGTCCTATACTGCTCATGTTTGATACTCTAACTTAGCTAGAGGTTAGACTAACTCATGACTAACCCTGAACTAACTGTAGCCAAAGAGGTGTTTGGGTGACAGGTTAGATTGACAATAAATGCACTTCATGAAGAGAGAAAATGATTTTTCATTGGTCCCAATGAGAACTATCTCCGATTAGCACCTCTTGGGTGGGATAGTTTTTTGGTGGGTTCGGTGCAACTTGTTCCAATTTAAACCCTCATGCTTGGATACTTTAGGGCTATTTGAGCCCCAACTAGCTCAAACTAACTCTAACCCATGTATCCAAACAGGGCCTATTGATCTCGATCTTGAGGGCAGTCGCGTGCACCGGGAAGCGGCGCTCTCTCGGCCGTCGCGCCACTTCAAAGCCGGCGCCAGTGAGAGGTCACCTCCGCTCTGGCCGGGCATTAATGCCGGCACTAACGCTCCAGGGCGACGCTGACCGTTTCACGCGGGAAGCGCGCGCTGGCAAGGGAGTATAGGTTTTGAACCGTTTCAGGTGTAGTAATAATGGTAGTTTGCAAAACTACTCAGTTATTGCACTCAATTTCCTAAGAAATTGTGGTAAAAAACGTTACTCCACAACCCGTTTCCCTTCTCCTTCCTGCTCGTGATTTACGTGGCCATGTTAACGTGGTTGTGTCAAAAAATGTCACTTCACCTTTCGTGATTTGCGTTATATAATTACAAGCAAGATTCTCATGCATTGCACGGAACATCAATATGCATTCTTTTACAAAACACCTGTTGTGATTGACCCATGCAGGAGTAATCCCATGTGTAAAAACTAATGATATCTCGAGGATTTTATCGGAAAACTGGTATCTCGAGAATGTCATCGAAAAAATGAAAGATGAGAGATAAGGCGAGGAGGAGTGGAGCGTGGTGGTGATTGGTGGTCGGAATGGGCAGAGGCATGGGGATGGACGGCGCCGGCAGGCGGCAGCGGCCACCATGCATGCTAGATTGTTCCAGAGACTTATTCCTTTTTTAATTGCTGAGCAATGAGGTTGCGGGAGATAATGATGTGGAGAGAGGTGCGGGTATCTTTTGTAAAATTATCATAATTTGCTTTCTATCCGTCAGATATAGATCATACGGTCTCAGACATAAGATGGCAGGCACACCATCATCGCCAACCTGCTTTTTTTTTATAAGGGTACAGATGATAAGTTTGCTGACTACTAAAGTAAAGTGGAATCTGTCCATGTTATGCAAGTAAATAAAGGTGATTGTTGGTTGGATGAAGGGTGGTAGGAACAAATGCTCCGCCTAGAGCATGTGTGTGTGAGATGGAGTCTTTGTGTGTGTGGGGTGTGTGTGTGTGTCTGTGAGAGAGAGAGAGAGAGAGGAGAGAGAGATGGAGTCTTAGTTTGTGTGTGTGTGAGAGAGAGAGAGAGATGGAGTCTAAGTGTGTGTGTGTGTGTTTGTGTGTGTGTGTGTTTGTGTGTGTGTGTGTGAGAGAGATGGAGTCTTAGTGTGTGTGTGGGTGCGTTCGTGCATGCGTGCGTGCGTGTGTGTGTGTGTGTGTCGCGGGGTCCTCTGTGGCGGATGTAATTTAAGTGTGCATGGCTTCATCATAGAGAGGTGATGTGTATGGCAGAGGCCACCAACGATGGAGTGCGAGAGAGAAAATGCCCGTAGAGAGGGAAGAGAAGGTGCGTCTTGGCGTGAGAGGAGTCGACATCGAGAGAACGTGTTTGTTCGAGAGACACCGAGGAAGAGTACTATATATCAATGGTGCATGTAGGCGGAAATTAAACAAAGGGATGGTCTTATTGTTTTCGGGGATATAGGGGAAGAGTGAGAGGCACGCGGGGGGGGGGGGGGGGGTAGAAGGAGATTGTTACGTGTGAGTGTGTGTTTTGCCCATCGAGGCGGAAGTTATGTGCACAAAAGAGGAGAACGATTCCATGTGGCGTTAGGATTGAGGGTAATTAACTACATATGGAGACATAGAGACCTTGAACGTGCATGTGAGAGGTATACATGTATATGTGGGATGTGTGTGTGTGCGCGCGCGCATGATCGAGATAAAAGAAACAAGACATAAGTCATAAGATCAACGACATGGGAGAGACGGGTCGGTATGACAATATGCATGCATGTGAGAATGCAGGGAAGAAGGCCCGACAATTTTGCATGTGTTTTTGTCTTTAAGAGATAGTGGCGTGTGCTGGAGCATGCATCTATGACGAGCAGAGGGGGTGAGGCGCAACGATTGTGTAAAAGAGATCAACCTATAAATGCATATGTATGGAGAGACATATATAGTGTGGGTGATAAGAAGCAAGACTCCGTGCGAGAAAGAAATGTTGACGGAGGAACTACAGATAGATACAGAGATGGAGATGCTAGCTAGAGGGACATCCGTTAGTTTGGGTGTTGGAGATGACCGTCGGGTGGTTCAAAGGGTGAAGTTATATATGTGTGTGAGAGGGCACTTGACTGCATGTAGAGAGAAACATATGTAGTGTGCATGATAGGAATCAAGAGTGAGGGCGAGAAAGAAGGTTGACGGATAAACAGATAAATAGAAAGATAAAGATGCTAGCTAGTGTGCGTTAGATATAGGAGTCGAGTGGATCAGAAGGCTGGGTTATGTGTGTGGGTGTGAGAGAGATAGAGAGAGGGTGCATGTGAGTCACATACAAATAGATATCGAGAGAAATGAGATCCAGAGAGACGGAGTTTTGTGTCTCATGAGAGAGAAAGATATTTCACAACGAGAGTGATAGCTAGAGAGACATATGAGGGAACACAAGATATCTCTAGGGAGAGGGTGTGTGTTTGAGCGACATACAAGAGAACAATGGACAAATATGAGACCCTGGGAGACAGAGTTTGTGTTTTTGTGTGAGAAAGAGATATTGAAGAGAAAGAGTTGTATGTTCTCATATCTAAGGAGCGAAAGACATCTCTGTATGAGGGCTGTGCGAGTTGCACACATGGGAATAGTTGAGAGGAATGAGACCCCAGGAGACAAAGGTTTGTGTTTGTGTGAGAGAAAGAGATTCCACATGGAGAATCATAGCTAGAGACACATAGCAGGGAGCGAGATATACTTAGAGAGAGATAGAGTGATGAAGGTCGAGGGAGAGAGTACCGTCAGTGTGTTACGAAGATAAAATATCATTGTCGACATACAGGTAGCACGAGAGATGCTTGAGAGACGATGAACGCGTATAGGTCCACAGAGATAGTCCTATATAAGCATGAGTGATAGCTATATGAGACGAATATCTTGATTAAAGGGGATTCAAATATTTAAACTGGAGATCACGACATCGATAATATCATAACGCAAATTGGTGTATCAAACATGCATATTCATTTGAATTTGGGCACACGTGTAATGTTATATAGTTTATCAATATTGGTGATCCATAGATTCTTCAATTACAAACAATGCATGGTTTATATGGAATTAATGTCTAAACGGGATTAAACTATATGTTGTGTGTGTGAAACACATTATACATGTTTGAGAAGTTAAAAAAACCCCGCATGAAACACACATTAATTGGAGACAGTTCGCGAGGAATGCATACATTGGATTTCAACATAAAGTGCTTCAAATATTTGAAAATCCAAATTGATGGATACAACCTTATGAATCTGAGATCATGCCATTTGTAAACCATATTTATGTCTAAATGGTGTTGTGCTTTTGAAAGTATATATAAAAAATGATGTATATAGAATGTAATTCCAATCGAAAATGGATCCCGCCCGAAAAAAATAGTAGAATACAAACGGGATTCAAATTGAGTTGGTACTGATGGCGATACCTTGTGCAAAATTTGATCGAAGCGGGGGAAGTCGCAGTAACCGCCCAAAACCAAAATCTGCGAGATGGAAATCACTACTGCCTATCCCTGCCATGCAAAGCCTATCTGCTGGATTTCTATAGGTTTCGATAGGGGTAGGTTTGCAATTTCACCCAAACGTGACGTAACCGCCTCTCACCCGGATTCATACACGGTGGGTGCCAAAACCTGATGTGCCCTCGGCAAATCAACTCCCTCCCCGATTCATATTCATACACGGTGGGCGCCAATAACAAACTCTCCTCGGCAAATATTCGGTGTATACGAGATTACCGTCCTATCCCCAACCGACTAATGTTGCTGTGATGTAGTAGAATTTTGAAACGGGGGCTAAGTTTGTAAATTTCCTCGCATTTGAGACAAGCGCGCCCTGAATACATGGTTCCCCCCTTCCTCTCTACCTCCCTTTTCTCCATTCGTACTCCGTGGGCACCAAAACACCCTCTCCACCCCACCCTCCTCCGTCCGCCGCCATCCGCCACACCATCCATCGCCGTCCTCCTCCACCATGCCAGAGCTGATACCCCGACGTCGTCGTCCATTACAAGAGACTGACCTCTCTCATCCACGCCTTCGGACCGGGATCCTTGCATCCCGTCCTCTTGCTTCATCCCCGCCGTCGTCCACCTTGCCGGGCGCCCGCCTCTACGATCGTCTCGTCCACCGCGCCCCACCGCCACCATCTACCCTCCTAGATCTGCTTCCACGCCGCCGACATCCATCGCTACCGCAGCACCGTCAAATTCTCAGCAGATGCGTACACCGCGCCGCACCAGAGGCGGTACTCTTTCGTATCTGCTCAAATTATTTATCGCAACAAGAAAATAGATCGCCACTCCTTTACTCTGATTTCTTGTCTTGGTTGCGAAGTTGCCTTCGTCCGGTTTGCACCTTCAGATCCGCCATGGCACGCTCAACGCTATACTCCCAATGCTTATGGTTTTCCCCTTTTATAGTCCACACTAGTTAAATCACAGTAGACTAAATTTCAAAATTGGGTCAGTCGATTTTTCAGAGCTCACGGAGTTCGCGGTGCGATCAAAGGGGCTCGGGTGGTTGTGGGGCCTCACCCGAACAAAGAAAACTCAACGCCGGTGGGGGTGGGGTGGCGGAGGAACACGGCGGTGGGGGCGGTGGTCGGCCGGCGGCCCGTGCGGTGTTCTGTATGGGAAGAATTAAGAGACGAGGAAGAAGAAGGGTTAGGAGACGTAGGATCTTCATCCAACCGCCTAAAATGGTCGAGAGACAGCTGGCAGTTGCATTCTTAATGCGCTCTAGTTCATCTTGTGTGGGCACTGCGCAACCACCATTTTATTATCCAAAATCTGCTTGCTCTTCTTTACCATGTTCGATAGTGCTGGCTCAGACGTGATCGATAGGCTTTCAATTACTAGCGGCAATACAACACACCGTATTTTCAAGCCAGTTCCACTTTCCCGATTTATATATCGTGGTTATGGTGTACCCCTATTATGTACACTATGATCTGCCTAGTTGTTGTGTGCTCTTGTTATCATGGTTTGGCAATAAACTCTGTATACAGTATATTATGAACCTATCATCTGCCAGCTATCCTTACTTCTGGAGCCATTTTTTGTGTACTTGTGCCAGATTATATAAATGCATGCACGATATTACAACACACATGAGCTCTCTCATCAGAATCCAGTGATAGCACATAAGTGTTTACAGGGGCACCCCTATATTAGAATATCATCTGCATTACAAAGATAATCTCACAACTATTTATGTTTTCATGGTTCTCAGATATTATACACAATTACAGTGAATATCAGAATCTGCACATCAGAAGAATATTGTGGAACACTGCAATGACTTACAAAATTGGCACCAAGGCATCGAGTGCCATTCTGGAAGAAATGAAACTCGTACGCTCCCCACCTGTTGATTCTTGTTCAGAATATCATCCTAATGACTATTCTAACCTTGAGGAGTCAAAGGCAGATGGCCTGTCCTGTTAACCCATCAAGGTGCCTATTCTAATTTGGCAAGGTTTTATTGATTGTGCGTATCTTGCATATGTTGTCTTGCATTTCTTCTACTTTCTTGCACCACCATCTGCTTAGTTTACTCATCATATAACTCGAGATGCCATGCCCATCCATTATCAATACATATTCCATCTGTCGTCAAACCATGTTTTTCCACTCAAATGTTGTTCTTGTGCATCAGACATCAGAAAGGAAGAGGGTGATTGCGAACACGAAGGAGCACCAAAGAAAGTCCTTGAAAAAGCGTGGTGGTGCCGGAGAAATCAGACAACGCCCCACTTATATTGGTTGTACAACCCGGTGACATAAAACATAGGACCGACTCAAAGCAGACTGTACCCATACTTCATGGCCACACCACTAGCCCCACCACACAGGACCTGCACTCCAAAGAAAAGGTATACCGATTTCATTTGCCATAGCACCAGCCGTACCACGTAAAAATCCCACTCCAAAGAAAAAAGTACTGACAAGTCCACCGGCCGAAGACCTATCCCAACCGCAGAGACGGCCAATTCCTGCAGATTGGAACCCCATTCCATTTATTCCCAGTTTAAAAGACAACGCTTTCAATGTTGTTAGGGACTACGTGCATATATTCCCATTATGGGAAGATTATAGTGAAGAAAAACACCATTTTCACATCTTCCTGTCCAACTTACGTGTAAGTGCTATTATTCATGGTTATTATTTTCCTGTTTTCTACTGATCGAACATATCAATGATTTACATTACATTGTTGTAACTAGGTGAGGGTCAATCTGGATAGTCATGATGAGCAAAGCTTGCTTGTGCTTTCCAAGGAAGCATTGCAGCAGTATCGGTGTTACTTGAGGAAATCACAATTTGATGGCAAGTCTATAAACGAATTTCCGGTAAAGTCTCCTGTGCTAAATTTAGAAGACATTGAATGGAAAAACCTTTTTATGCACCTTTTTATGCAATTGTCTATGAAATCACATGACAATTTGAACTTCTACTTTTACGCATGTGCCTTACGGATCTTTTTTGCAAGAAATATGCTCGAAGAAGAATTCCGGTTTGAAAAGAACGACAGGATATCGCAAATATGCTGCCCGGTGCTTTGCTCTTGTTAGTACCTGTTGTTCTGTATCACTGTACTTGCATACATACCTGGTTCATTATGTGACAGCAGTATGCATGATAGCTTGCTTATCAATTGTTCGCTCCAAATTATCTGATCTGTATGAATGGTTACATTAGTGTAGAATATATCCAATGCCAATGATTTTTTTAGCTCTACATTGTTCTTGTAAGTACATGCTATCCTTTATCAGTGTACTTATATTGACAGGTAGTTGTTCATGTACCATCTCTCTGCAGCTTATTTTCCTTTGCCCTCCATTTTCTACACATCAGATCTATATTTACTCTTACCATAAGGTTGGTACTGAAGAAGTTTAGTTGTGCATTGCTCTTGGATGTACCTTTTTCCTGTATCGCTGCACATACATTTATAGCTACTTGGTTATGTAGCATCACTCTTCATCTTATCTTAAATATTCTCCATTTTTCGTATATTATCAGATCTATATTTACTCTTAACAAAATGTAGAATAAAGGGAATGCTTATGAAGAACATTCTGTGCTAAACTTCTTGAATTGCCCCCCCCCCCCAACAGCATGGACAAGGGCTTTATAGAGCCTGTCTTCACCAGTAATGTAAGTTTGTCCTTCTCAAGCCTTCAAACTTTGTTGTGTATATTTGGTTAGGAATGACTGCAACAGCTGTTTTATTTTTGGTGTTTGCATCAAATTGCATATTTAAAGTTTATTATATGGTTCATAAACAAAAGTTTGTCCTTCTCCATTTAAGTTTTCAGTTGACAACCAAGTTCCTTCTTCATACCATGTAAATTAAACTATACATAGCAAGTGATCTTGTTTTGCCTTTGCATGTATGCTACATTCTTCATCCGTAATACTGGTGGTGTGGTGAACCTACCCACTACAGACAATGTCATATTCTGCAATGTCTTAACTATGAACAATGTCATATCACCCAAAAAAAAAAATTCTATTATTCTTCCGGTTCAAAAAATACTTGTCATTGAAATGTATGTATCTAGATGTATTTTAGCACTAGACACATCCATTTTGATGACAAGTAATTCCGGACGGAGGGATTATTATTTAAACCGTCTCTTTATTTGCCAATTTGAAATGGGATAAATTGACAGCACACTAACCATTGATACTTATGAGTTCTTGATCTGTAATCCAGTGGTGTCTTGAAGCTGCCAACTCCTTCACAATGTGATTTCCTGCCATGTCTTGATCTGAACAATACCATATTGTGTTAATGCAATTTTAAACTGTGTCACTTTATTCGTCAGTAAGAAATGTGATGAATTGTCAAGATCGATACTTTTATGTGCAAAACCTGTCATCTGTCTTCGCTTGTTTATCTTTCTGAGTGAGGAAGATATAAGTGTTGAACAAGCGGAGTCTCATCATCTTGCTCACCGCTTGCTGCAGCTCCCAAAGAGGCTAACCTTTCTTGAACTCTATTGAAGTGCTGTCGGTTTTGTATATTATTTTGTCGGCGTGTTTATTTGCACTGGTGTCGATCTTTGATGCCTAGTGTATGTAATCTGCTGTCTGCTTATCATAGTGGCGAACTTTGATGCCCAGTGGATGTAATATGCCGTAATTTCTTTATTGTATAGTCTAAGTTTTTTCTTATTCACGATGCTGCAGTTATTTTACTGTATATATATCCTGTCTTCGCGATAAACCGCCAAACCGTAAAATTATGGTACATAATCGGGCCGTCATGCAATCACGATGTATGATCCGCATCATGGGCCCCGTCAAACTGGCCCACTAGTAGATTCGGGCAAGAAAACTGAATGGGCTTTTAGGAGGCCCAAAAGTACGCTGGACCTGAAACGTGCCGAATAGCTCACGGGCCGGCAGCAGCCCGAAATGGACCCCGACCCATGATTGTGTGAATCAATTCACGGGCTTTTAACAGGCCAAAGTTGTCTCGGTCCTTGTTTGGCCCAATCAGATATCGGTCATGAAAGCAGGCCGGATGCAAACCGGGCCGTAGTTAGGCCCAACTATATGACGGGCTTTTAACAGGCCGAAATTAATATAGGGCCGAAATGTTAAATGGGCCCTTAACAGGCTGAAACTAATATCAGGCCGAATTACTAAATGGGCCCAAAAGCATAGCGTCCAGTCAACGGGCCAAATCTGATATGGGCCATAATTGAACCCAAAGCCTCTTAAAGGGCCGGACTTGATCTGGGCCGTGATTTGGCCCAGAAAGTGGGAGGATTTTAACGGGCCGGATCTTATATGGGCCATTATTAGGCCCTGAATGTGGCAGACCATTAATGGACCGGATCAAATATGGGCCGACATTTGGCTCAAAACATGGCAGCCAGTTAATGGGCCGGCCTACTAGGGTCCTAAAATCTTGTGGGCCTACAGCTGGGTCGGCCCATTAATGTCGGCGAAATTTCGTGGGCCTTTAGCTAGGCCGGCCCATTATGATCCGCAAGAATTTTGTGGGCCTTTACCTGGGCCGGCCCATTATGGCACACAAAAATCTTGTGGGCCTTTACTGGGCCGGCCTAATATGGCCCGCGAAATCTTGTGGGCCTTTAGCTGGGCCAGCCCATTATAGTCCGCAAAATCTCGTGGGCCTTTAACTGGGCCGGCCCATTATGGTCCGCAAAATCTTGTGGGCCTTTAGTTGGGCCGGCCCATTTAAACTTGATGGGCCGTGCCATGTGTCGACGTATCATAGGCGCCTTCTGTCCAATGAGTGGATGACATCTGTCCCAACGATGAGCCGACACGTGTTTCCTCCAGCCAATGATGATTTTACACATGGAAATTTCCCATTGGTCGGGGCTGTTAACGGGTTATCGGATCCAAAATCCGGCCCGATAGCTTAATGGCGTTCCGTTACGGTGGATGCCACGTGTCGGTCACCCTTCACGAAAGCACTTCCGTGACGCACAATTTATCGTCATGGAAGTGGACACTTCCGTGATGATAATTTTGGTAATGTCATGGAACACTTCTACGACAGCATAGGTATGACTATCTTGATTTTGTCATAAATTTGTCATGGATGTACATGCATGACAAAAAACGCGACCTACTGTGACAAACATGTATCATCACGGAAGTGTATTTTTTTGTAGTGCTCTAACCTCTAACTGAGTTAGAGTTCTCCTCATCTCGGTTCATCGCCATCATACTTTCCCCATTCCTGTGTTTTCAGTATCCTGCGAATCAAAGAGGCCCTTTTTTTGGGAAAAATCAAAGAGGCCCTTCGACTGGTTTAGGACCGGTCATTTTTTATAAACGTGTTATGTCCAAAATTTAATGAACATGCTCCGGTTTCCACGAAAATAATCCGGTTTCATGTAGTAATTCATTGAGTTATTTATTCTTCTGCGGGAGGTTTGCATGTAATTCATGAGGTCTGAAACGTAAAGTACCCCGGATATGCTCCGAGTCGTGCATGCACTACGACCCAGATGCTCTATGTCCCACATGTCGGAGAATGGGAGCATGTGGAAATAGCCTAGGAGTACATATAGGAGGATAAATGTGTGAAAAAATATGTACTGTGAAGTGTAGCCGCGGTTCGAAAAGGAGACCTAAAGTGATGACAGCTATAGGTCGCACGCACCCAACTAGTGGTACTAGACATACGACTAATTTTTCCCTCAAAAAAAAGAGGTACGCAGTGCTCAAGACTCCTATTCTATAAACACGAGTCCCATCTCGACAACAGCGTCCGTTACTACAGCTAGCTCTCCTCCCTCGCTTTCTCTCTTCTAATTCTAAACTCGGCCGACGCCTCGGTGGGTGGGGTGGGTTTGCTCAATCGCGACCCCACCTCACAAAGGAAAACGTTACGACTGGAATAAAAAATGCCAGATACTCCCTCCGTTCATAAATATAAGTCTTTTTAGATACTAGTTCAAATGGAATACAGCCTACAGATGTATGAAGACGTAGTTTAGAGTGTAGATTCACTCATTTTGCTCCGTATGTAGTAGTCACTTGCTGGAATCTTTAGAAAGACTTATATTTGGGAACGGAGGGAGTACTATACTAATAAAACATTAAGGCCACGAGGCGATGCAGTGCTGGTTACATGAGGCAAGAAGAAGAGATGCATCCATCGACGACGTCCACCTCCTTGACTCAGGGCGCCGGCCCACCGAACGGCGCCTAAGTAGCAGCGGCTTTCGTGGCCAGGTCAACGTGCTTCTGAACAATGGCGTCCAAAGATTCCAGCCGCTGGAAGAAGGCCAACGTCTTTCTGTCCTCGCTTGCCTTGTAGTGGCCTATGTAGACGATTTCCTCGTAGACGTGGATGTGCAGGTCGACGGTTTCTTGCATGGCGAGGCGCTGCGCGGCAAGCGCGGCCTCGAGGTGCACATTCTTCGTCGCGACTCCACGGCACTGCAGGCCATCGTGGCTTGAAAGAGTTCGTCACCATGTAGGCCGATGAGGGTGGCAGGCAATGAGGAGCCTGGGCGCGCGGGCTGGAGCAGTACGGCAAGGTCGTCCGTGCGCTTCTTGACGGCGGTGAACTTGCGGATGGAATTGACCATCATGTCGTCCATGCGAGAGGCGAAGCCGGCGTCGGTGAGGGCTACGATGTCTGCGGTCGCCAGCACCGTCTGGAAATGATGTGCGGTGCGGGGCCGCAGGCCGGCACCTTGGATGATTTGGCACAGCCGGCTGCCGCTCGCGTCCATCGCCTCCATAGGTACTTGTGGCTTCTGGTCACTTGGTCTTGGATTGGAGTGAGCAGTGTTGCGCAGAGACTTGGGAGTAGATGGATTGGAGTGGTGGGGCGCCTTTATTATATGAGAGTCCAAACTCTGTTGCATTCACATCATGTTGGCTCTATTCTGCTTCTCCAATTAATTCCCTCGCATGTAATCGAGGATGCATCATTGACCGCTCAACGTCTCGGAACCGCTACCCTCTTCCTCCTTGGCATTCAAGCACCTATGGACCCGTCGACGACGAGGTGCCTATGGTGACTTCGTAAATTTCAAGATGACTAGCAAGATGCTCGTGCGTTGCACGGAACATGAAGATGCATTTGTATGAGTAGTTTATCTTGGGGGAGAAAAGGATGAACGAGGAAAGGCCTTATCTGCAAATGTGGAGAGGAGTGCGGGTAAATTGTCATAGTTTCCTTCCTATCTGTTAGATCTAGATCGGACGGCCTATATTGCAGGATGGCAGGCACACCATCATCACCAACTCTGCTTTTTATAAGTTCCAAGATGATAGTGCCATGCGTGTGTGCGCTCATAGGGGTGAGTGTATGTGCGTGTATATGAGTGCTTGCGTCTGTACTATGTCAAAAAAAACAACGTAATTGCGTGTCAAAAAGAGACTAGTCAGTATACTCAATATTGTGCACCTCGGAGAGGAAAACGATAGAACTAGTACGTATTTATTTACGGTGCAGATTCACTCATTTTGCTCCATATGTACTTTGTCTCGGTGTAGTCTAGTCACTTGTTGAAATCTCTAGAACGGCAAATACTCCTTTCTGGTTTACAGGGCTATACTAGCAAGTAGTTGTACGTACTAGTACAATAGTGGGCTCAAATAGCAATTTTGTCTCATGCAAGAGCTCGGCTATATCGTGCTCAATGTTCGCAACTGCAACATTCGGTTTGCGCTTGGCTCTTCGCCTCTTCAAGAAGACGAACAATGATGTTACTACTACTACTTCTACAGTGTCGAATCCACTGCTGCATGTCCGTCCACCGCGAGCGGGATGGATAGCTTGTTTTAAAAGTACTCCCTCCGTTCGGAAATACTTGTCATCAAAATGAATAAAAGGGATGTATCTAGACGCATTTTAGTTCTAGATACAACCCTTTTTATCCATTTTGATGACAAGTATTTTCGGACGGAGGGAGTACTACTAAGCAAAAGCCTGTCCTCGTTTGCGAGCAACAACGCGCATGGGCGAGGGAGAAGGCGTGTAGTAAAATCAAGCTTCTCCTTGTTCTACGAGTTGACGCGACACATCATAGCACTGGCCCCACACGCTTGCCTCTAAACTTGGCTGAAAGACCCTTGATGTACAATATATTTGCTGCAACCTCTAACATTTACCCACCACAAATTAAAATATATGTGGCCGTATGCATCGCTCGATGCAAGGTGGCGAGAGTCCCCCTTTTCAAAAAAAAAAACAAATTGAAATATATATTCCTGTCTTGACCAGATGAGCATGCAAACTACAATCACCGTATGCATGTAGGGCCGAAGACTATTTTAATTAAAAAAAACTTGAGACGGCCACATAGCATGGAGCCGACCCCAACGATTTTAAGCTTACAGGCACGGTACACGCTATCTAGACTACTCTACACATGAAACTGCCACACGGCGTCTGGGCTGCGCTTGGCTCTTCGCCTCTTCGGAAGTCGAACAATGATGGTGTACTACTGCACTGGAGGAGTACTACAGTACGCTTCTGGCCATCTGACACCGATTGAACTGCTGCATGTCCACCGCGTGCGGGAGGGAGATGTTGGAAATATGCCCTAGAGGCAATAATAAAAGCATTATTATTATATTTCCTTGTTCATGATAATTGTCTTTTATTCATGCTATAATTGTATTATCCGGAAATCGTAATACATGTGTGAATACATAGACCACAATACGTCCCTAGTGAGCCTCTAGTTGACTAGCTCGTTGGTCAACAGATAGTCATGGTTTCGACTATGGACATCAGATGTCATTGATAACGGGATCACGTCATTAGGAGAATGACGTGATGGACAAGACCCAATCCTAAGCATAGCACAAGATCGTGTAGTTCGTTTTGCTAGAGCTTTCTCAATGTCAAGTATCTATTCCTTAGACCATGAGATCGTGTAACTCCCGGATACCGCACGAGTGCTTTGGGTGTACCAAACGCCACAACGTAATCGGGTGACTATAAAGGTGCATTACGGTATCTCGAAAGTGTGCATTGGGTTGACACGATCGAGACAGGATTTGTCACTCCAGACACGGAGAGGTATCACGGGCCCACTCGGTAGTGCATCATCATAATGAGCTCAAAGTGACCAAGTGTCCGGTCACGGGATCATGCACTACGGATGCGAGTAAAGTGACTTGCCGGTAACGAGACTAAACGAGGTATTGGGATACCGACGATCGAGTCTCGGGCAAGTAACATACCGTCTGACAAAGGGAATGGTATACGGGGTTGCTTGAATCCTCGACATCGTGGTTCATCTGATGACATCATCGAGGAGCATGTGGGAGCCAACATGGGTATCCAGATCCCGCTGTTGGTTATTGACCTGAGAGCGTCTCGGTTATTGACCTGGGAGCCAACACTTAAGGTTCGGTGACGCTAGGGTTATTAGGAAGACTTGTATGTGATTACCGAATGTTGTTCGGAGTCCCGGATGAGATCCCGGACGTCACGAGGAGTTCCGGAATAGTCCGGAGGTAAAGATTTATATGGGAAGTTGTCAAACGGACACCGGAAAGTTTCGGGGGCATACCGGTATTGTACCGGAGCCACCGGAAGGGTTCCGGGGGGTCCACCGGGAGGGGCCACCCCTCCCGGAGGGCCACTTGGGCTGCGTGGGAAGGGGCCAGCCCCCGGTGGGCTGGGCGCACCCCCCTCCCTTGGGCCCTTGCGCCTAGGGTTGAGGGGAACCCCAGAGGCGCCCTGCTTGGGGGGCAAGCCCCTCCCTTAACGCCGCCCCCCTCTAGATGCATCTAGAGGGGCCGGCCCCCCTCTCCCTTCCCCCTATAAATAGAGGGGTGAGGGGAGGGCTGCACACCCCAAGCCAAGGCGCAGCCCCTCCCCTCCCCAACACCTCTCCTCCTCCGCGTGTGCTTGGCGAAGCCCTACCGGTGACCTGTCACTCCACCATCATCATTTGTCGTGCTTTCTGCTGGAGCCATCTTCCTCAACCTCTCCTTCCTCCTTGCTGGATCAAGATGGAGGAGACGTCGTCCGTGCACTGCACGTGTGTTGAACGCGGAGGTGCTGTCCGTTCAGCACTTGGTCATCGGTGATCCGAATCACGTCGAGTACGACTCCATCATCACCATCCCCTTGAACGCTTCCGCACTCGATCTACAAGTGGTATGTAGATACAAACTCACTCCCTTGACTCATTGCTTAGATGAACTCATAGATGGATCTTTGTGAAACCGTAGGAAATTTTTTAATTTTCTGCAACGTTCCCCAACAGTGGCATCATGAGCTAGGTCTATGCGTAGTTCTCTAATGCACGAGTAGGACACAATTATGTTGTGGGCGTAGATGTCAACTTGCTTGCCGCTACTAGTCTTATCTTGCTTCAGCGGTATTGTGGGATGAAGCGGCCCGGACCAACCTTACACGTACGCTTACGTGAGACCGGTTCCACCGACTAACATGCACTAGTTGCATAAGGTGGCTGGCGGGTGTCTGTCTCTCCAACTTTAGTTGAAGTGGATTCGATGAAAAGGGTCCTTATGAAGGGTTAATAGAAGTTGACAAAATCACGTTGTGGTTATTCGTAGGTAAGAAAACGTTCTTGCTAGAACCCAATTGCAGCCACGTAAAAGATGCAACAACAATTAGAGGACGTCTAACTTGTTTTTGCAGCAATTGTCATGTGATGTGATATGGCGGAAGTTGTGATGAATGATGAATGATATATTGTGATGTATGAGATCATGTTCTTGTAATAGGAATCACGACTTGCATGTCGATGAGTATGACAACCGGCAGGAGCCATAGGAGTTGTCTTTATTTTTGTATGACCTACGTGTTATTGAAAAACGCCATGTAAACTACTTTACTTTATTACTAAACACGTTAGTCATAGAAGTAGGAGTAGTCGTTGGCGTGACAACTTCATGAAGACACAATGATGGAGATCATGATGATGGAGATCATGGTGTCATGCGGTGACAAGATGATCATGGAGCCCGAAGATGAAGATCAAAGGAGTTATATGATATTGGCCATATCATGTCACTACTTTATATAATTGCATGTGATGTTTATTATGTTTTATGCATCTTGTTTACTTAGAACGACGGTAGTAAATAAGATGATCCTTACAACAATTTCAAGAAGTGTTCTCCCTAGCGTGCACCGTTGCTAAAGTTGTCGTTTGAAGCACCACGTGATGATCGGGTGTGATAGATCCTCACGTTCACATACAACGGTGTAAGACAGTTTTACACATGCAAAACACTTAGGGTTAACTTGACGAGCCTAGCATGTACAGACATGGCCTCGGAACACGGAGACCGAAAGGTCGAACACGAGTCGTATAGAAGATACGATCAACATGAGAATGTTCATCGACGATGACTAGTCCGTCTCACGTGATGATCGGACACGGCCTAGTCGACTCGGATCGTGTAACACTTAGATGACTAGAGGGATGTCAAATCTGAGTGGGAGTTCATTCAATAATTTGATTAAGATGAACTTAATTATCATGAACTTAGTCTAAAACTTTTGAAAAATATGTCTTGTAGATCAAATGGCCAACGCTCATGTCAACATGAACTTCAACGCGTTCCTAGAGAAAACCAAGCTGAAAGATGATGGCAGCAACTATACGGACTGGGTCCGGAACACGAGATCATCCTCATAGCTGCCAAGAAGGCATATGTCCTAGAAGCACCGCTAGGTGACCCACCGCTCTCCCAAAGACTGCAAGACGATTTGAGCGTTTGGCGGACACGCATCGATGATTACTCCCTCGTTCGATGCGGCATGCTATTTAGCTTAGAACCGGGCTCCAAAAGCGTTTTGAGCATCACGGAGCATATGAGATGTTCGAGGAGCTGAAACTAGTTTTCCAAGCTCACGCCGGTCGAGAGATATGACGTCTCGACAAGTTCTATAGTTGTAAGATGGAGGAAAATAGTTACGTCGGTGAGCACATACTCGAATATGCAGGTTGCACAACCGCATGACCCAGCTGAATATTAACCTCCACGATGAGGCGGTCATTGACAGAATCCTTGATCGCTCCCACCAAGCTACAAGAGCTTTGTGATGAACTACAATATGCAGGGGATGGTGAAGACCATTCCTGAAGTATTTTCAATCTTTGAAGTCAGCAGAGGTTGAGATCAAGAAAGAACATCAAGTGTTGATGGTCAATAAGACCACTAAGTTCAAGAAGGGCAAGGGCAAAAGAACTTCAAGAAGGACGGCAAGGATGTTGCGCGCCCGGTAAGCCGATTACTGGGAAGAAGTCAAAGAATGGACCCAAGCACGAGACTGAGTGCTTTTATTGCAAGGGAAGGGTCCTTTGGAAGCGGAACTGCCCCAAATACTTAGCGGATAAGAAGGCCGGCAACACCAAAGGTATATTTCATATACATGTAATTGATGTGTACCTTACCGATTACTCGTAGTAACTCCTGGGTATTTGATACGGTGCCGTTGCTTATATTTGTAACTCACAGGAGCTGCGAAGTAAGCGGAGACCGGGCGAAGGACGAGGTGACGATCTTGGCGTCGGGAATGGTTCCAGAGTCGATGTGATCGCCCGTCGGCATGCTACCTCTACATTTACCTACGGGATTAGTTTTGAACCTTAATAATTGTTATTTGGTGCCAAGTTTGAGCATGAACATTGTATCGGGATCTCGTTTAATGCGAGATGGCTACTCATTTAAATCCGAGAATAATGGTTGTTCTATTTATATGAGAGATATGTTTTATGGTCATGCTCCGGTTGGTCAATGGTTTATTCTTAATGAATCTCGGCGTAATGTTACACATATTTATAGCGTGAATACCAAAATATGTAAAGTTGATAACGATAGTCCCACATACTTGTGGCAATCGCCGCCTATGGTCACATTGGTGTCAAGCGCATTAAGAAGCTCCATGCTGATGGACTTTTGGAGTCTCTAGATTATGAATCATTTGACACATGCGAACCATTCCTTATGGGCAAGATGACCAAGACTCCGTTCTCCGGAACAATGGAGCGAGCAACCAACTTATTAGAAAATCATACATACCAATGTAAAATGCGGTCCAATGAGTGTTGAGGCTCATGGAGGATATCGTTATGTTCTCACTCTCACAGATGACTTGAGTAGATATGGGTATGTCTACTTGATGAAACACAAGTCTGAGACTTTTGAAAAGTTCAAGGAATTTCAGAATGAAGTAGAGAATCAACGTGACCGAAAGATAAAATTCTTACGATCGGATCGTGGAGGAGAATATTTGAGTCACGAATTTGGTACACACTTAAGAAAATGTGGAATCGTTTCACAACTCACGCCGCCTGGAACACCTCAGCGTAATGGTGTGTCCGAATGTCATAATCGCACTCTATTGGATATGGTGCGATCTATGATGTCTCTTACAGATTTACCGCTATCATTTTGGGGATACGCTCTAGAGACAGCTGTATTCACTTTAAATAGGGCACCGTCTAAATCCGTTGAGACGACACCGTATGAATTATGGTTTGGGAAGAAACCTAAGCTGTCGTTTCTAAAAGTTTGGGGATGCGATGCTTATGTCAAGAAACTTCAACCTGAAAAGCTCGAAACCAAGTCGGAGAAAATCGTCATCATAGGATACCCTAAGGAAACCATAGTGTATACCTTCTACTTAAGATCCGAGGGCAAGATCTTTGTTGCCAAGAAGCGGATCCTTTACGGAAAAAGAGTTTCTCTCGAAAGAAGTAAGTGGGAGGAAAGTAGAACTCGATGAAGTACTACCTCTTGAACCGGAAAGTAGTGCAGTTTAGGAAAATGTTCCTGTGGTGCCTACACCAATTGGAGAGGAAACTAATGATGATGATCAAGGTACTTCGGATCAAGTTACTACTGAACTTCGTAGGTCCACTAGGACACGTTCCGCACCAGTGGTAATGCGGCAACCTGTCCCGGAAATCATGTTGTTAGACAACGGTGAACCTTGAACTATGAAGAAGCGATGGCGGGCGCAGATTCCAACAAATGGCTAGAAGCCATGAAATCCGAGATAGAATCCATGTATGAAAACAAAGTATGGACTTTGACTGACTTGCCCGATGATCGGCGAGCGATAAAAAACAAATGGATCTTTAAGAAGAAGACGGACGCGGATGGTAATGTCATCATCTATAAAGCTCGACTTGTCGCTAAGGGTTATCGGCAAGTTCAGGGGATTGACTATGATGAGACTTTCTCTCCGTGGCGAAGCTTAAGTCCGTCGAATCATGTTAGCAATTGCCGCATACTATGATTATGAGATATGGCAGATGGGCGTCAAAACAGCGTTCCTTAACGGTTATCTTAAGGAAGAGCTGTATATGATGCAATAGGAAGGTTTTGTCGATCCTAAAATGCTAACAAGGTATGCAAGCTCCAGCGATCCATTTATGGGCTGGTGCAAGCATCTCGGAGTTGGAACATTCGCTTTGATGAGATGATCAAAGCGTTTGGGTTTATGCAGACTTATGGAGAAGCTTGTGTTTACAAGAAAGTGAGTGGGAGCTCTGTAGCATTTCTCATATTATATGTAGATGACATACTTTTGATGGGAAATGATATAGAATTCTTGGACAACATTAAGGCCTACTTGAATAAGTATTTTTCAATGAAGGACCTTGGAGAAGCTGCTTATATATTAGGCATCAAGATCTATAGAGATAGATCGAGACGCCTCATAGGTCTTTCACAAAGCACATACCTTGATAAGATTTTGAAGAAGTTGAAAATGGATCAGTCCAAGAAAGGGTTCTTGCCTATAATGCAAGGTGTGAAATTGAGCTCAGCTCAATGCCCGACCACGGCAAAAGATAAAGAAGATATGAGTGTCATCCCCTATGCTTCAGCCATAGGATCTATTATGTATGCCATGCTGTGTACGGACTGATGTAAACCTTGCCGTAAGTTTGGTAGGAAGGTACCAAAGTAATCCCGGCAAGGAACCTTTGGACAGCGGTCAAGAATATCCTAAAGTACCTGAAAAGGACGAAGGACATGTTTCTCATTTATGGAGGTGACGAAGAGCTCGTCGTAAAGGGTTACGTCGACGCTAGCTTTGACACAGATCTGGATGACTTCAAGTCACAAACCGGATACGTGTATATGTTGAATGGTGGAGCAGTAAGCTGGTGCAGCTGCAAGCAGAGCGTCATGGCGGGATCTACATGTGAAGCGGAGTACATGGCAGCCTTGGAGCCAGCGCATGAAGCAATTTGGGTGAAGGAGTTCATCACCGACCTAGGAGTCATACCCAATGCGTCGGGGCCGATCAAACTCTTTCGTGACAACACTGGAGCTATTGCACTTGCCAAGGAGCCCAGGTTTCACAAGAAGACCAGGCACATCAAGCGTCGCTTCAACTCCATCCGTGAAAATGTTCAAGATGGAGACATAGAAATTTGTAAAGTACATACGGATCTGAATGTCGCAGATCCATTGATTAAACCTCTTCCGCGGGCAAAACGTGATCAACACCAGAACTCTATGGGTTTTTGATTCATCACAATGTAACTAGATTATTGGCTCTAGTGCAAGTGGGAGACTGTTGGAAATATGCCCTAGAGGCAATAATAAAAGCATTATTATTATATTTCCTTGTTCATGATAATGTCTTTTATTCATGCTATAATTGTATTATCCGGAAATCGTAATACATGTGTGAATACATAGACCACAATACGTCCCTAGTGAGCCTCTAGTTGACTAGCTCGTTGGTCAACAGATAGTCATGGTTTCACGACTATGGACATCAGGTGTCATTGACAAGCGGGATCACGTCATTAGGAGAATGACGTGATGGACAAGACCCAATCCTAAGCATAGCACAAGATCGTGTAGTTCGTTTTGCTAGAGCTTTCTCAATGTCAAGTATCTATTCCTTAGACCATGAGATCGTGTAACTCCGGATACCGTAGGAGTGCTTTGGGTGTACCAAAGCGTCACAACGTAATCGGGTGACTATAAAGGTGCATTACAGGTATCTCCGAAAGTGTCTGCATTGCGTTGACACGGACCGAGACAGGATTTGTCACTCCGTATTACGGAGAGGTATCACCGGGCCCACTCGGTAGTGCATCATCATAATGAGCTCAAAGTGACCAAGTGTCTGGTCACGGGTTCATGCACTACTGATGCGAGTAAAGTGACTTGCCGGTAACGAGACTGAACGAGGTATTGGGATACCGACGATCGAGTCTCGGGCAAGTAACATACCGTCTGACAAAGGGAATGGTATACGAGGTTGCTTGAATCCTCGACATCGTGGATCATCCAATGACATCATCGAGGAGTATGTGGGAACCAACATGGGTATCCAGATCCCGCTGTTGGTTATTGACCTGAGAGCGTCTCGGTCATGTCTGCGTGTCTCCCGAACCCGTAGGGTCTACACACTTAAGGTTCGGTGATGCTAGGGTTATTAGGAAGACTTGTATGTGATTACCGAATGTTGTTCGGAGTCCCGGATGAGATCCCGGACGTCACGAGGAGTTCCGGAATAGTCCGGAGGTAAAGATTTATATATGAGAAGTTGTCAAACGGACACCGGAAAGTTTCGGGGGCATACCGGTATTGTACTGGGGCCACCGGAAGGGTTCCGGGGGTCCACCGGGAGGGGCCACCCTTCCCGGGGGGCCACTTGGGCTGCGTGGGAAGGGGCCAGCCCCTGGTGGGCTGGGCGCACCCCCTCCCTTGGGCCCTTGCGCCTCGGGTTGAGGGGGGGAACCCTAGAGGGGGCGCCCCCCTTGCTTGGGGGGCAAGCCCCCCTCCCCTTGGCCGCCGCCCCCCCCCCTCTAGATGCATCTAGAGGGGCCGGCCCCCCTCTCCCTTCCCCCTATAAATAGAGGGGTGAGGGGAGGGCTGCACACCCCAAGCCAAGGCGCAGCCCTCCCTCCCAACACCTCTCCTCCTCCGCGTGCTTGGCGAAGCCTGCCGGAGAATCGCCACTCCACCATCATCACGCCGTTGTGCTGCTGCTGGAGCCATCTTCCTCAACCTCTCCTTCCTCCTTGCTAGATCAAGACGGAGGAGACGTCCGTCTGCACTGCACGTGTGTGTTGAACGCGGAGGTGCTGTCCGCTCATCACTTGGTCATCGGTGATCTGAATCACGGCGAGTACGACTCCATCTTCACCATCCCCTTGAACGCTTCCGCACTCGATCTACAAGTGGTATGTAGATGCAAACTCACTCCCTTGACTCGTTGCTTAGATGAACTCATAGATGGATCTTTGTGAAACCGTAGGAAAAATTTTAATTTTCTGCAACGTTCCCCAACAGGAGAGCGTGTAGCGAAAGCTTCTCCTATTCTTGCCAGCCACCACGCTCATGGGCGAGGGAGGGATGCTCCTGTCTTTGCGTGTATGACAGGTGGGCCCGACAGGTGTGTGGCCAACCTGTCATATAGCTAGAGGCAGGTGCAGTTAAGTCCGCGAGGGAGAGGATAATCAAACTTCTCGTTGATGTACGAGTTGACGCGACACATCAAAGCACCGCACTCGATATATTTCAATAATTTGCGTTTACCGATGCATTAATTACAACGCATGCATGCATGTCGTGAGTCTTCTTTTGATAGTACTTGTATGTGTTGATTTAATGCACCTTGAAGTAGTACTCCCTCCGTTCCTAAATTTTAAGTTTTTGTAGGGATTCCATTATGAATTACATACGTATGTATATAGATGCATTTTAAGTGTGGATTCATTCATTTTGCTTCGTATGTAGTCCACCTAGTGAAATCTCTATAAAGACTTACTCCTCTCGCTCGAATTAGGCTGGTCATAGTGGGGAGTAACTTAGACTAGTAACATGCATACATTACTAGTCTATGTTACTACCTCTATAGTGCATAGTATCATAGATTAGTAGTATCATAGATGGTCCCATTTATTGCCATGCATGACACATAGTATCACCATATTTATTATGTTACGGTATCTACCTATGTTACTATAACCATCTCTCTCTTCTTTAATTGCCTGCCACATAAGCATGTTTGCGAGTCCCAAGTGCATGATACTACTTATGTTACTCCCTCTATGGCCAGCCTTACTTGTCGCGAAAATGGATGTATCTAGACGTATTTTAGTTCTACACACATCCATTTCCGAGACAAGTAATACCCCGGCCCAAGTCGAGAGATAGTTGTGCACGAGGAGGGCGAGATCATGCAGACCGAACATGAACAGGACCCGACGACGGAGCACTCTAAGGTCTCGATGGACCTCACCGTGCTCCACTGCCCCTTGTGCCTCCGCCCCTTGAGGACGTGTATGAGGTTCGAATACACCTCGTCCGTTCGGCTGATTAAGCAAGGTGCATGTTTCTTGATTGATGTGCTGTTGGATTGATTTCTGCAGTGCAAGGGAGGGCACCTGGCCTGCACGGACTGCCGCGTCGAGCGCCCCGGGAACCAGCGGCAGTGCCAGAAGTGCGAGCGCGGTGGTGGCTTCGACGTGCGGAACACGGCGGTGGACTCCGTCCTTTCGTCGGTGAGGGTGGAGTGCCCGCACGAAGGTTGTGGGCTCTACGTCACTTACCACAAGCTCGCCGATCACCAGAGCGTGTGTCCGCTCGCGCCCTGCAAATGCCCCGTGCCCATCTGCGGCTATGAAGGCCCGCCGCCGGCGCTCTACCACCACATCAGCACCGCGCATCCCATGCCCATGCACAGGATCTAGTACGGCAAGGTGCTCCAGCTGCAAGTGCCACTGTCAGGGCCACGGCTCTTGCTGTTCGCGGAGGAGGACCGCCGCGCGTTTTTCTTTGTCCGCGGCGTGCTCGACATCGGCGCACCTATCGCCGTGTCGGTTGGCCGCTGTGACGAGCGGGGGCGCCCCACCGCCGCACTACTTGGCCAAGCTGGGCTTAACAGCCACGGGGAGCCCAAAGGCACGACCGACGCCTGGCCAAGGTGGAAATGGAGGTGACCGAGGGAGTCCTAGATTAGGGGTATCCGGACAGCGGATTGTGTGCAACGTCCGGACTATTGAAGCGTGAAGATACAAGACTCAAGACTTCGGCCCGTGTCCGGATGGGACTTTCCTTGGCGTGGAAGGCAAGCTTGGTGATCCGGATATTATATTTCCTTCCTTGCAACCGACTCCATGTAAACCCTAGCCCTCTCCGGTTTCTATATAAACCGGAGAGGTTGGTCCTTAGAAGGCCGATCACAATTACAATCATACCATCATAGGCTGGCTCCTAGGGTTTAGCCTCCACGATCTGGTGGTAGATCTACTCTTGTACTACCCATATCATCAATATTAATCAAGCAGGAAGTAGGGTTTTACCGACATCGAGAGGGCCCGAACCTGGGTAAACATCTATGTCCCTTACTCCTTGTTACCATCAGCCTTGACGCACAGATCGGGACCCCCTACCCGAGATCCGCTGGTTTTGACACCGACATTGGTGCTTTCATTGAGATTTCCTCTGTGTCGTTGCTGTCAGGCTCGATGGCTCCTTCAATCATCATCAACGACACTGTCCAGGGCGACACTTTCCTCCACGGACAGATCTTTGTGTTTGGCGGCTTCGCACTGAGGGCCAACTCGCTTGGCCATATGGAGCAGATCGATAGCTACGCCCCTGGCCACCAGGTCAAGTTCGGAAACCTGAACTACACAGCGGACATCCGCGGAGACTTGATCTTCGTTGGATTTGGGCCTATGCCAGGAGCACCGGACAGTCACGGCGAGCTTGGCTTAGACCTGCCGTCGGACGAAGCTCAGGGCATCATCCCTGTACTATCCCCAGACCTAGATCCGGAGCAGACTATGTTGCCTAAGGACGGAGGGATGGACCCTGCCCCCCAGGTCGCGCACTCATCGGCTGTGGAGCTGAACACGGGTCTCACCTCTGCGGTGGCCTGTGAGCCCGAACCCTCGGATTCGTATCCGGACGTGGTTCCAGTCCGCACACTCCCTTGCCCGTCGGGCAAGGATGGGCTCCGATAATGGAGTTCACCGCTGCTGATATCTTCCAGCACTTGCCCTTTGGCGACATGCTGGACTCATTAAAGTCTCTCTCTTTGTCAGGAGGCTCTTCGCCGAACTATGTTCGGCTCGAGTAGGAGGCAGGCGACGAGGAAATTCGTTGCCCACCCACCACCCAGTTTATTGCCACGGTTGATGATTTAACCGAGGTATTAAACTTCGACTCCGAAGACATCGACGGTATGGACGACGATGCAGGAGAAGAACACGAACCACCGCCATCGGGCGGTGGAAAGCCACCTCTTCCTATGACATATATATGGTGGACACCCCGAAGGAAACAAATGGCGATGAGGCAACGGAGGATAAAACCTCAAGGAAAAAAGCAAAGAATGGGCGTCGTCGGCGCCACTCCGAGCCTCGCCACACCAATACCGGCCAAGGAGACGAAAACAATCCGAATGGTGCCTAAGAAGAATAAAATCCCGATCAGCCCGCCGAAAGCAGCCGATCAGAGGATGAGCAGTGTCAGCAGATGAGCTGACGGACGAATACCCGGAGGAGGACGGCCACATGCCCCTCCGAAGACGAGATTAGCCTCGGCGATGACGAAGTTCGGGCGTGCTCGAGGATCCCGTAGAGAGCAGGAGCGCTTCAAGCGTCGGCTTATAGCCACTGCAAGGAGCCTGAAAAAGAAGCAGCAGCAACTCCAAGCTGATCAAGACATGCTCACAGACAGATGGACTGAAGTCTTGGCAGCCGAGGAATATGGACTCGAGCACCACACGGCTGACCGGCCACCTCGTGGCCGGGATAAAGCGGCATACCAGTCCACATACCAGCCAACACCCCCACGCCAACATACTACGGCCCGGGGCAACCAATCAGGACAGCCAAGATCGATCTAAGGATCGCGGGGGCGCGTCTCGACACGCGACGAGGACCGTCGCGCCGGACACGCCTTCAACAAGTCCAGCCAGGCCGAATATAGCCACCCAGATCAATTCGACCTGCGTAGCCACATAGCCCAGCACAGAGGCGCCGTGCACCCCCTCTGCTTCACTGGCGAAGTAATGGATCATGAATTCCCAGAAGGGTTCAAACCCATAAACATCGAATCATACGATGGCACAACAGACCCCGTGGTATGGATCGAAGATTTTCTTCTCCACATCCACATGGCCCGCGGTGACGATCTACACACCATCAAGTATCTTCCCCTTAAGCTCAAAGGACCAGCCCGACACTGGCTAAACAGCCTGCCAGCAAATTCCATTGGCAGCTGGGAAAACCTGGAAGGCGCATTCCTCAACAACTTCCAGGGCACATATGTGCGACCACCCGACGCCGTCGAATTGAACCACATTACTCAACAGCCCGGAGAGTTAGCCCGGAAATTTTGGACTCGGTTCCTAACTAAGAAGAACCAAATAGTTGACTGTCCGGACGCCGAAGCCCTGGCAGCTTTCAAGCATAATATCCGTGATGAGTGGCTCGCTCGACACCTCGGCCAGGAAAAACCCAAGTCCATGGCAGCTCTCACAACACTAATGACCCGGTTTTGCGTGGGCGAGGACAGTTGGTTGGCCCGCAGCAGCACTACGCCACAGTTTGGCAATTCGGATGGCCGCGACAATAACGGCAAGCCACCGCTAATGCATATAAGCGACGGAACAACGGGCGACAAGATCAAGACACGGCAGTCAACGCCGGATTCAGTGGATCCAAGCCCGGTCAACGGAAGAAGCCGTTCAAAAGAAGTAATCAGGGACCGTCCAGTCTGGACCGCATACTGGAGCGCTCGTGCCAAATTCATGGCACACCGGAGAAGCCAGCCAACCACACCAATAGAGATTGCCGAGTATTCAAACAGGCCGGCAAGATAAACACCGAAGACAAGGACAAGGGGCTTCACAGCGACGATGACGAGGAGCCCAGATGTCCGAACACGGGGGACAGAAGAAATTACCCCCCCCCCCCCAGGTGAAAACGGTCAACATGATCTACGCCACGCACATCCCCAAGCGGGAACGGAAGTGGGCACCAAGGGATGTCTATGTGATGGAGCCAGTCGCCCCCAAGTTCAACCCTTGGTCAGCTTGCCCGATCACCTTTGATCATAGGGATTACCCTACTAGCATCCGTCACGGCGGCTCGGCCGCATTGGTCATAGACCCAATTATTGACGGATTCCACCTCACGCGCGTCCTTATGGACGGCGGCAGTAGCCTGAACCTGCTTTATAAGGACAGAGTGCGCAAAATGGGCATTGACCCTTCAAGGATTAAGCCCACTAAAACCACCTTTAAAGGTGTAATTCCCGGAGTAGAGGCCCGCTGTACGGGCTCTATAACATTGGAAGTGGTCTTCGGATCTCCAGACAACTTCCGAAGCGAAGAGTTAATCTTCGACATCGTCCCTTTCCGCAGTGGTTACCATGCACTGCTTGGACAAACTGCATTCACCAGATTCAATGCGGTACCACACTACGCATATCTCAAGCTCAAGATGCCAGGACCACGCGGGGTCATAACGGTGAACAGAAACATGGATTGCTCCCTGCGAACAGAAGAACATACTGCAGCCCTTGCGGTGGAAGTAAAATGCGGCCTTCTCCGACAAACCAATCCGGCGACAACAACTTCGAGCACATTCAAGCGAGTCCGGAGCACCACGCAACAGGATAATCAGGCACGCCAAGAGTGCGACTAGCAGTCCGGCCTCCGCTTAAGCCCCATAAAAGCAGCGTTCGTGCCACGTGCACACAATTACGCACTTAAAATACATTGGGCATAGGCGGAGGCGCATCAACGACTTCGGTCAATAGTGCGGGTAACCGCCAAATACTTTGATACTCTTTCCCTCTTACCTTTCAGGACACCGCGTTATGCAGCATCCTCAAAAGCCGAATTGTCGGACTTATAGGGAAGAGACATCCACGGAGGCAACAAACGTTGTGCGCAGAAGGAAATATACAGGTGGAGTCTATTTACGATCATTATACCTGCTATATCTATCTGAACACAGCCTGCCCCTGGATAGGACATGTCAAACAGTCCTATTTTATCTCTGCTTAACGCATCCATTGTAAATGTACGCTTAAACGTATTTTTCGTCAATGTGAGATTATACATAGCGCCAGCTTATTATCCTTATCTGAGCATTTTTCTCTTATAAATGTTTATTTGATATTGCATCCGTACACCTTGGTATGGCCGGTTTGCCAGGGGCTTCTTATGGCGCCCCGCTATATGGCAACTAAAAGTCCGAACACTTTCAACAGTGCGGCACCCCGAACTTATAGCACTATATGCATCAGCTCCGAATTGTATCTTGGGTCTACAGTTGGGATAGCCCAGCCCCCTTGTTTTGGTGCCTTACGTTCCGTTATATCGGCTAAGGTAGCGCAGGGAGAACTACTGCGATTGTGTCCCGGTTCTTCCGGACGAACACCTCAGTAGAGAAAGCCGAAAACTGACCGGCATGATGTGGCGAGAGCTGGTCGCTGTTCGAGAGGTTCTAGAATCCTTAAAGATTTTCCCCTTTAGTCGATAAATCGGCTTCATCCGATCTAGGCGTGTATAGCGCCCCGATTCGGTCTTCCGGATTCTAGGGGCTTCGCCGAAATTTAAAATTGTAGACTTCTATGGCTAAATGAAAGTTTTAAAGCCGCATAGTCCGATTGCCTGGTTCGCTGCGCCGGACACCTCCTTAAGGGACCAAACATTTGGGTAAAGAGTGTCCGGGTTTTTCACAAACACCCCAGTGCTAGTCACGCCACTACTAGGAAAAGGCCTACTAATGGCGCACCTGTTTTGCCTACTAATGGCGCACTACAGGTGCGCCATTAGTATCACGCTACTAGTATTTTTTTACTAATGGCGCACCACTAGTGCGCCATTAGTATCTGGTATACTAATGGCGCACCACGTAGTGCGCCATTAGTTTTGCCCACAGTGCGCCACTAGTGTCTGCTATACTAATGGCGCACCACCATGTGGTGCGCCATTAGTAACAAGTTTTTTAATTTTTTTTTGTTTTTTCTTAATCTCAGGTCACTATTTCACATATGAGTTATCCAACACATATATATACAACAAGCATCCATATAACAATCATAGCCAACACACAAGTTCCATCATATATACATACATAGCCAACACATAGTTCCATCGTTACATATTAAAAAAGTTTCACATTGTTCATCCAACACCGTTATCCATCAATTCACAAAAGTTTCACATTGATACAAAATAAAAACACAAATGGAAAAGAAGCACTCCATCCATGCAAGCTTCCATGAATTAAATCAAATCTGCAAAATGATAAACAAGAAGTTAGAAGAAGAAGAAGAGGAAGACTAGAAGAATACTAGAAGAAGAAGAAGAACAATAGAAGAAGAATAAGAAGAATTTTGGAGCCAACTTAGGTAAAATGAAGCTAGCCTATGTCATTTTGGAAAAGAAGAAGAATAAGAAGAAGACTATATGCTTATTATGTAAACTTGATCATTTTGTGCTAACATAAGTTATTTTGGAGCTAACCTATAGGAAACTAAGCATATAAGCTCTAAGTTAGCATATTAGAGCCAACTTAGGTAAAATGAAGCTAACCTATGTCATTTTGGAAAATAAGAAGAATAAGAAGAAGACTATAAGCTTATTATGTAAACTTGATCATTTTGTGCTAACATAAGTTATTTTGGAGCTAACCTATAGGAAACTAAGCATATAATAAGCTCTAAGTTAGCATATTAGAGCCAACTTAGGTAAAATGAAGCTAACCTATAGGAAACTGAGCATACTAGAGATAACATAGGTAACTAAGTATATATATATCATTTTGGAGATCTGACATACCTGACATAGTTCAGTTCTCATTGTTCTTCTTCTCCTTCCAGCCTGATGCGCCAAGAGCGGCGAGGCGGTGGAGGCGATGGAGGCGGTGGGATGTAGTCTTCACGACAATTGGCGTGGTCATGTCGCCTACTGTGGAATCGCCGGCGCCACCACCGGTGCGTGGTCATTGTCAGGCACCACCACCATCGAGGCCACCTTCAGGCAGGACGGGCACGGCCATCGCTAGATCATCCTCAGCCACCTCCATCTCTTGCCCATGGTCAGCCACCACCACCATCTCCTGCCCATGGTCAACCACCACCACCATCTCCTGCCCATGGTCAGCCACCACCATCTCTTGCCCTTGGTCAACCACCACCAGCGCTATGTCATCCTCAGCCTGATGCCCATCGTCATCCTGCAGCTTCTCATCCCCACTCTGCTCCTCTTCTCCCGCACTCCAGTCCGGATCATCCTTCTTGTTGTCTATCTTTGCTGCCGAATCGCTGCTTTGCTTTTGCTTTCTGACCAGAATCATTTCTTTGCTTTCGCTACAGCCATAGTCGCTGATGCTTTGGCTATAGCCAATGTCGCTGCTGCTGCTCCCATTACCTGTCCAAATGCAACAATGACCGTTAACAATCGATGTGAGACAAAGCCAAATGTAGAGGAATAAGAAGAGGCTGAACGTACCGGCATCATCATCGTCAACGTAGCGCATGCGACACATAGTTGCGTTGAACACCTTCACGATGAGCATGTTGGCGTCATCGTCGTACCTGAAGAGAAGGAAGTACCCCGGCCGCAGGTCGTAGGCATGGTAGAACTTCTCCCACCCACGAGACAAGTACATGTGGCCCTCCTTGATCACCAACTCCACATCCCACTGCCTGCGAAACTCGCTGCTACCGTCAGCGGCTTCACATTATTTGGCGGATCTTCACCCATCAAGATGTTCATAAAACTGTCAGCAGCCTCTGCAGTTTGGGACAATGAGTGATGTAGCAAACAACATATATCATAATGAGATGGGCGAAGGGGAGATCTCTCGCTTTATATACCTGCGTCATGGATGATAATCAAGTCCCAAGTATGATAATCAAGAACTCGAAGCATCCAACTCAGATCAAGGGCGTCAGAGAAGCGGCGGTGGCTGCTTCCCGCCATCTCTGATAAGCAGCATAAGAGACCAATTAGTACCCTTACAACAGATCATAAAACATGCATGATAATAGGCTATACTGAAAGGCCAATTGTACCCCTACTTAATTAAGTACTAAGATACCCCGGCCCATGCATTAGTAGCAAGTACCCCATATGTCCGATTTTTAGCAAAGTCATGCTAAAATTCACGGAAAATTTCAGCATGACCTTTGCTGAAAATAGGACATATGGAGTACCCGAATTTGCCGGAACGGAAGTTAATCAACATTCCGGCAAACTCAAGGGCCTCTCGGGGTACCTGCAAAATCAGCACGACACGAAGGGCCTCTCAAGGGCCTCAAGCAGCAGCGGCGTCTCCTAGGAACCCCTTTTTTTGCTAAATTTCTTTGAGCAACAATTAGAGAAGAAAATTCAGCATATTTCTATACAACAGCACTGTAAAGATGAAGAACAGTTCTACAACAGCCCATTTAAATACAATAGCATCTTTGGTCATACCAATTTCTGAAACAATTCAAATCTGAATCAGATTCATGAGGGCACCACTCGCAAGTGCCATACTACTGCAAGTGCCATACTATCGCAAGTGCTATACTACTGTAGGAAAGGAGGATCATCATACACATATATAGGAAAGGAGGCCCATTCCTATTTTAGGAAGCAAACAGATGTACACATAAGATAAAAATGTAGTCTGAAAGTTTAATGCTTACAAAAGACTTGGTCAAATAGTGAAAAATATGGAGTCACCAAGCTGGCTAAGAAACTCCCAAAGTCCACTAGCAAATCCAAGATATAATCCTGTTACACACATCATAGCAATTTAAGATAATTAGGATAAGGATAGTAGGAAATGAAAAATAAAGAGCTCAAAAAACAATCACAATAGAAAAATAATAAAAACCTAGTCCTAGAAGAAAATAAATCCTAAAAGAAAAGAAATCCTAAAATCTGGAGCAAGTCCTAGCAGTAGTAGTCCAACTAGATGGCCACCACTACTACTCCTATCACTAGAGTAATTTAGGAACACCCAATGACCTTAAACTTCTAATTCATCAATGATGACTCACATGGTACAAAAGAAGTTGAGTGGACCAAGTTACAAATCCAACAAGATTCTATGATGTGAACCAAATGATTTGCCAATAAAAGGTAACAATGATATTGCAGGAATAGACCTTCCTAAAATAGGAATGATAATCTACTGTCAATAACCATTGAATAAAACATGTTTACCAACAAAATTTGTCATGTTAGGCATTCCTAAAACAGATTTACTGAACATGTTAGGCATTTGTCATGTCATAATCTTTGCCATTTTACAATTAAATTTCTAAGATGGAGCTATTGATAAATTGAACTGTTAAGTAAACCTACCCCAATCAAAATTGAAAATACACATCTTCAATACTCTAATTATACAAACTGGAAATTATGACAGTACATGCAGATCTCAATTTGAAACTGGAATAATTTACAAGCAGGTCTAGAAAAATGCACTTGTTTGTGTGGACTAATTTTGAAGCAGTTTGTAGAGTCTTGTCAAAATTCAGAATGGTGACTGAATTTAATCGACAAACACATATGGATCGTGCCATTCTAAGATTAAAAGGAAGACACGAAGAACTTAATTAGATAAAGCGATGTTAGCTTTCCTAAGACAAGTATCAATAAAGCATACACAAAAAGTATCCAAAGCAATAAGCACCAAAACATTACTACACACAAAATATCCAGTCTACTCACTGAAACCTTTGAATCTCAAACTGTCCCAACTTCACAAGTCAAGGGAAACTCAGCATTCACAAATTAGTTCAATTAAAGGCATTAATACCGGTGAAACTATGTACTGGTTCAAGGACCAAAGAACACACATGGTGTGGTGCCGTTGGTCGTAATGAATACCACCTACAATGTCAGAGCCTAATCTCCCCAACCACATTGGGTGCAAAGGGCCAAGGCACCACCAAGAACCACCCAGAACGCTAAACGAGCTCATATTACCCACCTGTTCATTCCAAGACCGACAAAGAAATCCCCAAATTAAGCTAAAAAGGCAATCACCCAAGGATCGGAATTAAATTACCTCGCTGAAATCACTTCGAGACCACCCAAGAAGAAACGGAGAACTAATAAGAACCTAACGCGCATTCCCCAACTAATAAAACCGATCAAGAAGCAGCAGCAGCGGCACGACGGGGCGGCGGCGGCGAGCTCCTGCTCCTAACCCTAGGTCGCCGCCCCGTGGGGGCATGGGGATGAGCGGGGGAGAGAGGGAGGGAGGGACAGAGACTAACCGTCGTCGATGAGCAGCAGCCGCGCGGGGAGACTTACGCCGCCGTCGAGGAGCGCGTCCGACGAGGCCAGCCGCCGTCCGTCCGTTCATCGAGGAGCCCGTCCGTCGAGGAGCGCGGGGAGGCTCGCGCCGCCATCCGTCCGAGGAGGTCGCGGGCTCGAGGGGGAGGAAGGGGAGAGGGAGGCGGCGGGTCACGTGGGCGGCTGCGGCGCAGTGGGTCGGGGCAGCGGTGGCGGCGGCGCAGTGGAGGGAGGGACGAGGGAACTCGCGAGGGGGAGAGGGAAGGGGGGACTGAATTAAGTTTTGCAAAAAAGTTAAAAAATATATATACTAATGGCGCACTGTCTGTCTAGTGCACCATTACTAGTTAGAACTAGTAATGGCGCACTTTGGTCGGATGCGCCATTAGTATGTATGTAAAAATGAAAAAAAACTTTATTACTAGTGGCGCACCGTTTTTGTGGTGCGCCATTAGTGTCTTCCACACTAATGGCGCATCGCCAACTAGTGCGCCATTAGTATATAGTAGTGGCACACTACATCCCTGGTGCGCCATTAGTGTCAATCATATCTATAGCCCTTTTCCTAGTAGTGCGCGGGGGCGGAAGCCGACGACTGGCCTACTTTCAGGATTTTATAAACAGCCGCATAGAAGGTAATATTCTAAATAACAAAAGCGCTACATAGCGCAAGTAACTTCGTCTTTAATTACAAACACGACAGAAGTGAATTTATTCAAATATGGCGTCCTTGGTACACTCATCGGCGACGAGACGAGCACCCTTCATCACGCCATCATAGTACATTTCAGGATGGCGATGCGCCTTGCCCTCCGGCGGCCCGTCCTTGACCAGCTTCTCCGCATCCAGCTTGCCCCAATGCACCTTGACGCGGGCAAGGGCCCGACGGGCACCTTCAATGAAAACGGATCGCTTGATCACCTCAAGCCGCGGACAGGCATCCACCATCCGCTTCATCAGGCCGAAGTAGCTAGTGGGCAAGAGCTCACCAGGCCACATCCGGACTATGAAATCTTTCATAGCCACTTCGGTCGCCCTGTGGAGTTCGACCAACTGCTTCAGTTGGTCACTCAGAGGCGTTGGGTGTTCGGCCCCAGCATACTGGGACCAGAACAGCTTCTCCGTTGAGCTCCCCTCCTGGGCACGGTAGAACTCCGCAACGTCAGATAGGCTGCGTGGAAGATCTGCGAATGCCCCTGGAGAGCTCTGAATCCGAGTAAGTAAAATAAACGCCTCCTCCACATGTTTGCTTTGCATAAAGAACTTCTTACCCGCTGCTATCTTTTTGGACTCCTGGATTTCCTGCTCTACCTTCTCGGCCTCGGCCTTGGCGTCTCTTACACTCTCAAGGGCCTTCACAAGCTCGGCCTCTTTTGCCTTCAGATCATGCTCCATGGACTCGAACTTCTTGCCGAGGTCTTGGAGCTCCTGCTGTACCTCGCCCACTCTAGCACTTTGCTTTTCGCGCTCCTTGCATTCCAAGGCCACTTTGTTTTTGGCCTCGGACAGTGCTTCCTTCAGGGACGCCACTTCAGCGGTGGCCCCTGTTACACAGTCATGACGCTTTGGCATTAGATTGACACATTTTTCTTATCTTTAAATACACATACAAACGGGGAATCACTTACCTTCATTCTCCTCGAGCTGCCTCTTCGTGAGGATGAGCTCTCCATGCGCCTGCTCTAGGTCCCGCTTTAGTTCGGTAACCTCGGCAGTACAGGCAGCAGCAGCAAGCAGCACAACCTGCTTATTCACAACAATGCTTATTATTAGACTCCTGCGGATTATAATTGACCCTCCGTTTGGCTTTTCCTTCCGAACGCCAAATAGAGTATCAGGGGCTACTACCTATTGGGTGATAATCTTATACATTTTTTACTTACCTCAAAGCCCGTCAGGAGGCTTGTGCAGGCTTCGGTCAATCCTCTTTTGGCGGACAGAACCTTTTGAATCACCGCACTCATAAGAGTACGGTGCTCTTCTTCCATGGAAGCGCCTCGAAGCGCTTCCACCAGGCTATCCGGCGACGTTGATGCGACAGAAGTCCTCGGCACGGGCGGCTCGCCCTCCCTAACGAGGGGCTGCCCGCCTAAGTCCGGAACCATCGGAGGTTCCGGAACAGTGTTTGGTCGAGAGTCCGCCTTGTTGCGGCTCTCATCGACGCGATCTGCAGGCACCTTGAACCCCGCATGTCCGACGTTCGGGGGTCCGCCTTGGGGCGTCTCCAGGGTCACCTCCTCAGCTGGGAGCTCGCGGACAACACCTCTCAGGTCATCCGCAGGCTGAGGAGTGGTGGCTGTCGGGAGCGAGTTCATCTCCGAAGAACTCAGAGACCCATCCGAAGACGACACCGCCGGATAAGTCCGGGCCGGACTGCGTCAATATTCGACGTTATTAAACAATTATGAAGTGAAAACCACGATAGAGTGCGGACACTTACGATCGCACCGGTGGCTTCCCCCGGGGCAGCCACGCCTCATCGCTGTGAGCGGCCGTGGTGGAGTAGTCCGGAAGGGATGTTTTCCCCTTCTTGGACGCCCCAGCCTCCCCCTCCGGGGCGGCTTTTCTCTTCTTCTCCCCCTAGTGCAGGGAGGTGGAGTTTCTTCTTGATTCCCCCCGCCTCCGCAGGAGGAATGTGTCTCGTCGTCATCGGACGTCAGAGGAATAACGGCCTTGCGTCGAGGGCCTTTTCCGGCCCCCTGGCCCGCTTCGCCCGGCCCCTCATCCTTCCCGGATGGGGCGTCTTCTTCTTTTTCCTCCTCCACTTCGTGGGAGGAGTCCGCCTCGTCGTCTTCGGACGAGGCCTCGGACGCAACCTTACGCCGGGGACCCTTCCTGGTCCCCGGGGCCTTCTTTTCGGCCTTCTTCTCCGGCACCTTGTACGATGCCGAGACTAGCATCTCCGTCAGGAGAGCATCCGTTGGATCTTCCGGCAACGGAGCCGGACAGTCAATATGCTCCGCTGTCTTCACATAATCCTGAGGTAAATATACTTAAAACTACCCCCATGAATGTATTGGAAAAAAAACTAAACCCAGTGGTGGTCCCAAAACTCACCGGATTCGGGGGCCGCGATGCATGAAGTCTGTGGTCCTCGGACGTGGGAGGAGGTACTTCGGAGGCCTTGAACAACACTTTCCATGCACCTTTGTGCGTCATGTCGTAGAGCTTCCGGAGCGTCTGGTGTTCGGCTGGGACGAACTCCCACAGATTTATCGCCCGCCTTTGGCAGGGCAGGATCCGGCGAACGAGCATGACCTGGATCACATTGAAAAGCTTCATGTTCTTGTCCTTCATGCTTTTGATGCATGTCTGGAGTCTGGCCAGCTCCGTGGAGTCGCCCAGTGACATGCCCTTCTTTTCCTGTGAGGTGAGCCGCATAGGGATTCTCGGATCGAACTCGGGGCCGCCCCAGTTGGCGCCAGCGGCTGCTTGGTGATGTAGAACCACCCGATTGCCATCCTTTACGGTCTCCGTGAAGGAGCCGCCCAGCCAGTGATGTTAGGCATCTTGCCCACCATGGCCCCTCCAAGCACTCGCTTGTTGGTCACAGACAATCTTCGGCTTCACGCAGAAGACTAGCAGCCACAGGCTGAAGTGAGGCCGAATGCGGAGGAAAGCCTCGCAAACGACGATGAACGCCGAGATGTTGAGGACAAAATTCGGGGCTAGATCATGGAAATCTAGCCCGTAGTAGAACATGAGCCCGCAGACGAAGGGATGGAGTGGAAATCCCAGTCCACGGACGAGGTGGGCGACGAACACGACACTCTCGTGTGGTCCTGGGGTCGGAATGACCTACCCAGCGTCCGGTAGCCGGTATGCTATGTCTACGGCCAAGTATCCGGCCGCCCGAAGATCTATGATGTGCTTCTTCTCGACGGTGGAAGCCACCCACTTGCCTCCTGCTCCGGACATGTCTAGCTGTGCGGAGGAGACTGGGGCTTGGGCGCTGGAGCTCGAGTGGGCAAGAGTGGGTAGAGAAGGAAGAAGGCGTGGGTAAAAATGAGGAAATCTTATCCCTTTATAGAGGCGACGAAAGCGGTGCGCCTCCCCACTTTCCCGTTGAGCATCGCTTGCTTCCCAAGCGCCACGATTAATGATGTGGTGGGACTACTCGTGCCCGTATTGATGAGAATCCCGTAATGAGGGGGCACGATCTCTGCTTTGACAAGACGTGTCAAGGAAACTGCCTCGCAATATGCGCTATGGCTGGTTGTGGGAGGACGGTTAGAATAATAACTTGACCGTAGTGACACGTCGCGTTGCCTAAAAAAGTTGTCAGCAGATTGCATTTGTGAAACATTATTCTCTCTACGGTGGCATACGAAGATCATCTTGTGGCTCCGGACACGGTTTAAGTGTTCGAAAATTACCTTGGAGTATTCGGAGGAGGAACCCGCCCTGCAATGCCGGGCCAAGATCGCCACGGACTCATCGTCATTGAAGCCTGGTTCAGGGGCTACTGAGGGAGACCTGGATTAGGGGGTATCCGGACAGCCAGACTATGTGAAACGTCCGGACTATTGAAGCGTGAAGATACAAGACTCAAGACTTCGGCCCGTGTCCAGATGGGACTTTCCTTGGCGTGGAAGGCAAGCTTGGCGATCCGGATATTATATTTCCTTCCTTGCAACCGACTCCATGTAAAACCTAGCCCTCTCCGGTGTCTATATAAACCGGAGAGGTTGGTCCTTAGAAGGCCGATCACAATTACAATCATACCATCATAGGCTAGCTCCTAGGGTTTAGCCTCCATGATCTGGTGGTAGATCTACTCTTGTACTACCCATATCATCAATATTAATCAAGCAGGAAGTAGGGTTTTACCTCCATCGAGAGGGCCCGAAGCTGGGTAAACATCTGTGTCCCTTACTCCTTGTTACCATCAGCCTTGACGCACAGATCGGGACCCCCTACCCGAGATCCGCCGGTTTTGACACCGACAGTGACAAGCAGCAAGGATCTCGGCGACGTCGACGTGCAGGAGCTGACCTTCTTGACAGTTCCGCCCAAGCTGCTGGCCGGGGCTAAGCTTGTGTCCCTCCACATTCAGATTGACAAGCTCACGTCCTAAATGTTTCGATAGTGCCTTCTGTTTATCTTAGTAATATGCTAATATAGGGACTACCTTGTTCTACTTTAGCTTAAGAAATGGTGGGTTTTGGTGGCGATGCAACAATTACTTCGACATCAGATCAGTAATTTCCAACAGTCGAACGGATATTTTGTGTCTGTTGGATATAAAGTTCCTTTGGGTAAGAAGTACTACTTGTCATCAATATGGATAAAAGGAGATGTATGTAGACGTATTTTAGTTCTAGGTATGTCCCTTTTAATCCATTTTGATGACAAGCACTCCCTCCGTTCCACAATACATGCCTTCCATTTGTCAAAATATAGAGGTATCTAGACATGTTTTAGTCTATAGGTACATCCATGATAGAGCCAATCGGATGGTTGAGAACACTACAATTCATAGCTACAGATGTGTGTGTGACTCCCAGATGCAGAGGTCGTGGCATCATCCTCCTTTTCGAGAAAAAACAGACGCATGTGTGAGAGGACGAGTGCGTGCGTGCACCTCTTCTCTTCCTGTATAACGTACTACTAAACTCAGAGTACAATTTTTTGTGGGTGGCACGATGGTGTGTGCGAGAACTCTCGAGAGATAGGTTTAATGTGTCTGAAAAAAGGACTAGCCTAGAGCTTGCCACACGGCTATTCCTGTCAAACGCCCCATTAACCGTAAGATATGTATACGACGGTGCCAATTATTGCACGTATACAGACGTACTTCCTCCTTTCCAGTTTATGGTGAGTGGTGGAATATTTTTTGTAGTTTGCAAAAGCACCTAATTAATGCTCTTGTTTTTCTCAAAAATTATGTTTATCAATGCATTAATTGCAATGCATTCATGCATAAAGTACATGCATTGGTCAATTTTCACTTAATACTTGCATGCAATGATTTAATGCACCTTGGAATCTGAACATGTGTTGGGGAACAACCAATTTGAGCCTTATAAAATGGAAAAACTAAAATTTTGAGATAAGCCCTATAAAACCGGAAAGGAGGGAGTAGAAAAGGAAGTACTCCATCCGGGAATAGTGCCGCACTTTGAAACTAGAACCGTCAATAAATTTTGAGCTTGCGTCTCGTCACATTCCAAATTACTCCACGCTATATTGAATTGCAAACATGTTCACACCGATCACAACCTAAATGGTTTCCCGCTTAGGAGTGTATTAGTACCATGCTATATTGAATTCCAAACCTGTTCACACCGATCACAACCTAAACGGTTTCCCACTCAGGAGCGTATTAGTACTCGGTTATAAATACTAGTATGGATCAGGCAGGAGACGACTGTTACAGGCGCATGCATGCGATCGTCCATAGCCAGATGGATCAGATCTCCGGCTTGGCGAGGTTGCAGGACGACGTGAAAGCCTCGTTTGAACAGGCTAACGACGTCATCCGGCAACTAAGGCAGGGCAATGAGAGGCTCCGGCCGAGCGCGACCTGCTGAGGGAGAAGATCGTCCGAAGTGTAGACCAGCAGGAGGAGACTAGTGCCTTGTTGAAGAGGACCGGCGTCATCGTCAAGAAACTTATTGAAGAGAATGACATGGTCCGCAACGAGTGCCAAAGGCTGGTAGAGGAATCTGTGGATGTTCTCAAGCAGCGTCTTGAGGACACGAAAGAGCTCATCGCCGCTCGCCGCGGAGACTAGTTCCCGCGGTCTGCAGCAATGCATCAAAAAAGTAGAGATTAGCGAGCCAGATCCTTGTCTTCCTTCTTCTTTTGCCCTTGTGTTTTTCGGGCGTAGCCGCATGTGGCTTTTTTAATTATCTTTCTAATTATGTAAGACAATTAATCGTCCTTATCTTTCTTTGGAAGATCAATGTTGCGAGGCTGGAATGAAGAAAACTCTTGCTGTGGCGACCCTGGCGTTGCTATTCTTCTAGTTGCTGTTGGGCTTCCTTCAGTTTCCTGGTTTGTTTTGATGTAATAATCGGCTTAGGATGTGGATTGTGTCGTCGGTTGTGAAATGTTGGGTTCTAGCGCGGATGTTTGGCCTTTGTTGGCCTCTTGGGATGTTGCGATTTCAATCGGTACTCCTCCGTCTCATAATGTAAGACGTTTTTGACACTATACTAGTGTCAAAAAGCGTCTTATATTATGGGACGGAGGGAGTAGCTTTTAGTCCTTCGTGTTAGGCTGGAGTTGTGCTGAACTTCTTGTGAATTGTGATGGTTTTCAGTAATGAAAATCGGAAGGGGCAAGCCCTTCTTTGATCAAAAAAAATAATAATTGTCCTTATATATTCATCAGTCTTGCTATAAGTCGCAGTAGATGCTATATAGGTCCGCGGGATCTTACATCAAGATCCGTGCTTTCAGATTTTCTTTTTTCTCTCTTTAATCTCAGTCGAGTGAGACATAGCCACGCCATTAAACAGAGGCTCGAGCGCCACTAATGGAGACCTCGGGAGAGAGGTGGACGGTAGATGGAGGTCAAAGGGCTCTCCTCCCGATAAGCACGTGCAGGGGTTTGATCGCACGCCTCTCGTACTCAAATAGCTACCCTGCACGGCGCCTCCTAGCTAATAAAAAATGGGGACGCGTGGCAGCACGTAAATGGTACTAGTGAGCGCCCACGGTTTCAATAATACTTGTGTTTCCGATTGTAACGTGACAACACTTGTTCCAAAATGACTTTGTTGATTGTTAATGTGCGCTACCGCAAATCGGATCGCAAATTTACCACAGCATGTTGGTGCCATGTCATGGCACCAAGCCAAGTTTCATTATTTTCATGCGTGTTTTGGATTTACAGGAATTAAAAAACTAAGTTTCTCAATGTTTCCAACCCGGCCACGACGCCCAGAATTTTGAATTTCATTCCCATTTCTTGCATGGAACCTAGAAATTTACCCAAGGACACACACGTGATTTTTTAACCAACTTTGGTGCATTGGAACATGTGCTTGTATTACAAATTTGAATTATGCACACAAAGGTGACACATTCCCTCCCAGAACCATGAGCCTTCTTGAGAGAAGCTCCGATTTGCAAGAAGCTTATACCAAAATTTGTTCCTATTCGGCCAATTGTTTTTACCACGGCATGGTACTACCATGACATGACACCATGCCAAGTTTCATGATTTTAAAACCAAGTTTCTCAATGTTCTCGACCGAGCCACGATGCCCAGATGTTTGAATCTTATTCTCATGTTTTGCATGGGAGTAGAAATTCATCCGAGGACACAAATGTGATTTTTCAACCAACTTTGGTGCACGGGAGCACATGCTTGTAGTTCAAATCTAAATTATGCACATTAAATGACCAAAAACTCAATTAATGTGTAAATAAGGCCAAACGAAGCCGGAATAATTCCAAAATTTAACAGGGCACTCATGTAGTTCTATGTTGCCTTTGTAAATAAACTCAAGGGGACAACGATATTGTTTCGCACTCAAAGGTGACATCGTTCCTCTCAGAACCACGAGCCTTCTTGAGAGAAGCTTCGGTTTGCAAGAAGCTTATACCAAAATCTGTTCCTATTCGGCCATTTTTTTACCACAACATGGTACTAGCATGACATGACATCCATGCCAAGTTTCATGATTTTCAGACGTGTTTTGGATTTACAAGAATTTTAAAACCAAGTTTCTCAATGTTCTCGGCCGAGCCACGATGCCCAGATGTTTTAATTTTATTCTCATTTCTTGCATGGGACCCAGAAATTCACCCGAGGACACAAATGTGATTTTTCAAACAACTTTGGTGCACGAGAGCATGTGTTTGTAGTTCATTTGACTTATGCACATTAAATGACCAGAAACTCAATTAATGTATAAAAAACGGCAAACGAACCCGGAATAATTCCAAAATTTAACATGGCACTAATGTAGTTCTATGTTGCCTTTGTTAAGAAACTCAAGGGGGGGCAGCGTATATCGTTTCACACTCAAAGGTGGCACGTTCCCTCATAGAACCACGAGCTTCCAAATCGGCCCAATTTTGTACCACAACATGTTAGTGCCATGACATGACAGCATGCCAAGTTTCATGATTTCCAGCCGAGTTTTGGATTTACATGAATTTAAAATCTAAGTTTCTCGATGTTCTCGGCAGAGTTATGACGCCCACATGTTTGAATTTCATTCTCATTTCTTCCGTGGGACCTAGAAATTCAACCAAGGACACACATGTGATTTTTCAACCCACTTTGGTGCACTGGAGCATGTGCATGCAATTCATATTTAGATTATGCACATTAAAAGTCCAGAAACTCAATTAATGTATAAAAAGGCCAAATGAACCCGATATAATTCCAAAATTTAACAGGGCACTCTAATAGTTCTATGTTGCCTCTGTAAATAAAATCACGGGGGAGGCAGCGTATATCATTTCGCACACAAAGGTGACACGTTCCCTCTCGGAACCACGAGGCTTGTTGAGAGAATCTCCGGTTTTGCAAGAGGCTTATACCAAAACTTGTCCCAGTTCAGCCAAAAATTATACGTATGAAAACAGGGTTTAGATTATCCCGAACATCTCACTACCTAGACCAATAATTTACTATGATTTGAATTCAACATAAAATGGATACAGATATTTGAATTGGAGAGCGTATGGTACATGTAGTTCATAGTGAAGTATGATTACTGCTATATGCATGTCTTTTTGTTATCAAGATAATATTTAAATTATTATATAACTTGTCAACAATCGTATTCAAATAAGGAAAATTGATTCAAATTTAGTCCATATGGTAGACGACAATATATATGTTCACATGTTGGAGTAAAATGTTCATATATGATGGAAGATCAAAATGTACGACTACATCAATTATAAACCGCAAGGTCACCTAATGATATATTCGAATTCAACATAACGTGGATTCAAAAATTTAAATTCGAGATCATGGCATCTGTAATCATATAAAAAGGGACGTTACTCTTTCTTTGGTGCGAATTGATTTGTTTTTTGTTGTTGTTGGGGGAAGTGCGAATCGATTTGGTACTGTGCAGGGTAATCTTGTTCTCCTAATTTTTTTTACATTTTTCTTGTAGTTTTTTCAATGGCATCTATAGCAATATAGTAAAAGGGACATGACTCTCTTGTGTCTTGTATGATTTTTTTACATCGTTACGCTTGTTACGCCGAACAAGGAATCCGCACCTAGTTATCCCAAAATTTTCAAGCTCGAGTATCTTTTTCTCACCTGCTTTGAAACTCCCGCTTCTTCAACCAGCGCGCCTTGTTATCCCGAAATTTGGGCCTTGTGAGAACTCCCTCCTCATCCGAAATCGCACCCGCAGCCTGGACATCGAAATCCCCTTGTACCCCTCAGCCGGAAATGAAGCTCCATGTCGCGGTGTCAAAACCGGTGGGGTACGCTGGTAACCTACCCGAAATTTCAGACCAGCGCGTCCCTAAGCTTGGCTCCCCCTCCCCCTTCGCCCCCATTCGTACACCGAGGCCGCCAAAACCCGTGAAACCCCACGCTCCTCCGTCGGCCTCCCGACCGCCGCCCAGCCGGAGACTCTTCCCCGACTACTCGTCCACCGCAACAGCTCGCCGTCCCTCATCCACCGCAACGGATGAGGATCTGTTGTCGATCTCATCGTCCCGCCGGATGAGCCGCCCCATCCTCCACCTCCAAGGAGCTGCCCCGACGTTCGCTTCGTCTATCGCGCCACCTTAATCCCCACAGCGCCGTCTTGACCTGCCCCACCGGAAACGCATCACCCTCACCAATTCCTCCAATGAAGCCGAGGCCAACTCGGCGCCACCAAGGAAGTTCTGCACTCACTGCTTTATTTTATCTTTTATTCGATCTCACGGGGCTGCCGGTGCTCGATACCGAGCATACATGGCGTTTCCATCGACTGCGCCGTCGCCGGCCACATCATCCACGGCGTCTCTCCCCCATGTCGTTGCTTCCTCGGCGGTGACTTCCACAATGGCACTAGCTGCAGCTGCTTCGGCTCTCGCTCATGATGCGGCTCTATTCTTGCTGTCGGTCGCGCTGCTTCATTGCTCCTGCTTTCGTTCGAGCTGCTGCTCTCCTCTTGCTCTCGCTTGCGCTGCTGCTGCTGCACGACCTCCGGCAGCTACAGGAGTTGCTGCTTTAGCACTTGCTCGCGGTGCTACTGCACGACTTGCTCTCTGCTAGTGTGTTCCTCGCTCGGCGTCTGCTGATTTAGATCATCGCTTCTGCTACTAGTGCTCGAACGCCCTAAACATCTATTGCAATGCTCACATTACTAGTTCAAATAGTTTCGACAGTAAAATTCAGTTTCGACTGTGAAGTTCATTTTCTTCAGTTAAGTTCAGAGTGAACAGTACTTACAGCATCTGTCGGAGCGGCCGTGGCGCGGCTGATGCATTTTACATCTAGCACTTTCATCTATTGCAGATGATATTAGGGTCCCACTTTAGATTAAAGTTGTATGTCTTGTCATGCTTCAGCCTCGTTGCCGGACACCTTAGCGGAGCTGCTCCAACGACGGAACCGTACATCACAGGGGAGCAGTACCCTTGGCGCCGTTACCAGAGGCCTCGGATCTTCTTCCCCGCCTCCAACAGTCACACTAGCATCATCACCATCCTCCACGTCCAACCCAATGATGCTGAGGTCCACAAGGCTATGCCAAAGAGGTTGTACACTCGTCGCATCACTTTGTTTCTCCATTCCTCTGTTCTTCCAATTCATGTGAGCCAAACACCACTGTTGACTGAAATCCTATGTTTCCAAATGCTCTGTTTTGCACGTGCATTCCTATTCTATTCCTGTGTTTTTCCTGTCCCTGCGTTTATAGAATCCTCCAATTCTAGGGAGCCCTTACAAATTTACTTCATTTTCAGATTGGCGTCAAAGAAAACTCTGTGTGTTATGTCCTGCTCCTGCCGTGCCGTCATCCACCCCACCTGAGGTGCACCATCGACAGAAGCGTTCACTGCAACAGAGATCCCCCCTGCAGACTTTCTTTCGCCGCCTCAGATCATCTTCCCCGTTCACTACTGGAAACAGGGAATTTGCCATCAGCCAGCTCTTTGCCATCTGCCAGCTGATGGCAAAGAACATCTTTGCCATCTGCTTATAAAAAATAGATGGCAAAGAACTGACAGACGGCAAAGAACATGGTTGCCATCAGCCAATTCTTTGCCATCTGCTAGTGGATGGCAAATAACCTTTGCCATCTGCCAGCAGATGGCAAAGAGGTTGGCAAATCCTGTGGCCGTCACGAGTGTAATGGCGTACCAGCCCCACCTCTTTGCCTTCTGTCAGCAGACGGCAAAGATTCTTTGCCCTCTGCTGGCAGATGGCAAAGAGATGGGACTATCTCTCTCCTTACTAAAAAAAGCAAAGAGTGAGAAATTAAAGAAAAGAAAACCCCCAGCCTCCCTAAAAAAACCCCCAACCACCCCGAATCAGTCTCAGCCCACTCCCATGCGTGCTGGATAGGGTTCCCCGCCACCCTCACCGGTCGCCGCCGCCCACACCGGTCGCCGCCGCCGTCGATTTCCCCTACATGGCCGGAGGATAGGCCATCCCGCCGGTCCATTCCCGCCCCACCTCGAGGGAGGAGACCGACCCGTTGTGCCTCCCCGCTAGTCGCCGTCCACCACCCCAAGGATCAAGGCCGCCGCCACAGTCCCGTCGCTGTCGCTGCCCGGATCCAGACGCCCACCGCCCCCGTCAGCCCGGTCTATTTCCCACCGGATCCCATCTTCGCCGCCGACCGGCGCGCCTTCTTCAAGGAGCTGCGACCCCATGTCTCAGAGGAGCTAGCCCCGACACCATTGATGCCCGAGCGACGCTCCCAATCTAGGAGCGGCACCAGGACGACCACGCCCCCAAAGCCTAAACTGCAAGGTGAGCTCGTTCCCTTCTCTTCTTCCCTATGGATCAGTGTCCTGGCTCATGTTCTCTATTCTGTACATGTGTGCAGTTTATTTTCAGAGTACTTTTTGTGTGCAAAATCCTACCCTGGCGCATGTTGTTGGTTGTTTAATTCTGGAATCACAATTTCATGCATTTTGCTATGTGGGTACTGCAATCTTATATCTTATATCTTATCTTATATATTTACTAATTGGAGGCACCAACTGAGGCTCCAAATTAATCCTCAAGAAAAAGCTACATGTTTATTTTCATATGGATCTATACTTTCAACTATGATCACCCAACAGTCCACTACGATTTGATATCTTAGAAGCACATACAGTCTGTTCTGATGGGTACTTTTTGTACAATTGTTTGGTAAATCTGGAGCATATATGCATTCAAGAGGACAAGAACGTCTGAACCTAGCAGTATTTGTCGGAAGGAATATGGTAGATTGGCAAATTATGTGCAAGTTAACCTCTTGGTAAAGACTAGCAGTGAATTGTTATTCACCTCCTTGACACTCTTCAATTCTAGACCTATTCAGTAGATAAAATTAGTAGTCAAGTAATTTAAATTATCTTCTTTAGATAATTTTGGCTCACATAGTTTTGCTATAATTTCGTTCTCTAATTATTGTTGTTACGACTTTGGTAGTGCAACACAAAAAGGCAACAATGCATATGTTGTTGGCAATCACGAACAAGTGTTATAGCCAATGATTAATCAGCTACTTAATTACTACTTTTACCTTTTCCATATTATATATATACACATCTAAGTTTTTTAGGATTGAACAAGTAGAACTGGCCAATGTTTTCTGTTATTTCTTGCAGATGCTTAGTTACATCATCAAGTTTCAAGTACACACACATCTCACCAGGAAAGTTGCCGATCCATGTAGATTAGTATTTAATGAGTTACTAGCAACCTTTTAGGCTATTTTTACATCTTCAGATATACTCCCATATGGGCCATATATGGACATGAATTAACAGAAAATTCATATCAAGTCCTTTCGTATAAGTGTGAAAAAGATTACAGTCAATTTGTTATTATGAAAAAGAATAGTAATCAGCTAGCTGGATCGAATAACATTCCAGGTTTTGATAATAAATCAGCATGATGATTTAATTAAATCATTTGTGGATGTTTGACATGGGAAGGAGGCCCCTGTTGGTTTACTAAGATAGAAAATGTTGTTTTACTCAGCAACAATCGAAACATCTATGATGTTTGAGGCATCTGAACTTTGTCGTTCATTTTCCTATCTCTTACACCATATTTTACTCCTAAAGGTTGGTTTTAATAAAGTTATTCTCTCCAGCATATCACCTGGTGGAACTTTGATGGGGAACCTTCAGATTCATAAATAGCTAATATTTTTGCCTGCCATTTATATACATATAAATAATGGGCAATCACAGGATTTTCGTCATTTGCATGAGCGTAACCCCCCCCCCCCATAAATGTGTCTCTTATCTTGCATACGTTCTCACATATTAGATGATAAATCATTTAGATGATCGCCACAAATATAGATGTACGAATCTATATTCTGCAGAGCTTATATCTGTGTTGAGACAAAAATGTTTCTACAGCTTTTAGTCCAAGTATAATGAAGTCACTGCAACACCTATTGAATATATGTTCGTTTGGCCGCTACCAAATTAATTCTTTTCTTATGAAACAATTTACTTACATATATTTTTATTCTTCCCATAGTTGTTTCATCCTAGGGACAACCAATGGCGGAGGCAATATATTTTACCATTTATAGATTGACCTTGATGTTTTAATACATATACGTTCAGGATCTATTTTACATGTTTATTCCAAACCGTGTTGGGATGCTTAATAGCTTTTCTTATATATGAAAAAATTGCAAGAGATACTTAACACAATTTCTGACCTGTGAATGGTTGTTTTTATACCTTATCGATCTCACTGATTTACCATGTGTGTAGAGGTACCTATCAGTTCTTTTCTTCCAAGACAGATATATATGTGAGTTCTTTGTACTTCATATGATGTAATGTATATAAGTATTATGATTATGTTTAGTTCAATATATGTACCCTTTGCTAAAGGTAGTGAGAACTGAAAAGTGCCGTAGAGAAAATTGTATGGTTAAACCAATAGGTAATGATGTAGTCCTAGTTGTCCGACAATGGTTCATGGTTTGTTAATTAACTTTAATCTACTATTTTCATAGTTTGGACTGTCTGACTGAGGGAGTCCTGGACTAGGGAGTGTCCGGATAGCCGAACTATCATCTTTGGTCGGACTCCTAAACTATGAAGATACAAGATTGAAGACTTCGTCCCTTGTCCGGATGGGACTTTCCTAGGCGTGGAAGGCAAGCTTGGCGATACGGATATGTAGATGTCCTACCATTGTAACAAACTCTGTGTAACCCCAACCCTATCCGGTGTCTATATAAACCGGAGGGTTTTAGTCCGTAGGACAACAACAATCATACCATAGGCTAGCTTCTAGGGTTTAGCCTCCTTGATCTCGTGGTAGATCTACTCTTGTACTACCCATATCATCAATATTAATCAAGCAGGAGTAGAGTATTACCTCCATCGAGAGGGCCCGAACCTGGGTAAAAACATCGTGTCCCTTGTCTCCTGTTACCATCCGCCTAGACGCACAGTTCGGGACCCCCTACCGAGATCCGCCGGTTTGACACCGACATTGGTGCTTTCATTGAGAGTTCCTCTGTTGTCACCTATAGGCCCGATGGCTCCTTCGATCATCAACAACGACGCGGTCCAGTGGTGAGACTTTTCTCCCGTGACAGATCTTCAGATTCGGCGGCTTTGCTGCGGGCCAATTCACTTGGCCATCTGGAGCAGATCGAAAGCTACGCCCCTGGCCATCAGGTCAGATTTGGAAGCTTAAACTATACGGCCAATGTCCGCGGAGACTTGATCTTCGACGGATTCGAGCCGCAGCTAAGCGCGCCGCACCGTCTCGATGGGCACGATCTAGCTCTGCCGCCAACAGTGTCCTGGAGGCCGCACCAGCGTCCGCTCCGACCATTAGCTCGGAACCGACTCCCCCGATCGAGGACGAGTGGTTGGACACCGCCTCGGGGGCTGCGATCTCAATGCCGATTGAGCCGAACTCCATCCCTTTCCTTTGCGAAGACTGTGACTCCAAGGTGCCGGACTCCTCTCCGGACTCCGAACTCTCCACGCCCCTGCCAATCGAATCCGATTGGGCGCCGGTCATGGAGTTCACTGCCGCGGACATCTTCCAGCACTCGCCCTTTGGCGACATCTTGAATTCACTAAAGTCTCTCTCTTTATCAGGAGAGCCCTGGCCGGACTACGGTCAGGAAGGTTGGGATGCGGACGACGAAGAAATTCAACGCCCACCCACCACCCACTTTGTAGCCACTGTCGAAAGCTTACACGACATGCTCAATTTCAACTCCGAAGACATCGACGGTATGGACGACGATGTAGGAGACAACCATGAACCAGCACCTATAGGATGCTGGACAACCACCTCATCCCATGATGTATACATGGTGGATACACCTAAAGGAAGTGACGACGAGGAACAACAGGACGCTATGAAGGATAAATCGCTCGAAAAGCAGTCAAAACGGCAACGTAAACGCCGCACCAAGTCCCGCCTCAACAAAGACCCAGCCATAGAGCAGGGCGAACCGTGGACGGCATTTAACATGCTATCGAGCAACCGTCCGAACAGGACAACTTGGATAAACAACCCGCCTCCGGCGAAGATAACAGTCCGGACGATCTCATGCGGGACAAATCGTTGGAGCAGAAGAACCTCCACAAAAGGCTCGTCGCCACTGCGCGTAGCCTGAAAAAGCAGAAGCGGAAGCTCAAAACAGCGGAAGATGCACTCAGAATCAGATGGAGCAAAGTATTCAACACCGCAGACGAATATGGCGACAGTCGCCGAACAAAGAGCTACCCAAAGAGAAAACTACTGCCCGAATTTGATGAGGAGGCCATAGAGCCCCCACAATAAAAAAGTAAGAAGGACACCCGGTCGGATGGACGACCCCACGGCAAAAAGAGAGCGGCAAATGGCGCCGCACACAAGCCGGTACGCGATACGCATAAGGATTCACATCAAAAGGATAGCCCAGTTAGGTCCATCTATGGGCCGAGAAAGCTAGCTCTTCAAAGCAATACAACACGTCAAATATCCGAACATCACGGCACACCCAAATACAGGGGCGCCGCGCACCCCCTATGTTTCACCGATGAGGTGCTGGATCATGAATTTCCAGCGGGATTCAAGCCTGTAAACATAGAGGCATACAACGGAACAACAGACCCTGGAGTCTGGATTGAGGACTATATCCTCCACATACACATGGCTAGAGGAGATGATCTCTACGCCATAAAATACTTACCCCTCAAGCTCAAAGGGCCAACCCGGCATTGGATCAAGTAGTCACCTTGGAGCGCTTGATTTCTAACGTCTGGTAGGATGTTCATGGAAAAAACAAACATATAGCAAACAGAAATATATGAAACTATAGCTTATATAGGAAACAACCTAGAATGAAGTAAGCATGGAAACTTTAAAGGTAGCTACGTCAATAAGGTTCTACAAATAATATACAAACAGATTAAACTGATGTACTTACACGAACGGCCGAGAATAGTAAGCTGCCATAGTAAATGTCCTTCAACAGTGTTTGTATATTCATATTTTGGGACAACAATGAAATTACAAACAATGGAAAACAGAAATAGTAATAGTGGATCACTACAGTACATGCTCTTAGACTTGACATTAGTTTTCCATTGAACTGTTCTTAAATGGTTTCGATTGGTACAAACTGGAGTATCTGCTCAAACTAATCGTGATGGAATTGCATCTTTTTGTTCCGGAATAAATATGAAAATAACATCAACCACGTACATATGTTACGGAAACTTATAAATGTTCAAAATAGTTACGACATTGTAGAAGTTATAGCCGTTTGCAATGGTTATTTATGGAACGACGGAATTATAATCCTTTGTTATTTACTAATTAGAAGTTTGATTGTTTATGTTTAGTTGGCTTTTGAATATGTCACAGAGGTATATTTGTGGAAGTATGGTTCAGTATGGGACTACTACAAAGAAACGAAAGTATGATCAAGGTTTAGATCTACTAATTCAGTGAAAACAGTTTTTAGCTGACAACATGTAGACCCAAAATAAACAATTTTATCTCTGGTGGATCTCCACTAACATATAATCCAAATATGTGAAACACGATCACTATTAAGTTGGGAAGTAAACATTGCAACAACGACGGGTTGCCTCCCTCCCTTTATGTCAATATATCATGATTTTTTTCATGTGAACCATCAAAAGCTAATAATTATGTGCTTCTGTGTTGACAACCATCTTTTTCTTCTTATTTCCAACTTATCCCGTTCGTGTGAGGCCTTAATATTGTGGATTCCTCCGCATTAGACATGGGTTATTTGAGGCACATGTGCTTTTTACCATCGTCTTCTGCTCATACGATCTTGCACCAGAAGTAAAAGTGTGATGTGGATCAAATGCCAATTGTATAATAAAGCCTCATCTAAGTCGGACAAATTAGAATGGGCAAGCCAGCAAACATGAGGAAAGGAAGAGCATGTGTAGCAATCTCCATTGCATTGGCTTCCCAAATTGAGAATTATGATCATACACTACACATATGCATGCTTGTTCGTGATTTCGTAGTGTCGTTGTTGTGTCCATTGACTGGCCCACCACTAATAAATTTCCATCTAAACTTGAAGTGCACACATTTCCAATCAAAACAATTATGCAGAAAGGAGAAAGCAATTATAAAGTTATTGTATAATTACAAACTGCTTTTTTATATGGAGTGGTCAGGCAGTCCAAACTATGAAAATAGTATATTAAATTTAATTAACAAACCATGAACCATTGTCGGACAACTACGACTACATCATTACCTATTGGTTTAACCATACAATTTTCTCTACGGCACTTTTTAGTTCTCACTACCTTTAGCAAAGGGTACATATATTGAACTAAACATAATCATAATACTTATATACATTACATCATATGTAGTACAAAGAACTCACAGATATATCTGTCTTGGGAGAAAAAGGAACTGATAGGTACCTCTACATACATGGTAAATCAATGAGATCGATAAGGTATAAAAATAGCCATTCACAGGTCAGAAATTGTGTTAAGTATCTCTTGCAATTTTTTCATATATAGTAAAAGCTATTAAGCATCCCAACACGGTTTGGAATAACCATGTAAAATAGATCCTGAACGTATATGTATTAAAACATCAAGGTCAAGCTGTAAATGGTAAAATATATTGCCTCCGCCATTGGCTGTCCCTAGGATGAAACAACTATGGGAAGAATCAAAATATATGTAAGTAATTTGTTTCATAAGAAAAGAATTAATTTGGTAGCGGCCAAACGAACATATATTCAGTAGGTGTTGCATTGACTTAATTATACTTGGACTAAAAGCTGTAGAAACATTTTTGTCTCAACACAGATATAAGCTCTGCAGAATATAGATTTGTACATCTATATACGTGGCGATCATCTAAATGATTTATCATCTAATATGTGAGAATGTATGCAGGATAAGAGACACATTTATTGGGGGGGGGGGGGGGGGGGCTTACCCACAAGCAAAGGACAAAAGTCCTGTGATTGCCCATTATTTATATGTATATAAATGGCAGGCAAAAATATTAGCTATTTATGAATCTGAAGGTTCCCCATCAAAGTTCCACAAGGTGATATGCTGGAGAGGATAACTTTATTAGAACCAACCTTTAGGAGTAAAATATGGTGTAAGAGAAAGGAAAATGAACGACAAAGTTCAGATGCCTCAAACATCATAGATTTTTCGATTGTTGCTGAATAAAACAACATTTTCTATCTTAGTAAACCAACAGGGGCCTCCTTCCCATCTCAAACATCCACAAATGATTTAATTAAATCATCATGCTGATTTATTATCAAAATCTGGAATGTTATTCGATCCAGCTAGCTGATTACTATTCTTTTTCATAATAACAAATTGACTGTAATTTTTTTAACACTTATACGAGAGGACTGGATATGGATTTTCTGTTAATTCATGTCCATATATGGCCCATATGGGAGTATATCTGAAGATGTAAAAATAGCCTAAAAGGTTTCTAGTTACTCATCAAATACTAATCTACATGGATCGGCAACTTTCCTGGTGAGTTGTGTGTGTACTTGAAACTTGATGATGTAACTAAGCATCTGCAAGAAATAAGAGAAAACACTGGCCAGTTCTACTGGTTCAATCCTAAAAAACTTAGATGTGTATATATATAATATGGAAAAGGTACAAGAAACAATTAAGTAGCGGATTAATCATTGGATATAACACTTGTTCGTGATTGCCAACAACATATGCATTGTTGCCCTTTTGTGTTGCATTACAACAGTCATAACAACAATAATTAGAGAACGAAATTATAGCAAAACTATGTGAGCCAAAATTATCTAAAGAAGATAATTTAAATTACTTGACTACTAATTTTCTCTACTGAATGGGTCTAGAATTGAAGAGTGTCAAGGAGGTGAATAACAATTCACTGCTAGTCTTTACCAAGAGGTTAACTTGCACATAATTTTCCAATCTACAATATTGCTTCTGACAAATACTGCTAGGTTCAGACGTTCTTGTCCTCTTGAATGCATATATGCTCCAGATTTACCAAACAGTTGTACAAAAAGTATCGATCAGAACAGACTGTATGTGCTTCTAAGATATCAAATCGTAGTGGACTGTTGGGTGATCATAGTTGAAAGTATAGATCCATATGAAAATAAACATGTAGCTTTTTCTTGAGGATTAATTTGGAGCCTCGGTTGGTGCCTCCAATTAGTAAATATATAAGATAAGATATCAGATATAAGATTGCAGTACCCACATAGCAAAATGCATTAACTTGTGATTCCAGAATTAAACAACCAACAACATGCGCCAGGGTAGGATTTTGCACACAACAAGTACTCTGAAAATAAACTGCACACATGTACATAATTTTTAGGGAGGTTGGGGGTTTTCTTTTCTTTAATTTTTCACTCTTTGCTTTTTTAGCAAGGACAGAGATAGTCCCATCTCTTTGCCATCTGCCAGCAGATGGCAAAGAATCTTTGCCGTCTGCTGGCAGATGGCAAAGAGGTGGGGCTGGTACGCCGTTACACTCTTGACGGCCACATGATTTGCCAACCTCTTTGCCATCTGCTGGCAGATGGCAAAGATTATTTGCCATCCACCAGCAGATGGCAAAGAATTGGCTCATGGCAACCATGTTCTTTGCCGTCTGTCAGTTCTTTGTCATCTGTTTTTTATAAGCAGATGGCAAAGACGTTCTTTGCCATCAGTTGGCGGATGGCAAATAGCTGGCTGATGGCAAATTCCCTGTTTCTAGTAGTGGTTGCCGGCAGCCATGCCAACTGTATTACCATCAGCGACTGAGCAGATGAACCTGAGGACTAGACAGTTCCGGAAGAGAGGTCGTAGTCTTTCGTGTTTGCTTACGTTATACATCGGTTATTATTACCAGCTACTTTATCATTCAATCTTGAGTTTTGAATTGCCCATGGGTCTCATATCGAGCCAGCAACGAATAGTATCTGTCTACTATCTGGTTCATCTGGGGTCTTCTATGTGGTTCATGTTGGGTGGGCAACAAACAATAGATGATCCATTGTCTATCTTTTAAACCGAAGCTATAATCTACCGCTATCATTAGTTTTGGATCCATCCACTGCTTGCTACCATCAGTCTTGATTTTTGCATGCACCCCTTAGGCCTTACAAAATCTAACTATTTTTTTATTATGCATGTCAGATATTGTACACAATCGTACTGAACATGTAGAGAAAAAGAGAAGACCGTTGCCCGCGAATATAATGTCATGAAGACGCTGCTCCATGGTGGGCAAAGTGCCCCCCTCTCCTGCATTTCCAGATTGTATTCCATAGGAAGATAACTGTTCATATGGAGATTCAGAAGGAGCCGGCCATGCCTGTTTACCACCTGAGGTGTTTGCTATAACCTGGCATGCTGATGTTGGTCATATCATGCATATGTCGCCTTGCATTGCGTACATTATACATCTTATATGTCATCAGCTTAGTTTAGATTTGGTTTGTGTGAATGCCACCTGTTTGGTTTCTATATCATACTCCCACCATTCCTAAATATTTGTCTTTTTAGAGATTTCAACAAGTGACTACATACGGAACAAAATGAGTGAATCTACACTCTAAAATATGTCTATATACATCCGTATGTGGTAGTCCATTTGAAATCTCTAAAAAGACAAATATTTAGGAACAGAGGGAGTATATGGGAATTGTGCAATGCCATCTTCTTTAGCCAGGCATCATATACGTGAATCATGCAATGCCATCCTGTTTAGCGAGTCATCGTATATGTGAATTGTATCGTGCCATATTTTTTTCGATAATGTATTCCATTTGTCAACAATGTTTATACATTCATCTACTCTTCCTGTGCATCAGCCATTTGAGTCGGTCATGGGAAAATCTGGAGTGAAAACAAGGTCTTCTGAGCAGTCAGTGCTACCTGTCGATGACCAGAGGAGGATTTAGAGAGAGATGACCAGTCGTATCCCCCCCACCCCTCGAGGTGCATGCTCTAACTTGGCTGGGTTATATTGCTCATATCATGCATATGGTGTCTTGCATTGCCATGCCATCTGCTTAGATTAGACATGCTTTGTGTGAATGCCTCATGTTTGCTTTCTATATCGGATATGTGAATTATGCAATGCCATGTTTTTTAGCCAGTTATCATATATGTGAATTATGCACCGCCATGGAGCCAGACATCATATATGTGAATTATCTCATGCCATCTTTTTTTCATTACGTATTCCATTTGTCGACAATCTGTGTATATTGAACTACTCTTCATGTGTATCAGCCATTTGAGCCGGTTATGGAAAAATCTGGAGTGAAAACAAGTTCTTCAGAGCAGGCAATCGTACCTGTTGAAGCATATATCTCGATGGTTACGGGGAGCTCCTCAGAGGAGGATTCGAGGAGCAGATGACCAGTCCTATATCCCACCTGAGGTGTATGCTCTAAGTTGCAATGTTTATATTTCTCATATGATGCATATGGTGTCTTGCATTGCTTAGTTTAGACATCATATGCACAATATTGAATTCTATTTGCTTAGTTTAGAGATCATACATGCGAGTGACAGATGTTTAGTATATGAATCAATTATGTCAATTATATCATGCCATCCTGTATAATTAGACAACATGTATGTAAATTATTTCATCCCAACCTATTTTAGAAAGACATCATATAGTTTTGTCATGTCATCCTGTTTAGGTACTCATCATATGTTGAATTATGCCATTATATCATGTTAATTTATCCATCATATATCTGAAACCGTGTCATGCTATCATATTTAGTTAGGCATCATATATGTGAAATTGTGTCATGTCAGTCTGCTTTGGTTAGACAACATATATGTGAATTACCACATCATCTCATCATACAATATCTATACGTTCAATTTCTTTTCTTGTTTATCAGCCATTTGAACTGGAGGGGGTGATGGCAGTATCTAAGGGAGCAAAAACCCATTCTTCACAAAAGACAGTGCTACCCGTCGATGCAGATAGAACCATGGTTGTACTGGCCCGCAAACTAGCCCCACCACACATAATCGAGACTCTTCCAGATTGCACACTGACACCGTTGGGCAGAGAACCAGCTACAACCCATCTAACTGCAACCCTAGCGGATAGTAACCCACTTCTAGTTGACAAAGCACCATGTCCACCACAGAGGACCCCCACACGAGCAGCAGTTTGTAAAGCTACTGCAGTGCCCAAAGCACGAAGACCACCACAGCTAACCCAAACTCCACATTTAAAGCAGAAGAGCAACTGTTCTCAGGTCAGATTCCGTAGCTATGGTCCATACTCCTTTGATGTTGCATCACTGTATTTACTCATACCAACTACTTTCGAATTTGAAGGATCCAATTGAAACTCCAATGGCGCAACAGGTATGTTTTAAACCTATTTCTTTAACTGGATTATTGTTCTAACTTCTTGCTCTATGTTGATTTCAGTTTAAGTTGTATAAACAGTTATGTTCTCATGTGATGCACATTACAAGTGCTGCCAATGCTGTGTAGTTTCTCACACTTATATTACATCTATCTATGTCGTGTCTTAAAAATAAATGAGTTGAACTGTGTCGTTATCTTGATTAGGGAACATAAACTAGAATGATATGGACAATACAGTGACCATAGTACATAGATATATGTTTGTTTCATGCTGTTATCCTGTCCACCTTACTACTGAACCGGTTTACCAAAGTGAGTTTGGTATACTACAAGCTAAACCAGTGATGTGTCTGCTTGTTTCTCTTGTAGTATGCAAACAGAATATTGGAGAAGAGCACCCCACTATGCAATGGTAGAGAAAGTAATGCAGATAAGGTTCAAGATAGTGAGACAACCCTGTTGGTCTCCAAGAAAGGTGATAAAAACGATCTTGTAGACAGTGAGAAAACCCCACAGTCCCACGTTGATGTAGTGTTCGAGTTACTGGCCAGTACCGCTGGCACAAGCTCTTCGAACTCGCTGGATGAATCACTTCGGCTTCTTCAGTCTCAGCTACAAGCTGAAAGGCATCAGTCAGCGGTGCTGCGGCAAGAAGCCGAAGAACTGAGGAAGTCCTTGCAGAATTCAGATGCGTACTTTCTTGTGCAAGAGCAAGCGCTGGAGGATTTAAGCGCCAAACAAGAGAAAGTTAATAAGCTTGCTAAGCATCTTGCCAGCATTATGGGTACCCAGTATGTTGTTTCTTGAACTCTTCTGAAGTGGTTTCAGTTCTGGACTTGTCTTGCTGCGGCGTTTATATGCTGTTGTGTTCCCTATATTTGCACTAGTGGTGAACTTTGATGCCCAGTGGATGTAATATGTGTAATAGCCGTGATAGGCTAGCATAAGTTGCTTGCTTATTTATTTCCTTGTTGTCTTGTTTATTTGTTTGCTTGTAGTCAGTGCAGTTCTTTTTCCGCGGTTTGCTAGTGGCTGCTGTCGGTGTCAAAACCGGCGGATCTCGGGTAGGGGGTCCCGAACTGTGCGTCTAGGCGGATAGTAACAAGAGACAAGGGACACGATGTTTCTACCCAGGTTCGGGCCCTCTTGATGGAGGTAATACCCTACTCCTGCTTGATTAATATTGATGATATGGGTAGTACAAGAGTAGATCTACCACGAGATCAAGGAGGCTAAACCCTAGAAGCTAGCCTATGGTATGATTGTTGTTCGCCCCACGGACTAAAACCCTCCGGTTTATATAGACACCGGATAGGTTAGGGTTACACAGAGTCGGTTACAATGGTAGGAGATCTACATATCCGTATCGCCAAGCTTGCCTTCCACGCCAAGGAAAGTCCCATCCGGACACAGGACGAAGTCGTCAATCTTGTATCTTCATAGTCCAAGAGTCCGGCCAATGGTGATAGTTCAGCTATCCGGACACTTCCTAATCCAGGGCTCCCTCAGTAGCCCCCGAACCAGGCTTCAATGACGATGAGTTCGGCGCGTTGATTGTCTTCGGCATTGCGAGGCGGGTTCTTCTCCAGATTCCATATACTTGTCGAATAGTGTCCAACTTCTGATAAATGCTACGCTCCTTGGCTTCTGCGCCCAATACAGGCCATCTACCACGTGTTTGAATGAATGCGAAAAGACAGGGTATTTTTACAATTACCCCCCTAGCTGCGCAAATGAGCTGCCTATAAAAGGGGCGAGGTTCTAGATCTGAGTCACATCATCCCCCCTTCACGAGCTTTTCATCGGAGCGCCTTTGACCAAAGCCCATTTCATCATGGACAGTCGACGCGGCTCCTCCTCTCGCGCTTCCAGCCCTCAGCCTGGAAATTGGGAGAGATGCTCAGTCTCGCATAGCGAGCTAGTTATACTCCAGGCCAAGGGATTTCTTCCCCCGGTCTTCATGGTTCCGGTTCGAGCTGGACTTGCCACCTACAAGGGCGGAAAGCAAGCGGAGAGCGTCCCCGATCCCTCTAAACGTGAGCGGTATGCTTCGTATCTTATCTAGTAAGAGGACTCGGATTTCCAATCCATCCGTTTCTCCGGGGGCTCTTGGAGTTCTACGACCTCCAATTGCACCATCTTACTCCTGCCTCCATCTTCCATATCGCGAGCTTCGTGGCCCTTTGCAAACTGTTCTTGGGCGTCGAAGCTCATTTCGGGCTGTGGAAGAGAATATTCTGCCTAGTACCCCGTTCTCACGAGGGGTGAATATATCAAGTGGGCGGAGCCGAGCTATGGCGCATCGCCGGGACCGGATACCTATCCGGAACCCCAAAGAAGGCTTCGGAAGACTGGCCTTCGGAATGGTTTTACATGGAGGACGTCCCGCTGCCGGATCCTGTTCGGATCGGCCTTCCGGAGTTCAGCAATGCTCCTCTGAAGAAGCGCCTAAGCCGGGCGCCTCAAGCCCGGAGGGAGAATGACCGGATGTCCTTTATTTGATGAGCCGAATAAGGTTCTTGGCTCATGCCGGATTGACCATGATTGGAGTCATGGCAATCAGTATTATGAGGAGTGCAGCCGCTCCAATATAGGGGCCACCCATGTGGGACTTCAACGGGAGGACGATGCCACCCGCCATGGTCAAGAAGGGCTGTGGATCGGTCACCGAACTGGTGAAGATCTTGTCTGCCATGTATAAAGGGGAGGAGGAGGATTTCCTCCACGTCAACCCACTGAAGGAGTTCTTTTCGAATAATCCTCGAAGCTGGGTAAGCAAACATCTTTGTGATCTGTCCGATCCATGTTCCCATGGTTAAATATCTCATTTTGTGGTTTCTGCGCAGGAACTGCGCCGGAATGTGGAGAAGATACACAGCCTGCCCCCACAACCCGAGGATCCGGAACGGTCCCTCGATCCGGCCTCCGAAGAGGATCTGGATATAAAGGTGGAGTTGATCGATGGGGTATTCCACCAACTTAGCATCGACAATGCTTTGGTTGCCATTACGGTCAATTACCCCGGAATACTTCCAGCCTCACAGGTAACTGAGACCGAGGCCCCAACATTCTGATAATGACCATCCATGCTTATTTCTTGATCACCGTATACCAATGGTGCTTCACAGGGGTACCTTCGAGGCAGGAAGCCGAGCTCATGCGGTTGGCCAACAAGGGCAAGACGGCCCTCAGAGGCTAAAAAGAAGTGCGGTCCGGATCGAAACTCCGTCGCAATGGTATGGCCTGTCACCATGTTCCTAGGATCGATTCCTAGAAGGCGTACTAATGCTGACACTCTTTTCAGGAAAAAGAGCGCTCGCCGGACTGAGTCCGGAGCGGTTGCCAATCGAACCTCCGCCGGCCAGGCTCCAAAGTCGGGTCCAGAAGCAGAGGCGAACATGATGCTCCTCCGATAGAGGATGCCGACAGAATGTCCGCCACCAACTCCGAGGAGGAGAGCGCCTTGAATCACAGGCGCCGCCGGACAGTTCTTCGTGACGCATGTTTCTCCCAAGAGGCCTTGAATGCCTTCAATTCGAGAGATGCGCACCTCCGTGCCGTTCGAGATGGTCTAGCCAGAGCCACGGAGCAGTATGTAAAGGACATACGGGTAAGAAAAATTTGACAGTTATATATGCCAGAAGCCCCTGAGACTTAAAACAGTTAGAATAACTGATTTAAGGATCATTTGTTATGCAGGATCTTATAGAAAAGAGTACCCGACTGTCCCATGAGCTTGAAGAGTGCAAGGCCCAACTTGAGGTCAAGACTAGCACTTCTGAGGGGAGCCACAGAGACCCCCTCTGGTAATATACGCTTCAAAAGATAAATAGTTTATGAAGTGCGGCGGGTGTGTAAATGTGACAAAAACATTGCAAATGGCGCCGGACTGGATCCAGACAAGCAACAGCTCTTGCGCCAGCTAAAGGCCGGCGAGAGCGTGCTTACGAGGGTACGGCAGGAGAAAAATAACCTCCAGGATGCCAACGCCAAGCTGGGTGAGGAACTAAAAGATGTTCGTGCCAGCTTGATCGACTCAGAAGGAGAATCGGCGGCTTCGTCGCGGCATTTTCAGTAAGTGCTTGAGCGAACTTTGAAAGAGTTCAGCGAGGAAGGAGACTAACATAAACATGTATGTAGGTTTGCTCACATGTCGTCCTAAGGAGGAGATGCCCAGTTCTTCGGGTGATCTTCTTCCCAAATTGCGTCAGCTGCACGAACGAGTCCGGCAGGTGATGAAAGGCATCGGCCAGGCCTTGTGGCCATCTATCTCCCTGCTCGAAGGCATTGGGGAACTGGCAGAGCGGCTTCAAGGATCACGGTGGCGCTTCCGACTATGGAAGATATCGGCCTGCTGTCAAGGCGCCAGGGAGGCCTGGGCCATGGTAAAGACGCGGTACACGAAGACTGACCCAAACCACATGGCCGAGGTCGGACCTGTGAGGCCTGATGGGATGGAGATCCCTGTAAGCTTAGTGTACGGCCAAGTAGAATTGGCCGCCAAGTATTCCCAGCAAGATTGTAAATTAGATAGCCTATTAGATGGCATTGAGGAGGAATACAATTAGCCTATTAGATGGCATTGAGGAGGAATACAATGAGTCGAGTTGACTATGTAAAAATGTGACATGAAGAAAAATGTCTTCTAGCCGGATTGTAGATCGTTTGTCATAGCGGACCTTTTCGCTTCGACCTCAGGACCCGATAGTCCGGAGTGTGTCCGAATACCTTCGTGGTTATATAAGAACTGGGGTATGCATGGAGACAAGGCGTAGGGGCATTGTTGCTGTATCAGACAAGTGCCCAACTAGTTATGTTATATTACATGGGTAGTAAGAAACATCTTCCACGGAGAATAGTTTCGTTAAGGGTTCCTTTCGCTAGGATGCATGCCCTAAATTGCATGTCAAAGCTGCTATGAAAGCAGAAAATCATCTGGGGGCAGATGGGTAAATAATTAAAAAAAATCATCTTTCAGTTCACCGACCGAATATTCCCTTAAGAACACTAGCTTTCGGCTTCACCCAGTCTGAGGTACACATCCGGGCTGACCAAGTAAAGAATAATCGCAGAGGTGCTCCCTTTACCACCTAGCCAACAATCGGGAACATAGGGGTAAGCACAGAGCCGTGCAACCCAGCTTGGCCAAAACTTAAGTCATATCGATGCATATAATGGTGAATAAAAGGTACATGCGGAAGTTTAACGCATGTGTTGGGCATGAAGCCCGTATAAATAAGCTTCATTAAAGAAGCCCCTGTGTATAATGAGCGTGGACAGCGTCAAGTATCTTGAAAAAAGCGCAAACGAGCCTCTAGAGGCTTCAAGAATAAGGAGGAGGAAGGAGAGAAATAAAAGACAGCAAAAATAGCAAATGTGGACGGAGGAACGAGACGAACTTGGAGTCCGTCGCTTAGGCGTAGAATCTTCGTAGATGGGCTGCGTTCCATGGGTTCGGCTCGAGTCGATGCGTTCCAGGTTATCCGATGCATTTCGCAGACGGTATGCTCCGCCGGTCAGGACCTGGTCGATGATGAAGGGAACTTCCCATTTGGGCTTTAGTTTGTCCTTTTTCTTGTCCGGCAGGCGTAGAACTAGTTCGCCAACGTTATAAGCCTTGGCCCGTACTTCCCTGCTTTGATCTCTTCGAGCCTGTTGTTGATAGAATGCGGAACGACCTTTTGCCACGTCGCACTCCTCCTCCAAAGGTCGTCAACTGTCCCGCCGATCGAGCTCGGCTTCTCTTTCTTCATACATGCGCACTCGAGGTGAGTCATGTATTATGTCGCAGGGCAGGACTGCCTTCGCTGCATACACCATGAAAAATGGTGTAAATCCGTAGTACGATTCGGGCGTTGTCCGAGCTCCCTGAGTACGGAGTCGAAGCTCCTCAACCCAAAGGCGTGTTAGATTCCTTGAGGGACCGCACTAGTCTGGTTTAATGCCGCTCATGGTTAGACCATTTGCTCTTTCGACTTGGCCGTTGGTTTGAGGGTGATAGGCGAGGCGTAATCGAGCTTGATGCCCATGTTTTGCACCATAATTTGACCTCATCGGCCGTGAAGTTGGTGCCGTTATCGATGATGATCTTGTGGGGGACACCGTGAACGGTGCACTACCCTGATATGAAGTCTATCACTGGTCCGGATTCGGCCGTTTTAACAGGCTTGGCCTCTATCCATTTGGTGAATTTATCCACCATGACCAATAGGTATTTTTGCTTGTGGGTTCCTCCTTAAGGGGTCCAACCATGTCAAGCCCCTGCATCATGAACGGCCGGTGATGGGTATAGTTTTAAGGCGGTGGGTGGCATGTGGCTTTGGTTAGCAAAAGTCGGCAACCGACGCATTGTTGGACTAAGTCATGCGCATCTGCCCGGGCTGTCGGCCAATAAAATCTTGTACGGAAGGCCTTGCCTACAAGGGCCCGGGCTGCGGCGTGGTGCCCACCCAGTCCGGCATGAATTTCAGCCAGGAGGTTTCGCCCTTCCTCTTCGGAGATACACCTTTGAAGGACTCCGGTAGTGCTTTTCTTATAAAGCTCTCCCTCATGGACTTTATAGGCTTTAGATCGTCGTACTATGCAACGAGCCTCATTTTGGTCTTCGGGGAGTTCTTGCCTAGTTAGGTAGGCTAGGAATGGTTCCATCCACCAGGGGATAACCGCCATTATTTCGTGAGCGGAGGGTGTTATCTCGGGGGCAGAGCCTCCGGTTGTGTCAGAGTGTTCGGCGTCAGGCAGTGCGGTTGGGTCCGGATTGTTATTTCCGGACTCCCCTTCCCATAGTACGGATGGCTTGAATAGCCGTTCCAGGAAGATGTTGGGCGGGACGGCATCGCATTTTGCACCGATGCGTGCCAATATATCCGCCGCCTGGTTGTTATACCTGGCTATATGATGAAATTCGAGCCCTTCAAACCGTGCTGACATTTTTAGGACCACATTGCGGTATGCTGCCATTTTCAGATCTTTGGCATCAAAGTCTCCGGTTATTTGAGATATTGCGAGGTTCGAATCGGCGCATTCTAGGCGTTGAATGCCCATGGAGATCGCCATCCGGAGGCCGTGCGTATGGGCCTCGATTCGGCGCGTTGTTTGAGTCCGTATACATTATCTGCGTATTGGCCTGTGTCCCGGTTGGGGACGCCAGACGACGCGAGCCCCTGTGCCGCCAACATTTTGGAGCCGTCAAAGTGCATGATCCAATTGGCGTCTGTATTTGTACTCTTTAGGGAGATCGGCTTGATCCATTCGCCATGAAGTCGGCCAAAACCTGCGACTTGATAGCTCGTCGTGGCTTATAAGTTATGTCGAATGGAAGGAGCTCTATGGCCCATTTAGCAATCCGGCCCGTCGCGTCGCGGTTGTTTATGATGTCGTTATGAGGTACTTCGGAGGCTACCATTATCGAACACTCTTGAAAGTAGTGTTGCAGGTTCCGGGATGCCATGAACACCGCGTATGCTATCTTTTGATAGTGTGGGTACCGGGACTTGCATGGAGTTAGGACAGTGGACACATAATAAACCGGTTTTTGAAGAGGGAACCGATGTCCGTCCATTTCTCGTTCGACAACGAGCACCGCGCTGACAACTTGATGTGTTGCGGCGATATATAATAGCATCGGTTCGCCCACGTTGGGCACGGCCAGGACTGGATTCGTTGCCAGAATATCCTTTATTTCTTCGAGTCCAGCCGTGGCGGCATCCGTCCACTCGAAGTGTTCGGTGTGGCGGAGGAGGCGGTAATGGGGTAACGCCTTTTCCCCCAAATGGTAAATAAAGCGGCTTAGAGCCGCTACGCATCCCGTCAATTTTTGTATTTGTTTGAGGTCTTTTGGAATATCCAATTGTGACAGAGCTCGGATCTTGGCTGGGTTTGCTTCAATTCCTCTCTAGGACACAATGAAGCCCAGGAGCTTTCCTACCGGAACACCAAGACGCATTTTTCCGGATTGAGCTTGATGTCATATTTTCGAAGATTGTCGAATGTGAGCCTCAAGTCGTCTAGTAGAGTTTCGACGTGCTTGGTTTTGACGACCACGTCATCTACATATGCTTCCACTGTTTTGCCGATTTGGTTTGCCAGACATTTCTGAATCATGCGCTAATATGTTGCGCCGACGTTTTTGAGCCCAAAGTGCATTGTATTGAAGCAGAACGGGTCGTATGGGGTGATGAATGCTGTTGCAGCTTGGTCTGGCTCCGCCATCTTGATTTAGTGGTAGCCTGAGTACGCGTCGAGGAAGCACAATGAGTCGTGTCCTGCTGTAGCGTCAATAATTTGATCAATTCGAGGGAGGGGGAAGGGATCCTTTGGGCAAGCCTTATTAAGGTCTTTAAAATCAACGCATAGGCGCCAGGATTTATCCTTCTTTGGTACCATCACCAGGTTTGCTAGCCAGTCCGGATGTTTTATATCTCTGATGAATCCGGCTTCCAAAAGTTTTGCTAGATCCTCTCCCATGGCCTGTCTCTTGGGTTCGGAAAAGCACCGAAGAGCCTGTTTGACTGGCTTGAATCCTTTTAGGATATTTAGGCTGTGCTCGGCCAGCTGACGTGGGATTCCTGGCATGTCTGAAGGGTGCCAGGCAAAGATGTCCCAGTTTTCTTGTAGAAATTCTCATAGTGCGGCGTCTACATCAGGGTTTAATTGTGCCCCAATGGAGGCCGTCTTTGCAGAGTTCGTTGGGTGGACTTTGAATTTGACTATTTCATCCGATGGTTTAAAAGAAGTGGACTTGGATCTTTTATCAAGTATCACATCATCCCTGTTCACCGTGGAGCGCATCGCGGTGAGTTCCTCGGCCGCTAGGGCTTCGGATAGTGCCTCGAGGGCTAGTGCGGCTGTCTTGCTTTCGGCGCGGAGTGCTATGTTCGGATCACCGGCGAGAGTGATGATTCCGTTAGGTCCAGGCATTTTAAGCTTCATGTTCCCGTAATGGGGTATAGCTTGAAAATTGTGAATGCCTCTCGTCCTAATAAACATGATATCCGCTGTTGAACGGGGCCACTTGAAATGTGACCTCCTCGGACCAGTAATTGTCCGGCGAGCCGAACACTACGTCCAGTGTGATTTTTCCTGTGTAGCATGCTTCCCGGCTAGGGATTATTCCTCTAAAGGTTGTGCTGCTTCGCTCAATGCGGTTCCAGTCTATTTCCATTTTTCGGAGGGTTTCATCATAGATGAGGTTTAGTCCCCTGCCGCCGTCCATGAGTACCTTAGTAAGGCGAAAGCCGTCCACTATCGGACTGAGGACCAATGCGGCTGGTGCTCGGCTGTTCGAATTTAGGTTCGCCAGGCATTAAAGGTAATAGCCGTGTCACTCCATGGATTTATTGTTGCTACTTGGTAGACTTCGCAAGGTTATGGAGTGTTCGTTTTCGCATGTTATTTGATGCGAAAGTCTCGAAGACTATTAACACCGTCTTGGTGTTGCTGGGCTGGGATTCGAAGCTAGAAGCTCCTCGCCACTTTTGGCCACCGCCATAGTATCCAACATGCTCGAAGGCTATGAGTTGGAGTGGCGCCCTGTGCTATGAATTTTGCAGGTCCGTTTAGCCAACCCTCCAAAGACGTTCCGCACCCTTTAGGGGTTTTGGTTTTTGGTATTTAACCCAGGTGCTTGATAATGATGGACCCTTTTGTTTCGGACTAGGGATGTATTCGGGCGGATTATCCCAAAATTTACTTTCGGTTTTCGAGCGCTCTCCATCGCAAAGTACTTTTTGTACTATGGTCACCAAGGCAGTAAAGCGTGTAATTTCGCGACGACTTATGGCGTTTAGGATTCCCTTGTCCGTGCAATTTTTGCAGAAAATTGGGATTGCGTCCTCCTCTCGGCAGTCCTTTATCCTGTTCATAACCAGGAGGAATATGGCCCAGTAATGATGTACTGTTTCAGCGGGCTCTTGCCGAATTTGAGAGAGATCGCAAATGTTTGGGTGGGCGGGTGGAACTAGATCCGGAACCCCGTCCAATTTTGGACTTGGGGGCCGAGAAGTTTCCGAACTCGGAAGTTTGGATTTTTGAGTGTTATCCAATGAGTCCGACCCGCCGCTTGACTTTAAGTTCAGGGCTTGATCGACATCCGTCCCTCAGCGGGAATCCGGCATGGAGGGATCGGGAATCCGGACGTAGCTAGTCCTTAACATAGGAGAAGAATCGCCGCATTGCTCCTCTATCACAGCAACATGATGGGTAGCCTGGGGAGAGTTGATCTCTCTCAGATCGGTTTTAGGCCCGATCCGGTCGTAGTCTGTGGCGACTCCCAGGGCGGCGATTCGATCCAAGAGCTCGTTTACGGAGGAGAGCTCGATCGGATCTAATTGTTCGGCAAGTTCCGAATTGACATGGAGATTGGTTTCGATGACTCGAGAGGTCATCGTCGGTTGATGGCGGATGGCGGTCATAAGAAAACCACCTAGTCAAGAGTTCGGCGGCGCCAAGGCTCCTTTGGCGATGGTATTGTCTTTAAAGACGAGATGAGGCAACCTACCTGATGGCGACGACATAGAGGAACTCTCAATGAAAGCACCAATGTCGGTGTCAAAACCGGCGGATCTCGGGTAGGGGGTCCCGAACTGTGCGTCTAGGCGGATGGTAACAGGAGACAAGGGACACGATGTTTTTACCCAGGTTCGGGCCCTCTTGATGGAGGTAATACCCTACTCCTGCTAGATTAATATTGATGATATGGGTAGTACAAGAGTAGATCTACCACGAGATCAAGGAGGCTAAACCCTAGAAGCTAGCCTATGGTATGATTGTTGTTCGTCTCTGAGACTAAAACCCTCCGGTTTATATAGACACCGGATAGGTTAGGGTTACACAGAGTCGGTTACAATGGTAGGAGATCTACATATCTGTATCGCCAAGCTTCCCTTCCACGCCAAGGGAAGTCCCATCCGGACACGGGATGAAGTCTTCAATCTTGTATCTTCATAGTCCAGGAGTCCGGCCAACGGTGATAGTTTGGCTATCCGGACACCCCCTAATTCAGGACTCCCTCAGCTGCAATAACCTATTTTTTAAAACTAGGCCACAATAACCATGGGCTAATATTTACTGTAGTGACACTGGGCTTCCTACGGGCCGTAGAAACAGTGGGCCTTCTATGGGCCGTAGAAACAGTAGGCCTTCTATGGGCCGTAGAAACATTGGGCCTTCTACGGGCCATAGAAACAATGGGCCTTCTACGGGCCGTATCATCAATGGGCCTTATACGGGCAGTATGATCGATTGGCCAAACATGGGCCAATAACAGGCCGCATTATGGCCGTAAACGGGCTAGAGTTGGAATCGTCCGTTCATGGGCCGACCATAACGGGCCATCGTTAATAGGCCGTATTTGATGACGCTATGAAAACGGCCCAACGTATTAACGGACCACAAACGGGCCGACTGTAACCACGGGCTGAATTTGGCCCACAAGCAGAAAATGACAGTAACGGGCCGTAAGTAAGCGAATGCTGGAAATGAGCCCAAGAATAAATGGGCTCTGAGAAGGCCGAAAGATAACATGGGCTGGAAACGGCCCAACTGAATAACGGGCCCTTAATGGGTATAAAGTGATACACTGTTCATTACGGGCCAGTTTCACCACTAGTCGTTAATCGGTCTAAAGTGATACACTGTTCATTGTGGGCCACTTTCACCACGGGCCGTTAATAGGCCAAGAGTTACATAGGGCCTCATATGGGCCGATAGACGTCATGGGCCATACATGGGCCAAAGTGAAAATGGGCTGGAATCATATTGGATGGCCCAGATGACGCTACTAGGCCTAATATGGATAGGGCGTAACAGGCCTTGGGTTAGCGGGCTGTAAATGGGCTATATGCGAACAGGCCGTTAACATGCTTTCTATGGGCCGGCCCGTCACCTTTTGTCCAAGTCAAACGGGCCGGCCTTTTCACAGGAATGGGCCTCTATTGGGCCATGCCCCGTGTCGACGTATCATAGGCGCCTTCTGTCCTATGAGTGGATGACATCTGTCCCAACAATGAAACGGCATGTGTTTCCTCGAGCCAATGAAGATTTTACACGTGGAAAATCCCCATTGGTCGGGGCTGTTAACGGGTTATCGGATCCAAAACCCGACCCGATAGCTTAACGACATTCCGTTATGGTGGATGCCACGTGTCGGTCACCCTTGACGAAAGCACTTCTGTGACGCGCGATTTATCCTCATGGAAGTGGACACTTCCATGATGATAATTTTGGTAATGTCATGGAACACTTCTACGACAGCACATGTATGACTATCTTAATTCTGTCATAAATTTTTCATGGATGTACATGCATGACAAAAAACGCGACCTACTTTGACAAACACGTATCATCACGAAAGTGTATCTTTTTTGTAGTGCTAGTTGTGCCTCTCGTTGTATAAGTTCTTCTTGCATCTGCATGTCCACGCCTCTCGTTGCTTCTCGTTCTTTCTGTCCATCTCGTAGCATCAGTTGCAACACGGACACATAACAGTGCCTCTGAAAAAACACAACACCGCTCCTCCCAACGAATGTATCACTGAAAACAATTGCCACTCCCAGTGAATGTACCACGGCCATGTGTCTGAGAGTTAAACCAGCCACTTCAAGCATGCTTCTCTTGGTCAGAGACGTGTGCCTCTACATACTGCCCCTGCATGCCTCACGAGATAAATTGTAAAAGTTAACATTTGACAGCAAACTACGCAAGACAACGATCATCTCCCCGACTTACTGGAGATACAACGGTTGTTAAAAACATAACTGCTGATTTTATTTTTATTTTTTATAAAGAAAAACCACGATCAAAAACCCAGGATGTGGACAACCGCACTGACAGGGAGATGAAACCACGATCCACAACCCACGATGTGCACAACCGCATCGACAGTGAGATCGTGCACTCCTTTGCGTCTGCCCCGCCCTTAAATTTAGACGCCCGCCGCAGCCTTCTCACACACAAACAACAGAAATCGCCATTGCGCTCCCACTCATTGTTCCCCATGAAATACCAGGTTGTAGGACGACGAACTGCTCCAGGCCATGGGATTCACCAGGGAATTCATGGAGGTGCAGGCCCACGACAACACCAAGTTGCATGTGATCCACACCAACGACTTGCACAAGGCGGCGACCACCATCGAGCAGTATGAGCGACACCTCCAGTTCTAGCGCCACAAGATCGTTGGAGTTGATGTGTGGTACACCAACGACCATGGCAAAGATCAGAAACCCTCCGTCGTCAAGCTCTCCGTCGGCAAGGATCATCCGGTGCTGCTCTTCCAACTGAGCACGACCGACAAGAACTGCACCAAGTTCAACAGCTTCCTCGCCGACCCTAGGTAAATGTTTGCTGGCTTCTCCATCGACGGCGACATAGAGATGCTTGGCCGCGTCGGACTGGAGATCGCCCACTTCGTCGACATCCAGAAGGAATGGAGGGTGCCTATAGCTACGAAGCCTCTGGACTCCCTTGGGGACATCTCAGGCATCCTTGTCCACGACGTAGAGCTCACCAATTGTAACGCCCTCGATGCGGCTATATCTCCCACGTGTCGAAGCACGACTTAGAGGCATAACCGCATTGAAAGCAATGTCGCAAGTGAGGTAATCTTCACACAACCCATGTAATACATAAGGGAAAGCGATACATAGTTGGCTTACAGTCGCCACTTCACACAATACATAAATAAACATCCATCATCCAGATTACACTCAAGGTCCGACTACGGAACCAAAATAAAAGAAGACTACCCCAAATGCTAAACAGATCCCCGACCGTCCCAACTGGGCTCCACTACTGATCATCAGGAAAAGACACATAGTAGCGACCACGTTCCTCGTCGAACTCCCACTTGAGCTCGGTTGCGTCATCTGCACTGGCATCGTCGGCACCTACAATTGTTTTGGTAGAATCTATGAGTCACGGGGACTCAACAATCTCACACCCGCGAGATCAAGACTATTTAAGCTTATAGGAAGGACAGAGTTGTGAGGCGGAGCTGCAGCAAGCGACTAGCATATATGGTGGCTACATTCGCAAAAGAGAGCGAGAAGAGAAGCAAGGCACGGTCATGAAGCTAGTAGCGATCAAGAAGTGATCCTGAAACTACTTACGTCAAACATAACTCCAACACCGTGTTCACTTCCCGGACTCCGCCGAGAAGAGACCATCGCTGTTACACACGCGGTTGATGTATTTTAATTAAGGTCAACTTCGGGTTTTCTACAACCGGACATTAACAAATTCCCATCTGCCTCATAACCGCGGGCACGGCTTTCGAAAAGATAATACCCTGCAGGGGTGTCCCAACTTAGCCCATTATAAGCTCTCACGGTCAACGAAGGATATTCCTTCTACCGAAAAGACCCGATCAGTCTCGGAATCTCGGACTACAAGACATTTCGGCAGCAATAAAACAAGACCAGCAAAGCCGCCCGATGCGCCGACAAATCCCGATAGGAGCTGCACATATCTCGTTCTCAGGGCACACCGGATAGGTCAGCCTACGAGTAAAACCAGCCCTCGAGTTGCCCCGTGGTGGCCCATGATCTGCCCGGTTCGGGCCAAGACTCGAAGGAGCACCGTCCGGGGGTAAATAAAGATGACCCTCGGGCTCGCGAAAACCGGGGAAAAAGGCTTAGGTGGCAAATGGTAAAACCAATGTTGGGCCTTCTTTGGAGGAGTCTTATTCAAAGCGAACTGTCAAGGGGGTCCCATAAATCACCCAACCGTAAGGAACGCGAAATCAAGGAACATAACACCGGTATGACGGAAACTAAGGCGACAAGAGTGGAACAAAACACCGGGCATAAGGCCGAGTCTTCCACCCTTTACCAAGTATATAGATGCATTAATTAAACAATAGATATTGTGATATCCCAACAAGTAAACATGTTCCAACAAGGAACAACATCTCCAGGTTCCAACAAGGAACAAACTTCATCTTCACTCGCAACTAGCAACGCTTATAAGAGGGGCTGAGCAAAGGCGTAACATAGCCAAACAACGGTTTGCTAGGAAAGGATGGTTAGAGGTTTGACATGGCAATATGGGTGGCATGATATAGCAAGTGATAGGCATCGTAGCATAGGCATAGCAAAAGAGCGAGCATCTAGCAAGCAAAGATAGAAGTGATTTCGAGGGTATGGTCATCTTGCTCGCAAAGTTCTCGAGAGTTGTCGAAAGCTTGATCCTCGTAAGCGTTCTCAACAGGTTCCTCGTTCACGTACTCGTCTCCCGGCTCTACCCAAAGCAAGAACACAAACAATGGAACCACAATAAATCACGGTGCAATGCACAAGTAACATGATGCAATACATGGCATGATATGCGAGATGTGATATGCAATGTGTATGCGTGCTCCGGAAGGAAAATGATGAACCAGGCATCAACTTGGCAAACCAAGTATGCCGATGGAAAGGTGAGATGATTTCGGTTGAAATCTATATAAAGATCACCGGAATCGGATGCACGGTTTGCAAATGACAAGCAAAACAAGAATGACACAATTCTGCCATTAACAGCATGATACCACTTAGTAAGCAACAAGAAATTAAGCTACTGCACCCAAAAGTACCAGAAAAGCATATGGCAGTGATCTACTCAAGATGCTTGACAAAAGATGAACAGTGATCTATGGCTAAATCACAACATAACAGGTCCAAACAAGAATGGCAAAAGTGCAAAATATATCAGCTTCACAGACTTAGAGAAAATACTGAACATGGCAGAATCAGCATCAGGAAGCAATGTTCAGAGCAATCAAACAGCATGCTAAAGGAACTTATAATAGCAAAACAAGGCATGGAATGAATCTACTCAAAGCATAGAACAAAAGTCCCTTACTGACCATGAGCAAAAAGGGATCAGAAAATATGATGGCACCCACATAAAAATAGCAAGTTTCGTTAACAGATTCAGCAAACAGGGCATGACATTGACAGAATTATGAAGGCATCTTCGCGAGCTCGATGCACTCACTACAGAGCATTTCATGATAAACTAAGCATACATACATCAAGAACACATGGCATATAAGCTACACATGGCAAGAACAACATCATAGCATACACGGATCAACTACAACAACCTTGGCAAAATTGAATAACATGTAAACAATCTGCCAGGAAACATTCTATAGCAAAAGTAGAGCTTGATTTACTCAAGATATGGCACTCCATAATTGCAAACAAGGGCATGGATGGATAGAGCATAACCATATGTTCAAAACATCCTTAGTGAAGTATCTCAAAATAAGCATGGATCTCTCTGTAGCATCAAGTTAACATGGCATAAAAATATCAGCAAAACAGGGGCTGAAATCAGCAGCATCATGAAGCCTAGTTTGCATGCTTGTGCTAGTCACCACAGAGATCACAAAAATACGTGCCATACACCCCTGTAAAGATGGCATGGCATATTACAAAACACATGTAGGACTCAAGTTCATAGGATGCTCACATCAATCATGGAAAAAATGACAAAAGTGCAAGTTCTGATAAGAATCTGAAACTAACATCATTTCGGGCCTGAAGATGAGCTCAAATGAAAATGATGCAATACGATGAACTGATGTACTCATCGAGTCGAACAGTTCAGTATGCTACACGCCCAAAATGGATCCACGGGTGCAAAGTTATGGCATGACGAAATTGCAACAAAATTAACACACAAAAATGACTTAGACGAAAATCGGGGAGAAGGAAAGTCAACCGAGGCGCCAAACCGAGGCGAGGCCGGGCTCGCTGGAGTTGTAGGAAGGGCGGCCGACGGAGCTCCTCCGGCCGGATCCGCCTTCCCGCTGCCGGATCTCGCCGGGCGGCGACGAGGGCGCTGGCGGACGCCGGCCGGGGACGGGCGGCGCGGGCGGCGGTGGCCGGCGCCAGAGGCGGCGGCAAATGGAGGCGGCGGAGGCCGGCGACGCGGCGGAGGACGATGGGCGCCGGGCGCCGGCGAGGCTTCGGGACGGGCGACGACGGGCTCGGAGGGCCTCGCACGGCCTCGTGGGCCCAGCTGGGTCGGCGGCGGCGGGCGCTGGCTGCATACGTGGCGGCCATGGAGAGGCCGGCGGCGGGCGGACACGTCCGGCCGTCCGGATTTCGTCTGGCGGCGCGAAGGGAGCGGGGAGACTAGGGTTTCATCCGGATTTCGGAGAAGGGATCTATATTTATAGGTAGAAGGAGCTAGGAAGCTCCAAATGGAGTGTAGTTTTCGCCCACATGATCGTGATCGAACGGCGATGGACATGGAAGTGACTTAGAAGGGTTATTGGGCTATTTTGAAGGGGTGTTGGACTGCAACTTAAAAGAGGCCTTCGCGGATATGCGGATAACCGTTGGAGTACCAAACGAGCTCCAAATGACCCAAAACTTGACAGGTGGTCTACCGGTGCTATACCAGGGCCACTTGGCAAGGCTCGGTCCATTCGAGAACGTTTAACACCCGAACACGAAAAAAAATGTAAAAGGGGCCAGGGGACATAGGAGTGCTGGATTGCAAGCGGACAACGGGGAAAATGCTCGGATGCATGAGACGAGCATTATGCAAATGAGATGCACATGATGACATGATATGAGATGCATGACAAGAACAAAATGCAAAACAAAAGACAAAAACCCAACCACAGAGGGAATATCATATCACAATGCCGAAAATGGCAAGAGTTGGAGTTACAAATATGGAAAGTTACATCCGGGGTGTTACACCAATGCAGAACACAGCCGCTTGGCGTGCATGCCCCTGTCCATGAGGCACGTTGAGTACGCAGCAAAGGACGCTTACGCTGGGTACGAGATATGGAGCCGCCTCACCATCATCCAAGAAGGGCTCCGCCGGGCAAAACTCGACAAGGAGCAGACCAGGAAGCGCACTAGATCCTGTGGCGACTACGACTACTGAGGCAGGTGGTCCCGGCCAAGAAAAGTATCTAGAAGATTGCTCATGGCATTCTAGATTTCTCATTAGATTTGCTTTCTCTCAAGACTACTGTTTGCTTGTGTCGCAGATAACCTTGTAGTTTGCTTGCAGATAACCTTGTAGTTTGCTTGCAATTTACATGTCTTTTGGAGAAGTTTATTTCCAGTGCACCACATAGGCACTTATGTGCCTCTGATACCAAGGGGACCGTGCGTAACTTGGCTTCACGTTGTTTTACGCAACATTATCGACGTCAACCCAAAGCTTCACCTTCTCTCTGATAAGTTCATTAATGAGGCCCAATGCCTTCAAAAACACATGGAGCTCATAGTCTGCAATTCACTGGAGACATCGAAGCTCTGATAAGTTCAATAGTGAGGCCCAATGCCTTCGAAGTGAAAGCACAAATGTCTCAGAAGATATGGCTCCGAAGACATCGACGGTATGGACGACGATGCCGACAAGGAGCAAGGCCAAGACCTGCCATTCACTGGACATTGGACGACCACCTCTTCGTATGATGTGTACATGGTTGACACGCCTAAAAAAGCTAGCGACGATGACAAAGAAGATCCAGTTGCGAATAAACCTGCTGAGACACAGCCCAAGCACCGGCGCCCTAAACGCCGTTCTAAGCCTCGTCGCTCAAAAGATGGCAACACTGGCACCAGAGAAAATAGTACTCCGGGCGATGCCAAAAACAATGAAGACCCTGTTGGAGTAGAATCCGAACAAGAGGAACAAGACAACTGGCAAGTTAACCCTGATAAATAGGCCATGCCCAATGACCCGGATGACGATAGTTATCGTCCAGTCTCCGAGGATGAGGAGAGCCTCGGCAGCGAGGATTTCATCATGCCCGAGGCACCCCTCGGCGAGGCGCTTCAAGCGCCAGCTAATAGCTACTACTAGAATCCTGAAGAAAAAGCAACAGCAGCTCCAAGCCGATCAAGACCTACTCATTGACAGATGGACTGATGTCCTGGCAGCCGAAGAATACGGCCCCAAGCGCCCAGTCAAGAGTTACCCGAAGCACAAACTGCTACCTCAGTTTGATGAGGAGGCACCAGATCCTGTACCTCCCTCGTGCAATGTGGACCGACCACCCTGCGGTCAGGATAAAACGGCAACTCAGGCCGAACAACAACCCGCCCCACCGCCCCGTATAAACAGAGACAAAAAAGCTCGGGACTATACATACGACCTTCGGCAGGAACTGGACAGTAGAGTAGGACACACCAGATCAATCTACGGATAGCGAGGACGCTTCCCGACTCGGGATGACGGCTACCTATTCGGACATGAAAAACCTAGTCACGCCCGGGCCGATATCCGCAGACGGACTTCATCGGAGGTGCGCCATGACGCGACCCGTTATAGAGGCGCCGCACACCCCCTCTGCTTCACAGATGAAGTACTGGCTCACGAATTCCCCGAGGGGTTCAAACCCGTCAACATTGAATCATACGAGGAACAACCGATCCCGCAGTGTGGATCGAAGATTTTATTCTCCACATCCATATGGCTCGAGGAGCTGACCTCTACGCCATCAAATACCTCCCACTAAAATTAAAAGGGCCAGCTAGACACTGGTTAAATAGCCTGCCTGAAAATTCCATCGGCAGCTGGGAGGACTTGGAAGAAGCTTTTCTTTACAATTTCCAAGGTACTTATGTTCAGCCACCAGATGCCGATGACTTAAGTCATATAGTCCAACAACTCGGAGAATCAGCCAAAAATTCTGGACTAGGTTCCTAACCAAAAAGAACCAGATCGTTGACAATCCGGATGCCGAAGCCTTAGCAGCATTCAAACATAGCATCCGTGACGAATGGCTCGCCCGCCACCTCGGCCAAGAAAAGCCGAAATCCATGGCAGCCCTCACATCACTCATGACCCGCTTTTGCGCGGGTGAGGACAGTTGGCTGGCTCGTAGTACAAACACAGCCAACGAGGAAGGCCCCTCTGAGGACAAAAACAGCACCAGCAATCCCCGGCGCAATAAACACAAACGCCGAGGTAATGGCGATAACACCGATGACACGGCAGTTCATGCCGGATTCGGTGGCTCCAAGTCTGTCCAGTGGAAGAAGCCTTATAAAAGGAACAGTGATGGACCATCCAGCTTGGACTGCATACTCGATCCTCCGTGCCAGATACATGGCACCCCAGACAAAGAAGCCAATCATACCAACAGAGATTGTCGGGTCTTCAAGCAAGCGAGCAAGTCAAATGCCGAAAGCAAGAAAATGGGATCGCAAAGCGAGGACAACAACGAAGAGCCCCAGCAGCCGAACACTGGAGGACAAAAAAAGTTTCCCCCTCAAGTTAAAACGGTGAACATGATATACGCTATACACAACCCCAAAGGGGAGCGCAAGCGCGCACTCAGGGACATCTATGCGATAGAGCCAGTCATCCCAAAATTCAATCCATGGTCATCATTCCCAATCACCTTTGATCGTCGAGATCATCCAACTAGTATCCGTCATGGCGGTTCGGCCGCACTGGTCCTCGACCCAATCATCGACGGATTTCACCTCACACGAGTCCTAATGGACGGTGGTAGCAGCCTCAACCTGCTCTATCAGGATACAGTGCGCAAAATGGGCATTAACCCATCACGGATATAGCCCACAAGGACTACCTTTAAAGGAGTCATCCCAGGCGTTGAGGCCCGCTGTACGGGCTCAATCACACTTGAGGTTGTCTTCGGATCCCCGGACAACTTCCGAAGCGAGGAGTTACTCTTCGACATCGTCAATGTTCGCAGCGGCTACCACGCACTCCTTGGACGAACCACATTTTCTTGATTCAACGCGGTACCTCATTATGCTTATCTCAAGCTCAAGATTCCCGGACCTTGTTGTGCAATAATACTCAATGGAAATACAGAACGCTCCCTCCGTGCGGAGGAGCATACCGCGGCCTTAGAAGTAGAAGTACAGCGTGGCCTTTCTCAGCCGAACCTTAATTCGGCGGCCGAACTCCCGGACACCATTAAGAGAGTCCGGACCATTCTGCAGCGAGGCAGACCGGCTCGTTAAGAGCTTAACTAGCAATTTTGCCTCCATCCAAGTCCCGATCGAATGGCCGCATTCGTACCACGCGTACATAATTATGCACTCAAAATACCTTGGGCATCAATGGAGGCATAGCTAACTCGCGATCCACAGTATGGCTCGACCGGCCCCGGATCCGCACAGTCTCACTTTTCATTTTTATTTTGGGATTTTCTCTTTTCGAGGTCTCTTCCGACAACCAGTTCGTCGGACACACCAAGGAGGCAAGGAGCTTTGGCATACAAGGAAAGCCCCAGGTAGTCTCTGCTAACGATCGCTATACCTGTTTTACATACCTACACGCAGCTCACTCTTGGTCGCGGCATGTTAAATAGCCTTTCTTACTTACTGAATTACTTGAACAAGTACACCTTGGCATATTAATCATACTACAGTAAAGGGTAGTGTCAGCTTATTACTAGATATCCTGCTCTTATTTACCTTCGTATTTATTACTCATTGCACACGTACATTCTGGTACGTATTATTGCGCCAGTGTGACAGCCTGGATTTTTGCCTTCTCTCTTTTGCCGGACTTGCCTTCTCCCTTTTTCCGGACTTGGTTTTCACCGTGGTTTTTGCCCTGATTTTTTGGGTTTTGGATCAATTCAAATGGACTTGTCACTTGGGCATATCCTTGGCTTTCACCCAAGTGACCTATCTACCTTATTCCTCCCACAAATCCCAAAAATAATCCAGTGAATATTTTTCCTAAAAGAAAAATATTCATTTTCTCTCTTAAGCTCACTTAAGAACCTTGTGCTCCAAAGCAACCTCAATTTTTCTTGCTCAGAAAAATCTGAGATAATTCCTAAATATTCCTAGAACCCTAGCACACCTTCCCATGCAAAAATATTGCATCACTTTTTGTAATATTTTTGCTGTAGAAAATCTTTTCACTTCTGGACCATAAATGCACTTTGACAGCAAGTGCATTTTTCCTTTAGCTTTTCGACTTGAGCTTTCTTGAGCTTAAAAACCTTCCTAAGAAACCCTAAACCCCAGGAGATTAGCCCTAATGGCCTTCAAGAAGGTGGCCACACTTGGCGACCAAGTTTCTGACCAGAAACTTGCCAGCTTGGTACAGTCAAGTCTGGTCGGCCTGGGCATGATCCGTCACCTCTCCTAGACGTAACACTGCATGGTCGAGCGCGTATACAAGGTTTGGCCGCTCCTGGCCATCATTTTGACCATGCCAGCATGGTGACTGCGCGAGGACACGGCGTCTGGCAGCGTCTCGACGCGCTCTGGCTGTCGCCTTGCCCATTGTTTCGCGTGTGCTCGTTACAGCGCTCGCCTCCGACTGCCGCACCACGCCACAACACTCGACCCATCAAGCTTGACCCCTCCCTGGCGCTTGCTGATGCCGGAGCCGCCGCATCAAGCATGGGCGCGTCGCGTCCAAAACGGCACAGTGTGCGCGTGCGCTTCTCTGCTTCCCCAACCGCCTCATGTGCGCGTCCGCAAGCGTGGGCAAGCCCCTGAGTCGACGCAGCATCTTGCCCCCTCGCGTTGGAGCTTCTCGTCGATGTTCGCCGCGCGTCCAGAATGCTCCGGCGGCGACACGTTCCCCCCCTCCGCTCCGTCTATATATAGCGCCCCCACCTCACTTGCTAGCCACGCACCATTCCACACCACCTCCACGCACACGTAGACGAGCAGAAGCCCGGTCGGTCAGGCCTCTGGCCGTCGCCTCGACCCGAGGACTCCGGCGATCCCTGTAGTCCATCCGCCGCGCTCCGTTGCCTCTCGAGCTCAAGTAGCTGCTTGGGTGGAGCATTGGGGGTCTGCTGGTGCTGCCTGGACCCCGCCAAGCCCTCGGAGCTGCCTCTAGCCGCCGTGTTCAACCTCTCCGGCGAACCCCGTCCACCACCGAAGCTTGCGAGCTCGACTGCGACCTGCTCCGTCCACCTCTTGCCACGCCACGGGTACGGTCAGGTGCGTCGTGAACCCCGCTTCCAATCTATCCCTCTAGCTTAGCCCCAAACCCCCTCGTCGCCGACGTGAGCTCCGGCGAAGCGCCGCCCCTCCTCTGATCTCGATCCCGCTCTCTCTCTCTCCTGACGGGCGGGGCCCAGTGTCAGCCTCACCACTAGCGCCCGTAGTTGTAGCGACCCGACCTTAGATGGTCAAGTCTCTGTGTTTCAGTGTCATCCCTGGATCGGTAATGCTGACACACACAATACTCGAAGGATTTATAACAGAGTAGCAATCACACACTTATTACATCGAATGTCTCAAAAGAGAACTTATTACAATAAATATGGCTTAAGGCCATCTACTACGATAACAACGGAAGGCTTGGAAGATAAAGTGAGTCCATCAACTCCAACGGCATAGCTGAGTGCATGACAACGACCTATCGCACCTTTACTCGTCGTTTGAAAAGTTTGCAACATAATACATTGCAGCCCGAAAAAGGGATAACACATGGAATATGCTGGCAATGTAACACAGTAGGGCAATGAACAGATAAAAGCTATCACTACATGCATATATGGCTGGTGGAGGCTCTATGGTTATATGTTTTTGCGAAAAGCCAATTTTTCCCTACAACAAAGGAATAGATTTTATTTAACTATCATGGTAGTTGAAACATCATTAAGAAGGTACCTCCAACTCAATCCCAATTAAAAGTAATTATCAACCCAACATATTAAAATAGAGTAATGAGATACATTTGATAATCCAAGTACTAGATACTCAAGATTGTCCATAACCGGGGACACGACTAACCATGATTAGATTGTCCACTCTGCAGAGGTTTGTGCACTTTTCCCCACAAGACTCGATCTCCTCCATTGAATTTCTCGCACTACATCGTGTTTGAGAAATGGATGACCGAGACACAGTCTTTCAGAAGCATTAACTCTAACCCCGGGTAGACAATACCAACCTACATCCCTCTACATCTGCTAGCCTACCACTGGAAGAGGTCATGCAACATACTCAACTATGTTAGAGCCCATAATAGCTTGTGGCTGCACACGGAAGTTTCTAGCTTGAAAAATCTCATGATCCCTTTGATCCTGGGTGGCGGACCGTAGGATGATCACACGGATACCCCAGGATCTCCTAGGACAACACTGGATTCCCCAGGTGCCCAAACAAGCAATCCACCCAGATGTGTATTAAAATAGCCACCTTAAGTTGAACCATTAATTAACAATCTCACATCTTTCATGGATTCACTCAACCCAATCCACGTCTACGAGCATGGCATGGCAATATAAGCATAACATAGAAGTAACTCCCAAGGGTTTGATAATAAAACAGGTAATAGGTTCTACCTCATCAACTACTTCCCAATACCCACAAGTTAATCACATCCTAATAATGCAGTCTTTGAGGATTGGAACTAATGCATAAAAACTGGGTATGAAAGGAGTATGATCAATGTGTTACTTGCCTTGCTGACGATCCGCAAAACCTAGTGACTCGTAGTAGCACGCTTCTCACTCGAGGAATTCTATCGCAAACAAACAATGACATACATAAGCAATCAAGCAATAATGCATAGGCAAAACTCAAATTACAAGGTCTAACCAGAGAGTTCAACTTAAGAACTCCGATTTGCAAAAAGATTTAAATCAAACAGAGCAACGAAACACAAACTGCGAAAGAAACAAGATCCGTTTACTAATCTGGACTAAAGTCAAATTTTACAGTACCAAAATCTTGTTCAAGTTGGTTAAACAGAAACAGGGCTTCGATACGAAGATCTAGGCACTTGAATCGCCTGATTCCGATAAACGAGCGAAAAGATACGCTAAAACGAAAATCGGATCAGAAATCACGATCGGAAATAATCGCGAAAAATCCGAGAAAAAGAAAAACTGACAAACAGGCTAACGAACGAACTTTTTCTGTCTGTGACTAACGAGTGAACAACGTTCATTTAAATAAACGAACGGACGAACGTCCGCAAAATAAACAAACCGTCAGAAAACCGATCTATCGAAAATAAACCAAAGAAAAATAAAAAAACCGGGGTTATCCGTAGAAAACCAACCGGTCAACGGCGGTCAATTGGCGAGGTCCGTGGCGGCGTATGGCGGCTAGGGCTGACGGGCGGGCGGCTGGGTGGGCTAAGTGAGCGGGCGGCTTATAAAGGGGCCGCCCCGAGGTATCCTGGCCGGGTACGGCCCGAAGTCGGTTTCTTTTTTAAAAATATAATTTCGGCGTGCAGAAAAAGAAAGAAAAAGAGTACTAAACAGACTCCAAAAATTCCGAAATAAATTTTCCCCGTCCTCTAAAAATAAGGCAGACAAGGTGAACATTTATTTGGACCTATAATGCAATTTTGAAAAATGCATATTTTTCCTATGCAAATAAAATAGCAATAAAATCCGAATAAAATCAAATATTTGATTTTAACATTTTTCGTCCAATATTTCATTTATTTTGGAGAAGTCATATTATCTCCTCTCATATATTTTCATATGAAATATTTTCAAAGAGAAAAATAATTAAAACAAATGATCCTCGTTTCGATATTTGATAAAAATTCAAATATGTAAACGGTGAAATTCCCAACTCTCTCCATGGGTCCTTGAGTTGCTTAGAATTTTGAGGAGTGCAAATCGAAATGCAATAAAGTATGATATGCATGAATGATCTATGTATCCAAATTGGAAATTTGGGATGTTACAAACCTACGCCCCTTAAGATGATTGTGGCCCTTGAGATTCGGGTTGGCTAGAAAATAGGTGTGGGTGGTCTTTGCGAAGATGATCCTCTCGTTCCTAGGTGGCTTCATCCTTAGTATGGTGGCTCGACTGAAATTTATTGATAACCTTGCTGCGAGTAACTCGGCTGGCAAACTCAAGAATCTTGATAGGTTTCTCCTCATATGTCAAATCACTGTCCAACTGAATCGCTTCTAGGGGCACTGTATCTCTCAGTGGTATATCGGCCATCTCTGCATGGCACTTCTTCAACTGGGAAACGTGAAACACATCATGTACTCCTGACAGTCCTTCAGGTAACTCAACTTGTAGGCAACTTCTCTCATGCGTTCCAAGACACGGTAAGGTCCTACAAACCTCAGGGCTAACTTTCCCTTAACCCAGAAACACTTAACTCCTCGAAGAGATGATACTTGCAGATACGCTATGTCTCCGATTTCAGAGAATACCTCCTTGCGTTTTGAATCTGCATAACTCTTCTGTCGTGACTGGGCGGCCCTCAGTCTATCTCGAATTAGCTTAACCCTCTCTTCATATTCCTTAATCAAATCTGGTCCAAACAACTGGCGGTCTCCAACTTCATCCCACATCAACGGTGTTCGACACCTCCTTCCATACAGGGCTTCAAACGGTGTCATCTTCAAACTGGCCTAGTAACTATTGTTGTATTAGAACTCCGCGTAGGGTAAATTGTCATCCCAACTAGATCCATAATCCAACTCACAAGCTCTCAACATGTCCTCCAGAATCTGATTGACTCTCTCGGTCTGTCCATTTGTCTTCGGGTGAAAAGCTGTACTGAACTCTAGGTTGGTTCCCAAAGTCTGGTGTAACTGATGCCAAAATTTTGAAGTAAAATGTGTTCCTCTATCCGATACGATGGTCCTCGGAACTCCGTGCAGACATACGATCCTGGTCATGTATATCTTGGCCAACTTCGCACTCGTATAAGTGGTTTTCACTAGAATAAAGTGGGCTACTTTGGTCAAGCGATCCACTACAACCCAGATAGAATCATATCCTGATCGGGTCCTGGGCAATCAGTGTTAAAATCCATGCCAAGTTTATCCCACTTCCATTCGGGTATCGGCATAGGTTGTAGTAATCCTGTTGGCTTCTGATGTTCTGCCTTTACTCTCTGACATACATCACATACGGCTACATACTCGGCAATATCCTTCTTCATTCCGGCCCACCAGAAATGCTCCTTCAAATCCAAATACATCTTGGTGTTCCCGGGGTGTATCGAGTATGGCGAGTCGGGAGCCTCCTGAAGTATCAACTTCCTGATTTCCGCATTATTGGGCATATAAATGCGGTCCTCATACCATAGGGTTTTGTGCTCATCCTCACGAAAACCTTTGGCCTTTCCTTTGCTCATTCTCTCCTTTATCTCGGCGATCTCCTTATCATCCTTCTGGGCTTCTCGAATCTTTCCCAACAATGTAGACTGAACTTCCATTGCTGCAACAAAAACTGAGGTGGGTGCCAACCACTCAGTGACTGACTGAACCTTGGTGGGGTCTACTGCTATACCTTCTCCTGATATAACATGTCCAAGGAATCCAACTTCCTTCAACTAGAACTCACATTTGCTGAACTTGGCATACAACTGATGTTCCCTGAGTTTCTCGAGAACTAAACACAAATGATCCTTGTGCTCCTCTTCATTCTTCGAGTATACCATTATATCATCAATGAGCACCACAACGAGTTATCCAATAATTCCATGAACACCTTATTCATCATACTCATGAAATAGGAAGGGGCGTTAGTCAGTCCAAATGACATGACCGTATAATCATATAACCCGTACCTTGTGGTGAATGTTGTTTTTGGTATATCCTTCTCTCGAATCTTCAGCTGGTGATATCCTGATTGCAGATCGATCTTCAAAGACACTTTAGCTCCTACCAGCTGGTCAAACAAATCATTGATCATCGCCAATGGGTGTTTGTTCTTGATCGTCACTTCATTCAACGCACGGTAATCAACAACCATCCTTAAGGATCCATCCTTCTTCTCAACCAAGAGCACTAGTGCACCCCATGGTGATGAACTTCTTCGAATGTAACCTTTCTCCAATAACTCCTTAATCTTCTTCTTGATCACTTCTAGATCATTTGCGGGCATCCAGTATGGTCTCTTCGATATCGGTCCGGTGCCTGGCAACAACTCTATCAAAAATTCAATATCTCGATCTGGTGGCATGCCTGGCAACTCCTACGGAAATACATCCGGGTAATCCTTCACTACAGGCACTTCCTCCTGAACAACTCCCGTGAGAGAATTTACTTGGGTCCTCCTTGACGCATACCTGGATACATACTTGATCCTTTTTCCCTCGGGGGTAGTGAGAAGAATTGACTTTCTAGCACAATCAATGCTTCCTCCATACTTCGACATCCAGTCCATGCCTAATATCACATCCAATCCTTGTGAATCCAAAATTATTAGGTCTGACGGAAAAACATGGCTACCAATGGTTAAGGGTATCCGGTCGCTCCATCGGCTGGCCATATACTCTACTCCAGGTGAACTTACTAACAGGGGTGTCCTAAGGGCTAGGGTTGGCAACTCAAACTTGTCCACAAATCCCCTTGATATGTATGAATGTGATGCACCAGTATCGAAAAGAACAAGAGCGGTAAGGGACTTAATCAAAAACTTACAGATAACTGCATCAGGCTGCTCCTCAACCTCCTCCACGTTCACGTGGTTCACTTGTCCCCTACTGAAAGGGTTGGGCTTCTTCCCAGCGCTTCCATTGCCATTGTCGATCTTTAATGCCGGACAATCGTTGGTGTAGTGTCCAGTCTTCCCGCACTTGAAACAAGTAATGTGACCTTGATCCTTCTTGGCGGGTGTGGTTGGGTTAGAACGGTTCTGATTGCTGCCTGCTCCATTCCCGTTTCCATTCTTGGGGCCATTGTGGTTGTGAGAACTTACTCCATTGTGGTTGTGGTCTCCATGATTATGGACAAGTCCTCCCGAGTTCGGGGTGAAACGAGGCTTCTGTTGAGATCCAGAATTGTACTTTCCTTGTCCATACTTCCTCTTATGGCTCTCAATCTACTGATGCTTCCCTTCAATCATAAGAGCCTTGTCTACCAACTCCTGGAAATTGTTGAATGTTGCCACTATCAACTGCATGCTCATCTCATCATTCAGACCTTCCATAAACTTCTCCTGCTTCGCGACATCTGTGGCCACATCATCAGGGGCATAACGAGATAGCTTACTAAACTCATCCACGTACTGAGCTACATTAAGGTTTCCCTGGCGTAAGTTGCGAAACTCACGCTTCTTCATGCTCATAGCTCCAGTTGAGACATGGGCTGTGCAGAATGCTTGCTGAAACTGATCCCATGTAACATTGGCTATGGGAAAAGTGGTTGTGTAATTCTCCCACAATGAGGCTGCTGGTCCATCCAACTGATGTGCGGAGAAACGCACCTTCTCTGCATCTGTGCAACCTGCGGTGGTCAACTCCCTCCCAATTCTGCGTAGCTAGTCATCCGCAACTATTGGCTCGATGCTATTGGAAAACACTGGTAGCTGTAACCTCAGAAAGCGGGCTAAGTTGTCAACCGGAGGCGGGTTGTTGTTGTTGTTGCCTTGGTTCTGGACTAATATCTGCATCAAGGCATTCTGCTGCTGGATCAATTGGGTGATCTTCGGTGGGAGGAAAAATCCGGTGTCACGTCTCGGAGGCATCTGATGGGTTTAGAGGGGAGAGATTAGAATAGAAAAGGTCTAGTGAGAAAGCACTACCCATATGCACATGAGACAAACACAATCATATCACACCAAATCAATCAAGCAAGGGCATACAAACGGTCTAGAACTATCGTTAAAAGTGCTCAGACTACTACTATATACATGGGGGAATACTACTAATCATATGGTGGTCTACTAGAAATTTTGATCGGTGGAAGACTCCATGATGTGTACTCTAGCTTCGTCTTCAGAGTCATCATCACTGTCGTCGGGGTCGGAGTCGGTGTCGTCGATGATGATGTAGTTCTCCGGGCAAGTGGAATCGTCGTCATCTCCTCCTGGCGCGGGGTCTCCCATGAATACTCTGATCTTCTTTATCAGGTCGTCGTTCTTCTCTAATAGTGTCGCGATTTCCTCCTCATATCCATCCCGTGTAGACTTGAGTTCCTCTTCTACCTCAGTGCTCCTTGTCATCGCCTTCTTCAAATTTATCATGTCTGCACACATCTGGTTCTCTTGGCGTCGAATGTGCTGGTTTAACTCCTGGATAAAAGCTGCAATGGACATGTCCTTCCTGGTGCTGATCATCTCCCATTGCTCATCTCGGTGCCCGCATATCTGGTAGATAGTATTTTTGAGATCCTTGTGGTAAACTTCGCCGATGCGTCCCTTGGCGACGTGGGCTGCCATGCTCTTGCCTAGACTCCAGGTTGGGGCATCAAAGGAAAACTCTATGGGCTCAGTGACTGGCGTGAAAGTCCTTCCTGGAATTCGAACTTCAATCATCCAGCTCTCCTCGTCTGGTGAGGTGGCGTTGAAGGTCCCGGTGAAGCTTGGTATTCCTATCTTCAGGTATCTAGTAACTTCCTTCAAGTGTTGTCCAAAAGGTGTATCTTCATCCGGTTGAGCAAACTTTTTCCTTGAGTTCGCCATCCTAAAGGGTAGAAAATGGAGAGGAGTCAGAAATGAGTAGAGAAGAGTGCCCTATGGCTTTTCTTAGTGGTCGTGTCCTACATTCAGCGTGTGCTCTGATACCATCTTGTAGCGACCCGACCTCGAGATGGTCAAGTCTACGTGTTTCAAAGGTCATCACTTTGGATCGGTAATCTTGACACACACAAGATCGAAGGATTTATAACAGAGTAGCAATCAAACACTTATTACATCGAATGTCTCAAAAGAGAACTTATTACAATAAATATGGCTTATGGCCATCTACTACGATAACAGCGGAAGTCTTGGAAGATAAAGTGAGTCCATCAACTCCAACGGCATAGCTGAGTGCATGACAACGACCTATCGCACATTTACTCGTCGTCTGAAAATTCTGCAACATAATATGTTGCAGCCCAAAAATGGGTCAACACATGGAATATGCTGGCAATGTAACACAACAGAGCAATGAACAGATAAAAGCTATCACTACATGCATATATGGCTGGTGGAGGCTCTATGGTTATATGTTGTTGCCAAAAGCAAAATTTTTCCTCCAACAAAGGAATATATTTTATTTAAATATCATGGTAGTTGAAACATCATTGAGAAGGTACCTCCAACTCAATCCCAATTAAAAGTAATTATCAACCCAACATATTAAAATAGAGTGATGAGATACATTTGATAATCCAAGTACTAGATACTCAAGATTGTCCATAACTGGGTACACGGCTAACCATGATTAGACTGTCCACTCTGCAGAGGTTTGCGCACTTTTCCCCACAAGACTCGATCTCCTCCGTTGGATTTCTCGTACTACATGGTGTTTTAGAAACGGATGACCGAGACACAGTCTTTCAGAATCATTAACTCTAACCCCGGGTAGATAGTACCAACCTACATCCCTCTACATCTGCTAGCCTACCACTGGAAGAGGTCATGCAACATACTCAACTATGCTAGAGCCCATAATAGCTTGTGGCTGCACACAGAAATTTCTAGCATGAAAAATCTCACGATCCCTTTGAGCCTGGGTGGCGGATCGTAGGATGATCACACGGATACCCCGGGATCTACTAGGACAACACTGGATTCCCCAGGTGCCCAAACAAGCAATCCACCCAGATGTGTATTAAAGTAGCCACCTTAAGTTGAACCATTAATTAACAATATCACATCTGTCATGGATTCACTCAACCCAATCCACGCCTACGAGCATAGCATGGCAATATAAGCATAACGTAGAAATAACTCCCAGGGTTTGGTAATAAACAGGGCAATAGGTTCTACCTCATCAACTACTACCCAATACCCACAAGTTAATCACATCCTAATAATGCAGTCTTTGAGGATTGGAACTAATGCATAAAAACTGGGTATGAAAGGAGTATGATCAATGTGTTACTTGCCTTGCCGACGATCCGCAAAACCTAGTGACTCGTAGTAGCACGCTTCTCACTCCAGGAATTCTATCGCAAACAAACAATGACATACATAAGCAATCAAGCAATAATGCATAGGCAAAACTCAAATTACAAGGTCTAACCAGAGAGTTCAACTTAAGAACTCCGATTTGCAAAAAGATTTAAATCAAACAGAGCAACGAAACACAAACTGCGAAAGAAACAAGATCCGTTTACTAATCTGGACTAAAGTCAAATTTTACAGTACCAAAATCTTGTTCAAGTTGGTTAAACGGAAAGAGGGTTCGATACGAAGATCTAGGCACTTGAATCTCCTGATTCCGATAAATGAGCGAAAAGATATGCTAAAACGAAAATCGGATCAGAAATCGCGATCGGAAATAATCGCGAAAAATCCGATAAAAAGTAAAACTGACGAACAGGCTAATGAACGAACGTTCGCTGTCTGTGACTAACGAGTGAACGACATTCGTTTAAAAGAACGAACGAATGAACGAACGTAAAATAAACAAACCGTCGAAAAAATCGATCTATCGAAAATAAACCAAAGAAAAATAAAAAAACCGGGGTTATCCGTAGAAAAGTGACTGGTCAACGGCGAGGTCCGGCGAGATCCGGCGCGGCGGCGGTTCCGGCGATGATGGCGGAGAAGTGGCGGCGACGGAGGCGGCGAGGGGGGCGACTAGGGCTGACGGGACGGGGCGGCTGGGTGGGCGGCAGCGGCGGCAGCGACTAGAGCCGACGGGATGGGGCAGCTGGGTGGGCTGCGGGGGTGCGGAGTGGTGGCTTGTAAAGGGGCCGGGCTGAGGTCTCCTGGCCGGGTACGACCCGAAGTCGGTTTCTTTTTTTTATATATAATTTCGTTGTGCAGAAAAAGAAAGAAAAATAGTACTAAACGGACTCGAAAAATTCCGAAATAAATTTTCCCCGTCCTCTAAACATAAGCCAGACCAGGTGAACATTTATTTGGGCCTATAATTTAATTTTGAAAAACGCATATTTTTCCTATGAAAATAAAATAGCAAAAAAATCCGAATAAAATCAAATATTTGATTTTAATATTTTTCCTCCAATATTTCATTTATTTTGGAGAAGTCATATTATCTCCTCTCATATATTTTAATATGAAATATTTTCGGAGAGAAAAATAATTAAAACAAATGAACCTCATTTTGATATTTGATAAAAATTCAAATATGAAAACGGTGAAATCCCCAACTCTCTCCGTGGGTCCTTGAGTTGCTTAGAATTTCGAGGATCGCAAATCAAAATGCAATAAAGTATGATATGCATGAATGATCTATGTATAACATCCCAAATTGGAAATTTGGGATGCTACAGTAGCGGCGCGAGTGGAGGCGCACTCCCTCTTTACTACTTCGACGTCACCCCCCAGGATTTTCTGTTTATTCAAATTTAATTCAGAAATTTGACTAAAATTTGACCAGCCACCATTTCTAAACCATAAGTCCAAATGAATTGATTCTTTTTGCATTGTCTTTGTTACAGGAAGCTCTAGCAGCACACCAAAAGGTGGATTTTTCCTTGCTGTATAGAATTTCTGGTGATTTTCAGATTGTGTTTTGAGATTTATTTTGTAGAAGGAGAAGCTTGTCTTGAAGTAACCCAAGATGGGAGTGATCCTCCTCTACACTAAGGCAAGCCACACCAGCATTTGGATGGTGTTATTTCAATATCTATGATTTTCTACTTGAATATGAGTTCTTATTTGCATTAAAAATTTGGTAAATTACAAGTTACTTTATTCTGTTAGAAATGCTTGTTATAGTTACTAGTTGCATGCATGAACTTGTTTGGTTAAGTAGAGTAAGACTTTACACTACGCATATTGCTATGGAAATTAATGGTATTAAATTTACTAAGTGGTATTTTCATTTAAATAAATAACTAATAAAAATGTTGATTGTTGATAAAAATGAGTTATAACCAGAGAGTTTTGATCCTTACTGTTGCAATATAATTATGTGGTTAAGTTTGATCCATGAACATGAGTTGTTTGCTTTGCATGATGAGTAGTTGCATGATTTCTGGTATTCTACCATGTTAGTAATAAAAGTTTTTCTTAAGAGTTAAACTTGATTAAGTTCAACTTGAATATGATGTTCATCACATCATGGTGCCACTGAATAGAGTTTCTAATTCAGTGCGACCACATTTACCTAATGGGAAGGTCGTGATTCGGTCCTTTGTTGTGGCTCTCACCGGTGCCTCCCGCGAGGGAAGGTTATGGGCGTGCATACCCTGGCCCGGTAGGCAGACATAACCTTGTGTGCTCGTTTTTGTTTTTATGGTACCTTGTCCCTGTTTGGGACCGTTTTGCCACGATGGAGTCCGTTGGTGTCTTTGGTAGACACGGGGCTACCAAAGACCTAGCCCTGAGAGGGAGATGGTCGGAGTGGCCGGGGAGAGTGCATGACAAAGGGAGGGTTTCGTCGGAATATTTTGGTCCACCCGAATGGGAGTGCGAGGCCAGGTATTCCGTAGTGTGGGTAAAGTGCGCTACCTCTGCAGAGTGTAATTAATCTATCGATAGTCGCGCCCTCGGTTATGGGCAAGACTCGGGAGCAAGTCACACCATGGATCAACTTTTATAATTAATCTTGCAAACTAAGTAATTGTTGTGATGCATTGTTTCGTGGTGAACCTTGAACACTCAAGGTGTTCATGAGTAATTGGTTTCAAGTGTGACCCCGGTGTGGTCACCGTTTGGTTACGAGGTAACCGTATGGTAAGCGAGTCCGTGTGACTCGGTGCGCTATTTGGCTGCTCTTGCATCTGTAATATTTCTTGCATTAATTTAACTTGATTAATTATCATGATATTGTCTGTCATCGTGCTTATGTTTTTTGTGAGCTTGCAAGTACATTCAATGTATTGACCTGGCGTGTTATGCCAGCTTTCAGGCAAGTCGATTCGCATCGGAGCGCATCCCGTGTCTTGGCCGTGTCCACGTCGGTGTCCCTGTGCTATGGAGTTCCGCTACGTCGTTCTTCCGCTACCGCATAGTTTCGTGTGATCGAGGCCCCAACCATGTTCATTAAATAATGTACATATTGTCCAGCAGCACCGTGTGTGCCGCTTGGCCTCGAATCTGGATGTAATATCAGACCTATGTACCCCGCTAGTATCAATATAGCGGTTATTTCTGTACCATGTTGTTGTGTATTGCCAGAAGACTCGATCTCTGGGCCGGCAATGTAGGGTAAACCAGTTCCTCTGAGTCGGGGTGCCACAGCTAGGGGCTTCATCATGCCCCACATTACGACAATAAAAGTCCGAGCACTTTTACAGTATTGTTCGGCACCCCGAACTTATAGCATCATATGCATCGGCTCCGAATCATGTCTTTGGTCAATAGTTGGGTTGCCCGGCTCCTGTGCTTGCTACCTTACATTCCGCTATATCGGCTAGGGTAGTAAAGGGAGAACTACTGCGATTGTGTCCTGGTTCTTCCGGACGAGCACCTCAGTAGAGAAAGCCGAAAACTGACTATCATGATGCGGCGAGAGCTGGTCAACTGTTCGAGAGGTCACAAATCCTTAGAGATTTTATCCGCTTCATGCGAGGAATCTGTTTCCCCGATTAGGCGTGTGTTACGCCCCTAGTTCGGTCTTCCGAATACCAGGGCCTTCACCGAATTTCTTATTGTCAAACTCCTATGGCTAAGTGAGGGTGATAAAGGCCGCATAGTCTGATTGCCTTGTTCGTTGTGCTAAACACCTCCTTTAAGGACCAGAATGTGGAGTAAAGAGTGTTTAGATTTATCCCAACACCGCATTACTACCTACATGGGGGCGTAAAGGCATCGGGTCAACCCTCAGATTTCATAAACGGCCGCACAGGAGGTAGAATTTAAATCGCAAGCATTATATTACACAATATCATTGTTCCATATTACAGGACAGGATAATACAAATGTTTTCATGGGAATATAACATCCTTAAAACATTGCTCCGCTACGAGGCGGGATCCCTACAGGACACTATCAAAATAAAGCTCGGGTCGACGATGCTCCTTACCCTCAGGCAGCCCCTCAGTCACCAGCTTCTTGGCATCTAGCTTCGCCCAATGCGCCTTGACGCGGGCAAATGCCATCCGTGCACCTTCGAGCCGTGGGCAGGCACTCACGAGCCGCTTCACAATTCCGAAGTAGCTGCTAGTATGGGATCGGCAGGCCATAGCCGGACTATCAGGTCCTTCATAGCTAGCTCGGCCAACCTGTGCAGCTCGGCCAGCTGTTTCAGCTGGTCGCTAAAGCGCCGGATGTTCTGGTCCAAAATATTGAGACCAGAACAGCTTCTCCATGGACATCCCCTCTTCGGCTCGATAAAACTCGGCAGCATTTGATATGTTGTGCGGCAGATTCGCAAACGACCCTGGAAAACCCAAATTCGGGACAGTACAGGGAATGTTTCCTTCGCCTACTGGCTCTTCATAGCGAAAGACTTACCCCTCGTAGTCTTCTTGGCCGCCTGAATTTCTTGGAGGGCGCTCTGGGCTTCGGCTCAGGCATCCTGTGTGCTCTGACGGGCCTTTGCAAGTTCGGACTCTTGCATCTTAAAATAGCGCTCCAAGGACTTGAGTTTCTCGATGGCGTCCTAGAGCTCTTGCTGGGCCTTATTAACCAGGGCCTCGTGCTTCTCGCGCGCGGTGTGTTCCTTGGCCGCTTTGTCCTCTGCCTCGGCTAACGCCTCCTTGAGGGCTGCCACCTCGGTCGTGTCCCCTAACAACGTTCACGACACTTTAGTCAGCCTGAACAATTTATTCTTCAAATATACATGCACGTTACTGCATACCTTGGCTATCCTCCAGCTGCTTCTTCACGAGGCCGAGCTCTTCCTCGGCCCTCTCTAGTTTCCGCTTCAGTCCGGAGACCTCCGCGGTTTGAGCAGTAGCAGCCCGCAACGAGGCCTGCTTAGTCGCATACACACTTTTTGTTAGACTCCTGCGATAATTATTTTGATCCCCTGTTCGGTTTTTCTTCAGGGACACCGAACAGAGCATCAGGGGCTACTATCTACGCTGTGATATTCCTCTTACAATTACATTACTCACCTCAAAGCCTGTTAGAAGGCTAGCGCAGGGTTCGGTCAGTCCGCTTTTGGCGAACTGAACCTTCTCAATCACCGTATCCATAAGGATACGGTGCTCATCCACAATGGAAGTGCCTCGTAGCATTTCCAGTAGATTATCCGGTGCCTTTGGTTGGACAGAGGTCACCGGCGGAACAGGCACACCACCTCCTTTTGGGGAAGGCCGTTCGCTAGACTCTGGAGCCATGAAGGTCTTCGGAATAGTATTCGGCTGAAAGCCAAATGGAACCCGACCTCCATCACCAGTCCCCATGGGGGCTTTTTCCCGCACGTGTCCGGCGGCCGAGGAGTCATCTTGGGGCGCCACCCTGACGATCTCCGGAACCTCCCCCAGGTCTGGGATGGTCCTTTGGGACACCTCTTCATCGTAACCTTTGGGCGAGACAGAATGAGCAGGTGGCGGAGACATGCTAGCCATCTCCTTAGAGTCTAGCGAACTCTCTGTTGAGGATCATGGGTAGCCATCACGGGCCGGGCTGGAATAACACAATTTACACGTATCAATATTAAAAATCGGAAAGGCCAGACGTTTGGGCACGCATAAGGATTTCGGTACTTATGATGCGGCCTGAGGCTTGGTCCGGGGAGGTCGTTCCGGACTACTATCAATATCCCATGCGGAGTTATCCGCACGGGAGCCCCTCCCCTTCTTGGGCGTCTCCGCCTCCAGATTTGTGGAGGCTACTCTCTTCTTCCTCCCCACCTCGGGTGAGGAGTCTTCTTCTTCCTCCTCCTCGTCATTGTCTTCGGCGGACGAAGAGTGAGTCTCATCTTCGGACATCACGTACGAAGCGCCTTTTCGGCGAGTGCCCCTCCGGGCCCCTTTGGTCGCTTTCTTGGCCGTCTTCTCCGGCACCTCATAAGGTGCTAGAAACAACATTTTCTTCAGTAACGGGAATTCTGGGTCCTCGGGCAGTGGAGCCGAGTAGTTAATCCCCCTGCTACCTCGATCCAGGCTTGAAAACATGAATGGAAAGGCTTAGGCTTTTTCCTTGAAATATGCTAGTAAAGGGGATACATTGAAAACATGAAAGAACTTACTGAATTAGCCTGGCGTTTTAAGCTGAGCCCGCGATCCTCAGTCGTGGGCGGTGGTGTCTCGCCGGCCTTGAAGAGCACTTTCCAGATGTCTTTGTGCGTCGTGCCGAAGAGCTCTAGTAGCGTCTGGTGCTTGGCCGGATCGTACTCCCATAGACAGCAAGTCCGGCGTTGGCACGGAAGGACCCGACGAACGAGCATGACCTGGATAACATTGACAAGCTTGATTTTCCTGTCTATCTTGTTCTGGATGCACATATGGAGCCCAGTCAGCTCATCTGAGGGACCCCAGGTTAGGCCCTTCCCTTGCCAGTGAACCGCATCGGGGTTTCGGATCGGAATTCAGGGGCAGCCGCCCAGTTAGTGTCGCGTGGCTCGGTGATATAGAACCACCCCGATTGACACCCCTTTACAGTCTCTGCGAATGAGCCTTCAGGCCAGGTAACATTGGGAATGTTGCCCACCATGGTGCCTCCGCACTCCGCTTGTTGACCACTCACCACCTTCGGCTTCACATTGAAGGTCTTCAGCCATAGACCGAAATGAGGCGGGATGCGGAGAAAGGCCTCGCACACGATAATGAACGCCGTGATGTTGAGAATGAAGATAGTGGCTAGGTCATGGAAGTCTAGCCCGTAGTAAAACATCAGTCCACGGACGAACGGGTGGAGAGGGAATCCCAGCCGGCGAACGAAATGTGTGAGAAACACAACCCTCTCATGGGGATCTGGAGTAGGGACGATCTGTCCTTTGGCCGGAAGTCGGTGAACGATCTCCTTGGACAGGTATCCGGCCTCCCGGAGCTCCTTGATGTCCTTCTTCTTAACGGAGGAGGCCATCCACTTGCCTCCAGCTCTGGATCCAGACATGTTTGGAGTGCTTTCTCGAACGAGGAAAAGCTGAAGCTTGGGCGCTGGAGCTCAAGGATGGAAGGGCTGAGGGAGAGATAGGGCGTGGGTGAAAAAAGGGACTCCTTATCCCCTTATAAAGGCCCGAATATCAAGCGCCTCCCCACTCGCCATAAAAGCTTGCCTATTCCCAGGGCCTGTGTAAACGGCACGGTTGGGTTACCCATGCCCGCATTGATGGGAATCCCGCGATAAGGGGACACGATCTCTGCTTTGACAAGACGTGCCAATGGCAACCTCGTCTCGGGACGTGGGGCGTCGGGCACATAACGGTCCGGAATTATGACTGGCCGGACGTAATGTCATGCTACAAAAATTTGTCACCGGATTAGATTTGTGTAAAAATTATATTCTCTCTGTGGTCGTGTATGGTGTGCGTGATAGGTCCGAATACTATCATCACGTCCGAAGACTATATTGGAGTTCGGAAAAAGGGGAACCCGCCTTGCAATGCCGAAGACAATCTACGCGCCGGACTCCTCGTCATTGAAGCCAGTTTCAGGGGCTACTAAGGGAGTCCTGGACTAAGGGGTCCTCGGGCGTCCGGCTTGTTATCCATGGGCCAGACTGATGGGTTGTGAAGACATGAAGACCGAAGATTGTACCCGTGTCCGGATAGGACTCTCCTTGGCGTGGAAGGAAAGCTTGGCGATCAACTATGAATATTCCTTCTTATGTAACCGACTCTATGTAACCCTAGATCCCTCCGGTGTCTATATAAACTGGAGGGCGTAGTCCGGATAGCATATATTCATTACCATAGTCATACATGCTAGACTTCTAGGGTTTAGCCATTATGATCTCGTGGTAGACCAACTCTTGTAATACTCATATTCATCAAGATCAATCAAGCAGGAAGTAGGGTATTACCTCCATAGAGAGGGCCCGAACCTGGGTAAACATCATGTCCCCCGTCTCCTGCAACCATCGACCTTAGACGCGCAGTTCGGGACCCCCTACCCGAGATCCGCCGGTTTTGACACCGACACCCCCCGCAATAACACGTGTGAATGAAAGCTTCTTGAAAACAGAGGCACACCTTCATGTGCTTGCATCACGATCCTTTCGCGTCCGTACCTCCCTTAGAATCACGTCCGTGCCTCCAGTCCGTGACATGCGTGCCTCTACGTCGGCTAAAATCATACCTCTCTCGTGCTTAACATGTTAAGAAAGTTGCTGACAACAAAAACATCAGCAAAACGAGCATTACATCCACCCCGCTAGCACTAAACGTGACATCGCCGAAAACGCAGAGGCAGGAGCGTGCCTTACGGCCAGCTTCCGACGTATCGGGTCTGTGAAGATTTGCTTCCTTCTTAATATGGGACGTGACTATCGCAGAGGCATAGGCTCCATCCTTCACCTCCGTGCCTCGACAAGAGCGATGATCGTGCTTGTAACAGTGAAGCGTATAGATGATACATTCAAGAGACATTAGGGACCACCTTGCACCTATTTCACACGTGGCCGTGCCTGTTCCTTCGGCACATTCATGCCACTCACAGTTAATTGAAAAACATTCTGGAAAAACAGTAATGGACGCATATTGTCAGTCCTCGCATCACGTACCTCCGACGTTCATTCCTTCCTCACAAAAGTAATAGCCGTGCCTCTGCCACACAACATATAAGTGAAAACAATTCCTTCTACAGTTATAAAACCCGGAATGTCCTTGATAAATGTCGAGTCCCATCTTGCGGTAAAACCATGCAAGTGGGTGCTTCACAGAAGCACATCTGTGGCTTTTTGTGCATGTTGTTGAGTGCCTCTCTAGAATCCAACCATGTTGAAACCATATTCTAATCTAACACACTGAAATCTCTAGAATCAAATATGTGCCCCAGTTGATACATTTATTTTGTACTAGAAACTGCAATCTACAATAAAACAATACAGTGTAATAAAACATATGCCTTCCGACCCAAATATGGTACTTGAAACTGCAATTTGTAATAAAAATACACCTTCCGTCACAAATCAATTAGCTCGACCTTGTACTAACCGGTACAATGTGAATTGTACTGCCTGGTAGGAAGTTACTACAAAGTTGACAAATTTATTTTGGGAATGGGTAGTACTACTACTTAAGAACAAAACATGATTTCTTGACATGGAAACGAAACTGTCTCCATTCTGACATCGACGATTGCTTGACATTGTTCAAACTTTGCAGGCATACAAAACATGGAAAGCATAAAAACTATGCAAAGCAAACATCTACTAACAAAACTACACTACTCCCTGTCCTCAAAGAAGTCCACTATCTCCATTCTGACATCGACGTCGTCGGCCTCCGCCTCCTGCTGCGCATCCAGCTCGTCGAAGAGCACATCAGTCTTCGCATGTTCTTCCTGGAGGAAGCGCCGGTTGGACTCGACGTACGCCTCATCTTGGATGGATTCTAGGATAGCGGTCTGCTCCGCCATCAAGGCTGCCTCACCGAGATAGAACTCCGCCTCATCTTCCTCGTCACCCCACTCCTCGTCGTCCTCGTCTTCCTCGTCACCACCCTCCTCGTCGTCCTCGTCAACCTCGCCAGCCCCCTCCTCGTCATCCTCGTCACCCCCTCCTCGTCGTCCTCGTCATCCTCGTCATCCCCTCCTTGTCGTCCTCGTCATCCTCCTCATCGCCCTCCTCATCGTCCTCGTCATCCTCGTCCATGCCTTCCTCATCATCCTCGTCATCCTCGTCCCCACCTTCCTCGTCGTCCTCGTCATCCTCGTCACCCCCGTCCTCTTCCTCCATCACATCTCCCCCACTGTATCAACTCCCTGCATGAGCTCCGACGCATCCCCCTCCACTTCCTCCACCTCCCCAATCTCCTCCAGGCCCGGCGACTCCGGAGACATGCCCGCTGCAAACAGAGCGGCGCGCCTGGAACGGATGTCCTCCCGCAACTGGAAGCGGCGCTCGGGAGTAAGCATGGCATAAGTAGTTTTCTTGTGCCGAACCATGGCGGGGGCCGTCACAAATGAAAAGAGGAAGATGGATGATTTCCTAACATTGCTGGTGAAAGAAGGAGAAGCAGGATGATGTCTAGTGGTGGCGGACAACGCTCGGCTTAAATAACTGCTCCTTGACCTCAGGCAAGGAGCCGGAACGGTGACACGCAACGTTCACTACGCCAATGGATGAGACGGCCGTCGGTCCTTTTGGCTTCCGCAGCACCGACACGTGGCGTTCACTCTATTAAATACCTCCACCTCCTCTAGAGCGGCGTCACCGGAGGAGACGCCCGTCGGGCCCTTGGGTTTCCGGAGCGGCATCCACGCGGCATTCACACCGAATATGAGGAGAGGCGCGTCGAACGGTGGGGTTTCTGCAATCAACGCACGAATGTGACTCTGTGTAACACATAACCGTGCCTCTCCTGGCTTCATGGTTGTGCCTTTCAGTGCGAACGATTCAACGGAATCATTTGGAACACCAAGAGCTACTAATGTTGCTCTACACAATACCACGTCGTGCCTTCCTGGGACCCATGACCGTGCGAAGAATATACCACACCAGCGTCTCTGGAATAGGCCATTCTGTGCCTCACAGAGTAAACAGTGGGTGTTCACAACTGAACCAATTCCGCTGGTCTCCCCAATTAAAGAACGAATCTGACGGTGCCTTTGTGGGCTGAACGCCCGTGCCTCTCCATCTGATCGAGTCGAGGGATTCATTCAGAACACAAACACACGGGAGCGTGACTATATATTATACGACAACATGCCTTTTTAGCGCTTCACGCCTGTGCCTGCGACCCTTAACACTGCCAGGAACGTCCACGCCATCGTCAGTGCACAAGTCATGTCCCTACCTGGTACAGAACCGTGGATGTATTCACTTCACGCCCGTGCTTCTAATAAAAGAAGTGCGAGGCAACTCACACAGAGCTGTGGCTTTTAAAAACAAGGAACTTACGCTTTTAAAGACCTCAACTCTCGAACAGGCCACTCACAAAGTAAAAATTTAGCGTTCACATCTAAACCCATTCTGCTTTGTTTCCATAATAAATGTATGAACGTGAATCTCTGACAGACCAAACCATGCCCTCATGGCATTCATGTTCGTGCCTCTTCTTCTGAACGAGTCAACGAAATCATTTCGAACACAAATATAGGCGAACGTGACTCTATATAAAACCACGCCATCTGGAACACCCAAACAAACTAACGTCATGCTACACAATACCACGCCATGCCTTCCTGGGACCCATGGCCGTGCGAAGAATATACCACACCAGCATCTCTCGAATAGGCCATTCCGTGCCTCACAGAGTAAACAATGGGTGTTCACATCTGAACCAATTCCGCTGGGTCTCCCCAATTAAAGAACGAACCTGACGGTGCCTTTGTGGGCTGAACGCCCGTGCCTCTCCATCTGATCGAGTCGACGGAATCATTCGGAACACAAACACACGGGAGCGTGACTATATATTATACGGCAGCATGCTTTTTAGCGCTTCACGCCCGTGCCTGTGGCCCTTAACACTGCCATGAACGTCCACGCCATCGTCAGTGCACAAGTCATGTCCCTACCTGGTACAGAACCGTGGCTGTATTCACTTCACGCCCGTCTTCTAATAAAAGAAGTGTGACGCAACTCAGCATAGAGCCGTGGCTTTTAAAAACAAGGAACTTATGCTTTTAAACACCTCGACTCTCGAACCGGCCACTCGCGAAGTAAACATTTAGCGTTAACATCTAAACCCATTCCGCTTTGTTTCCATAATAAATGTACAAAAGTGACTCTCCGACAGACCAAACCATGCCCTCATGGCATTCATGTCCGTGCCTCTTCTTCTGAACAAGTCAACGGAATCATTTCGAACACAAATACAGGCGAACGTGACTCTATATAAAACCACACCATGAATTTGTGGGGTGCAAGCCCATGTCTGTGACCCAAAACACTGCAACACAGAAAAACCACGAACGTACACGCCTTGATCAGTACACAAGTCATTACAATACTAGGTTCACAACCGTGGCTGCAGAGACTTCACATCCCGTGCTTCATGAGTAACGGCGCCTAATTACAATGATACTTGAAACCAAAATACTTCAGGTACTTATGAAACCGTGGATGGAGTACATTTTGTTAACAAAGTAGCTGACAACGAAATTTCACAAGACAATGTAAGAAACTCCAGTCCACTCCTTAACAATACCAGATGAACACAACAGCTAGGGACGATGTTGTATACCTAGCCTCCACTGACCTTCTTGCTGGTTTGCTCCCCGCGCATTTCATCAATCTCCTTCTTCAGCGCCTTAACCTTCTCTCCATGTCGCTTCATAGCTGCGACCGATTCCTGGAACCACCGGACGTGCTCTTCAAGGAGATTGTTCTTCTCAACCGTAATTTCTATGATCCTGGCATTCGCCTTCTCCAAATCTTCCCTTGCTTCCTGGAAGAGCTCCTGCCACCAGTAGATGTTCTCCAGCAGCTCGTCGTACGTTTTGTTAGCCTCTGCAACTGAAACAACACGCACCATTCCCGTCGCCGCCCCGCTCACCATTCCCTTCTTCTTTCTTGAGCCACAACTGCTCCCCAATTCTACAGCAGGAGAGTTCTGTTGAAGACAACGATGCAGCCTAACCCTAACTCCAATTGACTGTAAATCGGTATCAGCAAGACACACTCGCATCAAATTAGGACTCAGCTGACCACAATAATTAATGTTTCACAAACTAAATCAAGTAGCCGAAAGAAAGAAGAAACGAATGAAGGATAAGCAGAGATAGCGTGAACTTACAGACGAGGAACCCTCGCCAGCCGGGATCTCCTCCCGTGATAGGGCACGACGGTCCGGAGTAGTCCCCTTTTGATCAGCCATGTCGGAGATGGTCAGAGAATAGAGAGAAGGAAGAGGAATGGAAGGCCTGGCGGCGGACAAAGGGAGGAGTAGGGTGAGGCTAGGGTTTCGACTTTCGAGACTCCGTCTGTCCGCCTTAAATAGCCGGAGCTTCCCCTCGGACCACGGGCCAGAGCGACGTCACCGGAGGAGACGCACGTCGGACCATTCGGTTTCCGGAGTGGCACCACGTGGCGTTCACACCCGAATACGAGGAGACGCCCTTCGAACTGTTAGGTTTCTGCGATAAATACACAAATGTGACTCTGGGTAGAGAATAACCATGCCTCTCCGGGCTGCACGGATGTGCCTGCTGAGGGAGTCCTGGATTAGGGGGTGTCCAGATAGCCGGACTATAGCCTTTGGCCGGACTCCTGGACTATGAAGATACAAGATTGAAGACATGGTAACCCCCGTGTCCGTATGGGGCTTTCCTTGGCATGGAAGGCAAGCTTGGCGATACGGATATGTAGATCTCCTACCATTGTAACCGACTCTGTGTAACCCTAACCCTATTTGTTGCCTATATAAATCGGACGGTTTTAGTCCGTAGGACGAACAACAATCATACCATAGGCTAGCTTCTAGGGTTTAGCCTCTCTGATCTCGTGGTAGATCTACTCTTGTACTACCCATATCATCAATATTAATCAAGCAGGACTAGGGTTTTACCTCCGTCGAGAGGGCCCGAACACAGGTAAAACATCGTGTCCCTTGTCTCCAGTTACCATCCGCCTAGACGCACAGTTCGGGACCCCCTACCCGAGATCCGCCGGTTTTGACACCGACATTGGTGCTTTCATTGAAGGTTCCTCTGTGTCGTCATCCTTAGGCCCGATGGCTCCTCCGACCATCAACGACGATGCGCTCCAGGGTGAGACTTTTCTCCCGGGACTGATCTTCGTATTCGGCGGCTTTGCACTGCGGCCAATTAAGCCAGCCATCTGGAGCAGATTGAAAGCTTCGCCCGCCACCGGTCAGATTTGGAAGTTTGAACTACACGGCTGACATCCGCGGAGACTTGATCTTGACGGGTTCGAGCCACACCAAGCGCGCCCGCCTTTATCACGAGGGGCATGATCTAGCTCTACTGGCGAGCAGTGTCACGGAGGCGCACCGATGTCTGCTCCGACCTTTAGCTTCCGGAGCCGATTGCGCCGATCGAGGGCGGGTGGCTGGACACCGCCTCGGGGCTGCAATCTCTCTGACGATCGAGCCGTACACCTACCACTGCCTTGCGAAGCTTCGTGACTCAAGGTGCCGGACTCCTATCCGGACTCGAGCCTTCAGCCCCATGTCGAATCCGATTGGGCGCCGATCATGGAATTCACTGCCGCGGACATCTTTCAGCACTCGCCCTTTGGCGACATCCTGAATTCACTAAAGTCTCTCTCTTTATCAGGAGAGCCCTGGCCAGATTATGGTCAGGAAGGTTGGGATGCGGACGACGAAGAAATTCAAAGCCCACCCACCACCCACTTCGTAGCCACTGTCGATGATTTAACCGACATGCTCGACTTCGACTCCGAAGACATCGACGGTATGGACGACGATGTAGGGGAGGAACATGAACCAACACCTATAGGGCACTTGAGAACCACCTCATCTCACGATGTATACATGGTGGACACACCAAAAGGAAGCGACGATGAGGAACAACGGGACGCTACGAAGGATCATTCCCTCGAAAAGCAGTCAAAACGGCAACGTAAGCGCCGCTCAAAGTCCCGCCTCGACAAAGACCCAACCATAGAGTAGGGCGAACCGGTGGACGACAAACATGCTATCGAGTAACCGTCCGAACAGGACAATTTGGATAAACAACCCGTCCCCGGCCAAGATAACAGTCCGGATGATCTCACGCCGGACAAGTTGCTGGAGCAGAAGAACCTCCACAAAAGGCTCAAATGCCCTTGCACGTAGCACGAAAAAGCGAAGCGGAATCTCAAAACAGCGGAAGATGCACTCAGAATCAGATGGAGCAAAGTACTCAACACCATGAGACAAATCTGGCTGACGATGGCCGAATGAAGAGCTACCCAAAGCGAAAACTACTGCCTGAATTTGATGAGGAGGCCGTAGAGCCCCCGCAATCAAAAAACAAAGAGGCCACCTGGTCGGATGGACGACCCCATGGCAAACAGAGAGCGGAAAACGGCACCACACACAAGCCGGCACGCGATCCGCACAGGGATTCGCATCCAAAAGATGGCCCATTTAGATCTATCTATGGGCCAAGAAACCAAGCTCTAATAAGCAATGCAACACATCAAGTATCCGAGCATCACGGTACACCTAAATATAGGGGTGCCGCACACCCCTATGTTTCACCGATGAGGTGCTGGATTATGAATTTCGGTGAGTTCAAGCCCGTAAACATAGAGGCATCTGACGGAACAATGTAACACGGAGTGCGGATTGAGGATTACATCCTCCACATACACATGGCTAGAGGAGATGATCTCCATGCCATAAAATACTTACCCCTCAAGCTCAAAGGGCCAGCCCGGCATTGGCCTAAAAGCCTTCCCGAAAACACCATTGGAAGTTGGGAGGAGCTCGAGGATGCTTTTCGGGCAAATTTTCAAGTGACCTATGTCCGAACTCCGGATGCCGACGACTTAAGTCACATAACTCAATAACCCGGAGAGTCAGCCCAGAAATTTTGGAACAGATTCCTTACTAAAAAGAACCAAATAGTCGATTGTCCGAACGCCGAAGCCTTAGCAGCTTTCAAACACAACGTCCGGGACGAATGGCTCGCCAGACACCTCGGCCAAGAAAAGCCAAGAACAATGGCCGCATTAACAAGCCTCATGACCCGCTTTTGCGCGGGAGAGGATAGCTGGCTGGAAAGATGTAGCACCAGCGACCCAAGTACATCCGAAGTCAGGGATGGAACGGGAAACCACGACGCAGCAAGGACCAGCGTCGGACCAAGGGAAACAGCCCGAAGAGCACGGCAGTCAACGCCGGATTCAAAAGCTCTCGACAGAATTATAAAAAGCTGCCCCTTAAGGATAACAGGGATGAGCTATCTAACTTAAACAAAATCTTGGACAAGATATGCAAAATCCACAGTACTCCCGGGAAGCCTACAAACCATACCCACAGAGATTGTTGGGTCTTCAAGCAGTCCGGCAAACTCAACGCCGAACACAAGGGGCTCGACACACCAAGCGAGGACGATGACGAACCCCAAAAGCAGAGCACCGAAAAACAAAAGAATTTCCCACAAGAAATCAAAACAGTCAACTCACTTCATGTGACAAAAGGGAAAAATAGAGCGGCGCCCATAGAGGTATGTGCCATACGGCCTATCCCGGAGGAGTCCCGCCAATGGTTGTTAAAACCAATCACCTTCAACCATCGAGATTACTCTAGAAGTATACGGAATGCAGGTTGGACTGCCTTGATATTAGATTCGATAATTGGCGGACTCCAATTTTCACAAGTCCTAATGGACGGCGGCAGTGATCTAAACCTGCTATATCAGGACACAATCCGCAAAATGGGGATAGACCCAACAAAATTTCGCCATAGCAACACTTCCTTTCAAGGGGTAATGCCAGGCCCTTATGCCCATTGTACGGGCCCTCTACTGCTAGAAGTTGTGTTCGGCTCACCCGACGACTTCCGCCGCGAAAAGTTAACCTTCCACCTTGCCCCATTTACAAGTAGCTATCAAGCACTATTGGGATGCGAGCTTTCGCCCGATTTAACGCAATACCGCATTATGCATCTCTTACACTTAAAATTCCCGGTCCACGCGGCATTATCTCATTAAAAGGAAACATCGAGGGTTCCTCGAGTCCGGAAAATCATGCGGTTGCCTTGACAGCCACACAATAAACCGACTTCACCAATAAAAGCACGTAGACAGGTCGTCCAGACCCCGGACACGGCTGGACGAGTCCGGCGTAAACATACAAGGGCTTACTTGACGCATACCCCCGTACAAGGGGCTCCGCCTATGCACAACAAGAGACAATAAAGCTCAATTTTATTCATTTTTTGAATTGTACTTCGTTTATTTATTATAACGTACATTTTCGCATGACCTTTTTCAACTAAGTTCCTCTCTTTTACAGATGAACACCGTGCTACACCCGTCCAGGATACGACACAACAGAGACACAGGCGCAGACGTGCAGCAGGGACCCGTTGCAAGGATTCTTTTCAGATTAAGACCCTGCGTAAACCTTTTTTATTGTCTCTTGTTGATACACATCCCCCGGTTTATTGCTATAACCGAGGAGGAGGCTGGCGTTTTGGCATAGGCCACGTTAGAATTTCGCGCATACCTGGACACCAGGGGCTAATTATCAAGGGCGATTGTTCGGCCCGTTTTCATAAAGACCGAATACCTTAGGGAGTGTTCGGCGTCTCGAGTTAGACCTTATATGCATCAGCTCTGAATCATGTCTTTGGTCAAATGTTGGGTTTGCCCGGCTCTTGTGTTTTGCTGCCTTACGTTTCGCTCTATCGGCTAATACGGCACCAGGAGAACTATTGCGACTGTGCCCCGGCTCGGCCAGGCGAGCACCTCAGTAGAGAAAGCCGAAAACTGATTGTCATGATATAGCATGAGACTGGTCAACCACTCGATGACCCACTGGAATCTTTAGAATTCCTCCGCATTGACGAAGGGCCATTTCGGCCAGCACATCTGGCGCCCGAATTCGGGTGAGCGCGGTGCCCCTAGGGGCTATATAGTAGCCCCACTGTCGAACTCCTATGGCTAAGTGAAAGTGATAAAGCATTATAGTCTGGTTGCCTAGTTTGTTGCGCTATCACCTCCTTTGTAGGACCAAGATGTTGGACCAAGTGTGAAAAGGCGCTTTCTGCAAACACCCCCGCATTATATGCGTGGGGCTGAAGGCAAAGACTGCCATCTTTCAGGTTATATACACATATACATTAACGGCCGCACAGGAGGTATTTTAATTCTTGAAGGCACAAGTATAAAAAGCGTTTATATTCCATCGAAACATTGTTTCACAATAATACATGTTATTCGAACATAATATCCTTTGAGCACTGCGTCTCTATTAAACGAGCATACTGAAGAACTTCACGAAAATAGTGCTCGGCAATTGCTCGGCTCGTCCGAATCTTGGGATGCAACATCGGTGGCCTTCATCTCTGTGCAGTATGTCTTGACATGGGCAAGAGCCATCCGCGCACCCTCTATGCATGCTGACCGCCTCATTGCTTTGATATGCGGCACCGCACCAAGGAACTTCTACCCCAAGCCAAAATAACTCTTCGGCTCGGGTCTTTTCGGCCACAAATGAGTCACGACATTCTTCATGGCAAGTCCGGACAACCTATTCAGCTCCGCCCATTCGGCCAAACGATCGGTTAATGGAAGTGGACGCTTTCACGGACTCTGAGCTGCGACCAAAAAATCTCTTCCATATCATGATCCTTTTGATCTCCGAAGTGTTCGGCCGCGTCCGCAGCACTCGCTGCCAAGTCCAGATAAGCATCCTCGCTACTCCACAGCCGGTCCAACTGAGCATATTAGGGGTCCGTGAACTTCCTCCGCAGCAGAAAGGGCTTTCCAGCCATGATATCTCCGGCCTGACGTAGCTCCTCTTTCATAGCTCTCATCGCAGAGCGAGCATCCTTGGCCTCGGCGGTGGCCTTCTTCAGGTCCTCTTGCTCCGCTTGACCTTCTTTTTCAAGACGCTCGCAGCGGTCGGTAGCATTCTTCAACTTCACGGCCATCTCGGCCATTTCCTTTTTGCTTCGGCAGTGAGCAGCCTGTTCGGCTTTTAGCTCTTAGACCGCCTTTAAGGCAGCCGCATCACTTTTTCTGGCCTGCTCCTTGGCTCGGGCAAGCTCTTCCCGAAGGTTCTCCATGGCAGCGGCACCATCTGCATCAAGCATACATGTTGTAAGGCACGTGCATCAAGCTCCCTTACCGGGTGTCCGCGGAGAAACCACATACCTTGTGACTCGTCAAGTCGCTTATTGACAAGCGCGATGTCGGCATCCGCCATGTCAAGTTGCCGCCTTAGTTCGGCAAATTCATCAGTCCGGCTAGCCACCGGATGCCCCGCCACCTACATACGAAGGGCGACATATTATATCTGGGATTATGATCCTCGGCACGCTGTCATTTTTGACAACGCACCGAGTCTCAGGGGCTACTATCTACACAGGGCGCATCTTATATATGCGGAACCGTCAAAAGGTACACCATTGCACGTACCTCAAAACCCGTCAGTAAACTCCTGGCGGCCTCATACAACCCGCTTTCCGTGGAAGAAATTTTTTCAATCACCGTGCCCATCAATGCACGGTGATCCTCTGAGATAGACACTCGCCCGAACAGATCCTTCAACTCCTCTGACCGTGCACCAGGAGGTGCCGGACTCGTCCGATGGCCTTTTTCGAAGAACGGACACGGAGGGCTTCGGGGGGGCCTACGACCGCACTCCACCCCTGCCGGATTCGGGGAAACCCTCCGCGACGACACCTCAGGATCGTCCGCCTCGCTAGGCGGTACGGCAAGGGGAGGCGTTCCGCTCTCCATCATCTCCGGACGAAGATCCCCTGATGACGAGCTCTGCTGAGAAGGGCTGAGATCCGAACTACAAGGTAAAATTTTGGTCATCTTCAGAAATAAAACAGGGATGTCTTTTATTTTATAAACTCCTCTCTCTACTTACGGCTCACTGGAGGGCTGATCTCCTTGGGGAAATAATGCGGCCGGGGCATCTTCCGGCGCAGGACCCTCTGGTGAAGATTTCTTCCCGCGCTTTGAGGCCTTGGTCTCCGGATCTTCAGAGGCGGTCCTCTTCTCCCCTTGGATGGAGGGATTCTCGATCCCTCCTTTCTTGATAACCTCCTTCGCGGAGGCAGTAGCTTCCTTGTTCCCCCCTTCTCCTTCTTCTAAAGGCGCAGCCTCCAGCGTCTTGGTTAACACGGGATCCGGCGTGGTCTCAGGGTGGGGGGCCGGACACCTGATCAGTTTTGCTTTCGCTATCCACTCATGTTTAGGGGACAGCTCTTTTAAGGGCAAGTTTATGATAAATATATGGATAGCGTGTCTGGGTACGGGACTACTTACTTGAGCATGAAGCGTCCTCGGTCAAGTCCGGACACATTGCTTGTGATCCGAAGAAAAGTTTGTCCATCTCCACGGGCGTTGCGCCCATGAAGTGTTGAAGAGCTCGTGGTCCCTCCGGATTGAACTCCCACAGGTGGAGGGGGCGACGTTTGCAGGGCAGGATGTGACGAATCAGCATGACCTGCGTTACTACGACCAGATTGATCTCTCTCTCTAGGAGGTCTCGAATACGGCCCTGCAACAAGGGCACGTCCTTGGATGACCCCCAGTCAAGCCCTTTTATTGACCCATGACGCCAGCCGCGGTGGAGGACCCGAGCGAAAGGCAGGTGGCGCCACCCATTTGGTGCCCCTGGGAGCTGTGATATAAAACCACTCTTGTTGCCATAGACTGAGCTCCTCCTGAAAAGAGCCCTCGGGCCATGGAGCATCAGCATTCTTGCTTATAACAGCCCCTCTGCACTCTTCCTGTTGCCCCTTGATCATCTTCGGCTCCACCTTGAAGGTTTTGAGCCACAATCCGAAGTGTGGGGTAATGCGGAGGAAGGCTTCGCATACGACGATGAACGACGAGATGTGGAGGATGGACTCCGGATCCAAGTCATGAAATTGCATCCCGTAATAAAACATGAGTCCCCTCACGAAGGGGTCCGTCGGGAAACTTAGTCCCCGAAGGAAGTGAGACGTGAAGACCACGCTTTCACCGGGATGGGGAGAAAGAATAACCTGCCCTTCGGCAGGCAGCCTATGCGAGATTTCGCCAGTTAGATACCTGGCATCTCTTAGCTTTAGGACGTCTTCTTCCGTGAAGGAGGAAGGCATCCACCGGCCTTGAAGGTTGGAGCCGGACATCATCGAAGGTCCGAAGCGCCTGAATCTAGAGCTTTGGGTGTTGGGACTCAAAGCGAGGGGCGGATTCGATTGAGATTGAGAAAAAAGAGCGGGGCCTTGGTCTCTTTATAAAGAGGTTGAATACCATGAGCACTCCCCGTGACCGTTCGGGACTCGCCTTCGATAGAGGAGGCGTGCTAACGGGCACGATTGGGTTACCCACGCCCGTATTGATGAGAATCCCGGAATAAGGGGACACGATCTCTGCCTTGACAAGATGTGCTAAGGAAACCGCCTCGCTAAACGTGCTGAGGTGGGACAGTAAAAACGATTCAAATAAAGGCTTGGCCGTGGTGTGATGTCATGCTGCGGAATACGTCAACAGATTGAACTTGTGTAAATATTATTCTCTCTATGGTGGTATGTGGAACTTATTTTGCAGAGCCGGACACTATCCTTGTGTTCAAAATCTTCTATGAAGTATTCGGAGGGAGGAACCCTCCTTGCAATGCCGAAGACAATATGCGCCGGACTCGTGCGTCATTGAAGCCTGGTTCAGGAGACTCTTGAGGGAGTCCTGGATTAGGGGGTGTCCGGATAGCCGGACTATAGCCTTTGGCCGGACTCCTGGACTATGAAGATACAAAATTGAAGACTTTGTCCCGTGTCTGCATGGGGCTTTCCTTGGCGTGGAAGGCAAGCTTGGCGATACAGATGTGTAGATCTCCTACCATTGTAACCGACTCTGTGTAACCCTAACCCTATTTGGTGCCTATATAAACCGGAGGGTTTTAGTCCGTAGGACGAACAACAATCATACCATAGGCTAGCTTCTAGGGTTTAGCCTCTCACGATCTCGTGGTAGATCTACTCTTGTACTACCCATATCATCAATATTAATCAAGCAGGAGTAGGGTTTTATCTCCATCGAGAAGGCCCGAACCTGGGTAAAAACATCGTGTCCCTTGTCTCCTATTACCATCCGCCTAGACGCACAGTTCGGGACCCCCTACCAGAGATCCGCCGGTTTTGACACCGACTCCTGCCCTTGCGAACGGTTCAATGGAATCATTTGGAATACAAAGACAACATAACGCGACTCTTCACTATACCACGCCGTGACTTCCTCGGAACCACGACCGTGCAAATAATATACAACAACAGCGTCTCTCAAACAAGCCATTGGTGCCTCACAGAGTAAACAGTCAGTGTTCACCATGACTTCGAACCAAACTGTGCCTCTGTGCGATTAACGCCCGTGCCTCTCCGTCTAATCGAGTCGACGGAATTATTATGAACACAAACACAGACGACCGTGACTCTATATAATACCACACCATGCTTGTGCCTCTCCATCAGATCGAGGCCACGCCTTTATCGAGTAATACACGTAACATCAATAAAGAAGCGTGACTGTGCTTTTGAAAACAAGGAAATAAGCTTTTAATAACAGCTTCAATAATGAGTGTTCGCATATGAACCCATTCCGCTGTGTTACTCCAATTAAAGAAACTAACGTGACTGTGCGTAATGCAACCCTATGCCTCTGTGGGCTTACCGGCCGTACCTCTCCATCTGAACTAGTCCACAGAAGCATTAGAAACAGAAACACGGGCGAGTGTGACTCTATATAAAACCGCACCATGCCTTTGTGGGCCCCACGCCAGTGCCTGTGACCCGAAATATTGCAGAGAGCCACGAAAGTCCACGCGTTTATGGGTACAAGTCATGACGCTACTTAGTACAGAACCGTTGCTATACGGACTTCAGGTTCGTGTTTTGCTTGAAAAACATGGCACTGTGATGTGCGTTCTTTGCTTCAAAAACGTGCCTTCTACATCCACGGGTCTGTGCGCCTAACAAGCGAGGAACGCCAACTCGTATTAAAACCCTGGCTTGTATGACTACACTTCCGTGCCTCTTACAGTGAATCCTCTCATAGAAACATCTGTAAACACACCCACTCACTAAAGTGACTCCGCCTAATGAAAAAATGTGACTCAGAAGACTGCACTCCCATGCCTATCCATGTGAACGAGCAACCGGAATCATTTGGACAACAACTACGCACGTGTCACAAAAACATGCTCCTCGCGGCCCCAGGAAGTGCCCCTGGTGGAAGCACAACCGTGCTCCTACTGCTAACACACGACATCCATGCCCAGAGCCTACTCATCTACATGTACCAACGAACGAAACAACACGATGACAATGCAACGCATAAATTCCTTACAGATTCATGGCAGTACAAAAGGCCACATGCCCCAACGCAAAGAAGAAACACGCTCCAAGCTCTCTACCTACACCCCGGCAACGTTCTTGATCGGCTGGTGGGAGAGCGCATCCTCAATCTCCTTCTTCGTCGCCTCATGACCTTCCTTCACAGCAGCAAACGAATCCTCAACTAGGCTCTTGTACTTGACGAGGACCTCAGCCTTCTCATCCATATGCTCCCCGCCGCCTCGACAAATTTTCGCACCAACGCATGGCTCTGCTCATACAAATTCTTCAAGCGGGCGGCCTCCTGATCCTTCTGGTCGAGCTCGTTGAGAAGCTTCTCATTCTCACAAAGAGACCAGTGGACTTCTCCACAGAGGAATTGATCTGCTGCACCAACTTCTCCAAGCGAGCAATGAACTGCTGCTGCTTAATTAGCTCACCGAGCACGTCATCGCTGGCTAAGGAATTCTATACTGCCACCTTGCCGACATTTTCTCCATGGTGAATGCACTTGTGGGAGGAATCGCCTCCACGCGAGAGATCGTTCGACACCTGAGCAACGGGGCAGGATATCCCTGTCGCAGCTACAGCGTAGCGGCGGCACCTCTCTCTTCTTTCCACGGCTTTGTTCCTTGCTGCCTGGTTGCTTGAACACCCAGAACCCCTCTTACCGGCCATGGCGCAAGCAAGGAGCTACCAGCAAGAAGGAGGTGCCTGTCTCTGGAGAATTGTGGACGTGGAGTGTTCCAAGAATGGGTACCTTTTTATAACATATGCACACCGGTCAGACGGTCAAACGGAATAACTGACACCTCGAATTCTCACAGTCTCTCTTAAATACCTCAAGCTCTACACGCCTGGGAAACACCAGTACTATCCTTTCGTCTCCCCGTGCGTTCATCCACACTACAACCACTCAACTTCTTTCTAATGGTCCCTATATATTCAACAGAAAACATCTCAAACACAGTTAACTTATTGTGTACGTCTGTTTGTATTCCAGAGAACTTACTCTCGAATTCATACCATTATCCATTGTCATTTTTTGTTTTGAAATTATATTTATATCAAAATCTTACTATATCCGCAAATAAACTTCCACGCGTCTCCAGGTGACACCTTAGTGAAAACGTCCGTAACACATGCAGGCACGAACGTGACTCTCTAATAACAAACAGTGCCTCCCTGGAACGCACCAACGTGACTCTCCACAACAAAGGAACGAGTTGACAAGGAAAACATTTCCATACACAGTGTCAGGAGTTTTCCTTGCATTAGTAACACAGTGCCAACTCGGCTTCACTTCCACGCATCTCATAGTGACTCGCCAGAGAAAATGCATGTAACACACGCGTGGACAAACGTGACTCTGGCTAATAAGAAGACTTTCCTCTACCGGATTCACGTCCGTTCCTCTCCAAGAGAACGAGTGAGCGGAATCATTTGGAAATACCAAAAGCATACACCTGTGGTAACGAGACTCTGACCAATGCATTAACATGCTTCCCTTGAGTTCATGTCCATGCCTCTCCAAATGAACAGGCAAGCGGAATCATTTGGAACACAAAGAACCATGAAACGTGACTCTGAGTAACGCTAAACCATGCCCCTATGGGTCACACAACAACACTAAAATCAAAAAAATGCTAAAGTCCCACCGACGAACACTTAATAAGGTAAGCAAAAAACAAGCTCATCGAAGTACACAGAAAGTTGCACCAATCTTGATGTCCAAACAGACGGTCGAAGATTCGAGATGCTTCGCCATTTCCATGGGAGGGTGAGCGCTGGTGACCTCACTTCCACGCGCCTCAACTTGGAACGTCATACAAAACATCTCTAACACGCGCACGGACGAACGTGATCTTGTCTAATAGGTAAAACACACTTCCTATGATTTCATGTTGATGCACCTCAAAATGAACTGGCAAGCGCAATCAGTTGGAACACGAAAGAAGCAAGAACGTGACTCTGGGTAACACCAAACCATTCCCCCATGGATGTCACCACACTAAAATAAAAAAACGCTCCCGCAATTGATCAACACTACAAAAAAATGACACATCCGTGACATTTTGGGCCGAACGGAAATTTTTTCTGTCATACATATGACACTTCTATGATGATAATTGTGACAAAACCCGGTATCATCATAGATGTGGTGGGCTCCTACTTCTATGACAAAAAATCATGACAGAAAATGGGCTTTTCGTCCTGGGTGGGCCGGAGACGCAGCTGCATGACATTCTTTGGGCTGTCCATGACGGAAAAAACCGTGGTAGAAGCGAGGGGGAGGAAAATTTCGGGGAGTTCCCGGTTACGGTGGGAGGTCGGGGGCCGAGCGATGCTTTCTCTCGTGACGTCTGTGGCGTGTGTGCGGCGTTCACTCTAATCGAACCCGAAGCGAGGCGTTGGGCTCTAATCTGAACCCGGCGATTGCACCGCAGGCTACGCGTTCATCGAACCCGGAAAGGCCGATCGATGGCTGTTAACTGAAGCCGATCGAGCGATTCCTTTGCTACTGCTGTTAACTGAAGCCGATGGATTGGATGAACAGTGAGAGTTGCGGGGGGGTTTGTATAAACAGTGAGCGGTGCGTTGCCTCTGGATGAACAGGAACCCGTGGTGTGGAGGGATGGATGAACAGTAGACGATGGAGGGGTGGCCGTGGAGGTGTTGTTGAACAGGACCCCGTGGTATGGAGGGCTGGATGAACAGTAGACGGTGGAGGGGTGCCCATGGAGGGGTGGTTGAATAGTAGCCGGTGGAGTAGCGCGCGGTGGAGGCTGGATGAACATGAGCCTGTGGAGGCTGGAGGAGGTCGACGGTAGCCCGTGGAGGCTGGAGGAGGTCGACGGTGGAGATGAACAGTATCCCGTGGAGTCCCGTTTTGCAGTACGCCACACCCCTCCCGATGAACGGACCCCTGTTTCGACCGTAGGAGGTCCGTTTCATCCGTTTTGCAGTACGCCACACCCCTCCCGATCAACAAGACCCCCGTTTCGACCGTAGGAGGTCTGTTTCCTCCGTTTTGCGGTACGCCACCCCCCTACCGATCAACAGGACCCTCGTTTCGACCGTAGGAGGTCTGTTTCCTCCGTTTTGCGGTACGCCACACCCCTCCCGATCAACAGGACCCCCGTTTCGACCGTAGGAGGTCCGTTTCCTTCGTTTGCGGTACGCCAGACCCCTCCCAATGAACAGGATCCCGTTTCGAACGTGGCCGGTCGAACACAAGGCCGTTTCCTCCGTTGTGCGGTATGCCAGGCCTCGTTTACATTGCCTGTTCCTTCCAAGCCCTCCCGATGAACATGACCACGCATTCCGTTCCGACCCAGCCGGTTGGCTCCCACGCGTTCTGTTGCCTCCCGATGAACACGACGCATTCCGTTGCCTCCCCATGAACACGACGCATTCCGTTGCCTCCCCATGAACACGACGACGATGTTGTTTCTCCGCTACGACCCAGCCATGTATGTATGCGCGAGTAGGCATTCGAGACCCTGCCCGTATGTACGACGCGGGTCGTATTTTCTTTCTTGCACCCTCGCTGTCAGACGACGTGTACATGCTACGCGGCGCCTCTACTATGACACGTGCACGCCTCTACATCCACCAGTATATATATACGTACACGTTCGCGACCAGAATGACAACGCTATGTACGCTTCGACCAGGTGGGTCCCGACTGTCAGGCACTTCCTTTCCTGCGAAGATGTAGCTGGTGGGTCCCAGCAGTCAGGGGGGCGAATCGTTTTTTTTTGCCCGGACGCACTTCCTTGCGTGCGAAGATGTAGCTGGTGGGTCCCAGCAGTCAGGGGGCGAGTCATTTTGTTTTTTTTCGGACGCACTTCCTTGCATGCGAAGGTGTAGCTGGTGGGTCCCCGCTGTCAGGTGGAGGAATAATTATTTTGCGCGTAATAAGGAGGCACTTCCTTGCTGCGGCCGTGGACCCACTGTCACCTGTCCCACGTCTGATCCATGTCCGATGGAAGCCGTTCCTTGACCACGTTGACCACGCCGCGCCGAGAGCACCATGGCGGTGGACAACGGCGAGGCCTAGGAAGGGGACGACGCGGAGCCGGGGAAGACGCGGCAGTGGATGCCCACGCGTAGAGGAGTACGAGGGTTCACTAGTTCACTGCGGTGTGAGGCTGCCTTCGCCGCAGAATAACAGGGGGTGTGGTGAGAAGAGGGATGGCCTGGCCAGCGGTGGGAGTAGTAGGGGGCGGTGAGGCCTCCGCCACATCGCAGCCGGCCACGGGAGGCAGGAGCACGAGGCACGACTGGCGCTGGTTTGGGCGGCTGGAGCAAGAAGACCCGAGGTTGAAGAAGCACTATGGCAGTTGGATGGACATCGGGTCACTGGATCTAGAATCATGCATATTGACTAAGTTGACAAAGCCCTCCGTCCCCGTCAACTTAGTAGGCCCACAAGTCAGCCTGCCACTATATTTGGTCCCAGCTAACAGGGGGAGTATTCATTTTTTTTTGTGTAATAAGAAGGCACTTCCTTGCGTGCGAAGATATAGCTGATGGGTCCGAGCTGTCAGCGGCGGTAACGTTTTTTTCGCGAAATACAGAGGCCCTTTCGGTGGGTCCCTGATGTCAGCTGGAGGAATCATTATTTTGCGCGTAATAAGGAGGCATTTCCTTGCGTGCGGCCGTGAACCCAGTTGTCGGCCTCTCCACGTACAGTCCACTTCAGATGCATGTCGGTCGTTGACCACGTTGACCAGGCCGCGCCGAGAGCACCAGGGCGGTGGACGACAGCGAGGCCTAGGAAGGGAACGACACGGAGGCAGGGAAGACTCGGCAGTTGTTTCCCACGCGGAGGGGAGTACGACTGTACGAGGGTTTACTGGTTCGTCTGCCGTCGCCGGAGAATAACAGCAGGTGTGAGTGAGTAGAGGGATGGCTAGGCCAGCGATGGGAGTACGGTGGGGCGGTGAGGCCTGCGCGGCAGCACAGCCGGCCGTGGGAAGGAGGGAGCAGGCAGTCCCGTCGGCGCTTGTTTGAGCATCTGGAGCAGGAAGAGCAGAGATTGAAGTAGCATGACGGCCGTTGGATGGACATCCAACAGTCACTGCTTGGGCGTCAACCTTTTTTTTAGGAAAGCCTCAAATCTGTGGAAAACAGCATACGACCCATCTGCCATTATTTCTAATAATTTATAGCCCATTTGCTAATTCTTAAGGTTTTTTTGGAGCACATATTCTTTTTGTTAGCATTACAGCCCATCTGTGGCCACGGTTAAAAATTATACGAAATTTTGCATATTTCAAAAGCGGTCCGAACTGTTTTTAATCCCGAAATTTTGACACACATTTGAACTGATTTTAAAAATAAATGTATATCAATATAAAATCCAACAAATTCTCCACGCATAAAAATTAATGTAATTTAAAATCTCGAAATGAAAAAAAAGATATTTGAAACTAATTGCCGCTTTGATGTGTTTTAAAAATGTACAACCCATTTCTCATTACTGATGGGCCATTTTCTCGGCCAGCTGAATGAAAGCTCTCCCCGTCTTGAAAGATTTGCAGCCCAACAGGCCGGACAAAGTGACTTACTTGGCAAATCACAAAAAAACTGGGCTGTGGCCATGAACCCAGCTGTCAGCCTCTCCACGTACAGTACTCTTCCGATGGAATGTCGTTGACCACATTGACCACGCCGCGTCGAGAGCACCAAGGCGGTGGATGACGGCGAGGCCTAGGAAAGGGATGACGCGGAGCCGGGGAAGACGCGGCAGTGGATGCCCACACGTAGAGGAGTACGAGGGTTCACTTGTTCGGCTGCGGTGTGAGGCTGTCGTCGTCGCAGGGCCTGGCTAGCAGTGCGAGTAGTAGGGGGCGATGAGGCCTCAACGGCAGCACAGCCGGCCACTGGAGGCAGGAGCAGGCGGTCTCCCCGGCGCTAGTTTGGGAAGCTGGTGCAAGAAGAGCAGCGATTGAAGAAGCGGCAGGACCGTTCGATTCAAATCCAACGGTTACTGCTGCTAGAATCGTTTATTGACTAAGTTAACAAGCCCTGCGTACGCGTCAACGTAGTAGGCCCACAAGTCAGCCTCCCAACTCGTGTGCCCCAGATGTCAGTGGGAGGAATCATTTTTTTCGCTTAATAAGGAGGTAGTTGATTGCGTGCGGCCAGGCCAGCGGAGGGAGTAGGGTGGGCTGGTGAAGCCTGCGCGGTATCACAACGGGCCACAAGAGGAGGGAGCAGGCAGTCCCGCCGGCGCTAGTTTAGGCGGCCGAGCAGAAGATCAGAGATTGAAGAAGCACGTCGGCCGTTGGATAGACATCCAACAGTCACTGCTACTAGAATCGTGTGTTCGCTGACAAAGCCTTGCGTAAACAAGTCAGCCTCGAAATCTGTGGTGTGTACATCCCATTTGCTAATATTTTTATAATTTGTACTCATTTTCTAATTCATATGGAATTTATTGCAGCCCGTTTTCCATTTTTAGAATTGCCGGCCATTTTCTGGTCAGTACCAGGGTCAAAAAATTAACTAAATATGTGGTAAATTTTGAAAATTCGCAATTTTTTGCTGGGGAACGAAACATTCTTAATCCAAAAATTAATAGCCATACTAAAAAAAATTAAAAATAAATTAGTACTATGTCATGTTAAATCCAATGAAATACGTATAAGATATCAGTGAAGAACAAAATTCAAAAAAAAACTAATATCCCATTTGCTATAAATTTTTTGGAATTTTCAACCCCTTTTGATATTACTTTTAACAGACATTGACCATACTCTTTGGCCAGGACGGAATGCATCCCTCCTCGTCTTGAAAGATTTGCGTACCAAGTAATTCGGAGAAAACAAATAGGCCTAGCTTGGGTATTCTTCAAAAAGAAATACTAGGCTACCTATTTTCCCAAAGAACTGGTGCATGAGCATTTAGCTTTATTTATTTATTTACTTATTTATGTTTAGGGGACCATGAGCATGTACCGGGCCGGATTCATGTGAGAGCCTCCCTTCCGATTAATTATGGGCTTCTTTATTGGGCCTTCATCAATTGGGCTGCATGTTATCAACAAGTGGAAAATGTGTTCAGATTTAAAAATAGTATGAGCTACTGAGCAGTGACGGGCACTAAACGATCGAACTGTGCAACGACTTCCAAAACAACACATTTATTCAACCAACAGACGAAATATACTACTGATTGTACATTGAAAACAGCAGCGGCAAAGAACCAGGGCTGGGGTGCAATGTATAAGAAGCGGGCCAGAAGAGTGAAGACGCAGCTCTCTCTTCCAAACCAAACACCATCCGTCATTACAAAAGGGCTACCAAAAAAGAACAAGTGTATGCATCAAACTAAATAAAGATCCTACTACACCAAGTGTACGCATCTAACTAACGGCTCGCTTAGACGTTACTATTTATTAAGTCATGGAGGTTGGTCGACGGCTTGAACCAGATGGGTGCCTCGACGGGGAAACTCCAGCCCGGCAGTCGAAGTCGATACTTGCGACCCTCTCTCCTACTTTGGGCTGTAGAGCGTGGCGGCACATATCAGGGTATGGTGCATGCAGAGACGCATGGTACGCTGTGTACACACAGTTTTGTCTGATGAACGAAACCGCGCTTCCATCATGATCCTTGTCGTCGGTTATCTCCTGGTTAATCGGATAATTCAGTCCGACAAACAGAGAGCGTGTACCAAGGCTACTTACCAGCCTCCAATGAAAAATTCCTGAAGGCCCAGAGAAGCCGGGATCCTGCTCAAAGAGCTTGCAGTGACTGTGCTTGTATTCCACGAAACAACACGTCCAGTACGTGCGAACGATCATCAATCTTTCACCGTCGTCTGATCGAGCCAGGAACCACCTGCAACTGCCATGCCGCTTTTCTTTGAAAGGTTCTAGGATTAGGAAGGGTACAAACACTAGGCAGCCTACAACATCATATCAAGTTGGAGTCAAATAAAAAAGGGCTCTTGATTTAGTCAATCTTAAGAACAGCATGTTATGAGCACAAATATTTTTGTAGTAAATGTTGATAGTAATATAAGCAAGCCATCATGATATCATAGGAAAGTAACATACTGCTATAACAGCCGTTTGTAGCATTGACTGGAGTAGGCCAGCAATATGTCCAGCCATAGAAGGAGTCGACAGCGTAAATGAAGCCCTTGTGTTCAATGGCATCAGAGAACCATGGAGGATGTATGATCCTGCGATGCATGTGCAGATTTATCCACTTACCGCAGAGACCTGTCAGATAGGCAAGACCGCGGTTGAAGAATGCAATTAGCCTGAAATCTTTATAATTCGCAGATCTTGTGGGCACTTGGCAGATTACAACCTTGAGCAAATCAAACTTGGTATCATGTTGGCTATTGTAAGATTCCGAGTATTACGGGTCATGTGCCAAAGCAAAGGCAAAGGTTAATCGAAGGAAGGGGATCAATCGCCGGGTGTAGACCTCCACGAGCATCCAGCTGCCATGACCGTCGACGAGCACCATCCAAGACGTGTTCATGCCGACCCAGTACATACCGTTAATGTAGCTGAGGCTGACGGGGATCGGATCGCAGTGAAGGGGGTTGAGTCTCGCCACCCTATGATCGTTATGCTGCGTGACACGCCATTTCTGAAGATCAGGCGACATCAGCAAGCAAGGAGCTGGCTTAAAAAGCTCCGGCTTGAGGGCTTTGAGTAAATGGAACAACCCCGACGAGCACGCGGCGAGCGGCATGGTACTGAGATTGTCCACACGCGAAACAATGAGCTTGATTACCTCTGTGGGGAGCGAATTCCAGCCACTCTTTTGGCGGACGCTGCTCGGTTCTGCCATTGTTAGTGCTTGGGTTTCGGACAAGGGGGGAGGCGCCTTAGCGGGGATGGAAGCTTGGACGAGATTATGTGCGGACAAAGATGGAGAAGCGAATATGTGCTGCGGGAAGTGGACAGGTGATGATGACTACAGCACGCCGCTTGACTTACAAGACACATACCAGCAGCAGAGGGTCATATCAATGCCGGACAAATTGCTTGAGTGATCACAAGATCTGGTACTCCCTACAAGACTCTACTACAAAGATTATGCCCTAGCTTGCTAGAGTAGAGTAGTAGATTAGGACTCTACTATACTACTAGCACCAGAGGAGTAGTATATTCTAATCTAAATAGTTACAAACTTCAATGCCCGAGCGTGGAACGACTACGAACCGTGCTCAAAGACCGTGTCTTCGTGGTGTTTGGACTTATATGCAAAAAAATAGCAAGATGCCCGTGCATTGCACGACACACCAGCATCACCAACTCGGTTCTTTCTCTACTCCTACTCCTATAAAAGACTAAGTTGGTGATGATGGAGGCGAGGAGGCGTGTTCAGCCGGGCGTGCAGCGGACAGCGCAGCACTATTCGATTTGTTATAAAAAAAGTAGTAGAGATAGAGACATAGGGAGGAGCACGAGGTTGTGGGAGATAAGGATGAACGAGGCAAGGCCTTATCTGTAAATGTGGAGAGTGGTGCGGGTATATTTTGTAAAATTGTCATAATTGGCTTTCTATCCGTCAGATATAGATCGGACGGTCTATATTACAAGATGGCAGACATACCATCATCACCAACTCGGTGTTCTATAAGAGTAGATATATATAGATATAGATAGATAGAGACTAGGGAGTACTAGTAAGGACATCATCTACTGCTTCGTGCTACTCCTGCGCTCCATTCGTGACGCAACATCCCCTATAGCCACTCCTCCTGCGCTCCATTCGGTGGGCGCTGTTGAAATCTCAGAGGCGCACTCTCTGATCTGCGGCAGCCACGACTTCACCGACGCATTTACTTCTTCCCCAACCTCGGCAACCTCTTCCTCAACGACATGGGCGACAACCTCAACGCCAACGGTACTGCTCCCGTTGCACCGTATGTGTTTATGTCCTTCCTGTTCGAAACCGTGGTAGAATTCATGTTTCTACTATGTATCCTACTACTATGCTAGTCCACATGATTAGTTTCATCTCTGTTATAGCCGTCATTATTTATTTTGTGCTTATTCGGATTAAATCTCGTAGTAACTTGCTCACATATTCAACTGGCGCAACGTCCCCTACAGCCACTCCCATTTCATGGACGGCCTGGTCGATGCCTCCAAGGAGCTCTTCGTCCATCGCTATGAGTGCTCGATGCCGCTTTGTGGCTCGCCGCGGACATGGTGCATCACCTCACGGATGCGTGCAGCGATCACCGCTGGCCCTTGGCGGAGAACATCAAGTACGACACGTGCTACCGGTTCACCATGCCAGAGTCGCTGGAGGATCACCGCCGCCTGCTAGTCTCGCAGGAGGACGGCAGCGTCTTCCTCTTGATCGTGGGCACCGGCGAGGCCCGTGCAGGCCGCCTCCCCGTCTTTGTAACATGCGTCAGGGGCGTCACCGCTGACGCTAACACTGACACGAGGAAGATGTACGGGTGCGTGGTCAATGTTACTACCCCTCCGGGTCCCGTGGGCAGCGAACCCGGCCCCATCAGACAGACTTGGACTCTAAGGAGCTGGGACTATCCCACCAATGTGGACTTGGAAAACCCATGGCATCCGTTCCATCCTTTACCCGCCGACTCGGTGCACGAGGACTCCAAGGAGGTTCACCTGGACATACGCATTATCAAGTGCACTTAGAAAACATGTAGTGTGTGTGTGGGCGCTTATGGCCCGTGTCTTTGCCGCTTTTGATTCTGTAAGCTTGTCGTTAAACTTGAGTGGCTTTCACCGCAGTCCTTCCTTTGAACTGCTCCTCTCAGTGAGCTGATGTAAGACACTTTGGTTTTCATTTGATAATGGAACCAGGGAGGAGCCTCCCTGTTCTTCTAAAAAAAGATACGCATTATCAAGGTAAATGTTTATCATTAGTATTCGCTCAATGTAATCCGCTGTCTAAGCATGTGGAGACTTCCATGCAGGATCTAGCTCTATTGGAGTATCGCGCAAGAATAAAAGTGTTTCCGTTTATGGTTTAGTCTAGAATCTTCCGTGTATGAATTTTTACTAAAGTACTGGTGAAAGACTTACGATGAACCATTTCTTACATCTCCTCTGCCACCTTGCAAGTTATCCTGATTTAATCCCTTCGTCTAGGTGTATAAGGGCATGGTTAATATTACTTAATAGTATAGCCAACTGTTGACTATAAGAAAGTGCCATGTCATCTGTAGCCAACATGTATAACAATCGATACTCAAAAACTAATTCTTAAATATCATTTCTTGCATAGCACAATAAGTGTTATTTCTTCACAAGTTTTGGATGCAGGTTGAACAGTTGAACGCTTTTGTTTGCAAAAGATACCTTTTTATCTATTTCACCCGGATGTTTGTGAGCTCTAGAGATGAGATAATATCCGAAGAAACCTATCGATACCCATTACACATGAGATGACCCCACATCCTTTGTCAAAATAAACAACTCCCGATCAATGCATTTCACTCTTCTGTGCAACGCACGGACACCTTACTACTATAGATTAGTACGACCAAAAATTGAACTAACATTATATATAGTACGATAAATACTGATGCATGTCACCTAAAATTATATCATTCAAAACTATGTTCAAATACGAATCCAACGATATAGTTTTTGTTGACATGCACTAACATTTTGTCAGTTAAATCTTCAGTCAAATTAGTGGGGGACTAATAAACCACGACAGATGTAGTACAAGTGTAGAGGTCGGCGCTGCACGGGAGTCTCACCTCTCACTCGTGGCGCGGCAGTAAAGCTGTCATATCACAAAACCCAACCACTCCCAATAATAAGTGGCCTGGTAAAATAAACGGACAAGCAACCATCACATCCCTCCATCTTTTTTGCATTTCATCTCTTTGCATTTACTTTCTCCGGTTCATCTCCCACACTCGATCCCTAGCTACTACTCCTAGGGCCAGTTCTTTTTGCGGCTTCCCAGCTTTTCCCACAAGACTAGTCACAGTGGAGAGTAACAATAAGGCACCTCACTCATTTATTTGGGCTTCTAAACTACTACTCCGTCCTGGTTTATTCCTCACCATTGTAATTTGTGCTAAATTTTGACCAAAGATTTAACTGATAAAATGTTACTCAAAACACTTAGGCATGGTGCATCTAGGTGCGTAAGTCATCTTACGAAAACCAAATAATCCCAAAACACTTAGGCGCGGTGCATTAACTTCTACCTCGTTTCTTGTTTCTTGACATATCAACCAATAAGAGATAAAGAGTGTGCATGCTTTTAATGACTTGAGATATCAAACCACGACATGCAGTGGTTAGTTCATTGCATGCAATACTATTAATTAGCAAATAAACATTAACGCTTTCGCTTTTCTCCTCCTCCTTGGTCACGGTGCACAGCCTAAGATGACTTACTCACCTAGACGGATGGAGTAGTGCATGTGACATGCACTACATTTCATTAGTTGAATTTATGATCAAAATTTGACACAGATTACAATGGGGACCAATAAACCATGACGGAGGTAGTAGTTATGGGATTACTAATCTAGAAGCCTAAAAGAACTGGCCCCTGGTACTCCTACTAGTAGTAGTACTCATGTTGGAATCGTTTCACAAGCTTGACTAGTGCTGTTTTTCTACTTTTACAAAAATCACATCGTAATGTTAAAACGTGCATTTGCACGTACATAAGTAATAGTAGTACTCCCTCCGTCTAGGTGTACAAATCTTCCCTCCTTCTTGGTCACCGTTCACAACCAAAGATGACTTATTGACCTGGATGGAGGGAGTAGAAAAGTCTGCAAGCATATATCGAGAGAGACGTGTAGTCCGATAGTATATAGTAAAGTTTGTGCTATATGCACGCATTTCTGCAAAATGCGTAATAATACACAACATTTCCAAACTTTCCCTTTTACATACATAATTAAGGACGCTAAAAATTCCTGAACGTTCGGGATTTATCATGTGCGTCCCAAAACTAATGAGATCGCCTTATGAAACAAAAATTATACTCATCCTAAAAGCCACGACGCTCGAAGGAGAGCTTGCGGCGCGCCATGAGTGCCCTGGTGCATGGACGTTTCCCAGCGCGCCGACACAACGCCTCTTCCTCAACCTCGCAACTCGCGAGGTGCTGATGGGCGGCTTGCCGGCGGGCGAGCGCGATCTCACCGGTGTGGTGATCCGGCACCAACAGGTACTCCTCCTGGCTGGAAGCGTGCACCCGGTCCACGTACCGCCAAGCGTAGACGAGGCTCTTGGGCCCGACTGCACTCAGGGCGTCGGCACGGGCGTCGTCCGCCACCCTCACGGCCCTAGCACGAGCCTTCTGCCGAAGAACCAATTGCTTGACTCTCTCAGACGCGACATAGATCTCCCAGAAAGCTTGTTGCGCGGTGCGCTTCTCTTCCTCTGCCTTCTTCTCCGCCTCTATTTTGGCGCGCTCTGCTGGAGGCAAAGCCTCCCACAAGGCAACATCCATTTCTTGCCAAAGCTCCTCAAGGCTGGGGGGCTCGGCGGGCGGCGCGGTGTTCTCCTCGTAGCAGGGAGCCGACGCGTCCTCCGACGCGCGTGCTGGGGAGATTGGGAACACCAACGCGTCCACCTCGACACGTCACGGCGAGGAGCGGAACACCGACGCGTCCTCCTCGACTAGTGGCGGCGAGGAACGGAACGGCGACGCATCGCGTAGCGGTGAGGAGCGGAACGCCGACGCGTCCTCCTCGACTAGTGGCGGCGAGGAACGGAACGGCGACGCGTCGCGTAGCGGAGAGGAGCGGAACACCGACGTGTCCTCGTCGACTAGTGGCGGCGAGGAACGGAACGGCGACGCGTGACCGTCCGCGCGGTGCAGCGAGGGGCTCCTAGGGCTTGGGAGGGGCGATGCCATGGTGGTCAACGTGAGAGGGAGGGGGAGGAGATAGCTATGAACGTGAACGTGAGGGGGAGGAGATAGCGATTTCGTGGGAGGCGCAGTATTTATAGCAAGCAATGGCACACCTACGTAAGATATGGACTGAGCTGCACTGACTTAACTGCAGGTCCAGTTGCATCACTGACATGTGGGCCAGTACACTGCTGGGCCCGTATGTCAGTGACCCAATGCACCTCAAGTTAAGTAAAAGGTACGTGGGCATATTTGTTGGAGTAAATTACGGGGGAGCGAAGGGGTGGAAATATTGCGGATCACAACGGATTGGACGAGCGTGGGGGGAGAAGGGTCATGCATGCAGATTTTTTCACACGGGGTGGAGTGGTGGGACCGCCGGAGGGAGAAGGAGAGTTTGGCAGGCATATTGTTTTCACAGATGGAGAGGAAAAGATTTGGAGACGAACGGGCTTCCTGCAGGTATGAGGAACGGTGCATAATAAGTCATCTTGCATGCCGGGCTAGGTATAGTCTCAAGTCATTAAAAACATACACGCCCCACACATGTTCATATTTCAAGGTGCACTAAATTATTGCATGCGATGATTAAGGCTGGCCATAATGGTGGTATCTTAGCTGGTATCATGCACACGGGAATAGCAAACATGCTGATGTGGCGAAGAATTAAAGAAGAGAGGGGGGTTAGAGTAACTACTGTTCATGCATGCCGTTTATCCACCGGGCAAGGCAGCAACCCCACGATGTTCGCACGCCCTACTCGTCCCCGTCTTCTACCTCACAATAGTTCGCTCCCAGTCGTCCCGTCCTTTCACATTAGTTCGCTCCCAGTTTTTGCGGGGTACAACAGTTCAACTTCTCCTAACCCTCCTCCAAAATCCATGGCCTCCCAAATCTCCATGGTCGCCGCTGAGTACCAGGTTAGAGCCATCACCGGCGATCAATTCATCATCATCTACACACGTGGATCCGCGACGGTTAAAGCATGGCTTGCTCGCTTCCTACGCATGTTCAACAGTTCAACGGACGAGTGGGTCACTTGGCTAGATGTTGAGTACACCACAGTCCTGGGACGAGAGAAGGATCTAAAGGACGAAGAGAGGAAGAAGCCCTGAAAGTGCTAGTTATCGACTAGAGGGGGGTGAATAGGCGATTTTTATGAAAGTCTTCAAAACACGGATGTTTCGAAGACAAACAACAGAAATGACCTAGTTGATATGCAGCGGAAGATAACTACAACAAGCAACCATAGTCAAGTATGTAATAATGTGAACGGACAAGACTAATAGTAGCTATGTAGTAAGGATCAGGATGGAAGATAGTATGAAGCCAAACAACAGTAGAAGTCAAGCAGTGAAGTCAAACAGATAAGACATATAAGCAATGACTTCACGAAGACAAACTTAGGGTAAAGGAGGGAAGGGATAGAACCAGTCACTAGTTCAAGACACAGGATTTGTTAGACCAGTTCAAGTTGCTGTGACAACTTTACATCTGGTTAGGGAGGCTGAGATTCAACTCAGAAGACCGCGTCTTCACCTTATTCCCCTTGAGCTAAGGACACACAGTCCTCGCCCAATCACTCTGGTAAGTCTTCAAGGTAGACTTTCGAACCTTCACAGACGACGTTCACTGGCAATCCACAATGACTCTTGGATGCTCAAAACGCGACGCCTAACCGGCTGGAGGATTCACAGTCCTCAAGTTTAATAAGTCTTCAGGTCACACCGACAGAAAGACTTCGGTGATGCCTAACACTCTTTGGCTCTGGGTGTTTTGGGCTTTGTCCTCACAAGGATTCTCTCTCTCAAAGGCTTCGAGGTGGGTTGCTCTCAAACGACAAAAGCCGTGCACTAACTCTGAGCAGCCACCAATTTATGGTGTAGGGGTGGGCTATTTATAGCCACTAGGCAACCCGACCTGCTATGTCCGAAATGACCCTGGGTCACTAAGGAAACGTGTTCCAAGGGTCAGATTTCAAACACTCATTGCAACTTTACTTGGGCTACAAGCAAAGCTGACTCATCCAGCTCTAGATAAGTTTTACTCTCATTGTCTTCACTCGAAGACATAGGATTTGGGTTGAGCATCACTTGACCATTACGACTATGATCACTTGGACCCCACTTAACAAAGACGGTGGTTCCTACGACTCAACAAAGAAGAAAAGGAAACAATGAAACAACCACAGTCTTGGCTCCATAGTCTTCACTCAATGTCTTCTCATGTCATAGTCTTCAATGTGAATATCTTCACATACCACCATTATCTTCAATGTCTTCATACATTTTTAGGGGTCATATCCGGTAGGTAAACCGAATCAATGAGGGACACTACCTGCGTTATCCTGCAATTCTCACAAACGCATTAGTCCCTCAACCACATTTGTCGTCAATACTCCAAAACCAACTAGGAGTGGCACTAGATGCACTTACAATCTCCCCCTTTTTGGTGATTGATGACAAACTGGTTGAAGTTTTCAACGGGGATAAAATATGTGAAATTGTAAAGGATAGGGAATTGTCTTCATAAGTGGAAAAGGCTCCCCCTGAAGATGTGTATATAAGTGGTTTGCTTTTAGAATGCAAATGCACATGGCAGGTTGTACTTGTGGAGATCCTCTTCAACTTATGAAGATAATTCATCATGCATGAAATGATATAGCTAAGAGAATGACATGCATAATGAAAAATGGACGTCTGCAGAACGATCTAAGTGCGGAAGTTATCATCGCACATGCGGAATTTATCATCACACCAGAGTAAACCAAATAAGTAGCAGACGAACATCGAGTTTAAGTGTTACAACTCAAAGAACCAAATGTATCAAAACGAGAGTTGTAAACACTAGGCAAAATATAGTGCAACCGCCCTTATGAACCCGCTTTAAGACTATCAAACTCATATGCTTCTCCCCCTTTTGTCAAGAAGGACCAAAAGGTTTGAAGACATAGAGCATCTACTCGTCCTCTTCTGAAGAAGATGATGAAGCAGGGTTGTCGTTGTTGGTTGGCGGTGCAGACGAGCTTGGCGCAGTGTCGATTCGTGCAGAAGTAGGGGACCGTGAAGTAGCATCGGCTTTATCATCGATCACTCTAGCATTGACCGTTGCCGCGGAGGAAGAATAGTCAGAGTCTTCAAGAGATGGAGTTCGCCGTAGGACTGCATTCCGTGGAGGAGTGGAGTCAAACTTGAAACGTTCAGTGAAGCCATCGTCTTGAAGATCAGCTTCAAAGATGAAAGCAGTGGTCAAACTCTTCCATGATCGCCGACAAGTCTCGTGAGTGACAAAGGCATTCTTGGTGGCAAGATTGCGAATGCGATTGACATCCACCAAGAGGCTTTGCATTTGACGCTTTAGCCAGGAGTGATGCTTATCTTGCTTTTGATGCAGCGCCACAAGAAGTTCTCGATCATTGAGGACTCGAGAGCGCTTCCGAGGCCTTTGGCCAATTGTGCTCTCAGTGGCTTCAGTCCGTGCACGATGAGGCAGACGTGTGTTCCCAGCCAGAGGATAGACACGAGATACCGCTTGGACGCCTTCCATAGGTTGAGAGAAGCTGTGGTGATCTGCGTTCTGAAGACTTAGTGGCGTTTTGGCAGGCTCAGGGTATATGGCTTCAATAGACATATCAACCTCTGGTAGAAAGATCAGATGATTGCGAGCAGAGGGTTGATAGTTGATAGCAGAGTGCATCTTGATGAGGCGCATGACCCATGGAGCATAGAACTTCAGACCAAACAGATCAGATCCAGAGGCAGCCAATTGTCGGATGAAGAAATCTTGCATGTTGAAGCTGATGCCATTGAGGATGTAGAAGACCAATGTCTTCATTGCTCCTTCAAGCTTTGCAGACGATGAATGCCCTTTTATTGGCCATAGAGTTCGCCGTATGATGTGATATATGGTACGAGGCAGATAGTCAAGGTCATCAACAAAGAAGTGTTGAGGGTATTCAGCGTCGTGTGGCAGTGGCTTCATCATGCTCAGCATCTGACTCATGTCGGGTTCTGGCTTATGATATATGCTTTCCAAGGCATCGCGGTGGAGTTGACATCCAGGTTCAAACAGCTCTCCGGGAGTGGGTAGGCCTGTGAGCTCAATGATGTCAAGAGCTTTGGCTTCATGATGGATATTTCAGGTCATCCACTCGAGAACCCATGTTTTCAGATCTCTGTTGTAGCCATGGATGTGGAGTGTGGCATAGAATTGAAGCACTAATTCTTCATTCCAAGGTGCTCTTTGTATGCATTCTGAAGCCAAGCAGACCTGCATCATGAAAGCAATCAAGTGCTTCTTCTAAGCACGGCAGTCCAGCAATGGCTTGAGTGTCGAGGCATATGAGGGAAAATGCGGCCTTGGTCATCTGAAACCACGTGAGTAATAGCTTATTTGTTGATAGCTCGTAACCGGTCGGATGAGATCCTTGGCCTTTTGTAGGGGTTCTTTGCCTTTGTCAAAGAAAGTATTGTGGGCTTTGAAGCCATTTGCATTGAAAGAACCAGTTGAGGTGGCGGTGCTGGAAACCTTGGCAGTCTTGGCTTCGCTTCGGACCGGAGGCATATGCGCAATATGATAGTCGAATTGAGGACCAGAGGCATGAGGCGGAGGGACCAGAACGGGCCATCTTACTTTGACTAGCTCGTCATAGTCGTATGCTTGCTCGATTGTGTAGGGCCTTGGTGGCAGAACTGGAGCAGTGGCAGCAACTGAGGCTTCAGGCTGCTCAGCAGATGCTTCGGGAGCAGTTGCCTCATTAGCTTCAGGCACAGTTGGGACAGGCTCCACATTGGCTTCACCCATGACCACGTCATTGGCTTCATTGGTGTTCGAGGTGGCAGCCTCATTGTTTTCAACCTCCACTTGAGGAGTTGTAGGGTCGGGCACTGGCACGTTGATATCGGGGATCACTTCTTCAATTACTAGGGGTGTAGGAACACGTTCTTCTTCTTCTTCTTGGGAGTCAGCGGCTGATGCAGCCAGATTGTCTTCCGCAGCTTTGGCTTCAAACTCGGAGACATTAACAGTTGGAGTGGCTTCTGAAAACACTTGACGTGCAACAGGTTGGTGGTGCACTTCTCCTTCTGGAACGCTCGAATGAGGCACTTGAGGCCTTTGACCTTTGTGAAGCTGCGAAATGCTGGCGACGCCTTTGGAGATGGGGTTGGCTGGGCCTCAAAGTCTTCCTCTTCTTCTTGGTGTTGCTGTTGGGGAGTGACTTGTTGTTGGGGAGTACTCGGGGAGTCTTGTTGTTGCGGGCGATCAGCCCATGAAGCATCCTGAGCAATTGGCGTCAGAGGACGACCAATGCTAATGAGTTCGTTGTTCGTACGAACAGGCGATGATACCACATTGTACTCGATTTGAGGAAGAACTTCATCATTTTCAACATTGTCATGGTGACCAATGTCTTCAGCGATGAGGGATCATTTGCTGGAATATCTTCAGCCTCAGGAGCCTCTGTGGAAGTAGGCTCATGAATAGTCATTCGAAGTTCTTGAGTTGCAGACGCGGGACGAACCACAAAAATGGGTTCAACAATCAAGGGCTCTATGGGAGCAGCCCGATTCTTCTTGGTCTTTAGCTTCTTTTTGGAGGGAGCAGCATCAGAGGCGTCAGGATTTTTCCTTTTTCTCGCTTCAGCCTCGGCAGCCCTCGTCTTTTTCATTGAAGCGAGTTGACCGTACCTTTGGCTTCGAGCAGTCATGCTGCTTGGGAAGACTATGCGGACTCTTCCTGCCTTGAAGGTGCAGCTTGGTCACCAAGACTTCTTTTTCTTTGCAGCCATCCCGGTGTCGATGCTGTATGCCAAGTGCCTTTGCGCTTCTCAAATTTCATTGTAGGCAAGCACACACTTGTCAGCCAGAGCCTTCATGCGCTCACGAGAGCCTCTGGCTTCTTCACGCTTCTTGAGAAAGTTTTCTTTGAGGTCGTGCAGCACAACCTTGAAATTTTTTACGTCTTGCACACTGAGTGCAGCCATATGCTTCTTGAACTGAGCCTTCTCATAGTCAATTTTGTGCTTCAGTTCAACAATCCGCTGAGCTAGAGCTAGCTCAGAAGCAATGGCGCCGTTGAAAGAGACACTGAGGCCAATTGGAAGTTGCAGATCTTCAAAGCTGATGTTTGGTGTGTCAAACCACTCATCAATGAAGTGATGAATGATTGCCACATCAAAGAGAGGCAAGTTGTTGAAGATTTCGCTTCTTCTTTGCTCTTGATAAGCTGCTCAAGAGCATCATCAGCAAGATCGTCATCACTTGACAGATCAATGTGCTCTTCACGCAGAATGGCAGCAGGGGTCAGTGTCAGTTCAGTATTCTTGACACTTTTCTTTCTCTTCTCCGTCTTCTTGGAGATGTGGGATTGATCCTCGACTGCGTAATCGGCTTCGGGAGGTGCGATGGCGGTGGCTTCACATGAGAAGCTTTTGGAGGAGCGGTGACTTTGGAGCCTTGACTTTCTTAAGCCTGCGGCTTTGGAGCAGGAGCAGGAGCTGGAGCTGGGGCTTCATCAGAGTCATCATTGTCATCAGAGTGATCCACTTTGGCACCTTGGACCAAAATATAAGTGATGAGGCCTTCAAGGTTTGAAAACGGACCGATGACATTGGGTTCAGCGTCACATGAGCCGTCAGCACGGGGGGCAGAGGGACCAGGGTTGAAGTCTAATCCCGATGACTTCTTGTTTTCCTTTGCAGAAGCCTTTGCATGCTGGAAGTTGCGCTTGAAGAGATTGTTATCGCGACACCAGAGCAAAGACGTCGGGTCGGCATTTTCAGCCGAGGTCCACGGACCATGCAAGGATAGAAACCTTGTGCAATAGCTTCAGCCATGCTCTTGGGAGGGAGGCCTCAAACAGAATATCACCCCAAGGGCTTCGATGGCATTCTTCTCGGCATATTCTTGTGTGACGAAATTGTACTTGAACCACTGTTTCAGCCCAATAGCCTCGAATCCATTGGATTCGTGTCTTACTGTGATTATAAGTCTCTTCGGGATCTGTCTTGTACAGCTCTGCAAGGTCATCAGTGCAGATCTTTTGAGGTTCCCTCACGACGCTGCCGCCGCCTTCCCGACTGATTTATCTGTAGCCATGAGCTTCAAACTGAATGGCTTCACAATCAAAGGCTTCAAAGGCTTGCGTTTGGTTGTGAGACGAGGCGGCCGGGAGAGTTGGTTTGATCTTTGTAAGAATTCTGCAAGCGAATGCAGACTATGAGAACCAAGGGATTCTCCACGGACATGTACCGTGACAGCATTAGAGATGCGAGGAAGGGGAAGAGGTCATATGCATTCTCAAAAGATTTTGAAGATAAATCGGTTTGAAGACATTGACCTCATGAAGCGAAGACATTCACTTATCTGCCGAGAGTTGGTTCCAGATTTATGCGAATCCGTGAATAAGTACAAGTGAGGAATCTAACTAGTCGTGAAGCTTAAGTGAATATACTAAGCAGTACGAGATGCAGACTGAATAGATCTAACTTTGTATGGGCATAAACCATTTTTGGCAAGTAGGATGAATCTTGAAGATCAAAAAGATGGTAAAAATAGAGATATATTTACCGCTTCGAAGAACTTCTAGACGGAAGGAAAGGAGGCCGAGCAGTTCAGTCCACCGTGCCCTATGTTGGCGACGGAGGACACCTATGGCGGCGGCGGAGATGAAGATGTTCGCGGCCGGCGTGAGGACGGCGTCGGAGAGGTCGCGGCAGCTAAGCGCTTCGTCGCCGGCGTCGTCGAGAGCTAGCGGTGGCGCTAGGGTTTTGACTAGGTGGAGAGGTGGAAGAAGATTTTCTTTACCGCAGGGGATAGGTATTTATAACGAGGTGTGCGGCGCAGCGCAATTACTTAGGTGCCCCTGGCGGTTCCCATCTGAGGGGCACATGGCACGCATGCAACATACAATGAGATGTCCCACGTTCCCACGCTCGCCCGGTTTGTCGGATGGTCGTTCCGGCTTCTCCGGAGTTCAACAGTAATGATGAATCATTTAAAACAGACTTAAAGTTTGTCTCTGTGTCTTCTGCTGACAAGGACGCAGAGAAGACATTCGACAGTTTCAATAGAATGCATATGATTTGGACAGATAGAGTTTGAGATAGAAAGAATAGAGAGATTGGGGTCCGGTCACATTCACTTAGTTCAAAAGATTCAACTTGAAGACATAGCTATAAGTGAATGTTGTAGAGGACAGTAATATATATATCAGACAGCAATCAAATCATCATAGTGAAGAAAATCATGAAAATAGGTTGAAGTTGAAGTCAAATCAAATGCGAATAGCTTCAAGAAATAACGCCATGAGTGAAACACTTCAAACAAAGAAATTTGGTGGTGGCGTTACCCACCGTATAGGAAGTATTAGACCCAGACACGGCGCACAATTATCGTGGCGCTCCGAAGTCAAATTCCACGTTAATGTATTCACACTCAGAGTGTAAGTCTTCATTAGATTGAAGACATACGTTACTTCGTGTGTTGCACATCTAAGTCATCAACATGCATAAGTGTTAGGATGTGTGCTTGATCACAGGACATTAGAGGATTCCAAGATATTTAGCTCACACCGTAACTTGCAAAACCTTTTCTCATCCAAGGGCTTTGTGAAGACATCTGTCAGTTGCTCTTCAGTGTTGACGTGAATGATGTCAATATCTTTCTTCATGACATGATCCCTGAGAAAATGATGACGAATTTCAATGTGCTTTGTCTTCGACTGTTGGACTGGATTGTTGGCAATCTTGATGGCGCTTTCGTTGTCGCAGAAGAGAGGTACTTGTGTCAGATTGATGCCATAGTCCTTGAGAGTTTGCTTCATCCATAGAAGCTAAGAATAGCAAGATCCAGCAGCAATGTATTCAGATTCTGCAGTTGAGAGTGACACACAGTTCTGTTTCTTTGAAGACCAACAGACGAGTGATCGTCCCAGAAAGTGACATGTGCCTGATGTAGACTTGCGATCCACCTTGTCACCAGCATAATCAGCATCTGAAAATCCAACTAAATCAAATTTTGAGCCCTTTGGATACCGTAATCCGAGTGTTGGGGTGTGAGCCAAATATCGAAGAATTCGCTTCACAACTAAGTGATGCGATTCCTTTGGTGCCGCTTGGAATCGAGCACACATGCAAACACTAAGCATAATATATGGCCTAGATGCACATAGGTAAAGTAAGGAACCAATCATGGAGCGGTATACCTTATGATCGAACTCTTTACCATTGTCGTCGGGACCCAAGTGGTGTTTGGCTGGCATTGGCGTCGTGTATCCTTTGCATTCTTGCATTCCAAACTTCTTCAGACAATCTTGGAGGTACTTTTCTTGAGATATAAAGATGTCGTTTCTTTGCTGACGAATTTGAAGACCAAGGAAGAACTTGAGCTCTCCCATCATGGACATCTGATATTGCTCTTGCATCATGTATCCAAACTCATCACTATACTTACGGTTGGTGCGGCCGAAGATAATGTCATCCACATATATTTGGCATACAAACAGTTCACCATCATATGTCTTCGTGAAGAGTGTGGGATCAAGGGATCCAGTTTGAATCCTTTGCTCTTCGTGAAGTCTTTGATTGTATCATACCAAAGCGCGAGGAGCTTGTTTGAGGCCATACGATTGCTTTTATTTAGCTTGTACACCATATCAGGATGTTTTGGATCTTCAAAGCCAGGTGGTTAAGCAACATATACTTCTTCTTCAATCTTGCCGTTGAGAAATGCACTCTTCACATCCATTTGATAGAGCAAGATGTTGTGGTGGTTAGCATAGGCTAGTATGCGAATAGCTTCAAGCCTAGCTACATGTGCAAATGTTTCATCGAAGTCAATTCCTTCAACCTGAGTATATCCTTGAGCCACAAGCCGTGCTTTGTTTCTGACGACTTGACCATGCTCATCTTGCTTGTTTCGCTATATCCATTTGGTGCCAATAATGTTATGCTTGCGAGGGTCAGGACGCTTGACAAGTTCCCAAACATTATTCAGCTTGAACTGTTGAAGTTCTTCTTGCATAGCTTGAATCCATTCTGGTTCCATAAAAGCTTCAGCAACTTTCTTGGGTTCTGATATTGATACAAAGGAAAAGTGCCCACAGAAATTTGCTAGCTGTGTTGCTCTTGAGCGAGTAAGCGGACCAGGTGCGTTGATGCTATCGATTATCTTCTCAATCTGTACTTCATTTGCAACTCGAGGATGAACTGGACGAAGACTTTGCCCATGCTGATCGTTGTCATCATTGGAAGGATTGTCTTCAGGCTGAGCATTGTCTTCAGGTTGGTTAAGTGCAGAAATGATAAGTTCCTCTTCAGGCTGTGCTTCAGAAGGCATGATTTCACTAGTTCCCATTAGCTTGATAGATTTGCTGGGTGGAGCTTCGTCTAGTGTGCTTGGCAGGAACTCTCTTTGTGAACCATTTGTTTCATCAAATCGCACATCTACAGTTTCGATGATTTTGTAGAGATAGAGATTGAAGACTCTGTAAGAGTGTGAGTCCTTTCCATAACCGAGCATGAAAACTTCGTGAGCTTTGGGTTCAAATTTTGACTTATGATGAGGATCCTTGATCCAGCACTTAGCCCCAAATACTCTGAAGTAACTGACATTTGGCTTCTTGCCAGTAAGGAGCTCATAGGATGTTTTGTTCAGAAGCTTATGGATATAAACACGGTTGATGACGTGACAAGCTGTATCAATGGCTTCAGGCTAGAACTTCCTTGGTGTCTTGTACTCATCGAGCATTGTTCGAGCCATCTCAATGAGGGTTCTGTTCTTGCGCTCCACGATGCCATTTTGCTGGGGTGTGTATTGATCTGAGAACTCATGCGTGATTACCATGGTTTCCAGATAAAGATAATGTCTGGTGTTCTTGAATTCAGTGCCATTATCACTTCTGATATGCTTGATCTTGACGCCATAATTGTTCATTGCTCGATTGGCGAATCGTCTGAAGACATCTTGCACTTCAGTCTTGTAGAGAATTATGTGCACCCATGTGTATCTTGAGTAGTCATCAACAATGACGAAGCCATAGAGACAAGCAGTTGTTGTGAGGGTAGAGTAATGAGTAGGGCCAAACAAATCCATGTGAAGCAGCTCGAAGGGTTGAGATGTCGTCATGATCGTCTTCGAGGGGTGCTTTGCCCTAGTCATCTTTCCAGCTTCGCAGGCACCACACAAATGATCCTTCTTGAACTTTACACCTTCGATGCCTATGACATGCTTCTTCTTGGCGAGTGTGTGTAAGTTCCTCATTCCAGCATGCCCCATCCTCCGATTCCGTGAGCCAAAGATTCAAGCTTTTGCAAGAAGACATACGGCAAGCTGTGGACCTCCGAGAAATCTACCATGTATAGATCATCTTTCCTATACCCTTCAAAGACTAGAGACTTGTCGATTCCATTAGTACAAGGCAGCGATATTTTCCGAATATCACAATCATGTTCAAGTCACAAAGCATTGAGACAGACATTAAGTTGAAACCAAGGGACTCAACAAGCATCACTTTGTCCATGTGTTGATCCTTTGATATTGCAACTCTACCTAGACCCAATACCTTGCTTTTACCAGTGTCAGCAAATGTGATGTGACTCTTGTCTGATGGACGTAAGGTTGAGTCCATGAGAAGACTTCGATCACCAGTCATATGAATAGTGCATCCATTGTCCATTATCCATTCTGAAGCATGTGGTGTCATACCCTATAGTACAGTTAGGGGGATAGGCTTCACCAAGAGCATTGTGAAGCATAAACATTTGACGGGCAAGTGGATTATTGAAGCTTAAATCAAGATTAGGACTGATGGGATGAATGGCAAACGATTCAGGAACAAAATACATAGTGAGACCATTTGGGCATTTGATCTTGTGCCCTTAGGTCCCCAGCAATAGCATCCGACGCCTTTGATTTTCGGCTGGAGACCCTTTCCTGCAAAAGAGAGTTAATTCTTCTTAACCACCCACATCTTCAGGGTGGCTTAGAAGCAATGAGTCTAAGTGCAGCATTTGAGAATTTCGGCTTTGGAGCCCTAGCAAATAACCTTGCAGGAGATGAGTGATACTCATATGAATAAGCAGAAAAGTTCTTAGTTCTGTGAACATAGCGGTTTGAGGACACACGCTCATATTCATAAATTTGAGTACTGTTTCCCTGCAAAACATTGGCGTTAGGGTGACTCAAGTGAGTCCTCTCATGCGTATGAAGCCTTTGGACCATATGACGCCTTTGGTGCTGGGTTTGTCTTCTTCCTGTGTGGTGTCATGATGACATTCACTTTGGAAGATTCTCAAGATAGCTTTTGGGAACCAGGACCTTCTTCATAGGCGGTCCATTCCTGCAGTTAGTACCAATATACCGCAAACACTTCACCATTCGATTCTTGAACAGCTTATAGTTTGCATCAAAGGATTCATCAATGATAATAGGGTTAGCAGGTAAAGCCAGATAAGGTGGATGGATCCACTGAAGGTCCCTTTGCAGCAACCCATGTGGTTTTGGGATACCGCTCGGGCTTCAGAGGAACCATCAACATTCATTTTCCTCTCGAACCCAACACCCTCTTTCCTAGGGTTTCGGTTCAGAATCTGCTTTTTGAGGACATCGCAAAGTGTCTGATGCCCTTTCAGACTTTTATACATCCCTGTTTCAAGCAATGTCTTCAACCTAGCATATTCATCAGCAGTGGTAGTGGTATCCTCCGCAGAGGGGTTAGTAACCACATTGGTAGTTGAAGACAATGCAACAGTAGCAGCAGTTGAACATTCAGCAACAGAGGTAGTGATATCACGCTCAAGACATTTTAGACATGGTGGTTCAAATCAATCCTGGCGGAACTGATCTGTTGAGCGAAGTGACTCATTCTCTTTTGAAGATCTTCATGAGCCGCTCTCAATTTCTCAAGCTCTTGCTTCCTTTGAAGATAATCATAGGAGAGCCTTTCATGAGTAGTTGATAGCGTTTCATGACGACTTTCAAGTTCTTGGTACTTAGCATGAAGATTTTCAATGTCTTCAACTAAGGACTGAGAACGTGTCATTTCCGCGTCCAACAGGTCATCGCTTTTGTCTAACAGTTTTTGAGTATGTTCCATAGCTCTTTGTTGTTCAGTTGCAATTTTAGCAAGTGTTTTGTAGCTGGGTTTGGATTCACAATCAGAGTCATCTTCACTTGATGTTTGAAAGTAGGCATCACGTGATTTTACCTTGGCACCGCGTGCCATGAAGCAGTAGGTGGGAGCAGGGTCGTCCTTGTCATCAACTTCAGCGTTGGTGTAGAAGTCATTGTCTTCAGTGTTGAAGATGGACTTGGCAACATAGGCTGTGGATAAAGCTAGACTTGCAACACCCGGGTCGGACTCCTCTTCAGATTCCACCTCCACGTCCTCAGAAGCAGACTCCTCCTCTGAATCCATTTCCTTGCCAACAAAAGCACGAGGCTTGCCAGATGAGCTCTTCTTATGCGATGAAGACTTTGATGAAGACTTGGAAGAAGACTTTGAAGATTTCTTCTTTTTCTTGTCAATGTAATCATATTCCTTGCTCTTCTTCTTCTTCTTCTCATTGTCCCACTATGGACACTTTCGGAGATATAGTGTCCAGTTTTCTTGCACTTGTGACAGGTTCTCTTCTTGTAGTCTTGAGTGGAAGCTTCATCATTTCTTGAGCTGGATCTTGAAGACTTTCTGAAGCCTTTCTTCCTAGTGAACTTATGGAACTTCTTCACAAGCATAGCAAGTTCCTTTCCAATGTCTTCAGGATCATCAGAACCGCAGTCAGATTCTTCTTCAGATGAGGAAACAAATTTTGCCTTCAAAGCGCGAGTTCGCCATAGTTTGGACCATAGATATCTCTTTTCTCAGATAGCTGGAACTCGTGTGTTGAGCCTCTCAAGTATATCAGACGGATCGAGTGTCTTGAAGTCAGTACGTTCTTGTATCATGAGGGCAAGGGTGTCAAAAGAGCTGTAAAGTGGTCTTAGTAGTGTCTTGACGATTTCATGCTTGGTGACCTCAGTGGCGCCGAGAGCATGAAGCTCATTTGTGATGTCAGTGAGGCGATCAAACGTGAGCTGGACATTTTCATTGTCGTTTCTCTTGAAGCGGTTGAGGAGGTTGCGAAGAACACTGATTCTTTGATCTCTCTGGGTTGAGACGCCTTCGTTGACCTTGGATAGCCAGTCCCAGACTAGCTTCGACGTATCCAGAGCACTCACACGGCCATACCGTCCTTTGGTCAGATGACCACATATGATGTTCTTTGAAGTGGAGTCCAGTTGAATGAACTTCTTGACATAAGCAGGGGTGACTCCTTCACCAAATTTAGGAATGCCGTTCTTGACGACATACCAGAGGTCGACATCAGTGGCTTCAAGATGCATGCGCATCTTATTCTTCCAGTAGGGATAGTCGGTTCCATCGAACACGGGGTAAGCAGCGGAGACCTTGATTATCCCTGCAGTTGACATAGCTAAAACTCCAGGTGGTTAAACCGAATCACACAGAACAAGGGAGTACCTTGCTCTGATACCAATTGAAAGTGCTAGTTATCGACTAGAGGGGGGTGAATAGGCGATTTTTATGGAAGTCTTCAAAACACGGATGTTTCGAAGACAAACAACAGAAATGACCTAGTTGATATGCAGCGGAAGATAACTACAACAAGCAACCATAGTCAAGTATGTAATAATGTGAACGGACAAGACTAATAGTAGCTATGTAGTAAGGATCAGGATGGAAGATAGTATGAAGCCAAACAACAGTAGAAGTCAAGCAGTGAAGTCAAAGAGATAAGACATATAAGCAATGACTTCACGAAGACAAACTTAGGGTAAAGGAGGGAAGGGATAGAACCAGTCACTAGTTGAAGACACATGATTTGTTGGACCAGTTCGATTCTTTGTGACAACTTTACATCTGGTTAGGGACGCTGAGATTCAACTCGAAGACCGCGTCTTCACCTTATTCCCCTTGAGCTAAGGACACAGTCCTCGCCCAATCACCCTGGTAAGTCTTCAAGGTAGACTTCCGAACCTTCACTGCAGACGGCGTTCACGGCAATCCACAATGACTCTTGGATGCTCAAAACGCGACGCCCTAACCGGTGGAGGATTCACGATCCTCAAGTGTAATAAGTCTTCAGGTCACACAGACGGAAAACTTCAGTGATGCCTAACACTCTTTGGCTCTGGGTGTTTTGGGCTTTGTCCTCGCAAGGATTTCTCTCTCTCAAAGGCTTCGAGGTGGGTTGCTCTCAAACGACAAAAGCCGTGCACTAACTCTGAGCAGCCACCAATTTATGGTGTAGGGGTGGGCTATTTATAGCCACTAGGCAACCCGACCTGCTATGTCCGAAATGACCCTGGGTCACTAAGGAACTGACACGTGTTCCAAAGGTCAGGTTTCAAACACTCATGGCAACTTTACTTGGGCTACAAGCAAAGCTGACTCATCCAGCTCTGGATAAGTTTTGCTCTCGTTGTCTTTGCTCGAAGACATATGATTTGGGTTGAGCATCACTTCAGTCATTCTAACTATGATCACTTGGACCCCACTTAACAGTACGGTGGTTCCTACGACTCAACAAACAAGAAAAGGAAACAACGAAACAACACAGTCTTCGCGCTCCATAGTCTTCACTCAATGTCTTCTCATGTCATAGTCTTCAATGTGAATATCTTCACATACCACCATTGTCTTCAATGTCTTCATACATTTTTAGGGGTCATCTCCGGTAGGTAAACCGAATCAATGAGGGACACTACCTGGGTTATCCTGCAATTCTCACAAACGCATTAGTCCATCAACCACATTTGTCGTCAATACTCCAAAACCAACTAGGGGTGGCACTAGATGCACTTACAAGCCCGCCGTGAACCAGGTTTGTGTACATAACGTTTGCTTGGTCTACCACATATGCCATGCCGACGTTGACTGCTAGGATTTTAAGAACTTCCTCAAGGACAAAAGAGTGAAATTCGTTACTGTAGGCTTTAAGAAAGACAGAGATGTCCTGCGTCGGATAGGTCTCGTTGTAGGCCAGCCCTTCAATCTCCAGAAGGCAAGCCTGGTGTCCTCCTCTCAACCTTCAATGCTGACCCTAGCAGCAGCCATGATTGATCCTTTGTACGATAAACTGAAGAAACCTCATCACGAGTTTCATCATGCATGGGAGTTGAAGACATTAGATGAAGATCACATCCTGTACGCAGCAATGGATGCCTACCTTTGTTTAAATATCTACATGGGTTGGATGAAGAAGCAGAGCCCAGTGTGTGGTTCAAGCAAATAAGCGTCGGCGAAGAGGAAGAGGAAGAGGGACGAGGATGAAGTCGAGGACGTGGACTCGGACTCCGAGTAAGTGGCGATGTAAATCGCTCATGCTGGTTCTACTGCGGTGTCAAGCGGACTAGTTGCTTAGTTTATTTTCAAGGGTGTGTTGTCCGAGGCCCCAAAGAACTATGTTTATGTTCTTTCTCGTTATTTCAACTCTTTAGTACGTAGAGTAGTACTAGTACTATGGCTTACTACTGTTCTTCTTGCAGTTGGTACTACTGCTCGGATCTTTGTGTTCCTACTGTACTTAATACGTTCGTACTAGCAGTATAATTTGGGTCAGTCAATTTGTGAAAGAAGTTCGACGGAGCGAAGGAACAAGACGGCAGAAGAGGTGGAAGAATCCCTTCTAGCCATCCATGTTGCATCAAACGGCTCACATGAGTCGGTAGCCCAAATTGCTCCTTGATTGCAGGTGATCCACGTGGCATTCAAGGTCTCGAAGGTAGATTCCGCATCCAAGACACGGTTTGTGGGCTCGGCACATGACCGGCTTCCGCCGCGACAGCCACCATGCACGCCTCCTCCGCGCGGGCGGAGACGACAATGACATGCTAGTTCCTCCTCGCCGGCGTGCTGGAGCACGCGCTCGTCCTCCTCTTCGTATGCTGCGTGCATAGACGCGGCTCCACCAGCTGATCGCATGCATGGCAGTGCGGCGGCATGGCGAGGAGGGACTGCAGACAACGTGAGCAGGCGAGCCTTCAGCTTCATGGCACATGGATGGTGGCGACACGGCGGTGATGGGCGAGAAATTGTTGGCCAGAGCAGGCGGGCGCCGGCTTGCGCAACGGCGGCGGTGACATATTGATGAGTGCGCGTATGGGAGCTTACTTTAGTTTTATATAAGCTTGGTCAAACTTAAAAGAAAACCGTACTAGTACACGTAAACATTAGACTTAGGCAGCACTTTTGTTAAAAAAAATTGAAGTTAGTACCACAACCATGATACGGAATCCTGTGCAAGCGCGTGAACCGCGGCCGCGCGGTCGATCGAACGGTGCGTCACCGTGTCGCGCTCGAAGGACATCCACCGAACCTTTTTGTGTGTGTGAAAACAATCCTCGAATATTACTCAAGTTTTTTTCCTGGGAAAGTTCTTGACGCAGAAATATTTCCATATATTTGAATTTAGCTCCAGTTTGTGTTTATTTGGATTTGGACGTTTTAGGTGCGCCCTATTTTTTTAATACTTATTTTGTGTGTGTGACTAAGAGAGAACGTGTGTATTTGTCCATATGTGTGTTATGGCGGAAGGGCAATATGCAGACGGTGTGCGTGTGATACAGACATAGAGAGGTGTGAATGTGCAAATGATCATGCATAAGTGAGACATAGACAGATGCAGATACGTTATGTATACATGAGAGAACGGTCTTCTAGTTTACTTGTGTGTGTGTGCCTGTGTGTGTGTGTGTGTGTGTGTGTGTGAGAGAGAGAGAGAGAGAGAGAGAGAGGAGCATCCACAACACAACAACCGTCTCTCTTGATTGGGACGTTCCCTCGCACGATCGCATGCAACACATGCATCAATGCACACATTTTGACACCCTCACTCGGCCCCTGCCCACCTCAAGGCTCGCACAATCTCTTCGTGAATATCCATTTCTCTCCTTAGGTTTGTTTTCGCTCAATATCTGACACACACACACACACACGCGCGCGTGCGTGCACACACACACACACAGCACAACACACACACTCCCCCGAGCACACAATTCATCCCCATCCAAGGTTATACGGCGACCACTATCGCTTGTGCTTCTTTGCACCCCAACATGCACAACACCTCAATCTTCAAAGAGGGCATCGAGCTGATCGAAGACGGCGACCACACCGCGCTAGAGAATGCGGGGTCATTTGGAAGCAGGGTGATGTGACGACGGCTGACAGACTCCTCCCCCACCCTCTCTCTCTTGCACAAAATTACCAATCCCTCTCTCCCCGCACAAAATTGCCAATGCCTCAACCCATGAGATCCTTCCCCTCTCGTCCATGTTTTTCCAGCTCTCTCATCAAACATGTTGTCTCTTCTCCTTCCACGTATATAGAATCTGGATGCACACGCATCTCACGTATATTACATGTCTCCATCTTTCTCACAGACCTAACTTCTTCCTCTCTCTCTCTCTCTCTCTCTCTCTCTCTCTCTCTCTGTCTCGTTAGGTTTTTCTCCTACTCTCTCGTCCACATACATACAATCTTTCCCGCCCTATCTGCTGTGACACTCCAAAAATTTTCCTTTGGTTTTCTTCAAATTTTTGTTGGATTTGAAGGAGGTCACCAAAACCCTTCCAAAAATCTCTATCAAAAGCTTTTTCCCTCTGGCAAATATTTTAGTTTTGCATCTCCTTCAACTCTGGTGTTTGGTTTTTAAATTTTTCCTCTGATTGCTCTCTCCTCAAGGATTCAAGAATTTTTTTTTGAAGTTTATTTTCCTTTCAAAAAGAAACTCTAGGAGTTTTTCATCCTCTCCCACATTTGAGATCATTTATGATTTGGCCATACACCACATGGTAAAATATTCCCAAATATATCTCCTTCCACTTTGGGAAATCCAAACACTCTATCTCTACTAGTTCAACTCTCTTCTGAATTTTTATTTCAATTAATTCTCTCCCAAATCTTTTTCTGTCTATTATTTTGAGCCTAGGTAATTTGCAAAGCAAGTACCTTAATGCATTTGAATTTTGACCTCAAACCAACTCCCTTGGATAGTCCTTGGTACCCACAACCTAGAACTATCAAGATCCACTCCTCTTACATTCAAAAATTTCAAATTATAGTCCCTGCAAGTTTGGACCAGATTTGCTAAATTTGGTGAAATTCATATCTTCATTACTCCAAAAATTCCACAAATATTCAGGCAGCCCCTAGATGCAATGAGAGGCCCCTCCACCAAAAACCAGCCCAAGGAAAAATCCCTACATGCCTAGATCATTACGGCGAACACCTTGCATGCACTAGTACTTGTTCACTTTCGAAGATTGAAGTTCAGTGTCGATCTCCGTCGGTAACTTCACTCACGAGTCCACAGTGCCCTTGGCACGTTGCTCGCAGCCTATCCCTCTTGTCCGGAGCTTCACACGAGCGCTTGGCGCGTTCCTGGCGTCGGTGGCGCCCTGGCCCGCCTGCGCCGGCGTGCTTTGCGGCGGCTGCACCACCGTAACGGACGACAGGGGGCAAAACTGCGGCGCAACACCGTTCGGCGCCGCCCAAGCGTCCTGGTGGCTCCGCTTGGCCACCTCCTTGCTTGCGCACGCATGGGGCACCATCGCCGTGGCTTGGCACGCGCAGAGCGCGCTCTCTGCCGCCGACGGGCCGTGCGGCCGTTCCGTCGAGGGCAGACCGTAACCAGCCCTCCCGTGCTGAGTTGGACACGGGAACGGCTCCAATACTCCTCCTAGGCGATGCTCAAGCTCCTAAGCCGACCGTCCAGCCACAGCCGTAATGGCAAACTGGGCCGGCTATATATATTACCCGAGCTTGCTCTCGCCTCCATACGACTCCACCACCTCACCAGACCCCGCCTAGCCACTGGAGGGGCCTCGAGGGGCCTTTCTTCCTCGACTCGGACCACCTCCGTCCGCCTCGGGCTCCGGCATTGTTCTCTCCGGTGAGAACTCCTCCGCCGCCCTACTTTCGCCCGTAGCCTCGTACCACCTCTAGTAGGATAACCCCCACCTCAATTTTGGCCCCGCAGCTCTCTCCGGCGAGATCCACGACCGTCCGAACCGTCGTCACGGAGCAAGGGCCGCCGTCGACGTGGTGCTCGCCGACGACCTCTGCCACCACCCACAGGCGCGGAAGGGCGCACTGATCACGAAGGTACACCCCGATCACCATACCTCGCCGTGGATCGCCGCCGGCGACCACCGCACCTCTCGGCACCGTCGCGCTCTGTTTTCCCTCGTTTGAAAATTCAAACCTGACGGGTGGAGCCCGCCTGTCAGTTTCTCAGCCGTTTCTTTTAAACGAAACGTTATCTAGACTTTTCCGCAGAACCCCTGGAAACTTTCTGTTTCATTACAGATGGGTCCTTGGACCAAAACTCTTATAACTTTTAATTAGAAAAGTATTTTTGATTGATTCTTTTTCTTTCCTCTTTAAAATTTTGTCTAGTTTTTTATCAGATTTATTTGAAAAATATATGGAGTAATTTTTGTGCACCTCACGGTATTTACGTTAGCGCGTATGTTTTCTTTATACCGTATATACCGAAGGAGGTGACGGGACATAAACTTCACCGAGCTAGGCTCCGACTACTACGAACCAGGCAAGCATGTTTGAACTTTTTATATGATGAGTGTTCTAGCAGGTTTGCATTAAGTAGTTTCATGGCATGGTTGTGAGCATACCGATGAATGTTATTTTTCATGCAAAGTTGAGGCAAGTGAGTTCGATAATCCATACGTGTTGGATGTGAATGTGCACGGCCATGTGTTGGATGAGGATGGATAAGATGGCATTGTTGTATCATGCCAGTCTTATGCCATACTATTTGACTTCAGTGTCAACCCGTATCAGTTCTTTTCCCATCCATTTCCTTTCCCGTACTACCACATGTTTTCCGCAAGGGATATGGCTTAGTAAGTAGCAAACCGCTTTCCTGGTACACACCAAATGGAGAGGCCGTGATGATGGTTCCATGGCCGTGGATTAAAGCCAGTCATCCGGTCAGGGGGCATGGGTGTTTCCGGTTGGGACCGAGAGGGGGGCACCCCTTCGAGCGCGCGAATATAAATTTGATCCCATGCTATTTGAGATTGTGATCTCCCCGTCTCAAAGTTTTTCTTGGATGACGTCTGGGGTGATTCCTGGCATCGTGAGGTAGGATGGGTGTGTACTGGTTAGCTGTGTTTCTTCCGAAATACCATAAATGGAACTAGTCCCTCGGGACTACAGAAATCCGTTGGCTGTGGGTAATTTTAGTACAAACTCTGCAGAGTCATAAATCCTCGAATCATCTTATCCATGTCCAAGTTCTGTATTATCATATCCTGACAAGTGTCAGTTTTGGTGACAGATACTCCGGTGTATCACAAGAGTACTAAGTCCGGTTAAATGTTTATTCCTGTGGATGGACTAATCCGTTTAAATTCATGTGTTGAATATTTATTATGAGTACTATATCTTTGTGATGAAAGCCCTTTCTGTGATGTCGCTCAGACGTCCGACTGCGGCATTGCCATCACTTATTTTTCTTATAAGCCCTTTCTGTGATGTCGCTCAGACGTCCATTGCAGCCTTAGCGTGCATTTTATTTCAATATAAGCCCTTTATGAGGTGTCGCCAGACGCCTCGGTATGTAGCAATATCTTGCTTATTTATTCACCTTTCGAGGCGTCGCTTCAGACACCCGATCGTTTTTAAGTTTGCCTCCTTGGGTTTTCGAGCGGACTACCGCCGACTCCCATTTTAATTATTTTCCTATACTGCTTTAATTGAGCATTGTTAAGATTAACTATGTCGCATTCATGCTTCCATTTGTTGTCTCTTTTGTCCGAACTGTCTTGCGTAGTACTTTCATAGTACTCACCGGCTTGTTGATTTGGCCGATCTTGACGTGAAAGCGATCTCTTGGATGAAGAGTTCGATAGCGAGTCCGGCGCCTAGAGGAATCGGTCGGTCTCGTGCGACCCTCGGATTAGTCCTTGTAAATATCCGCTTCCGCTACCCAAATAAATTCATCGAGCCTCACCTCAACGCCGATGAGCAGCAATCTTGATGAGACTTATTAACCACCCCACTGTGTTATTCCACCAACCACGCATACTCCATGTCAGGATGCAGTTCCTGCGAGGAGGGAAGTATGGTCAACCTCGAGATCATGTTTCCAAAATGAGGCTGGATTACACACAAGGTGCCAGTTCCCTAATGATGCTGGATTAGACACAAGGTGCAAATTCCCGGATGATGCTGGATTACACACAAGCCAGGTGGAGTAAATCGATTGTTCGTGTCCTCGTGGCATTAGTAAAGGCTCAAAGAAAGCATGCAACAGCCCTTGAGAATGTAGCTGAGTTCCTGAAGAAGCGAAAAGAGCAATCAGATGCTCTCTTCACCCAAGCCAAAGAAGAGATGGAAGAAGCCAGAAATAAGCTAGCGAGGCCTTGAGCAGGCTAAGCGTCTCCTGCTATCTAAAATTGTTGTCAATACAAAATTTCCTTCATAATAGCTAGGTTCAAATGTTTATCCAGTCGGCATGCTGTTGTGATGTACGTGCATCTCTTGATGTGGCACAAAATGTTTTTTTGTCATGTAATAACAGCAATTACTTTCCAAACAATAGCAGAATGAAGCATTGGACATGCTATAGTTCACGCGCAAGCCCGACATTCCAAGTTCAACTTCCACATCAAACTCATGTTCACTGATATCTGCCCATTCATACATAATGTCCAAAACCATGATTCACTTCAAAGCCAAAAAAAATGTGAGGAGAGTTATAAATAAAGAAAAACCTTTACTAGTTCATCCTACCAGTGCGAGCACAACAAGTCAAGACCATGCGTGAATTAATTACTCCCTCCGTCCCATAATATAAGACGCTTTTTGACACTAGTATAGTGTCAAAAAACGTCTTACATTATGAGACGGAAGCAGTATATTTTAGTCATGTTTTCTGTTCTAAAATGCTTGCCGGCTCGCGGAAGGACGTGTTGCCGGCACACGCACGGATTCAATAAAGGCAGGCGGGGCAGTCTTAAGCTGGTTGCACATGGCGAGGAGGCATGCTCAGCCGAACTGCGGTGATGACCCTCTTGGCCGGCCTTGATTCAATGCCTGCGCTATGAGAGGTCGCGTCTGTGTCGAGCAATCACTCCCTCCAGTCCTTTTTTGTTTGGGTATAATAAAATCTCGTTTTCCATTCACATTTTACAAGTAAAATTCATGGACAAACTTTGACCCAAAGTACGATGGGGACTAGTAAACCAGAATGGAGGTAGTAGTTTTTAATCAAAGAAGGGTTTCCCCATACGATTCGAAAACTTGACATCTAAATCTAAACCATAGTATTTTCCCTAGAACTACCAGGTTCAACATCTCGCAACATAAACCCATACAACCATACGCCAAGGAGGTACGTAGTACCATGAATTCCATTTTCGCTCCATACCAATCGTTCTAACAACTACTTACTACTTATAACGTGCCATTGAAAATCAGAACTCTTAACGCCGCTAAAAAAAATATTTTAAACGTGGCTACTCGATCTGTGGCAACTGGCGAGCCACCGCGCTCCAAGTCGTTCACCTGTGGTCCCGACCATCAACTCCTACAAAGGTGCTCCACCACGTACCCGGTACCCGCGAATACAGCAATCGTGCGCCTAGAGTTTTAGGGTCTATTTGTTAACATCGCCTTTACATAACACTCATGTGTGCAAGACAGCGAGAGGCCGACCGTGTGCGTGCGCCTCTTCTCTTCGTATATGTACTCCACCGTTTGTCTGGTGTCCAAAAAATTATAATAACTACTAGCAATGTGCCAATGTGTTGCCACACGATCAAAGTAGATTAATACATATTCACCGATATGATAGGAAAAAAAATCTAGTTTTGAAATACGTATATCACTAAAAATATGTTATGTTTCACTCAAAATATATTCCTTTGGCGGTTTTGATGAGATAAGGGAGGAATGTTGTTGGTTTCAAGATTCGAGAAGTGGTATATGTCTAATTTCTACTCTTACTTGCAAGATGCCCGTGCAATGCACGGAACATCAAGATCTTGTGGGAGAAAAGGATGAACGAGGGAAGGCCTTATCTGCAAATGTGGTGAAGAGTGCGGGTAAATTGCCATATTTTCCTTCCTATCCGTCAGATATAAATCGGACGACCTACATTGCAGGATGGCAGGCCCACCATCATCACCAACTCTATTTTTTATCCCTGCTCTTATAAAACGCATTGTCGGTGATGATCGTGTGCCTGCCATCCTGCAATATAGGCCGTCCGATCTATATCTGACGGATAGGAAGGAAACTATGGCAATTTTGCAAAAAGATGCCCACACCCCTCTCCACATTTGCAAATAAGGCATTCCCTCATTCATCCTTTTCCCCCACAAGATAAACTACTCATACAAATGCATCTTGATGCTCCGTGCAACGCATGGGCATTTTGCTAGTTGTTGCAAAAAACCCATGTGTGTGTGAGAGAGAGGGAGAGTGGAGGAGGACGGAGTGCATGTGTGACAAAGACAAGTAGTGTGTGTGCGATAGGTATCAGCTTAAATGAGGTGATAGTGTGTGTGTGCACGATCGAGAGGGCGTGTCTCAAGAAGGGAAGAAAAAGCTACATAGATACAAGGAGCGGGAGAGAGACATGTGTGCAATGGTGGAAGCACGAGTGTGCGGGTGTATAAACCTATCTAGAGGCTAGCAGGTCGATAAATGTTTGTGAGAGAAATCACGAGTCGGGGTGCGAAAGCGAGAGTTTTGTGTGTGTGAGAGAGACGGTAGTCGGGAAGGGGAGTGGAAGCAGGAGTTGTGTGTGTGTGTCTGTGAGAGAGAGAGAGAGAGGAGACGGTAGTCAGGGTTGTCTAATCGGTAAACAAATGAATAATGTCAGTCTAGGATGGAGACGAAAAGGAGACAGCAATAAATGTTGTGTCTACAGGAGAGAGAGAGAGAGAGAGAGTAATTTTAGTGGTATGATTCATATGTAGAAACAAATAGGGTGTGTGAGAGAATCCCATAGAGAGAAAGACAAAGTGAAAGACGAGTGGAGACTGTGTGTGTGGCGGTGAAAAAGAAAGCTTAGGTACCGAGTGATACCAGAGAACAGTAGAGACATGAGAGATAATGAAAACCCTGTAATGTATAATGATAGGGAGTGTGACACTTCTCAAGGGAGACGTCGAGAGACCATGTTTGCAAGGATAGGAGAAACATGAAGTGAGCGTGCGGGTGAGCTGGAGAAAAGAGAGTGATAGCTACCTGAAGGAGCATGCGAGATGGGCGTGAAAGGAGTGAACAAAAAAGGGATTCAAATATTTGAATTAGTGATGATGATACATGTAATCCATACTCGAACCAAAATTGATCTATCAAACATGCATACTCATATGAATTCACGCACATCTATGTTATTTAATATGTAGATATTATGATCCATACATTTTAGTAGAACATAATTTGGTTAATTTTTTTTGAATTCAACCTTAAGATTTCGAGATCGTTGTATTTGTAAATCATATTATACATACAAAGGAGCAGAATTCTTTGTTGTGCTTTTGAAAGTATATATAAAAAAATTGATGTATATAGAATGTAATTCCAATTGAAAATGGATCCCGCCTGGAAAAAATAGTAGAATACAAACGGGATTCGAATTGAGTTGGCACGGTAAACGTGCGCTGTGCAAAATTTGAACGAAGCGGGGAAATCGCAATAACCCCGCCCGAAACCAAAATCGGCGAGATGGAAATCACTACTGCCTATCCCTGCCATGCAAAGCCTATCTGCTGGATTTTTATAGGTTTCGATAGGGGTAGGTATGTAATTTCACCCAAACATGACGTAACCGCCTCTCACCCGGATTCATACACGGTGGGCGCCAAAACACAGTGTGCCCTCGGCCGAAATCGACTCCCTCCCCGATTCATTTTCATACACGGTGGGCGCCAGAAACAAACTCTCGTCGGCAAATATTCGGTGTATGCGAGATTACCGTCCTATCCCCAACCGACTAATGTTGCTGTGATATAGTAGAAATTTGAAACGGGGGCTAAGTTTGTAAATTCCCTCGCATTTGAGATAAGCGCGCCCTGAATACATGGTTCCCCCCCCCTCCTTCCTCTTTACCTCCCTTTTCCCCATTCATACTCCGTGGGCGCCAAAACAGCCTCTCCATCCCACCCTCCTCCGTCCGTCGCCGTCCGCCACCCCATCCACCGCCATCCTCCTCCACCACGGAGTTGATACCCCGACGCCGTCGTCCATTACAAGAGATCGACCTCTCTCATCCACGCCTTCGGACCGGGATCCTTGCATCCCGTCCTCTCGCTTCATCCCCGTCGTCCACCTTGCCGGGCGCCGCTCTCTGACCGTCTCATCCACAGCGCCCGCTGCCACCATCTACCCTCCTAGATCTGCTTCCACGCTGGCCGACACCATCACTACCACAGCTCGTCAAATTCTCAAAGACATGCGTGCAGCGCCCGCACTGCAGGCGGTACTCTTCGTATCTTCTCAACTTATTTATCGCAGCAAGAAAATAGATCGCCTTTGCTTTACTCGATTTCTTGTCTTGGTTGCGAAGTTGCCTTTGTCCAGCTTGCACCTTCAGATCCGCCATGGCACGCTCAACACTATACTCCCAATGCTTAAGGTTTTCCCCTTTTATATTCCACACTAGTTAAATCACAGTAGACTAAATTTCAAAATTGGGTCAGTCGATTTTTGAGAGCTCGCCGGAGTTCGCCGGTGCGATCCAAGGGGCTCGGGTGGTTGTGGGGCCTCGCCGAACGAAGAAAACTCGACACGGGTGGGGGGTGGGGGTGGCGGAGGAACACAGACGATGGGGGCCGGTGGTCCGACCGGCGGCCTGTGCGGTGTTCTCTATGGGAAGAATTAAGAGACAAGGAAGAAGAAGGGTTAGGAGACGTGAGGATCTTCATCCAACACTTTGAAATGGTCGAGAGACAGCTGGGAGTTGCATTCTTAATGCGCTCTGGTTAGCCTTGTGTGGGCACTGCGCAACCAACATTTTATTATCCAAAATCTGCTTGCTCTTGTTTACCATGTTCCTCTTCCGTTCTTCTTTAATATGTACTCTCTCTGTTCCTAAATACAAGTCTTTGTATAGACTCCACCATGGACTACATATGGAGCAAAATGAGTGAATCTACACTCTAAAATGTATCTGGATACATCTGTATGTGATCCATAGTGGAAATCTCTGCCAAGACTTATATTTTGGGATGGAGGGAGTATGCTAGTAGTACAGTATGTTCCTTGAACTGAAGATGAGCAGGCACATTTGCAGTGTAGAGGTCTATACGGTCGGTTGTGATGGACACTTTGAGCCTCTTTGATTCGTAGGATCTTGTAAACATAGGAATAGGATTTGTAGTGGCCTGCCCACTTGAATCCTATAAGAATAGCAAGGAAATGCACAGAGCTATGTCGCCTTTGAGAGTTACATCGATATTGTGACCGCACCTTCACTTGAAGAGAGCTGGTATCTGAAGCCTTTCTAGCCGTATCGGCAATACTAGCATATATATTCCAGCAAGTTCCACTTTGCTGATTTTACTCTGATGCTTAAGGTTTTCCCATGATATCTACACTATGATCTGTGTAGCTGCTTTGTGTCGCACTAGCAGCAGTCCACTCTTGAAGCTAAACACTGCAATGACTTACTAAATTGGCACCAAGGCATTGAGTGCCATTCTGGATGCAATGAAACTCATACGCTCCCCACCTGTTGACTCTTGTTCAGAATATGATCCTAATGATTATTCTAACCTCGAGGAGCCAAAGGAAGATGGCCTGTCCTTTTCACCCATCAAGATGCATGTTCTAATTTGGCAATGTTTTATTGATTGCGGGTATCTTGAATATGTTGTCTTGCATTTCTTCTATTTTGTTGCACCGCCATCTGCTTAGTTTACTCATCATATATGTCGAGATGCCATGCCCATCCATTATCAATACATATTCCATCTGTCATCATACCATGTTTTTTTCACTCAAATGCTGTCCGTGTGCATCAGACATCAAAAAGGAAGAGGGTGATTGCGAACACGAAGGAGCACCAAAGAAAGTCCTTGAAAAACATGGTGGTCTTTGGAGAAATCAGAATGACACCCACTTATATTGGCTGTACAACCAGGTGACACAAAACGTAGGACCGACTCCAACAATTTGTACCCATACTTCACTGCCACACCACTAGCCCCACCACACAGGACCTGCACTCCAGCAAAAGGTATACCGATTTCATTTGCCATAGCACCACTGTACCACGTAAAAATCCCACTCCAAAGAAAAAGTACAAAGCAAGTCCACCGGCCGAAGACCTATCCCAACTGCAGAGGCGGCCAATTCCTGCAGATTGGAACCCCATTCCATTTATTCCCAGTTTAAAAGACAATGCTTTCAATGTTGTTAGGGACTACGTGCATATATTCCCATCATGGGAAGATTATTGTGAAGACAAACACCATTTTCACATCTTCCTGTCCAACTTACGTGTAAGTGCTATTATTCATGGTTATTATTTTCCTGTTTTCTGCTGATTGAACACATCAATGATTTACATTAAATTGTTATAACTAGGCGAGGGTCAATCTGGATAGTCATGACGAGCAAATCTTGCTTGTGCTTTTCAAGGAAGCATTGCAGCAGTATTGGTGTTACCTGAGGAAATCACGCTTTGGTGGCAAGTCTATAAACGAATTTCCGGTGAAGTCTCTTGTGCTAAATTTAGAAGACATTGAATGGAAAAACCTTGTCATGCACTGTTCTCGTTCCCAGGATGAGGTACTGTCTGTGAAATCACATGACAATTTGAACTACTACTTTTCCGCATGTGCCTTACGGATCTTTTTTGCAGGAAATCTGCTCGAAGAAGAATTCCGGTTTGAAAAGAACGACAGGATATCGCAAATATGCTGCCCGCTGCTTTGCTCTTGTTAGTACCTATTGTCCTGTATCACTGTACTTGCATACATACCTGGTTCATTATGTGACAGCAGTATGCATGATAGCTTGCTTATCAATTGTTCGCTCCAAATTATCTGATCTGTATGAATGGTTACATTAGTGTAGAATATATCCAATGCCAATGTTTTTTTAGCTCTGCATTGTTCTTGTAAGTACATGTTGTCCTTTATAAGTGTACTTATAATGACAGGTAGTTATTCATGTACCATCACTCTGCAGCTTATTTTCCTTTGCCCTCCATTTTCTACACATCAGATCTATATTTACTCTAACCATAAGGTTGGTACTGAAGAAGCTTAGTTGTGCATTGCTCTTGGCTGTACCTTTTGCCTGTATCGCTGCACTTACATTTATAGCTACTTGGTTATGTAGCATCACTCTTCATCTTATCTTAAATATTCTCCATTTTTCGTATATTATCACATCTATATTTACTCTTAACAAAATGTAGAATAAAGGCAATGCCTTCGAAGAAGATTATGTGGTAAACTTCTTGAATTGCCCCCCCCCCCATCAGCATGGACAAGGCCTTTATAGAGCCTCTCTTCACCAATAATGTAAGTTTGTCCATCTCAAGCCTTCAAACTTTGTTGTATATATTTGGTTAGGCATGACTGCAACAACTATTTATTTTTGGTGTTTGCATCAAATTGCTTATTTAAAGTTTATTATGTAGTTCATAAACAAAAGTTTGTCCTTCCTCAATTTAAGTTGTCAGTTGTACAATCAAGTTCCTTCTTCATACCATGTAAATTAAACTATACAGAGCAAGTGATCTTCTTTTGCACTGCATGTATGCTTCTGTTCTTCATCCGTAATCCAGTGGTGTGGTAAACCTACCCACTACAGAACAATGCCATATTCTGCAATGTCTTAACTATGAACAATGTCATATCATTCTACTATTATTTAAACCATCTCTTTATTTGCCAATTTGAAATGGTATAAATTGACAACACACTAACCATTGATACTTATGAGTTCTTGATCTGTAATCCAGTGTTGTCGTGAAGCTGCCAACTCCTTCACAATGTCATTTCCTGCCATGTCTTGACCTGAACAATACCATATTGTGTTAATGCAATTTTAAACGGTGTCACTTTATTCGTCAGTAAGAAATGTGATGAATTGTCAGCACTGGTACTTTTACGTGCAAAACCTTTCATCTGTCTGCTTGTTTATCTTTCAGAGTGAGGAATATATAAGTGTTGAACAAGCGCGGTCTCATCATCTTGCTTTCACCGCTATGCTGCAGCTGACTCCCAAAGAGGCTAACCTTTCTTGAACTCTATTGAAGTCTTTGTCGGTTTTGTATATTATTTTGTCGGCGAGTTTATTTGCGCTGGTGGCAATCTTTGATGCCCAGTGTATGTAAACTGTTGTCTGCTTTATCTTTATTATCATAGTGGCGAACTTTTATGACCACTGGATGTAATATGTCGTAAATTCCTTATTGTATAGTCTAGGTTTTTCTTATTCACAATGCTACGCTTATTTTCTGTATATATATCCTGTCTTCGCGGTAAACCGGCCAAACCGTAAAATTACGGTACATAATCGGGCCGTCATGCAATCACGATGTAGGTTGGGCCTGAAACGTGCCGAACAGCTCACGGGCCGGCAGCAGCCCGAAATGAACCCCGGCCCATGATTGTGCGAATCAAATCACGGGCTTTTAATAGGCCAAAATTGTCTCGGTCCTTGTTTGGCCCAATCAGATATCGGCTGCGAGCAGGCCGGATGCAAATCGGGTCGTAGTTAGGCCCAACTATATGACGGGCTTTTAACAGCCGAAATTAATATAGGGCCGAAATGTTAAACGGGCCCTTAACAGGCCAAAACTAATATCAGGTCGAATTATCGAGTGGGCCTTTAGCAAGTGGGCCCAAAAGCATAGTGTCCGGTTGTCGGGCCGAATTTGATATGGGCCATAATTGATCCCAAAGCCTCTTAAAGGGCGGACTGATCCGGGCCGTAATTTGGCCCGTAACGTGGTAGGCTTATAACGGGCGGATCTCATATGGGCCACTTTAGGCTCGAACGTGGCAGGCCATTAATGGACCGGATCGAGATATGGGCGGCATTTGGCCCAAAACATGGCAGCCAGTTAATGGACTGGCCTACTAGGGTCCTCAAAATCTTGTGGGCCTACAGCTGGGCCGGCCCATTAATGTCGGGGAAATCTCGTGGGCCTTTAGCTGGGCCGGCGCATTATGATCTGCAAGAATCTTGTGGGCCTTTACCTGGGCCGGGCCATTATAGCACACAAAAATCTTGTGGGCCTTTAGCTGGGCCGACCCATTATGGCCCGCAAAATCTTGTGGGCATTTACCTGGGCCAGCCCATTATGGCCCGCAAAATCTCGTGGGCCTTTAGCTGGGCCGGCCCATTATGGTCCGCAAAATCTTGTGAGCCTTTAGCTGGGCCGGCCCATTATTGTCCGCAAAACTTGTGGGCCTTTAATTGGGTCGGCCCAATTAAACTTGTTGGGCCGTGCCACGTCTCGACGTATCATAGGCGCCTTCTGTCCAATGAGTGGATGACATCTGTCCTAGCGGTGAGCCAACACGTGTTTCCTCCAGCCAATGATGATTTTACACGTGGAAAATCCCCATTGGTCGGGGCTGTTAACGGGTTATCGGATCCAAAACCAGACCCGATAGCTTAACGGCGTTCTGTTACGGTGGATGCCACGTGTCGGTCACCCTTGACGAAAGCACTTCTGTGACGCGCGATTTATCGTCATGGAAGTGGACACTTCCGTGATGATAATTTTCGTAATGTCATGGAACACTTCTACGACAGCACAGGTATGACTATCTTGATTCTGTCATAAATTTGTCATGGATGTACATGCATGACAAAAAACGCGACCTACTGTGACAAACACGTATCATCACGGAAGTGTATTTTTTTGTAGTGCAAGCAAGCAAAAAAAACAAGCCCGTCGAAGCCCACAGAAAGTTGCACCAATCTTGATGTCAAAACGGACGGTCGAAGAATCAAGACGGTTCCACCATTTCCCTCTCTCCCTCCACTACTTTCTTGCTTTTGCGTTCGCACCGAAAATCTCGAACACTTCACCAGTTCCCCTCTTTTGAACACCCTCCTCTCTCCTTCTGCCCCCATTGTCCAATCCAGCAGACGAACCAAAAATCCAAATAGGGTTCGCCTCACCCACCAACCTCCATCCACTTCGAGATACATACAGTCGGTGTGTGCCCACGAAAGCACCAAAAACCTCTCCCGGCGGCGGCGACGACTGACAGCGATGACCCATGCTCGCGGCGGAGGTACCAACAGAGAGCAAGGACAAAAACTAGCCGATGGATGCGACGAATCCCTCAAAAGCAGTCGAAGGTAAAAACTGTTAATCCATTACATTCCATTACCACAGGTCGATCAAAGCGATTTTCCCCTTTTTGATGGACATGAACCCTAACCGCCACACAAAACCGTGTTTCCAAAAAGTCTGTTTAGACTTTTCTAACAAAATCGAAATAAGGTAGGCACGCGTGCAATAGGATGCAACCCCTTCCGGCCACAGAAATTTGCTCGCAAAATATTTGCCTAAAACATACTGTGCATGCCAGAACTATCTAGGACACCACTCTAGATTCAAACCATGAGAGCATCCTTAAATTCAAAACCTGGTATTTACAGGAGATTCTATATATCCGTTGATTGTATCTGTTTCAAATTATGTGCCTCTCTCATGTTAAAATCCGTGCTCCAATAATAGATCTAGTTGTGTGCTTATAGCGTGAAACAACGTGTGCCTCTCCGACAATGCCGTTTTTTTGTCCACAGGATGCATCTCCTCTTTTTGCTGTGAAATTCAATTATGCTTCTACTGCTGCTAACACCTGGGCATTTTTATGCAGCAAGGACTGGTAATAAGAAAAACAGAGTACCTGCGGAACAGTTTGCCGTGCAGCAAGGTACTACAAAAGGCTCACACAATCCATATAACAAAAACTATGTAGCAGCAGCAATAAGTTAACCACTTATGTCCACACAACCCTGGGAATTTACACTTCGATGATATTTTGCACACATTATGTATATTATTATTCATTCCAGAACCATTTATCTTATCCTCTGAACCTTACAATTATTGTTACATTTTGTAGAATATCATTTGTAGTGTATTTTTACCTATAAAAAAAGACTTCCCCTCGCTGATATGGACTAGACAGCAGCCATACTGCTAACACCTGACCCTAATTTCTATCACTGATTGACCAAACGAAGAAATCAATGGATTGATCGCCTTTTTTGGTCAGGAAATGAAAGAAAAGGGCTATCTTATGAATCTATGTAGATTAAGTTTCAGATTCTTTTTGTGCAGTCATGGAAGACATAGTTTTAAAACTATATACCATTTATTTCGGTGTTACTACATAATCCTTTTGTTACATAATCATCGTGCAGGTGACGGAGGAGGAGATATTAAAACGATTTTGTCTGAACTTAATAGTGCATTTCCAGAACAACTAGGCATCTCTCCTGACCCGTCAGAAAAAAGAACGAAGCAGAACATGGACAACGAAGCACCCAAGCAAGTGCCAGCACTAGCTTCCAACAGGGAAGGCAACAAAAAGCAAGTGACTAGCAGCTGAAAAGAGAGGCATTTAGAAACCAAGACTTTCGTTCCTCCTAGAGAAAAAAGACAAAAGAGAAATGACAAAACTCAACTCATCAGCAATGGTGCTACCTTGCAGCAGTAGCCAAGTACTATAATGGTGCTCCCGCCAGCAGTTACAAGCATCGAGAATGAACTAACTAAAGCCAAGAAGAAAAACAAAAGTCAACGGTTTGAACAAGACAAGGATGATGCCGGCAAAGAGTCAGAGTGTGATGCTGCCGACGACGATGATGGCACAAAACATGATGATGATCTCATTCGTACAGAGGGCGATGACGCCATAGGGGACAACGGTAGCGCCGCAGAGGACATCAACGATGATGTAAAACACATTTTCTCTACAAATTTTTGCTACCGCTTTTCACCCATGAAAACCAAATCATCCTCTATAACAAAACCCTCTTTTTCTCAACAGGTAAAACCAAACTGGAAGCGCACAAAGAGGAGAAAAACAAGTGGAAAAGAATTGGCAGCACCAACGGATGATGAACAGGAGGCAACAACAAATAAGGAGAAATGCCAAATCAAGGCAGGAGCAGCATTTGATCAGGTTAATAGAGCATGGAAATTACTTGAAGAACGTTGCAGGCAAGATGTTAGGACAGCCGGGTTTGGAAGCATAGAGAAATGCCAAATAAAGCGCTCCATTTTACAGCACACATCTACGACAACTTGGACACAGAAAGCATGACAATAACGTTCGGTGCAGCTGATCAGCAGAAAGAAATCAAGATAACAAAGGAAGGCATCCACAAGGTGTTTGGATACCCAAACGGTACGCAAAAGTCAGCACCAAGGCAACAGATTTTCACCGATACAATGAGCGACCTGGTCACAGAACTTCGCCTCGGCAAAATGGAATTCCACCACAAAGATTTGTTTAAAGAACTAGAAAAATTGGTGAAAGTAGATGATGAACAATCAAATAGGAAATCTGTTAAACTATTTCTCCTTATTTTTTTCCACAACATTGTCTGTGGAACAACCTCCCCTGTCTTCACCTAACAAGCCATAATGGTCAAGGACATGGACTATCCAGAAATGGAAAAGATGGATTTCTGCGAGGTAATCGTCGAAAGTATTAAGGAAGGAGCCAAGAAATGGCAGAAGCACATGATGTTGCCTCGGGAAGAAAAGAACAAAAAGCATCTCAATGGTTTGCCACAGGGACCAGTAATAATGTACCTCGACTCCCTGCTGCTGCCAACCGGCACAAAAGAAATGCGGAAGATTGCCAAGACAATGGACAAGACATCATTACCGCGAGCAAACCACCTCAAAGAGAGTGGCCTAAAGAAAATAGCTAGAGCAGACATGAAAAGGGATGGAAAAGCACAACCAGATGACTATGAAATTTGGCAAGATAAAGGTATAGCCCTATTGAATATATATATATATATATATATATATATATATATATATATATATATATATATATATATGCATTATCCCTTATAAAAACGGTTTCCAGTCTAACCAATTCCATTCTGCCGAAACAATGCAGACATGGAAAGGAACTGCAGAGAGGATCTTTTATGCCAGCACAGCAACACCTTCGTATTCAATACAAATGATATCAGCACAACAACAGGAGCACCAGCAGATGACAAAACTGCTACCACCTCCAACCAAGTGCCAGGACGAAGCACATGACAACACGAGTGGAAGCAAGGAACCTGTCACAGGCAGCAGCACAGGATCATATGAAATATTCGGAAGGATAGAAGAAATGTTGAAGAAATGTTGAAACAAGTACTTGAACAAACAAAACAGATACCCGGAATAACGACCAGGGCTGGACACCAATGCAGAGAACAAGAGGAGAAATTAGATGAAAAAATGAAGAACTTAGTGGTGCAAGAAACAATGGCCCTGATGGATTCTCTCGAACAACTTAGAGAATTTCAGGACATAGTTTGCAGAGTGAGCTTACTAGAAGAGACGACGCTGAAGTTGCAGGATCGAGCAGATGCAGGAGCCACAACTGCACTTGTACATGGCAACCACATGAAAGAAGTCGTAGCCGCAGGAGAACCAGGGGGAGGAGTAAAAGAAAGAAAGAAGAACAAGATCAACAAAACAAACATGAAGGGAGGAAAAGAATAACAAAATCAAGAACACAGACCTCGAGAATTAGCTAGAGGGAGACAAAAGAACAGAACAAGGTGCAAAAAGAGCAAAGCAAGGAGCACGTATCAACCAACACAGCAAGTGCCAAAGGACAGCAAGAACAAGGTAGAAAAGTAGCTGCAGAAGCAGAGAATCAAGATGAGAAACAGGTAAATGAGAACAAATACATCATCCATGTGACTGAAAAGCGATGCTGTCAAACTTGAACTTTAAAAATATGTCTTCGATTATGTCAGGGACACGGCAATAGAACGCCACCGAAACATAAAGGCCAACATCAGCATGTCGTCAAGAACACCGAGCAAGAGGATGGAAGCAATAGAACAAGCAACCCAACAACAGATAATGCTCCCTCAAGAGCGTCAACAGGAGCAGTACAAGAGACGAACATGATCGGAGGCAGCAAAGACGTGAGTATAAAAAATCAATATCTTCTTTCTAATAAGTCTCTTCTTTCTAAACTAGAAACAGTTTTGAATTAACTGACAAATCTGCAACAAAATATACACTCAGCCGGACAAGTATCATATCGACGGTCCCGCAAACAAGGCACGGACTGATCTAGTATCGGCCGTTAACACCATGGCAGAAAAACAAAAAGAAAACAACAAAGAAGACGTAAAACTTCCAAACCCACTTTGCCCAATACCGTCAACTCATATTGTTTCATCTATCAGGTATTACAAGCACGGCAAAGGGAAGAGGATGCCCATGCAAAATAGAAAGTTGATAGAGAAGAGCTTTTCAGCACAAGAGCATTCCAGATGACCGATACAGGGGAGAAAGCCTCAGACTCCACCTGGTGACACACCCAAGGCTGGTATACAAAGCAAAGAAAAAGTGGACACACAAACGAATATCCCAACCACCGGCGCAAAGGTAAAATTCAACAAGAACCATTTTTCTAAAATTTATAAGAAATGTACTGCCTAGTACAACCTGTCACAGTAATACAAGAATTACAAGCAATAAATCATGCTTTTCCTTTTTCATGAAACGCAGGAAACAAACGAGGACGGTCATGCCAAAGAACAGCAAGGAGTACAAACGAAACAAACCAAAAAACAAGGGCAAATGGTGACTCAAATCGTACCTAGTACGCCGACCAAAGAGCAGTCTTCACATGACAAACACAACCGGGAAGAGATGCTACCAGCATCAAAGACCAGAGAGGTAAAGCTACACGCACCTGCTCCCACAACGCTAAAACAAAAAGTTATGCATGCACAGATGAAGTCCAAACTTTATTTACATTTTTTGATTTAACAGAAGAAAGAAACAAATGAAGCAGAAGATGAGCCTCAAGAAGCGATAGAAAGTGCTGCTACCGCTCGACAATGTACAAAAACTCCAGAAGACAAAGAAGAAGTGACATGCACGACACCAGAGAGATTGAATGTAGAGGTCAAGCTACAAAACCTCTTTCTATAGCATATAAAAAAATGCATCCACAGAAAGAAACACAGACACATTTTAATTATTTTTTGCGTTCCGACTGATGCAAGAAATAGAGGAGAGCACCAATATTCAAGACCAACAAACACAACAACACAAGGGAATGGAACAAGCAGAAGATGTTCTTCCAACAATAGACAGCGTAACCGCCGTAGACCAAGCCAGAAAACCTTTGCTGTCGGGGCAAGAAATAACACGGATGGCAATGTCGACGCAAAAGATCGAAAATGTGATGTGAGATAAGCTGCTTTTAAGGAAATTAGAAATTTTAGTGAACAAAGACACAAATGCAATCTCCTTTACATACCTCTATGTCTCAACAGCCACAAGACAAAAACGACGACACCACAAATGAACAAAACAAAAAGGATCCAGAGGAGATCCAAAAACCTCCACTCACCGAAGGAAAGGTCGAAGAGGCAGCACCGGCGGAAATGACTGAAAAGGTGAAGCTACAATAAAAAAGTTCAAAGAGACACTAAACATTCGAGTATTTTTGTTAGGGAACGGACACTAAACTACAATGAAAATAATAAGCATATTTTTTTAACCACGCTTTTGCACGATAACGCAGAAACCTCAGCAAGACACGCACTGTCGGCGTTCTGGGAACGGGGGTACCCAGACTTGCCTGCCTGCGGCCTGCGGCGTGGCTCAAGGGGCGGCCCATCAAGGCCCATCTTCATCAGCACAAGCTCAAGACCCTCGCGAGTGGCCAAGCCACGCGGGGCAGACAGTAGGAAGCTTCCTCAGGCACGGCCTCATCAGGCTGGCTCGCGAGGAGGCGGAGAGATCAAGGCGGGGTACCTCACGAGGTGCCCATGACGCAAGCCATGACGACCAAGGGCGCCAGGTGGGCGCCAGCCCGCGCAGTGTCCTCCTTTCCTCTTTGGTGCAAAGGGAGCAAGCGTAGCGAGAGCATCAAGCAAAGGTGTCCATTTCGGTGGAACAAGACCAAGACCAGCCCAACGGCAGGAAGGAAGTCATTGTGGAGCCCAAGCCGGTGTCACCAAGAGAGCCTTTTGACAGGCGAGGACCAACTTTAGTCAGGATAAGTGTACCAGATGTTCCCCTTCAAAATGGCCAATTTTTGGCGCCCTTCCCGCTCAATATTTGGGAAGAGGCCCAGGGCCCTTGCCTATAAACAGGACTAGCCACCCACAGGGTAGAGGCATCTGGAATCAGCAGAGACAGAGAGAGAGACTGAACTCCCCCTAGCAGTTCATCGCACAAGCCAAGAACAGACCCTCGCGAGGCTGTTCTGCCTTGTATTGTTCATCACCATCAGCCCAAGAGGCAATCCACCACGCCACAAACTAGAGTAGGGTATTACACCACAATGGTGGCACAAACTAGTATAAACCTTGTGTCTCTCGTGTTGTTCCTTTCGTAGTTTAGATCCAAGCGAGGCGACGGGGTGCAGGTAGGTAGAGGGCGAGACCCCACGCGCACCCCAGTGTTCGAACCTCAAAGTGCGCGAACCCGAAATCCGACATTTGGCGCGCCCGGTAGGGTGCGTCGGAGTTTCCTTCCGCCACCGCCCGCGACCCGCCTCGCGATGAGCAGCGCGCCGCTGCTCCGACCGCCCGGCCTTGTAGCGAGGGCGAGGGCTCTGGCCTGGCCCGGCCTTGCAGGTGCGGTGGTGGACAAGTTCAAGCCGATGGCTGCCGCGCTTCTGGCAGCGCTGACCGACCCGATGGCCTTCCTTGGCGTCACGAGGAGGCCGTCCTCGGCTGGATGTGACGACAGGTCATGGCTAACTGGCTTCCCATGGCCCTCACCGGCGCTCAGCTGTGGCGTGGCTCCACCTTCCGGCAGCCTCCGTGGCCTCTTGGGAAGAGCTCCGCGGCCTCTTCCTCACCCACCATGCTGCACCGGCGCCCCCGGTAGTCACGGCCCTCCTGGGCGGCTCGCGTGCGCCGCCCTCAAGTCACCACGTCAAGCCGTTCGTCCGTCGGGTCGGCGCCGCCTCTGCGCAGAAGGGAGCCCCCCAGGACCGGTAGGCGCCCAAGGCCAGTCTGACCTTCAGCTCGGAGGACCACCCCTCCAACTCAGCCTGCTCGTGTGCGCTCCCCATGCTGTGCACCCCCACCATCTGCCAGGTGGCCGTCACCAGGACTCTCATCAACGGCGGCGTGGGCGTCAACGTGCTCTCGGTTGAGGCCTTCAACCTCCTCTGCATATCCCGGGAGCGGCTGCAGCCCAGCCGGCCTTTCTCGGGCGTCGGGGGCGGGCCATCCAGCTCCTTGGGACAGATCCGGCTCCCGGTAACTTTCGGCACCTACGACAACTTCCGCACGGAGCAGGTCGATTTCGACATCGCCCCCATCGGCCTCCCCTACAACGCCATCCTCGGCTACCCAGCACTGGGCCAGTTCATGGCTGCGACTCACCCGGCGTACAACCTCATGAAGATGCCCGGGAGCAACGGTGTCCTCACCGTGCCCGGGGACACCGGAGATGCGCTGCGAGCGCTCAAGCTCGCCTTCAAGACGGCGGCGCCAGCACATCCCGCCGACGCAGAGACCCCTGAACCCAAGGGGGCTGCACCAACCAAGAAGAAACAGTTGTTCACCCAAGACAAGGCAGAGACCAAGCAAATACCCGTCGACGAGGACGGGTCCACTGACGCCACTTTCACCATAGCCGCCAACCTCGAGCCTGAGCAGGAGGAGGCCCTGGTCAAGTTCCTGCGCGCAAACAAGAAGGTATTCGCCTGGGAGCCTGATCAGTTGGCAGGGATCCCTAGGGGCGTAATCGAGCATCACCTCCACGTGTGCCCCAACGTACGCCCCGTAAAGCAGAAAGCGCGGCGGCAGTCCACCGAAAAGCAAGCCTTCATCGTCCAGGAGACCCGCAAACTAGAAGCCGCTGGGGTCATTCGCGAGGTCCGATATCCGGATAGGTTGGCCAACCCTGTCGTTGTACCAAAGAAGGTAGGGAAGGAGCGCATGTGTGTAGACTTCACCAACCTCAACAAGGCATGCCCGCAAGATCCGTTCCCGCTCCCTCGTATCGACCAGATCGTCGATTCCACCGCTGAGTGCGACCTGTTATGCTTCTTGGATGCCTTCTCCAGGTATCACCAGATCAAGATGGCGGTAGAAGACATGGAGAAGACGGCCTTCCTGACCCCGTGTGGGGTATACTGCTACACGTGCATGCCATTCAGGCTGCGCAATGCAGGGGCGACCTTCCAGCGGCTGATGCACATCACCTTGGGTCCGCAGCTCGGGAAGAATGTTGAGGCTTACGTCGATGACATTGTGGTGAAGTCTCGGGAGGCCAGAACCCTGATACAAGACCTGGAGGAAACCTTAGCGAGCCTCGACGCAGTGAACCTACGGCTCAACCCGGAGAAGTGTGTGTTTTGAGTCCCCTCGGGCAAGCTCTTGGGCTTTCCCGTATCCCACCGAGGCATCGAGGCTAACCCAGAAAAGGTCAAGGCAGTCGAGGACATGAGCCCGCGAAAGACCCTCAGGGAAATGCAGAAGCTCACTGGGCGCGTGATTGCGCTAGGGCGCTTCATCTCCAAGTTGGGGGAACGAGCGCTGCCTTTCTTCCAGCTAATCAAGAAAAAGGGACCCTTTGAATGGACTGAAGAGGCCGACAAGGCGTTCCAAGATCTCAAGAGGTACCTGACCAGCCCTCCGCTCATGGTGGCCCCACGCCCGCGGGAACCCCTGGTGCTCTACCTCGCCGCCACTCCCTACTCCGCCAGCTACGGGTGGCGGTTAGGGAAGAGCGTCAAACCAAAACCACAAGCAGCAGCCCAAGTCAAGGCAAAGCAGGAACAAGGAAGACCATGAGAAACCACTACCGTGGTGAGAAGGGTCACCGCCCTTGAGGGAGCGCCTGGGACGGAAGAGGTCCACCCCCCAGACTACCAGCCTCTGGAGGCTCCATCACCTCAGGAGGCGACGCGGTCCCCAGAGGGCGCCAGCGGCACTGGCGCTCCAAACCTCGTTGAGCACCCAGTGTACTTCGTCAGCACGGTGTTGCGGGACGCAAGGGCGCGGTACCCCATGCCTCAGAAACTCCTCCTCGCGCTATTGGTGGCCTCACGCAAGCTGCGGCACTATTTTCAGGGTCACCCCATCAAGGTCGTCTCAGCATACCCCTTGGAAAGGGTGCTCAGGAGCCCTAACTCAGCCGGAAGGGTCGCTGAGTGGAACATTGAACTGCAAGCGTTTCAGCTCGAATTCAGCACGACCAGAGTCATCAAGGGGGCTGCATTAGCGGATTTCGTGGCAGAATGGACGGAGGCCCCAGGCCTCAAGGCCGACGAGGATCGGTCCCTCTCTCCGGGAAGCGAAGCACTAGAAGGCTGGGTCATGTACTTCGATGGGGCGTTCTCTAGGCATGGCGCTGGGGCTGGGGCGGTGCTCATATCTCCCACTCAGGACAAGCTCTACTACGCTGTGCAGCTCTGTTTCCAAAGAAGGTGAAAAGGTCTCCAACAACATAGCGGAGTATGAAGGTCTAATAGCGGGCTTGAAGGCCGCAGCTGCCCTAGGGGTGAAGCGCCTTACCATCAACGGCGATTCGTAGCTCCTCGTCAATTTCTCCAACAAGGTGTACGAGCCAAAAGATGAGCACATGGAAGCCTACCTTGCGGAGATCCGCAGGATGGAGAAGCAGTTCTGGGGGTTGGAGTTGCAGCATGTGCCCTGGGCACCAATCGGGAGGCCGACGACATCGCCAAACGAAAGCATCCAGCGGTTACCTCAGAGCTGGCGTGTTCGAGGCGGCTTTCAAGCCCTCGGCCATTCCATCACTATCAAACACGGCGCAGCCTCGGGAGGAGCTCCCCAACCACCTGCCTCAGGAGAGCCTCGAGTGCATGGCCCGGCCTCGAGGCGCGCTGATCACGGCGATGGAGCCTCGGGAGGGTGCTGGATCATGAGCTCGAGAACTACTTAACGCAAGGGACCTGCCAAGAAGGAGGAGGAAGCGGGCGTGTGGTGGCGGCAAGCCACAGCGTCTTTGCATCAGGGATGGAGAGCTCTATCGGAAGCGCACCGAATGATGTGGCACTACGCTGCATCTCCGAGGAGCAAGGGAAAGAACTGGCATGGCGGATATACACGGTGGAGACTGTGGGCATCACTCGTCATCAAGAACCCTCGTGGGCAAGGCATTCCGGAGCGGTTTCTATTGGCCTACTGCGCTCAACGACGCCGTAGAACTAGTGAAGGCTTGCGAAGCCCGCCAATTCCAAGCCAAGCAGATCCATCAGCCAGCAGGAGGTCTACAAACTATACCCCTCTCGTGGCCATTCGCAGTCTGGGGGCTGGATATCCTGGGCCCGTTTCCTTGGGCGCCAGGGGGCTATCGCTACCTCTACGTCGTCGTGGACAAGTGTCGGTGTACTAGAGTAGGGGTACCCTAGTATCCCGAACTTGTGCACGGGCAGTTGCAGCCCTCCGCGGCAAGGCTTACCGGGTGACCACCAAGATCCTCCGTGGTTCCTTTGGAGCCATTCAAGAACAAAGTATTCAAGCCGGGAGGCAAGGCCCGGCAAGAGGAGCTTGCCGGGAAGGCCACCCAAGGAACATAGGAGACAAGGCCCGGCAAGAGGAGCTTGCCGGAAGGCCACCCTGTGCACTTACAAGACAAGGCCCGGCAAGAGGAGCTTGCGGGGAAGGCCCGTGAGCGACAAGCTTCCGGGCGCGACAAGATAACAACCGCATGACAAGGCGCTTGTCATGGCAGACCATCTCTTCAGATTTACGCCTCCAGGCGATCCACTAATGTGTCGCCTGGGCCTTTCAGCGCCAGCGTGGCGAGAGGCTGTGCAGCCAGCGGTGCGAGGTGGCAAGCAACGCTGACAAGTTTGCCATCGTGGCGAACGGTGGCGCCCCTGACGGTCCCTGTTTGCACTGTTAGGGTGACTAGACGGGCATTTAATGCCTTTGTCCCCTGCCGTCAGGGTTAGGTATGGTACACTGTACACTGTACAAGTAGGTGTACCAACCACTTCTTTTCCATTTGTACCCCCGTCTACGTTGCCACCTGTCGGAGCCCCTTGAGCATATAAAAGGAGGCCCATGCGCAACGTAGGAGGGGTTGGTCGATCAGTTCCCTCCACGCTCAGTCTCGTTAGCAGCTCGTCTGTACTGTAGTATTCGAGCGCTCCTGAGCAAGAACGCAATACACCTAGACATGCAGCAGTAGGAGTGTTATCTCTCCGGAGAGCTCCGAAGCTGGGTAAACCTCTCGCGTGCTTCACCTCGATCTGCTCTTCGTGCGACCTCCGCTCCCCGCCGAACCGAAAGACGCTCGGTCCGCCGGTCCCATAGGTGTTCGTGGGCCAGATCAGCCTGCCCCGACATCTTTGGCGCGCCAGGTAGGGGGCGTCGAGGTTGTGTGAACCTGATCCGGCGTCCACGCGAGCTAGATCTTCATCACCTTCGTCAACATGCCACCGAAGAAGAAGGCTTCGGCGGCAGAAGCCCCGTCCGCGTCGAACCCACCGCCACCGGAGCAAACAGGTGGTGGGGTAGACGCCGGCGGAAGAATGGACGGCGACGGGGGCGCTCACGGTGCTGCCAAGTCCAAGGACAAGGCTGCACATACCTCGGCGTTCAGACATGCACCGCGCCCGTCTCAGAGGCGCGGGACCGACAGCGTCATGGCATTCACAATGCCATACGCTCGTTGGACCAAGATCGAGCTGGAGGATCTCGGACGTTCAAGACCAGCATGCACGCCAACATGCCGGGCGCTGAAGCGAGGCATCGGTCGCCCGGACGGATATCGCTCCTTCTAACATAGTTAGAAGTCCGAGCATATCCCGCTCCTCGCGCCGTTCGCCACTGCCACCCACCACTCCAGCAGAAGCTTTGGCGAGAGCACAACTGCTTCTGGATTACCCTCTGACGGCCGACAAGGTCGATGAATGGAGGGCCACCATTCAGAGTCTCATCGGCTTCACCAACGGCGACGCTCCGCGGCAACCGAGTGCATCGCTGCCGCGGCAAGACTGCCCAACACGAGCCGGTGGCGGCAGAGACCGTGGGGTGCAACCACCATGCACTCTCCGCCCCGAAGGCCAAGATCGCCGACTCGTCGGATCCACCTCGACAGCGACTCCACTGCGTCATCAGATCCACGAGCTCATCGCGATCAGCGCCAAGTGCTACACGATCGACAGCAAGAGGACGCTCGAACTCGCATCGAGCGCCGAAGAGAAGCGCGACGTCAATCCGACAAGCGCGTCGGGCCCTCTGTCGACATGCACGCGCCAGAGGAACCAGGCGACTTGCCGTACGCGGTAGGTTGCCCTGTGTTCACTCGTGAGCTGCGGCAAGTCGATGGCCCAAAGAAGAAAAACTTCAAGCCGCACGCATCTGGAGAAGTGCACGACGGCAAGACGCACCCGTCAGAGTTCCTCAACATTTACACCATCGCAGTGTAGGCTGCCGGGGGGCGAGACGACAAGATCCTTGCCAACTACTTCCCGCTGGTGCTCAAGCCCAATGTCAGGTCCTGGCTCATGCACTTGCCGGACAACTCCATATCTTCTTGGGCAGATCTGTGCCATCAGTTTGTCGGCGCCTTTACAGGCGGCCACAAACCCCATGGCCAAGAAAGCGACCTTCATCTGCTCGCCCAGAAGGAAGGAGAGCCCCTGCGCAAGTATATTCAAAGATTCAGCCGTGTACAGCACAACATCCCAGATGTCCACCCCGCCGCGGTGATCAGCGCGTTCCATCAGAACGTGCGAAACCGCAGGATGCGGGAGGAGATGGCGATGTGCAAAATCAGAGACGTCAGTGAGCTATCATACTGGCCGACAAGTGTGCACGCGTCTTTGAGGAAGGGAGGAGACTCCGGGGAGAATACCGAAGCGGGAGGATCGGCGGTGAGGAGACCGCCATACAGCAAAGAAGAGCCGGCGGCGGGGCAACAGGAAAAAGAAAGGCAGAGATGTGCTAGTTGTTGAGCAGTCCGGCAACGGAGGTGGCGACAAGAACGCCAAGGCTGGTAGCTTCGGCAAGGAGGTTGCCGCTGGCGCCAACCACCAGTCTGTGGTGGCTGCCGACAAACAGGACGGCTCCGGCAAGCAGTACTGCAAGATCCATCACACCAAGGGTCATGACCTCCAGAGCTGCAAGAAGGTCGAGCAGCTTGTCGAGCAATAGAAAGCTGAATACGAATGACGCGACAAGGAGAAGGCCCAGGAAGGTGTTGGGGGAGCTAGCAAGAAACGTCCCGGCCGGGAAGGGCGCCGCGGCAAGGCCAAGCAGCGGCAAGGAGGCGAACCTCCGTGGCGCGACAAGGATGACGACGGCAGCGGCGATGAAGACATGGATGATGACGAGACCGATGAGCAGGAGTTCCAGAAAGCCACAGAGGTCCTGCGTTGGCGGCGGTGCTTCTCGCACACCTCCCACCGCCAGCTCAAGCAGTGGATGCGGGAGGTCAATGCAGCAGAACCATCCATCAAGTCACGCAAGCCTCTGAAATGGTCCAGCACGCCTATCATCTTTGACATTGAGGACCACCCTGATCACGTAACAGCGGTCGGGTGCTTGCCGATGTTGGTTTCACCAACTATTCGCAACCTCAAGGTCACCAAGATGCTAGTTGACGGCGGGGCCGGCTTGAATCTGATCTCCTCTGCGGTGCTCCAGAAACTCCAGATCCCTGATGGCGAGCTCGAAGAGACCGGCACTTTTCAAGGAATCAATCCGGGAAGGAGCAAGCCGAAGGGAAAGATCACGTTGCCGGTGACATTCGGCAATGAAGTTGAACTTCAGGATCGAGAGGGTCACTCTTAGCGTTGCTGATTTTCCATTGCCTTAAAATGGGATACTTGGCCGTCCAAAGACTCGCCAAATTCATGGCGGCCTCTCACTATGCCTACAACATCTTGAAGATGCCAGGCCCGATAAGCGCCATCTCTGTCCCTGGCGACAAGAAGGATGCTCTTATCTGTGCCGACAAGATCTACCGGAAGCGGCAGCCGCGACAGTTGCAAGCCACTTGCCGCTGAAGCTCCCGGGGGGAAGAAGAAGACCAAGTCCGGCAAGAGCTCTGATGCCCACTCCGGCAAGCGCACCTCTTCGGAGTGCTGCGCTACCGTCGAGGACGCACCATTGAGCTCCACCGGCAAGTACAAGAAGACGATGACAGCTCCACCGGAGACCAAGAAGGTGTCCGCCAAGGAGGACGGCACTGGTGGTACCTTCACCATCAGTGCCTCTCTCGACCCTAAATAGGAAGGCGCGCTCGTTGCTTTCCTGCGGGCGAACGTCGACGTGTTTGCATGGCAACCGTCTGACATCCCCGGTGTTCCCAGGAAAGTAATTGAGCACCATCTTGCCGTTTGTCCTCATGCGCGGCCCGTCAAGCAGAAAGTCAGGAAGCAAGCAGTGGAGCGCCAAGAGTTCATCGCGGAAGAAATCAAGAAACTGGAAGCAGCAGGCCTTGTCAGAGGAGTGCTCCATCCCACGTGGTTGGCCAATCCTGTAGTTGTACGCAAGGCTAACAGGAAATGGAGGCTTTGTATCGACTTTACAGATGTCAATAAAGCTTGTCCCAAAGATCCATTTCCCTTGCCGCGCATCGACCAGATTGTTGACTCCACGGCCGGATGTGATTTGCTTTCATTTACGGATGCATATTCGGGATATCATCAGATCTTCATGGCAGAAGAGGATGAGGAGAAGACCGCATTCATCACCCCATGTGGCACATACTGCTTTGTGCGGATGCCCTTCGGGTTAAAGAATGCCGGTTCAACGTTTGCAAGAGTAGTTCATGATGCTTTTCAGACGCAAATGCACAGAAATGTGGAAGCATACATGGATGACATAGTGGTCAAAAGCAAGGACAAAGTGACCCTGGTTCAAGATTTAGATGAAACCTTTGCAAATCTGCGCAAGATCAACCTCAAGCTCAACCCTGAGAAGTGTGTGTTTGGAGTCCCTTCCGGCAAGCTTCTCGGGTTCTTCGTGTCTCGTGGGAATTGAAGCCAATCCCGACAAGATCAAGGCCATTGAGCAGATTGAAGCACCAAAGCGCGTCAAGGATGTACGAAGGCTTGCGGTTGCATAGCTGCTCTCAGCGGTTTATCTCTAGATCTGTTGAGCGCATACCGCCATTTTTCAAAATCTTGAAAAAGGCAGGTCCGATGCAATGGACTCCCGAAGCGGAGGCAGCGCTGTAGAACTTGAAGAGATACCTGTCCTCCACTCCAACACTTGTCGCACCTAAGCCACAAGAGAAGTTGCTGCTATATATAGCGGCAACCAATCAAGTGGTTAGTGTTGCGTTAGTAGCAGAGAGGGAGGCGGATGATGAGCTAGAAACCATGGCAGACACATCCAGCGACAAGCAGGGGGCTTCGCCGGCAAGCTCTGGTCCCGACAAGGACGGATCTGCATTGACGCATGAGAAGATGCGAAAAGGATGGTGCAGCGCCCAGTTTACTTTGTCGGTTCCCTTCTGCAGGGGCTAGGTCAAGGTACACGGTGTGCAGAAATTGCTTCGTCCTCCTCATGGCCTCGAGAAAGCTGCGCCATTACTTTCGTGCACATGAGATCACAGTTGTCACCGCTTTCCAACAAGAGGATCTTGCAAAATCCAGAGGCAACAGGCAGGATTGTCGAGTGGGCACCGGGCTGTCAAGCTTTTGCCTCAAGTTTGAGAGCACTTCAACTATCCAAAGCAGAGCATTGGCGGAGTTCATAGCAGAATGGACGCCAACACCAGATGAAGAAATTCCAGAGACGGGCGTCGCCGTCAAGGAAACAACCAAAGAGTGGCTGATGTACTTTGATGGTGCCTTCTCGCTACAAGGCGCCGGTGCCGGCGTGCTAATTGTCGCACCCACCGGAGAGCACCTCAAGTACGTAGTCCATATGCACTTTCCCAAGGAGCAAGCAACAAACAATACTGCAGAGTATGAAGGTTTGCTTGCCGGTCTCAGGATCGCAGTAGACCTTGGGATCAAGAAGCTCATCGTCCGGGGTGACTCACAACTTGTTATCCGCCAAGTGAACAAGAATTATCAGAGTCCGTTGATGGAAGCTTATGTTGATGAAGTCAGGAAGCTAGAAGAACACTTTGATGGCCTCTGATGGAATATATTCCAAGAGCTCGTAATGACGTTCGATGGCTGTCAAAGTGCGCCGCCTTAAGCTACCTGTGGAACCAGGGATTTTCGTGCTCAAGCTGACTCAACCGTCTGTAACACCGGGCCAATCGGACAGAGCAAGAAGAGGAGGTTGATCTCTGGTGACTACTTTCCAGCAGAGCTTCCCGAAGCCGCCGCCAAGAAGGTCCCCAAGATCGACACCAACAGTGCTGAGGAGCAGTCTGCTCCGACAAGCCCCAGGGTTTGTTTCGTTGAAGCAGACGCTCCCGACAAGCTTTGCTCCGGCAAGCTTGCCGGGGAACATCAAGCTCCGGCTGAGCCGCAGGTTCTTGCCGTGGAAGCCGATGTTCCCGCAGCAGCAGATGTGCCTTTAGTCCTTGTTGTCGAGCCTCAAGCTCCAGCATGGGCACAGCAGATTGTCCATTTCCTTCAGACAGGAGAACTTCCCGAAGAACAAGAAGAAGCGGAAAGAGTAGCCCGGCAGTCAAGTATGTACCAGTTTGTCGACAGCACACTGTACAGAAGAAGACTCAACGGTGTGAAATTGAAGTGTATTCACCGGGAAGACGGACAAAAGCTGTTGGCAGAGATACATGGAGGCATATGTGGTCACCACATTGGCGCCAGAGCACTTGCCGGCAAGGTTTCTTTTGGCCGACAGCCCTCCAGGATGCAACTGCACAAGTAACCAAGTGTGAAGCGTGCCAGTTCCATTCCAAGCAGATACACCAGCGGCTCAAGCTCTCCAGACGATCCCTTTATCCCGGCCATTTTCGGTGCGGGGCTCGACATCCTCGGCCCCTTCCCCGAAGCTGTCGGGGCTTTGAGTACTTGTACGCGTTGCCATCGACAAGTTCACAAAGTGGCCGGAAGTGGAAGCGATGAGGAAGGTGACAGACACGATCAGCAGTCAAGTTCTTTAGGTCAATTGTTTGCCGTTTCGGAATCCCTAACAGGATCGTCACCGACAACGTCACACAGTTCACAAGCCGCACCTTCATGCAGTACGTCCAAGATCTTGGCGCCAAGGTCTGCTTCGCTTCTGTTGCTCATCTGAGAAGCAACGGTCAAGCGGAGAGGGCAAATCTTGAAGTGCTGCGCGGGATCAAGACCGTAACTTTCGACAGGCTGCAAAAGTGCGGAAGAAAGCGGATTGAGGAGCTGCCGGTGGTTCTTTGGTCGATCAGACGACGCCAAATCGAGCCACTGGCGAGACACCTTTCGCTCTAGTCTATGGAGCAGAGGCAGTTCTCCCCACGGAACTCGTATACGGATCGCCTCGAGTGCTCGCTTATGATGAGCTTGAGCAAGAGCAGCTGCGACAAGATGACGCGCTGCTCCTTGAGGAAAATCGTCTTCAGGCTGCTGTACGAGCTGCTCGGTACCAGCAAGCTTTGCGCTGCTACCATAGCCGCAAGGTTAATGCCAGAAGTCTCGAGGAAGGCAACCTTGTTCTTGGTAGCGTTCAGTCCGCCAAGAATTCCAACAAGTTGACGCCAAAGTGGGAAGGCCCTTATCCGGTGAAACGAGTCACTAGGCTCAAGGCTGTCATGCCTTTGAGACCGAAGATGGCATTCCGGTGAGCAACTCTGGAATATTGAGCATCTTCGTAAGTTTTACTCAGAGGCGTGGTTGCCGGAACCTGTTCCGGCAACCACCTTTTGTACAAGTCTTGCCGCTGATGCATGTAATCCTTTGTACAAAGCCGGGCGCAGACCCCGTGCATCAGTAAAGCTAGCGTGCTTCGCACACCTTGTCGATTTCATGCTTTTTCACTTCTATTTTGCATGCATTATCTGACACTTTGTGCAGCACCTACCCCTGGTAAGTAATAATGAGCCACAAGGCTCCATATCTTTATTTTCTCTTCTTTCTCTTTCTCAAAGAAAGGAAGGTTCCCTCGCACACAAGTTTGCCGAGGGGGAAAGGAGAAGATAATGGTGTGGACCAAGCGTCGCTCAAGGAAATCTAGCCTTACCGGGAAGCAAGCAGCGGAAAAGCTAAGTTGCCAAAGTTTGAGCAATCAGTTTTAAAATTTTAAGTTATCTTCCTTGAACGACCGAACTTTGTATGGAAAACCTGCTTGTGAGGGAACCAACTCGTAGCTAGTTGCGCCCTTACTTTGTTTCGAGTCTGCTCAACAACTTAAGTGAGCTGCGACTAGTTGCGACATAAGGTTGCTTGTCGAAGCGGCACCGCCAAAGAGGGGACGTTCAAGACTTCAGCAGCTCAGGTGCCCGCCCCGACAAGTTCCCTAAAAGCGTAAGGCAAAAACATACAAAGGAAGGAATCAAGTAAAGGAAATAACGTAGCGATTGATATCCAAAATAAAGTTATATTACAAGATAGCTTGCCGCAGCTCTAATAGATTGTTCATGTGACATGACCAGCAGCGGCAAGGGAAAGAGAAAACGGGCGGCCTAATCCACGCGATCGCCCTCAACCCTGTTGATTCCGCTCACCCTATCCACAATGGGTGCGACAAGGGTCTTGAGCGCCTCCACATCAGCATTCGGCGGCAGGGACTTAAGGACATTGGTGAAGTTGAGGCCCGGGTTGCAGAAGACCACCTTCATCAGCACCTTTTGGAGGGCTCCCGCGCAGATCTGGCGCGACTCCTCGGCCAGCTGTTTTGGGACCTCTTCCTGGAGTCGCTGGAGGCCCGTCACCACGCCCTTGAAGAATAAGCTAAGCTTGGCGCTGGGTTGGAGGTGCTCGTCGGAGGAGTATCCAAGATCCACCATCCCGGCTCCATCGACTTACGTGGATGGCGGCAGAAGATCCACGAGACCTTCGGTCTAGTGCTCCACATTCTCCTCAAGGCACCCTGGGCGGCAAAGATTCGCCCGGCAGCTCCTCGTCGGCCTTGATCTTCTCCTTCAAGGCCACCTCCCGCTCCTTGGCGCGATCCAGTGTCGAGTCAAAGTAGTTAGCTTCAACTCAAGATCTGCATTGGAGTCCCCGGCGGCGCTGAGCTCCTTGCTCCTCTCGGGCGAGACGGCCCTGCAGCTCGCCAAGAGTGTAGGCGTCCTTCTCGGCTCGTGCTTGAGTGCGGCAAGCTCCTCGCCGCTCTTCTTGAGGCTGGCCTCCAAGCTGCGCCACCTTCGTCTCCAGCTCCTTCTTGGCGGCCTCGCAGTCATGGGCGGCATCCCTTGCCTCCTTGAGAGCCCCGCCAAATGTTTCTCGCTGCATGGCGAGATCCTCCTCGTGGCTGTCCAGGTTGACCTTCCGCTGCGCCACTTCGCCTTCTGCTGAGACAGCTTCACCGTGGCAAGTCAGCTGTTCCTCCTCGCAGCCTTCTCGAGGATGAAGGCCTTGCGCTCCTCGGCGAAGTTGCTCCGCTCCTCCGCCAAGGACCGGAGAGCTTCTGGTTGCGGCCCCAAGCTCCTCTGCGCGCTTCTTGATGTTTGCTCCCGCCGCGACAAAGCGCCTCCCGGGATGCCGATTTGGCTTCCGAGCGGTAGAGCGACATCGGCTTCCGTGGCAGCTGCTCCTCCTCAGCTTCGCGCTTGCTGCTTTGCTGCGCGTCAACTAGCGTCAGCCCAGCGGAGGGTTTCTCCTTCGGCCAGCGCCCTGGAACTCGACTCCCATGGGAGCTTGATGAAGACGCCGCCACCGGCCTTCAAGTAGGCGTCGGGCTGGGGCTCTTCGGAGCCTGACGCTGCAGCAGCGGCGGAGGGATCGGCGGTTGGTGTAGCGCCTGGCGCTCCTGCGGCCTCAGGGTCGTCAGTGCGATCGCCAGACCCCTCGCCAGCTTCTGCGGCGGCAGCTTCGGTGGCCTCTTCGCCGGCAGGCTCGTCAGCGCCGGCTTCTTCTTCCACGGCGGCGTCGGTGTTGCGCCAAGACGTCCTCCTCGCCCGGCGACCTCGGTCTCCATCGGCTCTGTGGCAGACGGATGAAGAAAGTCAAGCAAATATTCAAAGACAAAACCAGAAGAAGAAAAACACAAGGGAAGTACTCAGCGAGAAGGTTACCGGTCTTGGGGGCTGCGGTCATGTTCTCCGCCGCCAAGGGATCGCTGGTGCCGTCCCTTGCGGAGAGCTGCCCCTTGCCGGAGAAGGCTCCCTTGCCGGAGAAGGCTCCCTTGCCGGGGAACGCTCCCTTGCCGGGGAATCCACCCTTGGCGGCGTAGTCGAAGCAGAAGGAGGCTGCTCTGCTCCTACACAAGTCAATAGTCAGATATCAGCAAAGGGAAAATCACCCACGCACGCCGAACAACAAGAAGTAGACCATATACTTACGCTGGGGGCTGCGCTGGGGGCTGCTTTGAAGGAGAGTTGCCTCATCCGGCAAGGTTATCTCGGACGCGCCTCCTGCCGTCGCAGTGGGTTCGTCCTCGACGACAATCACCGGGGTCTTGGCCCTCTTCGACATCCTCTGGGCCAGCGTCCTGAAAAGGAATGGGTTCAGAGTAAAGCAGATCAGATACAAGACAATGAAACAAATCAAAGAATTACAAGTATAGCAAGGAATCTTACTCTTCCTCTTCCTCGTCGGAGCTGAGCGCGGAGAGGTCGACTTCGCCCGCCTCCCACGACGAGGCGGAGGAGGGCTCCCTTGGACGCTTGGCGGGAGCGGGACCGGTGGCCTGCGAGGGCCCCGCTCCAGTTGCCGTTGCAGCGTGAGGAGCTCCCGCGGCAACAGTGCTTGCCGCGGTGGAGCGCGTCCCGCGGCGCTGCGGCTGTTGGCCCGTTAGCCGCCCCGCTGCGTCTCCGGCCCTGCGTCGCGGCAAGCTGCTTGGAGGTGGAGAGGATGCGCCCTCGGCGGGCTCGCTCGACTCGGCCTCAGGCTCGGCAAGCTCTTCCTCGCCGACGAACTCCTTTCGCTCGACAAGACTTGCTGCCTCGACTGCCTCCGCCTCCTCCACAGTAAAGCCAAACTCACCCGCGGCAGCGGCTGCTGCCGCCTCTTCTAGCCTGGTGGCGATGCGCTGCATATCATCGTCAGTAGTGTCACGGGTGAGGCCCCTCTGCTCGTCGGGGCGGACTGGCATCTCTACTAGATTGTCGAAGAACTGCCGCACCACGTCATCTGCCGGCTCTTGCCAAGTGGGGACAATTCCGTGGGAGTCACACAACGGCATCATTGCACGCGGATGCGGTCGGCGACGAGTTGTTGCACAGCGGAACGACGCCCCTCGGCAACCTAAACATCTCCGGATGGTCAGGATCAGGCTTGAACAGCTCTAAGAGCATTGCGTCAAGCTCCAAGACAGTGAAGTTGAAGTTGAGGCATGGGCGCAGCCTCATGATGTCTGCTGCGTTCTGAAATTCCCAGGCAGGTCTCCTTCTCTCCTGCAAGGCGTCTGGCGGCGAAGAAAGTCCGGAAAAGTGCGAGGCGGATGATTCGGGTAATCGCGATCTTGACCTAAGCGTCCTCCGGGGCCAGATTGCTCCAAACATTGCCGCGTACTCACTGGGGTTTGGCGCTGGGCGGTAAAGGCTGGTTCTCCTCAACAATCCAGCACCAATCTGCCCTCCACTCCTCCCATTTGCTACGGAGCTCTCCCTCTAGTTAGGCCTCCTTCTTGCCGACCCTAGAGACCCAAGCAATTCCTCCGGCAAGGGGCTCTCCTCTCTCGGCTCGGGGTAAAAAGAAGTGATGGAAAAGAGCTACATTTGGGTGGACTCCGACAAAGTTTTCGCAGAGATGTGCGAAAACTACCATGGTCAGAACGGCGTTGGGGGTGAAATCAAGGAGGCGGAACCCGTAGGTGTTCATAATGTCGCAAAAGAACTCAGAGAGAAGGCGGCAGAGCCCGCAGAGAAGAAGAGCGCGAAGAAGGGATACCCGTCGGGGCCAGTTCTGCAGCAGCGGCGGGAGTACCTTCGTCATGGATGCGCACGCGTCCTCCGTCGACCAAGAGGTAGTAGTTCTCCCTCGGCTCCCTGGCGAAATGAGGGGGAAGACGGCCCGCTCCTTCAGCGCCGCAAGAAGTCAGCGCCTCGGCCGACTTTTTCGGTCTTCCCTTGTCGGCTTCGGGCCCATGGCGGAGGCGGTGGAGGAGATCGACGGCGTTGAGTGTCCGGTGGCGATGGAAGGGCGGGCGCTGCTCTCTTTTCAGCCTTGAGAAGATGGGGGAGCAGCGGTGGTTTTTCGATGGGACAGCAATCGGCAAGGTAGGCGGCGTGCCCTGTTTCCCCCGCTTATAAAGGGGAGGCGGACGTTCGATTTTCCGAATAAAGAAACCCCACGATCTCGCCCACGTTCTCACACGACGCCACGTTCGGCGCGTGTCGCCTGTGGGGGCGTGGTGGGTCCGGGGTGAGTTATGGTGTGACCCGGCCGCGCGTGTGCCTGCAGCCTGCTTTGGGCCTGGCCCAACAGCTTCGACTGCAGGTGTGTGGCCCAGAGCCCGGGGCTCTGTCGGTGTACTAGAGTAGGGGTACCCTAGTATCCCGAACTTGTGCACGGGCGATTGCAGCCCTCCGCGGCAAGGCTTACCGGGTGACCACCAAGATCCTCCGTGGTTCCTTTGGAGCCATTCAAGAACAAAGTATTCAAGCCGGGAGGCAAGGCCCGGCAAGAGGAGCTTGCCGGAAGGCCACCCAAGGCACATAGGAGACAAGGCCCGGCAAGAGGAGCTTGCCGGAAGGCCACCGAGCACTTACAAGACAAGACCCCGGCAAGAGGAGCTTGCCGGGAAGGCCCGGTGAGCGACAAGCTTCCGGGCGCGACAAGATAACAACCGCGGCAGACCACCTCTCTGTACCTACGCTCCAGCGCATCCACTAACGTGTCGCCCTGGGGCCTTTCCAGGCGCGCGTGGCGAGAGGCTGTGCAGCCAGCGGTGCGAGGTGGCAAGCAGCGCTGACAAGTTTGCCATCGTGGCGAACGGTGGCGCCCCTGACGGTCCCTGTTTGCCTTTATTAGGGCGACTAGACGGGCATTTAATGCCTTTGTCCCCTGCCGTCAGGGTTAGGTATGGTACTCTGTACACTGTATAAGTAGGTGTACCAACCACTTCTTTTCCATTTGTACCCCCGTCTACGTTGCCACATGTCGGAGCCCCTTGAGCATATAAAAGGAGGCCCATGCGCAACGTAGGAGGGGTTGGTCGATCAGATCCCTCCACGCTCAGTCTCGTTAGCAGCTCGTCTGTACTGTAGTATTCGAGCGCTCCTGATCAAGAACGCAATACACCTAGACATGCAGCAGTAGGAGTGTTATCTCTCCGGAGAGCTCCGAAGCTGGGTAAACTCTCGCGTACTTCGCCTCGATCTGCTCTTCATGCGACCTCCGCTCCCCGCCGAACCGAAAGGGGCTCGGTCCGCCGGCCCCATAGGTGTTCGTGGGCCAGATCAGCCTGCCCCGACAACAAGTTCACCAAGTGGGCTGAAGTGGAAGCCGTCCGCACCATCCCCGCAGGTTCTGCGGTCAAGTTCGTCAAGGGCATCGTGAGCCGGTTCGGGGTGCCGAACCGCATCATCACCGACAACGGTTCGCAGTTCACCAATAACCTCTTCAAAACATACTGTGCTAACCTGGGAACGCAGATATGCTATGCTTCGGTGGCGCACCCCCGAAGCAACGGCCAGGCCGAGCGGGCCAACGCAGAGGTCCTGAGGGGCCTCAAAACCAGAACATTCAAGAAGAAACTGGAGGCCTGCGGCAGAGGTTGGTACGACGAGCTTCAGTCCGTGCTGTGGTCCATCCGCACGACCACAACCAAGCCAACTGGAGAGACCCCGTTCTTCCTGGTCTATGGAGCCGAAGCGGTCCTTCCTCACGAGGTCAGACGTCGTTCAGCGCGGGTCCTGGCATTCGACGAGGCGCAGCAGGACGCCACGCGGGGGATGGATCTCGTGCTGGGGGAGGAGCGTCGTTGAGAAGCTGCGTTGCGAGCGGCAAGGTACCAACAAGCACTGCGACGATACCACTACCTCAACATCCGTCCCAGAACTCTTGAGGTAGGGGACCTCGTGCTCAGGCGGGTTCTCTCCAGGGAGGGGCTGCATAAGCTCTCTCCCATGTGGGAGGGCCCGTTCAAGGTTGTTCATGTTTCCAGTCCCGGCTCCACGCGCTTGGAGACTCAGGAGGGGGTGCCAGTCCAGAACGCATGGAACATCTAGCACCTCCGGAGGTTTTACCCCTAAAAAGGCCCAGAGCCTGTGAAGAAGGCGAATGCCTGTGAAGCTATCTTTTTGGAAAAGGCCCAGAGCCTGTGAAGAAGGCGAATGCGTGTGAAGCTATCTTTTTGGAAAATGGCCTGAGCTCGTGAAGAAGGCGAATGCCCGTGAAGCTATCTTTTTGGAAAAGGCCCAGAGCACATGAAGAAGGCGAATGCCTGTGAAGCTATCTTTTTGTAAAAGGCTCAGAGCCTGTGAAGAAGGCGAATGCCTGTGAAGCTATCTTTTTGGAAAAGGCCCAGAGCCTGTGAAGAGGGCCAATGCCCGTGAAGCTTGCTTCCCCCAAGAAAGGCCCGGAGCCTGTGAAGAAGGCCAACCCATGTGAAGCTCACCGCCCGTGACACTCTCACGTAATAATGAGTTGGGGCTGTACACGCCATGGAGTCTCAGGAGCGCCGGCCTCAGGCCCTGGGGCTCCCTCCCACGCCCAGTGGCAGCACTTAGCTCCGAGCTGGTGAGAAGACGTCGAAGACTAGATTAGGTGCCGGACGCATATTTTTCATTTGCTTTCTGCAGTTGGCTTGTTCATTCTCATTTGAAGTTTTATCGAAGTTGTTGTCGTTTTGATTTGTGGCTCTTCGACCTTTCGCCCTCCTACCTCAATTTCTCTCGCGCAAGGTCTCGCGAGGGGGGCAGCTTGAGCGCCCCCCGCGAGTGTTTTCTACCCTTATTGTTCGAGGTTTCCCTACCCGGGTCCACTACAGGAGCACCCCTCCAGTCCACGCCCCACGGGCACTGCGACACGAACACAGGGCCTGGGTCGGTCGCCTCCACAGCTGAGGCCGGAAGCTACCTCTCCAGACTAACCTTCACAGAACATGAAGCGTTCGACGAGGCCTCGACCTCGGGAAACAAGGGCCATGACGGGCGCCCCCGAGCTAAGTAATTTCTACGCGCAAGCGTGTAGCACAAAGGCATAATACAGAGATAGCAGAAACAGTACGATAATTAACAGCAATAGTCCAAGCACGCCCACGCGGGGCCCTATACTACTGTCTCTTTGCGCAGGAAAAGGAAAAGAACAAGACAGGCGCGGCCCGCCTGCCACCAACTCGCGGGGGAGACTCGAACTGCCTCTGGAGCTCAGGCGGACTCCCTCTCGCGCTTCACCGGGACGAGACGGCGGGCGGACTCGCTACCTCCCTCCAGGCGGGCGCGGCGGCACGGAGGCTGGTCGCGGCCACCGCTGGAGGATCCGCTGCCCGAAGAAGGGCCGTCAAAGCTTGACGAGCCCCGGGCGTCGCCGCCCACGCGCGCGCTGTCATCTTCATCGTCGCTGGGGCTGGACCCGCGGCCACGGTCGTCGTTCTCAGGGCAGCACCCAGCACGGCGACCATCTTCCCCGAACACCCTCACGTAGAGGGTGGCATCGCCGTCAAACTTGAAGTGCAGGGTGCACCGCTGGCTCAGACCAGCCTTGGGCAAACGCGTTTGCCACCGCTGGGCGGGGCAGGCTCCCGGCTGCAGAGACCTCCAGCGAAGCCCAGGAGGCCCGGCTGCAGCAACCATCCGCTTGAAGCCAGAGGCCGCCCGGGCACCAGCCGGAAGCTCACCTAGGAGGAAGCGAGGAAGATGGAGCTGGTGCCGGTCGGCTCACGACCACACAACGAACTCCGGCAGCACCTCTGCTGAGTGGAAGGCTGCCTAGGGGTCGCATGGTCAGAAGGCACTTCAGCAGCGGCCTGCCGCCCGCCACCGCGCGGGAGATCACCTCCACGACCGCGAGGAGCCACCATGGGAGCCATAGGGTGTTCGCGAGGACGGACTCGACCGTGCTTGGGCGGGGGAGAGTCAGGCTCCAGCTGGCGTGCCTTACCCTTCTCCGCGGCCGAGAACCTCTTCAGCGGAGCCATGGAGAAGAAGAAGAAGCAAGAGGAGATGGACTAGAAGGGCAAGCGTCGTCCCGTAATTATAGTCGGGGAAGGCCAACCACCGACCTCCACGATCGCAGGTAATCATGACCCGCTTTGCATGCAGGGACTTGTCAATTCATGCAGTAGCTGAGGCGTCGTGGGGGAGCAGGGCCGCCCATGTCCAATCAACCGCCACGCTACGCCCAAGGCCGCAGGCTGTGAGGTCCCGCGGCGCTTCGCACTTGCCCCTTCGCCTCTCTGCTCAGCCAAGTCCAGGCGCACCTTGGGCCCGGGGGCTACTGTCGGCGTTCTGGGAACGGGGGTACCCAGACTTGCCTGCCTGCGACCTGCGGCGTGGCTCAAGGGGTGGCCCATCAAGGCCCATCTTCATCAGCACAAGCTCAAGACCCTTGCGAGGGGCCAAGCCACATGAGGCGCATGAGGGAAGCTTCCTCGTGCACGGCCTCATCAGCCGGGCTCGCGAGGAGGCGGAGAGATCAAGGCGGGGTACCTCACGAGGTGCCCATGACGGAAGCCATGACGACCAAGGGCGCCAGGCGCCGCCAGCCTTGATGTCCTCCTTTCCTCTTTGGTGCAAAGGGAGCAAGCGCAGGCGAGAGCATCAAGCAAAGGTGTCCATTTCGGTGCAACAAGACCAAGACCAGCCCAACGGGAGGAAGGAAGTCATTGTGGAGCCCAAGCCGGCGTCACCACCAGAGCCTTTTGACAGGCAAGGACCAACTTTAGTCAGGATAAGTGTACCAGATGTTTCCCTTCAAAATGGTCAATTGTTTGCGCCCTTCCCGCTCAATATTTGGGAAGAGGCCCAGGGCCCTTGCCTCTAAATAGGACTAGCCACCCACAGGGTAGAGGCATCTGGAATCAGCAGAGAGAGAGACTGAACTCCCCCTAGCAGTTCATCGCACCAGTCAAGAACAGACCCTCGCGAGGCTGTTCTTCCTTGTATTGTTCATCACCATCAGCCCAAGAGGCAATCCACCACGCCACAAACTAGAGTAGGGTATTACACCATAATGGTGGCCCGAACTAGTATAAACCTTGTGTCTCTCGTGTTGTTCCTTTCGTAGTTTAGATCCAAGCGAGGTGACGGGGTGCAGGTAGGTAGAGGGCGAGATCCCCGCGCGCACCCCAGTGTTCGAACCTCAAGGGTCTGCCGGAACCCGAAATCCGACACGCACACAGACACAAGCAAAGAAGCAAAGGGCCACAGTGCATTGGAAAACCATGCAGCAAATATTCCAGAGAGAGTCAGACAACATCAAGAAAAAGGCCGCACCATCACACAAGAAACGTTGTGCTGTAAAAGATGTTGCCGCCACAAACACGACGGTAACCCAGGAGGGCACTCAAACATAACATGAACCATTGATCATGCAAAACCTGGCCATCGAAGAAGGCACAAAAGATGAAGGGATCGAACACCTATGCAACAACGTCATGACAGAGATACAATCTCGGCACTACAATTCCGTCTACCGATCAACAAATCATGACTAAATCCAAGAAGGATCCCTTACCTATTTATTTTGCAGTTCTTTCTACCAGTTTGCATAGGCGGGCCTGTTCAACAAGGACATGTGGGCCACTACTTCGTTGTTACAATTAACATGAAAAAAGAGCGCTTTGAACTCCTTGACTCTTTAACAGATGAATATCCAGGAACAATGGATTACTTCAGCACAGTAACAAGCAGAGTAAAGAGGATATGGAAGCAAATAAGAAAATTTCTCCAACTGTCTCCAAGTAGTATTGACCATTTCGAAAAGGTCAAAATGCAGGTGCCACTTCAGGGAAAAATGTAAGCACTACAAACCTTTCTCCTTTTCCTTACTCACTGTAACAATTATTAATGCAATCCATAAAAAACATAGGACGTTAGGACAACTTCATATAAACTGCCCAAACATCTTTGGACAGCGACAATAACCAATCATCCTTCTACCTGCAGACTCGACTGTGCATTATATATGTTCATGAACGCAAAGCACTAAGGGGAGAAGCAGTGTTACTAACAGAAGAACAAGTCCCAGAGTTGAGGAAGAAAATTCTCTATCAAATAATCAGCCAATACAGAGATACGGCCGCACTATCATTAATCAACTACACTGCGGGTTTCTCTTTCTAAAGACAACAAAGTAAAATTCTACTTATCTAATTTTTAGAGACACACCAATAAGTATTTATTTTTTATTTTAACAGATATGCTGAACTGTGAGGTCGATATAGAAGACAGAGAAATGCAACGAATACATTGTGACATAATACAAGAAGAGATTCCTCCAACTCCCGAGCACATTGGGATGAGCGCTCAAGAGATAAAAGTTATTGACATTAATGACACAAGCCGCGATGAGGAGAAAGAAGATTATCATGTGAGCAGCAAGGATACCACCAAAGTGTCTGAAGAAGCACTCACGGAAGAACATGCCCAGAAAGATGCTAGTTTACAGAGGGAACAACACGCGCAACCAGACACTGATTTACAAAAGGAAGACGAACGGAAAGATCCACCGATAGAACCAGACAGACCACCCCCAGATAAAAACACCGAAGGCATAACATGCTCTCCTTTAGTAGTGGATAACGGGACAAAGAGCGTACTAACTCGCCAACAACAGCTTTCCAAACGGAACAAGAACCCTATTGGCGAAGATCGCATATCAGGAACATCACCCGAGGCAAAACATGCACAAGAAGAAAAGAAGCAAAAAGAGAAGGATTTAGTAGAAAATATACTTCAATAGAGGAAACGCGATGATGTAGTCTCAGTAGAACCGAGCATCAAAAACAACAACACACAAAAGGAAACACCAACACCTGGGCAGCTTAACAAGCAGGCGTAGTTAGGTCACGACAAGAAAAAGGCAAGGCATCTTGCAAGAGTGCAGACAAGTTCCCCAAAACCCTCGACGATTCAATCATATGAGATCAGCTCAGCAAACATAATCTCGACTAAGAGGCCATTCAAGCGGGCAAGCAAGGAACTTGAGGAAGTCAATGTTGCACCACTTGTTCCAGGAGATTTCATTTACAAAGAATAGGTACTGCAAATCTATAGATATATGATGAGCCGACAAGGACAAAAAGAATGTGGAGGGTAAGCAGATTCTCCTTGTTCCATGGAAACAATTTCAGAGAGCTGCACATTCTCTAACATCCAACTAACCATTCACTCACCTACTTCTAAACCCTCCTTGCTTGCAGAGAACAGCTATATAAAAGCTCAAAGCGCGAAGGCTACATTTCAGGAAAATCCTTCATGGAACAAGCAGGGAAAGGAGATACACAAATGGAGGGCTCCATGCTAAACGTGTTACTGGACGAATGGACAGAACAGGAACAGTTCAACCCAGACGTCACAACTGTACTCCCTACATAATTCGCAAATGTATGCATACCTCACCCACAAAAACACCATCGTCATTACTATGGTAGAATATTTAACTAAAACCATACACTCTCTTTCTTGAAGATGGTGCTCGGTCTCAATTATAATAGAGGAGAGCTATCAGAATTCAACGATGACGATGCACTACAAGGATTTGAACAACTCGTGCGAGGTAAAAACACCCTGCATTCGAAGATGGTAAGTTTAAAACTATTACTGAACAAATGACTTATTCTCCTTGAGCTTCAACAATTAAATGAAATTCAATTTTTACATCAACAATGATCTCCTCTCTCAACGTAGATCATGATACCTCATCACACAAACATCCACTACACGCTCTATGTAATGAACAAGTACAGAGATAGCATTGACATTCTTGACTCACTGAACTATGTAAACTACGCCAATTTGTCTTGGAGTAAACACCATGTGCATCGAGCAGAACTGGTACGTACTTTTTGTACATTGATTTATTCTTTTCCTTGTGATAGTATGACACTCTTAATTTTCTCAATGCCGCACCCAAACAACAAAACCAAAATGCAATCACAGATTAGAAGGATGTTCGTGCTGTTGAACAAGCACCACCAACTAAAACACAAGAACAAACCAGACTGGGGAAGGATAGCAGAAAGGCCTCATAGGGTCTGCACACCAAAGCAAGAAGGAACACAATGCGGACACTTCACGGCCCAATTTGCGAAACACTGGAATGCGAAAGAACTGGTCAAGGGTAGAGAGGATTTTCATGTAAGTTACCAGTACATACACGTCAAATAACTTGATTTCTTTATTACCGTAATTAGTTTATTCACAATGGTGGACAACACATAACTATAAACCATACATTTTGACATGCCTGCAGCCCAGCAACGTGGATGCCGAATGGAAACCAGAGTACGTAATCACAATCATATTCGATAAAACCAACGAAATAAAGCACCATCAACTTCCTGAAAAAATCAAAGTTTTCAAACCTGAGACTATAAACCTTTTTTTGCCCATGAAAGGTAATATAACTATTTTCATTTTTACCATCAGTCAACATGACAAGAGCTTCAAATATATCTTTTAGAAATAACAACCATAACTTTTTATCTGTTTTGGTAGAGCGAGACGAAAAAAACAGCATCAATCGGGGAGCACCAAGAAATACCCGCAACACCGGCATTCGTTTAAACACGTGCATAAGGCGAACGAGCTCTACGACATAGTCATGAGTGACACATGGCAGGACAAATTCAAAAGGTGACTTGGTTCCGTTTGCAACTGAAATTAGTTAAAGTTAGGCGGCAATCACACAAATAAGACAGGAAACTAGAAAGAACCTTGAATTCCTGTTTATCTGCTTGCTTGTTAATGACTTTCTCAACAAAATTTTCTTCTACTGTCCTGCCTGTAAGCATAAAAGTAGTATTCTCGAGAGATCAATCACAGAGCAACAGCACAACTCTTACTGGATCAAACCTAAAGGAAATATTTGGGCCGGCAAACAAGAAAAAATGTCAAGGAATGGAAAAGAAGGTGCTCGATGAGTTAGCCGAAGCATGGGAAAGCAACCAAACTATACACAAAAGACATAAACTATTATTAGGCCCAAGCTTTGCAGAGGTAGATTTAAAAAAACACAATGATCATATAAACTCATCTTTTTGCAACGATTGTTTAATCTCTTGGTACCGATCTATTCTTTATAACTCGTGTTTATCATTTTTTATTTGTTGCCTGCAGCATATTCTGGGTTTAAAGGATAAAGGAAAATCTATGATGAACTTCAGAGATGATTTCACACGAGAGAAGGATATCTTGGTTCCTTTGTTCCTTAAGAAATGTCAATCAGAGAAGCTCAAAACAGCAAAAATGGTAATAGCATTTTCCATCCAACAAAATAAAAATAAGCATTTCAAACAGAATACTATATTCTAAACTCTCCTCTAACAATAAGACTTTTGTACCACAGGTATCCATGCCACTTGAAAAGGAAGACCGATACACACTATTCGTGCTCGACAAATATAGAAGGAAGCTTCAAATCATCGAGCCTGAAGAAACCTCTCTTGAAGAATTGAAGAGGCAACAATACCTGAAAAATCAATGTGTTCAACACGTGCATGATGGCAAACTAAGTAAGCAAATTGCTGACATGGAAATCAATGAAGCCAATAAACAAAAGGAGCATAACAAATACCACAACCATAAAGACAAACTGGTAAGAATTGTAAATAACACCATCTTTGAGTTTTACAAATTACACTACATGTCTCTCTAAAACAAAAACAAAATGCAATTCCCAGGTACCCAGGTTTAAAGAAGTATACGAACTCGGTGAAAAATTCGAAAAGGAAAAGACTAGATGGGAAGTTCAATTTTTACAAGGCGTTCCAAAGGTAAACAAAGGTGAAACCCCGTTTGCTGTTCTAAGGTTCGCGCATCTCTTTGATGGCAACCACTTCGTCGAAGAGATAGATAATTTCGACTAAGTTTTTGCTGAAAACTCGCACTAAATCTGCTAAATATCATACAACTGCATATGAACTAATTCTGATGTGTTTTCTCTCCTTGTTTTTCATTGAACTTTTTATAGGATGACACGGAAAAATGGAAAGCGGAACAAATGTGCAGGCTACTATTTAGCAAACAGAATACAATCGAACGTAGCAAAATGGGCGATGAGATTAGAAAGATCTAGCTCCATCGAAACCTCAGAAAAACGGTTTAACCGCACATCATACTGTGATAATGAAACAACAGACTCTTTTTATTGATGTAGTTCCTTGTTTCTTCTGTAAACAAGCATTCAAACACAAGCCCCAAGTCCGTCCCTACACATACGTGTGTCCCGTCGAGGCGACGTGACTCTACATACTCCTCACACGTCCGCCGGTGATTTTGGTGTTTCACAAACATTCCCCCTCTCTACAACCATGTGTTGCCGAATGCCACCAACCTAAAGCATGCATCTGGCGTGAGTACAGATGTGACTCTCTAAATGGGTGTTCGAACAAATGCATGCACTCGCGCTGCTAGAGACCTCACACCTGTGCATCCACAATGGTGCCTCCCTACCTCAGTATTAGCAAGCAAGCCGATCCTACCACACCACCATGCATCCAGAGGGTTGATGGCCAGTGATGCCTCTCAAAGCCCCACACCACTCCATGTCTGTCATGAAAGACACGCGTGACTCTCTAGAGGCTTCACAACTGTGACTCACTAACTGCGTATTCGAAAGCATGCATCTGGTACCACACTTTTGTACATCCACAGGATTGATAGCTGTTCGCAACAACAAAAACCCCACTTTCGTGCCTCTTGTGGCTTCACCTCTGTGCCTTTAGTGCCTGCATCCACGTGCCTAACGTGTCACGCCCTGCCACTCTTACATGGTCGCGGTACCACGCCCGTGCCTCTTCACAAATGTCATGACAGTGCATCTCTAACTGAGCATTCCGACACATGCCTCTGCCACCACACTATTGTGCATCCACAATGTTGATACCCGTGCATCGAGAAGTCGCAATCCCGTGCCTTGTGTACCTGCATCCAGGTGCCTCCCTCACATGACAATAGCCATGACTCTTACATGCCCCATGGTGTCGCACACCCTTGGCACTGCACACTTCCAAACCGTGACCCTGTAACTATGTATTCGGAGCTCACCTCTCCTACTCTGTCCACGTGCCTCTGGATGCTTGTGATGCCTTCATTTCTATAGAGACTTCACTTTCGTGCCTCCGGCCCCTGTAGTAACACACGCCGGTGGCTCTAGAGACTGCAAACTTGTGCCTGTCACAGCCCCAGATCAGCCCTAAAGCTTGCTTGTAACTAGTGGCATTGCATCCATGCATCATGTTTGAATTTTCATGAAATTTGAAATGGGGATGACCAAGCCCTAGCACTAAAACAATTCAAATAGGTTCAACTAAGAAATATTTTTCAATGAACCAAATGGCCTTCAAAAATGTTCACCATTTGTGGAAAAATGCTGGAAACTTGATAACGGAGATGTTGCACATTTTTCCATGACATTTGGACTTTTGAATTAATTCATATGGTATTTGCATTTGGGCATTTAAATACTATAAAATATTTTAAATGCTCAAATAATCACAAACTGAAATGTTTGTTGTTGGAAATATTCCAAACAGTGACATTGACCAGATTTCATGATTTTTGGAAATGCCACGCATTTTTATTAAAGCCAAACATAATTACAGAAAATAGAAAATGGAAATAAAAGAGAGAGAGAGAATACCTTACAGCTTACTGCAGCCCACAGCCCAGCCTTCTCTCCCCCTCCCCTCGCTGGCCCAGTTGGCCCAGCCCACCAACCGCCTCGCCGCTCGTCGCCTACCTCTGCCAGTAGGCAGAGGAGGGACACGGCGCACGCGCCGAGCTCGCCACGCCTCCTCCCTGGCCGCCTGCCTCACCGAGGGCCTCGAAGCTCCTCCTCGGCGCCGCTTTGGACCCCCGGCCCCTCTCCTCTCTCCAGAACGTCCTCCCTCTCCTCTGCTCCCTCTCTCTCGCCCGGACCGAGAACCGCCGTCGACGCCGATCGCCGTACCCGCGGCCACAGCCACCCCCTTGCCCCTCTGCCATCCCCAAGAGCTCCGCCCCGACCTCTTCTCCGTCTCCGCCGATCTAAGCGACCCCGGGAGGCCAGCAACGTCGCCATCGCCGTCGTCTTCCACCTCGGGCTCCGGCCACCATCGTCGTCGATTCGCTGCACTCCGGCCGCCCCCGAGCCCACTGACCCTCCAAACGGACTCACGGTGAGCTTGCCGTCGTTTCCCCTCATCTCCCTCTCTCGCTACCACAGCCGCCGCCCTTGAAAGCTGCCGGCCGCCATGGCCGGCGAGCCTGCCCCTCGAGCACCTCTGCCTCGCTTAGTAGCTCTGGCACGCTCCTGAGCACCTTCCCTCTTCGCTGCCCTGCTCAGCTCCCTCGCCCGCGAGCTCTAGCCCTTCCAGCCGCAACCACCGAACTCCGGCCGCCGCAAAGGTTGCCGCCGTCGTCGATTTAGCCCACTCCGTCGCGAGCTGTTGCTTCCGTTGGATGCGCGAGACTCCTAGCCTCCCGTAGCCGCAAACCGCGTCCAAAACCAAGCCCTGTAGTGCAAACCCGAAGGCCTCCGCCGTCTCGGCCTCGCCGGCGACTCGACGCCGGTGGGTTAGCCCTGGTTGACCATGGATTTGACCCCCCCTGGGTCACTGACGAGTGGGCCCGACCACTAACTAAACAGGGTTAACACTAACCGAAACTAGTTAGCTAAACTAACTACTGACCAGTGGGTCCCAGCGTCAGAGTTGACCTGGACAGCGACCCAGTTGACTCGCTAACGTCACGCCTATGTCAGGCTGACGCAATAATGATTTCTGGAATTATTTTAATTCAGGAAATTTCAGAAAATGCCCTAAACTTCAATAAATCATAGAAATTCAACCGTAACTCGGATTGAAATAATTTATATATGAAAAATGATCAGAAAAATATGAAGAATCTGTTTATGGCACTTCCATGCATGTTTGAACAAGTTAACCTCACTGAATAAGATGAATCATGATTAGGGTAATTTATGAAATAGCATTTGGGGTTGGAGTTCAACCTTGTTTGAATTCCACTTCAACTAACTTGGATTACTGTTGCATTAGGTGAATTCAGTTCCTTAACATGCTCATGCATCATATATGTGCATTGCATTGATTGTGTTTTCTCTTGTTTGTTTGCCGGTAACTGTCCCCTCTCAGTAGACGACGTACCGACGATGAATTCGATGACACCGATGAAGAACTATACTATCTTCAGAAGTGCCAGGCAAGCAAAACCCCCTTGTTCATTCCGATATAATCCCACTCTCTCGCTCCTGCTCTATTTTACTGCATTAGGACAACAACGACTCATGTGTTACTTGCTGCGGTAGCTGAACCCCTTTATCCTCTTGCATGACCTGTCATTCCACAAGAATTAGATGAAACCCACTAGCATGAGTAGGAGTTGTTTGAGCCATGTTGTGCCTACTCATTCATGCTTGTTGTCATGCCTGCCATCGCTTAGAGTTGAGTCACGTCGATTCTTCGGGAATGAATTGGAATGGTTGTGTGAACATGTCCCATCGTGTGTGAGCTAAGTGTGTGAACACGATTTGGTAAAGGTAGCGGTGAGAGGCCATGTAGGAGTACATGGTGGGTTGTCTCATTGCAGCCGTCCTCGTGAACTGAGTTCTGTGTTTGTGATCCATGAAACAGTTACTACCACGCATTGGGATCCTTAATTGACCCTCTCGGCTTCTTAACCACCCTTGTCCTCGGTCCGGGAGTTGCAAGTAGTTTCGGTGTTTGTAGTATGTCAAATGCATGCAACGCTGACCATAGGGGTGGGTTGTGTTGCGGTAGGCACCGTGGCCCGGTGTACCGATTACCTGCTTGGTGTCTCGGGAACCCTGCACACATCGTTCGGGGCTGTATGGAAACCTCGGCGGACTCCCAGCGGATGGAACCCGAATAGGCGATAAACCTGGACTAGGGAATTGTGTGTTTAGGTAGGCCGTTGCCGACACCCACGTTGGGCTTCCGCTTGAAGGTTGTCGAGTACATGTCGTGTAAACGGCGGTAAGTGGTGAGCGTGTGTGAAGAAGTACACCCTGCAGGGTCTAATATGATCTATTCGAATAGCCGTGTCCACGGAGAAGGACTTCTGGATTGCCTATATCAGTTCATAGACAAGTGAAAGTGGATACCCTAAAATGCGCCAAGATAAGCGTGAGTGCTATGGATGGCGTTCTCGTAGGGAGACGGAGGCGGGTCCATAGTGGTGTATTGATATGGTGAATATGTGGACTCGTAGCGCCACCTCAAAAGAGTTACTTGCGGCGTAGTTCAGGATAGCCACCGAAGTCAAAGCTGGCTTGTCGCGGTCAAACTCCACCACCCCTTTTGATAATGATGCATATGTAGCTAGTTCCGATGTAAGTCTTGCTGAGTAATGCGTTTGTACTCACGTTTGCTTATTTTACGTTTTGCGAGAGAGACTTGGTCTCGCTAGTAGTTCCGCTTGGACTTGACGGTTAGCTTGATACCTCGGCTACGATCTTGTGCCTCGGCAGGATCTCGGTAGATAGTCGTGCTTCTCGGCCCTTTTCATTTATAGTTGTCTGTACTCGGACATGTTTAGCTTCCGCTTGTGCTTTGACTTGTATGCCACGAGTGTTGGGTCATGAGACCCATGATTGTAATATCTCGCTCCTCGAGCCTATTGAATAAATATTTGAGTCGTAGAGTTATGTTGTGATGCCATGTTGTATCTACACATATTGAGCATATTGTGTGTATGTTTGAAATGCTTGGTATGTATGGGATCCGACAAACTAGTTGTTTATCCTTGGCAGCCTCTCATATGGGGAAATGTAGTCTCGTGCTTACGAGCGATAGTAGTCCGCTTCTGACCGGTTCACCGAGTCCTGCTAGCCCAAAGACTACTGCTTGGACACTTGACTGGCCGGCATGTGTTTCACTTCGTTCCTATGTCCGTCCCTTCGGGAAATGTCACGCGGTGATATTCGGAGTCTGTCTAGCCTGCTACAGCCTCGGGATACCGGAGTCTGTTAGCCCAAAGTGCTACAGCCAGAATATATACGTTGATGTAAGACATGCTCGATTTGTTTCATGTATGCCTGTCCACTTAGGTTAGCGCCGATTTTGGTTCACAACTAGCCATGTCGGCCCGTGTTCTTTGTCATATGGATGCTAGCGACACTATCATATACGTGAGCCAACAGGCGCAAACGGTCCCGGGCCATGGTAAGGCGACACCCGTGGGAATACCGTGCGTGAGGCCGCAAAGTGATATGATGTGTTACATGCTAGATCGGTGTGACTTAGGATCGGGGTCCTGACAGTGCCTCTCTAACTACGTATTCCGACCCATGTCACTCCTTCCACTCCGCAAGAAGCCGCGCTTGTGTGCACAACTAAACTGTACTTAGCGTCCAAAGACTACTTTGTATTTTGTTGTTCTTAGAGTAAAGAGCAACATAACTACTTCAAAATCACATGATTGATGAATAAACATAGTTCTTAGCAAGCTAAATAACTTTTTCAATCACATAAACAAACTACAAACGTGACATAAGCAAACTTGTTTAACCTGATACACATGACATTAAAAACTGCTTCGTTCTAACAGAAGTAAACTACAAACCTGAAACAATAGAAAGGACAAGCAGAAACACAAGCAACTCCAAGGCCAGTTTTCTTTGTTTACGTCATCACTAGTAGCCGTAGTAGGGATCGTCATAATTCTTCTCTGCCTCTTTTGCACACTCCAGACCTTCTCTGATGTTTTCAATTCTCTTCCACGACTCGTAGGTGGCGTACGCATCTATCGCTGCATACTCGATGAGGTAATTTGGCAGTGGGCTGATCCCCCATAGTGTATGGTCTTCAACCCTGTCAATCTTATTCTTCATCTGTTTGTAGAATGGATGGATCACGCTCCATGCAACATCAACCAAAGAGTGGTACCTCTTTCTTCCCTTGAACGGAACTCACCATTTGCGCTGGATGTCGATGTACTTGTCGGGGTTGATCTCCAAACCAGATCTTCACAGCATCTCTTTGTCACCTTCAATACTGAAGCCGGAAAAGGTGTAGAACATGTCCTCCTTCAGGCAGGGCATGAGCTCTTGGGCACAAAGCAGGGGATGACACATTTAAGGTGGATCCATCAAGTACATGCTTATATAGTACGTATAATTCATGGATGAAAAAAATTTAGAAACTGCTATGCAAAGTTCAGAAATTAAATACAAGCACAGCATGTTATTTTTCTTTTTGTATTTACACTTGAATCAATGACCTATCTGCTTCTTAGCAACGTTACCACATCAATTCAAAAAAATGAACTATACTAGAACATCAATTATAGAAACTACACTAGAACAGAAACTACACTAGAACATCAAGTTCAGAAAATTATCTCGTACATCAAATCCATAAATTAATCTAGTGCATCAAATACATAAACTGATGTGGTGAGTCAGGTTCAAAATCTATTCTACTGCATCTACTTCAGAGACTTCACTGATACATCAAGTTAATAAACCAATTTAATCAAATTTCAGGGTGCATAGCTAATTAAACAGAAGCATTGAGAGGTTGAATTTGTAGGATGGTTCACCATTTTGTTGCCGCGGTGATGTGGTATACCAGACAGAGTTCCTCCATGCATAACTGCAAAACCGCTGCCCTCTGCGGAGGTTCGTCTTCCCTGGTATACTCGACATCAACGCCGATGTACTGAGGGTACAAGCCGCAGACCCTCTTCAGGATCCTGCTGATCATCTTGTCGGCTTCATCAGGATTGCTGGTCACTACAAGAAATATGTCAACTAGTGACCTTCTGTCAGTGACCCTGGAAGAATTGGTCATAGATCTATGACCATTTCAAACCAATTGGTCAAAAGCTGTTCGAGGGGCTCCAAACCCTAAACCATTGCGACCATTTTGGTCGAAGGTAGTAATTTCCTTACACGAAAAGGTCATAAAGCAAACAGCGCTAGTCCGCTGCCTTATTTCTAGTTGTTAACGACCAATATAGATGGTCATCGCCTTGTAAATTATGGTGGGTTGCTATGACTAGGCGCCGCCTCATCAGTTTTGACTGTGTGTCATGTCCATGTGGCAGTTTTTGCCCTAGGTTGTGAAGCAACCTATATTTCTGTCATTCCCAAAATTCCCAAAAAAATCTCATAAATTCTTCGGGTCATATCTTCGTCAAATATTGAAAAACCTTCCTTGCCTAGTTCAAAAATAATTCAAAAATATTCATTTTCCTATTACATTCGTAACAACAGTTTGTGAAGGAAGTACCACTTTGGCATGTCCAAATAGTATCCATTTTTACTGATGCTTTCCTATGCCCAAATAACCATCCTCTACCAAATGCCAGCTCAATCCATTCATTATTTTGAGCCGAGCTTCAACATTCGTATTTATGTCCAGTGTGGTAGTTTGCAAAGCAAGTACCACCTAGGCCCCTCCTTTTGAGCTGAAAATTTGTGAAGACAGTCTTCTTAGTAACTTATCATCCTCGGCCAAAACTCACGCCCATTAGCCACGTACATTTCCCGTACCGCTAATCAAACACTTGGCTGCTAATTCATGTTTGAGCATCGATCGGTCTCCTCGTGAGAATCTTATGTTGTAATTTTCTTCCTAGCACCTACCTGGGGAGTGCCTAACCCACTAGACATGCCTAGGCCGCCCAGAACACATGGCAACACCACGGTCACGCGGTGATCACGCGGCGAGCATGCGAGTTTACGTGCTCTAGAGTTGGGGCCCTCGGCCACCGCCCAAACCTCGACGTATCGCCACCAAACCATGTATTTATGATTAAATAGGTACTTATGTAACTAGAAATGATTTTTGGAAAAAATAAATAGCAAACTATGAGGCATTGCAGTTCAAATTTGACCCGCTTCCAACCTGAATTCCATGGAAATTTGTCTTTTTCACGAGAGGTGGATCAAAACTTTTGCACCCTACCATTTTGTCAATTGTGCATTAAATATGTCCTAGTATTTCAGAAAATTGATTTGGTCCAATTTTGCAACAATTATTTGGGAGGTCCTTCACAAAAAAACCTCCTTTAGGGCACTCAGAAAATGAAAAATGGTTTTTTCGTCCAAAGAAAATGAAAACTTCCTTAGGCAACATTGTTTGCCATTCCAATATGCACCCTTGTGCAAAATATGAGATCATTTGAAAAAACTATGCCACGAATGTGGCCATAAGATTGATCATTTGGCTTGAAAGCCATGAATCTTTACACATGATAGCTCATTTTTGAGAACATTTTTTTAAAATAATTGCCGTATTACAAGTTTGTTATTTTTCCTGGGAACTTGGCCACATATAATGACACAATGCGAAGGTTTTCCAATTTTTTAATATTTTTAATTTTTATGCCCGTTTCAAAATGCGATCAAAACGGCGGGAATGACCGTTCCTAGCTAGTGGTTGAATCTTGGAATTTTTTGGTGTTTCTCTGATTAAATAGATACTTATGTACCTAGAAATGATTTTTGGAAAAAATAAATAGCAAACTATGAGGCAGCTGCAGTTCAAATTTGACCCGCTTCCAACTAAATCGGCTGTAATTTGTCTTTTTCACGAGAGGTGGATCAAAACTTTTTGCACCCTACCATTTGGTCAATTGTGCATTAAATATGGCCTAGTATTTTATAAAAATGATTTGGTCCAATTTTGCAACAATTATTTGGGAGGTCCTTCACAAAAAACCCTCCTTTTGGGCACTCAAAAAATGGAAAATGGTTTTTTCGTCCAAAGAAAATGAAAACTTCCTTAGGAAACATTGTTTGTCATTCCAATATGCACCCTTGTGCATAATAGGAGATCATTTGAACAGACTATGCCATGAATGTGGGCATAGGATTGATCATTTGGCTTGAAAGCCATGAATCTTCACACATGATAGCTCATTTCTGATAACACTTTTTTAAAAGAATTCTCGTATCATAAAACTGTTTATATGATTCAACATCTTATTTTTAATTGATTAAGACCAATTTAGATGGTCATAACGTGTACTGGGCTCTGATTGGTCCATGAGCATGTCACGCGGATCGTGCCTTCAGCGCCGTCGAATGCTCCTCTCCAGATCCAGATCCGACGGCAGCCATTTCTCCCTCACCCCCTCTTTGTCTAAAAAAAGGAAACTCCCTCCCGCACGCGAACCCTAGCATCGTCTCCCAACCCCTCTCCAGATCCAGATCCGCCACCCCTCTTCCTCTCCCATCGCCGCCTCGCCTCCCCTCTCCCTCTCCCCTCGCCGCCTCGCCTCCCCTCGCCGCCGCACCGCCCATCGCCTCCGGCACCCCCCCCCCGCCCGACCTTCTCCCCCTCCCCTCCCCTCCCCTCCCCTCCCGTGTCCCCATCCCGTCGAAACCCTAAGCGGCGGCAGCCGCCATGGTGAAGGGACGCACGGGGCAGCGCGTCAGGCTCTACGTCCGGAGCACCATCCTCGGCTTCAAGAGGTGAGCAGCCCCGTTCTTGGCCATGCTCTCGCCGGATCTGGCGATTCATTTCATGGTGAGATTGGGCGGCGCGCTGATGGCGATGTGGGGGGTTGATCTGCAGGTCGAAGTCGAACCAGTACGAGAGCACGTCGCTGGTGCAGGTCGAGGGGGTGAACACCAAGGAGGACGTGGCGTGGTACGATGTCGCCGTGACGGAAGAAGCCTCCTCCGCTCTGCTCTACTCGCCGGTACGGACTCCCCCCAACCCCTTCCTCCCGCCCTGGCCGGCCGGCCGAGGTTCCGATCGGATCCCCTCTCGCGCTTCGTCTCCGGGCCGGCCGGCTCTCCCTCCTCTGTCTGCATCCCGTCCAGCTAGCCGATTGACCGCTGGCGCCCTGTTGGCTCGTGCACGGGGCACGCGAGCCAGCTGATCCTGTCCGGCGTGTCTAGTAGTAATAGACGACGACAGGTTCTCTGCTTATCAACTCTGTTACTTCTACATAGTCTTCTTGTAGCATAAAACAACTCCTCTAATAGCGCATCTGGATAGTTTGCTGCTTATTAAGCGATCTAAAACGTCTTATATTCGTTCACAGAGGGACGACACCCACTACCGCTGCCTCTGGGGCAAGATCACCTGCCCGCACGGCAACTCCGACGTCGTCCGCACCCAGTTCAAGTCCAACCTCCCCGCCGAGTCCATGGTCAGTGCCTGCCCGCCCTTAGTTTTCTTGATGGTGCTTTTTGCTGAGGCTGTTTGTTGCTCTGCGTTGTGTGCATGGGCGCAACGTCAGAGTGTTCATGTACCCGAGCAGCATCTAAAGTTAGCATCTGCTGCACTATTGCTGATGATGATTGTTTAAGGTTGTTGCTTTGCTCTGTGTGATTTTACTCTAGCATGTGTGTTGCATTTTGTCCTGCGCCTTGAGAATGACTAGGATTTATGTTATAGAATTCCAAGTGTAGTCGCAATATATGACATGCCTAAAGTATATGGACTTGTGCAGTGTGTCCATCGGGAGTAGATAGACTATTTCTTTCATGATTCATCTATATATGATGCTCTTATATGCAAGTTTGTATCTGGATGTCTTATGCATGATGTAAGTTTGTGAAATGCAATGTTTTTCTGTTGTGGTCTGCATTTGATGGGGATTGATGCACATGTAGGTCATATCTCTGTGTGTTTGGACCGAGGGAACAACACTAGCTTATTAGCTTACTTTTCATCAAATACTAGTATTAGTCGAGATGTAGATGGACTGTTTCTTTCACGATTTTATCGATATATAGTTGTTTACATGTTTTTTATCTGGATGTCTTATACATGACAGAAGCTTGTGAATTGAAATGTTTCTTTTGTGCTCTGTCCGATGAGGATCGATGCATGTGTGGATCATATATCCCTGTGTATTTTGGATCTAAGAACTAGCTTATTAGCATACCTTTTTAGCAAGTACTACTAATTTAGGTGTAGATGGACTATTTCCTGCATGATTCATCAATATGCAGATATTCTGCTGTTACATGCATGCTTGTATATGGATGTTTATTGGTGTATATGGACTTTCTTTCAAGATCCATCAATATGCAGTTATCTACATGTTTGTATCTGGATGTTTATATTACATCATGAGGTTTTCTACAAATTAGTAAGGTAGTGGTTTCAGCTGCTGCATTGTTTCTTATATTTGATACTACACAATGTGACTGGAGTTTATTGTGATTTGCGTAAGATAGAATCTGGATGCAATTGCTTTGATATTCCTGTTTGGCCCCCAGGCATGCTCATGAAGTACAATGAGGTGTCCTCATCTGACTATTTCGCCAATGGGTAAGCCTCACTGCCAATATTTCAAGTAGTAGTAGTAGTACAGTGTCACTATCATCTCTGTTTGTATATAAGTACGCCACTGTTGAGGTTTAGCAATCTCTGTTATGGTGTTGATCTGAATCATGCTTTTCTATATGTGACAGCGAACTGGCTACCCTCGTGTAGTTGAGCAATTAGTATCCAAACATGCCCAGTGCATGCCTAAATCCTGAGTTTTATTTTTAAACACCCCTCCATATATGTGCACTGCCTATTGTAATTGTCAAGTGTGGATTCTGTATATGAGGTGTGTTCTCCTTGTAGTAATTTCTAGTAGCCTGCTTGTTATGTGTAGAGTGCACAACACATTACGTGTATTGAGGATGAAATGGTCAGAGTATGGCATTTTCAATTAAACTTACTTTTTTGGTGTTGAGCTGTCGATAAATTGGTGTTGGTACCATGATGCTTGAACTGTTATTTTCTTTTGGTAAATGGAGTGCTGCTTTGGTGCATAGATGTATCTTCACGAGTCACAAAACTCCTGACATGTAGGCGACTGGAGAGCACCAGAAGCATTGACGGCGACTCAGTCCTCGGCGCCGCCCTCTGCTAGAGCGGTGCGTCCCCTCTCTGTTCTCCCAGCCACCCCTAAGTTTTGGATTTGGATCCTTTCTGTGAACTCTAGCCATGCTCACTTGTAAATCTGGTTTGATATTTAAACCGTGACTTATGATAATCTGGTTTCATCGCCTTCCAGGGACAACATATATATGCTCAATATACTCTACTTGTTTTCATGTATAGTTTTCTTACTTGTTTTCCTTTATGCGTTCACTCTTTTTCAGGAGCTCCAAGCCTAATTTTTTTCCTTTATGTTCACTCTTTTACAGGAGCTCCAGTCCTAATTTTTCTGAGTGTGAAGCCGTGAAGCCAAGTGCGAAGCAGTGAATGCTGGAGAGAGATGATGCTGGAGAGATGCCCTTCCTGTAGGTCTGCACATAAGCGGAAGTTCCTGGGTATACAAGATTCGATGGTTAAACTGGTTGATGTGATGTGAATGAGTGTATGGAAACTGGTTGTGTGATGTGAATGAGTGTATGTAGTTTCACGTGTTACATTACGTATAGCATATTGTAATAAACTTATTTTAGCTGTTATTTGAAGATTTTCATATGCTTTCTCTCTTACATCTGCTTGATATATACATATATATTTCTTATTAATAAGCTGTGAAAAATCTGACTTTTGGGACCCATCTCAGAACCGGAGATGGGGAAAAAAGCTGGAAATAAAAAATAAATTGACTGCAAAATGTTGTGCGCTAGAAAATAAAAGGCCAAATTGTAAGCTGTGCCCGTGTAGCTAACCAAAATTAACATAAAATACATATATTAAAAGGGCTTGCCTAAAAAAATATACATGGGCCGAATTACTGGGTCAGACCCATGTAGCTAATAAAAGCACAGGAAAAAATACATTAAAAAGGCCGAATTGTTGGGCTAGGCCCATGTAGAAAACCGAATTGGACCGGGATGAATCTTGTGCCACATCAGCTTGCCACGTTGGATGCCTACGTGGCCTGGGGAGGTTGCTAGTGACCAAAACGCCACAAGATTTAATATTTTGGTCAGTAGCGTCACGACCTTCTCACAGAGAAGGTCGCTATAGTCAGTTAACGACTGCCAGCTTTTGACCTTCTCTTTTTGGTCACAAAAAGGTCGCAAATGAAAAACCATGACCTTTCAGTGACCAATAGTCAAGGTCACAAGTTGACATATTTCTTGTAGTGGGTGCATACGACATCCAGCCTTTCCTTGCCATGGATGTCAACCTCCTTGAGGTGCCTTTTGTAGTCGTGCTTCTGACCGGGGACCTGAACATCGTCGACCTCGGTGCTCTGGTCGGACGTCTCACCACGGGGACGCTTGGCAAATGGTTCCTCCGCCATTACGCTCCTCCAGCGATGGCGGCCTTGAGACTGAGATTGTGAGGAGTTGCTAGTTGAGATGGAGCGGCAATAGTGTTTTCGGAATTGAGCTGCTATGGAAGCGCAGTTGCCCTTTTGTGGCAAGGTTTGGGTCATGAAGGAGGCGGTTGGACGCGGCCTCGTCGTGGTAGACATGTGCTCGCCATTGTTGTGCGTTGGGGCAACTGCCGAGTGGCAATCCTCGTGGTTGCCGGGAAAAAGCAACCGTCAAAGCGTCCGGTTAAGCATGTATAAATATTTTTGCATAAACCATTTAAACACATACTGCACTGGCACGCTTAGATAGTGTGCACTCTGTTCAGCTACTAAGCACGTACTATGTTGAACTACTTGCACCTTTCCCAACGCACGCCGCTACTACCACGCGACCAATGCAGTAGAGACTTCACACATGTGGACCCACAACCGATACTCTCTGAGTAGTATTCGCACCCATGCCTCTACTACCACACTTCCCGACGCATGCCTTTCACGTGCCCGTGGTGACACACGCTGATAACTCTAAAGACTTCACAACCGTGACTCTCTAAGTGAGTCTTCGGATGCATGCCCCTGCCACCACACATTTGTGCATCCACAAAGTTGATACCAGTGCCTTTATAATTCCAACGTCGGTGCCTGTAGAGCATGTTGTTCCGTGCCTCACACGTCTATTAAGATGCTATAGCGAACAAAAAAACATAGCCAGGCGGCAAGAATCTTGATGCTAAAATCAGACCGTCGAAGATTACAGACGGTTCCATCATTTCCATATCTCCCACCTGCACTACTCTCTTGCTTCCTCTCTTCCACAGTAAATCTCGAAACATTCCGCACTCACACAAGGTTTCCTCCTCCGTTCTGCAAACGGGCCCAATTTTGAAGTAGAGTTCCCCTCACAAAACAACCGCCACCGCGCTTCGCCAACCACCCTCCCACTTCGAGATACACATTGTCAAACGGTGCGCCCAACAACACAAAGTACCCACCCGACGGCGACGAAGCGAGGACTTCAACACCGGCGGCGGAGACCACAACAAAAAAAGACGAACAGACGGAATAGACCAATGGAGGCGAGAAGCCGAACACAAGCAATCGAAGGTAAATACCAATCTATCCCATTGCATTATTCCTCGAGGTAGATCGTAGTGATTTGTCCATTTCCAGGGACAGCAACCCTAGCCACCACAAAAGCCGAGTTTTGCACTATCCAAAATCAACCTGTCTAAAAAATTGAAGTACCGTACACACGAGATTTAATAGAAACGCTACTGCTCCCCACTACGGAATTTTCGCCACACGATATGTGCTTAAACGTACTATACCTTCCATATCACTAACTGGGATACCTCAAACGATTCAAACACTGCGAGCATACTGAGAGCTCAAACCTAGTAATTACACCAGATTTTCTCTGTCCGCTGTCCCTTGATTGTAATTGTTTTCAAGTTAAGTGCCTCATGTCCGTCACTGCAGTGTTTTTACTTCAGTGCCTCATGTGCCTTCAATGTCGTGCCTCGTGTGCCTACATCCACGTGCCTCGCGTGACACTTGCCGTGACTCTTACGGGGCCCGTCGTGCCACACCCACGTCACTTCACAACCGTGGTTCTCTAACCGAGTAGTCGGACCCATGCCTCTGCCGCCACACTTTTGTGCATCCAGAGCATGCACGTATGTGCCTGTGGTGCCTTCATTTTTGTGCCTTGCGTACTTGCACCCACGTGCGCAATGTGACATGCGTGGCTCCTGAGACTTCACAACCGTGCCTCTGTAGCCAAACATTCTGACACATGCTTCTGCCACTGCACTCTTTTTGCATCCACACGGTTGATACCCCGTGCCTCGAGAAGCCGCAAGTCCGTGCATGTGTTGCCATGAATTTCGTGCCTCCCATGCCTACATCCACGTGCCTCACGTGACACTTTCCGAGACTCCTACGTGCCCCGTAGTGCCACACCCATGTGACTTGACAACTGTGGTTCTCTAACCGAGTAGTCGGACCCATGCCTCTGCCGCCACACTTTTGTGCATCCAGAGCGCGCACGTACGTGCCTGTGGTGCCTTCATTTCTGTGCCTTACGTACCTGCACCCACGTGTGCAACATGACACTTGCCGAGACTCTTACGTGCCCCGTAGTGCCACACCCACGTGACTTCACAACCGTGGTTCTCTAACCGATTAGTCAGACCCATGCCTCTGCTGCCACACTTTTGAGCATCCAGAGAGTGCACGTATGTGCCTGTGGTGCCTTCATTTATGTGCCTTATGTACTTGAACCCACATGCCTGACGTGACACTTGCCGCGACTCTTACGTGCCCCGTAGTGCCACACCCACGTGACTTCACAACCGTGGTGCTCTAACCGAGTAGTCAGACCCATGCCTCTGTGATGACCCGCAAGTATACGGGATAGTTGTAGCCCCTTTCGATAAGTAAGAGTGTCGAACCCAACGAGGAGCTAAAGGTAGAACAAATACTCTCTCAAGTCCTATCGGCCACAGATACGACTCTACGCACGCTTGACGTTCGCTTTACCTAGAACAAGTATGAAACTAGAAGTACTTTGTAGGTGTTTTGGGTAAGCTTGCAAGAAAGTAAAGAGCACGTAAATAAAAGCTAGGGGCTGTTTAGATAAAGAAGCAATAAAGTAAATATAGCGAGTGTGGAAATGTGGTGGTAGGAGTTGTGGAATTGTCCCTAGGCAACTGACTATGTTACTAGACCGGTAATCACTATTGCAGTTCTATTTGAGGGAGAGGCATAAGCTAACATACTTTCTCTACTTGGATCATATGCACTTATGATTGGAACTCTAGCAAGCATCCACAACTACTAAAGATTCATTAAGGTAAAACCCAACCATAGCATTAAAGCATCAAGTCCCCTTTTATTCCATACGCAAACAACCTACTTACTCGGGTTTATGTTTCAGTCACTCACGCAACCCACCATAAGCAAATCATAAACATATTGCAAACCCTACAGCGGGAATCCCTCACGCTTGCGCGACACGGAGGGCACAATAGGGAAGCACCAATAATAAAATATGCAACTCAAACCAATCATAGCAATTCATCAATCACCGATAGGACAATGGAAATCTACTCAGACATCATAGGATGGCAACACATCATTGGATAATAATATGAAGCATAAAGCACCATGTTCAAGTAGAGGGTACAGCGGGTTGCGGGAGAGTGGACCGCTGTATATAGAAGGGGGAAGGTGATGGAGATGTTGGTGAAGATGACGGCGGTGTTGGTGAAGATCACGGTGATGATGATGGCCCCCGGCAGCGCTCCGGCGCCACCGGAAGCAAGAGGGAGAGAGGTCCCCTTCTTCTTCTTCTTCCTTGACCTCCTCCCTAGATGGGAGGAGGGTTTCCCCTCTGTTCCTTGGCTCCCATGGCTTGGGAAGGGCGAGAGCCCCTCCGAGATTGGATCTATCTCTCGGTTTCTGCATTCTGTTCTGGCTCTGTTTCACCGTTTCGTGTATATATGGAGATCCATAACTCCGATTGGCCTGAAACCTTCGCCGTGATTCTTTTTCGAATATTAGCTTTCTTGTGGCAAAAGAAGAGCATCAACCGCCTTACGGTGGGCTCACGAGGGTAGGCGCGCCCGAGGCGGCGCCCCTGCCTCGTGACCACCTCGAGCAACTGGTTAGCGATTGATTTTCCTTCCAAATTTTCCATATTTTCCAAAAATAAGCTCCATCCGTTTTTATCCCGTTTGGACTCCGTTTGATATGGATATTCTGCAAAACCAAAAACATGCAATAGGCAGGTGTAGCCTTTGGGCAATCGGATCAATATGTTAGTCCCAAAAATAATATAAAAAGTTGCCAAAAAGTATATGAAAGTTGAATAATATTGGCATGGAACAATCAAAAATTATAGATCTGACGGAGACGTATCAGCATCCCCAAGCTTAATTCCTGCTCGTCCTCGAGTAGGTAAATGATAAAAAAGATAATTTTTGATGTGGAATGCTACCTAGCATAATCTTGATCATGTGTCTAATCATGGCATGAATATTAAGACACGAGTGATTCAAAACAATAATCTATTCTTTCACATAAGAACAATAATACTTCAATCATACCAACCAAGCAATTATGTCTTATTGAAATAACATAGCCAAAGAAAGCTCATCCCTACAAAATCATATAGTCTGGCTATGCTCCATCTTCACCACACAAAATATTCACATCATGCACAACCCTGATGACAAGCCAAGCAATTGTTTCATACTTTTGATGTTTCTCAAACCTTTTCAACTTTCACGCAATACATGAGCGTGAGCCATGGACATAGCACTATAGGTGGAATAGAATATGATGGTGGGGGTTATGTGGAGAAGACAAAAAAGGAGAAAGTCTCACATCAACTAGGCATATCAACGGGCTATAGAGATGTCCATTAATAGATAACAATGTGAGGAGTAGGGATTGCCATGCAACGGATGCACTAAGAGCTGTAAGTGTATGAAAGCTCAAACTGAAACTAAGTGGGTGTGCATCCAACTTGCTTGCTCATGAAGACCTAGGGCATTTGAGGAAGCCCGTCGTTGGAATATACAAGCCAAGTTCCATAATGAAAATTCCCACTAGTATATGAAAGTGATAACTCAAGAGACTCTCTATATGAAGAACATGGTGCTACTTTGAAGCACAAGTGTGGTAAAAGGATAGTAACATTGCCCCTTCTCTCTTTTTCTCTCATTTTTTTGTTTTTTTGTTTTTTTGGGCCTTCTCTTTTTTTGTCCTTTCTCTTTTTTTATTTTATTTTTTATTTTTTTATTTTTTCGTCCGGAGTCTCATCCCGACTTGTGCGGGAATCATAGTCTCCATCATCCTTTCCTCACTGGGGCAATGCTCTAATAATGATGATCATCACACTTTTATTTACTTACAACTCAATATTACAACTCGATATCTAGAACAAAGATATGACTCTATATGAATGCCTCCGGTGGTGTACCGGGATGTGCAATGATCTAGCATAGCAATGACATCAAAAAAGGGACAAGCCATGAAAACATCATGCTAGCTATCTTACGATCATGCAAAGCAATATGACAATTAATGCTCAAGTCATGTATATGATGATGATGGAAGTTGCATGGCAATATATCTCGGAATGGCTATGGAAATGCCATGATAGGTAGGTATGGTGGCTGTTTTGAGGAAGATATAAGGAGGTTTATGTGTGACAGAGCTTATCGTATCACGGGGTTTGGATGCACCGCTAAGTTTGCACCAACTCTCGAGGTGAGAAAGGGCAATGCACTGCATCAAGAGGCTAGCAATGATGGAAGGGTGAGAGTGCGTATAATCCATGGACTCAACATTAGTCATAAAGAACTCACATACTTATTGCAAAAATCTATTAGTCATCGAAACAAAGTACTACGCGCATGCTCCTAGGGGGATAGATTGGTAGGAAAAGACCATCGCTCGTCCTTGACCGCCACTCATAAGGAAGGCAATCAATAATCACCTCATGCTCCGACTTCGTTACATAACGGTTCACCATACGTGCATGCTACGGGACTTGCAAACCTCAACACAAGTATTTCTCAATTTCACAATTACTCAACTAGCACGACTCTAATATCACCATCTTTATATCGTAAAACTTTTTCAAGGAATTAAACATATCATATTCAGTGATCTACAAGTTTATTTAGGATTTTATGACTAACCATGTGAATGACCAGTTCCTGTCATCTCTCTAAATAGATATAAGTGAAGCAAGAGAGTTTAATTCTTTCTACAAAAGATATGCCCAAGCTCTAACAAATATAAGTGAAGCAAAAGAGCATTCTACAAATGGCGGTTGTCTATGTAAAGAGAAACAGGCAATCCAAACTTCAAATGATATAAGTGAAGCACATGAAGCATTCTATAAAGCCATACTCAAAAGATATAAGTGAAGTGCATAGAGCATTCTATAAATCAACCAAGGACCATCTCATACCAGCATGGTGCATAAAATAAAAATAAAAATCTAATTGCAAAAGACGCTCCAAGACTTGCACATATCGCATGAACGAAACGAATCCGAAAACATACCGATATATGTTGAAGAAAGAGGGGATGCGTTCCCAGCATCCCCAAGCTTAGACGCTTGAGTCTCCTTGAATATTTACTTGGGGTGCCTCGGGCATTCCCAAGCTTCAGCTCTTGCCTCTCTTCCTTCTTCTCACATCGAAACCTTCTCGATCATCGAACACTTCATCCACACAAAACTTCAGCAGAAAACTCGGTAAGATCCGTTAGTATAATAAAGCAAATCACTACTCTAAGTACTGTTTCAAACCAATTCATATTTTATTTTTGCATTGAGTCTACTTTAATATAACTTTTTCATGGCTTAATCCACTGATATAAATTGATAGTTTCATCAAAACAAGCAAACTATGCATCAAAAACAGAATCTGTCTAAAACAGAACAGTCTGTAATAATCTGAACATTCACCATACTTCTGATACTTGAAAAATTCTGCCAAAATTAGGAAACATAAACAATGTGTACAGAAAGACAGTGCAAAAAGAATCAGAAACATTTGACGTTCCAGTAAAAAATTAAAATTCGCGCACTACAGCCAAAGTTTCTGTCCTGCACCGTACAAACCAACAAGCATTGTAAACATCCTAAAGGCAAACCTTGGCACATTATTTTTATAATACAATGGAATTGTACAAGGGGATAATTATTTTTGTTGAAAAGTTTCTGTAATCAAGATTCACAAAGTTGCCGTGAGCATTGAGGGAGTCCCGGACTAGGGGGTGTCCGGATAGCCGGACTATCGTCACGGCCGGACTCCAAGACTATGAAGATACAAGATTGAAGACTTCGTCCCGTGTCCGGATGGGACTTTCCTTGGCGTGGACGGCAAGCATGGCCTTCCGGATATGTAGATCTCCTACCATTGTAACCGACTCTGTGTCACCCTAACCTATCCGGTGTCTATATAAACCGGAGGGTTTTAGTCCGTAGGACGAACAACAATCATACCATAGGCTAGCTTCTAGGGTTTAGCCTCCTTGATCTCGTGGTAGATCTACTCTTGTACTACCCATATCATCAATATTAATCAAGCAGGAGTAGGGTATTACCTCCATCGAGAGGGCCCGAACCTGGGTAAAAACATCGTGTCCCTTGTCTCCTGTTACCATCTGCCTAGACGCACAGTTCGGGACCCCCTACCCGAGATCCGCCTGTTTTGACACCGACATTGGTGCTTTCATTGAGAGTTCCCCTGTGTCGTCACCGATAGGCCCGATGGATCCTTCGATCATCAACAACGACGCGATCCAGGGTGAGACTTTTCTCCCCAGGCAGATCTTCGTGTTCGGCGGCTTTGCACTGCGGGCCAATTCGCTTGGCCATCTGGAGCAGATCGAAAGCTACGCCCCTGCCATCAGGTCAGATTTGGAAGTTTGAACCATACGGCCGATATCCCGGAGACTTGATCTTCGGAGTTCAAGCCGCAGCCAAAGCGTGCCGCCTTGTCTCGATGGGCATGATCTAGCTCTGCAGCCGAAGGTGCCACGAGGCCGCACCGACATCCGCCTCCGACCCTTAAGCCGGGCCGGATTCCCCGATCGAGGACGAGTGGTTGGACACCGCCTCGGGGCTACAATCTCTGGCGATTGAGCCGAACTCCATCCTTGTCCTTTGTGAAGACCTCGACTCTGGTGCGGACTCCTCTCCGGACTCCGAACCCTCCGCGCCCCTGCCAATCGAATCCGATTGGGCGCCCGTTATGGAGTTCACTGCCGCGGACATCTTTCAGCACTCTCCCTTTGGCAACATCCTGAATTCACTAAAGTCTCTCTCTTTATCCGGAGAGCCATGGCCGGACTACGGACAGGAAGGTTGGGATGCGGACGACGAAGAAATTCAACGCCCACCCACCACCCACTTCGTAGCCATTGTCGAAAGCTTACACGGCGTGCTCGATTTCGACTCCGAAGACATCGACGGTATGGACGACGATGTAGGAGACAACCATGAACCAGCGCCTATAGGATGCTGGGCAACCACCTCATCCCATGATGTATGCATGGTGGATACACCTCAAGGAAATGAAGACGAGGAACAACGGGACGCCACGAAGGATAAATCCCTCGAAAAGCAGTCAAAACGGCAACGTAAACGCCGAACCAAGTCCCGCCTCAACAAAGACCCAGCCATAGAGCAGGGCGAACCGGTGGACGAAGAACAAGCTATCGAGCAATCGTCCGTACAAGACAACTTGGATAAACAACCCGTCCCCGGCGAAGACAACAGTCCGAATGGTCTCACGCCGGACAAACTGTTGGAGCAAAATAACCTCCAGAAAAGGCTCGTCGCCACCGCGCGTAGCCTGAAAAAGCAGAAGCGGAAGCTCAACAGCGGAAGATGCACTCAGGATCAGATGGATCACAGTATTCAATACCGCAGACAAATACGGCGACAGTCGCCGAACAAAGAGCTACCCAAAAAGAAAGCTACTGCCCGAATTTGACGAGGAGGCCTTAGAGCCACCACAATCAAAAAGCAAGAAGGCCACCCGGTCGGATGGACGACCCCACGGCAAAAAGAAAGTGGAAAACGGCGCCGCACACAAGCCGATATGCGACCCGCATAAGGACTCACATCCAAAGGATGGCCCAGTTAGGTCCGTCTATGGGCCGAGAAAGCAAGCTCTTCAAAGCAATGCAATACGCCAAATATCCGAACATCACGGCATGCCCAAATACAGGGGCGCCGCACATCCCCTATGTTTCACAGATGAGGTGCTGGATCATGAATTTCCGGTGGGATTCAAACCCGTAAACATAGAGGCATCTGACGGAACAACAGACCACTGAGTGCGGATTGAGGATTACATCCTCCACATACACATGGCTAGAGGAGACGATCTCCACGCCATAAAATACTTACCCTCAAACTCAAAGGGCCAGCTCGGCATTGGCTTAAAAGCCTCCCGAAAATGCCATTGGAAGCTGGGGAGAGCTCGAGGATGCGTTCGGGCAAATTTTCAGGGGACCTATGTCCACCCTCCGGATCTGCACGATCTAAGTCACATAACTCAACAGCCCGGAGAGTCAGCCCAGAAATTCTGGAACAGGTTCCTTACTAAAAAGAACCAAATAGTCGAATGTCCGGACGCCGAAGCCTTAGCAGCTTTCAAACACAACGTCCGAGACGAATGGCTTGCCACACACCTCGGCCAAGAAAAGCCAAGAACAATGTCCGCATTAACAAGCCTCATGACCCGCTTTTGCGCGGGAGAGGATAGCTGGCTAGCAAGATGCAGCACCAGCGACCCAAGTACATCCGAAGTCAGGGATGGAAACGGGAAACCATGGCGCAACAAGGACCAGCGCCAGATTAAAAGAAACGGTCCAAAGAGCGCGGCAGTCAACGCCGGATTCAAGAGCTCACGGCAGAACAATAAAAAACTGCCCCTTAAGGACAATAGCGATGAGCTATCCAACTTACACAAAATCCTGGACAAGATATGTCAAATCCACAGTACTCCCGGGAGGCCTGCAAACCATACCCACAGAAATTGTTGGGTCTTCAAACAGTCCGGCAGACTCAACGCCGAACACAAGGGGCTCGACACACCAAGTGAAGATGACGACGAGCACCACAAGCAGAGCCCCAGAAAACAAAAGAATTTCCCGCAAAAGGTTAAAACCGTAAAGTCACTTCACGTGATCAAAGGGAAAAATAGAGCGCCGCACACTGGTTGTCAAAACCAATCACCTTCGACCATCAGGACTATTCCGAAAGTATCCGGAGCGCAGGATGGACTGCCTTGATATTGGATCCTATAATCGACGGATTCCAATTTACACAAGTCCTCATGGATGGCGGAAGTGACATAAACCTGATATATCAGGACACAATCCGCAGGATGGGGATAGACCCAACCAAAATTCGCCATAGCAACACCTCCTTTAAAGGGGTAGTGCCAGGCCCATATGCCCATTGTACGGGCTCCCTACTGTTAAAGTTGTGTTCGGTTCATCCGACAACTTCTGTCGTGAAAAGTTAGTCTTCCATGTTGCCCCATTTAAAAGTAGCCATCAAGCACTATTGGGATGTGAAGCTTTCGCTCGCTTTAACGCAATACCGCATTATGCATCTCTAACACTTAAAATGCCCGGTCCACGCGGCATCATCTCACTAAAAGGAAGTATTAAGTGCTACTCGAGCACGGAAGAACGTGAGACTGCCTTGACAGCCCCACACCTATCCGGCTCCGCTAGTCAAAGAACCTGAATTGGTCATTCAAACCCCGGACACGGCTAGACGAGTCCGGCGCCTACTAGCGGCATACCCCCATACAAGGGGCTGCACGCATATATCACAGGAGACAATAAAGCTCGATATTATTCACTTCTTCAAATCGTACTCTGCTTATTTAATATAAAGTACATCTTTCGCACGATTCTTCTTCTTTTAAACTAAGTTCCTCTCTTTTCCAGATAAACAACGTGCTACACCCGTCCAGGATACGGCACAATGGAGACACAGGTAGAGCGTGCGGTAGGGACCCGTTGCAAGGATTCTTTTGATTAAGACCTGCGTAAACCTTTTTACTGTCTCTTGTTAATATACATCCCCGGTTTCTTACTATAACCGAGGAGGAGGCTGGCGTTTTGCCATTGGCCGCACCAGAATTTTTGCGCGTACCTGGACACCAGGGGCTTAGGGCATTATTCTGCCCGTTATTATAAAGACCGGATACCTTAGGGAGTATTCGGTGTCTCGAGTTAGGCCTTATATGCATCAGCTCCGAATCATGTCTTTGGTCAAATGTTGGGTTTGCCCGGCTCCTGTGTTTTCCTGCCTTACGTTCCGTTTTATCGGCTAACGCGGCACCAGGAGAACTACTGCGAGTGTGCCCCGGTTCGGCCGGGCGAGCACCTCAGTAGACAAAGCCGAAAACTGACTGTCATGATATAGCGAGAGACTGGTCAACCACTCGATGACTCATCGGAATGTTTAGGATTCCTCCGCATTAACGAAGGACCGGTTTCCGGTCAAGCACATACGCACCCCGAATCCGGGAGAGTGCGGTGCCCCCAGGGGCTATATAGTAGCCCCACCCTCGAACTCCTATGGCTAAGTGAAAGTGATAAAGCATTATAGTCCGGTTGCCTAGTTTGCTACGCTATCACCTCCTTAACAGGACCAGGACGTTGGATTAAGTGTGAAAAGCGCCTTCTTTGCAAACACCCCGCACTATGTGCGTGGGGCTGAAGCCAAGGACTGCCATCTTTCAAAGTTATATATACATATACATAAGCGGCCGCACAGGGAGCAGTTTACTACTTGAACGCACAAGTATAAAAAGCTCTTATATTATATTGAAACATTGTTTTCACAAATCATACATGTCATTTAAACATAATATCCTTCGAGCACTGCGTCTCTATTACACGAGCGCCCTGCAGGCTTCCTCAAAGTAGTGCTCGGCGGTACTAAACCTGTCTGAATCTTGGGATGCAACGTCGGTGGCCTTCATATCTGCCCAGTATGTCTTGACACGGGCCAGAGCCATCCGCGCTCCCTCAATACACGCCGACCGCTTTATTGCGTCAATACGCGGTACCGCACCAAGGAACTGCTGCACTAAACCAAAATAACTCTTCGGCTGGGGTCCGCCCGGCCACAAATGGGTCATGACATGCTTCATGGCAAGTCCGGATAGTCGATTCAGCTCGGCCCATTCGGCCAACTGATCGGTCAACGGAAGAAGACGTTCCGGACTATGGAATTGCGACCAATATAGCTCTTCCCTTATGTGCCCCTTCTGGCCTCGGAAGTGCTCAATCGCGTCATGGCCTTCGCCCGCTAAGTCCAGATAAGCATCCTCCGAACTCCACAACTTGTCCAATTGAGCATACTTTGGATCCGTATACTTCCTCCGCAGCAGAAACCGTTTCCCAGCCACAATTGCACCGGCCTGACTCAGCTCCTCCTTGGCAGCTCTCAAGGCCGAATGGGCACTCTTGGATTCGGTGGCGGCCTTTTTCAGGCCCTCTTGCTCCGCTTGGCGTTCCTTTTCAAGAACCCCGCAGCGGTCGGTAGTATCCTTCAATTTTCTGGCCATTTCGGCCATTTCCTCTTTGCTTCGACAGTGAGCAGCCCGTTAAACCGGCTCTTGACGCCCTTAAAGCGGCCGCATCACTATTTCTGGCTTGCTCTTTTCGCTCAGGCGAGTTCCGCTCAAGCACCTCCACAAGAAAGCACCATCTGCATTAAACATACAAATAGTAAGACATGGGCATCAAGCTCCCTTACCAGGTGCCGCGTAGAAGTCGCAAACCTTGTGACTCGTCAAAACGTTTATTGACCAGCGGGATGTCCGCATCCGCCTCGTCAAGTTGCCGCTTTAGTTCGGCATATTCATCAGTCTGGCTGGCCACCGGACGCCCCGCCACCTGTTTAGGAGCGGCGATATACTATAACTGAGATTTTGATCCTCGGCACGCTGTCAATTTTGACAACATACCGGGTCTCAGGGCTACTATCTATACAGGCGCATTCTATATGCATAAGCGCCGAAGGTACATTATTTTTGCGTACCTCGAACCCCGTCGGTAAGCTTCGACGGCTTCATGCAATCCGCTCTCCGGATGCAATTCTTTCAATCACCGCACCCATTAGAGCACGGTGATCTTACGAGATAACCGCCGCCCGAGCAGATCCTTCAGCTCCTCCGACCGCACACCACTTGGCGCCGGACCTTCCGGCCCCGCCGGACTTGGGGGTGCCCTCCGCGACGACACCTCAGGGTCGTCCGCCTCGCATGAGGGTGCGACAGGTGGAGGCGTTTCGCTCTCCATCATCTCCGGAAGAAGATCCCCCGAAGACGAGCTCTGCTGAGAAGGGCTGAGGTCCCAACTACAAGGTACAATTTCGGTTATCTTCATAAATAAATGCAGGGATGTTCCTTATTTACAAGACCCCTCCTTTTTACTTACGGCTTGCTGGAGGGCTGATCCCCTTGGGGAAATAGTGCGGCTGGGGTACTTCCCAGCACCGGACTCTCTGACGAAGATTTCTTTCCCCTCTTCGAGGCCTTGACCTCCAGATCTTCTGAAGCGGTCCTCTTCTCTCCTTGGAGGGTGGGATTTTTTATCCCTCCCTCCTCAAAGGCCTCCTTCATGGAGGCAGTCGTTTCCCCGCTCCCCTCGCCTTGTATAAAAGGCGCGGCCTTCAACATCTTGGCCAGCATGGGATCCGGTGTGGTCTCTGGGAGGGGAGCCGGCCACCTTATTAACTTTGCCTTGGCTATCCAGTCATGTTCAAAAGAAAACGGCTCCTTTAAGGGGCATATATATATGACAAATGAATGAACAGCTTGTCCGGTTACAGGACTACTTACTTGAGTATCCGGGCGATTGCAGCTTAGTCCTGTGTCCTCAGTCAGGTCCGGACACTTCTCTTATGATCCGAAGAACAGTTTATACATCTCCACGGACGACGTGCCCATCTTTGGCTCCACCTTGAAGGTCTTGAGCCACAATCCAAAGTGAGGGGTAATATGGAGGAAGGCCTCACATATGACAATGAATGACGAGATATGGAGGATGGACTCCGGATTCAAGTCATGGAAATCCAGCCCATAATAAAACATGAGCCCCCGCACAAAGGGATCCGTCGGGAAGCCTAAACCCCGACGGAAGTGAGACACGAACACCACGTTCTCGCCGGGCTTGGGAGTGGGAATGACTTGCCCCGGAGCAGGCAGCCTATGCGAGATCTCGCCGGTTAGATACTTGGCGTCTCGCAGCTTTAGCACATCTTCTTCTGTGACGGAGGAAGACATCCATCGGCCGTGCTGGTCGAAGCCGGACATCGTCGAAGGTCCGAAGCGCCTAAATCTGGAGCTTTGAGTGTTAGAACTCGAAGCGCGAGGCGAACTCGATGGAGGGTGTAAAAAGAAGAGGGCCTTGGTCTCATTATAAAGGGGTTGAATACCAAGAGCCCACCCCATGGTCAATTAGGACTCGCCTTTGATAGAGGAGGCGTGCCAACGGGCACGGTTGGGTTACCCACGTCCGTATTGATGAGAGTCCCGGAATAAGGGGGGCACGATCTATGCTTTGATAAGACGTGCCAAGGAAACCGCCTCGCTAAACGTGCTAAGGTGGAACGGTAAAAAACGATTCACATAAAGGCCTGGCCGTGGTGTGATGTCACGCCGCGGAATACGTCAGCAGATCTGTGCAAAAGTTATTCTCTCTACGGTGGTATGTGGAACTTGTTTTGCACAGCCGGACACTGTCCTTGTGTTCAAAACCTTCTATGAAGTATTCGGAGGAGGAACCCGCCTCGCAATGCCGAAGACAATCAACGCGCCGGACTCATCGTCATTGAAGCCTGGTTCAGGGCTACCGAGGAGTCCCAGACTAGGAGGTGTCCGGATAGCCGGAGTATCATCACGGCCGGACTCCAAGACTATGAAGATACAAGATTGAAGACTTCGTCTCATGTCCGGATGGGACTTTCCTTGGCGTGGAAGGCAAGCTTGGCGATACGGATATGTAGATCTCCTAACCTATCCGGTGTCTATATAAACTAGAGGGTTTTAGTCCGTAGGACGAACAACAATCATACCATAGGCTAGCTTCTAGGGTATAGCCTCCTTGATCTCGTGGTAGATCTACTCTTGTACTACCCATATCATCAATATTAATCAAGCAGGAGTAGGGTATTACCTCCATCGAGAGGGCCCGAACCTGGGTAAAAACATCGTGTCCCTTGTCTCCTGTTACCATCCGCCTAGACACACATTTCGGGACCCCCTACCCGAGATCCGCCGGTTTTGACACTGACAAGCATGAACAAAGTTCAAGGAGCTCTCCCACTTCAACAATGCTTGTCTTTCTCACTTTCGTTTTTCTTTTTGAAAAAGTTTTGGGTTCCCCTCTTTATTTTTGTTGTTTTTAAACTATATGAAAGCACTCAACAGAAATAAATGACTCTCTAAAACTTCCAGGTTGTCTCCCTGGCAGCTCTTTCTTTAAAGCCATTAAGCTAGGCATATAGTGCTCAAGTAGTGAATCCATCCGGATCCCAAGGTATATCAAAGCCAATTTTAATTAACAATGATTTGTAATTTAGTAGTGAGCACAAAGTAACATATATCATGCAACAACGAAGTCTAACTCTCTTCCTATGCATCGGCATGTCATAAAAGAACAACTCATGCACACAAAGTAAAGGCCAATGAATAGTATAAACAGTTTCTTGCAATTTTATTGTATTGGAAACATAGAGAGGTGGAGATATAGTTCCTCTCTAATAATAATTGCAAGTGGAGCAGAAGCACATGCATATTATATCTATCAAAATCATCATGTGCAACGGTAAAAGGCAACCCATCAATATAATCCTTAATAAGAGCAAACTTCTCCGATATAGTGTAGTCGGGAGAATTCAAAAAGATAATAGGACTATCATGTGTGGGTGCAATAGCAACAATTTCATTCATAACATAAGGAACTATAGCAAGTTCATCTCCATAAGCATAATTCATATCGGCATCTTGGCCACAAGCATAGAAAGCATCATCAAAAAGGGATATTTCAAAAGAATCAACGGGATCATTACAATCATCATAGCAATCATCCTTCGGTAAGCACGAAGAGGAATTAAATAATGTATGAGTTGGAGGGTTACTCTCATTAGAAGGTGGGCACGGGTAGCTAATCCGCTCTTCCTCCTTTTGTTCTTCGCTCTCCTCTTCATCTTTTTCATCCAATGAGCTCACAGTTTCACCAATTTCTTCTTCCATAGCTTCCTGTAAAATATTAGTTTCTTCTTGGACAGCGTTGACTTTCTTCATAAAAGCATTAATATAGTAATTGTATTCATAATTTTCATAGCAATATCTAAGTATAGCAAGATTTTCAGGCCTATAAGCATCATCATCTAAAGCTTCATACTTTTCAAACAAAGATTCAACTTCATAAGCAGCCTTAAAAGCAACAAATTCTTCTATTTGTTCCACATCATAGTAATCATATATACCATTAGCATAAGAAGCTAAGGTTTCATTATCATTAAATTCGCATGAAAAGGGAAGGTGTGGAGCCTCCATCCTAGAGCAACAAGTAATATCATATTTCAAGCATAGATTCCAGGCATACCAACGCAACATAATAAATTGATCCCATAATAGTTTCCCTTTTGTTGTCGAGCGATAATCCCTAAAGTATTCACGTTGATCCAACGTGTCTCCCATTATAAAGTTGAATGGGGTTTTCTCAGGAATATCAAAGTAGTACATAATATCTCACATATAATGAGAATCGGGGGTTTTAGGAGTTACCCCATCCTCATGAGTAGCAAGTACACCTAATTTTTTTGGTATTTCGTGCTCCATATCCATAAATAAAGATAGAGAACAACTAAGAACAGCCAATAATAATTACTTAGTGATAAATCAAACAAGCACACACGAGAATATTCACCCCACGCTATTGCTCCCCGGCAACGGCGCCAGAAAAAGGTCTTGATGACCCGCAAGTATACGGGATAGTTGTAGCCTCTTTCGATAAGTAAGTGTGTTGAACCCAACGAGGAGCTAAAGGTAGAACAAATACTCTCTCAAGTCCTATCAGCCACAGATACGACTCTACGCACGCTTGACGTTCGCTTTACCTAGAACAAGTATGAAACTAGAAGTACTTTGTAGGTGTTTTGGGTAAGCTTGCAAGAAAGTAAAGAGCACGTAAATAAAATCTAGGGGCTGTTTAGATAAAGAAGCAATAAAGTAAATATAGCGAGTGTGGAAAAGTGGTGGTAGGAGTTGTGGAATTGTCCCTAGGCAACTGACTATGTTACTAGACCGGTCATCACTATTGCAATTCTATTTGAGGGAGAGGCATAAGCTAACATACTTTCTCTACTTGGATCGTATATGCACTTATGGTTGGAACTCTAGCAAGCATCCGCAACTACTAAAGATTCATTAAGGTAAAACCAAACCATAGCACTAAAGCATCAAGTCCCCTTTTATCCCATACGCAAACAACCTACTTACTCGGGTTTGTGTTTCAGTCACTCACGCAACCCACCATAAGCAAATCATAAACATATTGCAAACCCTACAGCGGAATCCCTCACGCTTATGCCGACACGGAGGGCACAATAGGACAGCACCAATAATAAAATATGCAACTCAAATCAATCATAGCAATTCATCAGTCACCGATAGGACAATGGAAATCTACTCAGACATCATAGGATGGCTACACATCATAGGATAATAATATGAAGCATAAAGCACCATGTTCAAGTAGAGGGTACAGCGGGTTGCGGGAGAGTGGACCGCTGTAGATAGAAGGGGAAGGTGATGGAGATGTTGGTGAAGATGACGGCGGTGTTGGTGAAGATTGCGGTGACGATGATGGCCCCCGGCAGCGCTCCGGCGCCACCGGAAGCAAGAGGGAGAGATGCCCCCTTCTTCTTCTTCTTCCTTGACCTCCTCCCTAGATGGGAGGAGGGTTTCCCCTCTGTTCCTTGGCTCCCATGGCTTGGGAGGCGAGAGCCCTCCAAGATTGGATCTATCTCTCTGTTCTGCGTTACATTACGGCTCTGTTTCACCGTTTCGTGTATATATGGAGATCCGTAACTCCGATTGGCCTGAAACCTTCGCCGTGATTTTTTCTGAATATTAGCTTTCTTGCGGCAAAAGAAGAGCATCAACCGCCTTACGGTGGGCTCACGAGGGTAGGGGCACACCCAGGGGGCAGGCGCGCCCCCCTGCCTCGTGACCACCTCGGGCACTGGTTCGCGTTGATTTTCCTTTCAAATTTTCCATATTTTCCAAAAATAAGCTCCGTCCGTTTTTATCCCATTTGGACTCCGTTTGATATGGATATTCTGCGAAACCAAAAACATGCAACAGTATGTGGACCGGCAAAGGCCTTTGGATCAATATGTTAGTCCCAAAAATAATATAAAAAGTTGGCAAAAAGTATATGAAAGTTGAATAATATTGGCATGGAACAATCAAAAATTATAGATACGACGGAGACGTATCACTCTGCCACCACACTTTTGTGCATCCAGAGAGTGCACGTACGTGCCTGTGGTGCCTTCATTTCTATACCTTACGTACCTGCACCCACGTGCCTCATGTGACACTTGCCGTGACTCTTACGTGCCCCGTAGTGCCACACCCACGTGACTTCACAACCGTGGTGCTCTAACCGAGTAGTCGGACCCATGCCTCTGCCGCCACACTTTTGTGCATACAGAGAGTGCACGTACGTGCCTGTGGAGCCCTCATTTATGTGCCTTACGTACCTGCACCCACGTGCCTCACGTGACACTTACCGCGACTCTTATGTGCCCCATAGTGCCACACCCACGTGACTTCACAACCGTGGTGCTCTAACCGAGTAGTCGGACCCATGCCTCTGCCACCACACTTTTGTTCATCCAGAGAGTGCACGTACGTGCCTGTGGTGCCTTCATTTCTATGCCTTATGTACCTGCACCCACATGCCTCACGTGACACTTGTCGCGACTCTTATGTGCCCCGTAGTGCCACACCCACGTGACTTCACAACCATGGTGCTCTAACCGAGTAGTCGGACCCATGCCTCTGCCGCCACACTTTTGTGCATCCAGAGCGTACACACCCGTGACTTGAGAAAACACACGTACGTGCCTGTTGTGGATTCACTTTTCTGTCTTCCGTGCATGCACCCACGTGCCTCACGTGCCTAACAAAACATGCGTCGTGACTCTTACATGGTCCCACTGCCACGCCCGCGTCGCTCCCGAGACTTCACAACCGTGCCTCTTTAACCGAGCATTCTAACACATGCCTCTGCCACCGCACTCTTGTACATCCACAGGGTTGATACCCATGCCTCGAGAAGCAGCATGTCCGTGCTTGTGTTGCCTGCATTTCTGTGCCTGTGTTGGCTGCATTTCAGTGCCTCCGATGCTTACATCCACGTGCCTCACACGACACTTGCCTGTCCCGTGGTTCTCTAACTACCTGTAGAACCTGCACTTCCGTGCCTCCTGTGCCTGCATATATGTGCCTGTAGAACCTGCACTTCCGTGCCTCGTGTGCTTGCATCCACATGACTGTAGAGAGGCTCCACTTCAGCACTACCAGTCTCAACGCTAAAATATTAATAATACTATAGCACACAAAAAATCCTAAGCCAAGCAGAACGAATCTTGATGCTCAAACGGACGGTTGAAAATTGGACACAGCTCGATGGTTTCGATCTCTCCCTCCCTCCCTCTTCTAGCTTGCTTCCCCTTCCGCAAAGTAAATCTCGAAACCTTCATCACTCTCGCACGCTCTCCTCCTTCCTTCTGCACACAAACACAAATTCAAAATCAAGTTCTCCTCACCAGACAACCGCCACCGCGTTCGCCAACCACCCTCCAATCCGACATACACACAGCCAAACACTGCCCGCGACAACACCAATAACCCCGCCGGCTTCGGTGACCGACGGCGAAGACTTCAACAGCGGCGGCGGAAATCGCAACAAAAAAGAGCAACTACACAATAAGCGGATGGAAGCGAAGAACACCGCACAAGTAATTGAAGGTAATTATCATTCTATCCCATTCCACTCCACCGGGTAGATCGTAGTGATTTTTTCACTTCCAAGAACAGCAACCCTAGCCACCGCTACCAAGGAGTTTTCCGATACTCTAAATCAATTTGTCTAACAAATTGAACTAGCGCAGAGATGAGATTTAATAGAAATGCTACTGCTCTCTGCCCTGGAATTTTCACCATACGATATGTGCTCAAAAGTACTAAACCTGAAACATCACTAAGTAGAATACGTCGATAGATCCAAACCCCGCAAGCATCCTAAGAGGCCAAACCTGATAACCGTACGAAATTTTCTACATCCCTTGTCCCTTCAATGTAACCGTTTTTCAAATTAAGTGCCTCTGGTGTGAAAAACCGTGAAAAAAGAATAGGTGTACCCTGTGCTTGTAGGGTAAAACAACCCGTGCCTCTCTATCCATACAAATTTGTTTTCACACCATGCAGGTTTTTTTTCTGTGACACTCAACTCTGCTTCTAACACCTTCCTATTTTTTATGCAGCAATGAGAAATCCTCACGAAGAATCTAACACCCAGCAAAATACTGACGAAGACCCTGCTGAAGAGCATGCAATCCAGCAAGCTCATGTTAAAGGTTTGAGAAAAAGTGTCCACTGTAAATCTACCAAAAACTATATAGAGACATTAATAACTTAACTGCTATCCTTGACAACAATAACTTAACTATGTCTACAAATAAAACTACCTGCCACTTTTTATATATTTCTTTATAGAAAACATTAAAAATGTTCGCACACTCTCTTATTTTTAATTCAAAAACAGTTTAACTTACCCAATAAATCTTCAACTCTCCTTGATGATATTCCCCCCTTTATGAAATATCACCTGCAGAGTGCATTTTTGTCTCAGAAAATGCTTCACCCTAACTTCACTTCCCCAGCTGCACTTATAACCAAAATTAATATTTTTTCATCCCCTGATTAGCTCAATCGATAACAGTAGTAATAACCTTTCTTAACCCAAAAATAGAAAACTAAAAATCCCCTTTGAGAGTTTCACATTCCTTATGCATAATCGTGAAAGATATATATTTTAAATGTGTATCAATTATTTTCGGACAAAACAATATCCTTTTTGTTGCCTGGTCATTATGCAGGACACGAAGAGCGCAGAAACACACAACATGTCTCCTCATTCGTCAAAAAAGGACACAGAACAAAACATAAAGAACAAACCACCTGCGGCAGAAATAGTAACTTACACCAGGCTCAACAGGATTAAACATCTAGCAACAAGCAAAAAAAGAGAAAATCAGATACCAGCACTGTTTTTACTACTGGAGCAAAAAGGCAAAAGCAAAAGGTCAATGCTGAAAACATCGTCGACACTAGTACCTTGCAGCATCAACCATTACCTCTAATGGTACTCCCGCCAACAGCACCAACCGCCGCGAAGAAACAAGGTGAACGCAAGAAGAAAAACAAACGACAAAGGGTAGAAAAAGAACAAGACGATACCAACAGCAAAGGTTCAGATACCGATGATGACGATGATGACAGACAACATGATGCATATTTCATTCCTACAGATGGCGATGATGTCGTAGAGCACGACAGTGACGCAGAACAGGACGACAATGTAAAAACACACTTATGTACTTATTTTGAATACCACTATGCAGCACTCAGGATCGAACGTTCCTTTCTAACAAAACCCTTTCTATTTTTCTTCTGAAACAGCCCAAATCAGGCCATAAGGACAAAAAGAGGAGAAAGACAAGCGGAAAAGAATTGGCAGCATCAACAGTTGACGAAGAACAGCAAGAAACAAATGAAGAGAAATGCCAAATCAAGGCAGGGGCAGCATTCGCTCATGTCAAGAAAGCATGGAAAATACTTAAAGACCGTCACAAGCAAGATATTAGGACGGCAGGATTTGGTAGCATAGAGAACTGCAAAATAACGGGCTCCATCTGCAGACCGCTTGCAGCACACATCTACGACAACCTGGACACAGAAAGCATGACAATAACCTTCGGTGATGGTACCGAGGATAAAAAAATCAAGATTACCAAGGAAGCTATCCACAAGGTGTTTGGATACCCAAACGGCACGCAAAAGTCAGCACCAAGGCCAGCGACTAGCCCAACTTCAATGAAAGAACTGATGTCAGACCTTGGCTTCAAACATACAAATTTCACGCCAAAAGAACTGTTCAAGGAGCTAGAAATATTGGTGGAACTAGATGACGAACAATCAAACAGGAAATCACTTAAAATATTTTTCCTTATTTTTTCCACAATGTTGTCTGCGGCTCAAGCGCCGCTATCTTCAGCAAACAAGCTATAATGGTCAAGGACATGGACTATCCAGAAATGGCAAAGATGGATTTCTGCGAGGTAATCATCGAAAGTGTTAAGGAAGGAGCCAAGATATGGCAGAAGCACAGGATGTTTCCTCAGGAAGAAAAGAACAAAAAGCATCTCAACGGTTTGGCACGGGGACCAGTAATCATGTACCTCGACTCCCTGCTGCTGCCAACCGACACAAAAGAAATGCGGAAGATTGCAAAGACAATGGACAATTGATGTCTACTACACAACCTTCTTCTTGTAGACGTTGTTGGGCCTCCAAGTGCAGAGGTTTGTAGGACAGTAGCAAATTTCCCTCAAGTGGATGACCTAAGGTTTATCAATCCGTGGGAGGCGTAGGATGAAGATGGTCTCTCTCAAACAACCCTGCAACCAAATAACAAAGAGTCTCTTGTGTCCCCAACACACCCAATACAATGAGAAATTGTATAGGTGCACTAGTTCAGCGAAGAGATGGTGATACAAGTGCAATATGGATGGTAGATATAGGTTTTTGTAATCTGAAAAATATAAAAATAGCAAGGTAACTAATAATAAAAGTGAGCACGAACGGTATTGCAATGTGTAGAAACAAGGCCTAGGGTTCATACTTTCACTAGTGCAAGTTCTCTCAACAATAATAACATAATTGGAACATATAACTATCCCTCAACATGCAACAAAGAGTCACTCCAAAGTCACTAATATCGGAGAACAAACAAAGAGATTATTGTAGGGTACAAAACCACCTCAAAGTTATTCTTTCGGATCGATCTATTCAAGAGTTCGTACTAGAATAACACCTTAAGACACATATCAACCAAAACCCTAATGTCACCTACATACTCCAAAGGTCACCACAAGTATCCGTGGGTATGATTATACGATATGCATCACACAATCTCAGATTCATCTATTCAACCAACACAAAGTACTTCAAAGATTGCCCCAAAGTTTCTACCGGAGAGTCAAGACGAAAACGTGTGCCAACCCCTATGCACAAGTTCATGAGGTCACGGAACCCGCAAGTTGATCACCAAAACATACATCAAGTAGATCACGTGATATCCCATTGTCACCACAGATAAGCACATGCAAGACATACATCAAGTGTTCTCAAATCCTTAAAGACTCAATCCGATAAGATAACTTAAAAGGGAAAACTCAATCCATTACAAGAGAGTATAGGGGGAGAAACATCATAAGATCCAACTATAATAGAAAAGCTCGCGATACATCAAGATCATAACACCTCAAGAACACGAGAGAGAGAGAGAGAGAGAGATCAAACACATATCTACCGGTACATACCCTCAGCCCCGAGGGTGAACTACTCCCTCCTCGTCATGGAGAGCGCCGGGATGATGAAGATGGCCACCGGTGAGGGTTCCCCTCGCCCCTCCAGTAGGGTGCCGAAACAGGGTCCCGATTGGTTTTTGGTGGCTACAGAGGCTTGCGGCGGCGGAACTCCCGATCTATTATGTTCCCCGATGTTTTTAGGGTATATGGATATACATAGGAGAAATAAGTTGGTCAGGGGAGCCACGAGGGGCCCATGAGGGTGGGCGCGCGCCTCCCTGCCTCGTGGCTTCCTCGAAGCTTCCCTGACGTCTACTCCAAGTCTCCTGGATTGCTTCCGTTCCAAAAATAACTCTCCCGAAGGTTTCATTCCGTTTGGACTCCGTTTGATATTCCTTTTCTTCGAGACACTGAAATAGGCAATAAAACAACAATTTGGGTTGGGCCTCCAGTTAATAGGTTAGTCCCAAAAATAATATAAAAGTGTTTAGTAAAGCCCATAAACATCCAAAATAGATAATATAATAGCATGAATACTTCATAAATTATAGATACGTTGGAGACGTATCAGCATCCCCAAGCTTAATTCCTACTCGTCCTCGAGTAGGTAAATGATAAAAGAAATAATTTACGAAGTGTGAATGCTAGCAGGTGCACAAGTTTGATCAATGATAATTCCAATCACCTTTTCTAGCATCATTATATATCATAATAGTATCTCAACTCATAGAACTTCTCATGATCAAGTAACAAGCTATTCACATGTTAAAGTATAGATCATAAACTTTCTTGAAAACTAAAAAACCGTGTTATTAGTCATCAAACAATTACAATTCATCTTATTTTCAAGAAGGGTCTATGTCAGAGCTTTGATTCAGCAAACTTCACATACTCAACTATCATTTAGTCTTTCACAATTGCTAACACTCACGCGATATTTATGGGTTCAAAGTTTTAATCAGACACAGAGAAAGATAGGGGCTTATAGATTCGCCTCCCAACCTTTTACCTCAAGGGTAATGTCAACAATAATAGTTCATGATGCCTTACATCCAATTGGATATATATATATCAGGATCTTTCCAACACAATGTGCTTGCCAAAGGGTAAAATGTAAAAAGGGAAGGTGAAGATCACCATGACTCTTGCATACGGTATAAGACAAGAATAAAAGATAGGCCCTTCGCAGAGGGAAGCAGAGGTTGCCATGCGCTTTTATAGTTGGATGCACAAAATCTTAATGCGCAAGAACGTCACTTTATATTACCACTTGTGATAGGGACCTTTATTATGCAGTCCGTCGCTTTTATTACTTCCACATCACAAGATCGTATAAAGCTTATTTTCTACACACTAATAGATCATACATATTTAGAGAGCTTTTTTTATTGCATGCACCGATGACAACTTACTTGAAGGATCTTACTCAATCCATAGGTAGGTAAGGCGGACTCTCATGGCAATACTATTTTAAGGTATGTTTGGAAGCACAAGTAGTATCTCTACTTGGTGCAAAGAATTTGGCTAGCATGAGGGGGAAAGGCAAGCTCAACATTTTGGATGATCCATGACAACATACTTTTTTCAGATATAAGAAAACATAACCCATTACGTTGTCTTCCTTGACCAACATCAAACTTTTAACATGTCATATTTTAATGAGTGCTCACAATTACAAAATATGTCCAAGATAGTATATTTATATGTGAAATTTCTCTTCCTTCAATATTATTTCATGAATTGTTGAAGTGACCAATACAATGTTTGTTAACCTTCAATAAATTTACCACCTGTACTTCTTATATGTGAAGTCATTACTCTCCATGGGATAAATATATGAAACATATATAAATTTCAGATTTATGATATTCAAATCATTCAACTATTTACTCATAGGATATAAGTGAAGCACACGAGTAAATGACTAACTACTCCAAAAAGATATAAGTGAAGATCAATGAGTAGTTAAATAATTATGTAGCTATGTGAAGACTCTCTCTCATTTAAGAATTTCAGATCTTGATATTTTATTCAAATAGCAAGCAAAACAAAATAAAATAAAATAAAATGACGCTCCAAGCAAAACACATATCATGTGGTGAATAAAAATATAGCTCCAAGTAAAGTTACTGATGAACGAAGACGAAAGAGGGGATGCCATCCGGGGCATCCCTAAGCTTAGGCTCTTGCCACTCTTTATTCCATAGTCCATCGAATCTTTACCCAACACTTGAAAACTTCACAACACAAAACTCAACAGAAAACTCATAAGCTCCGTTAGTATAAGAAAATAAATCACCACTTTTGGTACTGTTGTGAACTCATTATAAATTCATATTTGTGTAATATCTACTGTGTTCCAACTTCTCTATGGTTCATACCCTCCGATACTACTCATAGATTCATCAAAATAAGCAAACAACACATAGAAAACAGAATATGTCAAAAACAGAACAGTCTGTAGTAATCTATATCAAACGTATACTTCCAAAACTCCAAAAATTCTGAAATAAATTTGTGGACGTGAAGAATTTATCTATTAATCATATTAAAAAGAATCAACTAAATAACACTCTCCAGTAAAAAGTTGTAGCTAATCTCGTGAGCGCTAAAGTTTCTGTTTTTTTACAGCAAGATCAAAAAGACTTCACCCAAGTCTTCCAAAAGGTTCTACTTGGCAAAAACACTAATTAAAACATAAAACCACATCTAACCAGAGGCTAGATAGATTATTTATTACTAAACAGGAGCAAAAAGCAAAGATCAAAAATAAAAGTGGGTTGCCTCCCAACAAGCGCTAACGTTTAACGCCCCTAGCTAGGCATGATGATTTCAATGATGCTCACATAAAAGATAAGATAAAGAGAGCATCATGAAGAATATGACTAACACATTTAAGTCTAACCCACTTCCTATGAATAGGGATTTTGTGAGCAAACAATTTATGGGAACAATAATCAACTAGCATAGGAAGGCTAAACAAGCATAACTTCAATATTCTAAGCACATAGAGAGAAAACTTGATATTATTGCAATTCCTACAAGCATATATTCCTCCCTCATAATAATTTTCAGTAGCATCATGAATGAATTCAACAATATAACCAGCACCTAAATCATTCTTTTCATGATCTACAAGCATAGAAATTTTATTACTCTCCACATAAGCAAATTTCTTCTCATTAGGAATAGTGGGAGTGTCATAAGAGACTCGAATACTATAAATTGTTTCCACATTAAAAGAGTAATGTTCAGAAAAAGGGTAATCATAATCATGACAAGTTTTATAAATGTAATCATCGCTACTTTTTATAGCATAAGTTTCATCACAATAATCATCATAAGTAGCAACTTTGTTCTCATCAAAATCAATTGGAACCTCTTCCGAAATAGTGGATTCATCACTAAATAAAGTCATGACCTCTACAAATCCACTTTCATAAATATTATAAGATCCAACACCCTCCAAAATAGTGGGATCATTACTTCCTAAAGTTGACACTCTTCCAAACCCACTTTCATCAATTGTGACGCCCCCGATTCAACCGTACACTAATCATGCACGCAAATGTGTACGATCAAGATCAGGGTCTCACGGGAAGATATCACAACACAACTCTAAAACATAAATAAGTCATACAAGCATCATAATACAAGCCGGGGCCTCGAGGGCTCGAATACAAGTGCTCGATCATAGACGAGTCGTGGAAGCAACAATATCCGAGAAACGGACATAAGTTAAACAAGATTGCCTTAAGAAGGCTAGCACAAATCGGGATACAGATCGAAAAGAGGCGCAGACCTCCTTCACAGGATCCTCCTAACTACTCACAGTGTCGTCGTGACACCTGCGTAGTAATGAAGGCACCTCCGGTGTAGTTGGAGTCATCGTCGAAGGTGGCGTCTGGCTCCTGGGCTCCATCTTCTGGTCGCAGCAATCGGGTAAAGAAAGGGGGAAAAGGGGGAACAAGGCAACCGTGAGTACTCATCCAAAGTACTCGCAAGCATGGAGCTACACTACATATGCATGGGTATATGTGTAAAGGCCATATCGGTGGACTGAACTGCAGAATGCCAGAATAAGAGGGGGATAGCTAATCATGTCGAAGACTACGCTTCTGGCAGCCTCCGTCTTGCAGCATGTAGAAGAGAGTAGACTGAAGTCCTCCAAGTAGCATCGCATAGCATAATCCTACCCGGCGATCCCCTCCTCGTCGCCCTGTTAGAGAGCGATCACCGGGTTGTATCTGGCACTTGGAAGGGTGTGTTTTATTAAGTATCCGGTTCTAGTTGTCATAAGGTCAAGGTACAAATCCAAGTCGTCCACATTATCAAGATCGTGGCTATTCGAATAGATTAACTTCCCTGCAGGGGTGCACCACATAACCCAACACGCTTGATCCCATTTGGCCGGACACACTTTCCTGGGTCATGCCCGGCCGCGGAAGATCAACACGTCGTAGCCCCACCTAGGCCAATAGAGAGGCCAGCACGCCGGTCTAAACCTAAGCGCCTGTGGGTCCGGCCCATCGCCTTAGCACACACTGCACGCTAAAACGCGGATGGAAGCAGACCTAGCCTAGCAGGCGTTCCAGTCCAATCCGGCGCGCGCCGCTCAATTGCTGACGTCACGAAGGCTTCGGCTGATACCACGACGCCGAGTGCCCATATCTTTCCCACGTAGTTGGTTAGTGCGTATAGACCAAATGGCCAGACTCAGATCAAATACCAAGATCTCGTTAAGCGTTTTAATGATGTAACCGCGTACACCGACCAGGGCCAGGCCCACCTCTCACCCAGGTAGTCTCAACCTGCCCTGACGCTCTGCCACAAAGATCCACACAGAGGGCCGTTGGGACAAAGGTCCTTTCAGCCCCCAATCCGTGAATCACTCGCGGGTGCTCCACAAGCCGACCCGACTTTAGTCACCACATGTATCATGTATAAAGTATATAGTATATACCGTGATCACCTACCAAGTGATCACACGGTAGGATAGTATAGAATGGCAGACGGACAAGAATGTAGGGCCAGTGATGGAATACTAGCATCCTATGCTAAGCATGTAGGATTGCAGGTAAAGGTAACAACAGTAGTAGCAAGGACAGGCTATGCATCAGGATAGGAATAATGGAAAGCAGTAACATGCTACACTACTATAATGCAAGCAGTAGAGAGTAAAGGAGAAATCAGCTGTGACACGAAAAAAAAACGAATCCTTTTGTAGCTCATCATTTATTGGCAAAGATAGAAAAGGTCAATATGAAGAAGGAGAAAGAAACAATAGTAACGTGGTCCCAGGCATCTAGCATTTTATAGGCGATATCTGGTGATCAAGGGGGGGGGGGGGGGCTTGCCTGGTTTTTCTGGCAAGTAGGAGGGGTCGTCAACACCGTAGTCGACTGGGCAGCAGCAGCGTCGGTCTCGTAGTCTACCGGAGAGAAGAGGGGAAGAAAGCGATAAATCTGATTGCAAACATAAGCTTGACGACGTATGACATGACAATGAGCGGGGTTAGGTGTGCCCTAACGCGGTAGTAGGTGAAATGCCGTGAAGGGGAAACATCCGGGAAAGTATCCCCGGTGTTTCGCGTTTTCGGACAGATGAACCGGAGGGGGAAAGTTGCGAGTTCGATATTTATGGATGTGTGGTCGACGAACGGCATGCGTATCCGGATTCGTCTCGTCGTTCTGAGCAACTTTCATGTAGAAAGTATTTTCATCCGAGTTACGGATTAAAAGATATAATTTTCAAAAGAATTTATTAATTTCTGGAATTTAATTAATTATTTAAATTAATTCAAAATTGGATTTATGGCATCAGCATGATGTCATGCTGACGTCACCAGTCAACAGGGGGTTGACTGGTCAACTGACCGATGGGTCCCACCGGTCGATGACACATTTTAATTAAACATATTAATTAACCTAATCAGGATTAATTAGGGGTGGGCCCCACTGCAATTGACTGATTAATTAATTAACTAACAGATTAATTAGTTTAGTCATTTGATTAGTTTAATTAATCAAAATGAATTAAGTTAATTAACTATTTAAGTAATTAACTAATTATTATTATTATTATTATTTAATTTTAATTTTAATTTTAATTAATTTTTTTATATCCTTTTTTATAAACGTTCTGGAGGCGGGGCCCTCCTATCATAGGCCCCTGGGGGCCTAGCGGGTGTGGGTGACGGGTTACGGGCGCGCCCCCTTCGGGCGCACGCGGGCGTGGGTGCTGGCGGCCACGGCGGGGCACGGGCCGCCAGGATTGGCAGCCTACCGACCTCGGACGTCACCGACGGATGAGGTCGCCGACTGTGGGTGGTGTGGCGGGCCTAGTGGGCGCTGGGAGACGCCAAGTGGTCATGGAAGAGGAGGCGGCGCCGAGCGGAGCGACGATCAGCAGACGGGCACGCAACGAGGCAAAGGCGTCAAGGTTCGCGGCGCTGCGAGCGGCGGCGGGATAGCAAGGGCAAGCGGTGCGAAGCCGGAGTAGCTGAGCAGGACCAGCGCTGCCGGGCGTAGTGGAAGCTGTGCAGGCGGAGCAGTGGAGCGGGGCACCGGAACACGCGAGGGAGAAAGGAGGAGGGGGAGCTCACTGCGGGTGTAGGGGACAAAGCAGCGTGCTCGGGGAGGCTCGGGGTGGTCGACGGGGACGACGCGGTGGAGCGGGAGGCAGGCCGGCGGGGTAGATGACGAAGTGGAGGCGGCGGTGGTGCTCCGTGTGGCGGCGGGTCCAGCGTTGGGCGGTGGCGGCAGCAGTCGGCTCGGGCGAAGGGCGACGGGGTTAGAGACGGGTGACGCCGGCGAGAAGGCTTCGTCAACGAGCGAAGGGCGAGCCCCCGATCTCGATCCAGATCAAGGGGGAGGGAGAAGAGAGCGAGATGGAGTGGGTGGGTTCGCCTCGATCCAGATTGGATCGGGAGGGGGAGAGGGAGTGGCGTCGTGGGGGGGGAGTGGGTGCGTTGGGGGGTTAGGGTTTGGTCGCCTAGGGGGGTATGGGGGAGTGGGGGGTGGATGGGCTGGTGTGCTAGCCGGGTGGGCCAAGTCCCAGTTGGGCCGAGGGGGGTTGCTTTTGTTTTGTTTTGTTTTCACCCTTTTATTATTCTTTTCTGTTTTCTTTTAGTTCCTAATCATTTTAGTTTTCTTTAAAATACCAAGTTAGCACCTAAATTAGTATCATCAAAATAGGCCACTGCCAAACCTAGTTGGACCCAAAATAATTTAGTTTAATATTTTTATATTTTCAAAAGCAATTAAATTACTATCTTAGCAGCTGTTTTAATTAGTTTTAGGGCATTTAAATATTTTATCAGAAGATAATTTATCCACCAACATTTACTAAGGATTATTTGACACATTAGGAACAATTTAGTTTTGACTTTTGAAAACTTTAATTGATTAACTTAAATTCAAATTTTGAATATGAATCGTTTTGAACTATCACGAGATTATCAACAGTAATCTGAGGTGACGTGGCATCGTTAACATGGGGTTACTGTAGACTAATTATCCGGGCGTCACAATTCTCCTCCACTATAAGAAATCTCGTCCCGAGATTTAAGAGGGGAAGTAAGGGGGAAAGGTCTGGTTACGAAATTCTAACGGGTCCTCCCGGTCTTGGTTGTCCTTCTCGAAGAAGTTGATCGCTTCCATTTATGTCTTCAACTTTCTGCTTCAAAGCATCATGATGAAGTTAGCGTCCTTTCTTCGGGGCACTCCTTCATACTAACGAATAGGTAAGGGGCAGCTTTACAAGGATAGGATGTTATAAGGGAAAATCATCTGGGGGTATCCCAAGAATGAACACATGAGTATCTCTCGAGTTGAACAAATGAAACACCTCGAGAGCAAAGTAAGAAGGTACCATAAGCAGTTTCAAGTAGATAAACAACCGTTGTTGCCTGAAACAGCGTGTGAAAGGGGTTCAGAGCAACGAGAATTAGTGTTGTCTCTGATACCAGAATTGACGATCTCTCGGAAGGTGGCTCCTGAATTACCTATGAGGTCACGCTCGAGGAATAACTATGGAAACAGGGGGTGTACATGAGAGTCAGGTTTTGATCCAGTGGACCTGTGGGTTATGGTCCCACCATGTGGGTTTAAATAGGGAAGGGCGTTGACATCTTGCATGGTCATGTTAGCAAGGCATGTCAGAGAATAACCGGTCAGTTATGTTGGCTGCATCGTCGGTACCAAGGGCGAGGGACGAAGAAAACCATTTTCCTGTTCGTTGAAACGAAGCGGACCAATAGGCAAAGTTCTCGTCCATCCGTGGTTACCGAGTGTCATCAACAATAGTAACACGGTCTTACTGACAAGGTTGTACAACAGGGTGTTTACATAAGCAGCGAATCATTACTGCTTAGATCATATAAACCACGAGAAAGGTTAAACAAGACAACGAAAACGAAAATGTGATTATCATATCAAACAGAACAATGGAAAGGAAATGTGTTTAAACACATATTAAAAGGGTATATCCTTTCCAAGGACAAGCAGAGCATGATATCCATGACAGGATAGAAGTAGAAAATCTTTTAGGTAAGGCGAGAGGAATTTGATGGCATTACCCAAACAGCGGTGTTTGGATAATTGAGCAGGAAACATTTGGCATTGGGCTTCAAATGTTCTTGTTGAAAATCGGAGTACCACAGACATGCTTCGAGATAGCATTGACATGGTCTTCGAGCAAGGTCGGACGTTGGAATACAAGGGATCCATCAGGATAAACTTATTAAACAAGGCATTCAATTTCCTCATGGAAAAATGGTTAGCCTCGTTAAAAAAGGAAACTATAACACTAGCTCCTTCGGCCAGGTGTGCTAGGAATGACATCACCTTATCGGGTCATAAAAGACCAATGTTATAACTCTTCGAAATATGTTCCAACCATCATATCTGACCGAGATTCAGATCTGCTTGGTGTCATGATACCTCAGACTCAGGATGTCCGAGAAGAAAAGGTGCAACACAAATCGATGAAATGACATTGCAAGATTCTCAGGAAATGAACTATGGAAGCGAGTTCCGAAACAAGAGTTCATCATTAAATCAAAGAGAGGATGAGGAGGTGGCTGATGGTCTCAGCGACAATTCATCGAGATTTCCAAAAGATGGATTTCCACAATTATGTGAACAAGGAGATAACATTTGCCAGATCAAATGGTATAAAGATGTATGCTCGAGGAAAACATACCCAATTAGGCATTGGTTGAAAAGTGCACCCGAAATATGGGCTTAGGTAGCATGATCAATGTTAGAATGGTGATTCGATAAGCAATGGTCTAAGAATGAAATATCGACCATTAACTTCAAAGCAATAGGGTTGCTAGAAGTTTTGAATTCACACATCATAGTTCAATTGTTGGTATCTAGGTTAGAAACAACACGGGAATCAAAAAACAATGGAGATGGTGAGAAGTATTACTATATCAAGAATTCTCAAGAAGTGGAGCAATTCTCACAATATCCTTGACATAAAAGATGGTAATACTCCAAGGTAAAGACGAACAAATGCTGGATAGCAAGGATCTCAAGGTATAATACAAAACACGAAAAAGTTTGTGTTGAACGGAAGGCAATAAAGTAGTCAATGATAACACAAATCATCGAGGGCAAGGATGGTATTTCTCATCATGAATTCAATTGATATCCTGGAAGAGCCCAAAATGTTGATGATGATCACGACACAATTGTCGAGAGGTTTATGCAGGTGTAATCGATCGGCGATGACATCAAGTCAAAGGAATGATGAAGCGAAAGGTTATTGGAACCAAGGACACGACACAAACTCGAAATCAAGTTTGTTGTTCAAGGACAAATGATATGACAAGGAAGATCGATGTAAGATTAGCTCACCGTCGAAATTTGTGCTCCGGGAAGGACCAAGTAGCACAATTAAAATTAGCACGGTAATGATGTAGCCGAACAGGCTAGAAATGACGTGATCGGTTACAAACTCGTAAGTAAAGAAGATTACTAAAAGTTGTTGAACCGTAGTGCAGACTCGGTTCAGTTATTGGTGTCTTTGGGAATTTAATAACTCAGAGCCCGTGAAAAATTGGAATCAGTGAGAATGTAGTACTTGATGAAGAAATCATAAGAAGTTATGTAGTTCCATGATAATCTCGAGATACCAGGGGGGGTAATACTCGACGACAGATCAAAGTAGAGGTTGGAATAGGGTATTGCTTTGTAGAAGACAAGTGCTTAAACTTGTCCAAGAAATGGGATCAAAGAAGAACACTATGGTCGAAAACCACGATTGCAAAAGACCAAATCCCAGATAAAAGATGAAATTATATCAAGGGGATAATTATTTTCACGAGCATCTTACATGCCAAGTTCTACATCGTGTCCATGGGCATGAACGCAAAGTTCAAGGTCGACTCCCACTTCTCCAATGCATAACCTTTCATTCACTCCTCAAAATAAAAATGATTTCAGTGTCACAACCTATCTGGTGCATTACCAGAGGAGTATGACCCGTGAAAACTTTCGGGTTCACACAGATTATGGAAAGCATAGGTTCAACCCATCGGGGCATCTTAGAACATATACCATGAACTTAAGGGTCAATTAACACGTGCTCGAAGCAGAGCATGGTTGACAAGCCATAGGTTATAACTTGCCAAAGGAAGAAGACATAATTTACCAAAGGCATTATGTATCAGGGGAGGAACTCTCAAGGTTATTGGAAATGAAGGACACGGTCGGATAATAACCAAGCAAATGGTCTCGCGGACCACAAGGAACCTGATGTGAGTATCCGTACTCAACCAGAAGGGAAAAGACAACAGGTTATGGAATCATCTGAATAATTTGAAGCTTAAATGCAAAGGTATTATGATTCCAAATCAAAGGATCAGAAGCAGACGCTCTGGTTAATCATGGATAAGTTGAGTAGGCTTAGGGGTACAATCGACGGAAAATTGATTGGTCGATAACCAGCTCAGGTTCAAAATGACATCTGAGCTGGAAAGATAATTTATAAGGATCAACCGATGATTGCGGGCACTCGCACTCATGTTGAATCAATAGGATCAAAAGATGGCGCGTCAGCGGAGACTAATGAATATAGCCGGACATATGGGAAGCATCCATAATGCAAGCAGACAAGTATTTGCGAGCAATAAGCTGCTAAGGATTTTCGGAGGATCGAATAGTAGTTTGAAGACTTTTGTGAAACAGAAGAACAATCGGGGAGAAACAAATCCTCGGTATGTGTGAGGATTAATTTGTAGGTGTATTCAAAGGGAAGAAAGCGCAAGCCCGGTAGGCACAAGGGATTCTCAGAGCAATAGAGAGAATTTCGGGGTATCTTGTAATAACAAGATCAATGGATAATGATTGTATGAATGACAAGTGTACGTGGTTATCCATCGGGGTTTACCGATGGAAAGGAATTGCTAAAACGATGGCACAAAGTCTCGAGAGAACATCGTAGAGTATCTTCAGAATCTCCTGGTGTAGCAGGCGAACATCTGTAATAAGGGGCTCTCTGGGAGAAAGTATTATCGAGAACCTAGAGTCCGAGTTAGTAAAATCGTTTAACCCGAATAGAAGAGATGTCAGAGTCCCAGAGTATAGGTCGAGGAATAAAAGATCCTACTACCACCCAATGGTGACGTGTGCTGGTAAGACACACAGCCATGTTAGTAAAAGTTTTTGCAACGTCTAGACTCGACTTCGGCCAAGGAGTTGGGAAGGGGGATTCCTACAGGCAGTCGGCTCTGATACTAACATGTGATGCCCCCAATTCAACCGTACACTAATCATGCATGCAAATGTGTACGATCAAGATCAGGGTCTCACGGGAAGATATCACAACACAACTCTAAAACATAAATAAGTCATACAAGCATCATAATACAAGCCAGGGGCCTCGAGGGCTCGAATACAAGTGCCTTTCGATCATAGACGAGTCAGCGGAAGCAACAATATCTCGAGAGCAGACATAAGTTAAACAAGATTGCCTTAAGAAGGCTAGCACAAAGCTGGGATCTGAGATCGAAGAGGCGCAGACCTCCTGCTGGGATCCTCCTAACTACTCACAGTGCGTCGTCGGCACACTGCGTAGTAGTAGGCACCTCCGGTGTAGTTGGAGTCATCGTCGAAGGTGGCGTCGCTCACAGGCTCCATCTTACAGTCGCAGCAATCGGGTAAAGAAAGGGGAAAAGGGGAACAAGGCAACCGTGAGTACTCATCCAAAGTACTCGCAAGCAAGGAGCTACACTACATATGCATGGGTATATGTGTAAAGGCCATATCGGTGGACCGAATCTGCAGAATGCCGTAATAAGAGGGGATAGCTAATCATGTCGAAGACTACGCTCGGGCAGCCTCCGTCTTGCGGCATGTAGAAGAGAGTAGATCAAGTCCTCCAAGTAGCATCGCATAGCATAATCCTACCCGGTGATCCCCTCCTCGTCGCCCTGTTAGAGAGCGATCACCGGGTTATATCTGGCACTTGGAAGGGTGTGTTTTATTAAGTATCCGGTTCTAGTTGTCATAAGGTCAAGGTACAACTCCAAGTTATCGAAGATCACGGCTATTCAAATAGATTAACTTCCCCGCAGGGGTGCACCACATAACCCAACACGCTTGATCCCATTTAGCCGGACAAACTTTCATGGGTCATGCCCGGCCGTGGAAGATCAACACGTCGCAGCCCCACCTAGGCCAACAGAGAGGTCAGCACGCCGATCTAAACCTAAGCGCCCAGTGCAGGCCCATCGCCTTAGCACACTGCATGTTGCGTAACGCGGCCGAAGCAGACCTAGCCTAGCAGCGTTCCAGTCCAATCCGGGCGCGTCGCTCGATTCTTGACGTCACGAAGGCTTGGTGATACCACGACGTCGAGTGCCCATATCTTTCCCACGTAGTTGGTTAGTGCGTATAGACCAAATGGCCAGACTCAGATCAAATACCAAGATCTCGTTAAGCGTGTTAATGATGTAACCGCGGACACCGACCAGGGCCAGGCCACCTCTCACCCAGGTAGTCTCAACCTGCCCAAACGCTCTGCCACAAAGATCCACACAGAGGGTCGTTGGGACAAAGGTCCTTTCAGCCCCCAATCCGTGAATCACTCGCGGGTGCTCCACAAGCCGACCCGACTTTAGTCACCACATGTATCATGTATAAAGTATATAGTATATACCTGTGATCACCTCCCAAGTGATCACAGCCCGATAGTATAGCCAGCAGACGGACAAGAATGTAGGGCCACTGATGGAATACTAGCATCCTATACTAAGCATGTAGGATTGCAGGTAAAGGTAACAAATGAGTAGCAAGGACAGGCTATGCATTAGGATAGGAATAACGGAAAGCAGTAACATGCTACACTACTCTAATGCAAGCAGTAGAGAGTAGAATAGGCGATATCTGGTGATCAAGGGGGGGCTTTCCTGGTTGTTCTGGCAAGTAGGAGGGGTCGTCAACACCGTAGTCGACTGGGTAGCAGCAGCGTCGGTCTCGTAGTCTACCGGAGAGAAGAGGGGGAAGAAACAGTAAATACAATGCAAACATAAGCATGAAGACGTATGACATGACAATGAGCGGGGTTAGGTGCGCCCTAACGCGGTAGTAGGTGGTACCGGCGAAGGGGGGAAACATCCAGGAAAGTATCCCCGGTGTTTCGTGTTTTCGGACACATGAACCGGACGGGGAAAGTTGCGAGTTCGATAGGTTAGGGATGTGTGGTCGACGAACGGCCTGCGTATCCGGATTCGTCTCGTCGTTCTGAGCAACTTTCATGTAGAAAGTATTTTCATCCGAGTTACAGATTAAAAGATATGGTTTTCAAAAGAATTTATTAATTTCTGGAATTTAATTAATTATTTAAATTAATTCACAATTGGATTTATGGCATCAGCATGATGTCATGCTGACGTCAGCAGTCAACAGGGGGTTGACTGGTCAACCTGACCAGTGGGTCCCACTGGTTAGTGACACATTTTAATTAAACATATTAATTAACCTAATCAGGATTAATTAGGGGTGGGCCCCAGTGTCATTGACTGATTAATTAATTAACTAACAGATTAATTAGTTTAGTTATTTGATTAGTTTAATTAATCAAAATTAATTAAGTTAATTAACACTTTAAGTAATTTATTAATTAATTATTATTATTATTTAATTCTAATTTTAATTTTAATTAATTTTTTTATAAACGTTCTCGAGGCAGGGCCCTTCTGTCATAGGCCCCTGGGGGCCTAGCGGGTGTGGGTGATGGGTTACGGGCGCGCTTCGGGCAAGACGCCTGTGGGCACGCGGCATACCTGGCGGCCACGGCGGGCACGACGCCGCCAGGATTGGCGAGCCTACTGGCTCGACATCACCGACGGCGAGGTCGCCGACCAGGGGGTCGCGGTGGGGCCTAGTGGGCGCCGGAGACGCGCAGCGGTCGGGCAGAGGAGGCGGCGCCGAAAGCGGAGCGTATTTACCAGCAGACGGGCACGCAACGCAGGCAAAGCGGGCGCCTAAGGGGTCGCGGGCGCTGCGACGGGCGGCGGAGGCAGACAGCAACGGCAGGGGCAACGCGAGCGTCGGAGTAGCCAGGGCGCGGGCGTAGGACCCGAGCGCGGCCGCCGGCGAGTGGAAGCCAGGCCAGGGGCGGGAGCAGGGGAGCTGGGCACCGGAATGCGCGAGGGAGAGAGGAGGAGGGGGAGCTCAGTGCGGGTGTAGGGGACAAGGCAGCGTGCACGGGGAGGCTCGGGGTGGTCGACGGGGACGACACGGCAGAGCGGGAGGCAGGCCGGCGGGGTAGATGACGAGGTGGAGGCGGCGGCGGTGCTCCGATGACGGCGGGGTCCAGCTGGGGGCGTGGCGACGCGGTCGGCTCGGGCGAAGGGCGACGGGGTTAGAGACGGGTGACGCTGGCGAGAAGGCTTCGGCAACGAGCGAAGGGCGAGCCCCCCGATCTCGATCCAGATCGAGGGGGAGGGGAAAGAGAGTGAGGTGGAGTGGGGGGGGGGGTCGCCTCGATCCAGATTGGATCAGGAGGAGAGGGAGTGGCGTCGTGGGGGAGTGGGTGCATTGGGGTTAGGGTTTGGTCGCCAGGTATGGGGGAGTGGGGGCGGATGGGCTGGTGTGTCTTTGGCCGGTGGGCCAAGTCCCAGTTAATGAGGGGGTTGCTTTTGTTTTGTTTTGTTTTCACCCTTTTATTATTCTTTTGTTTTCTTTTAGTTCCTAATTATTTTAGTTTTCTTTAAAATACCAAGTTAGCACCTAAATTAGTATCATCAAAATAGGCCACTGCCAAACCTAGTTGGACCCAAAATAATTTAGTTTAATATTTTTATATTTTCAAAAGCAATTAAATTACTATCTTAGCCGCTGTTTTTAATTAGTTTTAGGGCATTTAAATATTTTATCAAAAGATAATTTATCCACCAACATTTAGTAAGGATTATTTGACATATTAGGAACAATTTAGTTTTGACTTTTGAAAACTTTAATTGATTAACTTAAATTCAAATTTTGAATATGAATCATTTCGAACTATCACGAGATCATCAACAGTAATCTGAGGTGACGTGGCATCGTTAACATGTGCTTACTGTAGACTAATTATCCGGGTGTCACATCAATATAATCATCATAAGTAGGAGGCATGCTATCATCATAATAAATTTGCATATCAAAACTTGGGAGACTAAAAATATCATCTTCATTAAACATATCATCCCCAAGCTTGGGACAAACGTTAATTGCTGCAAATATTTCTCAAACATGTCATTCTCATCAAACATATCATCCCCAAGCTTGGGCCTTTTCATATCATAAGCATAATCAGTCTCATCATTAATAGAATGGATAGCACCAATGGTATAGCAATTATCATCATCACAATGAGTAATAGGAGCAACATCATTTGGGAGGGATACCTTTCTACCTTTGCTTCTCCGTCTTTTATTTTTCTTCTTCACATCATGTGTGGGTTTAACCCTCTTTTTTGAGCTCCTTATTAATGAGATTGGTTGAATAGAAGGCTCCTCCTCGTCACCTGATTCATCATAAGAAATAATAGGAGGATATTGGGAAGTCTCTTCCCTTTCGTTAGTATTCTCTTCATCTTCTATTTGTTTTATTTTCTTTATGTAATTGGCAATATAAGGATTTTCAATGCAATTCACCGCACAATAAATAAAAATTTCTTCTAGATCAAAATCAAGAACTTTATCAAGGACAAATTCTGGAAGATCCTTAGTTATACGTTTTATTTCTTCGTAAGCCAAAAGCAAACTAAGTTCATTATGATATGCAAGGGAAATCAAGTCATCACAATTCTTGGACACGATTCGATCATGAAACAATTTGCATTGGAGACTTAAATGACCACGTTCATTGCAAAGTTCACAAGTACGGCAAAGAAAGTTTAAATTTTCAGCACAAACAACTAGCCTTTCTTGCAACCATTTAGTTTCCAAATACTTATGCCTCTTGCAAAATCTATCTTCCCTATTTGGTGTGTACTTGCAAACTCTATGCACTCCACAAAAATTGACATGCTTATAAGAGATATTTTCATCATGACTAGTGCAATCATCATTAGTACTATAGATATTCAAAGAGTTCATACTAACAACATTGCAATCATGCTCATCATTCGGAGATTTAGCGCCAAACATTCTAATGCATTCTTCTTCTAGCAATTGAGCACAATTATTGGAATCCTTGTTTTCATGAAAGATATTAAAAAGATGAAGCATATGAGGTACCCTCAATTCCATATTTTTTTGTAGTTTTCAGTTATAGACTAAACTAGTGATAAAACAAGAAACTAAAAGATTCGATTGCAAGATCTAAAGATATACCTTCAAGCACTTGATACATATCCAACGTATCTATAATTTTTGATTGCTCCATGCTATATTATCTACTATTTTGGACAATATTGGGCTTTATTTTACACTTTTATATTACTTTTGGGACTAATCTATTAACCGGAGGCCCAGCCCAGATTTGCTATTTTTTACCTCTTTCAGTGTTTCGAAGAAACGAAATATCAAACGGAGTCCAAACGGAATGAAACCTTCAGGAACGTGATTTTCTCACCGAATATGATCCAGGAGACTTGGACCCCCCGTCAAGAAAGAAAGGAAGCGGCCACGAGGGTGGAGGGCGCCCCCCTAGGGCGCGCCCCCTGCCTCGTGGGCCCCCCTTTTCTCCACTGACGTACTCCTTCCTCCTATATATACCTACGTACCCCCGAACGATCAGATACGGAGCCAAAAACCTAATTCCACCGCCGTAACTTTCTATATCCACGAGATCCCATCTTGGGGCCTGTTCCGGAGCTCCGCCAGAAGGGGAATCCACCATGGAGGGCTTCTACATCATCATAGCCTCTCCGATGAAGTGTGAGTAGTTTACCTCAGACCTTCGGGTCCATAGTTAGTAGCTAGATGGCTTCTTCTCTCTTTTTGGATCACAATACAATGTTCTCCCCCTCTCTCATGGAGATCTATTCGATGTAATCTTCCTTTTTGCAGTGTGTTTGTTGAGATTGATGAATTGTGGGTTTATGATCAAGATTATCTATGAGCAATATTTGAATCTTCTCTGAATTCTTTTATGGATGGTTGGTTATCTTTGCAAGTCTCTTCAAATTATCCGTTTGGTTTGGCCAACTAGATTGGTAGTTCTTGCAATGGGAGAAGTGCTTAGCTTTGGGTGCAATCTTGCGGTGTCCTTTCCCAGTGACAGAAGGGGCAGCAAGGCACGTATTGTATTGTTTCCATCGAGGATAACAAGATGGGGTTTTTATCATATTGCATGAATTTATCCCTCTACATCATGTCATCTTGCTTAAGGCGTTACTCTGTTTTCATTAACTTAATACTCTAGATGCATCTTTGGATAGCGGTCGATGGGTGGAGTAATAGTAGTAGATGCAGCAGAGTCGGTCTACTTGTCTCGGACGTGATGCCTATATACATGATCATACCTAGATACTCTCATAACTATGCTCAATTACATCAATTGCTCAACGATGAATTCGTTCACCCACCGTAAAATACTTATGCTCTTGAGAGAAGACGCTAGTGAAATCTATGGCCCCCGGGTCTATTCTCTATCATATCAATCTTCCATCACTTTATTATTTCTTTGCTTTTTTACTTTGCTTTTTATTTTACTTTGCATCTTTATACCAAAAATACCAAAAATATTATCTATCATCTCTATCAGATCTCACTCTCGTAAGTGATCGTGAAGGGATTGACAACCCCTAATCGCGTTGGTTGTGTTGAGGTATTTGTTTTGTGTAGGTACGAGGGACTTGCGCGTGGCCTCCTACTGGATTGATACCTTGGTTCTCAAAAACTGAGAGAAATACTTACGCTACTTTGCTGCATTATCCTCTCCTCTTCGGGGAAATCCAACGCAAGCTCAAGAGGTAGCAAGAAGAATTTCTGGCGCCGTTGCCGGGGAATCAACGCAAAAGTCAACATACCAAGTACCCATCACAATCCCCTATCTTTCGTATTACATTATTTGCCATTTTCCTCTCGTTTTCCTCTCCCCCACTTCACCCTTGCCGTTTTATTCGCCCTCTCTTTTCCGTTTGCCTTTTTCTTGCTTGCTTTTTGTTCGCTTGTGTATTGGTTTGCTTGTTTGTCGCGATGGCTCTTCCGAGGTTTGGTGATCTTCACCTTAAAAGGTTAGAAGAGATATAAAGTAACGTCGGGATTTTTATGGTTTTACAATTTGAGCATAATAATTTCTTCAGAAACGAGCTTAAAGAACAAAAAAGTTTTATGAGTTATATGAATAAAGATCTCGATGATATGTCTAAAGAATTCGATGGTATAAGATCCCAAATTGCTCGTCTTGAGAAGTTGACTGCCGAAATTTCGGATAAGCAGGCTACCTTAGTCAATAAGATGGCCGCAAAACCGAATTCCTATGAAAGTCAAGATGAAGATCTAAAAGTTATTGATGTATCCCCTATCAAACCTTTGTTTTGCAATATGAATCTTGATAATGATGGGACTGATTATGATCCACCTTTACCTAGAAGGCGTTCTAAAAATTCGGTGTTTTTAGATCTTGATGCTAAAATTGATAAAAGTGGGACTGAAGAAAGTAAAACTCTAGATGTTGCTAAACCCACTATTTTGGATTTCAAGGAATTTAATTATGGAAGTTGCTCTTTAATTGATTGTATTTCCTTGTTGCAATCCGTGCTAAATTCTCCTCATGCTTATAGTCAAAATAAAGCTTTTACCAAACATATCGTTGATGCCTTGATGCAATCTTATGAAGAAAAACTTGAGTTGGAAGTTTCTATCCCTAGAAAACTTTATGATGAGTGGGAACCAACTATTAAAATTAAGATTAAGGATCATGAATTTTATGCTTTATGTGATTTGGGTGCTAGTGTTTCTACTATTCCCAAAACTTTGAGTGATTTGCTAGATTTCCGTGATTTTGATGATTGCTCTCTAAACTTGCACCTTGCGGATTCCACTATTAAGAAACCTATGGGAATAATTAATGATGTTCTTATTGTTTCAAATAGGAATTATGTGCCTGTAGATTTTATTTTTCTCGGTATAGATTGCAATCCTTCATGTCCTATTATTCTTGGTAGATCTTTCCTTAGAACGATTAGTGCAATCATTGATATGAAGGAAGGGAATATTAGATTCCAATTTCCATTAAGGAAAGGCATGGAACACTTCCCTAGAAAGAAAATAAAACTACCATATGAATCTATTATGAGAGCCACTTATGGATTGCCTACCAAAGATGGCAATACCTAGATCTATCCTTGCTTTTATGCCTAGCTAGGGGCGTTAAACAATAGCGCTTGTTGGCAGGCAACCCAATTTTAGTTTTAGTTTTTTGTTTTGGTTTATGTTTAGGAATAAATAATACATCTACCTTCTTTTTAGATGTGGTTTTATGTTTTAATTAGTGTTTGTGCCAAGTTAAACCTACAGGATCTTCTTGGATGATAGTTATTTGATCTTGCTGTAATTTCCAGAAACTTTCGGTTCACGAAAACAATTTTTAAATATCACCAGAAAGTGATAAAATAGTGATTCCAATTGCTTCTGATCAATAAACTAATTTATTAGGTCGTCCTATTTTTTCTTAATTTTTTGAGTTCCAGAAGTTTGCGTTAGTTACAGATTACTACAGACTGTTCTGTTTTTGATAGATTCTGTTTTTCGCGTGTTGTTTGCTTATTTTGATGAATCTATGGCTAGTAAAATAGTTTATAATCCATAGATAAGTTGGAATACAATAGGTTTAACACCAATATAAATAAAGAATGAGTTCATTATAGTACCTTAAAGTAGTCTTTTGTTTTCTTTCTCTAACGGAGCTCAAGAGATTTCTATTGAGTTTTGTGTTATGAAGTTTTCAAGTTTTGGGTGAAATATTTTTGATGGATTATGGAACAAGGAGTGGCAAGAGCCTAAGCTTGGGGATGCCCATGGCACCCCCAAGATAATCTAAGGACACAAAAAGTCAAAGCTTGAGGATGCCCGGAAGGCATCCCTCTTTAAATCTACTTCCATCGGTAACTTTACTTTGAGCTATATTTTTATTCACCACATGATATGTGTTTTGCTTGGAGCGTCTTGTATGATTTGAGTCTTTTATTTTTAGTTTACCACAATCATCCTTGCTGTATACACCTTTTGAGAGAGCCATACATGAATTGGAATTTGATAGAATACTCTATGTGCTTCACTTATATTTTTTGAGCTATATAGTTTTGCTCTAGTGCTTCACTTATATCTTTTAGAGCACGGTGGTGGATTTGTTTTATAGAAACTATTGATCTCTCATGCTTCACTTAGATTTTTTTCAGAGTCTGAAATAGCATGGTAATTTTCTTAAATAATCTTAATATGCTAGATATACAAGAATAATAAAATCTTTCTTATGAGTGTGTTGAATACTAAGAAAAGTTCAATGCTTGATGATTGTTTTGAGATATGGAGGTAATAATATCAGAGTCATGCTAGTTGAGTAGTTGTGAAATTGAGAAATACTTGTGTTGAAGTTTGCAAGTCCCGTAGCATGCACGTATGGTAAATTTTATGTAACAAATTTGAAACATGAGGTGTTCTTTGATTGTCCTCCTTATGAGTGGCGGTCGGGACGGCGATGGTCTTTTCCTACCAATCTATCCCCTAGGAGCATGCGTGTAGTGCTTTGGTTTTTGATGGCTTGTAGATTTTTGCAATAAGTATATGAGTTCTTTATGACTAATGTTGAGTCCATGGATTATACGCACTCTCACCCTTCCATCATTGCTAGCCTCTTGATGCCGTGCATTGCCCTTTCTCACATTGAGAGTTGGTGCAAACTTCGCCGGTGCATCCAAACCCCGTGATATGATTCGCTCTTTCACACATAAACTTCCATATATCTTCCTCAAAACAGCCACCATACCTACCTATTATGGCATTTCCATTGTCATTCCGAGATATATTGCCATGCAACTTTCCACCATTCTGTTCATCATGACACATTCATCATTGTCATAGTGCTTAGCATGATCATGTAGTTGACATAGTATTTGTGGCAAAGCCACCGTTCATAATTATTTCATACATGTCACTCTTGGTTCATTGCATATCGGTACACCGCACGGAGGCATTCATATAGTCATACCTTGTTCTGGTATCGAGTTGTAATCATTGAGTTGTAAATAAATAGAAGTGTGATGATCATCATTTTCTAGAGCATGGTCCCAAGTGAGGAATATATAAAAAAAGGGGAGAAAAGAGGCCATAAAAAAGAGAAAAGGCCCAAAAAATGAGAGAAAAAGAGAGAAGGGACAATGCTACTATCCTTTGCCACACTTGTGCTTCAAAGTAGCACCATAATCTTCATGATAGAGAGTCTCTCATTTTTTCATTTTCATATACTAGTGGGAATTTTCATTATAGAAATTGGCTTGTATATTCCAACAATGGGCCTCCTCAAGTGCCCTAGGTCTTCATGAGCAAGCAAGTTGGATGCACACCCACTTAGTTGCATTTTGTTGAGCTTTCATACATTTATAGCTCTAGTGCATCCGTTGCATGGCAATCCCTACTCCTTGCATTAATATCAATCAATGGGCATCTCCATAGCCCATTGATTAGCCTCGTTGATGTGAGACTTTCTCCTTTTTTTGTCTTCTCCACATAACCCCCATCATCATATTCTATTCCACCCATGGTGCTATGTCCATGGCCCGCGCTCATGTATTGCGTGAAGGTTTATAAGTTTGAGATTACTAAAGTATGAAACAATTGCTTGGCTTGTCATCGGGGTTGTGCATGATGAGAGCATTCTTGTGTGACGAAAATGGAGCATGACTAAACCATATGATTTTGTAGGGATGAACTTTCTCTGGCCATGTTATTTTAAGAAGACATATATAATTGCTTAGTTTGTATGCTTGAAGTATTATTATTTTTATGTCAATATGAACTTTTGTCTTGAATCTTTCGATCTGAATATTCATACCACAATTAAGAAGAATTACATTGAAATTATGCCAAGTAGCACTCCGCATCAAAAATTATCTTTTTATCCTTTACCTACTCGAGGACGAGCAGGAATTAAGCTTGGGGATGCCTGATACGTCTCCAACGTATCTATAATTTTTTATTGCTCCATGCTATATTATCTACTGTTTTGGACAATATTGGGCTTTATTTTACACTTTTATATTACTTTTGGGACTAACCTATTAATCGGAGGCCCAGCCAGTTCTTTGTTTTTTGCCTATTTTAGTGTTTCGAAGAAACGGAATATCAAACGGAGTCCAAACGGAATGAAACCTTCGGGAACGTGATTTTCTCACCAAATATGATCCAGGAGACTTGGACCTCCCGTCAAGAAAGAAAGGAGGCGGCCACAAGGGTGGAGGGCGCCCCCCCTAGGGCACGCCCCCTGCCTCGTGGGCCCCCCTTTGCTGCACCGACGTACTCCTTCCTCCTATATATACCTACGTACCCCCGAACGATCAGATACGGAGCCAAAAACCTAATTCCACCGCCGCAACTTTCTGTATCCACGAGATCCCATGTTGGGGCTGTTCTAGAAACTCCATGGGAAGGGGAATCCACCACGGAGGGCTTCTACATCATCATAGCCTCTCCGATGAAGTGTGAGTAGTTTACCTCAGACCTTCGGGTCCATAGTTAGTAGCTAGATGGCTTCTTCTCTCTTTTTGGATCTCAATACAATGTTCTCCCCCTCTCTCGTGGAGATCTATTCGATGTAATCTTCCTTTTTGCGGTGTGTTTCTTGAGATCGATGAATTGTGGGTTTATGACAAAGATTATCTATGAGAAATATTAGAATCTTCTCTGAATTATTTTATGTATGATTGGTTATCTTTCTTGCAATGGGAGAAGTGCTTAGCTTTGGGTTCAATCTTGCGGTGTCCTTTCCCAGTGACAGAAGGGGCAGCAAGGCACGTATTGTATTGTTGCCATCGAGGATAACAAGATGGGGTTTTTTATCACATTGCATGAATTTATCCCTCTACATCATGTCATCTTGCTTAAGGCGTTACTCTGTTTTCATTAACTTAATACTCTAGATGCATGATGGATAGCGGTCGATGAGTGGAGTAATAGTAGTAGATGCAGGCAGGAGTCGGTCTACTTGTCTCGGACGTGATGCCTATATACATGATCATACCTAGATACTCTCATGACTATGCTCAATTCTATGAATTGCTCAACAGTAATTCATTCACCCACCGTAAAATACTTATGATCTTGAGAGAAGCCACTAGTGAAATCTATGGCCCCGGGTCTATTCTCTACCATATCAATCTTCCATCACTTTATTATTGCTTAGCTTTTTACTTTGATTTTTATTTTACTTTGCATCTTTATACCAAAAATATTATCTATCATCTCTATCAGATCTCACTCTCATAAGTGACCGTGAAGGGATTGACAACCCCTAATCGTGTTGGTTGCGTTGAGCTATTTGGTTTGTGTAGGTACGAGGGACTTGCACGTGGCCTCCTACTGGATTGATACCTTGGTTCTCAAAAACTGAGGGAAATACTTATGCTACTTTGTTGCATTATCCTCTCCTCTTTGGGGAAATCCAACGCAAGCACTCACCTCCCCGGCAACGGTGCCAGAAAAGAGCTTGATGTCTACTACGCAACCTTCTTCTTGTAGACGTTGTTGGGCCTCCAAGTGCAGAGGTTTGTAGGACATTAGCAAATTTCCCTCAAGTGGATGACCTAAGGTTTATCAATCCGTGGGAGGCGTAGGATGAAGATAGTCTGTCTCAAACAAGCCTGCAACCAAATAACAAAGAGTCTCTTGTGTCCCCAACACACCCAATACAATGATAAATTGTATAGGTGCACTAGTTCGGCAAAGAGATGGTGATAAAGTGCAATATGGATGGTAGATATATGTTTTTGTAATCTGAAAATATAAAAACAGCAAGGTAACTAATAATAAAAGTGAGCATGAACGGTATTGCAATGTGTAGAAACAAGGCCTAGGGTTCATACTTTCACTAGTGCAAGTTCTCTCAACAATAATAACATAATTGGATCATATAACTATCCCTCAACATGCAACAAAGAGTCACTCCAAAGTCACTAATAGCGGAGAACAAATGAAGAGATTATTGTAGGGTACGAAACCACCTCAAAGTTATTATTTTGGATCGATCTATTCAAGAGTTCATACTAGAATAACACCTTACGACACATATCAACCAAAACCCTAATGTCACCTAGATACTCAAATGTCACCACAAGTATCCATGGGTATAATTATACGATATGCATCACACAATCTCAGATTCATCTATTCAACCAACATAAAGTACTTCAAAGAGTGCCCCAAAGTTTCTACCGGAGAGTCAAGACGAAAACGTGTGCCAACCCCTCTGCATTAGTTCACGAGGTCACGGAACCCGCAAGTTGATCACCAAAACATACATCAAGTAGATCACGTGATATCCCATTGTCACCACAGATAAGCACATGCAAGACATACATCAAGTGTTCTCAAATCCTTAATGACTCAATCCGATAAGATAACTTCAAAGGCAAAACTCAATCCATTACAAGAGAGTAGAGGGGGAGAAACATCATAAGATCCAACTATAATAGCAAAGCTCGCGATACATCAAGATCGTAACACCTCAAGAACACGAGAGAGAGAGAGATCAAACACATAGCTACTGGTACATACCCTCAGCCCCGAGGGTGAACTACTCCCTCCTCGTCATGGAGAGCACCGGGATGATGAAGATGGCCACCGGTGAGGGTGCCCCCCTCCCGTGAGTGCTTGGAACATGGTCCTGATTGGTTTTTGGTGGCTACAGAGGCTTGCGGCGGCGGAACTCCCGATCTATTCTGTTCCCCGATGTTTTTAGGGTATATGGATATATATATATAGGTGAAAGAAGTCATTCAGGGGAGCCACAAGGGTGGGGGCGTGCCCAGGGGGGTAGGGCGCACCTCCCTGCCTCGTGGCTTCCTCGAAGCTTCCCTGACGTCTACTCCAAGTCTCCTGGATTGCTTCTGAGGGAGTCCTAGATTAGGGGATGTCCGGATAGCCGGACTATGACCTTTGGCCGGACTCCTGGACTATGAAGATACAAGATTGAAGACTTCCTCCGTGTCCGGATGGGACTTTCCTTGGCGTGGAAGGCAAGCTTGGCGATACGGATATGTAGATCTCCTACCATTGTAACCGACTCTGTGTAACCCTAACCCTATTCGGTGCCTATATAAACCGGTGGGTTTTAGTCCGTACGACGAACAACAATCATACCGTAGGCTAGCTTCTAGGGTTTAGCCTCTCTGATCTCGTGGTAGATCCATTCTTGTACTACCCATATCATCGATATTAATCAAGCAGGAGTAGGGTTTTACCTCCATCGAGAGGGCCCGAACCTGGATAAAAACATCGTGTCCCATGTGTCCTGTTACCATCCGCCTAGACGCATGATTGGGACCCCCTACCCGAGATCCGCGGTTTGACACCGACATTGGTGCTTTCATTGAGAGTTCCTTTGTGTCGTCGCCCGTCGGGAAGGATGCCTCATCCCGTCTTTAAAAGCGGCACTTTGTTGCTAAAGAAGCTTTGGCTGTCGGCCAAACTCTCCGACTAAGCGGTTTTCTTATGACCGCCTGTTCGCCGCCCGCAAGCGATGACTTCTCGGGTCATCGAAAGCAATCTTCATGTTAACTCGGAGCTCGCCGAGCAGTTAGATCCGATGGAGCTCTCTTCCTTAAACGAGCTCTTGGATCGCATCGCCGCCCTGAGAGTCGCTACAGACTATGATCAGATTGGGCCTAAACCCGATCTGAGAGAGATTAATTCTCCCCAGGTTACCCACCACGTTGTTGTGGTAGAGGAACAATACGGCGACCCATCTTCTATCTTAAGGACTAGCTACGTCCGGGTTCCCGATCCTCCATGCCGGATTCCCACGGAGGAGAGGACTTCACGCAAGCCACGAACCTAAAGTCAGGCGTGGGCTAGATTCATTGGACAACATCCAAGAATCCAAGCTTCCAAATTCGAAGCTCCTTGGCCCTTAAGCCTCAGATTGGTAGCAGTTCGGATTTAATTCCACCCGCCCACCCAAACATAAGCGACCTATCTCAAATTCGGCAAGAGCCTGAAGCAGTACACCATTCTTTGGGCGATTCCTCCACGGTTATGGACAGGATAAAGGACTGCCGCGAGGAGGACGCAATCTCATTCTTCTGCAATAATTGCACGGACAACGGGATCCTTAACACTATAAGTTGTCGTGACATCACAAGCTTTTCCGACTTGGCGTCCATAGTACAAAAGTACTGTGCGATGGAAAGCGCCTGGAAAACCGAAGCAAGATTTTGGGACAATCCGGCCTTGAATACAACCCCAGTCCGAAATAAAAGGGTGCACCATCGCCAGGCACCTGGGTTAAACACCAAAAAGCAAAAACCCTCTATAGGGCATGGAACCGTACTGGAGGGATGGCTCAATGGACCCTGTAAAATTCATAGTACAGAGGGCGCCACTCCAACTCATAGCCTTAGAGCATGTTGGATACTATGGCAGGTGGCCAAAAGTGGCGAAGAGCTTCTAGCTCTAGAGCACCAACCCAGGATACGGTCTGGTATTAATAGTCTTCGAGACTTTCGCATCAAATAATATGCGGAAACGAACACTCCGTAGCCTTGCCTAAGTCTACCAAGTAGCAACAATAAATCATAGAGTGACACGGCTATTACCTTTAATGCCAGTGACGAACCTAAATTCCGAACAGCCCGAGCACCAGCCGCATCGGTCCTCAGTCCGATAGTGGATGGCTTTCTCCTTGCCAAGGTACTCATGGACGGCGGCAGCGGATTGAACCTCATTTACGAGGAAACCCTCCAAAACATGGAAATAGACTAGAGCCACATTGAGCGAAGCAGCACAACCTTTAGAGGAATAATCCCGGTCGGGAAGCACGCTGTCTGAGGAAAAATCACTGCTTGGATGTGGTGTTGACGCCCGGATAATTACAGGTCCGAGGAAGTCACGTTCCAAGTGGCCCCGTTCAGCAGCGGATACCAGCTCTATTAGGGCGAGAGGCATTGACATTTTTTCAAGCTATACCCCATTATGGGTACATGAAGCTCAAAATGCCCGGGCCCAACGGAATCATCACTCTTGCTAGTGATCCGGACATAGCACTCGCTTGAAAATAAGACAAGCATGGCGGCCCTTGAGGCACTATCCAAGCCCTAGCGGCCGAGGAACTCAACTGCTTGCGCTCCATGGTGAATAGGGACGATGTGATACTCGATAAGAGATCCAAGTCCACTTCCTTCAAATCAGCGGACGAAATAGTCAAATTCCAAGTCCATCCAACGGACCCTACAAAACGGCCTCCATCGGGGCACAATTAAATCTGATGTAGACGCCGCACTAAGAGAATTCCTACATGAAAATTGGGACATTTTGCACAGCACCCTTGGACATGCCAGAATCCCACGCCGGTGACCGAGCACAGCCTAAACATCCTAAAAGGGTTCAAGCAGTCAAACAGGCTCTTGGCGTTTCTCACGAACCCAAGAGACAGGCCATGGGAGAGGAGCTAGCCAAACTATTGGAGGCCGGATTCATCAGAGATATAAAACATCCGGACTGGCTCGCAAACCTGGTGATGGTACCAAAGAAGGACAAATCCTGGCGCCTATGTGTCCATTTCAAGGACCTCAACAAGGCTTGCCCAAAGGATCCCTTCCCCCTTCCCCGCATCAATCAAATCGTCGACGCTACCGCAGGACACGATTCATTGTGTTTCCTCGATGCATACTCCGGCTACCACCAAATTAAGATGGCAGAGCCTCACCAAGCCGCAACGGCATTCATCACTCCATACGGCCCATTCTGCTTCAACACAATGCCCTTCAGGCTCAAAAACACCGGCGCAACATATCGGTAGCATGATTCGATACATGTCTGGCAAACCAGATCGGCAAAACAGTGGAGGGATACGTAGACGATGTGGTCGTCAAAAGCAAGCATGTCGAAACTCTAGTAGACGACTTGAGGCTCACATTCGATAATCTCCGAACATATGACATCAAGCTCAACCCGAAAAAATGCGTTTTCGGCGTACCAGCCGGAAAGCTCTTGGGTTTCATCGTATCCGGTAGAGAAATTGAAGCAAACCCAGCCAAGATCCGAGCTCTGTCACAATTGGATATCCCAAAAGACCTCAAACAAATACAAAAATTGACTGGATGCATGGCGGCTCTAAGCCACTTTATCTCCCATTTGGGAGAAAAGGCATTACCCCTTTATCGCCTCCTCCGACGCACCGAACACTTCGAGTGGACGGATGCCGCCACGGCGATACTCGAAGAAATAAAAGACATATTGGCAACAAACCCGGTCCTGGCCGCGCCCAACATGGGCGAACCAATGCTATTATACATCGCGGCAACTCATCAAGTTGTAAGCGCGGATCGTTGTCGAACGAGAAACGGACAGACACAATTTCCCCCTTCAAAAACTAGTTTACTACATGTCCACTGTCCTAACTCCATGCAAGTCATGGTACCCGCATTATCAAAAGATAGCGTACGCGGTGTTTATGGCATCCCGGAAGCTGCGACACTACTTCCAAGAGTGTTCAATAACAGTAGCCTCCAAAGTACCCCTTAACGACATTATAAACAACTGCGACGCGACAGGCCGGATTGCCAAAATGGCCATTGAGCTCCTCCCGTTCGACATAACCTATAAGCCATGGAGAGCTATTAAGTCGCAAGTTTTGGCCGACTTCGTCGTCGAATGGACCGAAGCCGAACTCCATAAAGAGTGTGGCGCATATTCCAACTGGATAATGCACTTCGACGGCTCCAAAATGTTGGCTGGCCTGGGAGCTGGCGTCGTTCTGATGTCCCCAACCGGAGATACAGTTCAATACGTACTCCAGATAATGTATACGGACTCCAACAACGCGGCGAATCTGAGGCCCTTCTACATGGTCTCCGGATGGCAGTCTCCATGGGCATTCAACGCCTAGAGGTGCGCGGGGATTTGAACCTCGCGATATCCCAAATAAATGGAGACTTTGATGCCAAGGATCCGAAAATGGCAGCCTATCACAATGTCATACTAAAAATGTCAGCTCAGTTTGAGGGGCTCGAATTTCACCATATAGCCCGGGATAACAACCAGGCAGCAGACGTGTTGGCACGCATCGGCGCAAAGCGCGATGCTGTCCCCCCCAACATCTTCCTAAAGAGGTTGTTCAAGCCATCCGCATTATGGGAGGGAGAGTCCGGAAATAGCAACCCGGACCCAACCGCCTTGCCCACAGAACATTACGACACGGTTGGTGGTTACGCCAGCGAAATAACACCCTCGATCCACGTAATAATGGAAGGCATTGCCCCATGGACCGAATCCATTCCTAGCCTACCTAACCAGGCAGGAACTTCCGAGGACCAAAAGCGAGGCCTGCTGCATAGTCTGGCGATCTAAAGCCTATAAAGTCCATGAGGAGAGCTTTATAAGAAAAGCACAACCGGAGTCCTTCAAAGGTGTATCTCCGAAGAGGAAGGGCGGAATCTTCTGGCTGAAATTCATGCCGGACTCGGCGGGCACCACGCCGCAGCCCGAGCCCTTGTAGGCAAGGCCTTCCGTACAGGATTTTATTGGCCGACGGCCCGAGCAGATGCTCAGGACTTAGCCCAATGATGCGTCGGATGCCAGCTCTTTGCCAACCAAAGCCACATGCCACCCACCGCCCTCAAAACTATACCCATCACCTGGCCCTTCGCGGTCTGGGGGCTTGACATGGTCGGACCCCTTAAAGGGGGAACCCACAAGCAAAAATACCTAATGGTCATGGTGGATAAATTCACCAAATGGATAGAGGCCAAGCTGTCAAGACAGCGAATCCGGACCGGTGATAGACTTCATATCGAGGGTCGTACACCGTTACGGTGTCCCCATAGCATCATCAACGATAACGACCACGAACTTTACGGCCGACGAGGTAAAACTCGGTGCAAAAACATGGGCACTAAGCTCGACTACGCTTCAGTCTATCACCCTCAAACTAACGGTCAAGTTGAGCGAGCAAATGGTCTAATTATGAGCGGCATCAAACCCAGATTAGTGCGGTCCCTCAAGGAATCTAACACACAATGGGTAGAGGAGCTCGACTCCGTACTCTCGGGGCTGCGTACCACTCCGAATCGCACGACCGGATTCATACCATTCTTTATGGTATACGGTGCAGAGGCAGTTCTGCCCTGCGACATAATTCATGACTCACCTCGCGTGCGCATGTACGAAGAAAGAGAAGGCGAGCTCGATCGGCAGGACAGTTTGGACGCCTTGGAGGAGGAGCGTGACGTAGCAAAATCCCGTTCCGCATTCTATCAACAGCAAGCTCGAAGATATCAAAGCAGAGAAGTACGGGCCAAAACTTACAATGTTGGCGAGCTAGTTCTACGCCTGCCGAACAAGAAAAATGACAAACTAAAGCCCAAATGGGAAGGTCCATTTATCATCGACCAAGTCCTGACCGGTGGAGCGTACCGTCTGCGAGATGCATCGGATAACCGACTCGAGCCGAACCCATGGAACGCAGCCCGTCTCTGAAGATTCTACACCTAGCGCTGGATTCTGAGTTTGTCTCCTTCTTCTGTCCATATTTTACATTTTAGTTGTCTTCTATTTTTCTCCTTCTCCCTCTTTTTCTTTCCATCCTTTGAAGGCTCGTTAGCACATCGTTCGCACACACTTGACGTGCTATCCGCGCTCATTGTACCTGGGGGCTTCTTTCACAGAAGCTTAATTATAAGGGCTTCATGCCCAATACATGTGTCACACTTCCGCATGTACCTTTTATTCACAATTATATGCATCGATATGACTTAAGTTTTTGCCAAGCTGGGTGCCTGACTCCTGTGCTTACCCCTACGTTCCCGATTGTTCGGCTACATGGTAAAGGGAGCACCTCTACGATTGTTACTGCTGCCCGGATGTGTACCTCGGGCCGGGTGAAGCCGAAAGCTAGCGTTCTTAAGAGAATATTCGGTCGGTGAACTAAAAGAAGATTTCTTACTTATTTATTTATCTGCCCCCAGATGTTTTTCTGCTTTTTTCGCAGTCCGGACATGCACTTTAGGGCATGCCTCCCAGGGAAAGGAACCCCTAACGGAACTATTTTCCCTGGAAGATGTTTCTTACTAACCATGTAATATAACATAAGTAGTCGGGCACTTGTCTGATAAAGCACTAATGACCCTTACGCCTGGTCTCCACGCTTGCCCCGGTTTTTATATAACCGCGAGGGTATTCGGACACACTCCGGACTATTGGGTCCCGAGGTTGAAGTGAAAAGGTCCGCTATGACAAACGATCTACAATCCGGCTAGAAGGCACTTTACATGTCACCTTAAATTACATAGTCAATTTGGTGATTGTATTCCTCTTCAATGCCATCTAACAGGCTGTCTAGTTTACGTCCTGCTGGGAATACTATGCGGCTAATTCTACCTGGCCGTACACTAAGCTCACAGGGATCTCCTTCCCATCGGCCCCACAGGTCCGACCTCGGCCATGTGGTTTGGGTCAACAACCGTGTATGCAGCGTCTTCACCATGGCCGGGCCTCCTGGCGCCTTGACGGCAGGCGATATCTTCCATAATCGAGCGCCTCCGCGCTCCTCGAGCCTCTCTGCAAGCTCCCAAGGCCTTGAGCAGGGAGCAGAGATGGCCACAAGGCACAGGCGACACCTTTCATCACTGCCCGAACTTCGTTCGTGCAGTTGTAAGACTTCGGGAAGAAGGTCAACTATAGAACCGGCATTTCCTCTGCGGACGGCTGTGAGCATACCTCTCTGAGACATAACTCTGTTAGTCGACTTCCTCATGAACTCATTTTTCAAAGTTCGTTTAAGCACTTACTAAAAATGCCGCGTCGAAGCCGCCGATTCTCCTTAACAAAGTCAGACAGCTGGGCACGAACATCTTTTAGTTCCTCACCCAGCTGGGTGTTGGCATCTTGGAGATTATTTTTCTCCTGCCTCACCCTCGTAAGCACGTTCTCACCGGCCTTTAACCAGCGCAAGAGCTGTTGCTTGTCCGGATCTACCCCGGCGCCATCTGCAATGTTATTATCAGATCTATATACACGCCGCACTTCACAACATACTTATCTTTTAAAAGCATATGTTACCAGAGGGGGTCTCTTTGGCTTCCCTGTCGCGGCTTGTGCGGCCTCAAGTTGGGCTTTGCACTCTTCAAGCTCCTGGGACGGTTCGGTATTCTTTTCTGTAAGATCCTGCACAATAAATGATTCTTAAATCAGTTATTCTAACTATTTCAAGTCTCGGGGGCTACTGGCATATATAACTGTTAAATTTCCTCACTCGTATGTCTTTTACATACTGCTCCGTGGCTCTGGCTAGACCATCTTGACCGGCACGAAGGTGCGCATCTCCCGAATTGAAGGCGTTCAACGCCTCTTGGGAGAAACATGTGTCACGAAGAATTGTCCGGCGGTTCCTGTGATTCATGGCACTCTCCACCTCGGAGTTGGTGGCGGACAAACTGTCGGCATCCTCTGTTGGAGGAGCATCCGACGCACGCCTCGTGTTCGCCTCCGCTTCTGGGCCTGGCTGGCGGAGGCTCGATAGGCAACCTCTCCGGATATAGTCCGGCGAGCGCTCTTTTCCCTGAAGAGAGCACGAGCGTTAGTATGCCTTCTGGAATAAAACCTGGGAATAAGGTGACACGCCGCACCATTGCACCGGCGTTTCGATCCGGACCGCACTTCTTTTAGCTTTCTTTGAGCATACTTGCCCCTCGTTGGCTAGCCGCAGGCTCGGCCTTCCGCCTCAAGGGCTCCCCCTGCAAAACATCGTTGGTATACGATGATAAAAAATAAGCACGGATGAATCATTCTCAAAGTATTGGGGCTTCGGTCTCAGTTACCTGCGAGGCTGGAAGTATTCCGGGGTAATCGGCCGTAATGGCAACTAGGGCATTATCAATGCTCAGTTGGTGAAATACCCCATCAATCAGCTCCACCGTCGTCCGGATCCTCTTGGGAGGCCGCACCGAGGAACCGTTACGGATCTTCGGGTTGTGGAGGCAGGTTGTTTATATCCTTCTGACTGGCGCAGTTCCTGCGTTGGAATCACAAAATGAGATACTTGACTATGGGAATATGGATCGGATGGGCAAAAATGTCCGCTTACCCAGCTTGGAGGATTGTTCATAGAAAATCTGTCCCGAGGGTTGACGCGAAGAAATTCCTCCTCTTCTCCCTTGTACGATGCGGACAAGATCTTCATCAGATCGGCGACCGATCCAGGCCCCTTACGGCCATGACGGGTGGCATCATCCTCCCCATTGAAATCCCACATGGGGTGGCCTCTATACTGGAGCGGCTGCACCCTCTCGCATAATGCATGTGGCCATGACCCCGATCATGGTCAGTCCGGAATGAGCCAACAACCTTATTCGGCTCATCAGGTAAAGGACGTCCCTGTCATTTTCCCTCTGGGGGCTCCGTGGACGCCTTGACTTAGGCGTTTCTTCAAAGGAGCATTCTTGAACTCCGGAGGCCGATCCGAGCGAGGTCCGGCGAGGGACATCTTCTATATAAAACCATTCCGAAGGCCAGTCTTCGGACGCCTTCTTCGGGGTTCCGGATAGATATCCGGTCCCGGTGATGCGCCATATTTCGGCTCTGCCCACTTGATATATCGACCCCTCCTGAGAACGGGGTACGAGGTAGAACAACCTCTTCCACAGCGCGAAATGAGCCTCGATGCCGAAAAACAGCTTGCAAAGGGCCACGAAGCCCGCAATATGCAGAATGGAGGCAGGCGTAAGGTTGTGCAACTGGAGGCCATAGAACTCCAGGAGCCCCCGGAGAAATAGATGAATTGGAAATCCGAGCCCTCTTATCAAATAAGGTACAAGGCATACCCGCTCTCCTTGGGAGGGACTGGGGATGCTCTCCGCTTGTTTTTCGCCCTTATAGGTGGCGAGTCCGGCTCGAACCGGAACCATGAAGGCCGGGGGAAGAATCCTTTAGAGAAAGAAAACAAAAGACTACTTTAAGGTACTGTAATGAACTCATTCTTTATTTATATTGGTGTTAAACCTACTGTATTCCAACTTCTCTATGGATTATATACTATTTTATTAGCCATAGATTCATCAAAATAAGCAAACAACACACGAAAAACAGAATCTGTCAAAAACAGAACAGTCTATAGTAATCTGTAACTAACGCAAACTTCTGGAACTCAAAAATTTCTACAAAAATTATACGACCTAGAAAATTTGTTTATTGATCAGAAGAAATTGGAATCAGTATTTTATCATGTTCTGGTGATTTTTAATAATTCGGGCACTGAGCGCAAAGTTTCTGAAAATTACAGCAAAATCAAATAACTATCATCCAAGAAGATCCAATAGGTCTAGCTTGGCACAAACACTAATTAAAAGATAAAACCACATCTAAACAGAGCCTAGATGGATTATTTATTCCTAAATAGAAGCAAAAACTAAAAAACTAAAAATAAAATTGGGTTGCCTCCCAACAAGCGCTATCGTTTAACGCCCCAAGCTAGGCATAAAAGCGAGGATAGATCTAGGTATTGCCATCTTTGGTAGGCAATCCATAAGTGGCTCTCATGATAGATTCATATGGTAATTTTATTTTCTTTCTAGGGAAGTGTTCCATGCCCTTCTTTAAGGGAAATTGGAATCTAATATTCCCTTCCTTCATATCAATAATTGCACCAATCGTTCTAAGGAAAGGTCTACCAAGAATGATAGGACATGAAGGATTGCAATCTATATCAAGGACGATAAAATCTACGGGCACATAATTCCTATTTGAAAAAATAAGAACATCATTAATTCTTCCCATAGGCTTTTTAATAGTGGAATCCGCAAGATGCAAGTTTAGAGAGCAATCATCAAAGTCACGGAAATCTAGCAAATCACACAAAGTTTTGGGAATAGTGGAGACACTAGCACCCAAATCACACAAGGCATGAAACTCATAATCTTTAATTTTAATTTTAATAGTAGGTTCCCACTCATCATAGAGTTTTCTAGGGATAGAGACTTTCAAGTCAAGTTTTTCTTCATAAGATTGCATCAAGGCATCGACAATGTGTTCGGTAAAGGCCTTATTTTGACTATAAGCATGAGGAGAATTTAGCACGGATTGCAACAAGGAAATACAACCAATTAAAGAGCAATTTTCATAATTAAATTCCTTGAGGTCCAAAATAGTGGGTTTAGCAACATCTAGGTGTTTATTTCTTTCAATCCCACATTTATCAATTTCATCATCAAGATCTAAAAGCTCCGAATTCTTAGAACGCCTTCTAGGTAAAGGAAGATCATATTCAGTTTCATCAAGATTCATATTGCAAAACAAAGATTTAATGGGTGACACATCAATAACTTTTAGATCTTCATCTTGATTTTCATTGGAATTAGAAGAACACGCTTTAATAAAGGCATCTTTGGAAGCACGCATCCTAGCGGTTCTTTCTTTGCACTCATCAATGGAAATTCTCATGGCTTTGAGAGACTCATTGATATCATGCTTAGGAGGAATAGATCTAAGCTTTAAAGAATCAACCTCAAGAGAAATTCTATCAACGTTCCTAGCCAAATCATCAACTTTAAGCAATTTCTCTTCAAGCAAAGCATTAAAATTCTTTTGTGAATTCATAAACTCTTTAACAGTATTCTCAAATTCAGAGGGCATCTTACTAAAATTTCCATAAGAGTTTTTGTAGGAATTTCCATAATTATTAGGAGGATTACTAGGATAAGGCCTAGGATTAAAATTCCCTCTATACGCGTTGTTACCATAATTATTCCTACCAACAAAATTCACATCCATAGATTCATTATTATTCTCAATCAAGGTAGACAAAGGCATATCATTAGGATCAGAAGAAATACTCTTAGTAGTAAATAATTTCATAAGTTCATCCATCTTTCCACTCAAAACATTAATTTCTTCTATCGCATGCACTTTTTTATTAGTAGATCTTTCAGTGTGCCATTGAGAATATTAACCATAATATTGTCTAGGAGTTTAGTAGCATCTCCTAAAGTGATTTCCATAAAAAGTGCCTCCCGCGGCCGAATCTAAAAGATTTCTAGAAGCAAAATTCAATCCGGCATAAAAGTTTTGTATAATCATCCACAAGTTCAAACCATGAGTAGGACAATTACGTATGATTAATTTCATTCTCTCCCAAGCTTGTGCAACATGTTCATGATCAAGTTGCTTAAAATTCATAATATCGTTCCTAAGTGAGATAATCTTAGCGGGAGGAAAATACTTAGAGATAAAAGCATCTTTGCACTTGTTCCAAGAACCAATACTATTTTTAGGCAAAGATGAAAACCACGCTTTAGCACGATCTCTAAGCGAAAAAGGAAATAGCTTCAACTTAACGACATCATTATCGACATCTTTTTTTTTTGCATATCACATAAATCAACGAAGCTATTCAGATGAGTAGCGGCATCTTCACTAGGAAGGCCGGTGAATTGATCTTTCATAACAAGATTCAACAAGGCAGTATTGAGTTCACAAGATTCAGTATTGGCAAGAGGAGCAATCGAGTGCTAAGGAAATCATTATTATTGGTATTGGTGAAGTCACACAATTTGGTAGCATCTTGAGCCATCACGATAAACAAGCAATCCAACACACGAGCAAACAAACGGACGAGGAAAAGGCAACGGAAAGAGAGGAGGAGATTCGGAAAGAGAGGGCGAATAAAACGGCAAGGGTGAAGTGGGGGAGAGGAAAACGAGAGGCAAATGGCAAATAATGTAATGCGAGAGATAGGGATTGTGATGGGTACTTAGTATGGTTGACTTGCTCTTGCGTGAGCCTCCCCGGCAACGGCGCCAGAAATTCTTCTTGCTACCTCTTGAGCACTGCGTTGGATTTCCCCGAAGAGGAGACGATTATGCAACAAAGTAGCGTAAGTATTTCCCTTAGTTTTTGAGAACCAAGGTATCAATCCAGTAGGAGGCCACGCACAAGTCCCTCGTACCTGCACAAAACGATAGCTACTCGCAACCAACGCGATTAGGGGTTGTCAATCCCTTCAACATCACTTACGAGAGTGAGATCTGATAGAGATGATAAATAATATTTTTGGTATTTTTGGTATAGAGATGCAAAGTAAAAGGTAAAAGGCAAAGTAAAAACAAAGCAAGTATAAAAGTGATGGAGATTGATATGATGAGAATAGACCCGGGGGCCATAGGTTTCACTAGTGGCTTCTCTCAAGAGCATAAGTATTCTACGGTGGGTGAACAAATTACTGTTGAGCAATTGACAGAATTGAGCATAGTTATGAGTATATCTAGGTATGATCATGTATATAGGCATCACGTCCATGACAAGTAGATCGAACCGATTCTGCATCTACTACTATTACTCCACTCATTGACCGCTATCCAAAGCATGCATCTAGAGTATTAAGTTAAAACAGAGTAACGCCTTAAGCAAGATGACATGATGTAGAGGGATAAATTCATGCAATATGATAAAAACCCATCTTGTTATCCTCGATGGCAACAATACAATACGTGCCTTGCAACCCTTTACATCCTTTGGGTAAGGACACATAAGATTGAACCCAAAGCTAAACACTTCTCCCATTGCAAGAACTACCAATCTAGTTGGCCAAACCAAACGGATAATTCAAGAGACTTCATAAAGATAACTCAATCATACGTAAAAGAATTCAGAGAAGATTCAAATATTATTCATAGATAAGCTGGATCATAAACCTACAATTCATCGATCTCAACAAACACACCGCAAAAACAAGATTACATCGAATAGATCTCCACGAGAGAGGGGGAGAACATTGTATTGAGATCCAAAAAGAGAGAAGAAGCCATCTAGCTACTAACTGTGGACCTGAAGGTCTGAAGTAAACTACTCACACGTCATCGGAGAGGCTTTGATGATGATGCAGAAGCCCTCCGTGGTGGATGCCCCCTCCGGCGGAGCTCCGGAACAGGCCCCAAGATGGGATCTCGTGATACAGAAAGTTGCGGCGGTGGAATTAGGTTTTTGGCTCCCCCTACGATCGTTTGGAATGCGTGGGGTATATATAGGAGGAAGGAGTACGCGTCGGTGGAGCAACAAGGGGCCCACGAGGCAGGGGCGCCCCACCCTCGTGACCGCCTCTTTTGTTCCTTGGAGTAGGGTCCAAGTCCCCTGGATCACGTTCGGTGAGAAAATCACGTTTCCGAAGGTTTCATTCCGTTTGGACTCTGTTTGATATTCCGTTTCTTTGAAACACTGAAATAGGCAAAAAAACAGGAATTCTGGGCTGGGCCTCCGGTTAATAGGTTAGTCCCAAAAATAATATAAAAGTGGAAAATAAAGCCCAATATAATCCAAAACAGTAGATAAAGTAGCATGGAGCAATCAAAAATTATAGATACGTTGGAGACGTATCACCAGCCAATGAGAAACTAGAGACTGTTATACCTAACAAAGAAATAGTCGATGCAGGCACGGACAACCCAGTCATCAACACGGAGGTAAAAATTCAACAACAACAACAGCCCCTTTTCAAAACATTTATGGTGTTTGAACTACCTAATACACCCCGCCACCGCAATACAAGGATTATAAGGGATGTCTCACCCTTTTCATTGAACAAATGCAGGAAACAAACGAGTACGTTGATCTTGAAGATCAAGAAGCAGCACAACCAAAGGAAACTCGAAAACACACAAAACTTCAAACAACAACAACTGAAGAGGTGAGGTTACAAAGCTCAGACACAAATGAAGTTCAATCTATAATTTCAATTTTTATTAAACAGGAAGAGGAAGCAAGCGAAAGCACTGGCATAGACATTAAACAAGAAAAACAAGAGGACAACATGAGACAAGGAGAAGCCGTAGTTCCAGCAGTAGACAGTCCTGCAACTCCAGAGAAAGAGGTCTTATAAAAAAATTGCAACTGAACAGTCAGAGATGCACCCATTTCTTAAATATTTTTTGTGTTGGAGCAGGCACAAGAAGCTAAAGAGAGCACCAACAATCAAGACCATCAAACACAACCAGAGGAGCCCAATCGAAAAGTGCAACATGTTCTTCAAACAGTAAACAGCGATGCCACTGAAGACCAAGCCACAAAAAATTCACTCACCGAACAACATGTACCAGAGACGGCGGCAACGTCAACGATTGAAAAGGTAAAGTTATGAACTGCAACTATGAAATTATAAAATTGCTGCGTGCACACTCAAATAAACTCCAACCTACCACATCTGTATTCACTCAAATGCACTCTCACTTTGCCACCTCTATGTTTGAACAGCTGCAAGAAGAAAACAAGGGCAGTGACGATGAACAGCAAAATAAAGAGCAAGAGAAGGACCGAAAACCACCACTCAATGAAGAACACGTAGAACAATCAGCAGTAACAAGTGCAGAGGTGAAAACATAGAATACCTCTGAACGATCTTATAGTTCAAAAATACGCATTTCACATTTCACTACTTTCCTCCATCACAGAGAGAGGAGACAAATGAGCAAAAGGAGGCCACTGAAGAAGGGCAACATGTTCTTCAAATGGCAGACATCAACGTCACAGAAGACCAAGCCCCAAGATATTCAGTCACCGAAAAGCACGCAACAGAGACGGCAACAGCGACAACGACTTAAAAGGTAAAGTTACATAAGCTGATCCTATGAAAGTATAAAATAGCTCTGTGGAACCTCAAATGCACTGCCACTTGGCCACCTGTGTGTTTCAAAAGCTACAAGACAAAAACGACGGCAACGCTGATGAACTCCAAAAGAAAGAACAAGAAGATGCCCAAAAACCTCCACTCAACGAAGAACAAGTACGACAGTCAGCAACATCAACGAGAACAGTAGCAGAGACAACAGAAGCAGCAATGACTGAGGAGGTAGAGTTACATAAGCTGATTCTATGAAAATATAAAGTAGTTTCATGAGAACTCAAATGCACTCCAACTTACCACCTTTATGATTGAACAGCTGCAAGACAAAAACGATGATAGTGACGATGAACAACAAAAGAAAGAACTAGAGGATCCCAAAGAAACTACACTCAACGAAGAACGGGTGGAACAATCAGAGAAAGAACCAGAAACTATCAAAGAAAACCCTACACCGTCGTACGATGCCAATTCCCCTGGCAGAGAGGTCAGTGCCAACCAGGTCGAGACTGAAAAACAAGACGGAAAAGACCACCAGCAAGACATGACGGTTGACAAGGAAAAACATGATGCTAAGAAAAGCATAGACGACTCAAATAAGGATGGAGCAGAAACTGAACAAAAGGGTACAACGCAAAAAGAAGAACATAACATGCTGCAAGAAGCAGAAGGAGAACAAGAAAGGAACAACACTGGGCAGGACATATCTTCTAGCATCAAAGCAGGAAAGACAATACAAACTTAATTGCTATCTTGTGATCTTGTGACTTGGAATTATTTCCATTAAATTCAAAATCATCACAGGCACAATGTAGAAAGGGGGCAAAGATAGTGATTCCATCAACAAAGCCATCAAAGACCTGTACAACGTTGTATGCAAGCCATGGACAAAGAGAGAAATGTAAGTTCATGCAACTAACACAAAACACATTCTTACACACGGTCATTTTGACTGTATCATGTGTAAACTAAAACATTCTAAATATACTTTGCAGGGATGAGCTTTTCATTACAACGGACAAGTTTGATGTCAATCTAGGCCAAGGTGCCAAAAGCTTCAAGGTCGGTAAATCAGTATGCACCGAAGCAATCAAGCCCGTGCTAACAATCTTGAGAAAACAACTCAATGGCACAGGGAGAAAGATTATGTTGTTAAGCAACATTGTAAGTAAAGATCACGGCAAAAGAATCACGTTTAAAACAATAAATATGACTTTATAAATAGATAAACTTCCCCTATAACTGAACTGATAAATTCCCTTTGTGTATCTGTGACGAAACAAGCAGCACTCGATAAAGGAAGCCGATGATGAAGATCCAATGTGCTACAAAAATAATGATCAACAACACATTAGAAAAAAATACTACCTGCCAGGCTTAGATCATTTTTCAACATGCAAGAAGAAGAAAAACTGCTAGATTATAACATGGTAAGCAGATCAGCTATTTCAAAAACAAAACACAATTGCGTATATGTTATGCAAAGTTCTGTTTTTATTTTATGTTTCTAAATATAAGAAGACTTCCAAATGTTTTCTTTTTATTTTGTGTTTTGCAGTTCCTTCTACCATGTTCGTTGCGCGGGTTTGAGCAAGACGAAATTATAAGTCATTACTTCACCATTACAGTTAACATGCGAAAACAGCGCTTTGAACTCCTTGACTCTTCAACTGCATATTCAGGCATAATACAATTCTTCAACAATGTAACCAGCAAATTAATGAAAATCTGGTAGCACATAAGCATAGAGCTACAACTTTCACAAAAAAACATCGACCATTTCAAAAAGGTCAAACTGCAGGTGCCACTTCAAGGAGAAGACACATAAGCACTTCCAACATTTCACTTCTTTCTTTTTTTCAATGCAAGATTCACTACTACAATTACTGAAATAATTATGTCCTTTCGTATTTTCAATGCAACAATTACCACTACCATTGCTCCAACATTTCTCTTCTTTCCGTTTCTTGAATGCAACAATCTTACTAGTACCATTCCTCTACATGCAGAATGGACTGCACATTCTATATGTACATGAACCTGAAGCACTACTCCAATTATGGAACAGCAACAACCTTAGAGCTAGAACAAGTACCAGAGTTGAGGAAAAAATCTATATCAACTAATCAATCAACACAGAGGGAATACCAAACTATCATTAATCAAGTGTACAACAAGTTAGTCTTTTCAGAAACTAAACCTTACAATTTTGTCACACTAGAAGAAGTAATAATTTTTTTTAATTATTATTTTTTGATTCTAACAGATATGCTGAAGTATGAAGTCGATATGGGAGACAAAGAAATGCAACAGGCGGAATGTTGCGTACTAGAAGAGTTTCCGCCAAATCCTGAGCCAAAAGAACATATTATGCATGCGACAACCACACAAGAGCATGAAGTTATTGATATATCCAGTAAACGCAAAGATATTATGGATGTCAGCAGTCAAGCCGTCGCCCAAGACTCTTGCACAAACCACGAAGAAAAGGATCCACCAGTAGAACCAGATCAACCACCACTAGACGACAAGATACCACACCATGCTGAAGAGGAAACATACGAGCAAAATATCAATAGCAATATCACGAGCACAGAGCAACTTGAACAAATAGGCACTGATTTAAAAGAGGATGACAAAAGCAACGACGTACCAAATACAGAAGAACAGGTTTCCGAGCAGAAGAAACAACTTGTTCTTCTTCAAGAAGAAACAGGCTCGACAAGCAATCAGCAAGGCACCTCCAGCACCATCTCTTTAGACTTCCTAAAACCCAAAACAATGGAAAAGCATGAAGAAGTTGATGAATTTCTTTTAAGCCTTAACCCGCTCCAACTAGACGAATACCACGAGTATGTAAAGATGGGCTATAAATTGATGTAATCAAAACATGGCTGAATGACTATGAAAGCTATGAATTCAACAAAGATGCCAAGCCGTATCTGACAATCTTGCAGCAAGAATCAGGAGAACATTCAATGCCTCAATCATCTGAGAACAGCTCAGACAAGAAAATCTCGGTCAAGAAGAGGTCGGTAAAGCCTTCAAGCAGGCTCCATGGAAAAATCGTGATTCCTACTTTTGTTCCAGGAGAATTCAAATTTATGAACAAAGCTAGAGCACTTCATGAATACCTATTCAGCAAAGAAGGACAAGACGAATGCGGAGAGTAAGTACTTTCTCTTGTCACAACAAAAAAACAAAGAAATGTTGCTCCTTTTTAAACCCACCTAACTAATGTATAAACTTTTTCTGCTTGCAGACTAAACGTATATATTAGCTCGAAGCGACCCGATTGGACTACAGGAAAAAAAATAATGGAACAACTAAAGAAAGGAAATACAGGACAGATGGAGGGCTCCATCGCAAACGCATTGTTCGAAGAATGGACAGTGCAACAACAATACAACACAACCGATAAAGCCATACTCCCCATAGAATTTGCAAATGTACGAAGTCCAATTTGACAAAAACACTTGCATCATTTCAGTGATTACAAAGATTGAACTAAAAAGTAGAAAACTTTTTGGTCGCAGATTGTGCTCAGTGTTAATACTGGAGAAGGAGGACTAGCAGAATTCAATGAGGACGAAACATTGAAATAGTTTGCACCCCTTGTAACAGGGAAGGAACTTCTAAAGAAAAAGCTGGTAAGTAATAGAAATATACAAACATAATTCATTCTTCCTACAGATTGCACATTTACATGTCATTTAGTTCTCCTAATAAGAATGAACTTTAGCTTACTCTGTCTCCAAACACCGCAGATTATGATACCTCACAACACAGCTAAACACTTCACATTTTACGTGCTCAACAAGTACACGAGCTCCATCGACATACTTGACTCACTGAATTACAGACACGGAGAAGGAAAAAATAAATGGAAAACACACCATAAGGATCACCCAGAACTGGTACGTCAATTCAACCTTGGTTTTCTAATTGGTTTTCCAATTCCCGCATTCCCTTTATTAATGGCAAAATCCAACAATAAAACCAAACCGCAATCACAGATTAAAAATATGCACACACTCATGAAGAAGCATTACGGCGAAGCAGAACTACGAGCCAACAGCGAACCGAACTAGTCGAGGATAGCAGAGACACCTAACAGAGTTTGTGTGCCAAAAAAGCAGGGTCCAATGCGGACACTTCATGGTTCAATTTCCAAAATACCGGAAAGGCATTGATCTCATAAAATATGATGAGGATTTCCATGTAAGTGAATAGTACAAGAGCAACAATTTTATTTTTTAGAAGCAGCACTACTTGAATACTTCAATTATCTCATGAAAGAAAAATAAAAGAATATCTGATGACCTTAATGCAGCATAGCAACGTAGATGCCGAGTGGAAACAAGAGTTCCTTTTTACAGCCATATTTGGTGAAACAAACCAAGTAAAGTGCGAGCAACTACCTGGAAGAATCAAAGAATTCAAACCAGAAACTTCAAACTTCTTTTCCACCAACAAAGGTAAGAAAGTCATTTCTGGTTATCTTTTTTGTAATGACCTACCCATCCCACGGTTAACCAATGTCTTTCGTATCACGAGAGCTTACATATTACATATCTGCTTCCGCTGACAGAAACAGATGAAACAAAAAGGAAAAAAGGATGAAGCACCAGTCCATACCCAAAACATTCTCATTGCTTCCAATACACAAAGGAGGCGTTCGACCTCTTCCAACTAGTCATGAGCGACAGCTGGCAGGAGGAATACAAAAAGTGAGTTGTTTTCTATTGCACCTCAAAATAGTTGGACAGAGGCCAAAATTATGTAAAAATCTGTTTCTCACTGACCGTGACCTCCAAAATTATTTTATCTCCCTGTCGCAGCAAAACTATATTTAGGCGCATCCGTAGGGACAGTGAAAGCATGCAACTTACTGGAGCCCAACTGAAGGCAGTATTTGGTCCAAGACCATAGCATTTAACATACCACATCATATGGAAAAGAGGGTGCTCGATGACATAGCAGAAATCTGGGAAAGCAGACAAGATTCAAAAGTGAGTGACAGAGTAATATTAGGCCCAAACTTTGCATAGGTAAACTTTTAAAAACCAAAATCTTGTCTATATTGCAACACCTACTCTTTTTATATTGTTATACAACTCTTTTTTCTAACAGTTTTTTTCATCATAATTACTGTTTGCAGCATATACTGAAATTAAATAAAGACAAAACTACTATTGCAAAATTTAAAAGTGAATTGCAAAAAACAAAGAATCAGCTGGTTCCCATGTATCTCAAAGAAAATCAACGGAAAAAGCTCTCAACAGCAAACATGGTAACATCCCTTTCCTCATGACAAAATCACAAAATATGCGTTCTATCAAATTACTTTATATTAAACTGTCAGGAAACCAACAAGTATTTTGTACGCAGATATTCATTCCAATGGAGAAGCATGACCGCTACGTACTATATGTGTTGGACAAATATAAACACAAACTTCACATTATTGATCCTCGAGAAGCGACTCTAGAGGAATTTGAGAAAGAAAAGATAGACGTGGATAAATTGGATCCAGATGAAGCATGTTGAGTTCTTCAGGAACATGAAGACGCTCAAAAAGAAAGAGAAACACAGTTTTAGGAATATCATGCTCATAAGTCGGCAATCGTAAGCATTTGTGCATAACAATTTTTTCAGTTTTACAAGTTGCAGTATTAAAACAATTACAAAATGCAATTCCCAGGTACCTAGGATTAAAGAATTCTTCAACACCATACTTGAACAAACAATGAATCCAAAGAAAACAAGATGGCAGATTCATATCGTGCAAGATGTTCCAGTGGTAGAAAAGGGCGAATCACCATTTGCTGTTTTAAAGCTTGCATTCCTCTACAATGGTGAAAAGTTCATCGAAGACCTTATTTGACAGTAAGTCTATGTATATTTACTTATAAACAACTTTTATGCACCAACTCTAATAATATACTTCTCTTCTCGGCAAAATTTCACAGGATGAGGTCGAAGACTGGAGGGCAGAGGCAATGTACATTCTCTTAAGTAGCGAAATGAATCAAGTTAAAGCTAGTGAAATGGGTGACAAGATTAGCAAGATCTTCAGCAAGAATGAAGACTAAAACTTTTGATTTAGCCCGCGAGGCTAATTCTATCAAGACATGACAAAACAGTTTATCAATAACTCACATTTGTATGTAATGTAGTTAGAAATTGCGTGTTCATGTTGAAAAGAGAACATCATCAGAGAGTGTCAGTACACTATAAACAACAGTGCCTCTTCTTATTTGTATGACAGCACTGACTCCCAAAACGAACCCTTACGCGTAACTCTGGAGACCACCCTCCCGTGCCTCCAGAGGCGACATGGCCCTGTGCCACCAAAGCCTGGGTCACCATGCCTCCGGGCAATATCCACACACACACACATACCAAGAGTGCCTCAACCGTGGCTAGCTCCTACGCACACGTGACTGCAGATGATTCATACCCGTGCCTCCGGAGGCAATATACCAATGCCTTCGGACAATACACACATGTGCATGCACACACATTCCTCTAGAGGCCCAACCATGGCTAGCTCCTACGCACACGTGACTGCACATGCTTCAAACCCGTGCCTCCGGAGGCAACATACCAATGCCTTCGTAGGATGCACACATGTGCATGCACGCACATACCTATAGAGCCTCAACCATGCCTAGATCTTAACAAGACGTGGATGCACATGCTTCAAACCCGTGCCTTTCGAAACAAAGGAGCTTGCCTTTTGCATGACCTGCTGTATAATAATTAAACGAGCCGAAGGCGAGTAGGAGGTTCCCTGGCGCAGGAGGCGTCGTCTCACACCACGACGAACAACACGCCGCACGAACCAGCACGCTGCACAACCAACACACACTTAGACCTATGCCCCCCCTTCAAGATGTTTATGAAAATTAAATGAGCCAAAGGCAAGCAGGAGGTTCCCTGGCGCCGGAGGCGCCGTGTCACACCACGACGGACAATGCATCGCACGAACCAGCACGCCGCACGAACCAGCACGCTGCATGACCAACACACACTTCAACCTACGCCCCCCCCCCCCCTTCAAGATGTTTATGAAAATTAAATGAGCTGCAGGCGAGCAGGAGGTTCCCTAGCGCCGGAGACGTCGTGTCACACCACGACAACGCGCCACACGAACCAGCATGCCGCACGAACCAGCACACTGCACGACCAAAACACACATCGACCTATGCCCCCTGTCGGTGTCAAAACCGGCGGATCTCGGGTAGGGGGTCCCGAACTGTGCGTCTAGGCGGATGGTAACAGGAGACAAGGGACACGATGTTTTTACCCACGTTCGGGCCCTCTCGATGGAGGTAAAACCCTACTCCTGCTTGATTAATATTGATGATATGGGTAGTACAAGAGTAGATCTACCACGAGATCAGAGAGGCTAAACCCTAGAAGCTAGCCTATGGTATGATTGTCTGTTAGTCCTCTGGACTAAAACCCTCCGGTTTATATAGACACGGATAGGGTTAGGGTTACAGAGTCGGTTACAATGGTAGGAGATCTACATATCCGTATCGCCAAGCTTGCCTTCCACGCCAAGGGAAGTCCCATCCGGACACGGGACGAAGTCTTCAATCTTGTATCTTCATAGTCCAGGAGTCCGGCCAACGGCGATAGTTCGGCTATCCGGACACCGCCTAATCCAGGACTCCCTCAGTAGCCCCTGAAACAGGCTTCAATGACGACGAGTCCGGCGCGCATATTGTCTTCGGCATTGCAAGGCGGGTTCCTCCTCTGAATATTTCATAGAAGATTTTGCACACAAGGATAGTGTCCGGCTCTGCAAAACAAGTTCCACATACCACCGTAGAGAGAATAACCTTTGCACAGATCTGCTGACGTATTCCGTGGCGTGACATCATACCACGGCCAAGCCTTTATACGGATCGTTTTTACTTCCACCTCAGCGCGTTTAACGAGGCGGTTTCCTTGGCACGTCTTATCAAAGCGGAGATCGTGCCCCTTATTCCGGGATTCTCATCAATACGGACGTGGGTAACCCAACCGCGCCATTGATTACGGCGCTTAGAAGATAAGCGAGTTTTACTAGGCTGGCGGGGGACGCATAGCTTCGTCCATCCATATAAGGGGATAAGGATCCACCTTTTCACCAACGCCTTCTTCCTCCTTTGCTCATCCATTTCGGCGCACTCGAGCTCCAGCGCCCAAGTCCGCACATCCTACCTCAACCTTCTCCATCTATGTCCGGAGCGGGAGGCAAGTGGATGGCCTCCTCCGTCACGGAGGGGCACATCAAAAAGCTACGGAAGGCCGGATACTTGTCCAGCGACATCGCGCACCGGCTCCCCAACAAGGGGCAGCTCATTCCCACCCCCAGGCCCCATGAGAGGATGGTGTTCCTCACCCACTTCCTCCGCGGACTAGGTTTTCCACTTCACCCATTTGTCCGGGGGCTCATGTTCTACTACGGCCTGGATTTCCATGATCTCGCCCGAACTTCATCCTCAACATCTCGGCGTTTATATCGTGTGCGAAACCTTCCTCCGCATCCAGCCCCACTTCGCTTATGGCTGAAGACCTTCAATGTCAAGCTGAAGGTAGTGGGCGGCCGCCAAGCCGGAGTCTTGGAGGTGCCATGGTTGGCAAGATGGCCAAAGTCCTATGGCTCGAGGGCTCCTTTGTGGAGACCATAAAGGGGTGGCAATCGGGGTGGTTCTACATCACCGAGCAGCGCGACTCTCAATGGGCGGCCCCCAATTCCGATCTGGCTCCCCCACACGGCTCACGTCATGGAAAGAGACGGGCCTGACGTGGGGTGATTCGAAAGAGTTGTCCGGACTCCAAACCTGCGTCCGGAACCTGGTGGACAAGAATCTCAAGCTTGTCAATGTAATCCAGGTGATGCTCATCCGCCGGATTCTCCCATGCCAGCAACGGGCCTTCAAATTGTGGGAGTTCGATCCGGCACAGCACCAAACTCTGAAAAGGCTCTTCGACACTACGTACGAAGATGCCTGGAAGGAGCTGTTCAAGGGCGCCGAGGCTCCCACATCCGCTACCGAAGATCGCGGATTCAGCTCGCAGCGTCAAGCCAGCGAGGTAAGTTATTTTACCCTTTATGGGACTCTTTTTTCATAGTTTGACTCTATGCGGGATCTAAAACTCCCTAACCTTTGATAGGACTGGCTGAAGACGTCCGGACAGATTAACTGTCCGGCCCCCTTGCCAGAAAACCCAGCGGACGCCCGATTACGGCTCTTGGCTCCGGCACCTCACGTGGTGCGGAGAAGAAAAACCAAGAAAGGAGGCCACGGGAACTCGAAGGAGCTCCGGCGCCAGTCTTGTCGGACTCATCGTCCGAGCAACTCTGGCGGAATCCTCCTCACGGGGACGAGGAGGAGGAAAAAGCTTCTCCCAGTGAGAGAGAAGAAAAGGAAGGCCGCCCATCGGGGAGGCCGAAAGGTCCAAGAAAGGAAGGACCCTTCCTCCGGACTTCTCCACCAACACCGACAACAACGAGGAGGAGTGGCCAACAAGGGCCAAGCCCCTGGCGAGATCGTAAGTGTTCAGACTCCGGAATAGTTCATGACTTTTTATTTGTCGCATAGTGTCTTCTAACGCCGAATATGACCACGTAGCCCGCCCAGGGCAGGCTCGCCGCTTCGGCCGAGCGGCTCCTGGGTTCGTCGGATGTGAATAGCACTTCACTACCGACCACCTCCTCTCCTCGTGTCGCCGACGACACCGCGGTGGAGTCCCAAAAGGGGCCCAGCCAGGAGGAGGTGGTCCTGGAGGCGCCGCAAGCGACCTCCCGGACTCTGGGCGCAAAGGGGGCGAAACCTCAGAGGGCTCTAAGTCCGGCCCTATGCGGACTCCGTCTGAACCTTCGGTGGTTCCAAGTCCGCAAGCGGCCCCTTCGCAAGAAGGGTAAGGCTATGACGCCGGTGACCTCCGTCCATCCGGAGGCACGGATAGCTTGCTTTGGAGGCGCTTGGCGCCTCCATCGACAACGAGCACCGCCTTGTTATGAGTGTGGTGATCTGCAGAAAGATTCGATCCGCCAAGAGTGGGCTGTTGAAGCTGTACCAGCCTTCTAACAGGCTTTGAGGTAAGTTTAGAATATGTAAAAATATTACCGCATAGGCGGTAGCCCACGATGCTTAGTTTGGTGTTAGGAAAGAAAAGCGGGACTAAGGATCTAAAAAGATATCTGTGAGAGTCTAACATAAGTATGTCAATATGGGAATGCAGGTGTCTTCTTGACCTCTGCCAGACTTGCTTGGGAGGTCAATGCATTGAAGCAGGCCCTCGAGCGGTCCGAGAACAAGCTCAGCCTTGCCAAGAAGCAGCTCAAGGACAAGGAAGGTAAGTAATACCTTATTAAAGTAATTCCTTATAGAAAGGATTTGGTTGCAAAATGACAGGACTAACGTGGGTATTGTAGGGGCCACGAACGAGGTGGCGACCACAGAAGGAAGCGGTGTCCATGGCGAAAGCAAAAGCGGCGGAGCGCACCGAGCGAGAGAAGCAGGAGGCGCGGTGGCGGAGGTGCGGCAAGAGCTCCGGGCTCTCGTGGAAAAACACGAGAGTTTGGAGCGTGACTCAAGACTTCGTGAGTCCGAGCTTGCCTCGGCTCTTGAGAGTGCCAAAGCCGCTAAGGCGAAGCCAAAAAGCCCTCCAAGAAATTGAGTCATTAAAGAAGATAGCGGCGGGTAAGGCATTCATTATGCAAAGCAAGCATGTGAAAGTGAATTACCTATTACTTACCCGAATCCGGAGCTCTCCAGGAGCATTCGCAGATCTGCCCCGTAGTGTGTCTGATGCTGCCGTGTTCTACCGCGCCAAGGAGGGGAGCTCGACAGAGAAGGTGTTCTGGTCTCGATATCTTGAGGCTGAACAAGCTGGTGCCCTGAGCAACCAGTGAAAGCGGTCGAGCTCCACAAGGTCGCGAACAGTCCATGAAGGGCCTCATAGTTGGCTGTGGCCATTGGAAGCCATGCACAGGAGCTACTTCGGGCTAGTGCGGTGGCTGGTGGGCCTTTGTCCATGGATTGAAGTCATCAAGCACTCTGTCTGCATTGAAGGTGCCCGTCGGGCCCTTGCTCGTGCTAAAGTGCACTTGGCAAGCTGGATGCGGAGAAGCTTGTGACGGACGGGCCACCGAAGGGCAAGGAGCATCGCAAGCCCGAAATGTACTATGAGGGCGTCTGAAGGGTGCCCGCCGTATAAGCGGGTGAATGCTCCAAAGATGTAATTTTTAATAGACTCGCATTTGTTATCCTCACGCTGAAAACTTGTTCATATCGCTAAGCAACGCTTGTGAATTTAAAATATTACCTTCAGGCGGCCGTTTATCAAATTTGAGAGATGGCAAGTCATTGGCTTCACCCCCATGCCACAGTCTTTGGGGTGTTCGGGATAAACTTGAGCGCCCTTGTTCCCATTCTTGGGTCCTTCGAGGGAGGCACTCAACGCAACGAACAAGGCAACCAGACTTATAATGCTTGTGTTGGGGAACGTTGCAGAAAATAAAAAATTTCCTACGGTTTCACCAAGATCCATCTATGAGTTCATCTAAGCAACGAGTAATAGGAGAGAGATGCATCTACATACCACTTGTAGATCGCGTGCGGAAGCGTTCAAGAAGCAGGGGATGATGGAGTCGTACTCGCCGTCATTCAAATCACCGATGACCAAGTGCGAACGGACATCACCTCCGCGTTCAACACACGTACGGAGCGGATGACGTCTCCTCCTTCTTGATCCAGCAAGGGGAAAGGAGAGGTTGAGGAAGAAGGCTCCATTAGCAGCACGACGGTGTGGTGATGGTGGAGAGGCAGTACTCCGACAGGGCTTCGCCAAGCACGTAACGGAGGAGGAGAGGTGTTGGGGAGGGGAGGGGCTGCGCCTTGGATGTGTGTTGCAGCCCTCCCCTCGCCCTCTATTTATAGGGAAGGGCAAGGGGCGGCCCCTCTAAATGAGATCTAGAGGGGCGGCGGCCAAGGGAGGGCTTGCCCCCCAAGCAGGGCGCCCCACTAGGGTTCCCCAACCCCTAGGCGCATGGGCCCAAAGGCGCCCAGCCCTCCAGGCTGGTTCCACCCCTACGGCCCATGAGGCCCTCCGAGAGAGGTGGCCCCTCCCGGTGGACCCCCGGAACCCCTCCGGTGGCCCCGGTACAATATCGATATGCCCCCGAAACTTTCTGGTGACCGTATGATAGCTTCCCATATATAAATCTTCACCTCCGAACCATTCCGGAGCTCCTCTTGACGTCCGGGATCTCATCCGGGACTCCCAACAACATTTGGTAATCACATACAAGTCTTCCTAATAACCCTAGCGTCACCGAACCTTAAGTGTGTAGACCCTACGGGTTCGGGAGATATCTGAGACATGACCGAGACGGCTCTCCGGTCAATAACCAACAGCGGGATCTGGATACCCATGTTGGCTCCCACATACTCCTCGATGATCTCATCGGATGAACCACGATGTCGAGGATTCAAGCAACCCCGTATACTATTCCCTTTGTCAGACGGTATGTTACTTGCCCGAGATTCGATCGTCGGTATCCCAATACCTCGTTCAATCTCGTTACCGGCAAGTCACTTTACTCGTAAAACGTAATGCATGATCCCGTGACCAGACACTTGGTCATTTTGAGCTCATTATGATGATGCACTACCGAGTGGGCCCAGTGATACCTCTCCGTAATACGGAGTGACAAATCCCAGTCTCGATCCGTGTCAACCCAACAGATACTTTCGGAGATACCTGTAGTGCACCTTTATAGTCACCCAGTTACATTGTGATGTTTGGTACACCCAAAGCACTCCTACGGTATCCGGGAGTTACACGATCTCATGGTCTAAGGAAGAGATACTTGACATTGGAAAAGCTCTAGCAAAACGAACTACACGATCTTGTGCTATGCTTAGGGTTGGGTCTTGTCCATCACATCATTCTCCTAATGATGTGATCCCGTTATCAATGACATCCAATGTCCATAGTCAGGAAACCATGACTATCTATTGATCACCGAGCTAGTCAACTAGAGGCTCACTAGGGACATGTTGTGGTCTACCTATTCACACGTGTATTACGATTTCCGGATAATACAATTTTATTATGAATAAAAGACTATTATCACGAACAAGGAAATATAATAATAATCCTTTTATTATTGCCTCTAGGGCATATTTCCAACAGTCTCCCACTTGCACTAGAGTCAATAATCTAGTTACATTGTGATAAATCAAACACCCATAGAGTTCTGGTGTTGATCATGTTTTGCTCGCGGAAGAGGTTTAGTCACCGGATCTGCGACATTCAGATCTGTGCACTTTGCAAATTTCTATATCTCCATCTTGAACATTTTCACGAATGGAGTTGAAGCGACGCTTGATGTGCCTGGTCTTCTTGTGAAACCTGGGCTCCTTGGCAAGTGCAATAGCCCTAGTGTTGTCACAGAAGAGTTTGATTGGCCCCGGCGCATTGGGTATGACTCCTAGGTCGGTGATGAACTCCTTCACCCAAATTGCTTCATGCACTGCCTCCGAGGCTGCCATGTACTCCGCTTCACACGTAGATCCCGCCACGACGCTCTGCTTGCAGCTGCACCAGCTACCATCGCTTCCACCATTCAACATATACATGTATCCGGTTTGTGACGTAGAGTCATACAGATCTGTGGCTAAGCTATCGTCGAAGTAACCCTTTACTAAGAGCTCTTCGTCATGTCCATAAACGAGAAACATGTCCTTAGTCCTATTCAGTTACTTCAGGATATTCTTGACCGCTGTCCGGTGTTCCTTGCGGGATTACTTTGGTACCTTCCTACCAAACTTATGGCAAGGTTTACATCAGGTCTGGTACACAGCATGGCATACATAATAGAACCTATGGCTGATGCATAGGGGATGACACTCATCTCTTCTATATCTTGTGCCGTGGTCGGACATTGAGCCGAGCTCAATTTCACACCTTGTAATACAGGCAAGAACCCTTTCTTGGACCGATCCATTTTGAACTTCTTCAATATCTTATCAAGGTATGTGCTTTGTGAAATACCTATGAGGCGTCTCGATCTATCTCTATAGATCTTGATGCCTAATATATAAGCAGCTTCTCCAAGGTCCTTCATTGAAAAACTTTTATTCAAGTAGGCCTTAATGTTGTCCAAGAGTTCTATATCATTTCCCATCAAAAGTATGTCATCTACATATAATATGAGAAATGCTCTGAGCTCCCACTCACTTTCTTGTAAACGCAGGCTTCTCCATAAGTGCAAGATAAACCCAAACGCTTTGATCATCTCATCAAAGCGAATGTTCCAATCCGAGATGCTTGCACCAGCCCATAAATGGATCGCTGGAGCTTGCATACCTTGTTAGCATTCTTAGGGTCGACAAAACCTTCCGCTGCATCATATACAGTTCTTCCTTAAGATAGCCGTTAAGGAATGCCGTTTTGGCGTCCATTTGCCATATCTCATAATCATAGTATGCGGCAATTGCTAACATGATTGAGACGGACTTCAGCTTCGCTACGGGAGAGGAAGTCTCATCATAGTCAATCCCTTGAACTTGCCGATAACATTTAGCGACAAGTCGAGCTTTATAGATGGTAACATTACCATCCGCGTCCGTCTTTTTCTTAAAGATCCATTTGTTTTCTATCGCTCGCCGATCATCGGGCAAGTCTGTCCAAAGTCCATACTTTGTTTTCATACATGGATCCTATCTCGGATTGCATGGCTTCAAGCCATTTGTTGGAATCTGGGCCCGCCATCGCTTCTTCATAGTTCGAAGGTTCACCGTTGTCTAACAACATGATTTCCAGGACTGGGTTGCCATACCACTCTGGTGTGGAACGTGTCCTTGTGGACCTACGAAGTTCAGTAGTAACTTGATCCGAAGTACCTTGATCATCATCATTAATTTCCTCTCCGATCGGTGTAGGCACCACAGGAACATTTTCCTGAGCTGCACTACTTTCCGGTTCAAGAGTTAGTACTTCATCGAGTTCTACTTTCCTCCCACTTACTCCTTTCGAGAGAAACTCTTTTTCAAGAAAGGATCCGTTCTTGGCAACAAAGATCTTGCCTTCGGACATAAGGTAGAAGGTATACCCAATGGTTTCCTTAGAGTATCCTATGAAGACGCATTTTTCCGACTTGGGTTCGAGCTTTTCAGGTTGAAGTTTCTTGACATAAGCATCGCATCCCCAAACTTTTAGAAACGACAGCTTAGGTTTCTTCCCAAACCATAATTCATACGGTGTCGTCTCCACGGATTTAGACGGTGCCCTATTTAAAGTGAATGTAGCTGTCTCTAGAGCATATCCCCAAAATGATAGCGGTAAATCGGTAAGAGACATCATAGATCGCACCATATCCAATAGAGTGCGATTACGACGTTCGGACACACCGTTACGCTGAGGTGTTCCAGGCGGCGTGAGTTGTGAAACGATTCCACATTTCCGTAAGTGTGTACCAAATTCGTGACTCAAATATTCTCCTCCACGATCTGATCATAAGAACTTTATTTTTCGGTCACGTTGATTCTCTACCTCATTCTGAAATTCCTTGAACTTTTCAAAGGTCTCAGACTTGTGTTTCATCAATTAGACATACCCATATCTACTCAAGTAAAATGCGTGAGAGTGAGAACATAACGATATCCTCCGCGAGCCTCAACGCTCATTGGACCGCACACATCGGTATGTATGATTTCCAATAAGTTGGTTGCTCGCTCCATTGTTCCGGAGAACGGAGTCTTGATCATTTTGCCCAGGAGGCATGGTTCGCATGTGTCAAATGATTCATAATCGAGAGACTCTAAAAGTCCATCAGCATGGAGCTTCTTCATGCGCTTGACACCAATGTGACCAAGGCGGCAGTGCCACAAGTATGTGGGACTATCATTATCAACTTTACATCTTTTGGTATTCACACTATGAATATGTGTAATATTACGTTCGAGATTCATTAAGAATAAACCATTGACCATCGGAGCATGACCATAAAACATATCTCTCATATAAATAGAACAACCATTATTCTCGGATTTAAATGAGTAGCCATCTCGCATTAAACGAGATCCTGATACAATGTTCGTGCTCAAACTTGGCACTAAATAACAATTATTGAGGCTTAAAACTAATCCCGTAGGTAAATGTAGAGGTAGCGTGCCGACGACGATCACATCGACCTTGGAACCATTCCCGACGCGCATCGTCACCTCGCCCTTCGCCGATCTCCGCTTATTCCGCAGCTCTGTTGTGAGTTACATATATGAGCAACGGCACGGTATCAAATACCCAGGAGTTACTACGAGTCTTCGGTAACGTACACATCAATTACATGTATATCAAATATACCTTTAGTGTTGCCGGCCTTCTTATGCGCTAAGTATTTGGGGCAGTTCCGCTTCCGATGACCCTTCCCTTTGCAATAAAAGCACTTTCGATCTCGGGCTTGGGTCCATACTTTGACTTCTTCCCGGCAACTGGCTTGCTTACGGCGCGGCAACATCCTTGCCGTCCTTCTTGAAGTTCTTCTTACCCTTGCCCTTCTTGAACTTAGTAGTTTTATTGACCATCAACACTTGATGTTCTTTCTTGATTTCAACCTCTGTGACTTGACATTGAAAATACTTCAGGAATAGTTTTCACCATCCCACGCATATTGTAGTTCATCACAAAGCTCTTGTAGCTCGGTGGGAGTGGTGAAGGATTACATCAATGACCGCCTCGTCCGGGAGGTTAATGTCTAGCTGGGACAGGCGGTTGTGCAACCCAGACATTTTGAGTATGTGCTCACTGACAGAACTATTTTCCTCCATCTTACAACTATAGAACTTGTCGGAGACTTCATATCTCTCGACCCGGGCATGAGCTTGGAAAACCATTTTTAGCTCCTCGAACATCTCATATGCTCTGTGTTGCTCAAAACGCTTTTGGAGCCCGGTTCTAAGCTGTAAAGCATGCCGCCTTTGAACGAGGGAGTAATCATCAAGACGCGAGGCGCCAAGCATTCATAATGTCTTGGTTCTGCAGGATGGGTGCTTCACCTAAGCGGTGCTTCTAGGACATATTGTTTCTTGGCTTCTATGAGGATGATCCTCGGGTTAGGACCCGATCCGAATAGTTGCTGCCATCGTCTTTCAGCTTGGTTTTCTCTAGGAACGCGTTGAAGTTCATGGTAACATGAGCGTTGGCCATTTGATCTACAAGACAATTTGCAAAGATTTTAGACTAATGTTCATGATAATTAAGTTCATCTAATCAAATTATTTAATGAAGTCCCACTCATATTTGACATCCCTCTAGTCATCTAAGTGTTACATGATCCGAGTCGACTAGGTCATGTCCGATCATCACGTGAGACGGACTAGTCATCGTCGGTGAACATCTCCATGTTGATCGTATCTTCCAAACGACTCATGTTCGACCTTTCGGTCTCTTGTGTTCCGAGGCCATGTCTGTACATGCTAGGCTCGTCAAGTTAACCCTAAGTGTTTTGCATGTGTAAAACTGTCTTACACCCGTTGTATGTGAACGTAAGGATCTATCACACCCGATCATCACGTGGTGCTTCGAAACGACAAACTTTAGCAATGGTGCACAGTTAGGGGGAACACTTTCTTGAAATTATTATAAGGGATCATCTTATTTGCTACCGCCGTTCTAAGTAAACAAGATGCAAAAACCATAATAAACATCACATGCAATTATATAAAGTAGTGACATGATATGGCCAATATCATATAGCTCCTTTGATCTTCATCTTCGGGGCTCCATGATCATCTTGTCACCGGCATGACACCATGATCTCCATCATCATGATCTCCATCATCGTGTCTCCATGAAGTTGCTCGCCAACTATTACTTCTACTACTATGGCTAACATGTTTAGCAATAAAGTAAAGTAATTTACATGGCGTTGAATCAATGACACGCAGGTCATACAATAATTAAGACAACTCCTATGGCTCCTGCCAGTTGTCATACTCATCGACATGCAAGTCGTGATTCCTATTACAAGAACATGATCTCATACATCACAATATATCATTCATCATTTATCACAACTTCTGGCCATATCACATCACATGACAATTGCTGCAAAAACAAGTTAGACGTCCTCTAATTGTTGTTGCATCTTTTATGTGGCTGCAATTGGGTTCTAGCAAGAACGTTTTCTTACCTACGAATAACCACAACGTGATTTGTCAACTTCTATTTACCCTTCATAAGGACCCTTTTCATTGAATCCGCTCCAACTAAAGTGGGAGAGACAGACACCCGCTAGCCACCTTATGCAACTAGTGCATGTCAGTAGGTGGAACCTGTCTCACGTAAGCGTACGTGTAAGGTCGGTCCGGCCGCTTCATCCCACAATACCGCTGAAGCAAAATAAGACTAGTAACGGCAAGAAAGTTGACAACATCTACGCCCACAACTGATTTGTGTTCTACTCGTGCAATAGAGAACTACGCATAGACCTAGCTCATGATGTCACTGTTGGGGAACGTTGCAGAAAATAAAAATGTTCCTACGGTTTCACCAAGATCCATCTATGAGTTCATCTAAGCAACGAGTAATAGGAGAGATATGCATCTACATACCACTTGTAGATCGCGTGCGGAAGCGTTCAAGAGAACGGGGATGATGGAGTCGTACTCGCCGTGATTCAAATCACCGATGACCAAGTGCCGAATGGACAGCACCTCCGCGTTCAACACACGTACGGAGCGGATGACGTCTCCTCCTTCTTGATCCAGCAAAGGGAAAGGAGAGGTTGAGGAAGAAGGCTCCAGCAGCAGCACGACGGCGTGGTGATGGTGGAGAGGCAGTACTCCGACAGGGCTTCGCCAAGCACTTAACGGAGGAGGAGAGGTATTGGGGAGGGGAGGGGCTGCGCCTTGGATGTGTGTTGCAGCCCTTCCCTCGCCCCTCTATTTATAGGGGAAGGGGCAAGGGGGCTGGCCCCCTCTAAATGATATCTAGAGGGGGGCGGCGGCCAAGGGAGGGGGCTTGCCCCCCAAGCAAGGGGGGGCGCCCCCACTAGGGTTTCCCCCCAACCCTAGGCGCATGGGCCCAAAGGGGGGGCGCGCCCAGCCCTCCAGGGGCTGGTTCCCTGCCCCCTATGGCCCATGAGGCCCTCCGAGAGAGGTGGCCCCTCCCGGTGGACCCCCGGAACCCCTCCGGTGGCCCCGGTACAATACCGATATGCCCCCGAAACTTTCCGGTGACCGTATGACAGCTTCCCATATATAAATCTTCACCTCCGAACCATTCCGGAGCTCCTCGTGACGTCCGGGATCTCATCCGGGACTCCGAACAACATTCGGTAATCACATACAAGTCTTCCTAATAACCCTAAGCGCCACCGAACCTTAAGTGTGTAGACCCTACGGGTTCGGGAGATATCTGCGAACATGACCGAGACGGCTCTCCGGGCAATAACCAACAACGGGATCTGGATACCCATGTTGGCTCCCACATACTCCTCGATGATCTCATCGGATGAACCACGATGTCGAGGATTCAAGCAACCCCGTATACTATTCCCTTTGTCAGACGGTATGATGCACTACCGAGTGGGCCCAGTGATACCTCTCCGTAATACGGAGTGACAAATCCCAGTCTCGATCCGTGTCAACCCAACAGATACTTTCGGAGATACCTGTAGTGCACCTTTATAGTCACCCGGTTACGTTGTGACGTTTGGTACACCCAAAGCACTCGTACAGTATCCGGGAGTTACATGATCTCATGGTCTAAGGAAGAGATACTTGACATTGGAAAAGCTTTAGCAAAACGAACTACACGATCTTGTGCTATGCTTAGGATTGGGTCTTGTCCATCACATCATTCTCCTAATGATGTGATCCCGTTATCAATGACATCCAATGTCCATAGTCAGAAACCATGACTATCTATTGATCACCGAGCTAGTCAACTAGAGGCTCACTAGGGACATGTTGTGGTCTATCTATTCACACGTGTATTACGATTTCCGGATAATACAATTTTAGCATGAATAAAAGACAATTATCACGAACAAGGAAATATAATAATAATCCTTTTATTATTGCCTCTAGGGCATATTTCCAAGAGGTTGAACACTCTCACTTAGCCATAGAGTTCTATAATTTTAAATTTCGGCGAAGCCCCTAGTATTCGGAAGACCGAGTTCGGGGCGCTATCCACCCCTTGGTCGGACAATGCCGACTCCTCGCTCTAAGCGGCATAAGTCTTTAGGGACCCGAAAAAACCTCTCGAACAGCGACCGGCTCTTGCCCTATCATGATGGTCAGTTTTAGCTTTCTCCACTGAGGTGCTCAACCCAGCTCAACCGGGCACAATCGCAGTTGGTTCTCCAGCGCTACCTTAGCCGATATAACGGAACGTAAGGTACCAAAACATGGGAGCCGGGCAAACCCAACTATTGACCCAAGACATGATTCGGAGCCGATGCATATAATGCTATAAGTTCGGGGTGCCGCACTTGTGAAAGTGTTCGGACTTATCACACCATACTTATGGGGTACTTAAGCCTCTGGTTTATTGGCCGTACCAAAGTGTACGGGTGCAACATGTCATGAAATGAACATATATATAGATAAAGAAAGGAGTGCGAATAGGCAAAAGCTATGTATTGTTTATTCAAAAGGTACTGCAATGGAAGCGAGCGATACAAATAGTGCGATAAGCAAGGGATGGGACTATTTAACATGTCCTTCCGAGGGTAAGCTGCGGGATGGTATGTAAAACAGGTATAATGCTCGTAGTAGAGACCACTTGGACACTCGACGTATCTTTCTGCTTCCCTGGCTGTTGCATCATGAGTTCGGCAATTCTAGTGCCGGACGGGACTTCTGGAAAACGGAGTCCTGAAAGTAAGAAAAAAGAAGAAAGAAAAAGAACGACACAATCGGGAGCGGACGGGACTTCTGGAAAACGGAGTCCTGAAAGTAAGAAAAAAGAAGAAAGAAAAAGAACGACACAATCGGGAGCCCCTGGTGCGGTTGAGCCGCATTCTGGGCGTGCCGTGGTCGTGCCCCTCCCCATATGCCCATGGTATCTCCAGAGCGTAATTATGTAGTACTGGCTTTGCAGTTTCGCGAGGGCAGGGGTTGGGGCCGGATTGCTACGCGTGCTCGGATCGTGCCAGGCGGTCTTGTTGTAGGTTACTCGGCGCCGCTTTGACGGTGGCGGACGTTTAATAGCCGGACTCGAGAATTGCTGTGAGAGGCTGCTTTGCACCTCCGCCGCGAGGGCGCCGTGGTGCTCCTCCGTTCGGAGAGCATTCGGTGTTTCCATTGACCGTGATTACTCCTCGAGGGCTGGCATCTTGAGCTTGAGGTGTGCATAGTGCGGCACCGCATTGAACTTTGCAAATGCGGTTCGTCCAAGCGGCGCGTGATAGCCGCTGAGCAGGACTGTGTCGAAGATTAACTCTTTGCTTCGGAAGTTATCCGGGGATCCGAAGACCACTTCGAGTGTAATTGAGCCTGTACAATTGGCCTCTACACCTGGTATGACGCCTTTGAAGGTCGTCTTTGTGGGTTTAATCCATGAGGGGTCTATGCCCATTTTGCGCACTGTATCCTGATAAAGCAGGTTCAGGCTGCTACTGCCGTCCATCAGGACACTAGTGAGGTGAAATCCGTTGATGATTGGGTCAAGAACCAATGCGGCGAATCCGCCATGGCGGATGCTAGTGGGGTGGTCCCTTCGATCAAAGGTGATCGGGCAGGAGGACCATGGGTTGAACTTGGCTCCATCGCATATACGTCCCTTAGTGCACGCTTCCGCTCCCTTTTGGGTATGTGGGTTGCGTATATCATATTCACCGTCCGCACTTGTGGGGGAAGCCCTTACATCCTCTATTGTTCGGGCGGCGGGCTCCTCCTCGTCATCGCTATGCAGCCCCTTGTCATTGAGTTCGCATTTAACTTGCTCGCTTGTTTGAAGACCCAACAATCCCTGTTGGTGTGGTTGGCTGGTTTTTCGGGGGTGCCATGTATTTGGCACGAGCGATCCAGTATTCGGTCCAGATTGGACGGGCCCTGAGTATTTCTTTTGAACTGCTTTTTCCGATGACCGGGTTTAGAGCCTCTGAATCCGGCATTGACTGCAGTATCTTCAGAGTTATCGCCGTTAATGCGGCGCTTGTGCTTGTTGCAACGCGACCTGCCATTGCTGTCCTTGGTATCCGAACTACCAGGGTTTTTGGTCAAGTTGTTGCTACGAGCTAGCCAACTGTCCTCTCCCGCGCAAAAGCGGGTCATGAGCGTTGTGAGGGCTGCCATGGATTCTGGCTTTTCCTGTCCTAGGTGCCGGGCAAGCCACTCGTCACGGATGTTATGTTTGAAGGCCGCAAGGGCCTCTGCATCCGGACAGTCAACGATTTGATTTTTCTTGGTTAGGAACCATGTCCGTAATTGTGCGGCCGATTCTTCTGGCTGCTGAATTATGTGGCTGAGGTCATCGGCGTCTGGTGGTCGCACATATGTGCCCTGGAAGTTATCAAGGAATGCAGCTTCCAGGTCCTCCCAACAACCAATTGATTCTGCTGGCAAGCTGTTAAGCCAATGCCGAGCTGGTCCTTTAAGCTTGAGCGGGAGGTATTTGATGGCGTGTAGACCATCGCCGCGGGCCATGTGGATATGGAGGAGGTAGTCCTCGATCCAAACCGCAGGATCTGTTGCGCCATCGTATGATTCGATGTTTACGGGTTTGAAACCATCGGGGATTTGATGATCCATTACTTCGTCTGTGAAGCATAGTGGGTGTGCGACGCCTCTGTATTGAGTTATATCACGACGCAGCTCAAATGAGCTTTGTCTACTGTGTTCAGCCCGGCCGGAATTGCTGTATCCGGCGTGACGGTTATCATCACGTATCATGGGGCGCCCACGCGATCTGTAGATCGATCTTGTTTGCCTTGCCTTGTCCTCCAATATGTCTTGCAGGTCTGGCGAGTTTCCCCGTGCCCTGGTACTTTTCGAGTGACGCCGGAGTGCGGCTTGAATGAAGGGTCTAGAGGCCTCTCTGTCGCGACCATGGGGTGGCCGGTCGGCCGCATCATGCGCTGGTGATGTAGGTTTGGGTGCTGCTTCCTCTAATTGGGGTAGCAGCCTGCGTTTGGGGTATCTCTTGGAGGGGCGTTCGAGTTCATACTCTTCGGCTGCGAGGACTTCAGTCCATTTGTCAGCTAGCAGGTCTTGGTCAGCTCTAAGTTGCTGCTGCTTTTTCTTGAGGCTGCTTGCCGTGGCCATAAGCCTGCGTTTGAAACGCTCCTGTTCGGCGGGATCCTCGAGCACGACAAATTAAATCGTCGTCGAGGCTTGCCTCATCTTCGGAGGAGGCATATAATTATCGTCCTCCACCTCCACATGCGCGCTCTATCATGAGGGTTGGCTTCTCCCTCCTCTGTCTGAATCCTGCCGGAGGGGTTGTCTTCGACCTATGCAGGGGTGTTATTATCTCCCGTGCCGGAATCACCGTTTTTGCTGTGGCGGGATTTAGAGCGGCGCCGTTGACGCCGGCGCTTGGGCTGTTTCTTGGAGGGGTCATCCTCCGCTTTTCCATCTCGTTCCCATCTTTTGGGATGTCCACCATGTATATGTCGTATGACGAGGTGGCCTTCCAGTGCCCTGTAGGCGCTGGTTCTTGGTAAATCTCCAGCATCGTCGTCCATACCGTCGATGTCTTGAGTCGAAGTCGAGCATGTCGGTTAAATCATCGTGATGGCTACAAAGTGGGTGGTGGGTGGGCGTTGAATTTCTTCGTCGTCCGCATCCCAACCTTCCCGACCGTAGTCCGCCAGGGCTCTCCGATAAAGAGAGAGACTTTAGTGAATTCAGGATGTCGCCAAAGGGCGAGTCTTTGAAAGATGTCGTGGCAGTGAACTCCATGACCGGCGCCCAATCGGATTCGATTGGCAGGGGCGCGGAGGGTTCGAGTCCGGAGAGGAGTCCGCACCTTGGAGTCACGGTCTTCGCAGCGACGAGGATGGAGTTCGCTCAATCGCCCGTTGAGATCGTAGCCCCGAGGCGGTGTCCAACCACTCGCCCTCGATCGGGGAGTCGGCTCGAGCTAAGGGTCGGAGCAGCCAATCTTGACCTCCGTGGCAATCGCTCGGGCGGCAGAGCTAGATCGTGCCCATCGAGACAGTCTTGGCGGCGCTTGGTCAGGCTCGAATCCGTCGAAGATCAAGTCTCCGCGGATGTAGGTCGTGTAGTTCAAACTCCCAAATCTGACTGATGGCGGGGCGAAGCTTCGATCTGCTCCAGATGGCCAAGTGAATTGGCCCGCAGTGCAAAGCCGCCGAATATGAAGATCTGTCCATGGAGAAAAGTCTCACCCTGGACCGCGTCATTGTTGATGATCGAAGGAGCCAACGGGCCTAAAGATGACGACACAGAGGAACTCTCAATGAAAGCACCAATGTCGGTGTCAAAACCGGCGGATCTTGGGTAGGGGGTCCCGAACTGTGCGTCTAGGCGGATGGTAACAGGAGACAAGGGACACGATGTTTTTACCCAGTTCGGGCCCTCTCGATGGAGGTAAAACCCTACTCTGGTTGATTAATATTGATGATATGGGCAGTACAAGAGTAGATCTACCACGAGATCGAGAGAGGCTAAACCCTAGAAGCTAGCCTATGGTATGATTGTTGTTCGTCCCTACGGACTAAAACCCTCCGGTTTATATAGACACGGATAGGGTTCGGGTTACAGTCGGTTGCAATGGTAGGAGATCTACATATCCGTATCGCCAAGCTTGCCTTCCACGCCAAGGAAAGTCCCATCCGGACACGGGACGAAGTCTTCAATCTTGTATCTTCATAGTCCAGGAGTCCGGCCAAGGGTGATAGTTCGGCTATCCGGACACCCCCTAATCCAGGACTCCCTCACCCCCCTTTCAAGATATTTACGAAAATTAAACGAGTCATAGGAGAGCAGGAGGTTCCCTGGCGCCAGAGGCGCCGTGTCACACCATCACGGACAACGCGCCGCACGAACCAGCATGCCGCACGAACCAGCACGCTGCACAACCGAAACACACTTCGACCTATGCCCCCCCTTCAAGATGTTTATGAAAATTAAACGAGCCGTAGGTGAGCAGGAGGTTCCCTCGTGCTGGAGGTGCTGTTCTTCAATTTAGTAAATTTATATAGTCGTGCCTCTGCTAGTGTAGACCTGTGCCTATATAGAACTCACACGACTGAACAATTCTGAAGACTGCCGTTTTGCATTAAAAAGTTGATGTTTTTTCCTTACTTGAAAGGTCACATTTGATAGTGTTGGTAGTCCCCGCCAGTAACTACCCCATAAATCTCCATTACCCAGAAATATAATGGAAAAAAAGGGAAACGAAAAAGGGAAACAGGGAACCAACCACGCGAACTGGTATTTTCTTTGTGTTATCGCGTGGAAAGGGAAAATAGAAAATTCTGGTAGTTCGAGGGTCAAACTGCAAAACACACGAAACCACAAACCAGAAAGGGAGAACCGAGAACCAACCGCGCCAACTGGTTTTCCCTTGCGGGAGCGCTCCGTGCACGACACTTGTCACGCACGGAGTGCTCCCGAAACGCTCGTTACGAGCGCTCCAATGGAGCGCTCGTTAACTAGTTGCTCCCCAGAAATACCACCTCAATTCACTATTACTATAAGACGTTTTAACTCTTTTATTCCGAATTGGAAGTATAGACATGCTTTAGTGTGTTTCCTTACTCATTTCTGTGTGTATGTAGTCCATATTAAAATATCCAAAACATTTATAATAGTGAATGAAGGGAGTAGTTTTTATGAGACACATGAACACTTTTTTTAATATGTGAACATTGCTTTTGAAACATTACCATCAGCTCAAGATATATGGACACTTTTTTTCATATAGCAGTTTTTAAATATATAAACATTTTTTTAAATACACATTAGCGTTTATTTTCATATGCGTGAGTATGCTTTTTAAAACAAATGGACATTTTTCACATACAGAACATTTTTATGCACATGAGAACTTTTTTTTGCAACGTGTGATCTTCTTCCACTTCTTTTTTTAAAGTGGATATATAGAACTAATATATTTTCAAAAACTATTTAATAAAATATGCACCTTAACCAGTGCATTAAGAATTGAGGCACACGGGAACGAGGGCACCAACGCGTGTGCGGTAGGGTAGCCAACATATAGGTGGGGAAACCGGGATGACGTGCAGGAGAAAGCGAGGTAGTGACGCATTTGCACACCGTTTATGTTTATCCACCCATATATGATAGTACATACATCACAGACGGTCATTTCTTTGGAATCATGTGAACAACACCACACACGACTTTTAAAAAAACCATGTGTGATGGACCCAATCGTTGGGCATTGTGAATTTCTGTTAGCTATGCACAAGACATTGCACACAGTTTTATTCTTTGGATTGCGTGAGATGAGTTAGCCACCATGCAGGGTTTGTTTTTTAGGCACACGGTTATATTTTCCAACTATGTGTGATGTCGTCATCCCACAGAGTTTCACGTTATCATGTGCAACTGGGAGGCTTAATGGTACTAATCTACACTAGTGATTGGAATGTAGTTTGCAAAATGAAATGCTCATAAGAATGACATCATGCAAAATATAAATGTGCCCCATATAAATATAAAGACCCGTAAATCCTTTATGGAGGTTGTTATAGCAGAAAAGGGCGGATTGTTTGGAACAAAACAATACCTTGTGTTGATTATAGGGTTTAAGATTCTGCCAATATGCACAACAGAAATCTATAAAAAAGTATAGTCTGGTTTAGAACTGGACATATGTTCCAATGGAGAGACAAGGTTTATCTCTTTACGAGAAGGCGATTGATTAAAAATACACAAGTGAGATAAGCCATTGTCACGCCCAATATGCGACCCTATCCGAGAGGAACTCGAAGGTCCCACCAAGGATAGAGCCGCATATTGAAACACTTTGCAAGGTCGATATCATTATATCGTGCCATTACATAATAGGCAGGAATACATACAAAGGGCATACAAATGCCACAAGAATACATCAAACATCATACATGAGAACAACATCCGACTACGGATGAAACACAAACAGAAACTTAAACAACATCCACCCTGCTAGCCCAGACTACTGACCAGGAACCTATCCCAAGATCGACGAAGAAGGAGGAGAACTCCAAAACAAGTAAACATCGCGCTCACGTCATGATCATCGCATTACCTGTACTTGCAATTGTTGTTGTAGTAATCTGTGAGCCACGAGGACTCAGCAATCCCATTACCATGGATATCATGACTAGCAAAGCTTAATGGGTAGGAAAGAGTAAGTGGTGAGGTTGCAACAAGCGACTAAGCAACGTATGGTGGCTAACCTATGAGTACAAGAGTAAGATGAGAAACTACGCAAACAGTCGCAAACTAGCAATGATCAAGAAGTGATCCTGAACTACTTACGTTCAAACATAACCCAACCATGTTCTCTTCTCGAACGCACCCGAAAAGTCACGATTACGCACGCGATTGGTGTATTTTAGTTGAGTTTAGTTCAAGTCCACTACAACCGGACATTAACAAATTCTCATTTGCCACATAACCGCGAGCACGGCTCTCGAAAGTTTAAACCCTGCAGGGATGTCCCAACTTAGCCCATGACAAGCTCACGATCCGCAGAGACAATCCTCCATCGCGGGACATCCGATCAAACTCGGGATCCCGAGGGAGAGGAGTGCGGCGGCCGAAGGGAATGGTGGATGGGACAGACTAGGATCTAGGGTTTAGACTAGTTATATAGCAAGTGGATTTCACGTAGGGGCATTTGGTCCCTCCGATCTTAATCGGACGGTCCCGAATAAATAGGTTAGGAAGTCCAAACAATGAATCGAAGATATTTTAGGGATGTTTGGAGATGATTCGGACCCAATGGTGATGACTGAGCGGGTCGGGTTCAGGTAAGTTTCAGACGCGCACGTGAGGGGGGGGGGGGTTGTGCACTGTGCAGAGAGACTCCGGCTTAGGCAAGAGAGGAAACGAAGATCCAGGTTGCAAGGGGTCTGAGAAAGGTCAAAAGAGACAAAAGGGAAGCGGCACTACAAGCGGATGCAAGTTTTACGGAAACATGTGGATGCAATGCTCACGATGACATGATGAATGCAACAAGCAAATAAGACACACGCAACAATGAAATAACTGGAAGGCGTTTGGAGCGTCGGTCTCAGGTCGTTACAACCATGTCCAAACTTTAAAGGGCGTAGATGCATGTACAATAAATGATAACCCAACTTCAACAATGAGGTGATGTTAATGTTTATTTGAACCATTTTGTTGGTATATGGACTTGAGATGTGATATGAGCAATATCAAAACGTTGAAAGAAAGGATTAAGTTTTTGATAACCCCTCGACAATTAGTTTGTAGAGAGAGATTTTCTTGTCAAAGGTTCTCTCAACGTACGCCCTCCGTCTCATAATGTAAGACGTTTTTTGACAGTAATGTAGTGTCAAAAAGTGTCCTGGATTATGGGACGGAGGAAGTAGTTTCCAAACTCTTGAAATTTCTTAAAAATAAAAAGGAAACAAATCCAACAGAATTTTTATAGCCATTATTAAGACTCACGTAATGTTTATTTCCACTAATAGATTTAATGGCCGGAACCCAAACATCGTAATATGCAAGTTCTAAAGGAGCATTCGAACAATTTGAAGAATTTCCATAAGGGAGTTGATGACCTTCGGCCTTTTGACAAACATCACAAACCAAGTCTTTATTCCAATTTTGATTAAAACTCTAAACTGCTAGTGCTAAGCACTTTTAGAACATGTCAATGTGACATGGAAGGCTTGGTGACACCATAGGCGATCTTGTGAGGGGTGCACAGTGAGATTCTAGAGGATAGGGATCACTCCTAGCCCTTCCCTTTAGAAGAACTTTCCTTGACTCCTCATCCTTAAGACATAATAATTGTGTGTAAAGTTCAAGAAAGAAATTATTGTGTGTGACAAAGCAATTTGTGGATAGGATATGTTTGGTTGCACGAGGAACATAAAAGAACATTTTTAAGATGCAATGCTTTGCAAGATGAAGGAATCATAGAGTGATTAATACGCCTGATTTTCATATGTGAATCACTGATGCCATGAACTTGATCATCCGATGGTACTTGTTTTTTGTGGTCAACTTGTCAACCCCCTAGTAATATGATATGTGGCACCACTGTCCATGTACCAGTTCGTGTCCACCTTGTAGGTGGAGGCAGATCCAGCAACACTCTCTCCAGGAGTGATTTACTTGTGCTCAAAGTGATTCCAACGGTCCACTACTTATTGTCCATCCTTCTGACACAGTTGGCAATTGGGGACATCGAAGAAGAATACTTTCAACCAATTAAAAGGATTGAGATGGCCCTAGAGGGGGTTGAATAGGGACAACTACATTTTTTTAGTTAATTACCATCATGCTTAGGCTATGCGGAATATAAAGGCGTGCCTTAACAATTGCTACAGTGAGATAAATAATCGTATATGATGAATGCAACAAGATATAATGAATGCAATTCCAAGTGGCCAAAGAAAACCACAAGTAAGGAGCTATTATTAGAGATTAGCAAAGACGCATATACAAGGATGCATCCCGACATTCACTTCCTTGAAAGGAAGCTAGTCATCATTGGAGGGATGAGTGTTACCATGAAGGCTCATCCTATTATCCTTGATATATCACAACGACTATGCTTATCAACCACTAGTGGTAAACCTTGAGTCGGACTCCAATTCTTCAAAAAGATCGGGGGTAAATCACAAGTTCGTTCCTCACCGAAGACTCCTACCGCCTAGGAGTCCCTAACCTCCAAGAGTAACAAGAACAAGGGGCAAATGCTCAACAGCTTCTCAAATCACTAATTCCTTTGGGCAAAGAGACATGAGGAATGGATCTATGCTTCAGTGAAATCTCTCTCAAGAACTCTCACAAATTTCCAACTCCAAGGAACCTTCGATTTGGTGTGGGAATAAGGAGAGGGAAATTTTCTCAGATCTAAGGTTCTTTTTTGTTGGTCAACCCCTCCACGAAGTGGTGAAGGGGTATATATAGTGGGAAGAAAACTAGATGTTTGATGCAGAAAATCAACGGCCGAACAGTCCGGCCGCTCGCACTAGCTCAGCCCAACACAAACAACAGAGAAAAGGGTCCATCCGCCGTATAGTCCGGCTACGTTGTGGCTGGATAATCTGGCTTAGCGCCGATGAAAAGCCCTTCTAATGGTTTGTCCGGTGGAACATCCAACTTCGAAATATAGCTTATTTATCTTGGCGCAATTAGCCGGACAAAATGACTCGTGAATATTTTTTGGTCAGAGGTTTTAGCTACTAGTTTGTCCGCACAGTCCGACCACTAATAAATGAGTTCCTTCTGCTATGTTGACTCTGGGACTCGATTAGGCTTTTGGCATTGGACTTTTTGGATAGGAACGAAGTGTCGCGATGATAATGAGATGAACACATCTTCCGCCAACCCGTATGATGCCCTTTTAATTGTGCGGGATACCTATAACTCAAGAAAAAATAAAAAAACCCTGTGTCTCTTCATCGTCGCACATGTCTTGTGTCACTTAACATTTGGGGGGGTCCATGATCCTCACACGAAGTATTAACGAGACTAAAACATGTGTATTTACTTGGCAAATATATTAGTACGCAATAATTATATTGTCATCAATATCAAAATACGATTAAAGACATGATTGCACTTTCATCTACATCTCTCACAGATTGATAAACCTTAGGTCATCCACTTAAGAAAAGTTGCTGATGTCCTACACACTTGCGTGCTTGGAGGCTTACAAAGTCTACAAAAATAGAAGTATGTGTTAGACGTCATACCCCGTGGCTAGATGCGTGTGAAGAGTTCACATTTAACCATGTGAAGAAAATGGTAAAGCATGTTGCCCTTTTCGAGGCCGCCATGTGTGTTGATATAGGTCATCAGCCGGCCATGTTTGTTATAATCCGTGTACAGAGATGTATAGTACCACCAAGAAGTTTTTGTGTGTGAAAGAACTACCAAGAGATTAAGTGCCAATATTTAGAGCGATATGAAAGAGTCTACCCTATAAAATGTACACAATGATTACAACAAAACAAGCATCTAGAAAGTCTACCACAACCTATAACCTTTAGAAAAGTAAATTACTTTAATCTGAAGGGACCAATTTCTTTACATGTCAAAATTGTAGCGGTGATAAATAATTTAATTTTAGTCAAATACAGACGAGGGAAATCAAATTGGGCTCACATGGCGCTAGCCATGAACAACTATCCCTCTCCAATCTCCTGGATTATGGGAGAAATCAACTTAGTTCATGATTCAGCCACTATAATGGTAACCTATAAGATCTTTAGAAAACTTGTTATTTCAATTTAAGGGACCAATTGCTTTACACCCTAAAGCCGTGATAGTGAAGAAATATAATTTTTTAAGTCAAGCGCAGACGAGGGTAAAGCAAAGAGGGCCCAAACAACGCTAACAACGAACAACTATCTCTCCTTGGTCCATGTCCATGTCAAACGACAGTGGCGAGACCAAAGAGTTAGATGTGTTTTCGCGAAAAAAAGAGTTAGATGTGACTTATTTAATTCTCATCTAGATGAGAGTTTGCTACATCCATTCATTTACATCATAATCTCTAAAAAATATGTGATTTGAATTTGAAGAGACCAACTCCTTTACATACATCCTAAAATTGTAGTAAGTATAAACATTGTTTACATTGGTTGCTCGTCTCCCCAACTAAACAAAATGTAACCCCAAATTCAAAACTATGTAAAAAAAAGTAGTGTAGTGGTAGATTACATAAGCTACGTACGAAACATGCACGTCGTTTAATTTTGGTCACGCCTATGAGCCTCCGGTACGTGAAAACACGTACTAATTATCTACAGGTAACCGGAGTCCGGAGACGTGGAGAACACCGGCTTGTCCTTGTCGACGACGGTGGCGACCACGGTGGCGCTGCTGCTCTTCCGGCGCGGCTTGGCCTCCGCCAGCATGGTCACCACGTCGCGCATGGTCGGCCGGTCCTTGGGGGACTTGGCCGTGCACAGCACCGCGATCCGCAGTACCAGCAGCATCTCCTCCCGGACGTGGTCGACGCGTCCCCCAACACCGGCGTCGAGCAGCTCCTCCACGCCGGTGTTGGTGCGCAGCCGCTCCCTGATCCAGCCGACGATGTCGATGTTGCTCTCGCCATACTCCGGCTCGATGGGCCGCCGCCCCGTCAGCAGCTCCATGAGCACCACTCCGAAGCTGTAGATGTCGCTCTTCTGGTCCACCTTCAGCGTGTACCCGTACTCCGGCGCGATGTAGCCATAGGAGCCGGCGACGACGGAGACGGTCTCGTTGGGTCGCGCCATGACACGGGCCAGCCCGAAGTCGGCGATCTTGGCCTCCATGTTGGGGTCCAGGAGCACGTTGCTGGACTTGACGTCGCGGTGGATCACCGCCGGCCGGCAGTCATGGTGCAGGTAGGCGAGCCCGGCGGCGACGCCCGCCGCCACGTTGTACCGGGACACCCAGTCCACCAGCTGCTTCCCCTTCCCTCGCCCGTGCAGCGCCTCCCACAGGCTGCCGTTCACCATGTACTCGTACAGCACCATCGTGTCGACGTCGTTGCTCACGTACCCCAGCATGCGCACCACGTTCCGGTGTCGGAGCCGGCCGAGGAGCTTTACCTCCGCGGCAAACTCGCCTCCGGCCGCCGACTCCACGTCCACCGTGCCCTCCTGATCGGGGCATCCCGCCGCGCGCCACAGCTTCTTCACAGCGACCACGGCGTGGTGTCGCGGCATCTCGGCGCGGTACACCACCCCCATGCCGCCCATGCCGACGATGTTGTCCTCCTTGATGCAGGCGAGTACCTCTGCGCTGGTGAAGCTCAGCCGCTGGAATGCCGTGAGTCGCCACGGCCACGAGCTGCTCCCGTCTTCGTCCACGGTGTCGTCGCAGCATCCATGGACGTACCATCGCTGGTACACCAGCTTGCCAAGGAAGACAGCACCGCAGGCCAGGAGCGCGATCGAGATACCGATCGCCCACCCGGCGGCAATGTGCTTTACGTGCGAACGGCGGAGGCCCGAGGCTTCCGACGACGAAGCACGCAGAGCGTTGGCTGAGCACGCTGGCAGGACGCCGCCGCAGAGCCCCGGGTTCCCGGCAAGGTCGTCAGGGTTAATTGTCCTCAACAACCCCGTTGCCGGCACGGGACCGGTGAGGTTGTTGTACGCCACGCTGAGCATCTCGAGCGCCGGCGAGCTGCCGAAGTTGCTCGGTATCTCGCCGGAGAGGAAGTTGTTGGAGAGATCGAGGATGGACAATGTCGGCATCATGGCGACCGCCCGGAATTTGGCCGGTGAAGCGGTTGCTCCGAAGGCTCAGCGATACGAGCCGCTGGCACGAGGCGAGGCTGGTCGGTATCGCGCCGGAAAGCCGGTTGCTCGATAGGTCGAGGGCGGAGAGTGACCGGCAATCGCCGAGCTCATCAGGCACACCGCCGATCAGCTCGTTGTCCGCGGCGGCGAACGTCTGCAGCGTCGGGATGGAGAGAATGTTCGATGGCAGCGCCGACCGCAGCTGGTTGTGCGAGAGGTCGATGAAGGAGAGCGACGTCGAGAGCGCTAGGTCGTCTGGGATCTCGCCGGAGAGCTCGTTGCCCGCGAGCTCCAGGCGCTGAAGATGCGGCAGCCGCCCGAGTCCTGCCGGCACTGTGCCGTTAAGCCGGTTATTGTGCGCGCGCACACGGACCAGCGACGAGCACTTGGTGAGGCTCGCCGGGATCGGGCCCGTGAAGACATTGTTGAACAATATCAGCTTCGTCAGGTTGCCGCTGTCGCAGAGGCCGGCGGGCACCGGCCCGGACAACGCGTTTGTCGACACGTCGAGCCACTGCAGAGACTGCGCCGCACCGAGCGACGGCGGCAGAGGGCCGGTGAGGGAGTTGTTCCACAGCTCCAGCACCTCCAGCTTGGGGAGCTCGCCGACGCCCGCCGGGACGCCGCCCTTGAGCCGGTTGCACATGAGGTTGAGCAGCTGCAGGTTGGTGAGCTGTGCCAGCTCTGGCGGGATCGCGCCGGTGAGCGCGTTGTCGGAGAGGTCGAGCATGACGAGGGACGACAGGTTGCCGAGCTCCTTGGGTATCTTGCCGCCGATGTTGTTCTTGTAAAGGAACACTGTGTCGAGTTCCTGCAGCCGGCCGAGCTCAGGCGGGATGGGACCTTCCAGGCCGCCGATCGCCATGTCAAGGTACTGGAGGTTCTTGAGCTTGCCAATGGCTGCCGGGATTGGGCCGGTGAACTCGTTGTAGCCGATGATGATCTGCTCCAATGCCGTGAGCTCGAATAGCTCAACTGGAAGAGCGCCGTTGAGGTTGTTGCCCGAGAGCCCCAAGAACTTGAGCTTCTGGAGCTTGCCGTAGCTCTTGGGAATCGTGCCGGAGAAGAAGCCGCCCCTGACGTCGAGCGTCTCGAGCTCGGTGGCATTGCCGATGTCCGCCGGGAGCGGGCCGACGAAGTTATTGCCCGACGCGTTGAAGTTAGTCAGTGAGGCGCACGCGCCGAGGCCAGCAGGGAACCGGCCGGTGAAGCCGTTGTCACTAACGTCGAACTCGCGGAGCGTCGGGATTGACACCAGCGCCACCGGCAGGTCGCCGACGAACGCGTTGCTCTGAAGGACGATCGAGGTGAGCGCGGTGAGGCCGAGGACGTCTTCCGGGATGGTGCCGCTCAGGTTCATGCCGGCGAGTTTGAGGCCGGTGACCGCGCCCCGGGCGTTGCAGCTCACGCCCTTCCAGCCGCAATGCGGCGCAGAGCCCCACCCGCGGAGCTCCCCCAGCGGGTCGACGAGCGAGGCCCTGATGGCCAGCAGCGCCGCGGCCTCGTCGCCGGCGGCATTGGACACCGCGACGCAGCACAGGAGCGACAGGGAGAAGGACAGGGAGAAGAAGAACCGCGCAGTGCTACTCAGCCCAGTAGCACTCGCCGCCATGCTCGGCTCTCCTCTGCTCCCCCTTCCCCTCTCCACTCCTTGCCGCTGCTCAGCTGGTCTCTGCGATGGATGATCACTGGCTACGTACTAGCTGCGTGCTTCCATTGATTGCCTTGGTTTGAAGCAATAGAGAAATGGAGAGAAACTCCTAGGAAAGTATATAAGCGAGTGTGTCTATGATTAGGACGAGATTAGGCCATTATTTTAAGGTCCATGATAACTAATAATGTACTCCTTTTTTGACATGAATAAATTAGTTAGCAGTGCTTGGTAGCATTGGTGATACTACTAGCTAGTGTGTGTTGGTGGGTGCATGTGTTGTAGTGTTAGGTATACACATGGCTAGTGATTAGTGAGCTCATTAGGTAGCTAGCACAAGAACAGCTCGGCATGAGAGTGTAAAGGTTGGGAGGCGGCATGGACATGGGCTGGAAAATGCTCTTGGAATTATTGGGGGATTGGGGAGACATGGCCCATGTGGTGAAGGGAATGTGGGGAAAAGAAGGCTTTGGTTATTGGAGAGAGGATTTTGTCTTGATGGTTTAAACTAAGCTGAGCCGCAATCATTTCTTGACACACAGAACATGGCGACCTAAGCCCTAAGATGGACGGGGTTGATTCCCTATTGATTTCTGTGTGGACAAACTTGTTTTTGCAGTTAAGAAAGGTTATTCTACTGAAGGAGGATTATGGTGTATATGGAATAACGGAAACAACTTAGCGTTCACCCTGTCCTGCATTGGATGAACATACTAAAAGGATCAATCTACATGAACAATCTTGTTCATAAAGTTTGTTCTTGAAAGAAAAAGGGTTTTGCAAACTGAAAAGGAAATCATGAACAATCTTGAGCTCATCAATGATTCAGTACAGTTTGGGATTGTCATCTCGAGTGCCATTCTGAACAATCTGAAGTTTACTAATCTAAAGTTTACTAGAGTTGACATGCATGGTTAGCAACAGGATTACTTTAGTTGCCAGGTATCACCAAAAGAGAGGTAGAGGAAGGGTAGCAAGCGTGTTGTGGGTCTTAAACAAATGGTTGGTTCTGAAACTAATCCTATCTTGCAGGTTACAAGGGAGCTTTTGTCAGTGATCCCTGACAGAGGAAAATCTACATGGGCTGTAAGATTCTGTTCCGGATGTGATAAATAGCTCATATTTTAGTGCCTAATACAAGGAGTAAGGCCTCCTTTGGTTTAGAGGAATCCTGTAGGAATTTCATAGGATATGATTTCTGTAGGAAAAATTCCTTTAGAGCCCTTTGGTTTGTAGGAATGGAATCCTATTCCTATGGAGAAATTCTTCTTATCCTTCACATTTCATAGAAAAATAAACATTAGCCCAGACTCAATGAAAAAATTCCTATGATGTGAATCAAAGGGCATCTCCTTTCCTATTTCTATTCATAGGGTTTGAGATACATGTCATCTCATTTTTTATGACTTTTTTATTCCTATAATTTTCCTATCCTATGAATCAAAGGAGGCCTAAAAAGTTACATGACACTACTTTGTCCTTCTGATTTCATCATGCTTGACTCTTAGGAAGAATCTTATGCTTAGTGTCTCAACAATAGTCCACCATAAGCACTTAAGCAGTGTTTTGTGGCAAAGGCTTAGCTCCTGGATACTGAGGAGAGAATTCATGATAAATGCACCATAGCAAAATACACATCGCCCAACATCTACAAAGAAGTCTGTTGGACTGCTTCTCTTGTGATGTGATATTTGAACCGTTAAACCTCTTAGATTGCAGCACTGTTATCTTTTCCATAAACAGATAGGAATGCAAACAGTGAAGGAACATGCATATGGATTTTGTTGTTGGACATGACATTTTTATTGGGGTGGAAAAGCGTATACACAGCTTGGCCAGGCCACATTATTCCCAACACATGGAAGCCATATTCTTCTCCTTGATTAAGATTCCTGATGACAATCATGCTTTATCTTCCTGTAGCTGCACATTGATGGTACGACATTGTCAAATGCAAGATAATACTTTTTTAAAGCAATGCACTATTCATCTGGAAACATTTTTTTTACATCGCTTGGTTTAGAAAAAAAAGTGAGAACGTCTACTTTAAAATGACTGAAGAAGAAGCACAATCTACTGCAATTATGCCAAACAAGGTTCAGACTTCTGGGAAGGTTGATGAATATGAAGTGAATGTGTGCATCTTCCTGGACCCGCACAAGAATCATTTCCACAGACTTAAATCATCTCCAACAACAATCCGCAAATTTCCTCCTGCATTCGTCCGCAGACGGGGCGGGACCAGTCCACGGATACGGATGCGGGAGGCCGTCATCCAACGCTAGCCGCATACATTTTGACAACAACTCAAACTAACCAGACGAAATTCGATCAAACACGGCCGGATTTCATATAAACATGACGAATTTCATTTAAACATGATGGATTTCATCTAAACATGACCGATTTCATTGCATTTACATCAACTAAGCGGAGCTCGTCTGACTAGGTCTAAATGGTCGTCGACGCCCGTTCCCCATGTCCAGCCATGAACCAAGAGAACTGAAGCTTCATCATCTCCAGTTCCGCCTAGGCACTCTCCAGCTCCACCTCCGGAGGCCCGGGAAGTGAAGCTGTCCACCTCCACATCGTCGCCAAGCGACTAATCGGCCGACAGTGTTGAGCCCACCAAGCTTGGCGTCGACGGGAGGGGAGAAGCGGTGGCCTTCCTGGGACCAGAGCAGCGGCGACCTACCATGCACTACTCTTCCTCGCTGCCAGCGGCGCCCGCGGACATGCCAACTTCGTAGTCGTCACGGTGGGGCGCAGACTCGACGATGTCCTCCTCCTCGTTGTCGGTCTAGCCGAACATCGCATCGGGCACCTCGTCATCGCACTCCTTGCCGGCGGCTGCCACCTCCACCACCCGCTGTCGGTACCACCAACGAGTGAGGCGGATCTCGCGGGCGGAGCGGTAGGAGTTGAGCAGCGCCTCCTACTCTATCATGTCCGCATTTGGCGTCACCGCTTTGCCGGCGGCGAGCTGCTCCTCCGCCTGCAGATGCTCCTGGAGGAGGTGGTGGTGGTTGTAGGCGGCATTGGCCTGTGTTTCCCAGAATTGCTCCTCCTGCACCATGTACATGTAATGGGCACGGACCTCGCCGATGGTCATGGTGTAATGCACCGGCGAGGTTGCGCGAAGGAGGAGGATGGTGGCACGCAGGAGGAGGGTGGCGTCGGTTCGTCGTCGGCAACGTCCTCCATTGGGATGTCATTGTCCTCCGGCCAGCCAGCAGGCAGCAATGGCGGTCATCTCCTTCTCCTAGTTCGACGTCAGCCTGTCCCAGAGAGCTTTGGCAGGGGAAGGTCCATGGTGGGAGTGGTGCAGCGAGGGATTGGAGGTGGATGACTGCGGTTATGGCTAGGACACCGACTTTTATAGCAATGGCGGGCGACAGAGGGATGGACGGGTGGCGCTGGAGGAGATGCCTCGACAACCGCGTGCCATTAATGTGGGCGGAAAACGAACGGACGAGCGGCCGTCGTGTTGTTTGAGCGCGCGGCAGTCGGCTACACCGGGAAGCGGCACTGGCGGCACTCTCTCGGCCGGCGCACCGCTTCAATGCTGGCGTGAGTGAGCGGTCGCAACCGCTCTGGCCGGGCATGAATGCGGGTGCTGACACTCTCGAGCGGCGCTGAATGAGCTCGTGCAGAAGGGGGGAGGGGTTTTTGGTGGGCCAGGGTGGTTAGAAGCGGGCATGGGATCAGTCTGGACTCATGCAGAGCCCCCACGTCTGCCTTCGGTTTGCGGGAGAAATTGCGTCCGGTCCGCTCCGCGGACCGATACAGGCCCGTATTGGATGGCTTCCGCTGTCCGGACAGTGCGCTCCGGATGCATGCGGTAGATTTGCGGGTCGGCGTTAGAGCAACTCTAGCAGACCCCGCATCCCGCCCCGGCCCGCAAAATAACCGCCAAAGTGCGGGTCGGGACGGAAAAACCCTCCCGATCAGACCCCGCATCCCGCCCCGGCCCGCAAAAAATTTTGCGGGACGCGGCAAAACATCTCCCCCAACCTCTAGATTCACGGGCTAGGAGGACGACCCGACCTCAGCCCCTATCCGCAGCAAGATTTGGTGAGAGGGACATTTCTGCGCGCCCGTTCCCGCTCCTCCCACCCTCCGCCACCATTGCCCCGCCACCGCATGCTCTGGTGCATCTTCCCCGGCCGTCCTTCACCACCATGGATGACTCCCGGCTGTCCCCCGTCACCGTCGAGGTCGCGCCCGCTCCTTCCCCTCGGGTGGATCTCGTCGCCGGCCATGTTGGCCCCGCCGTCGCCCAAGTTAACGCCGTGCCTGCCCGCAAGCGGCAGGGCAACGTGGTCGTGCAGGGTGGGAATCCGGCAGCCCCCGCCGCGAAGGACCGTGCTCCGGGCGCCAACGCTGCTGCGCGATCTCGGCCGGCGGCGGAGAAGGTCACCAAGGCCACCGGCGGCAAGAGGAAGAGGATTCCGGCTACAAAGAAGCCGCCAGCTTCATCCGCTCACTCCGCCTCGGAAAGAGGTGCCCCGGCGATGCCACTCAACGGTGCTGCTCCCCCCGCAAGCGAGGTGTTTGACGAAATGGCCGGAAGGTATGCGTCCTCGCCGCGCATTTTTTGTTTGCTTTACGCCATTTTGCAACCGCCGATTTCGTGAACTTGTTGGACACCAATGCCATTGACATTGATCAAGCCCCGTTCGCCGCATTCAACTACAATGAAACGGAGTGCGGCATGGATGATCATGGTTGTGAGGAAGAATTGAAGGAGATCGAAGCGGAAGGGTATGAGCAATCGCAAACAAAAACTAGGAAAAGCCAAAGATCGAATAACTACACGATCTTGGAAGATCAAGTTTTGATCAATGCGTGGAGTGCAGTGTCTCTTGATGCATGCACGGATACTTCTCAAACCGCCAAGAGGTATTGGCAAAGGATCGAAGATCAATACTTCCGCATGATGGCAAAGTACCCCAATAGGACTCCACGCACATTTCGGTCGCTTCAAGGGCGTTGGGAGGTGATCAAGCCTATGTGTAGCCGTTGGGCAGCTTGCTTGGAGCAAGTACACAATGCACCTCCAAGTGGAACCGTGGAGTCCGACTATGTGAGTTTGTTTTGCCTTTGTTCAAGTTGTGCATCATCATATTTGCATCATGGGAAATGATTGCATCATTTCACTTTGTTCACATTGTGTAGGACAAGATTGCCCAACATAGATATAAAGACATGGAAGCTTCGAAGGCAAATTCTTCAAACTAGAGCATTGTTGGGAGTTGCTCCAAAAGTGCGAGAAGTGGAAGTTGATCGACAAATAATCCCCAGCAAAGAGAGGCTCACTTACAAACATGGATGAAGATGAGGATGATGATGGCCCAAGAAATTTGCACAATCCCGATGGTGACAAGAAGACTAATGAGAAGATGAAGAGAGAGCAAGAAGCATCGAGCTTGAGGGAGAAGATTGATGCCATGGTGCAATCAAACGAGTTGATGTTGTTGAAGTCGTTGGAGATCAAGAAAGAGTTGGCCGAGAAGAAGGCAAAGGAGAAGCAAGAAAAGTGGCAATTGCTCAAGGAAGAAGGGATGCACAAAGCTGCCATTGAGGAGAGAAGAGTGCGCGCCGCTGAAAATAAAGCCATGCCCAAGTTGCTCGCCGAAGAGAACAAGATCATGTCAATGAACCGCAATGACATTGACGATCTCACCAAACATGGCATGATATGGCAAGGAGAGAAATCTTGAAGAGGAGAATGGTTGCGTTGGCCGGTGCGTGCTACAGTTTCGGAGATGTTTCCTCTGCTCCATATGATTGCAATGTTGATGATTTCGGTGCGGGGGTTGGAACAAGCGCCGGAGGTGGATTCGGTGGTGGCGATGAACTTCAAGATGGACTCGATGGCGCGGAGTGAAGATCGACCAAGATGATGCCGAACATGGGCGTAACTTTTGCAGGGCCCTCTTTTGCGTTTGTCCTACTGAACTTGGTTTTTATTTGCGCGTAAAACTGTTATGTTGTCTGAATTTAAACTTATTTGTGAGAACCTATGCCAAATGCGAGAATTGGGCGTTTTTTGTTTGCGGGTCGACGCGGCGGTGTCCGAGCAGACCCCGCAGGAGCCGACCGTAAATAAGTATGTTCCGCGATATACTTTTATACGGGTCCGTTTGGGGGGTCTGCATCTGCGGCCGTCCTAGCCAGCCCGCAAAAGCGGTTTTTCACGGACTGCAAACGCGTTTTGCGGGCCGGCCGGATGCGGGGTCCGCTAGAGTTGCTCTTAGAGATGCCCTTAAGCTCATTAATTATAACTCCTAGAAAAGGCAGTCATAACTACATAATAATCATCATCAAATAGATTTGCTTCCTTTTGCCGTTTTGCGTGTGTGTATAGATCGACTAGGGCAGCTAATAATCATCTCAACTGTGTGTACACATTCCTTGGCAGGTTGCTCTTACATATATCTTCCACAATCTTTATGATGATATGCAACAATCCTGTTTGGTTTATATGGTTCATGTCACCGGATGATCTGCCCTGGAAAGTTCCGACTCTTGGAAGCTGTCATGACCAAGCACTGGGTGTAATTAAATTACTGGTTGGTAATGACGAAGCAAAGCTACTAAGCTAGCCCCCAAACAAGTCCAAGAACGTCAATCAACACCATCTCCTCTACCTTTCTTTTGTACAAACTTGAAAACTCACAGCATCGAGCAATCCAAACAGGTAATCAATCAGGCAGACAAAACTAATCACTGCATCATGCAGAGGCCAGGAGCGTTCCTTTTACTTCTTGAAAAATCGTCTTCACACCGTCACAGTTAGTCACAGAGTTCTCCTTTCAGGCTGTGAGAGAAGTAGCTATTTGTTTTTCAGTGACAATATTATCCTGTGGCTCAGGGGAACATCCAGGTTATAAACAACCTGAAAAGTACAGGCAGCAACAGGACCCTTGTCCTCCCCCTTGTAAAAAGTCAGCCCAACCGACTCAACTGTTTCTACCTTTATTTATCAAAGTGTCCTTTTCTTATGTAAGAAAATAAAAAAGGAGTGCACTGTACTGTCCTAATAGAAAACTAATCCTCTCTCTGTGTGTAGCTCAATGGCACAACAAATAACATGATCCCCAGCGTAGCTCCAATCACTGGACCTGGGAGGCTGGGACCCTTTCTTCAGAACCTTCCCATGTTAGAGTTGGAGATGGGCGACGAATTATTGGGCCCACCTGGTTGGCATACTACGTGATACGACAATGGATCCCCTGCACATGCCTGCCATGTTGCAGTATTTGCACTGCCAAATGCTAGTGGATCATAATACAGCGCGTTCTGGTTAGTAGAGAAGATAATTCGGTGGGGAGATAATGTGTCATGTTGCATTTGATTTTGCAGTGCCCACCTTAAGTTAGGTAAAATTCAGTGTATTTTGGCTATTATAGATAGAGAAAATGTGTGATATGCGCCATAGCTCGACTCGATGGTTAGTGACCGCTGAGAGAGGGAGACGGAATAGCCCTTTCCTCCTTCTCTTTTAACATAGTACAGACGCATGCGCTTATACACACATGTATATACTCATTTCTATGAACGCACACATGCACACCCTATCTTTATGAGTACCTTCGAGAGACTGAGCCGGCATAGTCACCGTAGACGCCTCGTAGTCGATGTGAACATCCCCTCCCACTAAACGCACATCGCCAAAAATTCTGAAATAAATTCAGGATAAATGTGAGCACCAGGACTTGAACCCTAATGGGATGTGATATACTGTCCTCCTAACCATCCAACCATAGGTTGGTTCGCGCCCTTTAATCTTTTAGTTGATCATGCATCGTTTTATTTTCTTTCCATTTTTTCCTTGTTGCCTTTATATCAGACATGTTTTTCTTTGCGGTAGACATTGTGTTTTCTTTTAGGAGGTGTTTGTTTCGATGAGTGGTAACGTAAACGTAAAGGGGAACTGATTACACGCTGTAACAACACTGGAATGGACAAACCTCATTTTGTTTGGTTCTGCAGTGTAAAGGAAACAAATCAAGAACAGATCAGGATCGAGATCTGCACGAGGAGCTTGATGGAGGAGGAAGAGATTGATCCAGAGATGGGCCTTGTTGCTCCTCGTCGGCGGCTTCGACGGTACATTCTCGGCGGCGGCTGCGGCGGCGGCTGGCTGGCGTGGTCGTTCCCGGCGACTGGATCAGGAGGAGAGGACCGAGGGGAGGCAGCGACGCTGGACTCGAAGCGGGTCGATCGAGAGGCGGCGGCGGCGCTGGACTTGAAGGGAGGAGGCGGCGGCGGCGGTGCATGCAGTCGAGGGGAGAAAGTAGTCGCGGGGGAGGAGGGCTTGGGGTGAGGAGCGTCGAGGGTGGGAAGGAATCCTTTACCGATATGGGGGGTGGGGGTATCGACCGATCACTGTCCCAGACCTGATTACAGAGGAACCTGATTACACAAGGTCACCACCAAACGCACGTAACGTTATCTGTTTACAACGTAAGCAGGTGACGGACGAAAATTGCTGAAACAAACACCTCCTTAATAGAAATCGGTGGGGGAACTCTTTTTATTAAAAAAATCAGGCCAAACGCCTAGAAAGTGCCATTTTCGCCCATCCACTTTTTTTTGTTATATAATCTAGATAGAGCATAGGACAAATTGGATAAATTCACACTGTTTATTTAGCTTAGGCAGAGGAGAGCTAGCTCAGGTGGGGTGGCAAAATGTTTTCTCCGGCTAAACGGTACGAAGAAGGGGCAGGGCAGACGGAGGAGGCAAGAAGGTGGCCATGCATGCATGCGTCCCACCCAACCGCAATCATGCATGCATTGCAGAGGAGAGGACGCGGCCACACCAACTGCAACTGCATGCGGTGCGATTAGCTGCCTCGACCGCCTCCTCATTGCTAGCCCACATGACGCACACATGGCCTCGCTGCCCAGCAAGCCACCGTTTCAAACTGAGAGAAATACTAATATTATATGATCTACAAAAATGAACATGGCATTGGCCTCTCTCTGTACGTAGTACTTGCTTCTTCTCTTCGATCTCCGCTTTGTTAATTGGTGGCCATGTGGAGTGAAGTATGCATGCATGCAGCTTATGAAAGAAATTCTTTCTGCCCGGAATTATTTGGGCATTCTGTGGCACTTACTTCTTGACATATAATAGCGCTTTTTCGCATATATTCTCGTTTGATTATTGGAGAAGGATCCGGCTTGCCTGCTCTCTTCCTATGCTCCCATCCGTACTTCCACTTCATCTTATGGCTGTCTTTTTTTTTTCTTTTTTAATCTAATCATCTTCTCCTCCCTGATTTTAAGAAAGGGGGATCGGGTCTTATTTTATTCCAATCAAATCAAGCCACATACGCGGAAGCATGGATGGACTCACGTGCGAGGAGCAGGCATGTCTCGTCCATTGGAGAGAAGGGGCCAGTAGCACAAATCAAGGATACGTGATACGTTAGTGTACGTACGTACTCCTGGCACCACCAACAGCCTACATGCATGTGCTGCTTTACTTGGCGCATTGTTCAAATATTTTGAGTGTGTGCCTGACTAGAGAGATCGGACGCTTTTGCAGTTTGGATGCAATCTCTTGTTTTGTCAGGCTCGTTGGTGTATCAGGTTGGTTCAGCACAATGTTAGGTGGTGAAATTACTGGTTAGCTAGCTGGACGTGCACTTGGGCGTTGCATGCCCAATTGCGATGGTACGTACTAGAAGAAAAATTGCGTGCTTTGCTGCGCCCAGAATATAACATGTTTTTACAGTAATTTGTGGTAGCCGTACGAAGAGCAATTTGACAATTTTCACATGAACGTGACATAACCAATCGTATGAACACCTGTCAGTTCCAAGCAACCAAACATATAAGAGCTATAACATCAAGAAGTATGGAACTAACGAACCAATCTGTAGTTGGATAGTTAGGAAGATAATGGTATCCCTAGTCCACCAGAGTTCAAGTCCTACACTTCTTGATGTTAGGAAGAAATCAACGCCGCCCTTCTACATTCTAAAACTAATTCAAGATGAAGCCAAACTTTGGGTCACGGCAGGAGCTACGCACCTGAGCATTATCATGCCGCGAGAGTAGTTATTGTTTTCATTTTGTTGACGGACGGGCTATGTTGTGGAGCCACTATTATGTACTCTAAAACTCTCCTCCTTTATTAATGAATGAGGTAAGTCTTTTGCCTCTGTTTCAAAAAAAAAAAGTCCTACACTTGACGTTGATGCTCACATTATTCCTGGATTTATTGCAGGCTTCTGGCGATGTTCGTTTAGTGGGATGAGACTTTTCCATCGACTGCGAGGCGCCTATGGTGACTTTATAAAATAGGACATTTACATTTGAGCCCCTAGTTGTGTCACACCCGTGTGTTTTACCCCTAAATTCAAAAAACCCTCGTTTCTGCCTGAGCTCGTTTGCTCTTCTTATGCTTTTGCCCTTTGACCGTTTGACCATAACTTTGAAAACTTCATAATGAATTCATACTAACTCAGAAAAATGCATATAAGATATCAAAATGTTCGGAAAAACATTACCTGTATGTGCATGTCATTTGCATTCATGAAAAAAGTGCATTCATGACAAAAGACATCATATGAGCTCAAACTGAGATAGGGACTTTTCAACACTTTTATCATGAATGCAAATGACATGCACATATAGGTGATGTTTTTCCGATCATTTTGATATCTTATTTGCATTTTTCCGAGTTAGTATGATTTAGTTATGAAGTTTTTAAAGTTGCGGTCAAACGATCAAAGGGCAAAAGCATAAGAGGAGTAAACGAGCTTGGACAGAAATGAGGGTTTTTTGAATTTAGGGGCAAAACACATGGGTGTGACACAACTAGGGGCTCAAATGTAATTGTCCCTTATAAAATCTCAAGGTGCTATGCCGGCTCAGTCTCTCGGAGGTGCTCATGGGGGTAGTGTGTACGTTTTAGGATCGATGATTGCCTTGAAAATACCTACCCAGAGAGCATGTGCTGAAACAATTTTCTTTGCCTTACCATGAAAAAGCATAGTCAGGTTGTCTGGTTAATTATAAAAAATTATCAGTCATCTCCCATAGCAATCAACAAAACATGGAGCCCTGTTAAAGCAAAAAAATCACCACTTCTCATTAATTTGCACACCTTTTATGCAAGAATCAAGAATCTACAGAGACCAGAAAAGATACCTTGCATGGTGCACCTCCTGTAGATTGTATAAAATGGGGACATTGAGATCGGTGGTAAATAGATAGTAGTATGTCATCCTCATATCCTTAAAGTGTAGTGGTATGATCCCCCAAAATGTAAATCTTGTATATTAGCTTGAATCAATTAGTGCTTAATCAAGATAGGATAAAGTAATGCCTATTTTGTTTTCTCCTAGGCTTGTATGGGATTAAATAAAAAATAGGTACCTTCCTTTATGTTTATGTGAAAAGTATCCCAACGACCTCCACCTATCGGAAACTCCACATACATATATTCTATTTAGTAAAAGAGAAGCTAGTTATGTATTCACTAACTAACAATGGTTCATAAATATATCAAAATCCATTAAATTTGTGCATGAATTATCAGAGACATGTCAAAGTTATGTAAATCATGGCTTGAAGAGAACCATACACCGTAAAACTTCATAGGTACGTAAATCATTTCTTGAATGTTAAATATGAACCAGAAATACTTGATAGTGTATATATAATCCAATGCATAGAGGAGAGGGAGCAGTGGCAAGACTAACCAACATTATATCCCTCTGTGGTTGCCTGAAAGTTCAGGAGTTGATATCTAGAATTATTGTTGAGAAAAAAATGGGCCAACGACCATCACTTGGAACAAAGAACTCCAATGGCAATAGTCAACACCATCATAACAAAGGATCTAGATTCGTTCTTCAACCACACTTATGATTGGTTACTCCAGAACCAAATCTATGAAACATGGGGAAAACTCATATGGCTAGAGGAAAGCAAGTTATGGAGCTCCCTATGAACTATCCACGAGGTCCTACAGTCTACATCTGCACATGGAAGGACTCTCATTATAATGTAATGGACCACGGATGGTTGAGAATACACACACCAACGATGATCCCATCAGAGAGGTGTTTCTAGGAAGATATGGGAGCATGAGGGGGGGGGTCTGCTCCTCTGGAACATCGCCCTCCTCCTTCTAAACAACCATGCCATTGCCGGCGACTAAATCGGGACGAAGATTTAGTAGCCACGCCACCGGTGTTACAACACCCACCGCCGCCCATCAGTTATGGCACCGAAGGTGGAGGGAGTTGAACAGGCAAGGGAGGCCTCATGGAGTGGCTCAACGGAGGTCGGATAAGCAGCAAGAGGCAACACCGATTACCATTGGACCACCATGCTGGCCAATTGAGATACTAGTAGGGCTTGATGTCGAGGCATGTGCTGGGACGGAAGGTATAGGGAATGGCAGCCAACCGGTAGATGAGAGCAAGGCAGGGCCGGTGAATAACAACGCCAATGAGTTTTGAGGTGGCCGGAATCGTAGGCGGCAATGGCTATTTCACGCGAGATAGAAATGGAGATCACAAGCGAGCAGGCGACTATGTGTGTGTGAGAGAGAGAGAGAGAGTTCACATGATACATGCAACCCACACACACCCAGAACAAACAACCAACAAACTAGTGACCAAAGGGACCCGTCAGGCGCAACCTGCATGCATGGCCGCAGAGACCTCCTAGTCAGTGCTTCAAGCGTTGGGAAGTGAAACAAGCGCTCATACGTGCCCCACGTGGGTCGGCCCAACGACGCGAGCAGCTCGCTCACCCCCCCCCCCCCCTCCATTCGTTCGCCCGACTGACCATTCGATCATTGTATTTCTCTAAAAAAGTGTTCACGGACTTGAAAAAGTTCACAAATTTGGAAAAAAGTCATGAAATTTAAAAAAACATGAATTTAAATTTGTTTTCATGATTTTTAAAAAAGTTTGTGAGTTTGAAAAAACATGAATTATAAACATTCACACATTTGTAAAAAAATCATGAATTTAAAATTTTCGTGGATTTGAAAAAAATTCATGAATTTGAAAATGATCACTTTTTATGATTCTTCTTAAAAAACCACTGAGTTTGAAAAAAGTTATTAATTAAAAAAAACAAAATCCATTCTGGATAACCCATGAGAAAACCACCCTAGAAAAAGCTCGTGGTGCCGTCCTTCATAAAGTTCACAAAAGAGCTAGAAAAAACCCTACATGGGCCAGACCTATAGTTAGGCAAATCCTATATGGTGCCTTAAGCCCCGGATTTAGAACATTTAGCAAACCAGCACCCACCCCTCCACTCCACTAGTTCCTATATAGGTCGGCCCAATTAGTTTTTTCTTTTTCTTTTTCGTTTCAATTTCCCCTTTTAGTTTTTCTTTTCTCATTTTATATGATTCTTACAACGCATGGAATTTCCCAGATTCGATGACCCTTTTTTCAAATTTGTGATTATTTTTAGCGTGCTGATGTTAGTTGGGCTGACTGATAGCACATGCGCGTAGACGCTAGCCGCCGTATAGGAGTTCCCGTACAGTGAACCCGGTGCGAACGAGAAAAGAAGAAAATAGATAACTGGGCCGAGCCCAAAGTCCAACGGAGGGTTTGCTCCAAGTTGCAAAAACAATACGTAGCTTAAGGCGCTAAATAGGAACTGACTGGCCGCATGAAGCATACACTGGACTACGCGTGGGCGCCCCTATACCTTGCTTATAGTGAGATGCAGGGAAGTCGCATGTCAAGCTGGCCCAGGCGCGGGAGGCCACATCCTTGTTTTTTTTTCATTTTTTTGCTTTATTGTTTTACCTTGGTTTATACTTCCAAATATTCTAAAGAAATATATTACAAAAACACTTTAGGTAAAACATTTGAAAAAATGTTAACCAAGCATTTCAAATATGTTAAATGTCTATAGAGAAAATGTTTCTCATGTATAAAAAAGAATATACAATGTGTGTGGAATAAAGGCGATCATGTATTTAAAATATATTTAATCCAGCATTTATAAAATATTAAATAAGATTTGAAAAATGTTAATCAAGCATTTGGAAACTGTTAAATGTGTATGGAAAAAAAATGCTGGCCATGTATTAATTTTTTTAATCTTGTACTTCAAAAACATTAATCAAGAATTCAAAAAATGTTAAATGTTTATAGAAAAATTTGACCATGTATTCAAAAACTTTTAATCTTGTATTTAAAAAAAATATTAAACGTGTATTAGAAAAATGTATTAGATATATACCAAAAATATGCAATGTGTATAGAAAAAGTAGATATAAAATGTATGTTTTCCAAATTTTAATCATGTATTTTAAAATTCTAAACGTGTATATAAAAAATATTTCTAATATATATGAAAAGTTTTGAATGTGTACTAATAGTTAACATTTGTACAACTAAAAAGAAATAAAAAAAAGAAGCCCAACGAAAACAAGATAGAAAAACAAAGTAAATAAAAAAGGAAGAAACCAATGCAAGAGAATGAAAATAATGAAAACTGTGAAAGAAACAATAAAGACAAATAAAACCGATGAAAAATGAAAAAGAAACAAATAAATGAAGAAAAAAGAAAGAAGAGAAAAAAAGTCAATGAAAACCGAGAAAGAAACAAAGAAAACTGAAGAAAAAAAGGAAGAAATAGTGAAAATAGAGGAAAAAACAAAGAAAATCGATGAATAAAGAAAGAAAAAACCCAAAAAACAGTGAAAATCCGACTCTTTTCACTCATGTTGGTCGCGTCTTCTATTTTACCATGAATCGGACAAATGCCTCAATGGCTAGCAGCGCTACTCAACACCAAGGAGACTTGAGATCGATCCCTGGGTGCTCCCTTTTTGTCTATTTTTCTTGTTTCAATTGTGCATTAGTGGGTGGTCGACCCATTACTGCGGATGCTTTAGGCGAGAGCTTCTTTCATTTCACTATAAGCGAGATATAGTTCTGGCGACCACGCGTGATTCATTGGACAGATTCAGTAGGCGGCCCACCAATCTTGAGCGCTAATATATGGGGAGAAGTAATCAAAGGATACCCCTTGCGGAAGCCCCTCAAGAGTCACTTTGGTGGGCTATGAGCTCTCAACCACCGCCACGTGTCGCATGTTGAGCGCTCTCTTAGGATTTCTTTTTTATTTTTCTATATAGGTTTGGTGGTTTCCCCCCTATTTCGGCTTTTAGGTTTTCGCCCGGTTTTCCCTAGGTTTTGGAGAAAAAAATACATGAAAAAAAATACTTTTTTCTTCCGTGGAAGCACAGATTTGTTTTTTGTGGAGGCAGAGATTTGCTTCCGCTTGAAGAAGGTAAAAAAACATGTTTTATTTTCTTACACGGGAGGCACACATTTGCTTTGGGAGATACAAAGTTGTGCCTCTTGAAAATGAAAAAAAGCATCCTTTTTGCTTCTACGGGAGGCACATAATTGCTTTTCGTGGAGGCACATATTTTCTTCTGTGCCTCTCAGAAACCGGGGGATGCGTTTTGGTTCTCTTTCACACAGGAGGCACAAATTTACTTCTCCTAGAGTCACATATTTGCTTCCACGAGAGGCATAGTTGTACCTGTTGGAATGAAAAAACACGTGTTATGCTTCCACAAGAAGCACATATTTGCTTCTCGTGGAGGCACATATTTACTTCTGTGAGAGGCACAACTATAAAGGAAAAACGTGAAAAAAAATTGTGCTCTTAGCTTGTTTTTTTTGGCTGTTTGTTTTAAAACAAAAGGGTTCATTGAAACCTATTGACATGAGATCTATTTTGAAAGACCTCGACACGAGAAATTCAATAATGAAAATGGTTCAGGATTTGACGCATGGTTTAAGAAATAAAATATTTTAAATAAACGAATCTAACAAAAAGAAAACCGACAGTTTGTGACAAACGACGCACATGCTCAACCCAAGGTGGGAATAATGATTGCAAAGGGTGCCCTCGATTAGTGATCTCGTAATATGTGCCTAGGTAAACACAAACACTATTCAAAAGCACTAAGCGCAAAACAACAACAACAACATGGTAAGCAACTGTGCAGTGCGGAGCCCAACGGGGATAAACAAAAACACGGTGTATATAATCGGCCTGATGGTTACAACACCATCCATCATCATTCCTTTGCACTGATCCTCGGGAGCTCCACGAGGTGAAATCATGGCACTGGCAGTGCAAAAAGGAGCACCAAACTACCCGGTCTTCCGCCTCCATCATTGAGCTCATTGAGTCGCCCTGCGTTGCCATGTGAGGTCGCTATCTAGCTTCTTGATCCGCGCACCCCGTGCTTCTTGGCCTCCACCTTGAGCGACTTGAGGTACTTGACGGCCTCGTCGAGGGCGGCGGGCGTGTCCATCCGGTCGCCGCCGGGGATGATCCCCTTGAGCGTCTTCATCATCTTCTTCATCCGGTTTTTCTTCCTTTCGCCACCTCCGCCGCCACTCGGGCTGACGCTCACCACGTACCCGGGGGAGCACGTGGAGTCCGGGGAGCCGTCGCCGCGGCACCCTGAAGTGCGACCCGTGCTCAGCACGTCGTCCTCCTCCTCGCCGTCCCCAGAGCTCATCAGCGCGTCGATCTCGTCGCTGTCCTCCTTCTGCCCAGTTGAGCATTTACCGCCGTCGTGGCCGCCGCTGTAGTTGTGATCATAGCCGCCGTTGTTGCCGTGCTGGTCATAGCCCCCGGAGGAACCGAAGTTGTTGGGCAGCGACGGGTTGTACATGACCCTGCTCCGGTCGTAGGTCTGATCAAAGATGACGTAGTTCTTGGGGCAGGCATCCGACGGCTGGAACTCGAGCCCTGTGAGCGGCGCCGGGAAATCGTGCTGCCTCCGACCGGCGAGTGGGTCCTCATAGGCAGCCGGCGCCGGTGCGGGCGTGGGGTACCGGTCGTTGGTGTAGTACGCTCCGCCGCTGCCGTACCCGGTCATGTCATAGCCGGCACCGTAGCCGTAGCCGCCGTACCCGTAGCCTGGACCTCCCTGCATCACTTCACTGCTGCGAGCTGCTCAACTCCTAGAGATGTTTATGGGTTTTGTGGGGAATTCGAGAAAAATGGTGTTGATTTCGACTGAAGTATTCGGCCTGCAAGTGGTAGGCACGAGCAAACAATCAGAGAGAAGTTAAAAGAAAAGGAACTGCAAACATCAGTATAATGGAACTGCGATGTACTATGATACATTATCAAGTGTGAGAGCAGAGCGAAACGAGGACTGAAAAGGAAATGCATACATGCCAGAACAGGACATGAGCACACTACTACTCCCTCCGCTTCACTACTAGAAGACGTTTTGAATATTTTAATATAAACTACTTCCTCCATCCCATAATGTAGGATGTTTTTTTGACACTAGACATATTATAGGACGGAGGGAGTACATACAAATTAAAATAAATGAATAAACACATTAAAACACATCAATATACATCCTATTTTAAAAAAAGTTAGAACATCTTATAGTGAACGGACGGAATAGCATATAACCCTCGTCAAAAGGAAAAGGTATTAAAGTGCAATTTGTGATTAAGAGTACAAAGTGATTTATGTGTGCAAATCCGACAAGCAGATGTAGCATTTAAATCATACTACTTCCCGGGTAAAGCTAGGCTTTACAAATCTAAAGATGGTTCATTATGAGAGACATGTTTTGGAATAACAGATGTTATGTGATTTGGCTAAGCATAAACATATTATCAATTGTGTGAGGGGTCATGATTTAGACTTTGTGGTCATTTCAAAATCCACTAGACGTGGTTTTCAGAAACATGTCCTAGACCACCTTTCATGTGGTCTCTGCTATGTCTGGCTCGTCTTACCTGCATCTGGATAATTGAGTGGAATTTTACTTGGCATCCATTCAACATTGATTTACCCATGCGCTGTTTGAAAGGGAGTATCACATCAAATTTCACCTTTGGAACAAGTATGGCACCTTCTTATGGAGCTTAGTTATTGTGCATGGTGTTGCCCGGGAGGAGTTTAAGGAACTGGTCAATATTTGTAGTGATAACCATAATGCCATGTTAATTTGTGGGAATTTTAATATCTTCATTATCACCAAGAAAAGAATAAAGACCATTTTGACAATCGGTGACCTTTTCAGTTCAACGATGTCATTGGCAATTTGGATTTGATAGAGATCGGCATATCGAGCCGCCAGGTCACCTGGGCAAATTGTCGTGTTGATTCTACTTATGAGAAGCTTGAACGTGTCCTGGCTACCACTAATTGGAATTTTAAGTCTCCCCTTGTATTGGTCTGAACGCTAGAATGCATCAAGTCGTTGTCGGATCATGCTCCACTTCTAATAGACTTTGTTCCGCCATCGTGTCAAGCCGCAACCATAAGCTTACGTTCGAGTCTAGTGGCTCATCAGAGAGAGCTTTTCGAGTTGATCAAGAAAGTATGGGATATGCAGCATAGGGGAAGGATGCACATTCAACAGTGAACTATAAGATTACCGCAATGCGACGTTTCCTACATGGATGGGCAAAGCACATTGCTGGTTTATATGAAGAAAAAAATCTTCGGTTGTCCTCGATCAATATTGAACTTAAGACAATTAAATGAGCAGAACACTCATCTTTCCGCGAGAAGGAGATCATTTGGTATCAACACTCTAAGGCATGATTCATGGTTCATGGTGACAATAACACACAATACATCCACGTGATTGTCGTCGCACTTCAATGTAGGGTGGCTGGAGCTCGGTGGCGGGCGCGACGTTGTGTTGCATCACGCGTGGTCCACTGGTGGTGGTCAGCGGATGGGCCCCAGGGTGGGGCAGCTGCCGGCCGTCAGATGCTGCCTCGGGCACCGTATGCGGTCGCGTAGCCTGAGTGGTTGTTCAATTGGGGCGGCTCGACATTGGCGGGCAGCATGCAGCGCGGTGGCGCGGTGGCGAGCTGTCCAAGATGCATGGTTATTGTGACTCGGTCGAAGACTGGCGCCGTTGATTTGGGGTTTGGTGAGTGACAGGTGAAAGCATCGCACCGACTTTGGTAGATTCCAATGACGACGACATCCTTGGATGTCGTTTCCCTCCTTGGAGGCATCATCGTAGGGGTGGGGCTCCTTCACCTCTCTTGTCGTTTGGGTCTCGAACTTTCTAGATGAAAAATCCATGTTTTGGCTTTGGCCGGAGCAGGCATCCGTGGCGTACTCGTCGCTTCTCTCATGGATGTGTTGCCTTATAGGTTTGGTCTTCTATTTTTGACGGCATGCCTTGTGTGTTTTTTGCAGTTTGAGCGTCTCATAGGTAGGTCTGTGGCCCCGAGGCTGGTGTGTAAGCTGGAGCGGCAGCTCCAGAGTGGTTTTATTGACTATTTGCTGTAATCGTTTGGATGGCAGAGTCGTTGACTTGGGGGGTATGCGGCCTTGGAGCCGGCGTGTGTGTTTCATGTAAGGCGGGGCGGCAGCTCCGAGTCGTGTTGTAGGATGCCGACTCTGGTTACTTGGGTGGCAAAGTCGTAGACTCATTTTGTATACAACCTCCGGACAGGGTGAGTGTGCATGTGTCGTATTAGTTTTTGGCAAGTTTTTCTTATTAATTGTCAATTCACTTCTTCTACATGGAAAGGTAGATGTCCTCTGTTTGCTCGATTTTTTTTCCACGCGGAATCAAGAAAAATAGAAAGTGGCTACAAGAACCGGAATTTCTTGTGCCTTTGGATCTATAGTAAATAATCGTTAATTTGAATTTACTACAGTACTACTACTTATTTTAGCTACGCATGTCAGGTTGTTTTGCAAACAAGCAAACGCACGAACATGATCCCCTGTGCTGCTGCTAGCTGCACCTCCCATCTTTTGACCAACAGGGATGCAAAACAAAAGGGCACTACTGTAGCACACACTTGAAAACGCCGTCTCTTTCTCTTTTGACCACTCATCACAAGCAACTTTGTCAACACGCCCGTGGACGTCGAGTTCCGTCCAAAATGTGGGTCCTGCTCACCACTTTGCTGTCTGCATGCAACAGCATTTCGGCTGGCATTTCCTTTCCTACAGTGTTTTTTAGTTGCTTTCCTACAGTTTTTTGAAACGTTGGCAAAGGGCTTCATATTTTCATTGCCAGATTCAGAAGAAGGGAATTGTCCAACTAATTTACGGAAACCTATACCGACCGACGGACATCGGCGGTAAGAAAGTTGCTGATCTAGAACTACGAGACAAGATGATGCATGGTTGCTGCTCCCACTAGCAAGTACAAGTAGCAGGTCGATGCTCAAAAGCTAGTAACAAGAAGAATTAACCTGAAAGTAAGTAGTGGAACATTGTGCAAGTAGCTTACTAGTTTTGTGGTGCGCGAGGATCTGTCCTCACTTGGCAAACTTGCATCAACAATATGTAGTGATACGCGAGGCGCCACTTCTCATGACGATCACAGGAAGAACGCCACCACCTGGCGAACCGCCCTTGGCATCCTACTCTGCATCACACATAAACAACACAGGGGCCGGCATCAAGGCTCAAGCGGCGAGATGGATGTAATGGCGATGCTGTGCTGTGTGGTCACCATACCAATCGAGAGTCCACGGCCGATGTATAATCTCTCAGGAAGAATTTGCTTGCAGACGATGAGCAAGCAGAGCGGATTGGTGGAGAGCAGGGGGCAGGGGCCAGGGCAGAGAGAGGTGATGGATGGACACGGCGCGGGAGGGTTTTATACAGCGGATGAACCAGCAGCGGACGGCGTTGGATGCTGGGATTGGGCGGGTGTGCGATTCTTTTATGCCTGCGCTGCACTGCACTGCTTTTGAGTAGATGCATGCAGACAGAGGGGTTGGATGGAGGATGCGAGCAGCGCAGTCATGGAGACGAATGAATGAATGGGGCGGGGGGGAGAGAGAGGGGGAACGTGCGCACTCGATGGGTTCGTGCTCTCCCCGCCCGTGGGTGCGCGCGCGTGCCGCTTGCCCACCGCGCCCAAAGCCCTCCAGGCGCCCCGCGACACACGGCGTCCCTTGTTTACTCGCGCGCGCGGGGCCCGGCGGGGCGGGTGGCCCGCATGTCGGCGCGGCAGAGGCCGCTGCGCCGCGGTGCGTGGGGGTCGATGGAGGTGGAGGTGGGCATCGTGGCAGAGCATTCCAGCTCAACTCAGGCCCGAGCGAGCGAGCGCGCATGCACGCACGCACGCACGCCCCGCAGTGCGTCTGGGCGAGGGAACCATGAGTATGGTACGTGCGGCAACGCGTGGGAGGCCGGCACCCGGCGGCGGAGGGGATGCTGCATTGCTGCTGCTGCCGCCCGTCGGATACGATACGATACGATGCGCGTGCCCGCCGAGGACATCGATCGATTGCTGCTGGATGCGGGTGCTGGCCTAGGGACGGATGATTGTAGGGTAGGCGTCGGGGCGGGCGGGATGATAGCCGCCATCATGGCCAAGGGGTACTGGCAGCTGGGCTTGCCCCGATGGACAACCGGGCATGCAACAGGGAAGCAGTGAGTGGAGATTCCCCCCGCTGAGATTGAGAGCCGGACGAGGGGATTCCTTCGCTAGGTGCATCATTAGGCTAACTTCAACGAGACGACCCATTTTGTTCACGCGTGTCCGTTTGGTTCTACGAGGCCGAAAACCACGGCCCAACACGCCGACTCACCTGTAAATTTTGTCCGTGAGCTGTCTGTTTGAAAATTTGAGTGTGATTTGCATCCACAAGAACACGAGAGGAAGCGCCGCACGACAATTCAGCATCTGCCTCGGGCCCTCATGCCGGCCATCCAACTACAGCCGTCGGTCCCATTAAATGGCATGCGTGTGCATGGGCCCGCTCGTCAGCGAGGCAGTGAAGTCCACACCGTCCTTTTAAATGCTGATGTGGGGGCCGGTCAGTGCAGTCCACATCTTTCTTCCCAGTTTCGTCTTCTTTTGCCCCACCCCCCCTTTCGCCCGACTAGCAAAGCGCTAGCCATCATGGGGTTGTTCGGCTGCGGCGGCAAGCACGACCACGAGGCAAGCTCCTCGTTGGGCATGCCAGCACCAGCGTGTGTGGCTATACCTCCATGTCCACCGGTGTCACCACCACTCGCAGCACCACATCCCGGCGTCGTGGCCGGATGTGAACATGCCGCACGGCTGGCACCTCAACCCCGACAGGTGTCTTTGGTGCGGCGACGGCCGACTTCTGTGATGGACTCCCGTCTTGGGATGCTGGTTTGCCGGTGTGCACGAGGTCCGTGCATCGAGAGGTTGCGCGCTGGCAAAGAAGGCCGCTTCCACCATCGCCGGCGATGGTGAAGGAGGAGGAGTAGGAGGACGCGTACTTGGCCGCGCTGGAGGAGGCCAACATGCGCCAGTACGAGGAGGTGGCGCAACAAGAGGAGGCGTGGTGGCCTGGCCTCTCACGGGCACGGGTCCAAAGCACGGCCGATGTGGAGGCCAACGCAGCGCCACCACCACCACCCGCACCCGAGGAGCCACGCGTGGGAGGACACCTACTAGTGGAGAGACGATGCACCAGTCTAAGTGTCGTACTTGCCTGTTTGGTTGAGTGCGACGAATGAGGAGCACCACCAACATGTCCTAGAGTGGGAGACGCGGGTGCTGGTGGCGGCGGAGCGTCTGATGGAGGTGGAGCGCGACGAGGAGGCGGCGCAGGCACAACAGCAGGCACCCGATGCGGCGCAGTAGGCGGCGACGCTTGCTGCCTATCAAATTTGGATTAGTTTATATTTAACATTTTTAGTTGGATTAGTCTTTTATATAACCAAATCTGGGATGTGTCGGCCGCGTTGGGCGCACCTATGGCAAGCCGGACAGAACCGGACATGTTTGTCCGAGCCGACCCAAACGGACAAGAAAACAACAAAAACTGTTGGCTGGTTGGATATGCCCTAAGCCTTAGGGCATTGTCATGGGGACGACCATCTATGGGTCCATCTAGCCCCTTCGTGGTTCGGCCAGGGAGATGCACAAGCACAAAGATCAGAATCAACAGAAGGCCCATGGGTCTTTACCCAAGTTCGGGCCACCGTGAGGTGTAAAACCTTACTCCTGCTTTGTATATTGGGTGTGTATGAGAGCACAAGTACAAGGAGCGCTTCCCCGGCAAGGTGCAGAGGGAGAGCAGCTACACATGCAAGTTGTGCCAAAGGTCGATCCTTGTAAACGTTGCCTTAACCCTCATTTTTATAGCTTAAGGGGTTACCACAGTGGTAAAACAGTAATTATATGTTGATTAGATAGCAAACAGTGCTATCATACCTAACTCTACCGGACTAGGACAAAAGCATTAAATGCTCTATTAGGTATCGTGTCGAGGAGGAGGAGCCCTGGAAAGGGTGCTGCACCGCTCGCCCAGCTACCTCCTATTATCTTGACACGCCTTCTGGATGGGTGCCATTAAAGGTAAATCCCCTTCCAACATGTTGCCACGTGCCCGATAAATCCCACCTAACCGCCTGCGAGCTCGACACCTCATCGATTAGTGACTCGCTGCTTGATGAGGTGGAGCGCTGGCGGCTAGCGAGAGCTTGCCGGCCACGGAGCTTGCCGATGACCCACAAGTATAGGGGATCAATCGTAGTCCTTCGATAAGTAAGAGTGTCGAACCCAACGAGGAGCAGGAGGAAATGACAAGTGGTTTTCAGCAAGGTAATTTTTGCAAGCACTGAAATAGTCAGCAACAGGTAGTTTGATAGCAAGATAATTTGTGACAAGTAACAAGCAACAATAGTACGACCAATCCTTTTGATGCCAAAGGACAAGCCGGTATGGTCTCAGATAATAAGCAAAACGTTCTTGAGGGCACACAGGAATTTCATCTAATCACTTTCATCATGTTGGTTTGATTCGCATTCGCTACTTTGATAATTTGATATGTGGGTGGACCAGTGCTTGGGTGATGTTCTTACTTGAATAAGCCTCCCACTTATGATTAACCCCCTCGCAAGCATACGCAACTACGAGAAAAGTATTAAGATAAAATCTAACCATAGCATTAAACATATGGATCCAAATCAGCCCCTTACGAAATAGCGCATAAAGTAGGGTTTAAGCTTCTATCACTCTAGCAACCCATCATCTAATAATTGTTCCACAATGCACCCCCTTAGGCCCAAAGATGGTGAAGTGTCATGTAGTCGACGTTCACATAACACCACTAAAGGAATCACAACATACATATCATCAAAATATCAAACTGAAAGTGCAACTAATCCTCGGGTGGTTTTGGTAATTCATAACAACATATAGCTCATTGAACTAATATCCTTTCAAGATAAATATTTCAAAAAGTTCAATGATTGGCATGGCATGGACTAGAGATGTGGGCCCCTCAAAATGCTAAGGACAAAGATTAGCAAAAGCTCAAGACTCTTCATTTCTATTTTAGTGATCCAAGATCACATTGAGTCCAGAGGAAAGCCAATACTATTAAAAGGGGATGAGGTGTTGCTTAATGGTCTACTTTCTCAAAGTGCTTAGTGATATTGCTCCAAAAACCCTCAGCGACTTTCTCATTTCCACATATGTCCAAAACTCAAAGTCAAACTTGGCCCCACCGAATCATTCTATCCGGGGCCACTGAGTTCAGCTGACATAGCCACTGCCAAAAACCCTAGACAATTCAGTCACACCGATACGGATCTCGGTCTCACCGAGATGGCCTTGCAAACTATCTGTCGCCTGCTGCAACTATTTCGGTCTCACCGAAATGTCCAATCGGTCCCATCGAGTTTGCTTGACATCCTCTAACCGAGTTGATGTTTGCCCTAAGCCCTAGCACATCGGTCCCACCAAGTTGTTCTCGTCGGTCCCATCGAGATTCCTAACATTCACATTTTGAACTAAATCGGTCTCACCGAATTCTTCTATTCGGTCTGTCCGAGTTGGGACAAATGTGTATAACGGTTGGATTTTGTGTGGAGCCTATATATACCCCTCCACCCCTTCTCCATTTGAGAGAGAGCCATCAGAATGTGCCTACACTTCCACTACTCATTTTCTGAGAGAGAACCACCTACTCATGTGTTGAGACCAAGATATTCCAATCCTACCACTAGAATCTTGATCTCTAGCCTTCCCCAAGTTGCTTTCCACTCAAATTATCTTTCCACCATAGCCAAATCTGTGAGAGAGAGCTGAGTGTTGGCGAGACTATCATTTGAAGCACAAGAGCAAGGAGTTCATCATCAACACACAATCTATTACCTTTTGGAGAGTGGTGTCTCCTAGATTGGTTAGGTGTCGCTTGGGAGCCTCCGACAAGGTTTTGGAGTTGAACCAAGAAGTTTGTAAGGGCAGGGAGATCGCCTACTTTGTGAAGGTCTACCCGAGTGAGGCACGTCCTTCGTGGGCGACGGCCATGGTGGGGTAGACAAGGTTACTTCTTTGTGGACCCTTCGTGGGAGTAGCCCTCTATGGACTCACGCAACAGTTACCCTTCGTGGGTTGAAGTCTCCATCAACGTGGACGTATGATAGCACCACCTATCGGAACCACGCCAAAAATCTCTATGTCTACATTGCGTTTGCCTTCTCCAAACCCTTCCCTTTACCTTCATATGCAATGTTCTACTTTCCGCTGCTACACTCTTAGAATTGCATGTGTTGGTTGGTTGCTTGACTTGTACTAGTTGCTAAAATCGGCCAACAATTAAAATTGGGAAAATGTTAGATTTTTATTTGGTCAAGTAGTCTAATCACCCCCCTCTAGACCTACTTTCGATCCTACAAGAGGTATCAGAGCTTTGGTCTCCATTTGCCTTGATTTTCATAGCTTTGGTGATCATAGCCTTGGTTTCACAACCTAGGAGAGTATGGTGTCTAGCGAGGGAAATTACCACCGTAGAGGTCCTTACTTTGATGGTACTAATTTTGCTATTTGTAAGCATAAGATGAAAATGCATATTCTTGGTCATAACCCCGCCGTTTGGGCTATTGTGTGCATTTGCTTGCAAGGTGAATACTTCGAGGATGGAAGAGAACCGGATCGTGAAGCGTCCACAGAAGAATTGAAGATGTTGCAATACAACGCTCAAGCTTGTGATATTCTCTTCAACGGATTGTGCCCGGCTAATTCAGAAAAATCAACCGCCTTGAGAATGCAAAAGAGATTTGGGATACTTTGGTTGATATGCACGAAGGTACCGAGTCCATCAAGGAACCCAAATTGGATGTGCTTCAAAGTCAACTTGACAAGTTCAAAATGAAGGATGGTGAAGGAGTCGCTGAGATGTACTCTAGGCTTGCTCTCATCACAAATGAGATTGCCGGCTTAGGAAGCAAAGAGATGACCGACAAATTCATCATCAAGAAGATCCTAAGAGCCTTGGATGGGAACTATGATACCTTGTGCACCTTGATCCAAATGATGCCCAACTACAAAGATCTCAAGCCAACGAAAGTCACTGGTAGAATTGTTGCTCATGAGATGTCACTCAAGGATAAGGAAGAGCTCCACAACAAGTCTAGCAATGCCTATAAAGCTTCATGTGATGCTCCTACAACATCAAGTGAGAAACAAGTCTTCAATTAAGAATTGAGATTAATGGTGAAGAACGTCAACAAATTCTACAAGAATAGAAGCAAAGAGAGAATTTCCCAGTCAAGGTCCTACAATGACAAAAGATCTTCTAGTCGTGATCGCAATTGCTACAATTGTGGAAGACCCGGACACTACTCCAATGAGTGTACAACTCCCTACAAGAGAAGAGAAGATTCACCAAAGAGGAGAAGTAAAAGAGATGAATCACCACCAAGAGAGAGGAGTAGAGATGATCGTTATGAACGAAGACCCTCTCGTGGAAGCAAGGATTCAGAAAGGAAGGACAAGTCATCAAAGAGCTACACAAGACGAAGACATCAAGCTCACGTTGGTGAATGGGTATCCGGTTCCGACTCCGACAACTACTACGAGAGAAGTTATCACTCCGACTGCGAATATACTCAAGATGAAGGTGTTGCCGATCTTGCACTTGTGTCGTCCAACTCCTACGACATATTTGACTCACCAAATGAAGGAATTGGAGATGCTTCATGGCTAAAGGCCCTAAGGTATCACACCCCGAGTATGTTGATTTCAATAGTGATGAAGATGATTTGCTAGGTGATGATGATTTACTTGTTGACAACACTAGTGATGAAAACTATGATGAAATTGCTATTAATCATGCTAATCAAGATGAAATGAATGACAATGATAAGAAGGAGATTGAGCGTCTAACTAAAGAACTAAACACTCTTAAGTTAGGTCATGAAACAACTCTAGAGGATCATCGAGAGCTTCTAAGGACTCATGAGAAGCTACGCTTTGAGAAGCTAAATTTAGAGCAAGAGCATGGGTTCTTAAAAGCAATCAATGATGATCTTCGAAAGAAAAGTTCTTCTTACATTGCCAAGCGTTTACTCTTGTCTACTTGTATGCCACAAGTAAAATCTAGCAACAAGAGCAAGAAAGATTCTTCTTATAGTAGTAGCAATAATCATGTTAAATTCAATATTGTTGCTTCTAGTAGTTCTCTTGATTCCAGTAATGATTCTCTTAGCCAAGTTACACTTGAGCAAGAAAATAGCTTATTGAAGGGAATTATAGAGAAATGTGTTTACAAGAGCCTTGCCGGAGTAAGCAATTTTAGGAAATTGTACGCAAGGAAGGAAGGCACCGGAAGAATCAAAGGTGTTGGTTTTGAACGAAAGCTCAATGCCAATGGAGTTGAGTGGGAGGAAGATAAATACCCCAAGACGAAGTTTGTTCCTCAACAAGAGAAGTATGACCCCACTTCTTTCAAGGAAATACAAGCTCAAGATGATCTTCCACCACAAGACCACAAGCTAAAAGGCAAGGACAAGCTTCAAGAGGAAATTGATTCATTTGAAGAAGCTCCTAAGGCCATGGTCAAGTGGGTTCCCAAGACTACATCAAGTACAACTACAACTCCGAGGATTCCGTCAAGTTGATGTGGATCCCAAAGAAGAAGAACTAGAGAGTTCTTGAGGGTGACTCTGCCAACATACTTCACTCATATTCATTTTGGCAAGAACAAGTGCAACCAACTTCCTTATCTTGCACTGGTTCATGGAGTCACAAACCCTCTTGTTGGTAAGACAAGGGACAAGGTAACCTAATGCTTTCATGGACATCATCATATGTGTATTTCACTCTATGTCTATGGATATCCTTGTATGTTCCTTGTGGGACTAACCCATGTAGGTATTGAAAGTGCAACTCACTCCAATGGATTGCTCCAGATGATCTACATCAACATTGAGCATCCACATCTTCAACACATACATGAAGTCATCATAGAAAAAACCCAAGGATAGTTCATCCCTCTAAGGGGGGATATCACATCTAGGGGGAGCTTTGCTCTAAGAATTGAGCTAAAGCAACTCTAATGGTGTGAACACAACAATGCTTTATGTAAAAGCGGCAACCCGACTTGTGCTTAAACGATGAGTATGACCTACGATCAAATGTTCTCATTTGACTCCTCAGTCAATATACTCATATATAGATGACCTAGTCATCGCCAATTGCTTGATAGATGCTAGAGTGTTTGTGCATGCTTTGCCACATGTTTTATTTGCCATCTTATTGTGTGAGCATGTTGGTGTTGGAAATATGCCCTAGAGGCAATAATAAAATGGTTATTATTATATTTCCTTGTTCATGATAGTTGTCTATTGTTCATGCTATAATTGTGTTATCCGGAAATGGTAATACATGTGTGAATACATAGACCACAACATGTCCCTAGTAAGCCTCTAGTTGACTAGCTTGTTGATCAATAGATGGTAACAGTTTCCTGACCATGGACATTGGATGTCATCGATAACGGGATCACATCATTAGGAGAATGATGTGATGGACAAGACCCAATCCTAAGCATAGCACAAGATCGTGTAGTTCGTCTGCTAAAGCTTTTCTAATGTCAAGTATCTTTTCCTTAGACCATGAGATTGTGCAACTACCGGATACCATAGGAGTACTTTGGGTGTGCCAAATGTCACAACGTAACTGGGTGGCTATAAAGGTACACTACGGGTATCCCCGAAAGTATCTGTTGGGTTGGCACGAATCGAGACTGGGATTTGTCACTCCGTATGACGGAGAGGTATCTCTGGGCCCACTCGGTAAGACATCATCGTAATGAGCTCAATGTGACTAAGGGGTTGGTCACGGGATGATGTGTTACAGAACGAGTAAAGAGACTTGCCGTAACGAGATTGAACAAGGTATCGGTATACCGACGATCGAATCTCGGGCAAGTGCTATACCGGTAGACAAAGGAATCGTATACGTGATTGATGGAATCCTTGACATCGTGGTTCATCCGATGAGATCATCGTGGAGCATGTGGGAGCCAACATGGGTATCCAGATCCCGCTGTTGGCTATTGGACGGAGAGATGTCTCGGTCATGTCTGCATGCCTCCCGAACCCGTAGGGTCTACACACTTAAGGTTCGATGACGCTAGGGTTATAGGGAAAGTTAGCACGTGGTTACCGAATGTTGTTCGGAGTTCCGGATGAGAACCCAGATGTCACGAGGAGTTCCGGAATGGTCCGGAGGTAAATAATAATATATAGGAAGTGAGGTTTTGGTCACCGGAAGTGTTTCGGGCATCACCGGTAATGTACCGGAACCACCGGAAGGGTTCCGGGGGTCCATCGGGAGGGGCCACCAGCCCCGGAGGCTTGCATGGGCCAAGAGTGGGAAGGGACCATCCCTTGAGTGGCCTGGTGCGCCTCCCACCAAGGCCCAAGGCGCAGCTAGGAGGAGAGGGGGAAACCCTAGGCGCAGATAGGCCTAAAGGCCCACCCTAGGGCGCGCCCCCCCTCTCCCCTATTGGCCGCCCCCTCCAATCCCATCTAGGGCTGCCGCACCCCCTAGGGGTGGGAACCCTAGAGGGGGCGCACCCTCCTCCCCTCCTCCTATATATAGTGGGGGCTTTGGGTCTGCCAGAGACACGAATCTCCCTCTCTCTTGGCGCAGCCCTACCACTCTCCCTCCTCGTCTCTCGCAGTGCTTGGCGAAGCCCTGCTGGAGTGTCACGCTCCTCCACCATCGCCACGCTGTCGTGCTGCTGCTGGACGGAGTCTTCCCCAACCTCTCCCTCTCTCCTTGCTGGATCAAGGCGCGGGAGACGTCACCGGGCTGCACGTGTGTTGAACACGGAGGCACCGTTGTTCGGTGCTTAGATCGGAATCGCCGCGATCTGAATCGCTTGCACGACTCCACCGACCGCGTTCTTGCAACGCTTCCGCATCACGATCTTCAAAGGTATGAAGATGCACTCCCCTCTCGTTGCTAGTAAACTCCATAGATTGATCTTGGTGATGCGTAGAAATTTTTTAATTTCTGCAACGATCCCCAACAGTGGCATCATGAGCTAGGTCAATGCGTAGTTTCTATGCACGAGTAGAACAAAAATTGTTGTGGGCGTCGATTTTGCCAATTTACTTGCCGTTACTAGTCTTATCTTGATTCGGGGGCATCGTGGGATGAAGCGGCCCGGACCGACCTTACACGTACGCTTACGTGAGACAGGTTCCACCGATTGACATGCACTAGTTGCATAAGGTGGCTAGCGGGTGTCTGTCTCTCCCACTTTAGTCGGATCGGATTCGATGAAAAGGGTCCGTATGAAGGGTAAATAGAAATTGGCATATCACGTTGTGGTTTTGGTGTAGGTAAGAAATGTTCTTGCGAGAAACCTATAGCAACCACGTAAAATTTGCAACAACTATTAGAGGATGCCTAACTTGTTCTTGCAGCATATGTCGTGTGATGTGATATGGCCAAAAGGGTGTGATGAATGATATATGTGATGTATGAGATTGATCATGTTCTTGTAATAGGAATCACGACTTGCATGTCGATGAGCATGACAACCGGCAGGAGCCATAGGAGTTGTCTTAATTTATTGTATGACCTGCGTGTCAATGAAAACGTCATGTAATTACTGTACTTTATTGCTAACCATTAGCCATAGTAGTAGAAGTAATAGTTGGCGAGACAACTTCATAAAGAAACGATGATGGAGATCATGGTGTCATGCGGGTGACGATGATGATTATGGCGCCCCGAAGATGGAGATCAAAAGGAGCAAAATGACATTGGCCATATCAAGTCACTATTTGATTGCATGTGATTTTTATCATGTTTTACATCTTATTTGCTTAGAACGACGGTAGCTTAAATAAGATGATCCCTCGCAATAATTTCAAGAAAGTGTTCCCCCTAACTGTGCACCGTTGCGAAGGTTCATTGTTTTGAAGCACCACGTGATGATCGGGTGTGATAGATTCTAACGTTGGAATACAACGGGTGTAAGCCAGATTTACACACTGTAACATCCCAAATTTTCAATTTGGAATGTTATACATAGATCATTCATGCATATCATATTTTATTTCATTTCATTTCGTGATCCTCAAAATCCTAAGTACCTCAAGGACCCTCGGAGAGAGTTGGGGGTTTCCCGGTTTTCATATTTGAATTTTATCAAATATTGAAACGAGGATTTTTGATTTTAATTATTTTTCTCTCCAAAAAATATTTCATAATAAAATATATGAGAGGAGATAATATGACTTCTCCAAAATAATTGAAATATTGGAGGAAAAATATTAAAATCAAATATTTGATTTTATTCGGATTTATTTGCTATTTTATTTGCATTAGAAAAATTGCACGTTTTTCAAAATTGCATTTTAGGGCCAAGAAAATGTTCATCTCGTTCTAAATATTTTATTTAGATGATGCAAATTTGTTTTGGCATTTTTAGGTTTTCATTTTATTTTCTAGGATTTATTTTTAGTTCGACGGAATTATTTAAAAAAAAGCGTGTGACCGGGCGAAGCCAGTGAGCCGGCCCACTCCCATGTGCCGTCTCCCACCTGGAGACCGAGCCGCCGCCGCCTCGGACGAGGAGTCCAGCCGGGACTCCGCCTCTCCGACGCCTTGCCTTCTCCTCCAAGCCGCCGCCTCCCTCTTTAAATACCCCCCGGAGCCCCCTCCACCACCACCCGAAGCCGCCAGCCCCGCCGCCAGCCTTCGCTGCCGCCGCGCGCCCGCCGCTGCCGCCGCCCGCGCGCTGGCCGCCGCCGCCCTCGCTGCCGCCGCCGTCGCCCCGCCTCCTTAGCCCGCTCCTCCACCGCCGCAGCCCCGCCTCGCCGGAGCCTCGCCGGAGGTAACGCGCCGTTGCCGCCGCCGTTTTTTTTTAAAAAACCGATCCGTTTTTTTGAAACCCTAGTTCGTTTTTTAGATCGGTTTGCCGGTTTTTCTCGGTTTAGTTACTTAGCGGACGTTCGTTTTAACGAATGGTTTTCGCTCGATAGTTATAGACAACGAACGTTCGTTCGTTAGCCTGTTCGTCAGTTTATTTCTCGGATTTGTCCGCGATTATTTTCGATCGCGATTGCTGATCCGATTTTCATTTCAGTTTATCTTTTCGCTCGTTTATCGGAATCAGCCGATTCAAGCGCCTAGATCTTCGTCTCGAAACCCTCGTTCTGTTTAATCAACTTGAACAAGATTGTGGTACTCTAAAATTTGACTTTAGTTCAGATTAGTAAACGGATCTTTTTCTTCCGCCGTTTGAGTTTTGTTGCTCCATTTGATTTGATTCTTTTTGCAAACCTGAGTTCTTAAGTTGAACTTTCTGGTCAATTCTTCTTATTTGAGTTTTGCCCGTGCATCGCTTGATTGCTTATGTATGCTATTGTTTGTTTGCGATAGAGTTCCCGGAGTGCGAAGCGTGCTACTACGAGTCCCTAGGTTTTGCAGATCGTCAGCAAGGCAAGTAACACATTGGTCATACTCTTTCCATACCCAGTTTTTATGCATTAGTTTCAATCCTCAAACATTGCATGATTAGGATGTCATTAACATGTGGGTTGGGAAGTAGTTGATGAGGTAGAACCTATTGCCCTGTTATATTGAAACCCTTGGGAGTTACTTTCTACGTATTGCTTATATTGCTATGCTATGCTCGTAGATGTGGTTTGGGTGAGTGAAATCCATTGCAGATGTGAGATTGTTAATTAATGGTTCAACTTAAGGTGGCAACTTAAATACACATCTGGGTGGATTGAGGCACCTGGAGAATCGATGTTGCAGATTTTTTTTTGGAAATCCCGGGGTTCCGTGTGATTTTCCTATGGACCGCCACCCAGGCTCAAAGGGAACTGAGATATTTTCATGCTGGAAACTTCCGTGTGCAGCCACAAGCTATTATGGGATCTAGCATAGTTGAATAGGTTACATGAAGCTCTTGAAGAGGTATATCAGCACGTAGTGGGTTGTAGGTTTGGTATGGTCTGCCCGGAGTAGAGAGTTAATGTTTCTGAAAGACTGTGTCTCGGTCATCCGTTTCTCAAACACCATGTAGTGCGAGAAATTCAACAGAGGCGATCGAGTCTTGTGGGGAGAAGTGCGCAAACCTCTGCAGAGTGTACAATCTAATCATGGTTAGCCGTGTCCCCGGTTATGGACGATCTTGAGTATCTAGTACTTGGAGTATCCTAGTATCTCATCACTCTAAATTAATATTGTTGGGCTGATAACTACTTTAATTGGGATTGAGTTGGAGGAACCTTCTCAATGATGTTTCAACTACCATGATAGATAAAATAAAATCTATTCCTTTGTTGTAGGGAAAAATTGGATTTTCGCAAAAACTATAACCGTAGAGCTTTCCACCAGCCAAATATGCATGTAGTGATAGCATTATTCTGTTTTTGCTCTCATCAGGTTACATTGCCAAAGATATTCCATGTCTTGACCCGTTTTCGGGCTGCAACGTATTATGTTGCAGACTTTTCAGACGAGGAGTAAGGTTCGTTAGGTCGTTGCCGTGCAGCTCAGTTATGCCGTTGGAGTTGATGGACTCACTTTATCTTCCAAGCCTTCCGCTGTTGTCGTATTAGATGGCCTTAAGCCATATTTATTGTAATAAGTTCTCTTTTGAGACATTTGATGTAATAAGTGTGTGATTGCTACTCTGTTATAAATCCTTCGATTACTGTGTGTGTCAGCATTACCGATCCAGGGATGACACTGAAGCACAGAGACTTGACCTTTTGAGGTCGGGTCGCTACAAGATGGTATCAGAGCACACGCTGAGTGTAGGACACGACCACTAAGATAAACCATAGGTCACTCTTCTCTACTCATTTATGACTTCTCTCCATTTTCTACTCTTTAGGATGTCGGAGTTGAAGAAAAAGTTTGCATAACCGAATGAAGACACACCCTTTGGACGCCACTTGAAGGAAGTCACTAGGTACTTGAACATTGGAATACCAAGCTTCACCGGGACGTACAACGGCACCTTACCAGAAGAGGAGCGTTGGATGATTCAAGTACAAGTTCCAGGACGGACGTTCTCGCCAACCACTAAGCCCATAGAATTTTCTTTTGAAGCACCCTCCTGGAGTTTAGGCAAGAGCAAGGCAGCCCACATTACCATGGGACGCATTGGAGAAGTTTACAACAAGGATCTCAAGGACACTATCTATCAGATATGTGGGCGCCGAGACAAGCAATGGGAGATGATCAACACCAAGAAGGACAAATCCATTGCAGCTTTCATCCAGGAGTTAAACCAGCACATTCGACGCCAGGAGAACCAGATGTGCGCAGATATGATGGATTTGAAGAAGGCGAAGACTAGGATCATCGAGCTGGAAGAAGAACTGTTTACGCGTGATGGATATGAGGAGGAAATTGCAACAATATTGGAGAAGAATGACGACCTGACAAAGAAGATCAGAGTATTCATGGGAGATCCAGCGCCGGGAGGAGAAGACGACGATTCCACTTGCCCGGAGAACTACATCATCATCGACGACACCGACTCCGACCCTAGTGATGATGACTTTGAATCTGAAGTCGGAGCAGACATCATGGAGTCTTCCACCGATCAAAATTTCTAGATGACCACCAAATATTAGTAGTATTCCCCATGTATATAGTAGTAGTTGAGCACTTTTACGATAGTTCTAGACCGCTTGTATGCCCTTGCTTGATTGATTGAGTGAAATGTTTGTGTTTGTCTCATGTGCATATGGGTAGTGCTTTCTCACTAGACCCCTTTTCTATTCTATTTATCTCCCCTCTAAACCCGCCAGATGCCTCCGAGACGTGACACCGGATTTGCCTTCCCGCCGGAGCTCACTCAGTTGATCCAGCAGCAGAATGCCTTGATGCAATTGTTAGTCCAGAACCAAGGCAACAACAACAACAACCCACCTCCGGTTGACAACTTAGCTCGTTTTCTAAGGTTGCAGCCGCCGGTGTTTTCCAGTAGCACCGAGCCTATAGTTGCTGATGATTGGCTACGCCATATTGGAAGGAAGTTGATCACCACAGGTTGCACAGATGCTGAGAAGGTGCATTTTGCCACACATCAATTGGATGGACCAGCAGCCTCATGGTGGGAGAATTATACGGCCACTTTCCCCATAGCCAACGTCACTTGGGACCAGTTTCAGCAAGCCTTCCGCACAGCCCATGTCTCAACTAGAGCTATGAATATGAAGAAGTGGGAGTTTTGCAACTTACGCCAGGGGAACCGTACTGTGGCTCAGTACGTGGATGAGTTTAGCAAGTTATCGCGCTATGCCCCTGATGATGTGGCCACAGATGCCGTGAAGCAGGAGAAGTTTATGGAAGGGCTGAATGATGAGATGAGCATGCAGTTGATGGTAGCAACATTCAACAACTACCAGGAGTTGGTAGATAAAGCTCTTATGATTGAAGGGAAGCAGCAGCAAATTGAGAGCCGTAAGAGGGAATATGGGCAATGGAGGTATAATTCAGGAGCTCAGCAGAAGCCTCGCCTAACCCCGAATTCGGGAGGACTTGTTCATAACCATGGAGGTCATAACCACACCGGAAGGAGTTCACACAACCACAATGGTTCTAAGAATGGAAATGGGAACGGAGCTAACAACAATCAGAACACGCCAATCCAGCCACACCCGCCAAAAGAGATCTAAGTCACATTACTTGCTATAAGTGCGGGAAGACTGGACACTATGCCACGGAGTGCCCTGAAGGGAAGAATGGAAACGGAAATGGAAGCGCTGGGAAGAAGCCCAATCCCTTCAACAAAGGACAAGTGAACCACGTTAACGTGGAGGAGGTTGAAGAGCAGCCAGACGTGGTTATAGGTAAGTTTTTGGTTAATTCTTTTACCGCCCTTGTTCTTTTTGATACTGGTGCATCGCATTCATACGTATCAAGGGGATTCGTGGATAAGTTTAAACTACCAACCCAAACCCTTAGGACCCCTCATTAGTAAGTTCACGGAGGCGAGTATATGGCTAGTCGATGGTGCGACCAGATGCCCTTAACCATTGGTAGCCATGTTTTTACGTCCAACCTAATAATCTTGGAGTCACAAGGATTGGATGTGATATTAGGTATGGACTGGATGTCAAAGTATGGAGGAAGCATTGACTGTGCTAGTAAGTCGATTTATCTTACCACCCCGGAGGGAAAAACGATTAAGTATGTATCTAGGCATGTGCCTAGGAGGAGCCAAGTGAATACCCTCACGGGAGTTGTTTAGGAGGAAGTGCCTGTAGTGAAGGATTACCTGGATGTTTTTCCAGAGGAGTTACCAGGCATGCCTCCGGATCGAGACATTGAGTTTATGATTGAGCTGTTGCCAGGTACAGGCCAATATCAAAGAGACCCTAACGGATGCCCGCAAATGATCTGGAGGAGATTAAGAAGCAGATCAAGGAGTTGTTGGAGAAAGGTTACATTCGACGGAGTTCGTCACCTCGGGGAGCCCCATTGCTTTTGGTTGAGAAGAAGGATAAGTCTCTAAGAATGGTTGTTGATTATCGTGCCTTGAATGAGGTGACGACCAAGAACAAATACCCACTGCCGATGATCAATGACTTGTTCGACCAGCTGCAAGGAGCTAAGGTGTTTTTGAAGATCGATCTACGATCAGGATACCACCAGTTCAAGATTCGAGAGAAGGATATACCAAAGACAACATTCACCACACGGTACGGGTTGTATGAATATACGGTTATGCCATTTGGACTGACTAATGCCCCTGCCTACTTCATGAGCATGATGAACAAGGTGTTCATGGAATATTTGGACAAGTTTTTTGTAGTATTTATTGATGATATAATGGTATACTCGAAGAATGAAGAGGAGCACAAGGAGCATTTATGCTTAGTTCTCGAGAAACTTCGGGAACACGGTTGTATGCCAAGTTCAGCAAATGCGAGTTTTGGTTGAAGGAAGTCGGATTCCTTGGACATGTTATATCAGGAGAAGGTATAGCAGTAGACCCCACCAAGGTTCAGTCAGTCACTAAATGGTTGGCACCCACTTCAGTTAGCGAGATCCGCAGTTTTCTTGGACTTGCGGGATACTATCGGAGATTCATTGAGAATTTTTCCAAGATAGCGAAGCCAATGACTGAGTTATTAAAGAAGGATACCAAGTTTAAATGGACGGAAGAATGTGAGGCAAGCTTTTAGGAGTTAAAGAAACATTTGACTACAGCCCCAATGCTGATTCTGCCGGATATACGCAAGGATTTCCAAGTGTATTGCGACGCCTCTCGCCTAGGACTTGGGAGTGTGCTTATGCAGGACGGAAGAGTTGTTTTGTATGCCTCACGACAACTAAAACCGCATGAATTGAATTACGCCACGCATGATTTGGAGTTAGCAGCCATAGTGCATGCATTGAAGACCTGGAGACATTACCTTATTGGAAACCGTTGTGATGTGTACACGGATCATAAGAGTTTGAAGTACATGTTCACACAGAAGGAGCTGAACCTTAGGCAGAGGAGATGGTTGGAGCTTATAAAGGATTATGACATGAAGCTGCACTATCATCCAGGCAAGGCCAATGTCGTAGCAGACGCTTTGAGCCGAAAGAGTTATGCTAATATCCTAGAGAGTACGGGATTACCAAAGGAGTTAGCAGAGGATCTCAGGGAACTTCGATTGGAAATTATTCCTAGAGGTTTTGTTGCAACAATGGAGGTTCAGTCTACATTGTTGGGAAATATTCGAGAAGCTCAGAAGGAGGACAAAGAGATTGCCGAGATAAAAGAGAGATTGAGCAAAGTAAAGGCCAAAGGTTTTCGTGAGGATGAGCACGGCACCTTATGGTTTGAGGACCGTGTCTATGTGCCTAATAACCCAGAGATCAGGAAGTTAATACTTCAGGAGGCTCATGACTCACCATACTCGATACACCCCGGAAACACCAAGATGTATTTGGATTTGAAGGAACATTTCTGGTGGACGGGTATGAACAAGGATATTGCCGAGTATGTAGCCGTATGTGATGTATGTCAGAGAGTGAAGGCAGAGCATCAAAAGCCAGCAGGATTGTTACATCTAATGCCGATACCCGAATGGAAGTGGGATAAACTTGGCATGGATTTTATCACCGGATTACCCAGGACCAAATCAGGATATGATTCTATATGGGTAGTAGTTGATCGCTTGACCAAAGTGGCTCACTTTATCCCCGTGAAACAACTTATACAAGTGCGAAGTTGGCTAAGATATATATGACCAGGATCGTATGTCTGCATGGAGTTCCGAGGACCATCATATCGGAAAGAGGAACACATTTTACCTCAAAGTTCTGGCATCAGCTGCACCAGACTTTAGGAACGAGATTGGAGTTCAAAGACAAAGATTTCACCCATGCAGACGGATGGGCAGACCGAAAGAGTCAACCAGATTCTGGAAGACATGTTGAGGGCCTGTGCGCTAGATTACGGATCTAGTTGGGATGACAATTTGCCTTACACAGAGTTCTCATACAACAATAGCTACCAAGCCAGTTTGAAGATGGCACCGTTCGAAGCCCTGTATGGACGAAGGTGCAGAACACCGTTGATGTGGGATGAAGTTGGAGACCGGCAATTGTTTGGACCAGACTTGATCAAGGAGTCTGAAGAGAAAGTTAAGTTAATCCGAGATAGACTGAAGGTAGCTCAGTCCAGGCAGAAGAGTTATGCAGATTCGAAACGCAAGAAGGTAACCTAAGAAATTGGAGATAGAGCATATCTGGAGTTAAGGGAAAGTTAGCCCCGAGATTTGTAGGACCGTATCATGTTTTGGAACATATGGGAGAAGTTGCCTACAAGTTGGAGTTACCTGAAGGATTGTCAGGAGTTCATGATGTGTTTCACGTTTCACAGCTGATGAAGTGCCATGCTGAGATGGCCGATATACCGTTAAGAGATACATTACCTTTAGAGGCGATTCAGTTGGACAGTGATTTGACTTATGAGGAGAAGCCAGTCATGATTCTTGAGTCTGCCAGCCGAGTCACCCGCAGCAAGGTTATCAAGTTTTGCAAAGTTCAGTGGAGTCACCATACCGAGGATGAAGCCACCTGGGAACGAGAGGATGATCTCCACAAAGACCACCCACATCTATTTTCTAGCCAACCCGAATCTCGAGGGCGAGATTCATCTTAAGGGGGTAGGTTTGTAACATCCCAAATTTTCTATTTGGAATGTTATACATAGATCATTCATGCATATCATATTTTATTGCATTTCGTTTCGCGATCCTCGAAATCCTAAGCAACTCAAGGACCCTCGGAGAGAGTTGGGGATTTCCCTTTTTTATATTTGAATTTTATCAAATATTGAAACTAGGATTTTTTATTTTAATTATTTTTCTCTCAGAAAAATATTTCATAATAAAATATATGAGAGGAGATAATATGAATTCTCCAAAATAACTGAAATATTGGAGGAAAAATATTAAAATCAAATATTTGATTCTATTCGGATTTACTTGCTATTTTATTTGCATTGGAAAAATTGCACGTTTTTCAAAATTTCATTTTAGGGCCAAGAAAATGTTCATCTCGTTCTAAATATTTTATTTAGATGGTGAAAATTTGTTTTGGCATTTTTAGGTTTTTATTTTATTTTCTAGGATTTATTTTTGGTTCGGCGGAATTATTAAAGAAAAAAGAGCAACGCCGACTGGGCCGAAGCTCACTCGAGCCGCCCACTCCTCAAGGCTGCCTCCCACTGGAGACCGAGTTGCCGCCAGACGAGGAGTTTGGCGGGACTCCGCCTCGCCGCCTTGCCCTCCTCCAAGCCGCCTCTTTAAATACCCCGAGCCCTCCGCCACCGCCAAGCCGCCGCCGCCGATCATAGCCGCCGCCGCCGCTTCGCCCAGCCAAGGCCATCGCCGCTTCTTCGCCGCACAGACCGCCATCGCAGCTCCGCCGCAAGAACCCCGCCACGAGCCTCGACGGAGGTAACGCGTCGTTGCCACCGCCGTTTTTTAAAAAAACCGATCTGGTTTTTTTGAAACCTTAGTTTGTTTTTTTAGATCGGCTCGCCGGTTTTTCTCGGTTTAGTTACTTAGCGGACGTTCGTCCGTACGTTTGTTTTAACGAACGGTTTTCGCTCGATAGTTACAGACAACGAACGTTCGTTCGTTAGCCTATTCGTCTGTTTTCTTTTTTTTCTCGGATTCCTTAGCGATTATTTTCGATCGCGATTTCTGATCCGATTTTCGTTTCAGTTTATCTTTTCGCTCTTTATCGAAATCAGGCGATTCAAGCGCTTAGATCTTCATCTCGAAACCCTCGTTCTGTTTAATCAACTTGAACAAGATTTTGGTACTCTAAAATTTCACTTCATTTCAGATTAGTAAACGGATCTTGTTTCTTTCGCCGTTTGAGTTTCGTTGCTCCGTTTGATTTGATTCTTTTTGCAAACCGGAGTTCTTAAGTTGAACTTTCTGGTCAATTCTTCTTATTTGAGTTTTGCCCGTGCATCTTTGCTTGATTGCTTATGTATGCTATTGTTTTTTTGCGATAGAATTCCCGGAGTGCAAAGCGTGCTACTACGAGTCCCTAGGTTTTGCGGATCGTCAGCAAGCAAGTAACACATTGATCATACTCTTTCCATACCCAGTATTTATGCATTAGTTTCAATCCTCAAACATTGCATGATTAGGATGTCATTAACATGTGGGTTGGGAAGTAGTTGATGAGGTAGAACCTATTGCCCTGTTATATTAAAACCCTTGGGAGTTACTTTCTACGTATTGCTTATATTGCTATGCTATGCTCATAGACGTGGTTTGGGTGAGTGAATTCCATGACAGATGTGAGATTGTTAATTAATGGTTCAACTTAAGGTGGCAACTTAAATACACATCTGGGTGGATTGAGGCATCTGGAGAATCCAGTGTTGCCTGTATTTTTTTGGAAATCCCGGGGTTCCGTGTGATTTTCCTATGGACTGCCACCCAGGCTCAAAGGGAACTGAGATATTTTCATGCTAGAAACTTCCGTGTGCAGCCACAAGCTATTATGGGCTCTAGCATAGTTGAGTAGGTTACATGAAGCTCTTGAAGAGGTAGATCAGCAGGTAGTGGGTTGTAGGTTTGGTATGGTCTGCCCGGAGTAGAGAGTTAATGTTTCTGAAAGACTGTGTCTCGGTCATCCGTTTCTCAAACACCATGTAGTGCGAGAAATTCAACGGAGGCGATCGAGTCTTGTTGGGAGAAGTGCGCAAACCTCTGCAGAGTGTACAATCTAATCATGGTTAGCCGTGTCCCCGGTTATGGACGTTCTTGAGTATCTAGTACTTGGAGTATCCTAGTATCTCATCACTCTAAATTAATATTGTTGAGTTGATAACTAGTTTAATTGGGATTGAGTTGGAGGAACCTTCTCAATGATGTTTCAACTACCATGATAGTTAAAATAAAATCTATTCCTTTGTTGTAGGAAAAAATTGGCTTTTCGCAAAAACTATAACCGTAGAGCTTTCCACCAGCCAAATATGCATGTAGTGATAGCATTATCCTGTTTTTGCTCTACTATGTTACATTGCCAGCATATTCCATGTGCTGACCCGTTTTCGGGCTGGAACGTATTATGTCGCAGACTTTTCAGACAAGGAGTAAGGTTCGTTAGGTCGTTTCCGTGCAGCTCAGCTATGCCGTTGGAGTTGATGGACTCACTTTATCTTCCAAGCCTTCCGCTGTTATTGTATTAGATGGCCTTAAGCCATATTTATTGTAATAAGTTCTCTTTTGAGACATTCGATGTAATAAGTGTGTGATTGCTACTCTGTTATAAATCCTTTGAGTACTGTGTGTGTCAGCATTACCGATCCAGGGATGACACTGAAGCACAAAGACTTGACTGTTTGAGGTCGGGTCGCTACACACACGCAATACACTTAGGTTGAATTGACGAGCCTAGCATGTACAGACATGGCCTCGAAACACGGAAGACCGAAAGGTAGAACATGAGTCGTATAGAAGACACGATCAACATGAAGATGTTCACCGATGATGACTAGTCCATCTCACGTGATGATCGGACACGACCTAGTTGACTCGGATCATGTATCACTTAGATGACTAGAGGGATGTCAATCTGAGTGGGAGTTCATTAAATAATTTGATTATATGAACTTAATTTTCATGAACATAGTCTAAAAACTTTGCAATATGTCTTGTAGATCAAATGGCCCACACTAATGTTGCGCTCAACTTCAATGCGTTCCTAGAGAAACCAAGCTGAAAGACGATGGTAGCAACTACATGAACTGGGTCCGTAACCTGAGGATCATCCTCATAGCTGCCAAGAAAGCATATTTCCTTGATGCACCGCTAGGTGAGGCATCTGTTTTCCCAGCAATTCAAGACATTATGAACGCCTGGCAGTCGCGTAGTGATGATTACTCCCTGGTTCAGTGCGGCATGCTTTACAGCTTAGAACCGGGGCTCCAAAAGTATTTTGAGCAACACGGAGCATATGAGATGTTCCAAGAGCTGAAAATGGTTTTCCAAGCTCATGCCCGAGTCGAGAGATATGAAGTCTCCGACAAGTTCTACAGTTGTAAGATGGAGGAGAATAGTTCTGTCAGCGAGCACATACTCAAAATGTCTGGGTTACATAACCGCTTGTCTCAGCTGGGAGTCAATCTCCCGGATGACCTTGATGGATGTAAGAGAATCCTTAAGTCGCTTCCACCTAGCTACAAGAGCTTTGTGATGAACTTCAATATGCAGGGGATGGAAAAGACCATTCCTGTGGTACATTCAATGCTGAAATCAGCGAAGGTGGAGATCAAAAAGGAACATCAAGTGTTGATGGTGAATAAAACCACTAAGTTCAAGAAAGGCAAGGGTAAAACAACTTCCAGAGGGACGGCAAGGGAGTTGCCGCGCCCGGTAAGCCAGCGGCCGGGAAGAAGCCAAAGAATGGACCCAAACCTGAGACTGAGTGCTTTTATTGCAAGGGAAACGGTCACTGGAAGCGGAACTGCCCCAAGTACTTAGCGGATAAGAAGGCCCGCAATACCAAAGGTATATGTGATATACATGTTATTGATGTGTACCTAACCAGCGCTCGTAGTAGCTCCTGGGTATTTGATACCGGTGCGGTTGCTCATATTTGTAACTCAAAACAGGAGCTGCGGAATAAGCGGAGACTGACGAAGGATGAGGTGACGATGCGCGTCGGGAATGGTTCCAAGGTCGATGTGATCGCCGTCGGCACGCTACCTCTACATTTACCTACGGGATTAGTTTTAAACCTCAATAATTGTTATTTAGTGCCAGCTTTGAGTATGGACATTGTATCTAGTTCTCGTTTAATGCGAGATGGCTACTCATTTAAATCTGAGAATAATGGTTGTTCTATTTATATGAGAGATATGTTTTGTGGTCATGCCCCGCTGGTCAATGGTTTATTCTTATTGAATCTCGAACGTGATGTTACACATATTCATAGTGTGAATGCCAAAAGATGTAAGGTTGATAATGATAGTCCCACATACTTGTGGCACTGCCGCCTTGGTCACATTGGTGTCAAACGCATGAAGAAACTCCATGCAGATGGACTTTTGGAGGCTCTTGATTATGAATCATTTGACACGTGCAAACCATGCCTCATGGGCAAAATGACCAAGACTCCATTCTCCGGAACAATGGAGCGAGCAACCAACTATTATTGGAAACCATACATACTGATGTGTGCGGTCCAATGAGCGTTGAGGCTCGCGGTGGTTATCGTTATGTTCTCACCCTCATTGATGACTTAAGTAGATATGGGTATGTCTACTTAATGAAACACAAGTCTGAGACCTTTGAAAAGTTCAAGGAATTTCAGAGTGAGGTTGAGAATCAACGTGACAGGAAAATAAAGTTCTTACGATCAGATCATGGGGGAGAATATTTGAGTCACGAATTTGGCACACACTTAAGGAAATGTGGAATCGTTTCACAACTCACGCCGCCTGGAACACCTCAGCGTAATGGTGTGTCCGAACGTCATAATCGCACTCTGTTGGACATGGTGCGATCTATGATGTCTCTTACTGACCTACCGCTATCATTTTGGGGATATGCTTTAGAGACTGCCGCATTCACTTTAAATAGGGCTCCGTCGAAATCCGTTGAGACGACACCGTATGAATTATGGTTTCGGAAGAAACCTAAGCCGTCGTTTCTAAAAGTTTGGGGACGCGATGCTTATGTCAAGAAACTTCAACCTGAAAAGCTCGAACCCAAGTAGGAAAAATGCGTCTTTGTAGGATACCCTAAGGAAACTATTGGGTATGCCTTCTACCTCAGATCCGAAGGCAAGATCTTTGTTGCCAAGAATGGATCCTTTCTGGAGAAAGAGTTTCTCTCGAAAGAAGTAAGTGGGAGGAAAGTGGAACTTGATGAAGTAATGCCTCTTGAACAGAAAAGTAGCGCAGCTTAAGAAAATGTTTCTGTGGTGCCTGCACCGACCAGAGAGGAAGTTAATGATGATGATCAAGGAACTTCGGATCAAGTTACTACTGAACTTCGTAGGTCCACAATGACACGTTCCGCACCAGAGTGGTACGGCAACCCTGTCCTGGAAATCATGTTGTTAGACAATGGTGAACCTTTGAAATATGAAGAAGCGATGGCGGGCTCGGATTCCGACAAATGGCTTGAAGCCATGAAATCCGAGATAGCATCCATGTATGAAAACAAAGTATGGACTTTGACTGACTTGCCCGATGATCGGTGAGCCATAGAAAATAAATGGATCTTTAAGAAGAAGACAGACGCGGATGGTAATGTAACCATATATAAGGCTCGGCTTGTCGCTAAGGGTTATCGACAAGTTCAAGGGGTTGACTACGATGAGACCTTCTCACCCATAGCGAAGCTGAAGTCCGTCCGAATCATGTTAGCAATTGCCACATTCTATGATTATGAGATATGGCAAATGGACGTCAAAACGACATTCCTTAATGGTTTCCTTAAGGAAGAATTGTATATGATGCAGCCAGAAGGTTTTGTCGATCCTAAGAATGCTGACAAGGTATGCAAGCTCTAGCGCTCAATCTATGGGCTGGTGCAAGCATCTCAGAGTTGGAGCATTCGCTTTGATGAGATGATCAAAGCGTTTGGGTTTATACAGACTTATGGAGAAGCCTGTGTTTACAAGAAAGTGAGTGGGAGTTCTGTAGCATTTCTCATATTATATGTGGATGACATACTATTGATGGGAAATAATATAGAACTCTTGGAAAGCATAAAGGCCTACTTGAGTAAGTGTTTTTCAATGAAGGACCTTGGAGAAGCTGCTTATATATTAGGCATCAAGATCTATAGAGATAGATCGAGACGCCTCATTGGTCTTTCACAAAGCACATACCTTGACAAGATATTGAAGAAGTTCAGTATGGATCAGTCAAAGAAGGGGTTATTGCCTGTATTGCAAGGTGTGAGATTGAGCGCGGCTCAATGCCCGACCACGGTAGAAGATAGAGAAAAGACGAGTGTCATCCCTGCCTCGGCCATAGGGTCTATTATGTATGCCATGCTGTGTACCAGACCTGATGTAAACATTGTCATAAGTTTGGTAGGAAGATACCAAAGTAATCCCGGCATGGAACACTGGATAGTGGTCAAGAACATCCTGAAGTACGTGAAAAGGACTAAGGATATGTTTCTCGTTTATGGAGGTGATGAAGAGCTCGTCGTAAAGGGTTACGTCGATGCTAGCTTCGACACAGATCTAGATGACTCCAAGTCACAAACCGAATACGTGTATATTTTGAATGGTGGGGCGGTCGGTAGTGCGATTTGCAAGCAAAGCGTCGTGTCGGGATCTACATGTGAAGCAGAGTATATGGCAGCCTCAGAGGCAGCACATGAAGCAATCTGGATGAAGGAGTTCATTCCCGACCTAGGAGTTATTCCCAATGCGCCGGGCTCGATGGCTCTCTTCTGTGACAACACTGGAGCTATTGCCATGGCCAAGGAGCCCAAGTTTCACAAGAAGACCAGGCATATCAAGCGTCGCTTCAACTCCATTCGTGAAAATGCTCAAGATGGAGACATAGATATTTGTAAAGTGCATACAGACCTGAATGTCGCAGATCCGTTGACTAAACCTCTTCCACGAGCGAAACATGATCAACACCAGAACTCTATGGTTGTTCGATTCATCACAATGTAACTAGATTATTAACTCTAGTGCAAGTGGGAGACTGTTGGAAATATGCCCTAGAGGCAATAATAAAATGGTTATTATTATATTTCCTTGTTCATGATAATTGTCTATTGTTCATGATATAATTGTGTTATTCGGAAATTGTAATACATGTGTGAATACATAGACCACAACATGTCCCTAGTAAGCCTCTAGTTGACTAGCTCGTGGATCAATAGATGGTTACGGTTTCCTGACCATGGACATTGGATGTCATTGTAACGGGATCACATCATTAGGAGAATGATGTGATGGACAAGACCCAATCCTAAGCATAGCACAAGATCGTGTAGTTAAATGCGCTAAAAGCTTTTCTAATGTCAAGTATCTTTTCCTTAGACCATGAGATTGTGCAACTCCGGATACCGTAGGAGTACTTTGGGTGTGCCAAACGTCACAACGTAACTGGGTGGCTATAAAAGTACACTATGGGTATCCCCGAAAGTATCTGTTGGGTTGGCACGAATCGAGACTGGGATTTGTCACTCTGTATGACAGAGAGGTATCTCTGGGCCCACTCGGTAAGACATCATCGTAATGAGCTCAGTGTGACTATGTGTTACGGAACGAGTAAAGAGACTTGCCATAATGAGATTGAATAAGGTATCGGTATACCGATGATCGAATCTCGGGCAAGTGCTATACCGGTAGACAATGGGAATCGTATACGGGATTGATTGAATCCTTGACATCGTGGTTCATCCGATGAGATCATCGTGGAGCATGTGGGAGCCAACATGGGTATCCAGATCCTGCTATTCGCTATTGGCCGGAGAGATGTCTCGGTCATGTCTGCATGACTCCCGAACCCGTAGGGTCTACACACTTAAGGTTCGATGACGCTAGGGTTATAGGGAAAGTTTGCATGTGGTTACAGAATGTTGTTCGTAGTTCCGGATGAGATCATGGACGTCACAAGGAGTTCCGGAATGGTCCGGAGGTAAAGAATAATATATAGGAAGTGAGGTTTTGGACACCGGAAGTGATTCGGGCATCACCGGTAATGTACCGGGACCACCAGAAGGGTTCCGGGGGTCCACCAGGAGGGGCCACCAGCCCCGGAGGCTTGCATGGGCCAAGAGTGGGAAGGGACCACCCCCTGAGTGTGCTGGTGCGCCTCCCACCAAGGCCCAAGGCGCAGCTAGGAGGAGAGGGGGAAACCCTAGGCGCAGATGGGCCTAAAGGCCCACCCTAGGGCGCGCCCCCTCTCCTCCTCTTGGCCGCCCCCTCCAATCCCATCTAGGGCTGCCGCACCCCCTATGGATGGGAACCCTAGAGGGGGCGCACCCTCCTCCCCTCCTCCTATCTATAGTGGGGGTTTTGGGGCTGCGAGAGACACGAATCTCCCTCTCTCTTGGTGTAGCCCTACCCCTCTCCCTCCTCGTCTCTCGCAATGCTTGGCGAAGTCCTGCTGGTGTGCCACGCTCCTCCACCACCACCATGCCATCGTGCTGCTGCTGGGCGGAGTCTTCCCCAACCTCTCCCTCTCTCCTTGCTGGATCAAGGCGCGGGAGACGTCATCGGGCTGCACGTGTGTTGAACGCGGAGGCACCGTTGTTCGGTGCTTAGATCGGAATCGGCCGCGATCTGAATCGCTTCGTGTACGACTTCACCGACCGCGTTCTTGCAATGCTTCTGCATCGCGATCTTCAAAGATATGAAGATGCACTCCCCTCTCGTTGCTAGTAAACTCCATAGATTGATCTTGGTGATGCGTAGAATTTTTTTAATTTCTGCAACGATCCCCAACAGTTGGTTGCATAATGTTCTCCATTCGGGGACATCCATTTGTTACTTTGATTGTTTGGTTTTTTCCTTTTTGCCAAATGGATGGACAAGAATGCCTAAGTACTCCCTCTAGCTATCTATGCTTTTTCTCGTCTCAAACTCTATTCATGCTACATCACAAAGTTTGAACAAGTCGAATTCGGACCCTCCTGGTGAGGAGCACTCGGAGCCACCGATCCGTCAAGGGCTGAACTTCCAAAACCTCTTAATTCCTTTTGGTCAGACCAACTCACTCCTACTCGGTCTCACCGAACTCATTAAGTTGATCTTGGGTTTTATCTTGGTGCAACCGATTTGAACAATTCGGTCACACTGAGTTGCAGCAACTGCTAGCAGTTTTGCATCTCGGTGCTACCGAGTCGTTCCGCTCGGTCACACCGACATCGTCTTGGTATATATACCGCGGGTTGAAATTTTGGTAACTCCTCCAAACCACTCGACCGCGCCTCCCAGCACTGCCGCCCCTTGGTCTCCAGAGCATCTCCGTCATCACCAGTGACCTCTTGCCACTGGTCTCCGCCGCCGTCAACGGAATCCTCACCGTCGTTGCCGCCGTAGCAAGTCCGTTGCCAAGTTAGGGTACGGATATGACCTTTGTGCTTTCCATAACTCCGATTCTTTCACAAAGTACAATGCCTATGTTCTTTCCACGTATGAGATTGATCTATCCACCAAAAGAACTCCTTAGAATAGATTTGATGCAAAAACTTAGGGTTAGGTTTTCGCCGAACTCATCTCGGACCGACCGATGTGAGGATCTCGGTCACACCGATTGGCCTTGGCCATTGCACAAGTACACCTCGGTCTGACTAAAGTGTACTGATCGGTGTGACCGAAATCACTTTCTCTGTGAAACCCTAGCATCTCAGAGTCACCGAACTGCATTTCGGTCTAACCGAAATTGTGTGTTTAGACTCTGTTAGTGCTTCGGTGTCACCGAGTTTGTCAAATTGGTAGCTCCGAAATGCTTTCTGTAGAAAACTAAAAATTAAGTTTTTGTCTCAGTATTTTTTGCAAAATAAGCTGCATTTTGTGATGCCCATCCACTCTATCTATACCCAACTATTCACAGGGCCAGTTTCATCAATGTCTGGGGGCAGTGATAGTCAGAATAAGTCTGAAGAGCAACTCAACCTCAGTGAGGGCACTAGTCCCTCAAGCAGCTATGGTGAGGGGAGCACAAGCACTCCCAGCAACTTGCCTAAGGCAACGACTAGGCAAAATAAGAAGAGAACATCTGAATCTGAGGATGAGGATTTTTTGATTGAGGAGGAAGTGACCTCCAAGAAGAAAGTACTCAAGAAAGAGTATGCTGCTGTTGCTGCTACAAAGCTTGTAATGCCGAAGAAAGCTCCACCTAGGAGAGCTCCAATGTCCAAAGCCCAAAGTCAGAGCCTCAACCCAGGAAACTATGAAGTTCACTTTGGAACAATCTGATGATGATGAGGCTGCTGGCAAGAAGAAGAGGAGGGCAAGAACCACTACTGCTAAGGTGCTCGAAAAAACTTCCATGGTGGAAGATGCTGAAGAAGAGGAGGAGGAAGAGCCTGTTGCACCTCCTGCAAAGACTCATAAGCTTATGGGGGATGCTAAAAGGACTGGGGTGCTCCATCTAAGCCCAAGTCTGCCCCCAAGCCCCGAGCTCAAGATCAAGCCCCCAAGACAACTGCACCAAAGATATCAACAAGAAACATCCCTGCTGCTGAAAAGAATAAGGCCCCTGGGCCTGAAGCTTAGGAAGAAGAAGAGCCACTAGTGCTCAGAAAACTCAAGCCCAAGATTCCAGATCATAGCGATGATCATCTTGTGGCAGAAAATATGAAGCTAAGAAAGGATGCAGGTCTGAGACTTTGGAGAAAGATTGATCCCTATGCCACCAGGAGGAGAACTGCTGTGGACTACTGCTTTCACACAAAGGAACAACATGATTTCTATGAGACTGTGCTTTTGGCCAAGAAGCCCATAGTATGTGACATGAAATGGGTTGACTGGAAATACATTGATGAGAATGAAGACTATTTCCCAAGTGTGCATGAGAGCTTCAGAATGAATGAAGTTGACAAGTTTGTTGGTCAGAAGTTGACTAAGTGGAATGATGACATGATCATGCAATTCTACTCCACTGCTCACTTCTATCCTGATGGAAAGATTGTATGGATGACCGAGGGAACACGATATCAATCAACTATCTCAGAATGGGCCAAGCTGATCAATGCCCCAGAAGAAAAGGAAAATGACATTGATGTGTATGCCAAGCCTAGGAAGGATCACAACTCCATGGCTAACATGTACAAGACTATTCCTGATGATGCCCTGGAGACTCACAAGTTTGGATCTATCTACTTCCTGCTTGCTGGCCTAACCACAATCAACACTATATTGAGCCACACTCTTTTTCCCAAGTCAGGAGATCATAGAATGATCCGTGGTCACTCCATCAACTTGATCCACTTGTTTGATGTACCTCAGAAGTTCAAGGTAATGAGCTTGATTGTTGAGACATTGAAGAGAACAACTGCTGATCAAAAGAGATCTTGTGGATATGCCCCTCACATTCAAATGTTGATCAATTCCAAGATGGGAATGGGTACATATCTTCTTGATAGAGAGTATCTTGAGGCCAGACTTTGAGGACAACGAGGTTGTCATGGATCCTTCCCATCCTACTTCTGCAGAAACCCAGTAGAAGAGAGAGAAAGCCAAGACTACAAAAGTAGCAAAGGCAACAAGTGCACCTGATGCCTCCACAGTGCTACACAAGACCAAGCAAGATCAAATCAGTTATCTGCTTGAGGCTACAGTAAGAATTGAGAAGGGCTTGGCCACCCCGACTCAAAACCAGGAAAGTCTTGAGAGGATCATTGAGACAAATTCCATGACCTAGATGTGAAGGCCACTGAGATACAGACCACTGTGGAGAAGCTCCAAGAAGAAGCCGAGGACAGGGAGGATAGAACAACTACAGATACTTTCCAGAGAGCGCCATGGGCACAAAGGTCATCAACAGTGCCAGTTGTAAGAGACTCAAGGACTACTACTTCAGCACCTGCAGCAACTGCCACGGTTGTACCTCCAGTGTCAACCCCTCCAGCTCCACAGACCTCTGCTGAAGCTTTTGCAGATGCCCTCCTCTCCATGCCATCTACGCACACCGGAGCAACAAAGCCAAAGACCCCTTCAGGAGCTCCCGGAGATCATGCCTAGAGTGTCGTATAGCACTATACGCTTTCAAACTTTTTGGTAACTTGTGGCCAAAGGGGGAGAAAGTGTATAGATCTTAGGCTTCAAGAGAGAGAGAGGGAGAGAGAGAGAGAGAGAGAGAGAGTGTGTGTAGGTTTTATTTGCTTCTCTTGCTACTTTGATTGTTTGGTTGTTTGATTCCTATGCTACTATTTGTGCTATGCTCGTGAGATACTTATGTGATTATGTGTTTGATCATACACTGGTGCGTGTCGGTCCTAAACAAACGGTTTTTAACCCCTTTCCGCGATGGCATTTGGAACCGTCGCCAAGTGAGTGTGTGCGATAGGGTGTCCTTCCCACACGACCCAGAAATCATCAGGGATAGGCCCTCCCGGGACCCAGGCTGGGGCCGTGTGCGATCGGGCGAGGCATCAAAACCCAATCATTTCTGTAGGTATGTACATCCCACACGGTAATCCGAGAAAATCATTTCCGTAGGTATGTACATCCCACATGGTGAATCCCGAAAAAACATTTCCGTTCGTATGCATATCACACACAATCAATCCAAGGAATACGTTTCCGTTCTTATGTACATCCCACACAGTCAATCCAGGGAAAACGTTTCCGTTCGTACGTACATCCCACACAGTTTTATGTGTAGGCTAGTGTGTGAAAGGTGTAACTATCACACACAGTTTGCCTTGGTTAACTATTTGCTTTTATCAACTATATCACACACGATTTGATGAAGAAAACTGTGTGGCATTGGGCTATCCATCGCAAGCGCTTTTACTGCTAGAGCCATTTGCAAAGGTCCATGACGCATTTAGCAGGTTTATTAGTTTACAATTAATAATTCCAGTATTATGCAAATTCACATTTCATATCGAACAACTATTTGCCAATTCCATATCAGGCACATAAATATATTATAACTTCACAGTACGATAGCTATATGGAAACAACACAATAGAACATATAGCTAGTTCAACTTCATAAGAACAATATATTCATTTCCCTAATCGAGATCATCTAGGCTCGTCTTATCCACCTCTGCTTTCGGTTAAGTAAGAACCTGTTTTGCACGGACCAACTGGGAAAGTGCCTCCTTCGCCAACACCATCTTAGCAAAGTCTGATTTAAAAAATCTGAGCTCATTCTCCACCTTCAACTTTTTATCCCGCATCTTCAAATATTCTTCAGCGTTGACAACAATTTCTCTAAGCCTATGTCTGTTCTCTTCCTCATACATGCTCCAGAGCTTCGCTAGGCACATCTTTAAAGACTGTGGCCATTCTTGATCAACCCACTCCAAGTAAGAACACTTCTGTTCATCCTATAATATTAAAAAGTAGATCAATAACAATTGTAGGGGAAATGGGTTTATAGCAACATAGACAATCACCAATGCTTATTTTGAAAAACTGAAGGAACATGTTAATTATGACATATATTCTCAAAAAGATCAATGTGTAAATGAAATAATTGGTACTGAGACAACAACCAAATTCTGGAACATCAGAAGCTATAATTAACTACAACGACGCTACAAGTTCTTACTCATGTACAATAAATAACAAATTGAACATTTTATAAGGTAAATATAACCGCAACAACATAGCGAAAGTGTTTGGATGACAGCAAATTGATACTAACACGTGTGTACATGCACAAATTTAGTAACATAGAACTAATAGCACTAAGGTCGTCCACTATGTATGCCAAAACTGGGTTAAAGACAACTGTTGCTACATCTCGCACTGGTGCCCTGCACTGGCGAGCCGATGCAGTGGAAAAAAAGGGACCCGGACTCCGGAGCACGTAGTTGCTCCGATGCCCAGTTCCTTCGTGCCATAAAGATTTAGTATTTTACTGCTTGGCTGCTCGGATGTGTGGACCAAAGTTGGCTGCACAAACTGCTGAATCGATGCCAAATAATTTTCTAATGGCACCACTGATGAGATGGCAACAATTTAATATACTAGGTACAAACTGTGACACTGTCTTAGGATGAGTTTGGTTGAAGGTGTGGTATGAATGGGTTGGGACCGTGACAGTGTCGGAATCACATCTAACAAATGATTTGTAACAACGAAAGAGGGTCTAACCTTCTTTGCACATGCCAGAAACTTCCTCCCACTATCCACAGAATCAAACGCAACTAGCTTCATGCATGGAGATTGATGGTGACAACGAGCAGATAGATCTTCAGCCACCCCGCTCCATTCGTTGGCACTCATGGTCCTAGGGACCTACAAGAGGAAGAAATGACTCAAATCGACCGCTGGATAAAAATCCTTCATTCCAAGTCATTGCTCGAGAGAGAGAAGAGAGGCATACCCGCGTGGTGAAGGAGTCGTCGCCGAAGGAGGAACTGCTGGAGAGGTCTTTGAAGAAGACCATGGTGACCCCGGCGTAGGATGCGAGACGTCGAGAGCGAGGAAGCGGCTATAGCTTAGCAAGGAAGGAAGGAAGGAGGAAACAGGGGAAATGTGACTTGTGTTCCGGGAGAAAAGGGGGTGGGGAAGGGGGGAAGGGGGGCGGGGGTAGATATTTTGGTGGTAGTCCAAAATTTTGGAAATGTGGAGGGAAACTTTGTGCGTGGCGCCGCCGGACCATTCACTCTGAACGATTGCGTGCATCGCAAACGATTCTTCTCCTTTACGCGCATGGGATGAGTTTGATAATTCAAATTTTGGTGGAAATTTCCCCAGGTACATCATTGCATAATTTAACATCGCTTGCTAATTTGGGCACACAAAAGAGCGTACAGCAGACATACCACACTAACTAAATCGAGCAATTTTAGTAATTAAACAGAGCCAGTTCACCTAAACATTGCTCTAACAAAAGACCAGCATTGAAAACAAAGCCTAAGTACGCATAACTTTAACAAATCTGTTGCCGCACCGGCCTATGCATCGCCGGTGTGAGATGAGACGTCGATGACTTGTCCTGGCGACATGCCGCCGTTGGTGGACTCAGCGTCCCCCTGCTGAAGTCGACCGTGTCCTCGTCCTCAGCGCCGCCCTCAAGGTTGTAGTACTCGTAGTAGTGGCTGCGCCAGAGCTCACGTTGGTACTCCACCGCAGATTCCCCGACGGATAGACTCTTCTCTACCTCGACCTCGGCCACGCGCAACTCCTCCTCCCGGCGCTCCTCGATATCTGCCGCCTCCTGCATCTCCAGCTCCTGCTCGACGACCTCATGAGGAAGCAGGTGCTCCATGGCCACCGACGCCTTTTCAGACATGGGTTGCATACTGGAGTCCGAGGTGGCCTGGAATATCTTGACGTGTGCATCCTCGATCTTGGCATGGATGGCCTTGACCCGGGCCAGGGCAACATCGGCGGCACGGACGGCAGCTCGAGCGCTCTTGGCGTTTGCAGCCGCCGTCGCAGCAGCAGCCGTCTCGGCTGCTGCTGCTGCCCTGTCAGCTACCTCAAACGCCGTCTCAGCGGAAGCGGCCACGCTGAATGCAGATGCGGCGGCGCTCTCGGCATAGGCGGCTGCACTCACTAAAAAAAAGACACATCCGTGACATTTTGGGCCGAACGAATTTTTTTCTGTCATACATATGACACTTCTATGACGATAATTGTGACAAAACCCGGTATCATCATAGATGTGGTGGGCTCCTACTTCTATGACAAAAAATCATGACAGAAAATGGGCTTTTCGTCCTGGGCGGGCCGGAGACGCAGCTACATGACATTCTTTGGGCCGTCCATGACGGAAAAAACCGTGGTAGAAGCGAGGGGGAGGAAAATTTCGGGGAGTTCCCGGTTACGGTGGGAGGTCGGGGGCCGAGCGCGCTGCTTTCTCTCGTGACACGACGCTGTGGCGTGTGCGAGGCGTTTGCTCTAACTTAACCCGAGCGAGGCGTTGGGCTCTAACTGAACCGGAGTGATTACACTGAAGGCTACGCGTTACTGAACCCGAGCGATCGATCGATGGCTGTTAACTGAACCCAATCGAGCGATTCGCCGCCATCGCCGCTAAGCTGAAGCCGATCGATGCTGCCTCCGGGATGAGCGATTGGCGTTGGGGGGGGGGGGTTTGGATGAACAGTGAGTGGTGGCGTTGCCTCTGGATGAACATGACCCCGTGGTGTGGTGGAGGGCTGGATGAACAGAGATGGTGGAGGGGTGCCCGTGGAGGGGTGGTTGAACAGGACCCCATGGTGTGGAGGGCTGGATGAACAGTAGACGGTGGAGGGGTGCCCGTGGAGGGGTGGTTGAACAGTAGCCAGTGGAGTAGCCCGCGGTGGAGGCTGGATGAACAGGAGCCCATGGAGGCTGGAGGAGGTCGACGGTAGCCCGTGGAGGCTGGAGGAGGTCGACGGTGGAGATGAACAGTATCCCGTGGAGTCCCGTTTTGCGGTATGCCACACCCCTCCCGATGAACAAGACCCCCGTTTCAACCGTACCGCTCCAACACAAGTCCGTTTCGTCCGTTTTGCGGTACGCCACACCCCTCCCGATCAACATGACCCCCGTTTCGACCGTAGGATGTCCGTTTCATCCGTTTTGCGGTACGCCACACCCCTCCCGATCAACAGGACACCCATTTCGACCGTAGGAAGTCTGTTTCCTTCGTTTTGTGGTACGCCACACCCCTCCCGATCAACAGGACCCCGTTCCGAACGTAGGAGGTCCGTTTCCTCCGCCAGCTTGATACGCCAGGCCTCGTTTCCATCGCCTGTTCCGTCCAAGCCCTCCCAATGAACACGACCACACATTCCATTCCGACCCAGCCGGTTGGCTCCCACGCGTTCCGTTGCCTCCCGATGAACACGACGCATTCCGTTGCCTCCCCATGAACACGACACACTCCGTTGCCTCCCCATGAACACGATGACGACGCTGTTTCTCCGTTCCGACCTAGCCATGTACACGAGCCCTGGCCGTACGTATACGCGAGTAGGCGTTCGAAACCCCGAGTATGTACACACGCGGCCGTATTTTCGTTCTTGCACCCTGGCCGCTGTACGTACGCTTACATGCTACATGGGCGCCTCTACTACGACACGTGCGCGCCTCTACAACGACGAGTATGTACGTACACGTTCGCGACCAGAATGACAACGCTACGTACGCTTCGACCAGATGGGTCCCGACTGTCAGGCACTTCCTTGCATGCGAAGATGTAGCTGGTGGGTCCCAGCAGTCAGGGGGGCGAATCATTTTTTTTGCCTGGACGCACTTCCTTGCGTGCGATGATGTAGCTGGTGGGTCCCAGCAGTCAGGGGGGCAAATCATTTTTTTTGCCCACACGCACTTCCTTGCGTACGAAGATGTAGCCGGTGGGTCCCAGCAGTCAGGGGGGTGAATCGTTTTTTTACCCGGACGCACATCCTTGCGTGCGAAGATATAGCTGGTGGGTCCCAGCAGTCAGGGGGGCGAATCATTTTGGTTTTTTATTTTTTTTGCCCGGACGCACTTCCTTGCGTGCGAAGGTGTAGCTGGTGGGTCCCAGCAGCCAGGGGGGCAAATCGTTTTTTTTGCCCGGACGCACTTCCTTGCGTGCGAAGATGAAGCTGGTGGGTCCCAGCAGTCAGGGGGAAACATTTTTTCCATGAAATACAGTGGCCCGTCCGGTGGGTCCCAGCTGTCAGGTGGAGGAATCATTATTTTCCGTGTAATAAGGAGGCACTTCCTTCTTTGCGGGACGTGGACCCGGTATCGGGCTCTCCACGTCTGATCCACGTCCGATGGAAGCCATTCATTGACCACGTTGACCACGCCGCCGAGAGCACCAGGGGCGGTGGACGACGGCGAGGCCTAGGAAGGGGCGACACGGAGCCGGGAAGACGCGGCGATGGATGCCCACGCCAGAGGAGTATGAGGGTTCACCTGCTCGGGCTATGGTGTGAGGCTGCCATCGCCGCAGAATAACAGGGGTGTGGGTGCGTAGAGGGATGGCCCGCCGGTGAGAGTAGTAGGGGGCGGTGAGGCCTCCGCGGCATCACAGCCGGCCACGGGCGGCAGGAGCAGGCGCCACGACAGGCGCTGCCTTGGGCGGCTGGAGCAAGAAGACCAGAGGTTGAAGAAGCACTACGGCCGTTGGATGGACATCGTACGGTCACTGGAGCTAGAATCGTTCATATATTGACTAAAGTTGACAAAGGCATCCGTCCCATTCAACTTAGTAGCCCCACAAGTCAGCCTCCGACCAAGGTGGGTCCCAGCTAGCAGGGGGTATTCATTTTTTGTGCGTAATAAGGAGGCACTTCCGATGGGTCCGAGCTGACAGCGGGGGGAACATTTTTTTTGCGAAATACGGTGGCCCGTCCCGTGGGTCCCAGTAGTCAGGGGCAAATTTTTTTTCGCAAAATACTGGTGGCCTGTCCGATGGGTCCCTGCTGTCAGGTGGAGTAATAATTATTTTCCGCGCGATAAGGAGGCACTTCCTTGCGGCTGCTGTGGACCCAGCAGTCAGCCTCTCCACGTACAGTACTCTTCCGATGGAAGTCGGTCATTGACCACATTGACTACGCCGCGCTGAGAGCAGCACAGCGGTGGACGACGGTGAGGCCTAGGAAGGGGACGACGCGAAGCCGGGGAAGACGCGGCAGTGGAAGCACGTGCGGAGAGGAGTACGAGGGTTCACCGGTTCGGCTGCGGTGTGAGGCGGCCGTCGCCGCAGAATAACAGGGGGTGTGGGTAAGTAGAGGGATGCCCTAGCCAGCGGTGGGAGTAGTAGGGGGCGTTGAGGCCTGCGCGGCAGCACAGCCGACCATGGGAGGCGGGAGCAGGCGGTCCCGCCGGCACTACTTTGGCGGCTGGAGCAAGAAGATCAGAGATTGAAGAAACACGACGACCGTTGGATTGACATCCAACGGTTACGTATGCTAGAATTGTTTGTTGACGTATATAATAACTAAAAAAATCTTGCATACGCGTCAACTAAACATGCCCACAAGTCAGACCACTCCCTCATTTTTTAATAATTTATATATAGCTCATGGCAACTTCTTATGCAATTTATTGCGATCGTTTTTGGTTGGCCAGGGCCAATTTCGCATATTTTTGTGGGTTCCAAACTATTTTTAATACCGAAATGTCAATCCAGATTTAAAGTACTCTGAAGATATATTTAAATTAGGTTAATGCCTAGTGAAATAGGAATCTAAAAATGTGAAAAAATCATAAATTATAAAGTAATTGCCAATTTGTCATCTGTTTTTATATTTACAACCCATTTCATATTACTTTCAAGATTTGCAGGCGTCTTGAAAGAGTTGCAGCCATCGAGGCGTAGAAAAATAAGTAGGCCTTGATTGGGTATTCTTGAAAAAAATAAATTGGGCTCATTTTCACAAAGAAAAAATAGCTGGGCTGGTCACATGGTGAACATAAAATATAAGCTCTGGGCTAGACGGGCCTGACCAGTTCAAACCACTCCGTCTCAACAATACCAAACAAAAAAAATCGCTTGAGTAGCTACGTCCCGGTGTCGGCCGATCTTGTGTTGTTCTCTTGTCTATTGACTATATACGCTCACAATGTCGTGGGTCCCGGATGTCGAGGAAAACACTAGGAGGAAGCATTTTATTTTTCCATACGGCGTGGTGGGCCCCTCTTGTCATCCTCTCCACGTGCTTCGCCGATTCTGTTGTTTGTTGACCATGTTGACAACGCGAGAGGGCGGCGACGGCGAAGCGCACCAAAGCGTGGAGGACATCGGCGTTAACGATTTAGGAGACGGTGGGCGGCGATGCGCGCCGAGGCGCAAGCAGCCGTGGGAGGCGTATAAAGCGGCTGACCGGGCGCTTGGTTTGGTTTTGGCGGCCGGAGGAAGACAGGACTGAAGAAACACGACAGATCGTAAAAGCAGCAGGAGTACTTAACGACCTTAATCGAAACCAGCAGGGCACTTAACAACCAAAGCTGAAAGCAGTATGAGTACTTATACAGGTTCAACCGTACAAAGCACGCCTCGAATAGTGCTACTTTGCCTACAGTTAACCAAGGGTGAGGCCACCAAGCCCCAGGACAAGGCCCAGGCGCCACCCTGCGCATCCACAACCTTCTGAAAGCGGCTTCATCTTGCAACGTGGTCAATAAACAGGATATTCACTTTAGAGCCATGGAAAAGCATGAACATAATCTTCTGTCCTATTCTCCAAGATGGACGGACCTTCATTATTTGAGACCAACCATGAATAAGTATCTTTTCACCTCCAAGGGGAATTGAGTAGGTCGACATAAACATCATGTTGTGAACACGCGCAAGTCGACCGACCATGGTCGAGCATGCAGATAGGAACAATAGAACTCGGAAGTTCCTGTTTCAAGAAGATCACAGCTGTAAAACTGTGTACAAGCAATAGTTTATGAACAACATATATAACATAAAACAGCTCGTACCATAAGTTTCTCGACACAGTTGGACCTGTTCAACGAGTGCAGCAGTGGCACAAATATCCCACGTGGCCTTCCACCATTTAAACGCCCCACAAGGACCTCAAGACGATCAATAAAGTGTAGGAACTTGTGGATGTCGATCTAGTCAACTTAAGTGCCATTAGTAACAGCCGAGTTATTACAGAGTAACAAGCGAGCAGACTGCTTAACTCTGAAAAAACCTACACGTGCCACGAATTATAAGAAAATATTAGTTAGAAGTAGCATCTTCGTGAGAGATTCGTTGCTACTTCTAAAGTTAAATTGTGATTACTTAGACATAATAGGTGGATTAAGAAGTAATCGAGGCAACAAGCAAGAACCAGATACAAAACTAACATGGATGAACAATTGAACGACGTCGGGGTGGAAGATCGCGGTGAAGATGAGACCAGGTTCTGCTATTTCCATCAACATTCGATGCGCCAACTTTCAGTCCGTAACACTTGAGAAAGTTTATCCAAGTTCGCCATAAAAAAGCAGCGATCTTCTTGGTTCATGAACCCAACTCGAACTTATATCCATGGCTTGTCTTCACTGTGACCATTAAACTAGTTTATTCGGTTATGGCAAGGCCGAGCATCTTGAGTACATGTGTTCGCAGAGCAAATAATACACTGCAGGAAAACTAATATGAGAACACAGCATGTTCAAAAAAACCCCACCCTCCCGGATAGAAAAGAGGATTCTAGGAACATACTGTGCGCGTTTCAAAATGCTGTGTTAGGATGAGAAGGAACAAGTGTGGCGTCTCGCCGAGGGCGCAGAAACATGTAGGGTACTCGCACTTTGGGCACTGCAAATGAAACACACTAGATTCAGTAGGAATAAAAATGCATCAACGGACTTGGATTTATCGGGGATGGATGAAGAATTCGTACCTGGTTCTCCATGAGAAAAACCTATGCAATCGCCGAGAGGGGGTTTTCTCTGAACAAGCAGACGAGGGAGAAGGGGATTCAGGCCCAGTGAAATATTGCCGCTTCGTCCGTCCAGCTTACTGCTTAAGCTGGAAAGGGGGGGGGGGGGTTGTGATTTGATGGCTCATTGGGCATTACTGCGGCGCTACGACCGGGGTGTGTCTACCGTGAAGTTGTGCACTCTAATTTGTGCATATGGCACGTGGACCCCGTTGCCGGTTGCCCCACATATTGCGAAAGGAAGTAGAAAGACAGGAGTAACTAGTTACACATAAATATATTTTTTGACAGAGATACTCCCTCCGTAAAGAAATATACAAATCTTTATATCATGAGCTCACCTTGCCGAGAAATATACTCCCTCTGCAACGCACGGGCATTATGGGGGTTCAACTTTTTTATGGGGGTTCAGCTGAGAATATAATACTCAGATAGGCTCACGGTTCTAGACTTTGGGCCGCAGGCCGACCCTACATGTTTGGGGGCCCATGTGTTCTACCTTAGCGCTTTTCATATTGCAACCGATCGGTACGACACTGGTTTTAGATGCTGTCGCAAGGCGAATACACAAAATTGAATAAAGCACGGCATTTGTTGGAATGAAATCGAGCAGCGGTTCCTAACCAGCAATTAGAGTTGCAATTCTATCAACGATATACCATGTGATAAATAATATTATCGTACTACTTATACACACAGGACACTTGTTTCACCATGCCAGATTATTAAATCAAAATCTCTCGGAGGGTAGATCAGTTCGGCAGTTGCGTGCTGCTATTGAAGAATTTCAAAGTTGATTTGGACGAGCTCTCCTTGGCGAGAAAGTTTGATTTTGACATCATCCCCTACCGCAAGATATGATTTATATTTGAACCTTGACCATCCTTTAGCATCAATCATCATGCGACCATCCTTTGTACTTACGGTATATTGAGAAGGTTCATTCACACCAAGGCTACGAATGGTAAGAGAAACTTGGCCGCGGTCGCCCGGATTGTTGAACGACTCCCTCGTTGCTCTAGGAATTCTCTGTTTGCAAACAAGAAGACATACCCAAACTGTTAGATCAACATAGTGAATCATGTGAAACAACATGGAAAGAAAAAAGAACGAAGCACTTGGGCGGCCAATGCTTACCAAGAAGGACTTTGGTATATGAAGTGCGAACTGCAGCCCAGTCTGTTGCCGGTGCAACTGCACGGGCCAGAGCAGATGCAAGTGCAAGTGTTGGTGTAGGTGCCGAAGTCAGCGCTGCTTGCGGAGATGGTGCTCCTTTTAGAGCTGGTGCCGGTGTCGATGCACGATCCTCTGGTAGATCGACCGATAGCCGACGCGGTCGGTGCCCAATCCTCAGCTGGATCAGACTGAGCTGCTACCGTTGTGCTAGAGCAACTGCCGGTGATCGATCTGTGCGAGACAGCGGCGATCGTGTCTGGTCTGCTATGATCAGCTTTCTAACTTGACTAGGATCCGTGACCATGATCCAGTTTTTTTTCATTTCTTTTAAATGCGAGAAGGACTAATTGTATGCGTTTTGTTAAACCAAACTGCAATTCATCATAGGGATTCAGCTTGTACTCGGACAAATGATCGATCCAATTTTTCTAGTAATATAAGTGATGGACAGTGACTTCGTTACTGACACGACATAAGAAGTGAAACCTGCAAAAATAGCCATCGTAGAGCTAACCAAACGGTTATTCTATGATGAATGTCACATGGCAAAACCTGCATCGTAAAATTGCAGGAAAAGAAAGAAAACATGACATTAAATCAATAAGATTTAGACAGTAAATCAATAAGATTTACTTGATGTGACACGAGCGAATCCTTACCAGGAAATCACTATGTTGAAGTACTAAACAGAAGATTGATCGTCCAACTACGCGTGGCATGCAGGGCCCCCGCCTATTCCCACAAGCAGGACAGTCCAAAGGTCTACATCCATGGGACTGGAAATCCTAGTGGGTGCGATAAACCCTGCAATGCATACAGATATTGGAGTGTAACCATAATTGATAAACCGTCCTCACAAAAAATATGATCTGGATACTTCAAAATATATAGACTGAATTGAGTGGACAGACATTAACATAGACCATTCTCAGGACTGACCACACACCAAAAGCGGTAGTACTAATAAACAATACAGGGTTCGCAAACACAAATCAAGTACTGAACAATAGTACTTACTACAGACAAGGAAAGTTGCACTAACTAAACTCTGCAGACTATTTCTTGCCACCGACCTACGGGATGAAACCCGCATAACTGACTAGGCCATGGACTTCGTGTGAGATGTCTACATGCACCATCACCATCTTCTCAACCTTGGAGAACCTAACAGAGTGGTCTTTCCACTCATAAACATGATGATGAAGACAGGCCGCATTAGATTTTTTGGGAAGCTTTACAAGAACCACACCCTTCGTAATCGAAGGCACAGCCAGGAAATTGTTGTGGTCAAGTACAGCCTCGAGAACACGCCTGACAACAATGCTACAGGAAAACACTAGTTCAGGACACGTGGCGACAAGGACACAACAATTTGGATAGTTCAGCAAGAGAACTCATCATCGTGTCTTCCAGTTCACACGGCATGACTTTGAGAACTTCATCTCCACCGCGGACCTGGTTCTAATTCAAACAGAAACCATATTTTATTACTACCTCCGTTCAGAAATATAAGATGATTTTCAATATTGTACTCCATATATGACTACATATACGCACAAAATGAGTGAACAAAGACACTAGAACATGTCTTCAAAGGCATGAGAGCAGAGGGATTACATGCAATATCCATAACACAAGTTCTTGAGGCAAATATACCCTCTTAAAAGGTAGCATTGATGTTCATAGTACTCCCTCCGTCCCAAAATTCTTGTCTTAGATTTGCCTAGATATGGATGTATCAAGTCACATTTTAGTATTAGATACATCCGTATCTAGACAAATCTAAGACAAGAAATTTGGGACAGAGGGAGTAGTTGAAAGTAATCTATAAGAAATCAGTGTCAACCTCTCGCATGTTTTGGTCAAAAGAGGAATTTAGAACTGTCATTTGGCACACTAAAATCACATGCAAGATCACCCAGAAAGTTGTACTACCAGTACTAGTACTGCGTGTTAGATGAAAAAAATGATCAAGATCGAGAAAAAGATCGTCAACAAGAGACATTACCTGGACTTGCTTAATGAGGGATCCCGGAGAGGGGGGCTTGGACAGGGCGATGGCTTTGAGCTTGTCTGCGGTAGTCTCGGCGGGGTGCTTGCACTTCGTCGTACCATGAGCCTCGACGGTTTTGGCCAGAGCCATAGACATCACGTCGGCCGGTGCTCCGGCGTCCATCCAAGAGAGGAAGCTGAGAGAGAAGAGTGAAAGGAGGAACGAGATGAGGGAGAAGCGAGTGGGGGTTTTCTTCAAGAGAGGAAGCTGAGAGAGAAGAGTGAAATGATGGTTGCTTCGTCCGTCCAACTTACTTCTTTGGAAAGGAGTGGGTTTTGTGATTTGACGGCTCATTGGGCATTCATGCGGCGGTTCGATCGGGGTAGTCTACCGTCACTCTACTACCGAGTAATTTAGTGCATGGCTGGTGGACCCAGGTGCTGGCTGTCCCACACGTCGGCGAAAGTGAGTAATTTAGTGCATGGCTGGAGGAGGATCCGCATGGCAGAGCGTGTCCACTGTTTTTAATTCTGAATAAAAAATGATTACAACAAGCGTTTCCACTCTTACGATAGAGGAGTGCGAAACACGGCAGCCACTTGAACATACACAATGCTCCTACTACTAGGCATGTGCAGTGGTTCATATGTCAGTACTACACAATCTTGTTGCTAGTGTAGTAAGATATGACGATAACAAATGATGTTGTGCGCATGTCAACTACTCCTATATGTAACATAGTACCGCTTTTTCGATTGTCCGGTCGAGAATGAACGGTGAGATCAATGTTAACAGAACTAGGTCCACAGCGCACGGAGAGTATGGTGCTACAGTACTCCATGAAACATGAACCATATGAAGCACGAATAGTGTTAGGTAGGGTGTATGAATGGGGCACGAGATGGGAGCAAAAGTTCCTTTCTCGACCCACTTTTGGGTGTTTGGCAGAGTGCATGAAGGGTGCATGAGTCCACACTAGTAGGTTGACAAAAATACACGAAGAGGAAACAACTATATTGAGATGAGAATGCAACCAAACACACCCACACACTTTGTGCTCTGATGGTGATCTGCACCATCTGAGTTTGATCCAACGGTCATGTTGCACCGAGACATGGACATGCCCATGCAGAGGGCGCCTAAACACCACCGAAGTCCCTCTGCTTCTCGAGGCGCACGACGTTGGTGATGCAGGGTGCAACCGCCCGCAGAGCCCGCTCCCGGTCGACGGGAGCCAGCTCGTCAAAGACGGCGTCCAATGGCACGAATGGATTCCGGTGACGGAGCCCTGAAAGGATTCGCCTGGCAACGGCGACGGCGGCCCGCAACCCCTCCTTGTCCACCTCAGCCCCACCATCGCGCGGAGGCGGCTCAGCTCCTCGGAGATATAGGTGAAGAAGGAGACCAGGTCAGGAAGCCGCAGCTCGTTGAAGTCGACCGGGTGGTCGAACAGGTTTAGCCCGACGGCCGGCATCGTCGTGCTGGCACGACGGTAGGCATCGCGCTGCCGCAACACGTGCGTGGCAACTTGGTTCACCAAGTGGCTGAGGCGATCCTGGACCTCGTCACAATCGGACCGCTCGCGCTCCAGCCGGCTCCCCTGACGGCCTATCGTATCTCCCACTTTCTGCAGCAACGCCGCCGACGCCTCGAGCATATTTGTGGTGGACGCCTGCCGCTTTTGAAGCTCCGTGAACTCCCACACATAACGGAGGAGTATGGCACTCCTCTCCTCCTTGAGCTCATGGAGCTCCACGTCCTTGGCCCTAAGCTCCGCATCCTTGGCATGGACCTCCTGTGTCAGGTGCCTCACCTCGGTCTCCGTGATCTACTGCGCCGCCATGGCACCAGGTAGAAGCAATGGGGAGAGGAAGCAAAGGGGGCGAAATGGCTGAAAGGCAATGCAATCTACGGGAAGGCGGAGGGAGCGGGGAATCTTTTGGTTTTCACCACGGTGAAACACCAGTCGATGACTTCTCACATCAGGGAGCAGTGGGTTTTAACAGGCGGAGTCATCATGACTAATTGCTGCCGCGCCTGCTCCCGTCAACCAAAAAATTTAAAATCCTGCTGCGCCTGCTTCCGTCAATCAAAAAATTAAAAATCCTGCCGCACCCAAACACCAGAGCAACGCCGCGGTGGATATTTAAATTTACATGCCGACAAGTAGATAAAAAAGGGGTGAAAAAACAAATGTGGCAGCGGCCTAGCTAATCGGTCGAACTAGCCCAACTAGCTAGCCACCGTGCTTCACTGATGTACTCGGCGGGAAAGGTGGTCTTTCGTGATTTGACGACTCATTTACTTGCTTCGGCGCTACGACCGAGGAGGACCTAGAAAACCGCAGTAGGGGATCCCACGTCAGGAAGAATATATGCGTGCACCACCCGGGAGGACCCCGACGCGGTAGGGTGTGCCACGTCTTGGCACGGAGGAAAAATGTGCGTGTAAAAATATACTGTATCAGACGTAGTACCTATGGTTCGACCTCGGGACCCAGCCAGTCGGTCGAAAACACCCCACTAGCCACACAACTTCATCATGCAAATGTGGCACGGAGGATAGATGTGGTTAGCTCCGTCTCGGCCAGCCACAACGTCTCTTGTTCTAGGCGATTCTTCTATTTTCCAAGCTTTTTTAGTTGTAATAACACCACGGCAAGCTAGCGCCGCTTCGTGGTGTGCCCGTGCAAAGGTTAGACGATGGAGAGAAGAGAGATTGAGATCGTAGACCCGGGACCCACCAGTAAGTGAGACAACGGTCATGCACGTGTTGACGAGGCACTCCCTCCACTCTACTCAATGCAAGTACTGTATAAAATCAAGTTATGGGACAAAGCCAACAACCTTTCGTTTTTTCAGGCTATCAACTTACGCTTTGTAGTCCAGGTTGCCAGTTCGAATCTCGTCTTTCAGATTTGTTAGTTTTAGGTCCAAATTTGATTAATGACAAGTGGGACCCCCGTGTGTTGTTCCGATATTTCAGTGCAGGATGGTTTTTTTGAACAAACACTTTGGGCGGTTAGACAAGTAACGACACGAGTTACACGTATTTTGCAAGTTTACGAACAAAAATGACAACGGCATAGAATATCACATCCACCCCGCAGCTTAGATATTATGGTGATACGAGTTTTTACACCGTTGGAAGTGAAATCCAATGGCTTGGGAGTAGTCTTTGTAATTATGCGCAATTTCCAAACTCTCCAAAGGTTTTTTTGCAAATAAAACATTCAGGCCTCGTGGGTGCCGCTGCATCTTCGACCCAACGGCTCCCCAGTGCTCATATTAGGTGCTCCCGTAGCTTAATTACCCGCTATGTTGATATGAGCATCTAGGTCGTATGATCGATGACTAGATGGCACATGCATAGTACTTGTACTTTCGCGCATTTCCCAAACTCTATCAGCCGTATTTTGCAAAAACATTCAAACCTCCTCGTAATGGGCCGTTAGATCTCGGTGAACTCGTATCACCATAGAATCTACAGCAAGGGAGCACCTCATACTCTCCGTGCGAGAAAACATAAGGTGCTATCGCAGCTTGGATGCTACAGTGATACGAGCTTGGAGGTCGTTTGGTCTGAGATCCAATGGCATCTGAGCAGTCTTTGTGCTTGTAAGCAGTGGCGAACTCTTTTGGGGATTTTCTGCAAAAAACTATTCGAACCACCGAGGAGGTGTTGGGTCAGAAATCCAACAACTCCGAAGAGCTTGTATCACCAAAGCATCTAAGGTGTGGTAGCACAAGATATTCTTACATACAGGAGAATATGATGTCCTCCTTCATCTTAGATGCTACGGTGATACGAGCTTTGAGGTCGTTGGATATGGGATCAAAGGGCATCTAAGTAGTTTCGGTACAAATTGTGTGCAATTCTAAAACTCATCAAGGTTTCCTGCAAAAATATTAAGACACATCATGTGAGCTGCTATATCTCAGATCTATAAGCTCCAAGCAACTCGTATCGGCATATAGCATCTAAGGTATGGGGGCACATGATATTTTCCCGGGGAGGAGGGTGGGGGTGCAAAACAAATGGGTGGTTGGGAGGGTGGGGACAAATATAATCTAAACAACCCTAAACAGAGCTCCACAATTTTATCTAAGGTCGAGGGGTTGACCCCAGACAATCATAGCTCCGCCTAAACACAACATTTGCATGTACTGTAGTACTAAACTTAATATTCATGTTTCAGTTTCATGTTCATTATAAATATCGAACTGAGGACCATGGATGTCTTACATTTTACTCCCTTCATTCCTAAATATTAGTCTTTTTAGAGGCTTCAAATGGACTGGCACATACGGATGTATATAGACATATTTTAGAGTCTAGATTCACTCAATTTGCTCCGTATGTAGTCACTTGTTGAACTCTCTAAAAGACTAGTATTTAGGAATAGAAGGACTATTTTTGAATTCGTGTCATACATGCATGGTTTGGAAAAATATATACACTATACTTATTGGATTGTTGTTGTGTTCGTGCGTGTGTGTGTGCCTCTCTCTCGCTCTCTCTGTGTGTGTGTGTGTGGTCATATGCTTGATACATACAAAGTTTTCTCACCTCCGTATTGTTCATCTTTTAAATTTGAATCTGCATTGGAAAACTTACTAGGGATACCATGAAATGTGAAATCCACGTTGAGATCACTATATCACAAACTCACTCTAATTCAACAACTCGTCATAAATCAATTACCACATTGAGATTAGTATTTGCAAGGAAAATACGGGTATTGTAATACACATAGATTCGTTCGGCAATTTAAAAGGTTCCTTTCAGATTCTCGAATGGTAGGACCCAACGTACCAGCCAGACCTTGGCTCGTGTTGATCCTAAAAACCGGGCTCGTGTACTTCGGTGGCGTGCGTGGTACGCACATTAGGCAACCCCAACCATCGAGCCTCGGCGTTTCAAGTCGAAATATCCGGCGCCGTAATTCCAGCCCTAGGAAATTCCCCTCATGTCCCTGGTCTATAATGACTACCGATGAACAACGAAGGGATGCTTTAGTAACTAGACAACGTTACCTACCGTGCCAAGCACGGTTCAATTCCCTCGGTCGCTGCTCGTCACAGTCACCCGTCAACTGCATTTCCTAGTAGTACTACTACTACTACACCAGGATGAGCACAAAATTGAGCCCGTTTGTTCGTGCCTAGTACTTGAGTTAATATATCAGGCAATGCACTGGTACGGAGGGATTATCCTTTTACTCTGCATATATAACTTGTCTGAAGTCTAACTAAGCAAAATGTTTGACCAAATCCTTTCTTAAGAAATACAACAGGCCAGATGTACGGCTTGAAAATTTATTGCATGATGCAGGTTATGATATTGTTTCGAATCCTGGATCTTAAATTTCAGAAAATCTAAAAGTGAGCATGAATTCTTGAAACTGATCATGGTCACGTGATATGGCACAAATATTACTTTGTAAGTTTTTTCTTCAATTCGAGACAAGCTGCTTATGACAAGTTGCACAAATGAAGAGCCAAGGTATTTTGGAACAAAGACCTGTCACGTTAAGGCGAACCCTTTCACTATTGAAACCATGGGCGTTTACGTGCCGCCCCGAGTCCCTGCTTCTTATCGGCAGGTGCCGTCCCAACAAGCGTGTGAGTCGACGTGGAGGCGCGGCGAAAGCAGACTGCTGCGCTGGCCGCTGTGGAGGCGGCGAAAGCAGATTGTCGTGCAGACTCACCGGAGGTGAGCCTTTGACCAGCTCCGCCGCCCACCGTCGTCCCAATCGCTCCCGCTTTTAATGTCGCCGGCGCCACAGTTTAAAATCAACCCCGCACTACCCGGTATCTCTACAATCCTCTCTCTTCCTCTCCAATTCTCCTGTCGTCTACCTCCAACTAGCCTGACCTAAACGTACGCCATGCCGCATCACAATGGTCTGCTCTTAGTGTTCCAGTTTCCTAAGGAAGACACCCAGCCGGAGTCTCAAGAATATAAGGTGCTTTGGGACGAGCTTGAACTGGCCTTACGGGAAGACGCCATGCCTGTCCCCGCTCCCATTCCGGCTCCCGTCGTCCTGACTGCGCCAGCGCCCATCCCCGTGGCATTGATGGGTCTTGAGCCGCACATTGTCGTCGAGCTTGATGCCACGGGGTTCCACGAGGTCCCCGCCGACTTTCACGCCTGCACCTGCCAACAAGATGCGCTGTGCAGACCGACGCAAGACGGCGCAAGCCGGTGCTCTGCACCTACCGATGCGCCACAAGATGCACCGACGCGGCGCTACCGTGCCGGTGCTCAGATAAACGAATGTCTCCGCGCGCCATCGACAAGGTTTCGCCCTCGCGCAGGTGCGTTTCTCGCAGCCGGCATGGATGGCCGCCATCGACCACTTCCTTGCACCAACGCCACCGCCTCCTCCCGCCAGCTTGACTCGCTCGAAGTCAGAACATTTTGGCCTTCCTTGAAGCTAGGCCAACATCCAGAGTACGCCAACAACGGCGCAAGACGCCGCATTGCCGCCGCTGGTCGATGGCCCGACGGTCACACGTAGAGCATGGTAGAGGAGCCGCTTCACCGCGAGACGCCGCCGCCGCCGTCGCGTAATCTAAATTTTCCATGAAAAACGCTCGGATTGCCATGCTTAAATCCGAACGCTTATCATTTCCGTTTATTTTATATCGATCGTCATATAATTTAAAGTTGGAGTCAGACTGAACGAAATGTATGGTTTGATCGATTGAATGTTCTGCTAGAGCCGTATCAAATTAAATATAAAACGTCATCAAGCCACCTGTATTCCTTGTCATCCAACGACCTAGACTGCTTCAATGTCGAGCGCTCAACACGTTTAGCGTGCAGTTAATTTCATGCCAAAAATAGTGCTAATCACATGACAACACGCAAATAATATCCTATTAGTTAATATCCGCATGCACTTCATATACTTCCAAATTAACGTGCATTGCACGCATACACCGACTAGTGCTGCTAGTACGTGAAACTGGTGTCGTGACTTGTGAACGCGGCCCAGATATGGTCAATAAAGCAACATCGCCATGAAGTTCTTCCTGCTTGCCTGCAAGGCCTAAACGCAGAAGGGAGGAGAGAGAGAGCACACATGGAACCCACCAGTAAGTGAAGGCGAATAGTACTAAAAATAATATTACATGTTATCCATTAATTAGGCTGTGGTAATATAAAACATTATGTGAACAAAGGGGTACAACAAACATTGCTATTCTACGTATGTTGCCTATTGACGTGCGGCTTGAAGGCCCGGTCGCATGTTCGATCCTCGTCCTTTATTTTTTAATTTATATATGGGTACAAATTTGTTTCATGACATGTGGGCCCCTCGGTGTGTAGTTTGTAGCACTTTAATTTGTGGGTCGAAATTTGTTCCATTCCAAGTGGACTATCGGTGTGTAGTTTTGTAGGTTATTTATAATAATTAAAGAGAACAACATAGTTTTTTCAATAATACCATGGTGCGACGTTGAAGGCAAGAAAGGACGTGCGAGAGAGCGATGACCGAGCCAGAGGGAAATCAACTAGGGGAGTTATGCGTGCGTAAACGGTGTTTGGAGTAGTTGTGGGCGAATGCTACGAAAATATAATCTAAACTGACCGGAATAAATGCCTACACAAATTAATCCAAGGTTGGAGTGCCCCTCGCTATGTAAATAGCTCCGGCTTTGCGAGGGATGGAGAGGTAGTAGCTTCAACGCGTGGAAGATACGGTGTAAGAAAGCGAGGTCAATCGAGAGACATATAGATAGAGAGACAAAGTGAGTGTGGTCCGACATTCATTGAACAAATATATATGCTCTGGAGAGATATTGTCCGATTGAGATTTTGGCAAGGGTGAGGGCTGTAAGATTGAGCTTGAAAGATGATCCAGTCACAGACGTGTAGATATATTTTGTGCGTGGGAGGAAGCAAGGTCAACCGATCACATAGGGTCGCCGTGCGATCGAAAGAGCGAGACGGGTTGGAGAGAGTGACCTAGATAGACAATGTGCGTGAGAGAGTATACAATGTGAATAGGTCGAATTGGGCTCAAACATGGTGATATATCAGTTTAGTCTGAGAAAGAGCGAGGTCAATCGAGACATACAGAGAGAGAGAGAGAGAGAGAGAGAGAGAGAGAGAGAGAGAGAGAGAGATTGAGTGAGCGTGGCCCACCATGAGGTCGAAAGAGTGGCGACGGCTTGGATGGACTGAACTAGATAGACAATCTGTGTGAGAGAGTATAGAATGTGTCGATCGAGGCCCGAAGAGGGAGATATATCATTTGTGTGTGAAAGAAAACGAGGTTAAACGAGACTCAGATAAAGGGAGCGAGATTGAGCGAGTGTGGCCCGCCGTGCGGAAGAAAGAGTGAGACAGTCTCGAGGGAGTGACCTAGATATACAACGTGCGTGCGTGCGCACGAGAGGTTGGGGGGGGGGGGGCTAGATAGGCAATGCATGTATTTAGCGCGAGAGGGTGAGAGGGAGAGGGGGGGGGGAGAGCTCGGCATGGGGTGCAATGGCGGGTGTGTGAGGTAAATACATTTGGTAACAGAGTGGAAAAAAGGGGTTGTGTAGTTGAGCGACTTAGAGATCGAAACATGGAGAGAAAGAATGAACGTGTGTTGGAAACCGATAGCTTCCTAAGGTGGTTAGGAGAGGAGGATTGACCGATACATGAAGTATGTAGCGTTTGTGCGGGGGGGGGGCTAAAAACAACATTTGAATGTACATAGTATGAAACTTAATATCGTTGTTTCAGTTCGGTGTACATTGTAAGATTTGAACCGAGGACCAGGCATACGGGTAATTATTTCGAATTCGTGCCATACTAAGTTTCAAAAAGTTGACATTGACTCAATTTTTTGTGCTATTTTGTAGGTCATATGTTTGAATCCATCATAAAGTTTTCTCACTACCATGGTGTTCATCATATACATATGAATTTGTATTAAAAAAAGTAGCGTGGATACAGTGAAATGCGAAATCCACGTTAGAATTTGAGATCGCTACGTGACACACACTCTAATTCAAAAATCTAACTACATGACACACACTCTAATTCAAATAACTAATTATGTGACACACACTCTAATCCACGTTAGCGCGGGTACAGTTTAATTTTTTTCAAATAACTCCTCATTAATTAATTTATAGTACTCCCTCTGTTCACTTCTATAAGACCTTGAAGACATTTCAAACAATGTGCAAAACAGTTCATTTTCAGTTGTCTGAAACGACTTACAAAAGTGAACGGATGGAGTATCTCGTTTTGAATGACTAATTATTGCAAGGAAAACACGGCCATGGTAATATATACAGATTCTTTTGCAAATGAAATAAGATTCGTTTGGATTCTCAAATGTAGGCGCACCAGGCAGACCAGGGTCGTGTCGAGGTGGGATTTGCTTGGTGCCTTAAAGGCAATCGCCTTTGGGTGGCCCGACATGTGGGCCAGCAACCTGTTGGGCCCACATGTCATGGACACAAAGGCAGGTGCCTTAAGGCACCGAAGCATAGTCCTGTCGGGGTGGTCGCGTGTGTTAGACGGACCCGTAGCACCCAGCCACATACCCCCCTCCCCCCAAAAAAAAGGACGACGACAATATAAGTTCGTGCTTCCATGTTTCGGATTGAAATATCTGGTGGCCCCAATTCCAGCCCTGCAAAATCTCTCTTCTCCACCGTCCCCTTCCGCGCCCAGATTTCTCAAATCCCTAATTCGTCACCAACCCTCGAATCGCCCCTCGTCTCGTCTCTTTCCCCACCGTTCCCCACCTCTGTGCCGGACGACAACGACGGTCGCGCTTCACCGCCGCACCGGAGCTACCTCATCTACGCCCTCGTCCACCGCACTGGGTGGTCCACCGACAACGTCGGCCGCCGCAACCGACGTGCCTCACAGACACCGAGTTCCACCGCATCAGGTGCGCTTCACCGACGCCGTCTCCCAGCTCACTGGGGCTACTTCACCGAGCACATCGTCACACCTCCGCCCCCTGAGGCCGTTGGGGCTTCACCAACGGTCTCGTCCACCGCATCGGAGCGCTCCACTGCCACTCAAGATCTACATCCGTGCACGACCAGCCAACGCCAGCGCATCACCCTCAACGGCTCTGAAGTGACCTGCACTCTAGCTAGGCGAGCATGCCCAAACGCCGGCCCGAACTAGGTATCCACACATCACTCCCTTGTGCACTGTTTTGACGATGTTTGGATATCCTTTCACTGCTCTCTTAGCTTACACGCCTATGTAACTCTGACTTTAACTCTTATTTCTTCTAGAGATATCATCCAAACAAGCAAATCCATTTTTAGCGAAGCATGATGGCGCCACGGGATCTGGTACACATCCTCGCACACTGTATAACCTTGTAAGTATCATCCTCCCAGACAACATCAAGGTCGATTCCTCTTATTTGATCAACCATTCACTGTGGTCAAAAGTGCGAGGGGGATGCAAGGAGCACAAGGCCTGCACATCCAAGCAAGTGGTAACATGGACTTGTACATGGAACATCCCAAGCGCAAGCAGAGCTGCAGTGAGCCTGCATAACGAAGCTAGCGTAAGTCCTGCATTTCATTTAATTCAGACCTTGGCATTCATGTATGATTTGTGTGCGATGGCTGATCCACAATTCAAGTTACCAGGCTTAATATTTAACTTAAAAATATGAAGGCACTTGCACTCCGGAAATCAACATAACTTGAGAAATGTGAAGCTACATGCACTTTGAAAACCAGCTAATGATCCAAAGTAGTTCAGATTATAAACACTAAGTGATGCAAGCACCAAAAAACATAAAATGCAACATGGTGTACAAGGACTACAAACATGGTATGTACCTGCTTGAATTATTCGTTCTCTGGCTAAAAATATTGAAGTGTAATTGCACGTATAACCAGTGCGCAAACTGCATATCAATATATCTATCCTGCACAAGTATGCCAATAGTTTCAAACAACAGATTAAAAAAGTATTTATGCTATGTTGTCATGATACGGGGACTTTCTGGTAGATGGCCTCGACGTTTCCTGAAGCTATGAAAATGCACTATAATTTGCTTGTCATCAATGCCTGCAAATATCTGTCTCGCTCAACATAGTAGATCATCATTAGACACTAAATCCTTCAATGAGCTTGCAAAATGCTTGCATTAGATCCCTCATTAGACACTATATGTTCATCACCGTGAGCATGTAAAATGTTTGCATCAAATCCTTCGTTAGCAAATTGTTCATTAGACACTTGTGCTCAATAACAACATGAGCTTGTATGTTTGCACCGGAAACTTGATTAGATACATCGATTCGATCGATTCAGTATTGATTGGGGAGTTATAAAATAAGTAGAAATTGGTTTCATTTTCTCATAGATTCCCTACATACAAGAAGTTTTACAACACCGCTGGTTTAACTATTGGCCAGAAATTGAAGAGTTGAATTAGATATAATCAGGGGATGTGATGTACCTGCCGTTGCACATGCTACTCTTGCAAGCTGCGATCGTCTGCTTATGCAAGCTTCGATGCCATGCCCGTCTGCCGCCGCCGCTGCCTCCCATGCAAAGCTACACCTGTGGTTGGATCTTCATCTTCTTGTCCTTCCGCTCGCTTGAAGCTTGACCGCCTCCAACGAGGGCGCGAGGAAGTGCTGTGTCGGTCTGTCCAAAGAATGGCTAGGTTAGGAGCGAACCAGACTAGAGGCTGGAGCGAATGAATTGGGATTTTTCCTGCTGTCGATCGATATGGGAGGCGCTCGTTTGGGCTGCGAGCCTGCTATAGGGCCTGCCTTGCACTTATGTTATTGGCCCATCCAAATTGAAACATTTTTCTTCTTTTTTTACATTGCCTGCTCGTGCGTTGGGACGAACAAAACTAGCATGGGCCAACCTGGAAGACTCAGACTAGGTGCGCACTTTCCAGCCACCTGAGGCGGCCGCCCATACCAGCCCCTATGGTGGCGTCGCCCCTTTTTGCGTGTATGATTGGATAGTGAAAAATATTCCAGTGGCGCTTTTGTTTTACCCACAGAATGGTTGAATTGCTTGTTTCTATGAACGGAGTTCGCCAATAATGTGAAGGATGCCGGTCTTTTCATCCTATTGTAGATTGCTTAGATCTCGATATGCCAAAACTAATCGCATGAAATATACAGTAAATGCCAGTGTGATGTGTTTGGCTACAACTAGTCTGACTACGTGTCCTCATATAACATATCAAGGACGCACCATCTTACCAGATTAACCATTCGACTTACCCATGCAGTGTGGGAAGAAAGAAGTATTCGGACTGCGTATCCAAGCAATTGATGCCATGGACTCCTTCGTACAACCTTGTAAGCGAAAAAGAAGTTGCAGTGTGTACATAAAGAACTAGCGTAAGTTCGGTTACCGCTTCTCGAATTTTAGTTAGCCACTTATTGCAAAATTGTTCAATTACGTTGCTTGGCTTAATTTAGTTTGCTATCGATTACATAATGGCACAACCAATTAATCATATTGTAGATCGCCTATCTATGTGTTTGATACTTACTATTAAGAATTACCTATTTGCCTTAACTTAAATATCTACTTGTTTGTTTAATCAGACATCGCTGCAAATCATGATTACAAGTGATGTTAATAACTACTTTTCAGCATCCAATTGAAACTCTTTAATTTTTGTTTGTTTAACTGGTTTGCTGTTATAACTCCCAGTTGAGATGTTTTGCTAACTTCAACTTTTCTGAATCCAATCTGAACTTTAATGGCAAAACAGGTTAGCCCAAGATCAAAGAGCGAGGTCCCCATGGACGTTGCATCATCCCATAGTAGTGACACCGGCCCAATCGTGCATTATGAATTGCCAACTGCTGATGCTCTAGAGGCTAAACTAGTGGTACAAAGAGATTCCGCTTCTGCACTTAGAGATGAAGTTGACATGTTGAGGAAGCAAACAGCACAATCACAAGCAAAGACTCAAGACAACCATTAAATATTTGGTGGATTTCAAAACGAAGCAAGCTGAGACTGACCAGATTGTTAAGGTCCTGAAGGAAAAAGGAAATTAAATTCCTACTTGGTAAATCATAGGTGAAATGTTCTTTCCATAGTTGAATAACCTTTGTGTTGTCTGTTCATGTAATCAATCAAACCATTTGTTTTAGAGATCATGTAATAATTTTTTTTTGTTTTTTGGTTTGTAATTTTATTTGAGCACAAGTCTGTATTAATTGATAAGACTCGGAGACATTTCATTTGGATTGCTGTGCCAGACCTACAAATATGCCAATCGGGCTGAATGTGCATTCAGCAATAGTAGTAGTATAGATGGACCATAAGTGGCATGCATCGGAATGGGCCAAGATGCTGGGTAAAAAAGGATGCTATTGTAGCCAAAAAAAAGTACAGCGGCCTGGCTTATGTATGTTAGTTGATATTATTGATCCATATATTGTATAAGTGTTTATATGTTCGTTAGTTGTGTACATTATTGGTTGATTGACTCGGTATTTGAATCTTGATACATCGCTTGTGTACATATCTAAATGGGAGTACACATTATGCTGCGTGTGACATTTGAGTTGGACATAAAGTGTTCCGAATATTCAATTCACTTAAACTGGATTCTAGCTTCGAATTCGAGTATCGGCATTTGTATATCATATTCATATATGATGTGGAATACATCTTTGTCGTGCTTTTGAAGATATATAAAACACATAGAATGATTTATAAAGATTCATATAGGAATACAAAATGGATTCAATTTAGTTGCTGTGGTAGCGTGGATGCTTATTGTCCCAAAATTCGAAAGAAGCGGCAAAATGTCCACTCCCACGTCGTCTGCCGAAGCCAAGTGTTTGGGAGATGGAAATTACTGTCTACCCCTTACACAGACAATCCATCGGCCTGATTTCCACTGCTCTCAATAGGGGTAGGTTAGTAACTTCAAGTAGACGTGACACGACCGCCTCTGAGCCCATTCCGACACGGTGGGCGCCAAACATGGGCGGCAAAACACATTTGGTTCAAGCTCGTCCGAAATACCTCTGTTTCTCCCTCCATTTCCCCATTCATACACGGTGGGCGACAAAACAAACTTGACTCGGCCGAAATCGATGTAGGCAAATATTTTCAATAGGGGCAGGTTTGTAACTTCACTCAGACGTGACACAACCGCCCTACCTGTCAGCCCCGTTCATACACCGTGGGTGCCAACCATGGGCGCCAACCACCTTCTCCTCGCCCGAAATTGCTCTGGGCAAATATTGGCGAGATGCGAGATTACCGTCCTATCCCCGACCGACGAGACGTCCAAATTTTAAATGGGGGCTAAGTTCATAACTTTCCCATATTTCAGGCAGGCGCGTCCCAAAAACATGGTTCCCCGTACCTCTCCCTCCATTTTCCCATTCATACACCGTTCGCGCTAGAACACCCCATCCCCACACCAGCCTCCGTCCGCCACCCCATCCATTGTTGCCGTCCTCCACCACATCCATCGCCACCGTCCTCCACCATGCCGGAGCGTCTACCAAGACCGCATCGTCCACTGCTAGAGATGGTCGTTTCTCATCCACGGCGATGGACCAATAGCCTTGCATCACGTCCTCTCGCTTCATCGGCGCCGTCGTCCTCTTTCTTTGGGGCCGCCACACGACCTTCTCTTCCACCGCAAGCGGGACTTATCCCCGATGCACTCGTCTACCGTCACAGATTCGCTTCAACGCCACCGACAGCCATCGCACCACCCCGATGCCTACACGACGCCGCAAGAGAGGTGGTACTTCATATCTCCTCAACTTTTTGATCTCAACCAGAAAATAGATCTTAACTTGGTTACTCTACTTTCTTTTCATCTCTTAGAATTTAGTTCTTAGTTCAAAGCAAACAATGGATGCTAAATATCATTTCTCCGGTTTGCGACTTCAAATCTGCCATGGCACAGCCATAGCTGGTTTAATTGATCATGCTTAGGGTTTAATTGATCATGTTGGTTCCGTGGTGGTTTCTTTAATAGAAATCGGAGGAAACCCTCTTTGCTAAAAAAATGCTTAGAGTTTCCCCTTTTATGAAAACTATCTGATCGTAATACGTGCTTCGTGTCATAATAACACTGCTCCATCCATCAAGCTAAACAAGCTTAGTTGTTCAAATACGAATCTGATATTATGAAAACAGAGTTGTTTAATTGGTCAGCTAAATGTTCCTAAATTAGTTTTGAAAATGCTTGTTCGCCGCTCGGGTGTGTATCTCTACAGGGTGCCCATGGTGAGCCGGCCGACCCTGGGATTTTGGGTCGTCCCAGGCCCCGATTCCCCTGCTCACTGTGGCGCTTCGATCTCTACTGCGCCCCGCTTTGCCTCATTGGCGACTTGTCATTCCCCGGACGGCATGACTCTAGGAGGACACGCCAACTAAAAGGAGGCCAGGAGCCGCCGCCCAACAGCATCAACGCTGCCCGCGCCGCCGTGCCTACCTTCCCAATCCGTTCAGGCTCAGCGCAAAGACCCACCAAAACAACCCGATTTATCCTGAGATACGTCCTCAACACTCAGCAGCCACTCCTCATCACCCATTTTCTAATTGCTTCATTACTCATTAGGCAGGACTGTCATTAGGGTGGGTTGTGTGCTCAGTGCTACCTACACTTAATGGTTCACATGTATTTCGGTAATCTTTAGTACCTCTAAAGTTCACTGTGGTTTTCAAAATTCGCCCTCAAAATGTAAAAATAGTCATTTTTGATTGTTGGTCGTAGTGACATTGACCTAGATTACTACTGCAAGCCAGGTTTGTTGACAATTTTACTTGTCTTTCTTACTCATTCGATATAATATCCAATTATTCACGTCGATTAGTTGCAAACAATAAGTGCTAGACAAACTTCTTCATTCAGATTTTGGACGGTCTCTTCATAGCGATTACAATTACGCATACTTGTCCTAATAAGCTCACAAGTAAATGATTGATTCACTACATCTATGCTTGCCTTGTCATATTTGTTGTCAATATTCTTTTAGGGTGGACCACCCTGTTTCTAATTACTGGAACCATAGACATGAGTGAATAGTATTTCTCTATGTGATCTCTTCCATCATGTGTGGGTAACGAACACTGCATTGTATAGAAAGAAAGTGTCATTTCCAGCTTTTACATAGGTTTCGATCTTTTACATGGAATACAATCAGCCTATTTGCTTTGTGTCGCACTACCAACACTCCACCCTTGAAGCTAAACATTACGCCACTCATAATTGCTTAGTTTATTTGTTCAAATACGAATTTCATATGATTATAACGTTCCTGCTTCAGTTTTGAAATGTGTGCTCACTGTTATAGAGACATAAGGGGTTTGTATTTCTGTGTGTGGTCTGGTCAGCACGGTTGGGGAGGTGAACTTAGCATATGCAGGGGTTTATAGGGAGACACTCTCCAAGTTGAATCCACAATGCATTCCATAGATAATCTGACTACTTTTTATGTTTTCATGAATCTCAGATTCTGAACAACATCATAATGATTATGAGCTTGCATGCATGAAAAGAATAAAGCAAAACAATGCCATGGCTGTCAAACTTGGCATTAAGGGACTGAAATCAAGTCTAGATGCAATGCAATGCAAACACTCTCCACCTACAGATTCATGCTCAGAATATGATCCTAATAGTGATTCTGAGCTAGAGGGAGACCTAAGTCAATGTAGCTCCCTAGTGGAGGAGTCAGAGGAAGATGCCCTATCTTATTCACCCATCAAGGTACTTGCTCTAACTTTCCAATGTTACATTGCTCGCACATATCTTGCAACTGATGCTTTGCATTGCTTCTACTTTGTTGAACTGCCATTAGCTTAGTTTACACATTGTGTATGTGAATACGCCCGCCTATCCATTTTCAAAGACATATTCCATCTGTCATCATACCATATTTATCCATTCAAATGCTGTTCTTTTGTATCAGACGTTCAAAAGGAAGAGGGCGATTGCTGATCGTGGAGGAGCACAAGCAAAGTATTTGGAAAAGGTAGTGGCACATGATAAATCAAATAGCCCATTAGGTGTAGTTGCAATATCACCTGACCCACAAAATACCCCACTCTAGCAGACTCTAGCCCTACTACACTGGTCATTTCCGATGCCCCAACTCAGCAGATCAAGAATCAAGAAAGAACAAGATGACTATGTCGGTTGACATAGCACCACCGTATCTGACGCAAAACCCCCATTCCAGCAAAGAGTACACCAAATCCAGTTGCCAAATCCCTTTTTCGAACCAGAGAGAGCCCCAATTGCAGCAAATAGGACCCCTGTTCCATTTCTTCCCAGTTTAGAAGACGAAGCTTATGTTGTTGTCAGGAACTTTGTGCGCATCTTTCCTTCATGGAAGCAGACACAGAACAATTTCCAGTCTTCCTCCACAACTTACGCGTAAGAAATGTACTAATGTTATTCATGGTGATTACTCCATATGTTTCTGCTAACAGAAGACACAAGATTTCATTCTTTTAAATAGGCGAGGAGCAAACTGGATTGTGATGACGAGCAAGGGTTGATTGCACTTTTCAAGCACTCGTTGATGAAGTATCGTTCCTACCCGAGGCAAGCGCACTTCGATGGCAAGCCTCTGAATGAAATTTCTATAAAGTCTCCGGTGCTACATTTATCCGACAATGACTGGAATAATCTTGTTACACATTGGTCTCGGTTGCAGCGTAAGGTACTGTCTATGATATCACATCACAATTTGAACTGCATTTTTGCATTTGTCTTAATGTCTCACTTGTACGAAAACTGTTAGCAGAAGAACATCCATTCTCAAGGGACCACAGAATCTCGCAACTATCTCGCATTAATCGCATTGCTCTTGTGAGTACCTCTTGCCTGTATGACCATACTTACTTTCATAGCTGTTTGATTATGTAGCATCCTTTGCACATGTTAGCCTCGTAATTGTCCATTTGGTGGACATTATAAGATCCGTATGGACTCTTACATAAATTTAGAATCAATCCAATGCTTTTGAAGAGGTTTAGCTCTGCAGTCCTCTTGTAAGGACTGAACGTGGTCTATCACTGTACTTACATTAACAACTACTTCTAGGGATTGGTAGTTGATTATGTAGCATCAATCTGCATCTTATCTTCATTATCCTCTATCCCTTCCAAAGATTATCATATCTATAATTACTCTCTACAAAATGTAGAGTACAGGCAATGCTTATGAAGAACATTACGTGCTGAAATTCTTGAGTTATCCTTCCCTTGACATGGAGAAGGGCATTATAAAGCCGGTGTTAACTGTTAATGTAAGTCGATCCTTCTAAAGCCTTTAGCCTCAACTGCTGTTTAATTTGCTCATACTCCCTATCGCCATCGTTGTTTAGTTTGTTGTTTCTACCAAAATGCATGTTCGTAAGAACCGTAAGTTCTAAGTTTTACTTGTAAAACAAAATTCCTTATTCATACCATGCACATTACTTAATACTCCCTATATGTATGCTTGTTTTTCTGGATCTATAATCCAAAGGTGTGGTGAAGCAGCCCACGCTTGCACCTTGTCATCTCCTCGTTTTATCTTACCGATGTGGTGATGATATGAACAACATGCCATGCACATTATCCAAAATAGATACAATGATTTTCTTTGCCCTTCATCTATGCTTGTTATGTTGACATGGTAATCTAGTAGTGTGGAGAAGCTCCCCGCATTATGAACAATGCCAAATTGTGCTATTGATATTTTGAACTTACTCTTTATTTTCTAATTTGAAATTGGATAGAATTGACCGAATAGTTATCATATTTGTTTATACACGTGCAAACCTGTCATCTCTCTGATTTGTTTCGGGGTGATATGCCTGATGGCATGCACAAGTCTGCTGAAGGCTGTGAGACAAACCCAACATATATTGCAGCAAAGAAGGCAAAACATCTTGAAGATAGCGAGACAACCCCAAAGTCTTGTCTTGATGCAGTGTTCAAGTTACTTGAGACAACAGTCAGACAAGCTCACATAAATTCGCTGTCTGAATCAGTTCAATTTCTTCAGTCCCAAGTTCTAGCAGAAAGGCATTCTGCAACTCAGGTTCGACTTGAAGTCCTATCTCTAAGAAAGATTGCGGAGAACACCAATGAGAACCTCATCGCTAAACAGCTACACCTGGAAGCTATGACCGACATGCTAGGCCGGTCTCACAGCCTTGCTCAGCAGCTTGCGCAGCAGTTCCCCCGCAAGTCTAACCTTTCTTGAACTGTCTTGGAAGTGGTCTCGGTTCAGTATTATTTTGTTACGCTGCAATGGTGCCCAGTTTTTGTAATCCGCTTCTTCGTTGCGCTTTATGATCACTGGTGGCAAACTTCGATGCCCAATGGATGTAATATACCTTAAATCCTTTATTGTATAGTGTAGGTTTATTCTTAGTTACTATGCCGTAATTTCTTTATTGTATAGAGTTGGTTTGTTCTTAATTCCTTCTAGTTACTGCCATCATTCGCTATCTGAAAAAAAATTAGATGTAGTCGACCGGACCTAAACATTCGACTCTAACGGGCCAGGTTTTTAGCGGGCCACAATTGGGCCGGCCTGCGTCTTTCTTGGGCCCGAATGATTGGGGCCTTCACACATTGCGCCATGCCCTAACTTACACCGGCCTATATTTTAGTTGGGCCTTTTGTTGACCCAGCGCTTAGTTTGGCCCAGGTAGCGTTGGGCCATTAACATGCTGAATATTGTACTGGCCTATTACAGTCGAGATGAAACCATGGGCCTTTAGCAGGCCAAAATGCTTGTTGGGCCTCAATTTTCACTAGTCGTCGACGGGCCTTCAGCAGGCCGAAATGTAGACCAGGCCGTTTTGGGCCCAGTTAGCTCACGGGTCGTTACCAGGCCGAAACATATCTCGGGCCTTAGTTGGCCCATTGATAACCCACAAGTATAGGGGATCAATTGTAGCCTCTTTCGATAAGTAAGAGTGTCGAAGCCAACGAGGAGCTAAAGGTAGAACAAATATTCCCTCAAGTTCTATCGATCACCGATACAACTCTACGCACGCTTGACATTCGCTTTACCTAGAACAAGTATAAAACTAGAAGTACCTTGTAGGTGTTTTTGGATAGGTTTGCAAGAAAGTAAAGAGCGAGTAAATAAAAGCTAGGGGCTGTTTAGATAAAGACACAACTAAATTAGTAAAGAGCTTTTTGTTACGAGAAAGTTATTTGTCCCTAGGCAATCGACAACTAGACCAATAATCATTATTTCAATTTTATTTGAGGGAGAGGCATAAGCTAACATACTTTCTCTACTTGGATCATATGCACTTATGATTGGAACTCTAGCAAGCATCCGCAACTACTAAAGATCATTAAGGTAAAACCCAACCATAGCATTAAAGTATCAAGTCCCCTTTATCCCATAAGCAAACAACCTACTTACTCGGTTATGTGCTTCTGTCACTCACGCCACCCACCATAAGCAAATCATGAACATATTGCAAACCCTACAACGGAGATCCCTCATGCTTGTGCGACACGGAGAACACCATAAGACAGCACCAATAATAAAACATGCAACTCAAACAAATCTTGATCATCAAATAGCCATTAGGACAAAACGGATCTACTCAAGCATCATAGGATAGCCATACATCATTGGGAAATAATATATAGCGTTGAGCACCATGTTTAAGTAGAGATTACAGCGGGTAAAAGAGAGGTTACACCGCTGCATAGAGGGGGAAAGAGTTGGTGATGATGGCGGTGAAGTTGTTGGTGAAGAAGGCGGTGATGATGATGGCCCGGCGGCCTTTCCGCCACCGGAAGCAAGGGGGAGAGGGCCCCCCTTCTTCTTCTTCTTCTTCCTTGACCTCCTCCCTAGATGGGAGAAGGGTTTCCTCTCTGGTCCTTGGCTCCCATGGCGTGGAAGGGGCGAGAGACCCTCCGAGATTGGATCTATCTCTCTGTCTCTCTCTGTTTCTGCGTTCTGTTCTGCTGCCTTTTCACCGTTTCTTTTATATCCGGAGATCCGTAACTCCGATTGGACTGAAACCTTTGCCGTGATTTTTTTCTTCCAAAAATTAGCTTTCTTGCGGCCGAAGAAGGTCATCAACCGCCTTAGGGGTGGCCCACGAGGGTGGGGGCACGCCCTCCTGGTACGGGCATGGGCCCCTGCCTCGTGGCGACCTCGGACACCGTTTCGCGTTGATCTTTCTCCCAGATTTTCCAAATATTCCAAAAATAAGCTCCGTCCGTTTTTATCACGTTTGGACTCTGTTTGATATGGATATTCTACGAAACCAAAAACATGCAACAGATAGGAACTAGCACTGGGCATTGGATCAATATGTTAGTCCCAAAAATAGTATAAAAAGTTGCCAAAAAGTATATGAAAGTTGAATAATAATGGCATGAAACAATCAAAAATTATAGATACGACGGAGACGTATCAGCATCCCCAAGCTTAATTCCTGCTCGTCCTCGAGTAGGTAAATGATAAAAAAGATAATTTTTGATGTGGAATGCTACCTAACATAATCTTGATCATGTATCTAATCATGGAATGAATATTAAGACACTAGTGATTCAAAGCAATAGTCTATCCTTTGACATAAAAACAATAATACTTCAAGCATACCAACTAAGCAATTATGTCTTATTGAAATAACATAGCCAAAGAAAGCTCATCCCTACAAAATCATATAGTCTGGCTATGATCCATCTTCACCACACAAAATATTCACATCATGCACAACCCCGATGACAAGCCAAGCAATTATTTCATACTTTTTACGTTCTCAAACCTTTTCAACTTTCACGCAATACATGAGCGTGAGCCATGGACATAGCACTATAGGAGGAATAGAATATGATGATGGGGGTTATGTGGAGAAGACAAAAAAACAAAGTCTCACATCAACTAGGCGTATCAACGGGCTATGGAGATGCCCATTAATAGATATCAATGTGAGGAGTAGGGATTGCCATGCAACAGATGCACTAGAGCTATAAGTGTATGAAAGCTCAAACTGAAACTAAGTGGGTGTGCATCCAACTTGCTTGCTCATGAAGACCTAGGGCATTTGAGGAAGCCCATCGTTGGAATATAGAAGCCAAGTTCTATAATGAAAATTCCCACTAGTATATGAAAGTGATAACTCAAGAGACTCTCTATATGAAGAACATGGTGCTACTTTGAAGCACAAGTGTGGTAAAAGGATAGTAACATTGCCCCTTCTCTCTTTTTCTCTCATTTTTTTGTTTTCCCCTTTATTTTTTTGGGCCTTCTCTTTTTTTGGCCTTTCTCTCTTTTTTTATTATTTTTAATTTTTTTCGGCCGGAGTCTCATCCCAACTTGTGGGGGAATCATATTCTCCATCATCCTTTCCTCACTGGGGCAATGCTCTAATAATGATGATCATCACACTTTTATTTACTTACAAATCAATATTACAACTCGATATCTAAAACAAAGATATGACTCTATATGAATGCCTCGGGCGGTGTACCGGGATGTGCAACGATCTAGCGTAGCAATGACATCAAAAACCGGACAAGCCTTGAAAACATCATGCTAGCTATCACTACAAGGATCCGGGTCTATCGCAACAAAAAAAATTTGTTGCAATACATGCTGTTTCGTGGCGATAAGTACCTATTGCCACGAAACGACATTCGTTGGCAGCCGCAGAATCGGACACATGGTAATAGGTTATTACCATGAAAAGGCAATTGCGGCAATAAAGTGTGCTATTGCAACATCCATGCGGAAACTTGCCACATGTTTTCCCGTGGCAACACTCACCTGATGCCACAATTTGCTTTGCGGAGATAGCTTTAATGCAACATGTACCGAATTGTGGAGACTGATATGTCATGGCGATAGACATTTGTGGGAACAACCTATGACAACGACGGCCATTTCGTGGCGCATTACTCTTTCGTGGCAACACTAGAGGATTGTTGCATCATGTTGTACGTATTACCATGGATGCTCAATTTGTCGCAATATGTAACAGTTATTGCAACGCAACGAAGGTGAGGCAAAAAGTCACCCTATTATAACCAATACATGCTTTGTTGCAATAGTATCTCTATCTAGCGCCACATGTCAGAGGTGTTGCAATAGTATCTATGTACTTTGTTGCAATACCTAGCCTTTATTGCAACAAGATGACCAGTTCACGCAACGGGACAGCGTTGTCGCAATATCACTACCATATTACAACGACGATGCAGTTTGTCGCAATACATGGCTTCTATTGCAACAAAACGAGCACTTAGCGCGATGAAACGAAATTGTGGCAATATGTAGATCCTATTACCACGAACTGGAATTTTGTGGAAATATAGCAGTTTATTGCAACAAAAGATAGTTGTAGCAATAATTTTTGTTGCAATAGACCGGAATCCTTGTAGTGTATCTTACGATCATGCAAAGCAACATGACAATAAATGCTCAAGTCATGTATATGATGATGATGGAAGTTGCATGGCAATATATCTCGGAATGGCTATGGAAATGCCGTAATAGGTTGGTATGGTGGCTGTTTTGAGGAAGATATAAGGAGGTTTACGTGTGGCAGAGCATATCATATCACGGGGTTTGGATGCACCGGCGAAGTTTGCACCAACTCTCGATGTGAGAAAGGGCAATGCACGGTACCGAAGAGCCTAGCAATGATGGAAGGGTGAGAGTGCGTATAATCCATGGACTCAACATTAGTCATAAAGAACTCACATTCTTATTGCAAAAATCTATTAGTCATCGAAACAAAGTACTACGCGCATGCTCCTAGGGGGATAGATTGGTAGGAAAAGACCATCGCTCGTCCCCGACCGCCACTCATAAGGAAGGCAATCAATAATCACCTCATGCTCCGACTTCGTTACATAACGGTTCACCATACGTGCATGCTACGGGACTTGCAAACCTCAACACAAGTATTTCTCAATTTCACAATTACTCAACTAGCATGACTCTAATATCACCATCTTTATATAGTAAAACTTTTTCAAGGAATTAAACATATCATATTCAGCGATCTACAAGTTTATTTAGGATTTTATGACTAACCATGTGAATTACCAGTTCCTGTCATCTCTCTAAATAGATATAAGTGAAGCAAGAGAGTTTAATTCTTTCTACAAAAGATATGCCCAAGCTCTAACAAATATAAGTGAAGCAAAAGAGCATTCTACAAATGGCGGTTGTCTATGTAAAGAGAAACAGGCAATCCAAACTTCAAATGATATAAGTGAAGCACATGAAGCATTCTATAAAGCCATACTCAAGAGATATAAGTGAAGTGCATAGAGCATTCTATAAATCAACCAAGGACCATCTCATACCAGCATGGTGCATAAAATAAAAATAAAAACCTAATTGCAAAAGACGCTCCAAGACTTGCACATATCGCATGAACGAAACGAATCCGAAAACATACCGATACTTGTTAAGACAAAACTTCAACAGAAACCTTGAGTCTCCTTGAATATTTACTTGGATTGCCTCGGGCATCCCCAAGCTTGAGCTCTTGCCTCTCTTCCTTCTTCTCACATCGAAACCTTCTCGATCATCGAACACTTCATCCACACAAAACTTCAACAGAAAACTCGGTAAGATCCGTTAGTATAATAAAGCAAATCACCACTCTAAGTACTGTTGCAAACCAATTCATATTTTATTTTTGCATTTGTGTCTACTGTAATATAACTTTTTCATGGCTTAATCCATTGATATAAATCGATAGTTTCATCAAAACAAGCAAACTATGCATCAAAAACAGAATCTGTCTAAAACAGAACAGTTTGTAATAATATGAACATTCACCATACTTCTGCTACTTGAAAAATTCTGCCAAAACGAGGAAAAATAAAAAATGTGTACAGCAAGACAGTGCAAAAAGAATCAGAACCATTTGATGTTCCAGTAAATAATTAAAAATCACGCACTACAGCCAAAGTTTCTGTCCTGCACCGCACAAACCAATCAAGCATTGTAAACATCCTAAAGGCAAACCTTGGCACATTATTTTTATAATACAATGGAATTGTACAAGGGGATAATTATTTTTATTGAAAAGTTTCTGTAATTAAGATTCGCAAAGTTTCCGTGAGCATGAACAAAATTCAAGGCTAGCTCCCACTTCAACAATGCTTGTCTTTCTCACTTTCGCTTTTCTTTTTGAAGAATTTTTGGGTTCCCCTATTTATTTTTGTTGTTTTTAACTATGTGAAAGCACTCAACAGAAATAAATGACTCTCTAAAACTTCTGGGTTGTCTCCCTGGCAGCGCTTTCTTTAAAGCCATTAAGCTAGACGTATAGTGCTCAAGTAATGAATCCACCCGGATCCCAAGGTATATCAAAGCCAATTTTAATTAGCAATGATTTGTAATTTAGTAGTGATCACAAAGCAACATATATCATGTAACAACGGAGTCTAACTCTCTTCCTATGCATCGACATGTCATAAAGAACAATTCATGCACACAAAGTAAAGGCCAATGCATAGTATAAACAGTTTCTTGCAATTTTATCATGTTGGAGACATAGAGAGGTGGAGATATAGTTCTTCTCTCATAATAATTGCAAGTAGGAGCAGCAAGCACATGCATATTATTTCTATCAAGATCATCATGTGTAGTAGTAAAAGGCAACCCATCAATATAATCCTTAATAAGCACAAACTTCTCCGATATAGTATAGTCGGGAGAATTCAAAAAGGTAATAGACTATCATGCGTGGGTGAAATAGCAACAATTTCATGTTTAACATAAGGAACTATATCAAGTTCATCTCCATAAGCATAATTCATATTGGCATCTTGGCCACAAGCATAGTAAGCATCATCAAAACGGGATATTTCAAAGAAATTCAAGGGATCATAACAGTCATCATAGCAATCATCCTTCGGTAAGCACGAAGAGGAATTAAACAATGTATGAGTTGAAGAGTTACTCTCATTAGAAGGTGGGGACGGGTGATCAATCCGCTCTTCCTCCTTTTGTTCTTTGCTCTCCTCCTCATCTTTTTCATCCAATGAGCTCACAGTTTTATCAATTTCTTCTTCCATAGATTCCTGCAAAATATTAGTCTCTTCTTGGACAGCGGAGACTTTCTCAATAAGTGCATTAATATCGGAATTGTATTCATAATTCTCATAGCAATATTTGAGGATAGCTAAATTTTCAGATCTATAAACAGCATCATCAAAATCTTCAAACTCTTTACACATAGATTCAATTTCATAAGCATCCATAAAAGCAACAAATTCTTCTATTCGTTCCACATCATAGTAATCATATATACCATTAGCATAAGAAGCTAAGGTTTTATTATCATTAAATTTACATGAAAAGGGAAGGTGTGGAGCCTTCATCCTAGAGCAACAAGTATGATCATAACTCACGCATAGTTGCCAAGCATACCACTTCAATATATGAATTTGATCCCATAATAGTCAAGCGATAATCCTTAAAGTATTCACGTTGATCTAACGTTACTCCCATTACATAATTAAATGGGGTTTTCTCAGGATTATTAAAGTAGTACATAATATCTTTCACATAACCAACATCGAGGGTTTTAGGAGGTTCCCCATCTCCATGAGTAGCAAGTACACCTAATTTTTTTTGTATTTCGTGTTCCACATCCATAACTAAAGATAAAGAACAACTAAGAACAGCAAATAAAAATTACTTAGTGATAAAGCAAACAAGCACACACAAGAATATTCACCCCACGCTATGACTCCCCGGAAACGGCGCCAGAAAAAGGTCTTGATAACCCACAAGTATAGGGGATCAATTGTAGCCTCTTCTGATAAGTAAGAGTGTCGAACCCAACGAGGAGCTAAAGGTAGAACAAATATTCCCTCAAGTTCTATCGACCTCGGATACAACTCTACGCACGCTTGACGTTCGCTTTACCTAGAACAAGTATAAAACTAGAAGTACCTTGTAGGTATTTTTGGATAGGTTTGCAAGAAAGTAAAGAGTGAGTAAATAAAAGCTAGGGGCTGTTTAGATAAACACTCAACTAAATTAGTAAAGAGCTTTTTGTTACGAGAAAGTTATTTGTCCCTAGGCAATCGATAACTAGACCAGTAATCATTATTGCAATTTTATTTGAGGGAGAGGCATAAGCTAACATACTTTCTCTACTTGGATCATATGCACTTATGATTGGAACTCTAGCAAGCATCCGCAACTACTAAAGATCATTAAGGTAAAACCCAACCATAGCATTAAAGTATCAAGTCCCCTTTATCCCATACGCAAACAACTTACTTACTCGGTCCGTGCTTCCGCCACCACGCCACCCACCATAAGCAAATCATGAACATATTGCAAACCCTACAGCGGAGATCCCTCACGCTTGCGCGATACGGAGAGCACCATAGGACAGCACCAATAATAAAACATGCAACTCAAACCAATCTTTATCATCAAATAGCCATTAGGATAAAAAGGATCTACTCAAGCATCATAGGATAGCCATACATCATTGGGAAATAATATATAGCGTTGAGCACCATGTTTAAGTAGAGATTACAGCGGGTAAAAGAGAGGTTACACCGCTGCATAGAGGGGGGAAGAGTTGGTGATGATGGCGGTGAAGTTGTTGGCGAAGAAGGCGGTGATGATGATGGCCCCGGCAGCGCTCCGGTGCCACCGGAAGCAAGGGGGAGAGGGCCCCCATCTTCTTCTTCTTCCTTGACCTCCTCCCTAGATGGGAGAATGGTTTCCCCTCTGGTCCTTGGCTCCCATGGCGTGGGAGGGGCGAGAGCCCCTCCGAGATTGGATCTATATCTTTGTCTCTCTCTATTTCCGCGTTCTGTTCTGCTGCCTTTTCACCGTTTCTTTTATATCCGGAGATCCGTAACTCCGATTGGACTGAAACCTTCGCCGTGATTTTTTTCCAAAAATAGCTTTCTTGCAGCCAAAGAAGGGCATCAACTGCCTTACGGGTGGCCCACGAGGGTGGGGGGCGTGCCCTCCTAGTACGGGCGTGGGCCGCTGCCTCGTGGCCACCTCGGACACCGTTTCACATTGATCTTTCTCCCAGATTTTCCAAATATTCCAAAAATAAGCTCCGTCCGTTTTTATCCCGTTTGGAATCTGTTTGATATGGATATTCTGCGAAATCAAAAACATGCAACAGACATGAACTGGCACTGGGCACTGGATCAATATGTTAGTCCCAAAATAGTATAAAAGTTGCCAAAAAGTATATGAAAGTTGAATAATATTGGCATGAAACAATCAAAAATTATAGATACGACGGAGACGTATCACCCACTGATATCATGGGCCTTTAAGAGGCCGAAAGCTTAGTACACGCATCAACGAGCCAAATTACGTGACAGGCCTTTAACAGGCCCAAAGTCACGTTGGGCTTAACTGTTGCCACCTTTAGCACGGGCCGTTAGTGGGCCGATGTCCCGTCGGACCATATATGGCCCATGGGCAGCATGGGCCATTCCTGTGCCAAAAGTCACACCGGTTGTAATGGGCCCATGTTCACATCAGCCTCTAACAGGCCGAAAGTCACTGGGCTATAGTTGGGCCCAAATATTCGGCGAACAATTAACGGGCCAGATCTGGCTTTAGGGTGCAAATGGGCCCAAATATTGGGCGAACAATTAACGGGCCAGATCTGGCTTCGGGCCGTAAATGGGCCCAAATATTGGGCGAACAATTAACGGGCCAGATCTGGCTTGGGCCATAAATGGGCCTTTATTAAGCAGGCCGTTATTGGGCTGGCCCACTAGTACCTGATTAAGTTCTACGGGCCTTTGACTAGGCCAGCATTTTTAACCTATATGGGCCTCTGTTGGGCCCGACGTGTCGACGTATCATAGGCATGTCTCCTCCAATGGACGGGTGACATCGGCCCATCGACGGTGACAATTTGTTCCCTTCGGCCAATCAGAATTTTACACGTGGAAATTTCCCATTGGTCAGGGCTGTTAACGGGTTATCGGATCCAAAATACGACCCGGTAGCTTAACGGCGTTCCGTTACGGTGGATGCCATGTGTCCGTCACCCTTGACGAAAGCACTTCTGTGACGCGCGATTTATCGTCATGGAAGTGGACACTTCCATGATGATAATTTTGGTAATGTCATGGAACACTTCTACGACAAAGACAGTATGACTATCTTGATTACATCATAAATTTGTCATGGATGTACATGCATGACAAAAACGTGACTCATCGTGACAAACACGTATCATCACGGAAATGTATTTTTTTTGTAGTGACTCTCGGCGCAGGCGGCGGCTCTCGGGGGGGGGGGGGGGACGCGGCCATCATACGGGCCTTCACAAAGCGATTCCACGGCGTCATCTTTGCAAGAAGGGGGTGCAGGAATGGGGATCGGGATTCATGGATTCAGGGGTTGCTGGCACAGGAGCAGACGAGCCAGAGAAGCTTAAGGAGGGAGACTTAAATAGACCCAGCTATTTTCATCGCAAACGGTTCCTAGAAAACAACTGTGTGTGATGTTGTAGATATTTTTTATTAGCTGTGAAAGACGAACTTGGAGTAATGTGGCAACGGATGGTTTTTTAAATGAACGAGAAATTTTGTAGTACTAATACAACTGTCATGTCAAATTTTGGAAAATTTCAGGGGTCATTTGACCTTTTAAGACATTTAAGTGATTTTCTAGCCATTTAGTGACCGTAATTGAAATTTGAACTACATGTATATGCAATAGCTAAACATAACGGTTTGAAAACTCATATTTCGTGTACTTGTGTGCGATTTAATTCCATGTGCAGTCAATTGGAAGGAATTTTCAAACATATTGGTCTAACGGCTATGACACAATTAAGCATGGAGTGACATGGCATTTTAATTCAAAAAACAAAATCAGAAACACATGAAACATTGGTTGATGTAATGTCATGCCACCAAGAATATGTGGTAAAATAAATTGGCATGTTTGACGAAAGTTTGGACACACACCCCTCACAAATCGGAGCAACTCACTAGAAGGCTCGGGGTTCCGAGAGGGGACAATGCATGTTTGATGATGAACTGGAGATAGCTTCCTCTTACAGCGTACAAATTTTTTTCTACGTCTAACATGCACTACTACAACTCTAATGTGAAATTTTTGAACATTCTAGGGGTCATTTGTCCTTTTAAAAGACATTTAAGTTATTTTTTTTGCCATTTAATGACCATAATTCAAATTTGAACTACATCTACATGCAACGCCTAACCAAAACGGTTTGAAAAATCATATTTATGTACATGTGTGCGAGTTAATTCCATGTGCAGTAAACTAGAAGGAATTTTCAAACATATTTGTCTCATGAGATGGACACATGCAAACGTATGCATGGAGTGACATGGCATTTTAATTCTGGAAGAAAATCAGAAACACATGAAACCTTGGTTGATGTAATGTCATGCCACCAAGATGATGTGGTAAAGAAATTGGCATGTTTGATGAAAGTTCGGACACACACACCTCATAAACCGGAGCAACTCACTAGAAGGCTCGTGGTTCCGAGAGGGAACAATGCATGTTTGATGACGAACGGGAGATAGCTAGCTTCCTCTTACGGGCTTCAACTTTTTTTCTATGTATAACATGCACTACTACACCTGTAATGTGAAATTTTGGAAAATTCTAGGGGTCATTTGACCTTTTAAAGACATTTAAGTGATTTTCTAACCATTTAATGACCGTAATTCAAATTTGAACTACATCTACATGCAACGCCTAACCAAAACGGTTTGAAAAATCATATTTGTGTACTTGTGTGCGAGTTAATTCCATGTGCAGTAAATTGGAAGGAATTTTTGAACCTATTGGTCTCACGACATGGACACATGCATATGTATGCATGGAGTGACATGGCATTCCAAAAAGTAAAAAAATGATCAGAAAAACATGAAACCTTGGTTGATGTAATATCATGCCACCAAGATGATGTGGTAAAGAAATTGGCATGTTTGACGAAAGTTTGGACACACACCCCTCACAAACCGGAGCAACTCACTAGAAGGTTCGTGGTTCCAAGAGGGAACAATGCATGTTTGTTGACGAACGAGAGATAGCTTCCTCTTACGGCCTTCAATTTTTTTTCTATGTTTAACGTGCAGTAATACAGCTGTGATGTGAAAATTTGGAAAATTTCAGGGGTCACTTGACCTTTTATATACAGTTAAGTGATTTTCTAACCATTTAATGACCGCATTTCAAATTTGAACCACATCTAAATGCAACGCCTAACCAAAACGGTTTGAAAAATCATTTTTTTGTGTACTTGTGTGTGAGTTAATTCCATGTGCAGTAAATTAGAAGGACTTTTCAAACATATTGGTCTCAAGGCATGGGCACATGCATGGAGTGCCATGGCATTTTAATTCCAAAAAATAAAAAAAATGATCAGAAACACATGAAACCTTGGTTGATGTAATGTCATGCCAACAAGATGATGTGGTAAAAAAATTGGCATGTTTGACGAAGGTTTGGACACACACCCCTCACAAACCGGAGCAATTCACTAGAAGGCTCATGGTTCCAGAGGGAACAATGCATGTTCGATGACGAACGGGAGGTAGCCTCCTCTTACGGCCTTCAATTTTTTATGTCTAACATGCACTATTACAACTATAATATGAAATTTTTGGACATTCTAGGGGTCATTTGACCTTTTAAAGAAATTTAAGTGATTTTTTGCTATTTAATGACCGTAATTCAAATTTGAACTATAGCTACATGCGACGCCTAACCACTACGGTTTAAAAAATCATATTTGTGTACTTGTGTGCGAGTTAATTCCATGTGCAGTAAACAAGAAGGATCTTTCAAACATATTTGTCTCACGACATGGACACATGCATGCGCATGCATGGAGTGACATGGCATTTTAATTCAAAAATAAAATAAAATCAGAAACACATGAAACCTTGGTTGATGTAATGTCATGCCACCAAGATGATGTGGTAAAGAAATTGGCATGTTTGACAAAAGTTTGGACACACACCCCTCACAAACCGGAGCAACTCACTAGAAGGCTCGTGGTTCCGAGAGGAAACAATGCATGTTTGATGACGAACGGGATATAGCTTCCTCTTACGGGCTTTAATTTTTTTCTACGTATAACGTGCACTACTATAACTATAATGTGAAATTTTGGAAAATTCTATGGGTCATTTGACCTTTTAAGGACATTTTAGTGATTTTCTAACCATTTAATGACTGTAATTCAAATTTGAACTACATCTACATGCAACGCCTAACCAAAACGGTTTGAAATATCATATCGGTGTACTTGTGTGTGAGTTAATTCCATGTCCAGTAAATTAGAAGGAATTTTCAAACATATTGGTCTCATGACATGGACACATGCATACGTATGCATGGAGTGACATGGCATTCCAAAAAACAATGATTAGAAAAACATGAAACCTTGGTTGATGTAATGTCATGCCACCAAGATGATGTGGTAAAGAAATTGGCATGTTTGATGAAAGTTTGGACACACACCCCTCACAAACCAGAGCAACTCACTAGAAGGTTCGTGGTTCCGAGAGGGAACAATGCATGTTTGATGACGAAAGGGAGATAGCTTCCTCTTACGGCCTTCAAATTTTTTTCTATGTTTAACATGCAGTAATACAACTGTCATGTGAAAATTTGGAAACTTTCAGGGGTCATCTGACCTTTTATAGACATTTTAGTGATTTTGTAACCATTTAATGATCGTATTTCAAATTTGAACTACATCTACATGCAACGCCTAACCTAAATGGTTTGAAAAATAATATTTTAGTATACTTGTGTGCGAGTTAATTCCATGTGAAGTAAATTAGAAGTAATTTTCAAACATATTGGTCTTAAGGCAGGGGCACATGCATGGAGTGCCATGGCATTTTAATTCCAAAAAATTAAAAAATGATCAAAAACACATGAAACCTTGGTTGATGTAATCTAATGCCACCAAGATGATGTGGTAAAAAAATTGGCAGGTTTGACGAAAGTTTGGACACAGACCCCTCACAAATCGGAGCAATTCACTAGAAGGCTCGTGGTTCCGAGAGGGAACAATGCATGTTTGATGACGAACGGGAGATAGCTTCCTCTTACGGCCTTCAATTTTTTTTCTACGTCTAACATGCACTACTACAACTGTAATGTGAAATATTTGAACATTCTAGGGGTCATTTGACTTTTTAAAGACATTTAAGTGACTTTCTAGGCATTTAATGACCGTAATTCAAATTTGAACTACATCTACATACAACGCCTAATCAAAACAGTTTGAAAAATCATATTTGTGTACTTGTGTGCGAGTTAATTCCATGGGCAGTAAACTAGATGGAATTTTCAAACATATTTGTCTCACGACATGGACACATGCATACGTATGCATGGAGTGACATGGCTTTTTAATTCAAAAATAAAATAAAATCAGAAACACATGAAACCTTGGTTGATGTAATGTCATGCCACGAAGATGATGTGGTAAAGAAACTGGCATGTTTGACCGGCTTTCTAAAGTAATGATGCTATTCTTGTCGTCATTTACCGGCTTTCTAAAGTTGCACATTTTCTGGCGGTCATAGAAACGATCACTGCTAGTCAGCTTGCAACTCTCTACATGTCCAGAATTGTTTCACTTCACGGTATTCCACTAGTTATCAGTTTGGACTGTGGCAGCTTATTCACTTTAAGATTCTGGGCAAGTTTCCAAGAAGCTATGGGAACTCATCTGTCATTCAGTACTGCATTTCATCCTCAGTCACAAGGGCAAGTTGAACGTGTCAACCAAGTTCTCGAAGACATGCTTCGAGCTTGTGTTATTTCCTTCGGCAAGAAATGGGAGGAATCTCTCCCGTATGCTGAGTTCTCTTATAATAATAGCTATCAAGCTAGTCTGAAGATGGCCCCTTCGAAGTGTTATATATACGAAAGTGCCGAACCCCTCTGAACTGGTCAGGAACTGGGGAGCGTTCACTCTTTGGTCCGCATATTATCCAACATGCCGGAGAACAAGTCCGCATTATTCGTGAGAATCTCAAGACTGCTCAGTCGCGTCAGAAGAGTCAGTATGACCGTCATCATAAAGACATGGTCTATCAACCTGGGGAAAGGGCCTATCTTCGAGTTACACTAATGAAGGGTGCTCACCGCTTCGGGATCAAGGGCAAGCTAGCTCGCTATATTGGTCCATTCACTATTCTCGAAAGGCGTGGAAAAGTGGCATATCAACAGGAGCTTCCGCCGAACCTTTCTCAGGTTCACGATGTGTTCCACGTGTCACAACTCCGCCGTTGCTTCAAGGACCCAATCCGAGAAGTGGATCATGAAGTGCTCGAATTGCAACAGGACCTCTCCTATAAAGAGCATCCAGTCCGCATTCTCGACAAAGCTGAACGCCGAACACGTTAGAAGGTGATCAAGTTCCTCAAGGTCCAATGGTCGCACCATTTTGAAGATGAAGCCACTTGGGAACGCGAGGATCGCCTGCGTGATGAATACCCCGCACTGTTTCCTTCTACCTCCTTAATCTCGGGACGAGATTTCTCGTAGTGGAGGAGAATTGTAACGCCCGGATAATTATGCTACAGTGAACCTATGCTAATGATGCCACGTCCCCTCTGTTACTGTTTCTAATCTCTCGTTAGTTCAAAAACCGGTTCAAAAATCAAATCCAAATATGGCAAACAACAAAAGTTTTCAAACATCAAAACTAAAATGTTCGGAGTGTGCCAATTAATGTTTAGGTATTTAAAGTGAAGGAAACACACCGCGAGCCTGCGTGCCACCTATGATGTCTTTAGTCTGTGTACTGAACTTTGTGTATCGAACTCTATGCATGATCCCTTTTGTAAGATATGCCGACTACTATGTAGTATCTATCGTGCTCCTTTCATTATTCATGTTTCATCATGAATGATTCTTGTCCTTGCAAATTTCTCAATGTTGAACTACCCCTGTTATATATTAGCAGGATGGTTAGACCAGGTGGTCGTGGTCGTGGTGGCCATGCCCCACCACCGCCTGAGTACATGGCTGGTATGATCCAACAGTTCGAACTGAACCGCCAATTCATGGAGAATATGATGGCTCAGTTTCCTCGCCCCAATATGAACCAGCAGCCAACCCTAGTAACTCTGCAGGATTTCATGCGCCTCAACCCAACTGTGTACCGCAGCTCAACTCAGCCTCTAGATGTTGATGACTGGCTCTGTGACATCACCTATGAGATGGAGTCTGCTGATGTAGCCCCTGCCAGCTATGTCACCTTTGCTTCCTTCTTTCTGAAGGGACCCACAGCTCAATGGTGGGACAGCCACAGGCGTACTCTGGCAGCTGGAACAATCATCACCTGGCCAGATTTCCAAGACGCTTTCCGTGCCCGCTTCATTCCTCAGGGAGTCATGGACCGGAAGAAGCGTGAGTTCCGCAACCTCACCTGTGGCAACAAACTGCCGAAGCTTATCGGGGAGTTTACGGACTTGTCCCGCTATCTTTGAAGAGGACATTGCAATCGATGCTCGTGAGCGGGAGAAGTTCCGTGACGGCCTTCAAGCTGACATCAAGCTCGCACTTCTAGTGCATGACTTTGCTGATTTTGCCACCTTGGTGAACAAGGCCATCAATGTCGAAACTGGTCTGCAGGAACACCAGAGCTCTCACAGGCGCAACCGTGACACGGGCTCATCTTCGGGCCTGCCCTCACAGAAGCGTAAGATATGGATTCCCAATAGCATGTACCAGCCAACTGTACCTGTCCCAAGGCAGTCCTATGTTGCACTGCGTCTGCCTCCCCCACCATCTAGGCAGCCAAGGCATTTAGCACCACCACCCGAGCTCCTGTTCCCACTCCCAATAATGGCATGTGCTACAAGTGTGGTCAACCAGGTCACCGTGCAGGGGATCGCAATCGTAACCGTAATCAATCGGCCCCTTCCGCGGTGGCCGTGGAAGCAACCAGCCCCGCAACAACAATGCCAAGTCTTATGGCCATGTTCATGCCAACCACGTTGATCTGAACGAAGCTCAAGATCAGCTCGCTACTGTGATGGGTACGCTCCTCGTAAATTCAGTACCAACATCCATTTTATTTGATAAAAGTGCATCACATTCATTCATGTTAGAATATTTTGCATTCATGCATGACATTAAAAGCGAAGACATGAATGCTTCGCTATTAGTACACACCCCTGCGGGCTAATGTCGAACCTCCATGATTTGCAACGACGTCCCCGTTGAAATCGAAGGACTGGAATTTCTTGTCTCTCCCATCGTATTGAAGTCCTGTAGCATTGATCTCATTCTGGGATTGAATTGGTTAAAAGCGCATACTGCTTCTATCGTTTGCACCACTAAGACCGTCCATCTGCCACACCCTTCTGATGAAATAATAAGCTAGAATGTTCGTCTGGTTCAGAATACCGAGGTAAGGCTCTATGCATTGAATGCATTGAACGTTGCACCCCTTGAGGACATTGAAAACATTCCTGTCGTTCGCGAATTCCAAGACGTCTTTCCTGAAGAACTTCCAGGGATTCCCCCTGCTAGAGCTATCGAATTCATCATCGACTTGAAACCAGGCACCACTCCTATAGCCAAACGACCCTACAAGATGCCGCCGCATGAACTCATTGAGTTTAAGGAGGAAATAGACAAATATCTTCGCAAAGGTTTCTTTCGCCCAAGTTGCTCTCCTTGGGGAGCACCTTCTCTCTTTGTCAAGAAGAAGGATGGGACAAACCGATTGGTCCAAGATTACCGTCCTATTAACCAAGCTACCATTCAGAACAAATATCCTCTTCCTCGGATCAATGATCAGTATGATCAACTGGCTGGTTCATCAGTGTTCTCTAAACTTGACTTGAGGTTGGGTTACCACCAGATCCGTGTTCATGAAGAGGATATCCCAAAGACCGCCTTCGTGACTTGATATGGTTCATACGAGTACACCGTCATGTCTTTCGGCACGGACATATTGGTCTCACAACATGGACACATGCATACATATGCATGGAGTGACATGGCATTCCAAAAAATAAAAAAAATGATCAGAAAAACATGAAACCTTGGTTGATGTAATGTCATGCCACCGAGATGATGTGGTAAAGAAATTGGCATGTTTGACGAAAGTTTGGACACACACCCCTCATAAACTGGAGCAACTCACTAGAAGGTTCGTGGTTCCGAGGGGGAACAATGCATGTTTGATGAAGAACGGGAGATAGCTTCCTCTTACGGCCTTCAATTTTTTTCTATGTTTAACGTGCAGCAATACAACTGTCATGTGAAAATTTGGAAAATTTCAGGGGTCATTTGACATTTTATAGATATTTAAGTGATTTTCTAACCATTTAATGACCGTATTTCAAATTTGAACTACATCTACATGCAACGCCTAACCAAAACGGTTTGAAAAATCATATATTTTATCTACTTGTGTGCGAGTTAATTCCATGTGCAGTAAATTAGAAGGAATTTTCAAACATATTGGTCTCAAGGCATGGGCACATGCATGGAGTGCCATGGCATTTTTATCCCAAAAAATTAAAAAATGATCAGAAACACATAAAACCTTGGTTGATGTAATGTCATGCCACCAAGATGATGTGGTAAAAAATTGGCATGTTTGACGAAAGTTTGGACACACACCCGTCACAAATCGGAGCAATTCACTAGAAGGCTCGTGGTTCCGAGAGTGAACAATGCATGCCCGATGACGAACGGGAGATAGCTTCCTCTTACGACCTTCAAATTTTTTTCTATGTCTGACGTGCACTATTACAAATGTAATATGAATTTTTTGAACATTCTAGGGGTCATTTGACCTTTTAAAGTCATTTAAGTGATTTTTAGCCATTTAATGATCGTAATTAAAATTTGAACTACATCTACATGCAATGCCTAACCAAAACGGTTTGAAAAATCATATTTGTGTACTTGTGTGCGAGTTAATTCCATGTGCTGTAAACTAGAAGGAATTTTCAAACATATTTGTCTCACGACATGGACACATGCATACGCATGCATGGAGTGACATGGCATTTTAATTCAAAAATAAAATAAAACCAGAAACACTTGAGACCTTGGTTGATGTAATGTCATGCCACTGAGATGATGTGGTAGAGAAATTGGCATGTTTGACGAAAGTTTGGACACATACCCCTCACAAACCGGAGCAATTCACTAGAAGGCTCGTGGTTCCGAGAGGGAAAAATGCATGTTTGACGACGAACGAGAGATAGCTTCCTCTTGCGGGCTTCAATTTTTTTCCTACGTATAACATGCACTACTAAAACTGTAATGTGACATTTTGGAAAATTCTAGGGGTCATTTGACCTCTTAAAGATATTTAAGTGATTTTCTAACCATTTAATGACTGTAATTCAATTTTGAGCTACATCTACATGCAACGCCTAACCAAAACGGTTTGAAAAATCATATCTGTGTACTTGTGTGCGAGTTAATTCCATGTGCAGTAAATTAGAAGGAATTTTCAAACATATTGGTCTCATGACATGGACACATGCATATGTATGCATGGAGTGACATGGCATTCCAAAAAATAAAAAAAATGATCAGAAAAACATGAAACCTTGGTTGATGTAATGTCATGCCACCAAGATGATGTGGTAAATAAATTGGCATGTTTGACGAAAGTTTGGACACACACCCATCACAAACCATAGCAACTCACTTGAAGGTTCGTGTTTCCGAGAGGGCAATGCATGTTTGATGCCGAACGGGAGATAGCTTCCACTTACGGCCTTCAATTTTTTTCTATGTTTAACATGCAGTAATACAACTGTCATGTGAAAATTTGGAAAATTTCAGGGGTCATTTGACCTTTTATTGACATTTAAGTTATTTTCTACCCATTTAATGACTGTATTTCAAATTTGAACTACATCTACATGCAACGCCTAACCAAAATGGTTTCAACGAGTACTTGTGTGCGATTTAATTCCATGTGCAGTAAATTAGAAGGAATTTTCAAACATACTGGTCTCAAGGCATGGGCACATGCATGGAGTGCCATGGCATTTTAATTCCAAAAAATTAAAAAATGACCAGAAACACATGAAGCCTTGGTTGATTTAATGTCATGCCACCAAGATAATGTGGTAACAAAATTGGCATGTTTGACGAAAGTTTGGACAGACACCCCTCACAAACAGGAGAAATTCACTAGAAGGCTCCTGGTTCCGAGAGCGAACAATGCATCTTTGATGACGAACGGGAGATAACTTCCTCTTACGGCCTTGAATTTTTTTCTATGTTTAACATGCACCATTACAAGAGTAATGTGAAGTTTTTGAACATTCGAGGGGTCATTTGACCTTTTAAAGACATTTAAGTGATTTTTTAGCCATTTAATGCCGTAATTCAAATTTGAACTACATCTACATGCAACGCCTAACTAGAATGATTTGAAAAATCATATTTGTGTACTTGTGTGCGAGTTAATTCCATGTGCTGTAAACTAGAAGGAATTTTCAAACATATTTGTCTCACGACATGGACACATGCATACGCATGCATGGAGTGACATGGCATTTTAATTCAAAAATAAAATAAAATCAGAAACACATGAAACCTTGGTTGATGTAATGTCATGCCACCAAGATGATGTGGTAAAGAAATTGGCATGTTTGACGAAAGTTTGGACACACAGCCGTCACAAACCAGGGCAACTCACTAGAAGGCTCGTGGTTCCGAGAGGGAACAACGCATGTTTGGTGACGAACGGGAGATAGCTTCCTCTTACGGCCTTCAATTTTTTTTTCTATGTCTAACATGGACTATTACAACTGTAATATGAAATTTTTGAACATTCTAGGGGTTATTTGACCTTTTAAAGACATTTAAGTAATTTTTTAGCCATTTAATGCCGTAATTCAAATTTGATCAACATCTACATGCAACGCCTAACCAAAACGATTTGAAAAATCATATTTGTGTACTTGTGTGCGAGTTAATTCCATGTGCAGTAAACTAGAAGGAATTTTCAAACATATTTGTCTCACGACATGGACACATGCATACATATGCATGGAGTGACATGGCATTTTAATTCAAAAATAAAATAAAATCAGAAACACATGAAACCTTGGTTGTTGTAATGTCATGCCACCAAGATGATGTGGTAAAGAAATTGGCATGTTTGACGAAAGTTTGGTCACACACCCCTCACAAACCGGAGCAACTCACTACAAGGCTCGTGGTTCCGAGAGGGAACAATGCATGTTTGATGACGAACGGTAGATATCTTCCTCTTACAAGCTTCAATTTTTTTGTATGTATAACGTGCACTACTATAACTGTAATGTGAAATTTTGGAAAATTTTAGGGGCCATTTGACCTTTTAAAGACATTTAAGTGATTTTCTAACTATTTAATGACCGTAATTCAAATTTGAACAACATCTACATGCAACGCCTAACCAAAACAGTTTGAAAAATCATATTTGTGTACTTGTGTGCGAGTTAATTCCATGTGCAGTAAATTAGAAGGAATTTTTAAACCTATTGGTCTCACGACATGGACACATGCATATGTATGCATGGAGTGACATGGCATTCCAAAAAGTAAAAAAATGATCAGAAAAACATGAAACCTTGGTTGATGTAATGTCATGCCACCAAGATGATGAGGTAAACAAATTGGCATGTTTGACGAAAGTTTGGACACACACCCCTCACAAACCGAAGAACCTCACTAGAAGGTTCGTGGTTCCGAGAGGGAACAATGCATGGTTGATGACGAACGGGAGTTAGCTTCCTCTTACAGCCTTCAGGGGTCATTTGACCTTTTATAGACATTTATGTGATTTTCTAACAATTTAATGACCTTATTTCAAATTTGAACTACATCTACATGCAATGCCTAACCAAAATGGTTTGAAAAATCATATTTTAGTGTACTTGTGTGGGAGTTAATTCCATGTGCAATAAATTAGAAGGAATTTTCAAACATATTGGTCTCAAGGCACGGGCACATGCATGGAGTGCCATTGCATTTTAATTCCAAAAAATTAAAAAACGATCAAAAACACATGAAACCTTGGTTGATGTAATGTCATGCCACCAAGATGATGTGGTAAAAAATTGGCATGTTTGACGAAAGTTTGGACACACACCCGTCACAAATCGGAGCAATTCACAAGAAGGCTCGTGGTTCCGAGAGTGAACAATGCATGCCCGATGACGAACGGGAGATAGCTTCCTCTTACGGCCTTCAAATTTTTTTCTATGTCTAACATGCACTATTACAACTGTAATATGAATTTTTTGAACATTCTAGGGGTCATTTGACCTTTTAAAGTCATTTAAGTGATTTTTTAGCCATTTAATGACCGTAATTAAAATTTGAAGTACATCTACATGCAATGCCTAACCAAAACGGTTTGAAAAATCATATTTGTGTACTTGTGTGCGAGTTAATTCCATGTGCAGTAAACTAGAAGAAATTTTCAAACATATTTGTCTCACGACATGGACACATGCATACGCATGCATGGAGTGACATGGCATTTTAATTCAAAAATAAAATAAAACCAGAAACACTTGAGACCTTGGTTGATGTAATGTCATGCCACCAAGATGATGTGGTAAAGAAATTGGCATGTTTGACGAAAGTTTGGACACATACCCCTCACAAACCGGAGCAACTCACTAGAAGGCTCGTGGTTCCAAGAGGTAACAATGCATGTTTGATGACGAACGGGAGATAGCTTCCTCTTACGGGCTTCAATTTTTTTTCCTACGTATAACATGCACTACTAAAACTGTAATGTGACATTTTGGAAAATTCTAGGGGTCATTTGACCTCTTAAAGATATTTAAGTGATTTTCTAACTATTTAATGACTGTAATACAAATTTGAACTACATCTACAAGCAACGCCTAACCAAAATGGTTTGAAAAATCATATCTGTGTACTTGTGTGCGAGTTAATTCCATGTGCAGTAAATTAGAAGGAATTTTCAAACATATTGGTTTCACGACATGGACACGTGCATATGTATGCATGGAGTGACATGGCATTTTAATTCCAAAAAAAATAAAAAAAATGATCAGAAAAACATGAAACCTTGGTTGATGTAATGTCATGCCACCAAGATGATGTGGTAAAGAAATTGGCATGTTTGACAAAAGTTTGGACACACACCCCTCACAAACCGGAGCAACTCACTAGAAGGTTCGTGGTTCCGAGAGGGAACAATGCATGTTTGATGACGAACGGGAGATAGCTTCCTCTTACGGCCTTCAATTTTTTTCTCCGTTTGACGTGCACTAATAGAACTGTCATGTAAAAATTTGGAAAATTTCAGGGGTTATTTGACCTTTTAAAGACATTGAAGTGCTTTTCTAACCATTTAATGACCGTATTTCAAATTTGAACTACATCTACATGCAACGCCTAACCAAAACGGTTTGAAAAATCATATTTGTGTACTTGTGTGCGAGTTAATTCTATATGCAGTAATTTAGAAGGAATTTTCAAACATATTTGTCTCAAGGCATGGGCACATGCATGGAGTGCCATAGCATTTATTTCCAAAAAATTAAAAAATGATCAGAAACACATGAAACCTTCGTTGATTTAATGTCAATTCACCAAGATGATGTGGTAAAAAAATTGGCCTGTTTGAGGAAAGTTTGGACACACACCCCTCATAAACCAGATCAACTCACTAGAAGGTTCGTGTTTCCGAGAGGGAACAATGCATGTTTCATGACAAACGGGAGATAGCTTCCTCTTAAGGCCTTCAAAAAATTTTCTACGTTTGACGTGCACTAATACCACTGTCATGTGAAAATTTGGAAATTTCACGGGTCATTTGACCTTTTAAAGACATTTAATTGATTTTCTAACCATTTAATGACCGTAATTCATATTTGAACTACATCTACATGCAATGCCTAACCATAACTGTTTGAAAAATCATATTTTTGTGTACTTGTGTGCGAGTTAAAAAAATCATCAGACGATGTAAATATCTGGTGTTCAAAAAATTAAATGTAAAGATCTGGCAAGACAACCGGCCCCCACACGATTGGCACTCTATCTCGCGGCTGGAAGTTTGGTTGGTGAGTGGCGGGGATCATTAATCAGACATGGTTTTGTATTGGAAACCGTCAGCTATTATGTTCACACATGGATTTTGCTGCGGGAATCGTGTGTAATTCAAACTACAGTACTCGTAAATTCCGGCGTCCGGCATGTGTATTGTCCCCGTCGATCTAGATTCCGGCCTCCAATAAATACCCTCTCTCTCTCTCTCTCTCTCTCTCTCTCTCAAATCTCTGCCATGGCGCCGCCGGTCTGCCCATGCGTCGACGAGGAGTCACCGCCCCCAAGGACGCTCACTCGCTTAGCAGCGACGAGGACCCTACACGCCGCCTGACGAGATTGCGCCGGACCCCCCAACTTTGGATTGGTTTTGGGGCCAGTACAATCTTTTTCTATGGAAGTCGCTGCCGCCGGCTTAGAAAACCATTCAAGTGGCATTCAAGAAGGAGATGGCGGAGGAGGAAGCCAGGTACCAGGCGGCCTGTGAAGCCCGTGATGCCGCCTGAAAAAAGTAGGCAGCGGAGCTTTGGGGGCAGGCGCGTCGTTGTGCCGAGGAGGTGTACGAAGACAGGTACTTCGCGAGGAAGGTCATTGGCGCTGGGCGCCTCATCGCTGCATGGAGGTGGGCCGATAAGCTCCAGCGTGCCAACGACGAGGAGCTCCGGTGGGTGCCCAATGAAATGGCAAGATCGGCCGCGCGCGTCCGCCAGCAAGAGGCAGATTGGTACGTCAAGCGCTGTGAGGCGGAGGAGGCGGAGTATTGCCTCCGCACTGGGAAGACGCCGCACACCAGGGAGCTGCTGGCGTTGCGCTGCCGGAATACTGGTCTCGGGAGGGATTATTAGTTTTAGTATTGTTCGTTTTCAATTTTATGTATTGTACCTAGTAGTTAAGTATCATCACGTATATGTGATGATATTATATATATATATATTCTGTGATGAACTAATGAACAATTAATATATATATATATATATATATATATATATATATTATGAATTCCATTTTCTATCTATTTTTGTATACTACTTTGAATCTAGATGTTATCATCCACATATACAGAATGGAAAGCGTATACACACACTAAAACAGAACATATAAGAATGGAAAACAGAGTGCACACATTGAATTAGAGCAATGAACAGAGCAATACTATGATTGCTGTGAATATATAGCTATCCATGTCGAAACGACTTTTCAAAATAAAACATGTCCATGATACCATGACCAGCAACCATTGCCTAGGGTAGCTCTTGGCTCTGCCTGAACTCGTGCAGGCGTTCGTCCAAGCGGTCGACAAGGTCGCGGTACATCTGGAGCCCGATCTCGAGCTCCAAGATGGCTATTTCATCGGAGATCACCAGCTCGAGGATGCGACAGCCATGTTTCTCTACTGTGCCTAGGTGGACACCTGGGCCAAGGAGGCGGTCGTGCCTACGGTCCAGCGTGTTGGCATCCAGCAGGCCGCGCACAAGTCGAACGGCGGCACCCATGCGAACGACGCGTTGGGCGTCCGGCGCAAGTACGGCATGGTCGGCCTCTGGTGCAAGTACGAATGATAACCCACGAGTATAGGGGATCAATTGTAGCCTCTTTCGATAAGTAAGAGTGTCAAACCCAATGAGGAGCTAAAGGAAGAAAAAATATTCCCTCAAGTTCTATCGACCACCGATACAACTCTACGCACGCTTGACGTTCGCTTTACCTAGATTAAGTATGAAACTAGAAGTACTTTGTAGGTGTTTCTGGATAGGTTTGCAAGATAATAAAGAGCGCGTAAATAAAAAGTCGGGGATTTTTATATAAATAAACAATAAAGTTAGTGTAGCGAGTGTGGAAAAGTGGTGGTTGGAGTTGCGAAATTGTCCCTAAGCAATTGACTACTTTACTAGACCGATAGCAAGTTTTATGTGGGAGAGGCCACTGCTAGCATGTCATCCCTGACTTGGAATTCTATGCACTTATGATTGGAACTATTAGCAAGAATCCGCAACTACTAACGTTCATTATCCTAAAACCCAACCATAGCATTAAGATATATTGGTCCCCCTTCAATCCCGTATGCATCAATTTCTATGCTAGGTTGAAGCTTCTGTCACTCTTGCCCTCCAATACATAGTCTTATCAACATACAACTAACCCTATGGTGTGATCCACGTGGCAGCTCATATGATGGGCACCAAAGGACAACAACATAACCACAAGCAAATTAAACCAATCATAGCAATTCACCAATTACCGATAGGACAACGAAAATCTACTCTGACATCATAGGATGGCAACACATCATTGTATAATAATATGAAGCATAAAGCACCATGTTCAAGTAGAGGGTACAGCGGGTTGCGGGAGAGTGGACCGCTGTATATAGATGGAGGAACGTGATGGAGATGTTGGTGAAGATGACAGAGGTGTTTGTGTAGATCGGGGTGATGATGATGGCCCCCGGCGGCACTCCGGTGCCACCGAAAGCAAGGGGGAGAGAGCCCCCCTCCTTCTTCTTCCTTGACCTTCTCCCTATATGGGAGAAGGGTTTCAGCTCTGGTCCATGGTCTCCATTGTGTGGGAGGGGCGAGCCCCTCCGAGATTGGATCTGTCTCTCTGTCTCTCTCTGTTTCTGCGCTCTGGATTCTGCCCTTTCACCGTTTTTTTATAACCGGAGATCCGTAACTCCAATTGGGTTGAATATTGGACACAATCTCTATCCAGATATTAGCTTTCTTGCAGCGAAAGAAGGTCTCCAACCGCCTTACGGGGTGGGCACGAGGGTCCAGGGTGCGCCCCCTGCCTTGTGGCCCCCTCGGGCATCGTCTCGCGTTGATTCTTCTTCTCAAAAATCATAAATATTCCAAAAAATCTTCGTCAGTTTTTATCCCGTCTGGACTCCGTTTGATATGGGTTTTCTACTAAACAAAAAACAAGCAACAGAAAGGAACTGGCACTGGGCACTGGATCAATATGTTTGTCCCAAAAATAGTATAAAAAGTTGCCAAAATTATATGAAAGTTGTATAATATTGGCATGGAACAATAAAAAATTATAGATATGACGGAGACGTGTCAGGCGCTGAGGGCCTCTGCCCTCTCCTGGTGAGGAACGGGGGTACTTGCAAGATGTGTACCCAGCTGCGACGCCGTGTCGACAGCAGGCAAGCGCCGATGGATCCGCTCTTGCTATGCGGCGCACCTCTCACTCTGCGGCGCTCCAATGGTCTCGTCGTGCAGCGAGCCGCAGCCTATCGGCGCGGACACACCTAGCTTGTTCTACGACGCACCATCGATCATGTTGTGCGGCGAGCTATAGCCTGTCGGTGCTGGCATGCCTATATTGATCCGCGGCGCTCAAGCGCCATGCACCAAAGGTCTGCTCAACCCTGGCGATGATGCGCCTCACGGCGTCGACCATCGCGTTGCCGGGGAGCACCTCGGCCTCGACGGGCCATGGCGCCTGCTTGTTTTCCTCGTCAACGAGGTTGATGGCAGAGGCGGCGCTTTGGTGGGTTGGCATGCTTGGAAAAGGTGGATGTGCTACAGGTTGCGCTTGTCGCCTCTGTGTGTCGCGCGCCGCCTATCCGCAATATAGCTAGGTGGCGGGAAACAGGTGAGGGAATTGCAGGAAATGGTGGCGTGTTCATAAAACGCCATCAATTAATGGAAAATTAGCATAGAAGGAACATCGAGCTAGCACAATAAGTGGATGATGATCAGATGAACACGGACCACACTAGGGAACCCGTCGGTGACGAATTCATCAATCCCAAACGGTTGAACACTAGCAAGCGTTTGCCCACAACACACATGGCCTATTCCATCATAAACAGGTCTGATGCCACGTATCGCACATTGTCAAAAAGTAATGCAGTAGAGCTTCGTTAACATGTGTTAAAAAATAAAATAAATAAAAAACAAGGACCTCAAGGTTAAATTAACTCATGGGATGGGTCATTTCAGTCATTTAATTTGATAGATATGACCCATCCTATCAGTTAATTTAACATCAACACAACTTCCCATCCAGTCACCCATCTGATGGTTGCTCCAGCCTGAGCACACTTCACTTGAGAGTTTTCTTACATGAGCTATGGTGGAACAGCTAATCCTTACTGATAGGTTGCCTCTTTGCATCCTTATGGTGTATCCGGATGACCGCCTGTCCCCCAATGGCCAGTAGATGTTGTGTGGACAGAGCATATCACATACGTCTTATTAGAAGTAATTGTCTGTGTTATTATCGGTCTTCGCACACATTTTTGATTACAGACCTGTTTGCCGCGTATCACACACATCTTGTTATATTGAACCGTTTCTGTTCTCTTGTCTCAACGCAAACAGTTCATCCGAGTGAACCGCATGCCGTATATCGAACACACCTTCATCTGGCTGCCCGTTTCTTTTGTGTTGCCTAATCACAAATAGTTCATCCGAGTGAACCGTATGCTGTATATCACACACACCTTCATCTAGCTGCCCGTTTCTTTTGTTCCTCCTCATCGCAAAACAGTTAATTGAGTTGAACCGTATGCCCAGCATCGCACACGCAACTAAAATCTAAACCGTGTTTGATCCATCCACCATCGCAAACGTTTTGCACCTTTTTTGACGGTTATCTTACATCACCGTTTGCAATTATGGCATCGCACACAGTTTTGTCGAAGGGTCTCTGATGTAGTGTCGCATTAGCAGCAACTTGCAGTAGTGATACTATGCTTAATGTGTGGTTGCTTGCTTATATCCATGATTTTTTGTATGATCAATCACTTGTACCCTTGGTGATGAGTGCATGTTATTTAACTCTTATCATTTTGAGCGCTCCACCAAGATGTATGTGACATGGAAGTGTGACCCATGATCCTAATTGATTATGCATTTGCATTCAAAAGCAAATTTTAAATAATGCAAAAATTTAGGGGGAGCTCTTGCTTATCACATACATCCCAAAGCGACGATGTATTCCATTCATATTATCATTTGTCGAAGCTTTGATGTATATATTTTCATCATTTACCAAAAAATGGGGGAGATTGAAAGTGCAACTAATCCTCGGGTGGTTTTGGTAATTCATAACAACATATAGCTCATTAAATAATATCCTTTCAAGATAAATATTTTAGAACATTCAATGATTGGCATGGCATGGACTAGAGAGGTGGACCCCTCAAAATGCTAAGGACAAAGATTGGCAAAAGCTCAAGACTCTTCATTTCTATTTTAGTGATCCAAAATCACATTGAGTCCATGGGAAAGCCAATACTATTAAAAGGTGATGAGGTGTTGCTTAATGGTATACTTGCTCAAAGTGCTTAGTGATATTGCTCCAAAAACCCTCAGCCACTTTCTCATTTCCACATATGTCCAAAACTCAAAGTCAAACTTGGCCCCATGGAACCATTCTAACCGGCGCCACCGAGTTCAGTTGACATAGCCACTGCCAGAAAACCTAGACAATTCGGTCACACCGATACAGATCTCGGTCTCACCAAGATGGCCTTGCAAACTCTCTGTTGCTTATTGCAACTATTTTCGTCTCACCGAAATGTTCAATCGGTCCCACCGAGTTGGCTTGACATCCTCTTAACCGAGTTGATGCAATCGGTGCCACTGAGTTGATGTTTGCCCTAAGCCCTAGCACATCGGTCCCACCGAGTTATTCTCGTTGGTCCCACCGAGATTCCTAACATTCACATTTTGAACTGAATCGGTCTCACCGAGTTCTTCTATTCGGTCTGACCGAGTTGGTTCAAATGTGTGCAATGGTTGGATTTTGTGTGGAGGCTAGATATACCCCTCCACCCCCTTCTCCATTTGAGAGAGAGCCATCAGAACATGCCTACACTTCAACTACTCATTTTCTGAGAGAGAACCACCTACTCATGTGTTGAGACCAAGATATTCTAATCCTACCACTAGAATCTTGATCTCTAGCCTTCCCCAAGTTGCTTTCCACTCAAATCATCTTTACACCATAGCCAAATTTGTGAGAGAGAGGTGAGTGTTGGGCAGACTATCATTTGAAGCACAAGAGCAAGGAGTTCACAACTAACACACCATCTATTACCTTTTGAAGAGTGGTGTCTCCTAGATTGGTTAGGTGTCGCCTGGGAGCCTTCGACAAGATTGTGGAGTTGAACCAAGAAGTTTGTAAGGGCAAGGAGATCGCCTACTTCGTGAAGATCTACCCGAGTGAGGCAAGTCCTTCGTGGGCGAGGGCCATGGTGGCATAGGCAACATTATTTCTTCGTGGATCCTTCGTGGGTGGAGCCCTCTGTGGACTCGTGCAACCATTACCCTTCATGGGTTGAAGTCTCCCGTGGACGTACAATAACACTACCTATCAGAACCATGCCAAAAATATCCGTGTCTACATTGCGTTTTCCTTCTCCAAACCCTTCCCTTTACCTTCATATGCAATGTTTTATTTTCCGCTGCTACACTCTTAGAATTGCATGTGTTGGTTGATTGCTTGACTTGTACTGGTTGCTAAAATCTGCCAACAATTAAAATTCGAAAAGGTTATATTTTTATTTGGTCAAGTAGTCTAATCACCACCCTATAGACCTACTTTCGATCCTACATGAACGGATACCAAATTCACATTATTACTTGCAACATGACTTCTCCTGTGGCCTCAAGAACAAAAGTAACTACTTACAAATAATATTCATGCTTAAGATCATAGGGGTATTAAATAGCATAATGGATATGAACATATAATGTTCCACCAAATAAACCATAAAGCATCAACTACAAGATGTAATAAACACTACTAGTCACCCCACAAGTACCAATCTGAGGTTCCGGTACAAGGATTGCACACAAGGGATGAACTAGGGTTTAAGAGGAGATGGTGTTGTTGAAGATGTTGATGAAGATTGGCCTCCCTAAGATGAGAGGGTTGTTGGTGATGATGATGGCTTTGATTTCCCCCTCCGGGAGGGAAGTTCCCCCGACGAATCGCTCCGCAGGAGGCAAAAGTGCTCCTGCCCAAGTTCCACCTCGAGACGGCGGCGCTCCATCCCGAAAGTCCTCCCTTTATTTTTTTTCTAGGTTAAAAGACCTTATATACCCGAAGATGGGCACCGAAGGTGGGCTGGGCTGCCCACCACCCACCAGGGCACGCCTGGAGGGGGTGGCACGCCCTGGTGTCTTGTGGGCACCTGGCAGCCCCCTCGGGTAGCTATTTTCTCAAATATTTTTACTTATTCCAAAATAATGTTCCGTAAAATTTTAGCTCATTTGGAAATGTGCCGAATAGGTAACTCTGACATAGCTTTTTCGGTCCAGAATTCCAGCTGCCAGCATTCTCCCTCTTGGTGAAACATAGATTAGTTTGCCATCACAAGTTCGTACAATGTTTATTTTCCCTTACACTAAATGATCAAACAAATTTAGGAGCAAGTTTTATTGCCTTTTTGCATCAATGAAAACTTACTTGAAGGATCTTGCTCAATCCATAGGTAGGTATGGTGGACTCTCAAAACATTGATTTGGGTTTAAGTGTTTTAGATGCACAAGTAGTATCTCTACTTAGTGCGGATTTTTGGCTAGCAAAGATATTGGGCAAGTACCACATGTTGAAGGATATGTGACAATATAACTTCTGTGTGAATATGAACAAACATAAATCATTACATTGTCTTCCTTGTCCAACGTCAACAATTTTGGCATAAGATATTTAGTGGGGGCTCACAATCGTAAAATATGTCCAAGTTAGTATATTTGCATGTGAATCTTATCTTCCCTTATTAATTCTTTCATGAGTTGCATCATTGACTAATGCTATGTTTGTCAACTTTCAATAAATTTACCACTTATACTTTTCCTTATGTGATGTCATTACTTACCATAAGATTAGCATATGATCTTTTTCATTATTTCCTTTATATTGATAGAAGGAGAAAAGTAAAGAAGCAAAAACTCAAACTAAACTTTATTATATAACTCTCACTCGATTACATAGATAGATAGATCACAAAACTAGCACTCGAAAATATATCATAGTAAACTTTTATTCAAATAAATCACGAAAAAGCTAAGGATCGAACTAATATAGGTAAAGGCAATAAAAGTGATGGTGATACGATACAAGGGCATCTCCCCCAAGCTTGGCACAAGCCAAGGGGAGTGCCCATACCCGTGTAATCAAGTCTCCTTTGGTGATGAAGATGATGGAGGTGGTGATGGGGTAGTAGGGTTCTTCTTCCTCAGCTTAGCTTGAGGATAAAATTTTACTCAAGATTTAATATCCTTTCGCATAATGCCTGCGTGTTTTCCTACATAAGACGAAAAGGGATAAACTGGATCTTAGGTTTCTTTGCTTTCTTAGGGAGACTTGACTTCTTGAATTCCACGTGCATGTCCCCAGGTTGAGGTAGTGGAACTTCATCTTCATCTGAGCTTGTCTGTTCTGTTCCCTTCAAGTCATAATCTTCCTCTTCCTCCGTGGTCCAGCCGTAGTGCTCCACATCCCCATAAACCTTTGGTTTTGTGATATAGTCAGCGATAGCTCTTTACATCTGAATCTTGAGACGACATATTTTCAGATCTACTAGAAAAACAACACAAAACAAGAACATAGGATTTATTCACGATTCGGGGGCCAATACGTTCGGGGAAGTATATAAAGATTTTTTTATCTTGGGAAACAAGTATACGGAAGAAAAACGGAGTCAGGAAGGTGCCCGAGGGGACCACCACCACCATGGCGCGCTAGGTGGGCAGGCACGCCCTGGAGTCTCATGGGCACCTGGGTTGCCTTCTCGGTTGTTTCTTATTTTCCTATTTTTTTAATATTCCAAAACTGACAGAAAATATTTTTGCAGATTTTTCGGAGACTATTTGCTTACCGTATCACGTACCTCTTCCTTTTCTGGGTTCTGGAGTGTTCTGGAAGGTTTATTTTATGCGTTCCCCCGGTGTCATGGTTTGGATAATGTTAGTTTCAACATTAATAGGCGTACCTGAGATATAGTGTTTAATTCTTTGTCCATTGACCACCTTCGGGTTGGTTTCTTCGACATTATTAATCTTGATAGCTCCAGAGCGATAAACATCTTCGCTGATATATGGTCCTTCCCATTTGGAAAGAAGTTTTCCTGTAAAAAACTCTAAAACGAGAATTGTACAATAGAACATGTTCACAAACTTTGAATTCCCTCTTTTGGATTCTTTTTTCATGCCACCTTTTAGCGTTTTCTTTAAATAGTTTGGCATTTTCATAATCTTGGGTTCTCCATTCATCTAGTGAGCTAATATCAAATAACCTCTTTTCACCAACAAGTTTGAAATCATATTTGAGTTCTTTAATTTCCCAATATGCTTTATGTTCTAACTCAAGAGGCAAATGACAAGCTTTCCCATAAACCATTTTTTTATGGAGACATTCCCATAGGATTTTTATAAGCTGCTCTATCGGCCCAAAGTGCATCATCAAGTTTCTTAGACTAGTTCTTTCGGTACCTATTGACAGTTTTTTGTAATATTAATTTTATTTCTCTATTGCCAAGTTCAACTTGACCACTAGATTGAGGGTGATAGGGTGATACAATTCTATCGTTAACATCATATTTAGCAAGCATTTTGCGGAAAGCACCATGAATAAAGTGTGAACCACCATCAGTCATCAAATATCTAGGGACTCCAAACCTTGGGAAAATAACTTCTTTAAGCATTTTAATGGAGGTTTTATGATCAACACTACTAGTTGGAATAGCTTCTGCCCACTTAGTGACATAATCAACAACAACCAAAATATGTATAAACCCATTAGAGGAAGGAAAAGGTCCCATATAATCAAAACCCCAAACATCAAATGGTTCAACAAGAAGTGAATAATTCATAGGTATTTCCTGACGCTTACCAATATTACCCATTCTTTAACATTCATCACAGGATAAAACAAACTTACGGGCATCTTTGAAAAGGGTAGGCCAGTAAAAACCAGATTGTAATACCTTGTGCGTAGTTCTATCTCCTGCATGATGTCCTCCGTAGGCTTCAGAGTGACACTTCTGTAGGATTCATTCCTATTCATGCTCAGGTACACAACGTCTAATAATAACATCTACTCCTTCTTTATAAAGATGTGGATCATCCCAAAAGTAATGTCTTAAGTCATAGAAGCTTTTTTTTCTTTTGTTGGTATGTGAAACTAGGCGGTATAAATTTGGCGACAATGTAATTAGCATAGTCAGCATACCAAGGAGTGTTATGAGAAGCATTTATTACATCTAGTTGTTCATCAGGGAAACTATCATCAATAGGTAATGGGTCATCAAGGACATTTTCTGACATAGACAAGTTATCCGCTACAGGGTTTCAGCTCCTTTCATATCAGTAATATGCAAGTCAAATTCTTGGAGCAAGAGAACCCACCTAATGAGTCTAGGTTTAACATCTTTCTTTTCCATAAGATATTTAATAGCAGCATGATCAGTGTGAACAATTACTTTGGAATCAACAACGTAAGATCTGAATTTATCACAAGCAAACACAACTGCTAAAAATCCTTTCTGAGTAGTAGCATAATTTCTATGGGCACTGTCTAGAATTTTACTAGCATAATTGATAACATTTATTTTCTTATAAACTCTTTGTCCTAGAACAACACCATCATCATAATAACTAGCATCACACATGATTTCAAAAGGCAAGTTCCAATCAGGTGGTTGAACTATAGGTGCAGAAGTTAAGGCTTTCTTAAGTGTTTCAAAGGCTTCTACACAATCATCATAAAAAATGGAATATCTTTTGTAAAAGATTACTAAGAGGCCTAGAAATTATAGAGAAGTCTTTAACAAACCTCCTATAGAAACCATCATGACCTAGGAAACTATGAATACCTTTGATATCTTTAGGACATGACATGTTCTCAATTGTATCAACTTTAGCTTTATCCACTTCAATACCTCGTTCAGAAATTTAATGCCCCAAGACAATGCCCTCATTAACCATAAAGTGGCACTTCTCCAAATTCAAGACAAGATTAGTTTGTTCACATCTCTGCAAAACTCGATCAAGGTTGCTTAAGCAATCATCAAAAGAAGTTCCGTAAATGGAAAAATCATCCATGAAAACCTCAAGAATCTATTCACAAAAATTAGAGAATATAACAGTCGTACATCTTTGAAAGGTAGCAAGTGCATTACACAAAACAAAGGGCATACGTCTATAAGCATAAGTTCCAAAAGGGCAAGTAAAGGTGGTTTTCTGTTGATAAAGTTGTGAAATAGGTATTTGAGAGAAACCAGAATATCCATCAAGAAAACAAAAGTTTGTGTGCTTTGACAATCTTTCTAACATTTGACCAATGAAAGGCAGAGGGTAATGATCTTTTGTAGTAGCTTTATTTAATTTTCTCAAATCAATTACCATTCTATAGCCAGTCACTATTCTTTGTGGAATAAATTCATTTTTATCATTAGGAGCAACAGTAATACGTCCTTTCTTAGGAACACAATGAACATGACTTACCCATCTACTATCAACTATGGAATAGATTATACCCGCTTCTAGAAGTTTTAGTATTCAGTTCTTACTATTTCCTTCATCTTAGGATTCAATCGTCGTTGGTGATCGACAACGGGTTTAGCATCAGGTTCTATATTAATCTTGTGCTGATAGAGAGTGGGACTAATGCCCTTAAGATCATCAAGAGTATATCCAATAGCAGCTCGGTGCTTCTTCATAATTTTTAACAATCTCTTTTGTTCGTGTTCTGAAAGGTTAGCACTAATAATAACAGGATATATCTTTTTCTCATCAAGATAAGCATACTTCAAAGTGTCAGGATTGGTTAAATTCAAACACAGGATCACCTTTAGGTGGAGGGGGACCTCCTAGAGTTTCAATAGACAAATTGTGTTTAAGGAGAGGTTGTTGTTCCAAGAAAATTTATCTATTTCATTTCTTTCATGCAAGCGCATATCATTTTCATGGTCTAGCAAATACTGTTCTAGTGGATTAGTAGGAGGTACGGCAACAGAAGCAACACCAATTATTTTATCCTTACTAGTTAATTCTTTATCATGAGGTTTTCTACGGAACTTAGAGAAATTAAATTCATGAGATACTTCACAAAAGCTAACACTGACAGTTTCTTTCTCATAATCTATTTTATCATTGACAGTGTTCAAGAAAGGTCTACCAAAAATTATGGGACAAAAGTCATCTTGTGGGGAACCAAGAACTAGAAAATCAGTTGGATATTTTATTTTCTCACACAAGACTTCAACATCTCTAACAATCCCAAGTGGTGTGATGGTGTCTCTGTTTGCAAGTTTAATAGTGACATATATGTCTTCTATTTCAGCAAGTGTTATATCACTCAAAATTTCTTGGTATAAGGTAAAAGGAATAACACTCGCACTAGCACCTAAATCACATAAACCATGATAACAATGATGTCCTATTTTAACTGAGACAACAGGCATGCCAGCAACATGTCTATGTTTATCTTTTTCATCAGGTTTGGCAATTCTAGCAGCTTCATCACAGAAGTAAATAACATGCCCATCAATATTATCGACCAAGACATCCTTAACCATAGCAACACTAGGTTATACTTTAATTTGTACACGGGGTTTAGGTTATTTAATATTACTTTTGCGAACCACAGTTGATAGCTTAGCATGTTCCTTTATCCTAACACGAAAGGTGGTTTTTCAATATAAGCAGTAGGCACAACTGGATCAACATTGTAAATGATAGTTTCATCTTTAACAAATACTGGCTCTTTAATTTATTCTTTAATAGGGGGATGCTATTTAAACCACTTCTCCTTAGGGAGATCAACATGAGTAGCAAATGATTCACAAAAAGAGGCTACTATCCATATTTAGTGCTAAACTTGTGAAAAGCATCAGTATTCGTAAAAGATTTAACACAATCAAACTCAAGCTTAATACCTGAATCTTTACCATCGTCGAGTTCCCAATCTTCAGAGATGTGTTTAATTATTTCTAAAAGATCCCACCCGAATTCAATAGTTGTCGGTGTCAAAACCGGCGGATCTCGGGTAGGGGGTCCTCGGACAGCCGGACTATATACTTTGGTCGGACTGTTGGACTATGAAGATACAAGATTGAAGACTTCGTCTCGTGTCCGGATGGGACTCTCCTTTGTGTGGAAGGCAAGCTTGGCAATTCGGATATGTAGATCTCCTCCTTGTAACCGACTCTGTGTAACCCTAGCCCTCCTGTGTCTATATAAACTGGAGGGTTTAGTCCAGAGGACAAGAACAATCATAATCATAGGCTAGCTTCTAGGGTTTAGCCTCTACGATCTCGTGGTAGATCAACTATTGTAATACTCATATCATCAAGATCAATCAAGCAGGAAGTAGGGTATTACCTCCATTGAGAGGGTCCGAACCTGGGTAAACATTGTGTCCCCCGCCTCCTGTTACCATCCGCCTTAGACGCACAGTTCGGGACCCCCTACCCGAGATCCGCCGGTTTTGACACCGACAATGGTGCTTTCATTGAGAGTTCCGCTGTGTTGTCACCATAAGGCTTGATGGCTTCTTCGATCATCGGCAATAATGCGATCCAGGGTGAGGTTTTTCTCCCTGGACAAATCTTCGTATTCGGCGGCTTCGCACTGCGGGCCAACTCACTTGGCCATCTGGGGCAGATCGAGACCTATGCCCCCGGCCGTCAGGTCAGATTTGGAAACTTAAACTATACTGCCGACATCCGCGGAGACTTGATCTTCGATGGATTCGAGCCCATGTCAGGTGTAACGCACAGTCACGACGAGCATGACCTAGCTCTACCGTCAGACGGTGTTCGGGAGATCGCACCTGTGGCGACTCCGGCCCTCAATCCGGAGCAGATTGCGCGGTCCGAGGACGGGTGGATGGACCCCGCCATGGAGGCTGCACACTCAGCAGCGATAGAGCCGAATGTTGACTTCACCTCCTACGATACCTGTGTTGCCGGATCCTTGGATCCATCCCTGGCCACGGTCTTCGAACCGCCTGCATCCGTGCCTATCGAATCTGATTGGGCGCCGATCATGGAGTTTTCCTCTGCGAATATCTTTCAGCACTCGCCCTTGGGCGATGTGCTAAATTCATTAAGTTCTCTCTCCTTGTCAGGAGGCCCTTGGTCGAACTGTATCCGGCTCGAGTGGGGAGTGGACGATGAAGAAATTCGTTACCCACCCACCACCCACTTAATAGCCACTGTCGACGACTTAACCGACATGCTTGATTTCAGCTCCGAAGACATCGATGGTATGGACGACGATGTAGGAGAGGAACCGGAACCACCACCCACAGGGTGCTGGAAGGCCACCTATGATATATACATGGTGGACACCCCAAAGAAAGCGATGGCAATAAGGCAACTGTCGGGTGGTAGGTGCGACATATGCCAACGGGTGGCTTATCATTGTGGGAGCCAATAAGACGTCGCCGGTGCCTGGAAACGGGATGAGGCGAAGACATGCACGCCGGCAAATCTTACCCAGCTTCGGGGCTCTCCGGGGAGATAACACCCCTACTGCTGCTCTGCGGGGTCTCCTCATGATCACTAGATTAACAAGTAGCTACAAGAGGCTCCTCGAGATGTTTGGCGAGAGGAAGAAGAAGGGAAAGGCTAGCTCTCTTCACCCCTCAATGTGGTGTCTAAAAATCTAAGAGATCAACCCTTTGCATGGGTGCCCTGGGGGGTATATATAGGCCTACCCGCCAAAGGGTACGATGGTAATCCGGCTGGGCGTGGGCCCTAGCCGTCAGTGTCTACGTTTGCCGGCTTCTCCGCCGGCCACTAGCACTAGGGGAAACTGGAGATTTGCCGTCAGTACTGTTCTTTGCCGTCAGCATTTCGTCGGGCCAGACGGCAAAGACAAACTTTGCCAACAGCGGCTGACGGCAAAGAACAACTGACGGCAAATCCATACATTGCCGTCTGTAAAAAAAACACAGACGGCAAAGATTCTTTGCCGTCTGTGATTCTTTTTTACAGACGGCAAAGAGCTCTTTTTGCCGTCTATAAAAAAAATCACAGACAGCAAAAACTTTGCCATTGCGATTTATTTTACAGACGGCAAAGAGAGCTCTTTGTCGTCTGTAAAAACAATCACAGACGGCAAAGAAAAAGCACAGCACACGGATCGATCCCACGGATCGATGAGGTGGCACGATCTGGGGCGCCCCCACCCACATCCGTTTCACACCACGCACGCCCCACCCACCCATCCCAACAATCGCAAACTTTGCCATCTGCATTTTTATTTATAGACGGCAAAGATTGACTTTTCCATGTGTAATATAAAACGCAGACGGCAAAGAACTTTGCCATCTGTGATTTTATTAACATACGGCAAAGTGCTTACTTTGCCGTCTGTAAATAGAACCACAGACGGCAAAGAGAAAACACAAGTCCACGGATCGATCACGCGGATCGGCCGACATGGCTAAATCTCCTCCACACATCCCCATGAGGCAAAACCCACCAGCCCCACGTCCCACGCCCTCTCTCCACCTTATCCACCTGACACCCCCACGCCCCCACCACTCATCCCCTCTCGTACGTCTCTCTCTCTCTCTTGATCTGGAGGACACCAGCACCCACGGCCACCTCTCCTCCCGGCCTCTGCCTCGCCGGCCACGCTCGCTGTCCCCGACCCCATCGCCCCCGCCGGCCCCCGGACCCCGTCACCTCGGCCGACCTCAGCGCGAGTAACCCGTCGCCCCCACCGGCCGCTGGCCTCGGCTCCGTCGCCCGCACCGGCCACTGGCCTCGACTCCTTCTCCCCCACCGGCTGCTGGCCTCGGCTCCGTCTCCCCCACCGGCCGCCCCTGCCTACTTCGGCCCCGGCACCGTCCCCCGTCTCCCCCGCCTACCCCCGGCCGGGCGGGCAGCGGGCATGGTGGACACGCGGGCGACGAGCATGGAAGACCCGCGGGTGGCGCAGGCGCACGTCGGCCTCGTCCCTCTGGCGCGCGGCGACCTCGTCCCTCGAGCGTGGCGCGCATCGGCCACCCGACGTTGCACTGGCGCGCGTCGGTGCCCCCCTCTCTCTCTCTCCAGGAACCAACGAGCTCGAGCACGGCTGGGCGGTGGTGCGGGTTACCAGGGTCGGCCAAGCGGCGTGGGCGAGTGTCGTTGTTCGGTGGCGCGGCGAGTAGGGTCGGGCGAGCGGCGCGGTGAGCAGGGCGAGGCGGCGGGGTATTGTCCCTGGCGAGAAGGACGACCGGCGGTGAAGAACCTGTTGCTGTGATGTAGGACTTGATTGCTTTTCATTTTTAGTTTCTAGGGCTCCTTGTGTAAATTTTGAGGACACTTCAGAACTTCTTCTCTCAGAATAATCGACGGTGAATGCAACACAGCAAGGCCGTGGTTTAATCCTAAATCTCCTTGAGCCAAACCTTTTTTGGTTTGTTTTTCTTGTGTCCGGCGAGATGCTCTGCTCATACGTCACTTTTAAAAAAAATGAAAAATAATCTTTGCCGTCTGTACTTTAGTGTGGATGACGGCAAAGCACACGTTTTGACGGACAGCAAAGAACACGTTTTTTGCCGTCTGTTATTTTTGCGGCAGATGGCAAAACTATATTGACCAACGGCAAAATCTTTGCCGTCATCTCGACAAAAGGCTGACGGCAAAGTATTCTTTGCCGACTAATCTTTGCCGTCTGAGTTTGCCGTCTACTTCCCGACGGCAAAATCTTTGCCGTCTGGATTTGGGTCTTTGCCGTCTGTAATCCACAGACGGCAAATTACCTGTTTCCTGTAGTGTAGGGCCCGCCGACTAGTGGGTCCCGCCGGCTGCCGGCTTCTTAGTCGACAGGCAGGTCCCACCGCTTAGGGGTCTTGTCGGGGGGCTGGTTACTATTGCCTCACTCTCAATGACGAGGGCTTTGTCGAGGTAAGCGTGGCTACAGTGCCGCCTCCTGGCGGGCGATCACTGTAGCCTTACCTCGTCTTGTATCCTTAATGAGGCGCCTCCTTCGAGGGAAGGAGCAAGCCGGCTGCTGGGAGCTGGCCACATCCCAGGCCGACTGGGGAGGCCTGGCCGCCTTCGGGCGTCTCTCTGACTGAAGGGGCACACCGCCTGCGGACCGTACTAACAGCTTGCCGTGGGTGACGTCATGGTCAACATGGCAACAACGCCGCACCGGACGGGTGGTGGCTGCCCCGTACGGTGCACTATGGCCATGTGTGTTCCGGGATTCGGGGGTGGCAGGGTTTACTCTAGCCACGCCCCGTCTCATCGCCGTTATGTGGGTGCAGAATTTGAGGGTACTCTCTTGGCCGCCCGCTGGGGGCCGGCTTCTTGGAGTCGGCCTTCTCGTGGCCGGCTTCTTGGAGTCGGCCGTCTTGTGGCTCTCTCCATGAGGGTTTTGGGGTCAGGCCACCTTCCAATAGTCGGCCTGAGAGACAGCCGGTCAGGGGAAGGCGGCCCTACACCCAAGGTGTTTGAAGGCTCGATCGTCCTGTAATTTTTCTGAAGATCCAGGGGGAGCCGGCTAGGCTACCCGTGGTGATTTACTCCGCCTACGACAGAGGATAATCCCCTCGAGAAGCAATCTAAGCACCGGCGTCAACGGCGCCGCTCTAAGCCCCGCCATAGCAAAAACAGCGATATCGGCACAAGAGACAATAACGTTGCGGATAGCGCCGAAGACGAAGACAATCCCCTCCAGCCAGGCCTCGAGCGGGAGGATGGGCAAGCTATCCCTAAGGAACAGGCAGCAGACGGAGAGTCAGAGGATCACAATTACATGCCTCTCTCCGAAGACGAGGTGAGCCTCGGCGACGAAGAATTTATCGTGCCTGAGGATCCCGTCGAACAGGAGCGCTTCAAGCGCCGGCTTATAGCCACAGCAAAAAGCCTGAAGAAAAAGCAACAGCAGCTTCAAGCTGATCAAGATCTGCTAGCGGATAGATGGACTGAGGTCCTGGCGGCCGAGGAATACGAACTCGAGCACCCAACCAAAAGTTACCCAAGGCGCAGGTTGCTACCCCAACTCGAGGAGGAAGCATTAAAGCCTATGCTTCCAGCGTAAGATACGGCTGACCGGCCACCTCGTGGCAGAGACAAAGCGGCATATCAGGCCGAAGTCTAGCCAGCACCCCGTCGTCAGTCGAACAAAAATACGAAGGCCCGGGGTAACACGCAGGACCTGCGAGATGTATTGGAAAACAAAGCAGGACATGCAAGATCGATCTACGGATCACGCGGGCGCGCCCGAACGCGTGACGACGACCATCACGCCGGATATACTAAAGACAAATCCGGCCGGGCCGAATACAGCAGACAAGACTCGTATGAACTGCGTCGTGATATAGCTCGGCACAAAGGCGCCACACACCCCCTATGCTTCACTGATGAAGTAATGGATCACGAATTCCCAGAAGGTTTTAAACCCGTGAACATTGAATCATATGATGGTACAACAGACCCTGCGGTATGGTTTGAAGATTTCCTCCTCCACATCCACATGGCCCGCGGTGACGATCTACATGCCATCAAGTACCTCCCATTAAAACTCAAAGGACCTGCTCGGCATTGGCTCAATAGCCTGCAGACAAACTCCATAGGCAGTTGGGAGAATTTGGAGGACGCATTCCTTGACAACTTCCAGGGCACTTATGTGCGACCACCTGATGCCGATGACTTGAGTTACATAATCCAACAGCCAGGGGAATCAGCCAGGAAATTCTGGACTCGGTTCCTAACTAAAAAGAACCAAATTGTCGACTGTCCGGATGCCGAGGCCTTAGCGGCATTTAAGCATAACATCCGCGACGAGTGGCTGGCACGACACCTCGGCCAAGGAAAGCCGAAGTCCATGGCAGCCCTGACGACACTCATGACCCGCTTTTGTGCAGGCGAAGATAGCTGGCTGGCTTGCAACAACAGCACATCAAGAAACCATGGCAATTCAGATGCACAAGGTAGCAACGGCAGGCCACGTCGCAATAGACGCAAGCCCCGCAACAACGGCGACAACGCTGAAGACACGACAGTTAATGCCGGATTCAGTGGCTCTACCTCCGGTCAGCAGAAAAACCCGTTCAAAAGAAGCAATCTGGGCCCGTCCAACTTAGACCGCATACTCGATCATTCGTGGCAAATTCACGGCACCTCCGAAAAACCAGCCAACCACACAACAAGAGAATGCTGGGTGTTCAAACAGGCCGGCAAGTTGAATGCCGAAAACAAGGAAAAGGGGCTGCATAGCGACGACGAGGATGAGCCCCGGCCGCCGAACACAGGAGGACAGAAGAAATTTCCTCCCCAAGTGAAAACGGTAAACATGATATACGCAACCCATATTCTCAAGCGGGAACGAAAGTGTGCACTAAGGGACATCTATGCGATGGAGCCAGTTGCCCCAAAGTTCAACCCATGGTCTTCTTGTTCGATCACCTTTAATCGCAGGGACCACCGTACCAGTATCCGTCATGGTGGTTCTCCCACTTTGGTCCTTGACCCCATCATTCGAGTCCTTATGGACGGTGGCAGCTGCCTGAACCTGCTCTACCAGGATACAGTGCGCAAAATGGTATAGACCTCTCGAGGATCAAACCCACCAAAACCACCTTTAAAGGTGTCATCCCAGGTGTAGAGGCCTGTTGCACGGGCTCAATCACATTGTAAGTGGTCTTGGATCTCTGGACAACTTCCGAAGCGAGAAGTTAATCTTCGATATCGTCCCCTTCCGTAGTGGCTATCACGCACTGCTCAGACGAACCGCATTTTCCATATTCAATGCGGTACCACATTATGCATACCTCAAGCTCAAAATGCCAGGACCTTGCGGGGTTATAACAGTTAATGGATACACAGAACGCCGCTCCGCGACGGAGGAGCACTGCATGACCCTCGCAGTTGAGCATAAAGCAGCCTTATGAGGCAAAACGCCAATTCGACGAAAAAGACTGAGAGAGTCCTGGATTAGGGGGTATCCAGACAGCCGGACTGTGTACAACGTCCGGACTATTGAAGCGTGAAGATACAAGACTCAAGACTTCGGCCCATGTCCGGATGGGACTTTCCTTGGCGTGGAAGGCAAGATTGGCGATCCGGATATTATATTTCCTTCCTTGTAACCGACTCCATGTAAACCCTAGCCCTCTCCGATGTCTATATAAACCGGAGAGGTTGGTCCTTAGAAGGACGATCACAATTACAACCATACCATCATAGGCTAGCTCTTAGGGTTTAGCCTCTATGATCTCGTGGTAGATCTACTCTTGTACTACCCATATCATCAATATTAATCAAGCAGGAAGTAGGGTTTTACCTCCATCGAGAGGGCCCGAACCTGGGTAAACATCTGTGCCCCTTGCTTCCTGTTACTATCAGCCTTGACGCACAGATCAGGACCCCCTACCCGAGATCCGCCGGTTTTGACACCGACATTGGTGCTTTCATTGAGAGTTCCTCTGTGTCGTTGCTGTCAGGCTTGATGGCTCCTTCAATCATCATCAACGACACTATCCAGGGTGAGACTTTCCTCCACGGACAGATCTTCGTGTTCGGCGGCTTCGCACTACGGGCCAACTCGCTTGGCCATCTGGAGGAGATCGATAGCTACGCCCCTGGCCACCAGGTCAGGTTCGGAAAACTGAACTACACGGCGGACATCCGCGGAGACTTGATCTTCGATGGAGTTGGGCCTATGCCAGGAGCCCCAGACAGTCACGACGAACACGGCTTAGACCTGCCGTCGGACGAAGCTCGGGGTATCATCCTTGTAGTATTCCCGGACCTAGATCCGGAGCAGGCTGCGCTGCCTAAGGACGGAGGGGTGGATCCCGCCCCACAGGTCGCACACTCATCGGGGATGGAGCCGAACACGGGTCTCATCTCTGTGGTGGCTTGTGACTCGGAATCCCCGGATTCGTATCCGGACGTTGGTTCCAGTCCGCACGCTCCCGAGCCCGTCGAGCCAGGATGGGCTCCGGTAATGGAGTTCACTGCTGCAGATATCTTCCAGCACTCGCCCTTTGGCGACATGCTGGACTCATTAAAGTCTCTCTCTTTGTCAGGAGGCTCTTCGCCGAACTATGTCCGGCTTGAGTGGGAGGCAGGCGACGAAGGAATTTGTTGCCCACCAACCACCCACTTCATTGCCACGATCGATGACTTAACCGAGGTACTGAACTTCGACTCCGAAGACATCAACGGTGTGGACGATGTTGCAGGAGAAGAACATGAACCACCGCTCACTGGGCGGTGGACAACCACCTCTTCTTATGATATATATATGGTGGACACTCCGAAGGAAACAAATGGCGATGAGGCAACGGAGGAGAAAACCTCAGGGAAAATGGAAAAGAATGGGCCTCGGCGGTGCCACTCCAAGCCCCGCCACACCAATACCGGCCCAGGAGACGAAAACAATCTGAATGGTGCCGAAGAAGAATACAACCCTGAACAGCCCGCCTTCGAGCATGCCGAACAGGAGGATGAGCAGGTCAGCCCAGATGAACAAAGCGATTTAACGAATACCCAGAGGAGGACAACTACATGCCCCTCCGAAGGCGAGATTAGCCTCGGCGACGACGAAGTTCGGCGTGCTCGAGGATCACAGAGCAGAGCGCTTCAAGTGTCGGCTTGTAGCCACCGCAAGGAGCCTGAAAAGAAGCAAGATAAACTCCAAGCTGATCAAGACCTGCTCACAGATGAGATGGGTGAAGTCCTGGCAGCCGAGGAATACGGACTCGAGCACCACACGGATGACCGGCCACCTCGTGGCCGGGATAAAGCGGCATACCAGTCTGCATACCAGCCAACACCCCCACGCCAACATACTACGACCCAGGGCAACAAATCGGGACAACCAAGATTGATCTACGGATCGCGGGGGCGCGCCTCGGTACGCGACGAGGACCGTCACGGCGGACACACCTTCAACAAGTCCGGCCGAGCCGAATATAGCCATCCAGAGCAATTCGACCCGCGTAGACACATAGCCCAGAAGGGTTCAAGCCCGTAAACATCGAATCATACGATGGCACAGCAGACCCCGCAGTATGGATCGAAGATTTTCTTCTCCACATTCACATGGCCCGAGGAGACGATCTGCACGCCATCAAGTATCTTCCCCTTAAGCTCAAAGGACCAGTCCGGCACTGGCTAAACATCCTGCCAGCAAACTCCATTGGCAGCTGGAAAACCTGGAAGACGCATTGCTCGACAACTTCCAGGGCACATATGTACGACCACCTGACGCCGATGACTTGAGCCACATTACTCAACAGCCCGGAGAGTCAGCTAGGAAATTCTGGACTCGGTTCCTAACTAAAAGGAACCAAATAGTCGACTGTCCGGACGCCGAAGCCCTGGCGGCTTTCAAGCATAATTTTCGCGACGAGTGGCTCGCTCGACGCCTCGGCCAGGAAAAACCCAAGTCCATGGAAGCTCTCACAAAACTAATGACCCGCTTTTGCACGGGCGAGGACAGTTGGTTGGCCCGCAGCAGCACTACGCCACAGTCTGGGAATCCGGATGGCCGCGACAATAAAGGCAAGCCACGGCGTAACAGACATAAGTGACGGAACAACGGCGACAGCACCGAAGATACGGCAGTCAACGCCGGATTCAGTGGGTCCAAGCCCGATCAGCGGAAGAAGCCGTTCAAAAGAAATAATCAGGGACCGTCGATCTGGACCAGACATCTTTGAGCGCTTCGTGCCAAATTCATGGCACCCCGGACAAGCCAGCCAACCACACCAATAGAGATTGCTGGGTATTCAAACAGGCCGGCAAGATAAAGGCCGAAGACAAGGACAAGGGGCTGCACAGCGACGATGACGAGGAGCCCCGACGCCCGAACACGGGGGGACAGAAGAAATCCCCCCCCCCCTAGGTGAAAATGGTCAACATGATCTATGCTACGCACATCCCGAAGCGGGAACGGAATTGAGCACTAAGGGACGTCTATGTGATGGAGCCAGTCGCCCCCAAATTCAACCCTTGGTCAGCTTGCCCGATCACCTTTGATCGTAGGGATCACCCTACTAGCATCCGTTACGGCGGCTCAGCCGCATTGGTCTAGACCCAATCATTGACAGATTCCACCTCACACGCGTCCTTATGGACGGTGGCAGCGGCCTGAACCTGCTTTACCAGGACACAGTTCGCAAAATGGGCATTGACCCTTCAAGGATCAAGTCCACCAAAACCACCTTTAAAGGTGTAATTCCCGGAGTAGAGGCCCGTTGTACGGGCTCTATAACATTGGAAGTGGTCTTCGGATCTCCGGATAACTTCCAAAGCGAAGAGTTAATCTTCGATATCGCCCCTTTCCGCAGTGGTTACCATGCACTGCTCGGATGAACTGCATTCGCTAGATTCAATGCGGTACCACACTACGCATATCTCAAGCTCAAGATGCCAGGACCGCGCGGGGTCATAACGGTGAATGGGAATATGGACCGCTCTCTACGAACAGAAGAACATACTGCAGCCCTTGCGGCGGAAGTACAATGCGGCCTTCTCCGACAAACAAATCCGGCGACAACAACTTCAAGCACAGTCAAGCGAGTCCAGAGCACCCCGCAATAGGATATCCAGGCACGCCAAGAGCACGACTAGCAGTTCGGCCTCTGCTTAAGCCCCATCAAAGCAGCATTCGTGCAACGTGCACACAATTACGCACTTAAAATACCATGGACATAGGCGGAGGCGCATCAACGACTCAGCCAACAGTGCGGGTAACCGCCACATGCTTTGATACTCTCTCCCTCTTACCTTTCAGGACACCGTGTTGGCGCAACATCCTCAAAAAGCCGAATTGCCGGACTTATAGGGAAGAGACATCCACGGAGGCAATAGACGTTGTGCACAGAAGGAAATACACAGGTGGAATCTATTTACGATCATTATACCTACTTTATCTATCTGAACACAGCCTGCCCCTGGATAGGACATGTCAAATAGTCCTATTTTATCTCTGCTTAACGCATCCATTGTAAATGTACACTTAAACGTATTTTTCATCAATGTGAGATTATACATAGTGTCAGCTTATTATTCTTATTTGAGCATTTTCTCTTATAAATGTTTATTTGATATTGCATCCGTACACCTTGGTGCGGCCGGTTTGCCAGGGGCTTTTTATGGCGCCCCGCCATATGGCAACTAAAGTCCGAACACTTTCAACAGTGCGGCACCCCGAACTGATAGCACTATATGGATCAGCTCCGAATCGTGTCTTGGGTCTACAGTTGGGATAGCCCAGCTCCCTTGTTTTGGTGCCTTACGTTCCGTTATATCGGCTAAGGTAGCGCAGGGAGAACTACTGCGATTGTGTCCCGGTTCTTCCGGATGAGCACCTCAGTAGAGAAAGCCGAAAACTGACCGGCAAGATGTGGCGAGAGCTGGTGCTATTCGAGAGGTTCTAAGATCCTTAAAGATTTTCCGCTTTAGGCGATAAATTGTCTTCGTCCGATCTAGGCGTGTATAGTGCCCCGATTCGGTCTTCCAGATTCTATGGGCTTCGCCGAAATTTAAAATTGTAGACTTCTATGGCTAAATGAAAGTTATAAAGCCGCATAGTCCGATTGCCTGGTTCGCTGCGCCGGACACCTCCTTAAGGGACCAAACATTTGGGTAAAGAGTGTCCGGGTTTTCCACGAACACCCTAGTGCTAGTCACGCTGGGCGGAAGCCATTTAACGCCTACTTTCAGGATTTTATAAACAGCTGCACATAAGGTAATATTTTAAATAACAAAAGTGCTACATAGCGCAAGTAACTTCGTCTTTAATTACAAACATGACAGAAGTGAATTCATTCAAATATGGCGTCCTTGGTACACTCATTGGCAACGAGACGAGCACCCTTCATCACGCCACCATAGTACATTTCGGGATGGCGATGCGCCTTGCCCTCCGGCGGCCCGTCCTTGACCAGCTTCTCCGCATCCAGCTTGCCCCAATGCACCTTGACGCGGGCAAGGGCCCGGCAGGCACCTTCAATGCAAAGGGATCGCTTGATCACCTCAAGCCGCGGACAGGCATCCACCATCCGCTTGATCAGGCCGAAGTAGCTAGCGGGCAGGAGCTCACCAGGCCACATCCGGACTATGAAATCTTTCATAGCCACTTCGCCCGCCCTGTGGAGTTCGACCAACTGTTTCAGTTGGTCACTCAGAGGCGTTGGGTGTTTGGCCCCAACATACTGGGACCAGAACAGCTTCTCCGTTGAGCTCCCCTCCTGGGCATGGTAGAACTCCGCGACATCAGATACGCTGCGTGGCAGATCTGCGAATGCCCCTGGAGAGCTCCGAATCCGAGTAAGTAAAAGAAACGCCTCCTCCACATGTTTGCTTTGCATAAAGAACTTCTTACCCGCTGCTATCTTTTTGGCCTCCTGGATTTCCCGCTCTTTCTTCTCGGCTTTGGCCTTGGCGTCTCGTATACTCTCAAGGGCCTTCGCAAGCTCGGCCTCTTTCGCCTTCAGATCATGCTCCATGGACTCGAACTTCTTGCCGAGGTCCTGGAGCTCCTGTTGTACCTCACCCACTATAGCACTTTGCTTCTCGCGCTCCTTGCATTACGAGGCCGCTTTTTTTCGGCCTTGGACAGCGCTTTCTTCAGGGACGCCACTTCGGCGGCGGTCCCTGTTACACAGTCACAATGCTTTGGCATTAGATTGACCAATTTTGCTCATCTTTAAATACACAAGAGCGGGAATCACTTACCCTTGTTCTCTTCGAGCTGCCTCTTCGTGAGGATGAGCTCTCCATGCCCTGCTCCAGGTCCCGCTTCAGTTCGGCAACTTCAGCAGTACGGGCAGCAGCAGCAAGCAGCACAAACTGCTTATTCACAACAATGCTTATTATTAGACTCCTGCGGATTATAATTGACCCTCCGTTTGGCTTTTCTTTCCGAACACCAACCAGAGTATCAGGGGCTACTACCTATCGGGTGGTAATTTCATACATTTTTGTTACTTACCTCAAAGCCCATCAGGAGGCTTGTGCAGGCTTAAGTTAGTACGCTCTTGGCGGACAGAATCCTTGAATCACCGCACTCATAAGAGTACGGTGCTCTTCTTCCATGGAAGCGCCTCGAAGCGCTTCCACCAGGCTATCCGGCGGCGTTGATGCGACGGAAGGCCTCGGCGCGGGGGGCTCACCCTCCCTAACGAGGGGCTGCCTGCCTAAGTCCGGAACCGTCAGAGGTTACGGAACAGTGTTCGGTCGAGAGTCCGCCTTGTTGGGGCTCTCATCGATGCGATCTACGGGAATCTTGAACCCCGCATGTCCGACGTTTGGGGGTCCGCCTTGGGGCGTCTCCAGGGTCACCTCCCCCTGTTCGGGGAGCCTTCGGGACAACACCTCTGTGTCATCCGCAGGCTGAGGAGCGGTGGCCGTCGGGAGCGAGTTCAACTCCGAAGAACTCAGAGACCCATCCGAAGACGACACCGCCGGATCAGCCCGGGCCGGACTGCGTCAATGTTCGGCGTTATTAAACAATCATGAAGTGAAAACCACGGTAGAGTGCGGACACTTACGATCGGCCGTGGTGGTGTAGTCCGGAAGGGATGTCTTCCCCTTCTTGGGCATCCCAGCCTCCCCCTCCTGGGCGTTTTTTCTCTTCTTCTCCCTCCTAGTGCAGGGAGGCGGAATTTCTTCTTGATTCCCCCCACCTCTGCGGGAGGAATCTGTCTTGTCGTCATCGGACGACAGGGGTATAACGGCCTTGCGCCGAGGGCCTTTTCCGCCCCCTGGCCCGCTTCGCCGGGCTCCTCATCCTTTCTGGATGGGGCTTCTTCTTCCTCCTCCTCCCCTTCGTGGGAGGAGTCTGCCTCGTCATCCTCGGACGAGGCTTCTGGCGCAACCTTACGACGGAGATCCTTTCGGGTCCCCGGGGCCTTCTTCTCGGCCTTCTTCTCCGGCACCTTGTACGGTGTCGGGACCAGCATCTCCGTCAGGAGAGCATCTGCTGGGTCTTCTGGCAGCGGAGCCGGATAATAGACCCACTCCGCTGTCTCCACATAGTCCTGAAGCAAGTATGCATGATTACTTAAGGGACTCCCGTGAATATATTGGAAAAAACTGGGTCCGGTGGTAGACTGAGAACTCACTTGTTAGGAGCCCGCGCAGCGTGAAGCCCGCGGTCCTCGGACGTGGGAGGAGGTACTTCGGAGGCCTTGAACAACACTTTCCATGTGCCTTCGTGCGTCATGCCGTAGATCTTCCGGAGCGTCTGGTGTTCGGCCGGGACGGACTCCCACAGATTAACCGCCCACTTTTGGCAGGGCAGGATCCGGCGAACAAGCATGACCTGGATCACGTTGACAAGCTTGATGTTCTTGTCCTTCATGATTTTGATGCACTTCTGGAGTCCGGCCAGCTCCGTAAAATCGCCCCAGGACAGGCCCTTCTTCTCCCAGGAGGTGAGCCGCATGGGTGTTCCGGGTCGGAACTCGGGGGCCGCTGCCCAGCTGGCGCCGCGCGGCTCGGTGATGTAGAACCACCCCGATTGCCATCCTTTTACGGTTTCCGCGAAGGAACCGTCCAGCCAGGTGACGTTAGGCATCTTTCCCACCATGGCTCCTCCGCACTCCGCTTTCTGGCCGCTTACAACCTTCGGCTTCACGCAGAAGATTTGCAACCATATGCCGAAATGAGGCCGGATGCGGAGGAAGGCCTCGCAAAGACGATGAATGCCGAGATGTTGAGGATGAAATTCGGGGCTAGATCGTAGAAATCTAGCCCATATTAGAACATGAGCCCGCGGACGAAGGGGTGGAGTGGAAATCCCAGTCCACGGACGAAGTGGGCGATGGACACCACTCTCTCGTGGGGTCCCGGGGTCGGAATGACCTGCCCAGCGTCCGGTAGCCGGTGCGCTATGTCTGCGGCCAAGTATCCGGCCGCCCGAAGATTTGTGATGTGCTTCTCCTTGACGGTGGAAGCCACCCACTTGCCTCCTGCTCCGGACATGTTTAGCTGTGTGGAGGAGACTTGGGCTTGGGCGCTGGAGCTCGAGGGGGCAAGAATGGGCAGAGAGGGAAGAAGGCGTGGGTAAAAATGAGGAAATCTTATCCCTTTATAGAGGCAACGAAAGCGGTGCGCCTCCCCACTTGCCCGCTGGAAATCGCTTGTTTCCCAAGCGCCACGATTAATGATGTGGTGGGATTACCCGTACCAGTATTGATGAGAATCCCGTAATATGGGGGCACGATCTCTGCTTTGACAAGACATGCCAAGGAAACTGCCTCACAATATGCGTTGTGGCTGGTTGTGGAAAGAACGGTTCGAATAATGACCTGACCGTAGTGACATGTCGCGTGGCCTAAAAAGTTGACAGCAGATTGCATTTGTGAAACATCATTCTCACTACGGTGGCATGCGAAGATCATCTTGCGGATCTGGACACGGTTTGAGTGTTCGATAATTACCTTGGAGTATTCGGAGGAGGAACCCGCCCTGCAATGCCGAAGACAAGACTGCGCGCCGGACTCATCGTCATTGAAGCCTGGTTCAGGGGCTACTGAGGGAGTCCTAGATTAGGGGGTATCCGGACAGCAAGACTGTGTACAACGTCCGAACTATTGAAGCGTGAAGATACAAGACTCAAGACTTCGGCCCGTGTCCGGATGGGACTTTCCTTGGCGTGGAAGGCAAGCTTGACAATCCGGATATTATATTTCCTTCCTTGTAACCGACTCCATGTAAACCCTAGTCCTCTCCGGTGTCTATATAAACCGAAGAGGTTGGTCCTTAGAAGGCGGATCACAATTACAATCATACCATCGTAGGCTAGCTCTTAGGGTTTAGCCTCTATGATCTCGTGGTAGATCTACTCTTGTACTACCCATATCATCAATATTAATCAAGCAGCAAGTATGGTTTTACCTCCATCAAGAGGGCCCGAACCTAGGTAAACATATGTGTCCCTTGCTTCCTGTTACTATCAGCCTTGATGCACAGATCGGGACCCCCTACCCGAGATCCGCCGGTTTTGACACCGACAAAGACCCCGGACACCTTCAAGCGAGTCCGGAGTACCCTGCAAGAGGATCCCCAGGCACGTTCAGAGCTCGCCTAGCAATTTGGCCTCCGTCCTAGTCCTAGTCAAGCGGCGAAATTTGCGCCGCGCAGACATAATGACAGACTCAAGATACCATGGGCATAGGCGGAGGCACGGCCCACAATGTGGGTCAACCGCTTCAGGACCTGTATACCTTTAACATTTTCTTCCTTTCAGGCCCCTATTCTCTGAAGGCCCTCTCCGATCGATTATCGGACCTGTCACGGGAAGGAAACACCAAGGAAGCTAGAAGCTTTGACGTACAAGGGAATCCATGTGGTCTCTCGATAACGATCGATATACCTATTTTGCATACCCACACGCAGCTTGCCCTTGGATAGGACATGTCAAATAGTCCTATTTTTACTTATTGCACTACATGTATGCATACGCTTTGCCGTATCATTTAAATAACAATGTACAACATTAGCTCATTACTGCACTTCTTCATATTTCTTACCTGTCTGCTTATTTACGACAAATTGCACCCATACATTCTAATACGTCCAGTGCGCCAGGGGCTTTAGTGTACCCCATAAAACGGCAAGAAAAGTCCAAACACTTTCGACAGTGCGGCACCCCGAACTTATAGCATTATATGCATCAGCTCCGAATCATGTCTTGGGTCAATAGTTGGGTTTGCCCAGCTCCCATGTTTTGGTACCTTACGTTCCGCTATATCGGCTAAGGTAGCATTGGGAGAACTACTGCGATTGTGTCCCGGTTCTTCCGGATGAACACCTTAGTAGAGAAAGCCGAAAACTGACTGTCATGATGAGGCGACAACTGGTCGCTATTCGAGAGGTCTCAAATCCCTAAAGATTTTCCGCTTCGGGCGAGGAGTCGGCCTTGTCCGATTAGGCGTACATAGCGCCCCAAGTTCGGTCTTCCGAATACTAGGGGCTTCGCCAAAATTTAAAGTTGTAGACTTCTATGGCTAAGTGAGAGTGATAAAGCTTTATAGTCTGATTGCCTGGTTCGTTGTGCTGAACACCTCCTTCGAAGGACCCAAAACTGGGATAAATAGTGATCAGGTTTATCCCGAACACCTCAGTACTAGTTACATGGGGGCAGAAGCCGACGACTGGCCAACTCTCAAATTTTATAAACGGTCGAAGGTAATGTTTTAAATTAACAAGCGTAACTTAGCACACATGAACTTGTTTCATATTATAGGATCACATGAGTACAGTCATTCAAATATTACATCCTTAGCACACTCCTCTGCCACAAGGCGAGCACCCTTCAGGACACTGTCATAATACTTTTCGGGGTGGCTATGCTCCTTGCCCTCCAACGGCCCCTCCTTCACCAGCTTCTCAGTGTCCATCTTCGCCCAGTGCACTTTCGCCCGGGCAAAAGCCCTGCGCGCACCCTCAATGCAGACATACCGCTTTATAACTTCAAACCGTGGGAAGGCGTTCACAAGCCGCCTTACCAGGATGAAATAGCTGCCAGGCAGGGGCTCGCCAGGCCACATCCGGACTATAAGACCTTTCATGGCCAGTTCGGCCGCATTGTGAAGCTCGACCAGTTGCTTCAACTGGTCGCTCAAGGGCATCGGATGTTCGGTCCCAGTATACTGAGACCAGAACAACTTCTCCGTCGAGCTCCTTTCCTCGGCCCGGTAGAACTCTGCGGCATCTGACACTGCTAGGTAGATCTACGAACACTCCTGGAGAACTCCGAATTCGGGTAAGTAAAAGGAAACTTTCCTTCACATGCTTGCTTTGCATAATGAATGCCTTACCCGCCGTTATCTTCTTGACCGCCTCAATTTCCTGGAGGGCCTCTTGGGCTTCGGCCTTGGCATTTTGTGCGTTCTTGAGGGCCTTTGCAAGATCGGACCCTTGCATCTCATAGTCATGCTCCAAGGACTCGTACTTCTTGACAAACTCCTGGAGCTCTTGCTGAACCTCGCCGACTCGGGCCTCTTGCTTCTCGTGCTTGGCGCGCTCCTTGGCCACTTTTCCTTCGGCCTCGGACATCACCTTTTTCAGGGTCGCCACTTCGGTCGTGGCCCCTAGCAAAATTCATTACGATCCTGTGATCTAAAAACCACCTTCCTTTTTTTCTTTATCAAAAAACAGACAGGGTATTACTTACCTTTGTTCTCTTCAAGCCGCTTCTTGGTAAGGCCGAGCTCTTCCTCGGACTGCTTAAGGTCCCGCTTCAGTGTGGCGACCTCCGCCGTGCGAGCGGCAGCGGCCAGCAGTGAAGCCTATTTATTCACATAGACATATTCTGATTAAACTCCTGTGATTATTATTTGATCCTCTGTTCGGCCTTTGTTTGCGAACACCAAACAGAGCATCAGGGGCTACTGTCTATGCTGTTACATTTTCTCATAATTTGATTACTTACCTCAAAGCCTGTTAGGAGGCTGGCACAGGCTTCGGCCACCCACTTTTGGCGGACCGAACCTTCTCGATCACCGCACTCATGATAGTGCGGTGCTCTTCGTCAATGGAAGCGCCACGAAGCGCTTCCAGCAAATTGTCCGATGCCTCTGGATGGACAGAGGCCATCGACTCAGACGGGTTGCCCCCCTTTGCAAGGGGTCGCCTGACAGAATCCGGAACCACTGGAGGTTCCGTCGAAGTATTCGGCTGGGGGCTAGACTTGCTGCCCCTCGCATTAGTGCCCATGGGAGTCTTGCCCCTCCTGCGCCCAGCGTCTGGAATGTCGCCTTGGGGCGCCTCCGGAGCTGTCTCCCCTTGGTTCAGTGCCCTTTGATACAACACTACGACGTCGTCCGTAGGGCGGGGGGAGGAGGCGGTCGGGAGTGAATCGTTGTTCATCTCCGACTATCCCAAAGACTCATCCGAAGAGGATACGTCAATATGGGCTTTGGATGGGCTACATGATCATGTTCGGCATGATAAGAAGCAATAAAATAAAGCATACCAAGAACTATTATGGTATCTAGATACTTACGACTTCGCCAGGGGCTTGTCCTTGGGCAACCACTCCTCATCGCTGAAATCGGCTGTTTTGGAGCAGTCCGGAAGGAGAGTCCTTCCCTTCTTGGACCCTTCGGCCTCCCCAGACGGGGCGGCCTTCCTTTTCTTGTCTCCCCCGGCTGGGGGGGGGACTTTCCTCTTCCTCCTCCTTGTTTTCGTGGGTGGAGGGTGCCTCGGTGTTATCGGACGATGAGTCCGATACAACCTTGCGCCGGAGACCTTTCTTGGTCCCCGTGGCCTTCTTCTTGGCCTTCTTCACCGGCGCCTCATAGGGCGCCGGAACCAGCATCTCTGTCAAGAGAGCCCTTGCTGGATCTTCGGGTAGTGGGGCCGGACAATCGATCCGCTCCGCTGTCGCGACCCAGTCCTGTTAAATGGCGTGAAGGCTTAGATCCCTCACATGATTATACTGGGGAAAGAAACATCTTATGAGATATAAAAATCTTACCGGATTGGCCAGGCGCTTTGTGCTAAGTCCACGATCCTCGGTAAGGGGAGGAGGTACCTCGGCAGACTTGAACATCACCTTCCAGATGACCTGGTGCGTTGTGTCGAAGAGCTCTCGCAGCGACTGGTACTTAGCTGGGTCAAACTCCCACATATTAAACACCCGTCTTTGACACGGGAGGATCCGGCGGAAGAGCATGACTTGGACCACGTACACAAGCTTGATTTTCTTGCTTATCATGTTTTTGACGCAGCTCTGGAGTCCGGTCAGCTCAACTGATGAACCCCAGGATAGGCCCTTCTCTTTCCAGGAGGTAAGCCGCATGGGGATGCCGGATCGAAATTCGGGGGCCGCCACCCAGTTGGTTTCGCACGGCTCGATGATGTAGAACCACCCCGATTGCCACCCCTTTACGGTCTCCACATAGGAGCCTTCGAGCTAGGTGACGTTGGGCATTTTGCCCACCATGGCGCCTCCATACTCCGCTTGCTGGCCGACCACCACCTTCGGTTTAACATTGAAGGTCTTCAGCCACAGACCGAAGTGGGGCTTGATGCGGAGGAAGGCTTCGCACACGACGATAAATGCCGAGATGTTGAGGATGAAATTGGGGGCTAGATCATGGAAGTCCAGCCCATAGTAGAACATGAGCCCGCAGACAAATGGGTGGAGGGGAAATCCCAGCCCGCGGATGAAATGGGTAAGGAATCGACCCTTTCGGGAGGTTCAGGGGTGGGGACGATCTGCCCCACATCTGGGAGTAGGTGCGCGATATCTGTGGCCAGGTATCCGGCTTCCCGGAGCTTCGTAATGTTCTCCTCCGTAACGGAGGAGCCCATCCACTTGCCTCCCGCTCCGGACATGTTTGGAGTGGTTTGCGGAGAAAATGTGAACTTGGGCGCTGGAGCTCGAGTGCGCAAGAATGGATGGGCAGGGAAGAAGAAGGCGTGGGTAAAAAGGATTAGTCCTTGTCCCTATAAGGGCGGAGGAAACTGTGCGCCTCCTCACCTGCCTGGTAAACTCGCTTATTCCCCAAGCACCATGATTAATGGCACGGTTGGGTTACCCACACCCGTATTGATGAGAATCCCGTGATAAGGGGACATGATCTCTGCTTCGACAAGACGTGCCAAGAAAACCGCCTCGCAATATGTGAAGTAGCTTGTTGATAAAAATGGTTCGAATAATGACCGGACCATGGCGTGATGTCACGCGATGAAAAGTTGTCTGCAGATTAGATTTGTGGAAATATTATACTCTCTACGATGGTATGTGGAATTTGTTTTGCAGAGCCGGACACGATCCTTGTGTTCAAATTCTTCTATGGAGTATTCGGAGGAAGAACCCGCCTTGCAATGTCGAAGACAATCTGCGCGCCGGACTCATCGTCATTGAAGCCTGGTTCAGGGGCTACTGAGGGAGTCCTGGATTAGGGGGTCCTCGGACAGCCGGACTATATACTTTGGCCGGACTGTTGGACTATGAAGATACAAGATTAAAGACTTCGTTCCATGTCCGGATGGAACTCTCCTTTGCGTGGAAGGCAAGCTCGGCAATTCGGATATGTAGATCTCCTCCCTTGTAACCGACTGTGTGTAACCGTAGCCCCCTCCGGTGTCTATATAAAACGAAGGGTTTAGTCTGTAGGACAAGAACAATCATAATCATAGGCTAGCTTCTAGGGTTTAGTCTCTATGATATCATGGTAGATCAACTCTTGTAATACTCATATCATCAAGATCAATCAAGCAGGAAGTAGGGTATTACCTCCATCGAGGGGGGCCCGAACCTGGGTAAACATTGTGTCCCCCACCTCCTGTTACCATCCGCCTTAGACGCATAGTTAGGGACCCCCTACCCGAGATCCGCCGGTTTTGACATCGACAATAGTCTTCATCATAGAAGAACCAACACAAGAAGTATCGAGCATGGATTGATCATTACGAGAAAGCCGATCATAAAAATTCTGGATAATAATTTCTCTCGAGAGCTCATGATTGGGGCATGAATATAACATTGACTTAAGCCTCCCCCAAGCTAGAGCGATACTTTCTCCTTCGCGAGGCCAAAAATTATATATGTAATTCCGATCACAATGAACTAGATGCATATGATAATTTTTTTTGGTGAAATTCCAATTTCAATCGATTCCACTTCCAAGATCAAATATCATCGCATAGCCTATAACATGTCAATGCTTTTACCTTCAAAGATAAAGGGAAAACTTCTTCTTAACTTCGTCTCCTGGTAAACCCGCGAGCCTAAATAATCCACAAATTTCATCCACATGGATGAAGTGCATATAAGGATGTTTCGTTCCATCTCCTGCATAAGGATTAGCTAGCAATTGTCCTATCATACCCAAGGAATTTCAAATAATATTTTCACTAGGTGCAGTAGGTCGAGGGGCAACTCTTTGTGTTTCTAGTCGAGGTGAACATACCCCGAACAAACCGCTCAAATGATTGTTTTCCGTAGTAACAAGTGACAATAAATTTTAGCACGTAGTATAAAATTTTCCTTACTGATTTCCACTTACCAAGAGCGCTTCACTCCCCAGCAACGGTGCCAGAAAATAATCTTGATGACCCACAAGCATAGCGGATCAATCTTAGTCCTTTCGATAAGTAAGAGTGTCGAGCCCAACGAGGAGCATGAGGAAATGACAAGTGGTTTTCAGCAAGGTAATTTTTGCAAGCACTGTAATAGGCGGTAACAGGTAGTTTGATAGCAAGATAATTTGTGACAAGTAACAAGTAACAATAGTATCAATAAGTGCGGCAATGCAGACTAATCCTTTTGATAGCAAAGGACAGGCTGCTACGGTCTCAGATAATAAGCAAAACATTCTTGAGGGCACACGGGAATTTCATCAAGTCACTTTCATCATGTTGGTTTGATTTGCCTTCGCCACTTTGATAATTTTATATGTGGGTGGACCGGTGCTTGGGTACTGTTCTTACTTGAATAAGGCTCCCACTTATGATTAACCCCCTTGCAAGCATCCACAACTATGAGAAAATAATTAAGGTAAAATCTAACCATATCATTAAACATATGGATCCAAATCAGCCCCTTACGAAATAGCGCATAAACTAGGGTTTAAGCTTCTGTCACTTTGGCAATCATCTAATAACTACTCCAAAATGCATTCCCTTAGGCCCAAAGATGGTGAAGTGTCATGTAGTCGACGTTCACATAACACCACTAAGGGAATCACAACATACATGTCATCAAAATATCGAACGAATAGCAAATACACATGATTACTAGCAACATGACTTCTCCCATGGCCTCAAGAACAAAAGTACCTACTCACAAATAATATTCATGATCAAGATCAGAGGGGTATTAAATATCATAATGGATCTGAACATATAATCTTCCACCAAATAAACCATAAACCATCAACTACAACATGTAATCAACAGTACTAGTCACTGATACGTCTTCGTCGTATCTATAATTTTTGATTGTTCCATGCCAATATTCTACAACTTTTATATACTTTTGGCAACTTTTTATACTATTTTTGGGACTAACATATTGATCCAAAGTGCTCAGCATCAGTTCTCGCTTTGTTGCATGTTTTTTGTTTCGCAGAAAATCCATATCAAACGGAGTCCAAACGGGATAAAAACTGACGGAGATTTTTTTTGGAATATATGTGTTTTTTGGGAATACTAATCAACGCGAGACGATGCCCGAGGGGGCCACGAGGCAGGGGGTGCACCCTGGGCCCTCGTGGCCACCCTGTAATGCAGTTGGTGCCCTTCTTTCACCGCAAGAAAGCTAATATCTGGATAAAAATCATGTTCGAAATTCAACCCAATCGGAGTTACGGATCTCCGGAAATTTAAGAAACGGTGAAAGGGCAGAATCAGGAGCGCAGAAACAGAGGGAGACAGAGAGACAGATCCTATCTCGGAGGGGCTCTCGCCCCTCCCACGCCATGGAGACCATGGACCAGAGGGGAAACCCTTCTCCCATCTAGGGAGAAGGTCAAGGAAGAAGAAGAAGGAGGGAGGCTCTCTCCCCCTCGCTTCCAGTGGCACCGGAGTGCCGCCGGGGCCATCATCGTCACCGCAATCTACACCAACAACTTCACCGCTGTCATCACCAACTCTTCCCCCCTCTATGCAGCGGTGTAACCCCTCTTTTACCCGTTGTAATCTCTACTTAAACATGGTGCTCAACGCTATATATTATTTCCCAATGATGTATGGCTATCCTATGATGTTTGAGTAGATCTGTTTTGTCCTATGGGTTAATTGATGATCGTGATTGGTTTGAGTTGCATGTTTTATTATTGGTGCTGTCCTATGGTGCTCTCCGTGTCGCGCAAGCGTGAGGGATTCCCGCTGTAGGGTGTTGCAACACGTTCATGATTCTCTTATAGTGGGTTGCTTGAGTGACAGAAGCATAAACCCGAGTAAGGGGGTTACTACGTATGGGATAAAGAGGACTTGGTGCTTTAATGCTATGGTTGGGTTTTACCTTAATGATCTTTAGTAGTTGCGGATTCTTGCTAGAGTTCCAATCATAAGTGCATATGATCCAAGAAGAGAAAGTGTGTTAGCTTATGCCTCTCCCTCAAATAAAATTTCAGTAATGATTATCGATCTAGTTATCGATTGCCAAGGGACAAATAACTTTCTCGTTACAAAAAGCTCTCTACTAAAACTAACTTAGTTATTTCTTTATCTAAGCAGCCCCTAGTTTTTATTTACGCGCTCTTTATTATCTTGCAAACTTATCCAACAACACCTACAAAGTACTTCTAGTTTCATACTTATTCTAGGTAAAGCGAACGTTAAGCGTGCATAGAGTTGTATCGATGGTCGGTAGAACTTGAGGGAATATTTGTTCTACCTTTAGCTCCTCGTTGGGTTTGACACTCTTATCGAAAGAGGCTACAATTGATCCCCTATACTTGTGCGTTATCAGTCGCCCACAGGTACCAATCTGAGGTTGCGGTACAAAGATTGAACACAAGAAATGAACTAGGGTTTCTGAGGAGATGGTACTATTGAAGATGTTGATGAAGATTGGCCTCCCAAAGATGAGAGGGTTGTTGGTGATGATGATGGCTTCGATTTCCCCCTCCGAGAGGGACGTTCCCCCGGCGGAATCGCTTCGCCGGAGGGCAAAAGTGGTCCTGCCCAAGTTCCACCTCGAGCCGGAGGCGCTCCGTCCCGAAATTCCTCTCTTTATTTTTTCTAGGTCAAAAGACCTTATGTACTAGAAGATGGGTACTGGAGGTGGGCTGGTGTAACATCCCAAAATTCTAAATTTGGAATGTTATATTAAATAGATAGTTTTGATTGTTTGTTTGATTGTGGTGTGGTTACTTGTGTGAAATTTGAAACTTTTGAAAGTTGAAAGAGAGGGAATGAAATGAATTTCCCAAGCTTTCACCTTGCATTTATGATCACCATGAATTCAAATTTCATTTCATCACAAAACCCTAGAGATGAGATGATATGACTTGTTCCATTTAATTAAATGAAAAAGGGTTTATGAAAAAGGTTTGAATTATATTCTAAAATATTTCAAATTCATAAACTTTATGCAACTCAAATGAGAGAAGATAAAATGAATTCTTCAAATTATATGAAATGAGTTGGAAGTTTTAAAGAATCAAATTTAAAGTCCCTTTGAAATTATTTTCAACTTGGAGTTATTTGGGTTTTTTTGAATTATTTTTCTCCAAAAATAAAATATATGGAAAATAGGGTAAATTTTTTCCCTAGAGTAGAAAAGTGGAGAAAAATTAGTTTTAAATCATTTTGCTATTTTAAATTATTTTATTTGATTTTTAAATGAGCCAGAAGCACGGTTTGACTTATTGGAAGTTATGCGTATTTTATTTGAAGCTAGAAAAATGTTCATGTTGTAGAAAATCTTTTTTTGAAAATTTTGATATATAATATGCCTATATAAAATTTTATCTTTACTTTCGTTATTCAGTTTTTTCCCTTTTCTGTTTCTACCTAAAAAAACAAACCGCGTGTGCGGCCTATGGCTACCCGTCGCCCACGTGTGCAACATAGTCAGCTGACAGGCCCGTAGCTGTTATTATTATTTTTCGGTTATGCTTGGAGAAAAAATTATTTTCAGAAATATTTCTTTTTCTTAAAAAAATGTTAAAGAAACTGCAGCGCGCGTGCGCCGGCCGGCCGAACACTTTAGCCGTGCGTTTTTCTCTTTTCGATTTTTACGTCTACATTTAATCCCACATTGCCTAGCCTTTGACCCCTAAACCTCTTTTTCTCCTATAAATATAGACCCATAGAGCCTCCAAAAATCATCCGACTCGGGTTAAATCAAAATTTTGGTTTGACTAGATTCATTAAAAAAAATATTTTTCACCTCTCCGGCGGGAATTCTAGAAGTTGTCTCCTCAGTTTGGCCCTGATTTTTGAATTAGCCATAACTTTTACTCGTTTATCCAAATTAGATGAAACCAACTCATATAGTTTTGTCTTGTTTTCACCTATCCAGTGAACCTGTCACATCAACTTTAAATTTGTTAAGATTCATATTCAAACTTCTTTTGATCATAAATTGAGTTTCGTAACTCCGATTTGGTTGATTCTTTTTGCAAATCGAAGCTGTTGACCAAAACTTTCTGATAAGACCAAATCCACCTAATTTTGATACTGTTAGAATTTTTTTTCTGTTGCAAGAGTTAATTGCTTGTTTTTGAAGTTTTCCGAGATCTTTTCTTCGATTCTTTTGCGTGATTGCTTATGTATGCAATTCCTTGCTCACGATAGATTGACCAGAGTGTGACGAGTAGAACTATCAGGAGTTATGAGTGTGAATCATCTTCATCAACAGTACAAGGCAAGTTCACACTTTGATCATACTTTTCATTACCTAGTTTTTATGCATTAGTTTCAACCCTCAAACATTGCATGAGTAGGATTAATAACATGTGGGTATTGGGAAGTTGTGACGACCGGTTTTCCGGGTAATAAATTCCAGAAAATGGCCGTTGTGCTCACCAGCCCCAGGATTACTGTTAGCTGATGAGGCACCAACTTGATACAAAAATTCCAAGCAAAATACACAATATGTAGTACAAGACCATTCTGGTCTGTGAGTACAACAAATGGTTTCTAGTGGTTGATGGCGGAAGCGTTTGTGGATCATCAGCGTCTATGGGACTCCATTTCTCACAGGAACAGCTGACCAGGATAACTCCTATCTTCGCGAGGCTGCTATCACCATTGCGTAGGTTCCGGGGCTGTCATCCCAACGCTCCTCTCCACGCAAGATATCTGGCCAAGAAAATAGCCAGGGACAGGCCAGTGAGTACTTTGAATGTACTCGCAAACATTATGAACACAGGTATAATATAACAACTGATAATTATGCTCTGAAAATATTCTATGATCACAACCTCAGTCATAAAAAATAAAATCCTTGATGCATGCAGGCAGGTTATTAATATGTAACAATGAATATGTAATGACAGCTAGGAATAAAAATGCACCATTCGGATGTCTGAAGCGACGTCTCGAATTGATGGTAAATAACAAGCATGCCTCAGTCGGGCGTCTAAGCGACAGCACATAAAGGGCTCATAAAGTAAAATAAATAACAAACATGCCACAGTCGGCCGTCTCAGCAACACCACATAAAGGGCTTATAAAGTAAATGAATAACAAGCATGCCACGATAAGGCCTCAAATGACACCACATAAAGGGCTTATAAAGTAAATAAATAACAAGCATGCCAATGAAGGCGTCTCAGCGACACCACGTAAAGGGCTTATAAAGTAAATAAATAACAAGCATGCCACGATCAGGCGTCTCGGCGACACCACATAAAGGGCTTATAAAGTAAATAAATAACAAGCATGCCACAGTCGGGTGTCTCAGCGACACCACATAAAGGACTTATAAATAAATAAATAACAAGTAATGCCACAGTCGGGCGTCTAAGCGACACCACATAAAGGGCTTATAAATAATCACAGTGAATATCTAGGAGGTAGAACCATCCCAGGGATACTCGATAATCCAAATAATATAACGGGTTAGTCCACAACAAAATAATAATCATAATCATTACAACTCTAAATTCGCGATTCCAGTTCTGGTTTAACAGTTTCCCCTCCGAAGACCGACACTAAGACCAACACTTGACCCATCCCAGACTGTAATCCTTAACCATGGACACGGCTATTCGAATAGGTTTAAACTCTGCAGAGGGTGTACTCTTTACCCACGAGTAACGGATTCCTTTAGTCCATCAGGACTAATTCCGTCTACGGCCTTTTAGTTGAAAACACACCTAACTTGCACACACCAGCATATCTTACCGGTGTCTGGAATCACCCACGACACTTGTTAAGCAAAACTCTAAGTGGGGAGGCTACAACCTCGCATAGCATGAGATCAAATTTATATCGCGGCGCTCTAAGGGTGGCCTCCTCTCGGTCTCAACCGAAACACCTGTGCCCCGGACCAGGTGGCTCGCCTACCAGCTACAACCGGTATCTTCCACCATGGCCTCTCATGCGGTGTGTGCTAGAAAGGGGTTGACGACTTATTGAACTGCACCCTACTTGTTGTAGAGCCAAGTGGTAGTCTGAAACAAGTATGGGGTTATTTGGAACAAGACTCGATCTATGGTCGACTCAGGAGGTTAAGTATTCCCTGCATGATTAGCATAACGGATATATTTCATCCAACAGATAGAATCACCACTCATCATACCCCCTCATGCCATGCTGGACACACTCGTCTCGACGAGGAACTAGGGACAAGCTCGGGTCTACCCAAGACAGAGACTTTCCTGTTTTCCTTCCGGTAGGCACGGCAGGCATACAAGGATGATCATTATCACAAGCATGTCCATTTCCAACAGCAAGGACATTTCAAATACGCATTTATGTAAACGATCACATCACCACATAAAATAACGAGTTCCACGTATTGAGGTGGCGCCATAATCGTGTCAAACAATGCATGCAAAATATTATGCCAGGGTTCAGAATGCTTGCCTTCAAGGTGTGGAAAGGCAGGGTGCACTCCAAAACTTTTGAAAGTTTGCTTCTCTCTCTCCAAAGTCCTATTTTAAATAAATTTGAATTAACACACAAATTTAAAACAGCACAAAAAGTTGTCTTGAAATTTTTTCAAATAAATCTTAAAATAAACTAGATCAAATTTGAGAGAGGTAGGAAAAGGAATCAATTCATTTGGAGTTATCATTAAAAAGTTATAGGCAGTCAAAGTTGTAATCAAATCTGGTTTTTAAATAAAACAAAAAGAAAAAAGAAACGGTACACGTCGAAGACGTACTTTGGAATCTACGCTTCCACTTACTCCAGCATGGACGGCGCGTGAGTCACTGACAGTGGGCCCGGGGGACCCACTGGTCAGGTTTGACTAGTCGACCTCCCTCCTCTTCCTCTGCCCCGAGCGGAGGCGGGACTCCGGCGATGCTCGCCGGCGAACGGCGGCACCGTTCGGGAAACGGAGGTCACCCGCGGGCTCAGGGGATCGAGGCGGTCACTCCGGTAGTCGCTACGGTCTCTGGGGTGGACGGAGCTGCCGGCGGCGAGCTTCGCAGCGGACGGTGGCCGTCGGGCAAAGTGATTTTTCTCCCGCGGCGAGTCCCGATCAAAATCGAGCAGGGGGATGGATTCACTAGGGGGAGAGGGAGTTCCTGGTGAAGAGAGTGGAGAGGGGGAGGCTCTGGTGGCGCCAGAATGGCCGGGCAAGGCGGCGGGCCAGAAGTTGCGGAGGTGGGGAAGAAGACCTCCCCGGGTTGATTGGCTGCCACGGAAGAACTTGGGGAGCATGCTGAGGCTGCCTAGGGAACGGAACGTGCTCGGGGGCCTCTTTTTATAGTGCAACGAGGTCGGTTTGCGGCGGCCGTGGATAAGTTCACCGACGAACCGCCTCCCTGTAGCGGCAGGGCATCGTGTCGACGACGAGAGCTAGAGGTCGCGTGAGAGGATGAGGCTGAGTTGTTCCAGGGGCAGGTGGCGAGCAGCTGAGGCTTGGGCGGCACCGACCTGGCAGAGATGCGCTGCGGACGCCGGCGTGCCGCCAAGGGGCTTTGCTGGCGGTGCTGCAGGGCACCAGGGCTGCTTGGTGTGATGCGGTGAGAGGGAGAGTGCGTGGCGCGGCTCTGCGGTGCGGGCAAAACCAGGGGCGCGACGTGGCGACTTCCAAGCGGCACGTGCAAAAACGCTGCTGCTTTCGCGCCCAGAGCACGCACGGGACTTGTTCGACAAAATGACAGGGCGTGCTAGAGGTCTCGGGTGAGGTTGGGGTTTAACAGACCTAGGTTAGGAGTAGATAGAGGTCTATTGGAAAAGGTGGTTATGCAAGGGAAGCAAGTTCATAGTGCAAACTAAAACTCATGTCAAAACTGGTCATGCCCATAAAGTGTTCGATAGAATGCCACATGAACCTAGGCATTTCTTGGAGTGGTCAAATCTCCCAGGGTGGGGTCTCTTTAGATGAAAGAGAGGGTGGTGAGGTTAGTTAGCCAAAAGGAGAAACTTGCTAGTGCAAGTTTCGCAAAACTTCAGTTCTGGACAGAAAGAACAGGGCATGATTGCATGTATTAGAATTGCTCCAATGAGTCCAAACACCTGGACTTAAGGTTCTAGCAGGAAGGGCTACAACTAGGAAAAGTAATCATGGATAGAGGAGCAACTAAAATGGTGGTTGCTGTACAAATCCTCAAGTTGGATCAGAATAGAAAAGAGGTTGATCCACTCAAATTTTTCAAAGAACAAAGCTGGGTTTTTGCATAAAGTTGAATATTATGCTCCTACTTACATCCCATAATTTTGGTAGAAGCTTTAAAGAAATATTTAAATGGGTTGTAGTGTAAAACTGCTCACTGGACCAGATTTGAAAATATGATGTAGAGCTCAAAATATCCAAGGAATGAAATATCCTTTTGCATAAAAGTGGTTTGGTGACATCACATGACATCTCCAAATTTTGGTGGAATTTTTGAATGACTTTTAAAAAGTGTTGCAGTGCAAAAAGGACCATAAAACCATGGGAATCCATTTTTCAAGAGAATAAAGATTATGGAGATTATTGTATAATCAATTCCTCTGATGAAAAGAAAAGATTTTTCTTGAGAGGATAAACAAGTCCAATAAAATATTTGAAAAGTTTTCACTGAAGGAAATAACTCCATGATAAAAAGGAAGGAAAAGTTTCAAAAAAAAATCAAAAGGGAGCCCAGAAAATAAAAGTTTTAATTTCCTGGCAAAATTTTAATTAACAAAACAAGGTTAAAATTTTGGGGTGTTACAACACTACCCCCCTTAAGAAAAATCTCGTCCTCGAGATTTGCTAAGAGCTGTTTTTATAAAAAAAATATGCATTAAAACAAATGCGGCTAAAGTGAGAGGGCAATAAGTGGTGCAAAACCACAGTGTGGAACACTGGAGCGGCGTGGAAAAATCCACGGTCTTGGGGAAAAACGAGCGATTTCTATGCTGGATATAAATTTAGAATAAATTCTAAATTTAAAAAATACGCTGGTCGTACCCAAGAGCACAGTGCTCCCTCTGGTTGACAGGTGGACCCAGGGTCCACTGTCAGTCTCTTCTTCTTCCTCTGGCTCTTTCTTCTTCCTCTCTCCCGTGCGCTTTCCCGCGCTTTCTCCACCGGCGACTACTAGCTCGTAGGGCATCTAGGCCGTACAGCGGTAGTGCGTGGCGTGCTAGCTACCGGTGCAGCGTGCACTCACTTCGCGGGCCAGTGCGCTGTCGGCACTGCTCGTGGATTCGCCTTCGAACACCGGCGATCGGGCGACGGGCGGCGCTGGTGGACCTCGCCCACCGTACACCGAGCTCGAGCTATAAAACAGCCGAGGTGTTCTTCTCTTCTTCCTCCCACCTGACCTCGCTTCTCCTCCTCCTCCTCCTTTCTCCTCTGTCTCTACTTGCCGGAGCTCGAGGCGAGGCTCTAATGACGGAGATGGTGCCGGACTGGTACGTGATCCTGTTGTGCGGAGGGCTGGCAGCGGTGCTGGGGCTCTCCGTGCTCCTGTGCGCGATGATCCTCGATGATCGTCGCGATGCTGTTGCTCGGGTGTTGGCTCTCCACGGTGGTTATGATCACGAGGAGTAGGTGGGGTGTGTCGGGTGCTAACTGTTGTCAGGAGGTGCTCAGTTAGATATAACACAGTTGCAAGGTTTTGCAAGCAGTGTATGTGTTCGAAAGATTTTGGTTGAGAGTCTTCTGTCGTGGTGCTGCGTGAAATAAAATAATCCACGTCGTGAGAAGATATACGATGCAGCAACTCAGGGGAAAGAAATCTCACTCCAGGATTTTTCGCGAGGAAAAATCGGTTAATTTAAAGGAAAAATAAACTATAACAAAAAACTACACACATTAGTAGAAGCCAAATAATTGACTCGTCGCACAAATTTAGGGTACCACGCATAAGTTACGACACATAAATAAATGTTGCAATAATAGACACAGTAGTGGCGGCTATATTCAAAACGGTAACTGGACGGGGTCCCGAGAAAACGTCTCTGGTACTGTGATACACTCCTCTTCTATCGGGGAAAGTGGATTGACCAGCCGACGAATGTGTCTCTCCTGGTCGGGCCTCAGTGATCTGCCGATGGCGATCTGAGGATTTAAATCCGCAAGGCTCTGGAGATAACCCATCACACGTTGGGTTAAACGCTCTTGAGCGATGACGTACTAGACAAGGTTGGCCAGGACTGGGTCTCTCTCAATTCGTCCACCGGGAAAAGATTTACTCCTCCGGGTGCTGCACGGCTCAGAAAGTAATAATACCCTCGTTCGCTGGCATAGGGTACCGCGAATCGAAGGCGAGCAAGCGCTTCGTATGCAGCAGCTTCTTCGGCCATATGTGGGGTCGGCATAGATTTCCCCACGAAGGAGACCTCGGTTGGGTCTTGGTTTGGGTTTACAGGAAGGATGTGCACTACTGCCCAATATCTCGTGGTGGAAGGGGTGATTCTCGATTAACAGCTCGTACTGGGGTGGCTGGGTAGCGCCCATGGTACTGCAGGTAAAATCCCACAATATCTTGACAAAACTACCCGGGGTTGCATCTGGAGTTCTCAGATAAATACTAGGGCTCGGCATGGCAAGAAATGGTTGTGAGGAGGGTGCACAAGTGAGGGGTGCTTGGCAAGGTCACGCGGTGGCCTTTTTATAGCATTGGCACTGGGTCATTTTACCGTGGTGAAAGGTAATGAATTTGCCAGCCCAGCTCCAAGGGTGGGAGTCAAGCCACAGATACATATCTCACCAAAGTGATGTATCATTGTGGGGTTTGTCGAGGTGGTTTTTGGTAACTGTGTCTGGGATAGAAATTTATACCGCATGCTGACATATCAATGCAAGGCTACTATTTAAAACAGAGGCACGACGACAGGCGGCGTTTATTTACATGGTCACATGATTACAAAGCGGGGATACACTGGGACTCGACACTACTTGAGTGACTTAGTCTACCTCGTTTACATCCAAGCGGGCGTGCCTTGTGGATGTCGAGGCTTCTCCACAGTTCTCACCGTCGAATTAGCCGGAGAGGGTTGAGGGGCTGCAGGCTCGGGGTAGCGATGATGACCATCTCGGGGATTGTTGGCCACAACCCCGTTGGAGTGTGCTCCCAAGAGGCGACGAAGCACATCTGGGGTCATCAAAGCGCCTTGGCCGATGGCTGGGGCAGCCCTCAGGGACTCGATCGGGTGTCCGAACAGTACGACTGGGTTGTCGGCGCCGGGCTCATTTTCTTCTCTCGCCGGGGCTCGGCGAACCAGCTCTCCACGAGCTGCGATCAGATCAATGGTGATTTGATCGAACAGTTCCTCTAGTGCACCTACATAGCGCACTAGGTGCAACAACGCAGAATCCGTCTTGTGATCTCCGTTGGCAACCTGGGGTGGTCTACCATACCCGTCTCGTCTGTGGTAGTAGTGGAACGAGCGACAGTTAACTCTCGGTGACAGATGCCGGAGATGAACTATAGCCTCTCGAGCAGCTAGTTGGATGGCTTGTGGCTCAAAGGAAGTTGTTCTTCCGGTGAACCTGTAGGGCTGCTCGGGCGCTAGACCCCTACCGTAAATGTGTACAGTGGTCCAGAATTGACGGCTCTCACCGCTCATGGGTCCTTGGTACACAACATATTCGGGAGGCTCTTCTAACGCATAGGCACGACGGGTGAGGTTTGCGAGTATGGTCACAAAGCCTCCAAGGTTGGTTGCTTGTGGTCTCATTGTGCACGACGGGCTGCATTATGGCTCGGTTTGAGGTAGCGTTGTCTTTGTCTGGGTTGAGGCGAGCGTGCCCTTTTTATAGAAAAAGGGGACGAAGTCTTCCTTCGTACGCTTGTGAATGAGACACTATAGGCGTCGGTCACTGGCGCGCGATAGACAGACTGTGTTGATAGGTTGGGCACCGACTGCCAAAAGTGTCGGGGTCATTGTGTGGCTATCTTGCACGAGAAGCTTGGCTGGGTTCAGGTTAAGGTCTGGTGGTTTGGCTTACCTAGGTCTATTGACCCGGCTAAGATAGGATTAGCCAGTGGTCAGCCTGGCTCTGATACCAAGTCTGTGACGACCGGTTTTCCGGGTAATAAATTCCAGAAAATGGTCGTTGTGCTCACCAGCCCTGTGATTATCAAGAATGATGAGGCACCAACTTGATACAAAAATTCCAAGCAAAATACACAATATGTAGTACAAGACCATTCTGGTCTATGAGTACAACAAATAGTTTCTAGTGGTTGATGGCGGAAGCGGTTTGTGGATCATCAGCATCTATGGGACTCCATTTCTCACAGGAACAGCTGACCAGGATAACTCCTATCTTCGCGAGGCTGCTATCACCATTGCGTAGGTTCCGGGGCTGTCATCGCAACACTCCTCTCCACGCAAGATATCTGGCCAAGACAATAGCCAGGGACAAGCCAGTGAGTACTTTGAATGTACTCGCAAACATTATGAAAAAAGGTATAATATAACAACCGATAATCATGCTCTGAAAAAATTCTATGATCACAACCTCAGTCATAAAAAAAATAAAATCCTTGATGCATGCAGGCAGGTTATTAATATGTAACAACGAATATGTAATGACAGGTAGGAATAAAAATGCACCATTCGGATGTCTGAAGCGATGTCTCGAATTGATGGTAAATAACAAGCATGCCTCAATGAAGGCCTAAGCGACACCACATAAAGGGCTCATAAAGTAAAATAAATAACAAGCATGCCACGATCGGGCGTGTCAATGACACCACATAAAGGGCTTATAAAGTAAATGAATAACAAGCATACCCACGGTTAGGCGTCTCAAATGACACCACATAAAGGGCTTATAAAGTAAATAAATAACAAGCATGCCACAGTCGGGCGTCTCAGCGACACCACATAAAGGGCTTATAAAGTAAATAAATAAAGAGCATGCCACAGTCGGGCTTCTCAGCGACACCACATAAAGGGCTTATAAAGTAAATAAATAACAAGCATGCCATAGTCGGGCGTCTCAGCGACACCACATAAAGGGCTTATAAATAAATAAAGAACAAGTAATGCCATAGTCGAGCGTCTTAGCGACACAACATAAAGGTCTTATAAATAATCACAGTGAATATCCAGGAGGTAGAACCATCCCAGCGATATTCGATAATCCAAATAATATAACGGGTTAGTTCACAACAAAATAATAATCATAATCATTACAAGTCTCAAGTCGCGATTCCAGTTCTGGTTTAACAGTTTCTCCTCCGAAGACCGACACTAAGACCAACACTTGACCCATCCCAGACTGTAATCCTTAAGCATGGACACGGCTATTCGAATAGGTTTAAGCTCTACAGAGGGTGTACTCTTTACCCACGAGTAACGGATTCCTTTAGTCCATCGAGACTAATTCCGTCTACGGCCTTTTAGTTGAAAACACACCTAACTTGCACACACCATCTTAACTTACCGGTGTCTGGAATCACCCACGACACTTGTTAAGCAAAACTCTAAGTGGGGAGGCTACAACCTTGCACAGCATGGGATCAAATTTATATCGCGCGCTCTAAGGGGTGGCCTCCCCTCTCGGTCTCAACCGGAAACACCCATGCCCCCGAACCAGGTGGCCTGCCTACCAGCTACAACCGGTATCTTCCACCATGGCCTCTCTCAGACGGTGTTTGCTAGAAAGGGGTTGATGACTTCTTGAACTGCACCCTACTTGTTGTAGAGCCAAGTGGTAGTCTGAAACAAGTATGGGGGTTATCGAACAAGACTCGATCTATGGTCGACTCGGAAGGTTTAAGTATTCCTGCATGATTAGCATAACGAATATATTTCATCCAATGATAGAATCACCACTCATCATACCCCTCATGCCATGCCGAACACACTCGTCTCGACGAGGAACTAGGGACAAGCTCGGGTCTACCCAAGACAGAGACTTTCCCGTTTTCCTTCCGGTAGGCATGAAAGGCATACGAGGATGATCATTATCACAAGCATGTCCATTTCCAACATCAAGGAAATTTCAAATACGCATTTATGTAAACGATCACATCACCACATAAAATAACGAGTTCCACGTATTGAGGTGGTGCCATAATCGTGTCAAACAATGCATGCAAAATATTATGCCGTGGTTCGTAATGCTTGCCTTCAAGGTGTGGAAAGGCAGGTGCACTCCAAAACTTTTGAAAGTTTGCTTCTCTCTCTCCAAAGTCCTATTTTAAATAAATTTGAATTAACACACAAATTTAAAACAACACAAAAAGTTGTCTTGAAATTTTTTCAAATAAATCTTAAAATAAACTAGATCAAATTTGAGAGAGGTAGGAAAAGGAATCAATTCATTTGGAGTTATCATTAAAAAGTTATAGGCAGTCAAAGTTGTAATCAAATCTGGTTTTTAAATAAAACAAAAAGAAAAAAGAAAGGGTACACGTCGAAGACGTACTTTGGAATCTACGCTTCCATTTACTCCAGCATGGACGGTGCGTGAGTCACTGACAGTGGGCCCGGGGGACCCACTGGTCAGGTTTGGCTAGTCGACCTCCCTCCTCTTCCTCTGCCCCGAGCGGAGGCGGGACTCCGGCGATGCTCGCCGGCGAATCTGGACACTGCTCGGGAAACGGAGGTCACCAAGGGCTCGGGGGATCGAGGCGGTCACTCGGTAGTCGCTACGGTCTCTGGGGTGGATTGAGCTGCCGGGCGAAGCCGAGCGGACGGTGGCCGTCGGGCAAAGTGATTTTTCTCCCGCGGCGAGTCCTGATCAAAATCGAGCAGGGGGATGGATTCACTAGGGGGAGAGGGAGTTCCTGGTGAAGAGAGTGGAGAGGGGGAGGCTCTGGTGGTGCCGGAATGACCGGGGCGATGGCGGGCCAGAAGTTGCGGAGGTGGGGAAGAAGACCTCCCGGTCGATTGGCTGCCACGGAAGAACTAGGGAGCATGCCGAGGCTGCGTGAGGGAGCAGGAACGTGCGCGGGGGCCTCTCTTTATAGCGCAACGAGCTCGGTTTGCGGCGGCCGTGGATAAGTTCGCCAGCGAACCGCCTCCCTGTAGCGGCAGGGCATCATGGCGACGACGAGAGCTAGAGGACGCGCGAGAGGATGAGGCTGAGCTGTTCCAGGGGCAGGTGGCGAGCAGCTGAGGCTTGGGCGGCACCGACCTGGCAGAGATGCGCTGCGGACGCTGGCGTGCCGCCAAGGGGCTCTGTCGGCGGTGCTGCAGGGCACCAGGGCTGCTTAGCGTGATGCGGTGAGAGGGAGAGTGCATGGCACGGCTGACTCTGCGGTCTTGAAGCAAAACCAGTATGACGTGGAGACTCGGGCGCGGCACGTGCAAAACATGTGCTCTGCTCGTGCCCAGAGCAAGCATGGGACGTGCTCGACAAAATGCCAGGGCGTGCTAGAGGTCTCGGGTGAGGTTGGGGTTTAACAGGCCTAGGTTAGGAGTAGCTAGAGGTCTATTGGACAAGGTGGTTATCCAAGGGAAGCAAGTTCATAGTGCAAACTAAAACTCATGTCAAAACTGGTCATGCCCATAAAGTGTTCGATAGAATGCCACATGCACCTAGGCATTTCTTGGAGTGGTCAAATCTCCTGTGGTGGGGTCTCTTTAGATGAAAGAGAGGGTGGTGAGGTTAGTTAATAACAGGAGAAACTTGCTAGTGCAAGTTTTGCAAAACTTCAGCCTGGACAGAAAGAACAGGGCATGATTGCATGTATTAGAATTGCTCCAATGAGTCCAAACTCCTGGACTTAAGGTTCTAGCAGGAAGGGCTACAAGTAGGAAAAGGAATCATGGATAGAGGACTAACTAAAATGGTGGATGATGTACAAATCCTCAAGTTGGATCAGAATGGAAAAGAGGTTGATCCACTCAAATTTTTCAAAGACCAAAGCTGGGTTTTTGCATAAAGTTGAATATTATGCTCCTACTGACATCCCATAATTTTGGTAGAAGCTTTAAAGAAATATTTAAATGGGTTGTAGTGTAAAACTCCTCACTGGACCAGATTTGAAAATATGATGTAGAGCTCAAAATATCCAAGGAATGAAATATCCTTTTGCATAAAAGTGGTTTGGTGACATCACATGACATCTCCAAATTTTGGTGGAATTTTTGAATGACTTTTAAAAAGTGTTGCAATGCAAAAAGGACCATAAAACCATGGGAATCCATTTTCAAGAGAATAAAAGATTATGGAGATTATTATATAATCAATTCCTCTGATGAAAAGAAAAGATTTTTCTTGAGAGGATAAACAAGTCCAATAACATATTTGAAAAGTTTTCACTGAAGGAAATAAATCCATGATAAAAAGGAAGGAAAAGTTTCAAAAAAAATCAAAAGGTAGCCCAGAAAATAAAAGTTTTAATTTCCTGGCAAAATTTTAATTAACAAAACAAGGTTTAAATTTGGGGTGTTACAGAAGTAGTTAATGAGGTAGGAACCTATTGTCTCGCATTCAACCCCTGGGTACTACTACGTTATGCTTACTGCTATGCTATGCTCGTACACATGGTTTCGATTTGAGAGAATTCATGAAATATGTGAGAGTTATTGTTAACTAAGGTTTAACTTAAGGTGGTTACTTTAATACACATCTGGGTGGATTGGTTGCGGCACCCTGGAGCACATAGTGGTTTTCCCGGGCACCCGGAGAACCTAGTGCTTGCCCAAGTGAATCCGGGAGTACATCGCCCCGGTTATTAATGTTAAATTTGGGATTGAGTTGGAGGAACCTTCTCAATATTTTCAACAAACTTTGTAGTTATTGTAGTCAAAAATTAGCTTTATGCAAAATTAAACCTAGAGCATCCACCAGCCAAATATGCATGTAGTGATAGACATTATTCAGCATTGCTCTACAGTGTGAAATTGCCAGTACATTCAATGTACTGACCTCATGGCTGCAACGTCTCATGTTGCAGGAATTTCTCGACGAGTAAGTGATACGTTAGGGTTACGATTTCGACACTCAACTTTGCCGTTGGTGTTGATGGGAATCCACAACTTTGTTGTTACTCCCGCTATATGGATTGAGGTAATAGTATTTACATTACTTTATACATGTGATTTACCTCTGTTGTAAATCCTCGAGTCGTGTGTGTCAAAGATACCGATCCAGGGATGACACTTAAGCACAGAGACTTGATCCATTCGGGTCGGATCGCTACAAGATGGTATCAGAGCCAGGTTGACTGTAGGACGTGACCCTAGAAACTAGAAAGCCCATAGGAAAGATTTTCCCTAAAACTTTATTTTCAAAAAGATCTTTTACCTCTCTTCCTTTCTGAACTTTATCAAATATTCCTTTTAGTTATACTATACCCGTTTCCCCTTTTGACCACACGAAGATTCGACTAATGATACCACTCCAAGAAGTACAAGATATCGGACAACTAAGACCACTCTGGAATGAAGAAGATTTTACCGTGCATTATAATAATGGAAACTACAACGGTTGAAGACTCCGAAGACTAGGAGAAATTAAAGGTTCTGAAGAATTTCTAGATTTGTATGACCTAGGAAGCCTACCCTCATGGAATTTGTCAGACTATTGAAGCTATCAATACCCGAGATCAAGGTGTGTCGGAGAAAGAGCAGAACATGGAGCGTTAAACTCAAAGTTTTGTCAAGAAAACCCTAAGGCAGGAGATATCAACTATGGAATGATAGTTCATGCCAATGACTAGGGCAGAAACACGGCTAACCATTATCGCCCGCTTATGCTATTGTCACCGTCCGGAGTTAAGCATGCATTTCTTCGGAAGGATTGGATGACAAAAGGGTTAATGGAGCACCTATCAGCAAAAGACGAAGTTCTAACCTTAGCTGGTGTATCACCAGGATCTGGAGTATCACATCAAGAAGTTTAGGGTGGACCTTTAGGAAGCCGTAATCGACAAGGAAGCATTTCGTGAAGAACTCAGGACCCTCGAGATACAGGAGATTCGTCAGGAACTGGAGGACAGCAGGACCATGGTTCATGCCAAGGATGTTGAAATCCAGAAGTTTGGAACGCGACTCTTAAAGGACGTCATGAGAGACTTCGCATCAACAGAGATGATCTAGCAAAAGAACTTGAGAAGGACAAGCACGTCAGAAGAAGCCATCGAAGACATGAACAAGACTTGAAGAGTTTGGCGACGTTGAAGATTTATTGACCTTTAGAAGACCAAACCCCTGTTATATATATACTTACGTTAGATGCGACGATTGTGAGCTGTCATTTGTTTGATGTTTTCCGACAGCCACAAATAAAATCTGTCTTTTCCAAACTTTTGTTTGTATTGTGTGTATCCCTCCCTATCTCTCTTATCTCGCCCCAATACCCATGGACCCAATAGAGGATGAATGGAGATGAACTCACATTTCCGAGACCGATAACTCAATTGGAGATGGACCGATGGATTCAGAACATGGAGGATCACGTGAAGAATAACGCTATAACCGGAAAGGATATGACCCAGCATGCTCAACAATGCTTTGAAAGAGGTGCTGCTACTTGGTGGAGGATGTACCAAACCATAAATGGATGGAAAGGAGTAACCATTTGGAAAGAATCTAAGTTGACTCTGCTAAAGTCTCGTCATGTGTCCCCGAATTTGAAGCCTTATGGAAATGATATGAAGAAACCATGTGCATGCAAGTTTTGTGGAGAAATAGGACACAACCATAAACAACACAAGGATGAATGCCCTAATTGTGAAGGAAGTCACCTAGCTGAAGAATGCCCCACTAGGCAGATCACTTGTTTCTTGTGTGAAGGGACTACCCACTACCCTGCTCAGTGTCACATTTACCCCATGGTACAAAGAATCGTCCAGCAGAAGAAAGAAGAAATGAAAGGAGCCCTCATGGAAATTTTAGAAGAACCGGTGATGAAGGAAGATGTTGAGGACACACACAAAGGAAACAGAATTAAACCCTGCACCAAGTTATGTTATTCATGTGGAGAAGAAGGACACATCTCCCAGAATTGTTTGAATGGGGATTTAGTAGAATTCCCGATAGAGGAAGTAGAGTATGACCCACAGGAAATAGAAGCCCTGATTGGCACAGAAAAGTCCAGGAAGAGAAATAGATTGTGTTAGGGATATTACTACTGGGTATAAACCGGCCAGGAGAGGTCGGGTTATCCCCTTAACAAGTTATTTGTATTTGAAGCCCGCGACGACAAGGAGTGCGGCGCTTTATGAAGGCCCAGGGCCAAAGGCGGATTAAAGTCCGTAGACATAAACCGTCATGATATGTAAAACTTGTGTTGTAAGATAGAAAGAGTAGAAACCAAGCCGGACACGTTTATGAGCCGGCCTCGGGATTCTGTAAACCGACGGGCGTCAACCTATGTATATAAAGGGACGACCCGACGGCGGTTTAGGGACAACAAACAACAACTCGAGAGCCAGGCATAGCGGATTCGCTCCCTGGTCATCGAAACCCTAGCAATTCCACAACAACTGGATTAGGCCTTTACCTTCACCACAAGGGGCCGAACCAGTATAAAACTCTCTACGTCCTTTGTCTGCTTTAACCCCTTTAAGCTAACCCATCACGATGGCTCCACGACTAAGTCCTTTCACTAGGACATCTACCGTGACAAAACCACGACAGTTGGCGCCCACCGTGGGGCTATCGCACGATGGTTTCGAGTACTTAGAGGGCGGCTTCGAAGGGCTCAAGGGATATGCTGTGGGCCGGATGACCATGAGTCGTCGTGGCAAGCTCTACATCGACAATGCAGGCTGGGGCCCCGAGGCCGGCTCAATTGAGTACGCGTACTAGGTCCCGTTCGGCGGCATTCACGTGTTCATTGGCAAGATTGGCGAAACCGGGCCCTGAGCCGGACATTTGCATCGACATTGCCGAAATGGCCCAGCATGCGAGATCCGCCCGGGTTAAGCCTGCCATGAAGCGTGCCTTCGTGGGAGTCATCCACGGAGTGGAATCTGAGGACAGATCGGAGTCTGGTGGTGAAACCATCGTTTACTCCAGTGACGAGTCATCTACTGGATAGACCGAGTCATTGTATCCGTTGCAGGATGGCCGGTTCGGGGGCTGTTCCGATGGCGACAGTATTCCGAACCCCCTTGATCTGCTAATCCGAGTTGCGATCTTCATGGCCGGTACACAGTCAGCGCCACAATCTTCGACCGCCGCGGTGATGATCTCCGGTTCAGCAGCGGCGATAGCAGCTGGAGAAGGAGGCCCTGTGTGACCACCGGTTCAGGTTTTGTCCGATTTATTCGACACCTTGGCAGCACTGCTTGCGGCTGAAGTCAGCCCGGCGAATCAGGACTACCACAATGCAGAAGTGGCCAAGGTGAAGGATCAGATAGCACAAGCGAAGGTGGACCTGGCCGCTGAAAACGCCAGGATGACGGCAAGGCAGGCCGAGTTAGATGCATAGTCTTATCGGCTTATGTTGGATCAGAACGCGTCAAATGACGTAATGAGGAGAAGGTACCGATCTCACCTGCCTCTGGTTTACGGCCAGAATCTCTTCAACACGCCAGAGCAGGAACCAAAGAACCAGCCAGTGGTAAACCGGGTCGAAACACCTGGGACGGGGACGCCGGTTCAGCCGCGCGCAATGCATCTGCCACCTCAGAATAACCCGCCCCAACATGTGCCAACGCCTCCGGGTCATCACTCCAACCCTTTGGATAACATAGTCGCAGCCGCTTCATGATTGCGGCCCTCCCAGTCGACGGTGAGTCCCCTATAGCAGTGGAGACACGACGGGCGAGAGAGCTCCTTCAGACAGCCTTAAATCAGCAGCAGGCTTATTCATACAGTCGCGAAAGGATTCATTCTACTCCCCGCCCAAGCCAGAGTTACAACAGACATATGGATGAACCGGTCGTGTCTAGCAGTGCGCAGAATCGTAATCTGCCTCGTGGTCATAACCCGGCAGGCGGCGGTGGTGATGCTCATGATGTGGTGGATCGTGCTAGGGCACGTCGAGAGGCCGAGTTAGCGGCACAACACGAAGCCCGCCAACTTACTCAGGTTCGTCCAACAACTTTGGTGGAACCAGCGGTCACCTCCAGTTTGTTGGGGGTGTTGTGTCTCGTCCCAGTGTTGCACAACGTACGGCTGCACAAGGATTTCAAGGGCCCACGTAAAGTGCCGAATTACACCGCCGATTTATCCCCCGAGTCATGGGTTGAAAGCTATGAGATGGCAATGGAGATGCTGGATGTGGACGATGCGGCGTGTGCTAAATACTTCACCATGATGTTGGAGGGAACAGCTCGCACATGGTTGAAAAATCTGCCAGCTAACTCCATTGGGTCATGGGCCGAGTTAAGGGCCCGGTTTATCCAGAATTTCAAGGATACATGCAAGCAACCCATGTCAATTGTGGACTTAGCCGCCTGTGTCCAGGAGGAAGGAGAGTCTACAACCCATTGGGTGCGCCGGGTTTCGGAGATTTTGCATTCATCAGACCGCATCAACGCTGATACAGCAGTTTTAACGTTGGAAGGCAATTGCCGGTTTGCACCTCTGAAGTTGAAGTTGGGACGGCTCAAACGTCATTGCAATGACATGGGAACACTTATGGCAGCTCTGGTGAAGTATGCCGACTCTGATAGTACCAAGGACCCCGAGTCTGATGATGACAAGACATTGAAGGGAAAGAAGAGCGGCAACACCAAAGGGCAGCAGCATAACCCGGCGGTTCATGGAAACAGCAGTAAGTGTAAAGCGGATAACAGTTTAGATTTTGTAGCTAACACCAACGCGCAGGATAATGGCCAACGTTGTAAGGGTAAACCGCCCCCGCGTGGTGGAGGACCAAGTCCCAATCCGGAGCGCTTGTCTCACCTGTTAAACCAGCCTTGCCCAAAGCACGGGTCGCGGGATAAACCGGCCACGCACCTCTGGAAGGATTGTTATATTATGCGGGAGTTCAAAAGTTCAGATTTTTTTTGGTATGGTCATGGACCGGGCGGCAATTCAGGCACCGGATCCCATGGGCCGGGTTACGGTGGAGGCATTTCTGGTTCAGGTTTTCACGGTAACCAAAGCGGACATGGCAATCAAGGCAATCAGGGCAACCAAGGTGGTTATAATCATCAGGGGAGGCAGCAGCAACAGCAGCAGTCGGGTTACCAGAGCAACACAAAGCAGTTGAATAGTGGGCAGTACCATGTCTTCACCACGAGCCTGTGCAAGCGCGATCAGAAGCTTCATAATAGGGCAGTGAACTCCGTTGAACCGGCGGTGCCCCGTTACTTGCGCTAGTCTGAACAGCCCATTGTGTGGAGTCGAGAGGATCATCCGCCTTGGGTTGATAATCCGGGTCATCTGGCATTGGTGGTGGCACCTCAGGTTGGAGGTTATAAGTTCACCAAGGTACTCATGAATGGGGGGACTAGTATCAATATCCTTTATTATGAAACCTTCCGTCGCATGGGATTAACAGATAAAAATCTTAAACCGTCCAACACGGACTACCATGGCGAGGTGCCCGTAAATCGGGCGATCCAGTTGGTAAGATAGCTCTGGAGATTGCTTTTGGAGATGATCATGATTCAAGATCAGAGACATTGACTTTTGAAGTGGTGAAAATCAAGAGCCCGTATCATGCCCTGTTTGGACGGCCGGCTTATGCTATCAGCATTCTGGGAAAGGGGGTCCCCAGACTTGCCTGCCTGCATCCCACGGCGTGGCTAAGCAGCAGGTCGTACGGCCCATCTTCATCAACAAGGCATTCAAGACCCTCGCGAGGGTCCAAGCCTCGCGAGGCGGACGATGCAAGATCTCATCTGGAGCGACCTAGTCAGGCAGGCTCACGAGGAGCGGAGATATCAAGGCGGGGCAAACCTCACGAGGCCCTCGTGATGTGAGCCGTGACGCACGGCACTAGGCCGGCGCCTGCGCGCGCAGCGTCCTAGTTTCCTCTTTGGTGCTAAGGAGGCCAGCGCATGCGAAGAGTACCGAGGCGGTAGGCAAAGGTTTCTATATTGGTGCAACGAGACCAAGACCAGGAGGACGGCAAGACGGAGGTCATCATGGAGCCCAAGACGGCTTCACCACCAGAGATTTTCGCAGGCGAAGACCTCTTTTGTCAGGATAGCTTGTACTAGTTGTCCCCCTTCAAATTCGCCCGCCGTTGTTGGCTCCCTTCCCCTCATTTTTTGGGAAGAGGACCAAGGCCTATATAAGTAGAGCTAGCCACCACAGTAGAGGCATCTGATCTTAGCTTGATCCAACCAGATCGAGAGCCTAGCCACAAGAACACCTCAACCTCAGGAGGCTGTTCTTCCCTTGTACTGTTCATCATAAGCCCAAGAGGCAATCCACCACCACCACACTGGAGTAGGGTATTACACCACAATGGTGGCCCGAACCAGTATAAACCTCGTGTCTTCCAGTATTGCGGGTTCGTCGAGTTCGACCGCGAGATCATAGCGAGCTAGGGCATAGATCGGTAGGAGGGAAAGACTTCGCACGCACCACAGTGTTCGAACCTTAAGGGTTTGCCGGAACCCCACATCCGACATATGCTAAGTTCATGGCAAGGACCGGTTATGTCTATCTGCAGCTCAAGATGCCGGGTCATAAAGGGACCATCACGGTTCATGGGAGCCGTAAGATTGCTTTGGAATGTGAAGAAGGTGATGCGGCATATCCTGAGTCGGTTTGTGCAACAGAGGAGTTGAAGTTCTACAAGGACAATGTTGATCCGGCGGATATGACTTCTTTGAAAAAGCCAACTACAGAGAATGATCCGGCCTTGAAGTTTAAATCGGCTGATGAGACTAAACTGGTTTATTTTGTAACTTGGATCCGAAATAGGAAAGCGCACTCATCGAGTTCATCCGTGAGAATCGGGACATCTTTGCGTGGAAGCCTTCTGACATGCTAGGTGTACCGAGGGAACTAGCTGAGCACACTCTTAATGTCGATCCCAAGTTTAAAACGGTCTAGCGGTTTCTTCGCCGGTTCAATGAAGAAAGATGCAAGGCCATTGGTGAGGAGGTAGCCAGGCTTTTGGCAGCTGGATTTATCATTGAAGTATTTCATCCTGAGTGGTTGGCTAATCCGATGCTGGTACTTAAGAAGAACGACACTTGGCGTATGTGTGTGGACTACACAGATTTAAACAAAGCTTGTCCAGCGAATCCTTTTGCTCTCCCTCGTATTGATCAAATCATTGATGCTACGGCGGGTTGCGAGTGTTTGAGTTTTCTGGATGCTTATTCTGGTTACCATCAGATCAAAATGGCAGTTAAGGACCAGGAGAAGACAACTTTCATAACTCCCTTTGGAGCCTTCTGCTATGTGTCTATGCCTTTTGGGCTCAAGAGTGCCAAGGCGACTTATCAACGCTGTGTGCATAATTGTCTTCATAATCAGATTGGCCTCAATGTTCATGCTTATGTGGATGATATTGTGGTAAAATCCAGAAAGGAGGAGACATTGATTGATGACTTGAAGGAGACCTTCGATAACCTCCGGGTTTATAAAATGATGCTTAATCCGGCCAAGTGTGTTTTTGGTGTACCAGCAGGCAAGATTTTGGGCTTTCTGGTGTCTAATAGGGGCATTGAAGCTAATCCGGAGAAAATCAAGGCTATAACTTCTTTGGCTAAACCGAAGTGTATCAATGATGTTCAACGCCTGGCAGGCCGGATTGCAGCCTTGAGCCGGTTTATCAGTCGCCTTGGGGAGAAGGCAATCCCTTTATATCAGATGCTGAAGAAGACGGATGACTTCGTCTGGAGTGACGCCGCCAATGAAGCGTTTGAGGACTTAAAGCGGCAATTGGCCGAACCGCCGGTCCTTGCTGCTCCTGTTGATAAAGATCCCTTGTTGTTATATGTGGCTGCTAATGCTCGGGCTGTTAGCGTGGCTATTCTGGTGGAGCGCAAGGAGGCCAGAAAGGAGTATCCGGTTCAACGGCCGGGTTTATTATATCAATGAAGTACTTATTGAGTCCAAGCAGAGGTATCCACATTGGCAGAAGCTGGTGTACGGAGTTTTCATGGAAAGCCGGAAGCTTAAGAAATATTTCTAGGGCCATCCCATCACTATGGTCAGTTCTACTACTTTGGAGGATATAATCCAGAAGAGGGAAGCAACTGGCCGTGTTGCCAAGTGGGCTATTGAGGTTGGGCCTCACGGGTTAAAATATATGCCCCGGACAGCGATCAAATCTCAGGAGCTTGTGGATTTCATCAATGACTGGACAGAATTACAGGCGCCAGAAGAAGAGCCGGATCATACCTATTGGACTATTCATTTCGATGGGTCCAGGCAATTGGACGGCTCGAGGGCTGGGGTCGTGCTAACTTCCCAATGAGGTGATAAGTTTTGTTATGTTCTCCGTTTAATGTTACCTTGCACTAACAATGCAGCTGAATATGAGGCTTTACTCCACGGTCTTCGGATGGCTAAGGAGATTTATTTGAGCCGGGTTAAGTGCTTCGGTGACTCGGACCTAGTGGCTCAGCAGGTGTCTGGTACTTGGGATTCCAAAGATCCGCTCATGGCAGCATATCGTCGAGAAGTGGATATTGTTGCAGGTCACTTCAAAGGCTATCAGGTTGATCATGTGGAATAGCGGAAGAATGAAGCGGCGGACGCTTTAAGCCGTTTGGGTTCCCAGCGTAAACCGGTTCCACCCAACGTATTTCTGTATGTGTTGCATAATCCGTCTGTTAAACTCCCCACAGAGGATCTGGCTGTTCCTGATCCGGAGGCTCAATTGGTGGCAGCACTTCATATCATTCCAGATTGGACGGTCCCATATTTGGCGTATATGAACCGGGGCGATTTACCAGAGGATGGGACCTTGGCCAGGCAGATAATTCGGCGGTCCAAGTCCATGACTATTATCAATGGAGAATTACATCATTGCAGTGTGACATGGGCGTATCAATGTTGCGTGTCTCCTGAAGAAGGCCGTGAGATTTTGTGTGAGATCCAGGAAGGAGATTGTGGTCACCACGCCGGTTCAAAGTCCCTGGTAGCTAAAGCCTTTCGTCATGGCTTCTATTGGCTGACGGCTCATGCTGATGCAGAAGACTTGGTGAAAAAGTGCGACAGTTGTCAGAAATTTTCACGCCAAGCTCATGTTCCGGCCCATGAGTTGAGGATGATTCCAATCACTTGGTCGTTTGCAACTTGGGGGCTGGATATGGTTGGGCCCTTTAAGAGATCCAAGGACAAGAAGACCCACCTTTTGGTGGCAGTTGATAAGTTCACTAAGTGGGTGGAGGCAGAGCCAGTCAGTAAGTGTGATGCAGCTACGACGGTTCAATTCATCAAGAAGGAGATTTTCTGGTTCGTCTTTCCACATAGCATTATAACTGATAATGGTACCAATCTGTCCAAAGGTGCTATGAAGGAGTTCTGTCAACATGAGCACATCCGACTTGACGTATCATCAGTGGCTCACCCCCAGTCTAATGGTCAAGCGGAGAGGGCTAATCAAGAGATCTTGAGAGGCATCAAGCCCCGGCTTATGGTTCCTTTGCAACGGACGCCGGGTTGTTGGGTGGAGGAGTTACCTTCTGTGCTATTTAGCATAAATACCTTACCCAACAGATCTGCGGGTTACACGCCTTTTCTCATGGTTTACGGAGCAGAGGCGGTTCTCCCTAGTGACATCCGTCATGACTCGCCTCGTGTGGCGGCTTATGTCAAAGCTAATAATGAGAAAGCGCGACAGGAAGCACTTGACCTGTTAGATGAGGAGCGTGACATTGCAGCAGCCCGTTCGGCGATTTATCAGCAAAACCTGCGGCGTTATCACAGCCGCCGGGTTAGAACCATAACTTTTCAAGAAGGCGATCCAGTGCTCCGACTCATCCAGGATCAGACTAATATGCACAAGTTATCCCCGCCTTGTGAAGGGCCTTTTGTGGTCAGCAAGAATCTGCATAACGGGTCATACTACCTTATAGATGTTCGAGAGCACAAAGACTCACGTAAATCGGAGGAGGAGACCCACCGGCCATGGAATATCGCTCATCTTCGGCCTTACTATACTTGAGCCATAGGCTCTGCTCATGTACATAGTTATGACAATGTATATATTATGATCAATATAATAAACCGGAGCCTCAGCTAAAGCGGGGTATCTGTTGTTTTTCTTACATCATGTGTGGTTACATGGGGGCTTCTGTTTATAAAGCGGCGTCCGGTTTACCCCTTGATTCAGCTTATAAAGCCATATATAAAAAATCACTTGGGGGCTTGGTCGTATTCGAACCATAGCTACACCTCTTGATCAGCGCATGGCCACCAGAAAAATCACTTGGGGGCTTGTTCATATTCGAACCATCGCTACACCTCTTGATCGGCTCAAGGCCATAAGAAAATTACTTAGGGGCCAAAGACAGTGTTGAAAAAGCACAAACTCAAGCATAGGCACCCACTGAGCACAACTCAAAATATTGCTTGGGGATTCTTTGCTTGGCAATGAACAAAGAATCTACACTTGTAATAGGCTATCAAGCCACGGCTTGGAAGCCTGGTGTATACTCCTAAAACCCCGGGTTAGCCTGCCTTTTTAAGTAAGCCACTCCGTCCAGGTAAACCTGGTATGACCCGCCGAACTTTTGACAAGTCAATCTCATAGACCCTGAACTTGTCAAACTTAAAACGACGATTGGTTAAAGATTGAGGTCCATCTTAAAAGGCTTTGTAAAATGGTTTAACTCAGCAGCCTGGCAGCCCATGAAAAGCCTCGAATTTGGGGCCTAGTAGCCCGTGAAAAGCCTCGACTACAAGTTTTCATATGCTTTTATTTGCCCAGTTTTTTCTCCTTTGATGAGATTTATGATGTTTTTGATAAACCGGCGTTCATTAACCCGGCTCGGCTTTCAACTACAAAGTTTTCAGTACATGATCATTTATAATCCGGAGTTTATTAACCCGGTCTAGTTTCGACTATAAATCGCCAGTATTGAATATGGATAAACCGGTGTTTATCATAACCCGGTACGATTTTATTATAAACCGGCACCATATGGAAGGAGTTATCAGCACTCATGATTGGGGTTATCGCCCTTACTACAAAAGTTGGTCAACCAACGATGTGATTCAATATCACATGTATCATTTATTTTCATATTTGATTATCTTTTTACAGCCTTGGTTATAAACCCTGGCTAGGTGTTTGGGCATCATGACCCGTCCGACGGTAAACCGCCAGGACACTTTCAACTTCTTGTATGCAGGAGCAGCGACAGATTTTGAACGTCATATATCTTAAGCATGGCGGATTAACAAGTATCAAGCAAAATAAAAATGCATGAAGGCATAACAGACCAAGTGTTTGAACTAGCATATTACAAGGCGTTTCAGTGCCCAAAAGAATAATTGTTTTTCGGCAAATGTTGTGGTCCGCAGAAGGCTAACCGGCCTCCAGATCATGACTCGTCACCAGGTTGGCTTGACGGCTGTGGATCATCTTGCACCAGTTCATCCTCCTCATCTCTACCAAGTGTCTGGAAGTCAATAGTTTCCCAGTCGATCCCAGTTAGGGCTTGGAACACAGCTTCATCGCCTATAAGGGTGGATGGTTCAGTATCAGGGGAATAGGTGTGCTTACGGATTGGCGGGATAAGATTTTGAGCTTCAGGAGTTGGTGCAGCAACCGTTTGTTATTGACGTCATAACTCGCCTGATAATGTGAAAGATCAGCTTCTTCAGCCAATTGACAAGCCAGTGGACGAACTTCCCGGTTTATGGCCCGGAGGTCATCATTACCAAATTCTGATCCATCCTCTTTTAAGCTCGGATAACCTTTACCCACATCCACCGGATCAAGATCTGGCAACCATGTTTTTGCCCGGGTTAGCGCGGTCAGAGAACCAGCCCTTGTAGCAGATCTTTTTAGCTCTTCTACCCAGGCAGGCAGCACTGACAACCTTGCTAAGGTATCCTTGATAAGAGTGGGGGCGGCTTATTGTGAGAAGCAGTGCAGATGATCCATTGCGCGCAGGTATATAATTGTTCTATAAGAGTATAAGCAGCCTTCAACTTCTTCTGCATGTCAGGACCCAGATGGGTAATGCGAGTCCCTGCATCATTATAAAACATCAGTAAACCGGCAATATATGGGATGATATGTTGAAAATTTAAAGCAACGAGACTTACCAAAGACAACAGTGGTCATAGCATTGATTTGCCGCTTTAGACTAGTCAGTTCTTCCGCCACCGGTTTAAGGGCTGCCTCTGCATCCTCGGCTCTTTTTTGCAAAGCGGATTTTTCTATGTTCGAATCCGCCGGCTCCTTATTGAAGCCTTCCTTCAGCATTTCCATGGCGGCTAAGGCACTGGCTAGCTCATCTTTTGCGTTGGAGGTTTCTGCTTGCTGGGACTTGATGTTTTCTTGCAAATCAGCGACTTGAGTTTCCTTTTTGCTCAGCTCAGCCTATAAGAGACAGACATATCATGAGTTGACAGTACATATTTGAAGTACCAAGCACATAACAAGTTATGCACCTGATACTTGGGGGATAATGCCTATTTGCTCGTTATCAGAAGTTTCTACAAGTCCCAAGCACAATACAAGTATTATTCTTGGCACTTGGGGGCTAATGTGTGTTTGCTCAAAGTAAGATTAGGGGGTTCTTCTAAAGTCCCGGTTCATAAGTTAAACTGGCCCTTGGGGACTACACCAGCAAAAGTTACAGTATTATAATTCTAAAGTACCGGTTCATCTTTAAAAGATAACCCGGCCCTTGGAGGCCAAGCATGCAAAGTTGAGATATTATAAAGTCCCGGTTTCGATTGATATCATAAACCGTCACTTGGGGGCTACTGGAGTTGACATTTGGAATTGGATATAAGACAGAAATAGTTATGCAGACTTAAACACTGGTTACCTCATATCGCTCTTTCATCAAGTTTACTAAGCCGGCATCATAGTCGCGGCTTGTGTACAGACGGTTCAAGAAGCCAGAGTGAATGTCTTGGGCATTGAGATGGGAGTAGCTTGACAAATCTGCGTTCCACTTGCCTTTGTTCATAGCAAAAAGTTCATCCTTGGCGTTATACTTGGATAAAGCGGCAGGATTGCCCGGAGCAGTGTGGCCAAAGCCAGTAATCATAATGTCATCTTCCTTGTCATCAGCAGCTTTCATTGGAGTTGACGGTTTGTCAGCAGCCTTAGTTGGGCTTGTCGGTTTGTCATCAGTCCGAATCAGGCTTGTCGGTTCATCAGTATGACCCGTTTTGTCAGCTTCTACTTGTTCAGCAAAGAAGTCATGTTCTTGTGGTGGCGGGTCATCAAGCATGGCATCGGCATTTGTTCCTTATGGATCTGGAGTTCTTTCTGGTTCAATAGCTACATTATCATTCGCCGGTTTATTTAACCGGGCCTTCTTGCTGGGTCTAGGCCTAGCGCTTCAAACAAAAATGAAGATCAATAAATTGGACAGATATAATATAGTAAGGATAAAATCAAAACATAACTCACCTGTGCAATCGCCTTGAGATGTGGGAGTTGTGTGGCCGTTGACTCGCCAGAAGATGAATGAGGTGTACCCTGATAATTTGAATTAGACGGATTAAGAGGCTGTCGAAAACAACCCGCCTTGGGGCAAGAAGTGTCAGGAATATAAGAGACCTCTGATCAATGTTTCCGGACTGGAGTGTTCGGTAAACCGGCGGAGGTAACTACCTGGCCACTATGCCAGGTTGTGCCGCGAGCTTCGTGTTGCTGCTTCTTCAAAAGAAAAGTTTGGGTCCAAGTGAGCTAGGGGGTGAGAACATTTTATTTTCCGGTTTGCTTGACGGATTTTCTGTGTTGGTAGAGGATCTGAACTGGAGGAAAGGATAATTACCTCTGCATCCTCAGCTTGGCTGCCTTCAGCGTTGTCCTGATAATCGTCATTGTCAATGAGGTGTATGAAAAAAGAACCAAGGGAGTCAAGTTCTACCTCTGATTCCGGATTATCCAAGTCAGCATCAGCATTTGCTTCAGAAGACTCGGTGGTCCTCTTCTTGGCAGGCTTTTTCGTAACCTTGGTCTTGGGGCGAGGTGTCTTGGCCGGTTTATCCTGTGGTTTCTTCTTCCAGAATGGATCATCGCCCTGTCAAAGATGGACAAATTTTTTGAGAGAATATTTGAAAGGAGCAAGTCAGAATAAAAAATTTATGTGATTCTTACAGTTGGCGGTTTGTTGGAAACGCAGAAATGACTTAATCCGGTCTGGCTATAGACAGCTTCCGGTTCATTCAGTATTTTCTTAACAGCTTCAGTAACTTCTGCCTCTGTTAGCTGAATATCAACATGTCGTTGAGGGTCTTTCAAACTCCCTGTGTATTCACACATCAAACCGGGGCGCCGGCTTAAGGGTAAAATGGTCCAGGTTATCAACAGCCAGCAAAATCAACACCTGTTAAACCGTTCGCCATAAAGGCTCTGAGCTTTGACAGTTGTGGAGCATAGTTGGACCTTTCCTTTGAAGTTAATCTCTGAGGAAAGGGATGTGTATTGCTAAGACGGTGAGGGCGGTAACCCGGCAGAGGATTTTTATCAGTCGGAGTTGTGTCTTTGCAATAAAACCAAGTATGATTCCAATCCTTGGGGTGACTGTGAAGCTTGGTGTGAGGGAAGTTGACATCCTTCCTCTTTTGAATTGCCATTCCACCAAGCTAAGTGTTGGGTCCGTCTGTGAACTCTGTGCGGTGGTTTAAATAGAAGAAATCCCTAAACAGTTCAACTGTGGGCTCCTCTTGAAGATAAGCCTCGCAAAATACTTGGAAATGGCAAACATTGGACACGGAGTTTGGGCCAATGTCTTGAGGGTGGAGTTGGAAGCTAGCAAGTACATCTCGAAAGAACTTTGATCCAGGAGGGCTGAACCCTCGGCTCAGGTGATCGACAAACACGACTACTTCTCCATCCTTGGGCTCAGGAGGATTTTCTGGACTGGGGACCCTCCACTGGATAGTTCCTTTTTTCGCTAAAGCGCCAGTTGCGACACATCCCTCTAGTTGCGATTCCGTAATCCGGGAAGGGACCCAGTTGCAAGCATAAAATTGTTTGTCCATTGCAATGAAAGGCTGGAAAAAGATAAATGCAGGTTTAAGATTTATGACGGGCAAGCATAAAGCGATGCAAGATAAGCAGAAGCAGAGGTATATGCATATTGCTAAACCGGAGTTTGATATTACTAAACCGGAGTCTGACAATGGAGAAGGTGCAAAGATAAATGAATCGGCGGTTTAAGAGGGCACTAATGATACCTACCGGATTACTATTCTTCAAAAAGCTAAACCGCCTATATTGGTGTGTGTCGGTGTCAAAACCGGCGGATCTCGGGTAGGGGGTCCCGAACTGTGTGTCTAGGTGGATGGTAACAGGTGTCGGATTTCGGGTTCCAGCAGACCCTTGTGGTTCGAACATTGGGGTGCGCGCGGAGATCCGACCTTCTACCGTCTCGCACTTCGCCGAATCGCAGGGACCTAAACTACTAACAGAGCAGCACAAGAGACACGAGATTTATACTAGTTCGGGCCACCGTTGTGGTGTAATACCCTACTCTAGTTTATGGTGTGGTGGATTGCCTCTTGGGCTGATGAGGAACAATACAAGGAAGAACAGCCTCGCGAGGGTCTGTTCTTGGCGGGTGCGATGAACTGCTAGGTGGTGTTCAGTCGCTCTAGCTACTGGTTTCTCGATGAGGATTCCGGTCTCGGATCCAGCTGCGATCCCTCTACCCAGAGGGTGGCTACTCCTATTTATAGGCGAAGGCCCTGGGCCTCTTCCCAAATATCGAGCTGGAAGGGCGCCAACAATTGGCAATTTTGAAGGGGAACAACGGGTACACTTATCCTGACTAAAGTTGGTCCTCGCCTGCCAAAGGCTCTGGTGATGACGCCTGCTTGGGCTCCACGATGACTCCCTTCCAGCCGTTGGGGCTGGTCTTGGTCTTGTTGCACCGAAACGGATGCCTTTGCTTGATGCTCTCTCCTGCGCTTGCTCCCTTTGCACCAAAGAGGAAAGGAGGACGCTGCGCAGGCTGGCGTCCGGCTGGCGCCCTTGGTCGTCATGGCTTGCGTTATGGGCACCTCGCGAGGTACCCTGCCTTGAACTCTCCGCCTCCTCATGAGCCAACCTGACGAGGCCATGCCTAAGGAAGCTCCTTGTCATCCGCCCCGCGAGGCTTGGCCCCTCGCGAGGGTCTTGAGCTTGCGTTGATGAAGATGGGCTGTCCTGGGCCTCCTTTGAGCCACGCCGCAGGCCGCAGGCAGCAAGTCTGGGGACCCCTGTTCCCCGAACACCGACAAGAGTCCCCCGGGCCCATGGCGCGCCCGAACTTGGCCGAGCAGAGGCGAAAGGGCAAGTGCGAAGCGTCGTGGGCCCTAACAGCCTGCGGCCTTGGGCGCCGCGTGGCGGTTGATTGGACGCGTGCGCCTCTGCAACCGCGTGGGTTGATAATAGAGCGGCATCTTCCTTGCCTCCTTTACTTTCTCCAGTTGCTGCTCAGATCCCCTTTCTTGCGCCTCTCCCCTCTACTTCCAAGACCTTCAGATCCACTTCGCCTGCGTGCCCTAGCCAGTCATGGCGCCTCGCCAAGCCCCGGCCGGAGCTTGGTACTATCCTGCCTTGGACCCGCCAAATGTGTCAGGGGCGAGCCTCGCCCTGGTGCGCTAGTTGGCGGGGGCGCAGGGCGTCAATGGAATGAAGGTGTTCAAGGCCGGCTCTGCCGCCCCGGAGGGTCGGGGGAGTACCTTCTACCCGTTCTTCGTGAGCGCCATCATTGCTGGTCTGGTGCCTCCCTTTTCTGAGTTCTTCTCCGTCCTCCGTCACTACAACATTCAAGCTCTGCACCTCCATCCCAACTCCATCCTTCTTCTTGCAATCTTCGCCTACTATTGTGAGGCCCATGTTGGGGTGAAGCCCTCGGTGGCCTTGTTGCACCACTACTTCTCCCTCCGAACCTCCCGTGGTTCCGCCTTCGCGTGAGCGAGCTTCGTCGCATATGGCGGAGCCATTGCCATTTCAAACCCTGGGAAGCGGATTGAGGGCTTCAGGAGCAAGTGGGTCTTGGTGGATGCTGGGCGCATCCACCCTCGGTTGATCCTGCCCACGGAGTGCCGCGAGAGCTCCGACGACTAGTCCCGAGTGGAGCTTCTGGATCCCCGCGCGAAGCTGGTGCTTGAGAAGATAGACACAGATCTGAAGCCGGCCAATGCGGCGGTGGCGAAGCTGATCGGTGCGTCGCTGCTGAGGGAGTTCCTGGGGCATCAATTGGCTCCGCTTCGTCAGTACTCGCTTCCGATGTGGAGGCCTCACTCGAGCCCCATGGCCCTGGCCAGCGAGGACCTGGCGATGGTCCTCCAGTCCTTGGTTGGGGGCGACGTGGCGAGAATGGAGGGCGCCCCCGCGCCCTTGTTCCTTTGCAAGGATTGGGAGCAGGTAGTGGGGCCCATGTCTGTCTTCAATGGGGACGGGCCCGTGCCCGTGGAGGCTCCGGAGGACCTGGTGGACGTGTCCTCTTCCGACTCCAGCGAAGAGGTGGAGGAAAGAGAGCTGGGAGAGGGGGTTGACTCGGGTGCGGAGTCAAAGGCTCCTCCCCTGCGGTGCAGGTCCTGCATTCTCCGCCTCCCCCAGAGTGACGACGACGAGGATGAGGATGAGCGGGGAGGCAGAAGCCTGCCCCCGATCCCGAAGAAGGACTGGACTGGGCTGGTCCCCCGCGGGTCCGCCCCGGCCCCGGGTCGATCCGTGGACGCGCCTCCTGCTCCCGGTCCCCTTGAATCTGATCCCTGCAGCCGGCTCTCGGGCTTCAAGTATGGCCGGAGGCTGCTCGAGTCCACCGGCGACGACCTGTAAGTGCCTGCTTCCCGTCTTGATAATTTCTCTGTCGACGAGATTTGATGTCCATGTCCTTCGGCCAGGCTGGCGCCCGCGGTGAAGAAGCTGAAGGGGGCCCCTGAGGCCCCATCTGGGGCGGCGCCTCTGCCCGCGAAGGAAGGCGATGGCAAGACGCGGGCCTCTCCTGCCCGGTCATTCTCGCGAGGCCTGGCGGAGCCGGCTGGGGCGTGCTCAGCCCCCATGGCCCAAGCGACTCCCGAGGTGTCCTTGCCCGATGCCACCGACGCAGCTGTTGGGGCGCAGGAGGTCCTGACTCACGATAATGTGGTTACGCCGCCACCATCTCCTCCTACTCCACCAACTGTTGGTTCCCCGACTCCTCCCACTGTCCTGGATCGTGTTGCCGCTGAATTGGACCGGCTGCGGCAGGATCTTCTGGGCGCCGAACCTCGCTTGGTGGCCGGGCGCTTGGAGCTGGCCCCTGGCTGGATTCGCTCTGACGCTTCGATTCGGGCGGCGCTGTTCCAGGCCTCGACGGCTTGCGACGAGGAGAAACAGGCTGTCCGTGAGGCGAAGATTGCCCGCGATGCTGCCCTGGGGGAGGCAGCCAGCATCCAAGGTCACTGTGAGACGCTAGAGGGCGAGCTGAAGGGCCTGTAGAACCAGCTTGCCGAGGAGGCCCGCCTCCGCCAGGAGCAGGAGGAAAGCATGAAAGCTCGCGAAGCGGCCGTCAAGGACCGGGAGGCCAGGCTGAAGAAGCGCCGTGACCGCCTAGGCGCGCTGGAGCAGGAACTGGAGGCGAGGAAAGTCGAGCTGGACGACAAGGCGCGGGTTCTTGCCGAAGATCGCGTGGCCTTCACAGATATGGAGGTGAAGGCTCGCACCTTGCTGAGGGAGCTTTATGATAGCGGCCTGGAGAGCCCACTGGCCGGCGCAGAGGACGGCCCCGCCAAGCTGCTTCCCTTCCTGGTTCGCGCTCTTGAATATGTCTTCCTTGGTCTTGGCCCCACGGCTGAGGCCGAGGCGGGTGTCTTGTCTTCTGCGGCACTGACGCGGATCCTCACCCACATCTACCTTCGCGATCCCAGCGTCGACCTGGACAGCCTGCTGGAGCCAGCATGCAGCTGCCGCTGCCGAGGCTATGAAGGGTCGCGTGGAGGCTCTGTTGGGGAAGTTCTGGGCCTTCAGCACCAAGCCGAAGCAAGGCGCTGCTGACCCTGCTGCTCCATGAGGCGAGCCCACTCCGCGCTGCTCCACCGCCGACAAGTGACTCCGTTGTGGCTCCTGTCCTGCTTTTAATTCCTGCACATGTATCATGCCTCGGGGAGGCGTTTAAACTTGCATTTGGGATTGCGATAACAGTGTGGACTGTAATATTTGCTTTTCAATTCCTTGAAATTTGTGCTTCCTCTACTTGCTTATGTTCTACGCCGGCAGAGTCCGGCCCCGCGCATACCTCAGCCGCCGTTAGCCCCGACCGGAAACCAGGACGGGACCAAGGAGTGAGGGGCTACGTGACAAGTTAGGCTCTGAGTCGCGATGCTCAGGAGTCCCCTTGGCGCATCGAACAGCAAGTAGGGAGGTGAGGCAGGCGGATCCATCGTTCTATGTCTGCAGAGCCCGGCCCGCGCATACCTCAACCGCCGTTAGCCTTTCGGAACTAAGGGGTGAGGGGCTACGTGACGATTACGCTCTGAGTCGCGATGTTCAGGAGTCCCCTTGACGCTCAAACGACATTCGCATTTTTGGCTCCGGCCAGGGAGTGACGTCTGGCGACGAACCAGGCCCGAGGGGCTCGGCTGGGTGGCGGCGTCTGGGCGTGACTCAGCGCAGCCCGTGCCCAGCCTCGCAAGGGCGCGCCCCGAGGGAGGTGTTGCGACGAGGCGGACATCGAGCTCTGGGCTCCCCGAGGTTGATGCGACCCGGAGGCCACCCTCGGTTGTTTATCACCAGCAGAGCATAGCGCTTCCGCATGCGTCTGGGCATAGCCGCTCCTCGGCAAGGTTGCCGCCGCCAAGGAGCATGGTGCTTCCATCGAACGTGAGGGGGGCTCGCCCCGGAGGATCCTCTGGCGATACAGCCCACCTCGACACGTGGCTGCACGGTAGGGGCTGGACGAGGTGTATCTGGGCACCCGTGAGCCAGCGCGGACTCACGGGGCCCTACCTCAAGGCGGGTTGCGCCTGGCTCTGGGCCTTATCTTCGAGTGTGTTCCTGCAAATTTGGCCAGATGCCGGTGCTCTACGTCTTCGGGTCCCGGCTCTCGGGCTGGTCTCAGTCGTCGCTGGCAAGCCAGGTCGCGATGCCATGGACAAGACCAGAGGGTGAGGGCCGGAGAGCCGGTAGGAGCCCTGAGTCGCGATGCTCGGGCACCCCCCTTTAACGCGCAAGCTGGGTTAGATGACGAAACTCTACATCCTCGGGTCCCGGCTCTCGGGCTGCTCTCAGCCGTCGCTGGCAAGCCAGGTCGCGATGCCATGGACAAGATCAGAGGGTGAGGGCCGGAGAGCCGGTAGGAGCCCTGAGTCGCGATGCTCAGGCACCCCCCTTTAACGCGCAAGCTGGGTCGATGCAGCAACTCACGTCCTCGGTCCCGGCTCGGGCTGGTCTCACCATCGCCGGCAAGCCGTGTCGCGATGCCATGGACAAGACCAGAGGGTGAGGGCCGGAGAGCCGGTAGGAGCCCCGAGTCGCGATGCTCGTGCACCCCTCCTTTAACGCTGCAAGCTGGGTTAGATGAAGAAACTCACGTCCCTCGGGTCCCGGCTCTCGGGCTGGTCTCGGCCGCCGGCAAGCTGTGTCGCGATGCCATGGACAAGACCAGAGGGTGAGGGCCGGAGAGCCGGTTGGAGCCCTGAGTCGCGATGCTCAGGCACCCCCCCCCCCTTTAACGTGCAAGATTCCGCCACCCAGGAAAAGTCACCAAAGAACAAGCATGGTGGAACAAGAGCATAATCCTAAGGAAAACGCAAGAAGGATACATGCTGCTGGGACAGGCCCGAGCGGCTTGGGGATGATGCAGCCCGAGGGGCGCCCCCAACAGGATAGGCTAATGACATGAAATAAAAGGGATACATGCCGCAGGGACGGACCCACACGGCCTGGGAATAATGCGGCCCTGAAGGCGCTCCCAGCCGGAAATAAAACTTAAAGATGTCACCTGGTGATGTTGGGGACGAGGTGGAGTTGGTGTAGCAGACTTGGTGGGCTGCGGGAGCCGATCCTCACGAGCCCCTAGGCCCGGAGGCCTCGGGAGGATCCGAAGGCGCTGGCGGCTCCTCGTGGGCCATCTCCATCTCCGCCAGGGCTGCGGCGTGCCTGACCTCTTGAGCCTCCAGGATGGCCCTCATGAGACGCTGGTGCACGGCTGCCGCGTTTGGCAGGCCATGAGGCATGCGCACGTAGCTGTGGGGCGGACCCTCGCAACGTCCCACTCGCGAGGGCTAGAGGCGCTCTTGAGACGCGGCTCGGTTGAGCCCTGGTATGTCGATGCAGACGCGCAGCCCACCATCCTCGCCTGGATGGGGGGCCACAGTGGTGGCGGCTGCCCCTCGACCCTCGACTCTGTAGCTCTGAATGGCCTTGCCGACGAACTCCCGAGGGTTCGGGTCCTCCTTGCCTTGCTCCTGCTATGCGGGAAACGTGCTCAAGCACGCCTCACGTGGTGCCCAAGCGCCTCCCTCGAGACCTTGGCGAGGTCGGCGGCCCTCCAGGGAGAGCCCCGAGCCCGGCTGAGGAGGGCACCGGGCGCGCTTCCTATGCGATGGAAGGAGGCTCCCCCGGCCCGGCGCTGGCCTGAGGGGCCTGCCTCTTGAGGAGCCGGGCCGGTCGATGTCTTCTTCTTCTTGGGTGCGGCCTCGAGGCCTCCTGCCATCGTGGTCTGGGTCTTCTAGCGATGCGCGGCTCGAAAAGCTTCGCTCCAGTGGAGCACATCGCGTCTCTCTTCACTGTGGCACCGTGATGACCCCGCTGCTTCCCTCGGCATCTTGAGGACGCGTTGTAGCCGTGGTGGGTTACGGCCATGAATTTGGCCAACGCTGGGTACCCGAGGATGGCGTTGTACGGCAGGCAAATGTGGGCGACGTCGAAGTCGATGAGCTCGGTGTGGTAGTTGTCGCGAGCCCCAAAGGTGACAGGAAAGCGGACCTGCCCGATCGGGACCGTCGAGCCGTCGGTGACTCCGGAGAAAGGCTTGGTTGGCTGAAGCTGACTGTAAGGCACTTTAAGATTGTTGAATGTTTCCACGGGCAGGACGTTGAGCCCTGCTCCGCCGTCGATGAAGGTCTTGGTGACTAGCACATTGCTGATGATTGGGGAACAAAGCATCGGGAGAACTCCGGCTGTGGCCGCCAAGACTTGAGCTGATCCGCTGAGCTGAACGTGATGGCGCACGCCGACCACCTGAGAGGGCGCGTGGCTTCGAGCTTGGGGAGGACTGCATTCACTTCGCGGGCGAACTGCTTGAAGATGCGCTGAGAGGCTGGGGCTTGAGCTCCGCCCAGGATGCAGGCGATCGCACGCGCCTCCTGGAAGCCCCCAGCCCCCTCGTCTTGATGACGGTCTTCAATTCTCCTTGGCGGCGGCGGCAGCGGAGGGAGGCCTGCGTTCCCCTGCGGGCGATCCTCGCGAGGCTGATCCCTCCATCCTCCCTCGCGAGGCGGGTCTTGCCAGCGGTCCTCGCGAGGTTGGTCGCAACACCCTTGGCGCGGGCCGCGGTCTTCCCAGTGTCCTGCATTCCTTCCTCCTCCTCGGCCATAACCCCGGTCGCTGCGCTCGGGGCGTCTGCCGACCCTTCCTTCGCGTACGGCCCGGAGCTCTTGGCATTCATTGGTGTTGTGGGTGTGGAGGTCGTGGTACACGCAGTACCGGCTGCCCTTGGAGGACTCTGGCTGATCTCTGCCTCGCTTGGTGTCCGGTTCGGCCGCGAGTACGGCAGCCCCCTTGTGCTTCATGTCCTTGGCCTTGGACTTCTTTTCTTCGGGATCCGCAGGAGGCAGCTCGAGGAGGGAGAGGCGCCCCTCCTCAGCCCTGGCGCACTTGGTCGCCAAGTTGAACAGCTCCAAGGAGGTGCATAGATCTTCATGCATCGCTAGCTCCTCCTTCATCTTGACGTCACAAGACGCCCGTCGGAGAAGGCGGAGATGATGGCCTCCTCCGCTACCACAGGGATCTTGAGGCGCGTGTTGTTGAAGCGCTGGATGTACTTTTGCAGGGTTTCCCCTGGCTGCTGTTTGATTCGGCGCATGTCGCTTACGGCGGGTGGCCGGTCGCGAGTACCTTGGAAGTTGGCGATGAAGTGGGTGCGCATCTCGGCCCAGGTAGAGATCGTGCCTGGGGCCAGATTCAGGAGCCAAGTGCGGGCTCCGTCCTTGAGCGCCATGGGAAACCAGTTCGCCATGACATATTCAGCCCCGTTGGCCGCCTCAATGCCCAGCTAGTAGAGCTGGATGAACTCAGAGGGTCAGCCGTGCCGTCAGAAGCGAGGAGGCAGGTCTGGCTTGAACTTGGCGGGCCACGCGACATCGCGCAGCTCGGAGGTGAAGGCGCGGCAGCCCGCCGTGGCCGCGAGGGGCCTCGGACGATAGAGAGCTTGGTCTTGCGGGCCTCCCTGAGCCGCGGCTAGGGGCAGCGCAGGGTCTTCACGTGCTGGAGCAGGGAGTGCTCGGGCAGCTTCTTGTGGGTGAGGAACTTCTTGACAGCTCTGCTCTTGCCGTGCCGGGCGTTGCTCGCCAGGGCGCGCTTTGGGGCCAGTGGCGCCTTCTTGAGGAGGAGGCGGCCGAGGCGCCTGGAGTTTCATCGCCGCTGGCGGGTGCGGTGTGGCGACGGTGCGGGGCGCCTCGCAGCGCCGGACGAGCTCGGCGACCCGCTCGAGCCATTCTTCAGACGCTGCCGACGGGCGGTAGCGCAGGAGCTCGTTTGTCGCTGGCGAGTGCAGCACGGGCCTCCATGGCAGCGGTGCGCGCGTGACGAAAGAACCAGCGGGGTGAGCGAAGGCGTGGCGGTGCGGCCGCCCCGCCTCATGGACGGAGTGCGGGACGATGCTTGCTGCTCGTTCCCGGGCCGGTGGCGGCGTTGACGGCAGGTGACGGGAACGATGAGGGCGCTCGCCGACGGGAGCTGTCGGGCGACATATGGGAGGCGGCGGCTCGGCGCCAGCGCGGGCCCGACGGGCGCCGACATATGGTTGCGGTGGTCGGGGAAGAACGAGGCGACGAAACGCAGATTCCGGCGCACCCCTACCTGGCGCGCTGAATGTCGGATTTCGGGTTCCGGCAGACCCTTGAGGTTTGAACACTGGGGTGCGCGTAGAGATCCGACCTTCTACCGTCTCGCACTTCGCCGAATCGCAGGGACCTAAACTACTAACGGAGCAGCACAAGAGACACGAGATTTATACTAGTTCGGGCCACTGTTGTGGTGTAATACCCTACTCTGGTTTGTGGTGTGGTGGATTGCCTCTTGGGCTGATGAGGAACAATACAAGGAAGAACAGCCTCGCGAGGGTCTGTTCTTGGCGGGTGCGATGAACTGCTAGGTGGTGTTCAGTCGCTCTAGCTACTGGTTTCTGGATGAGGATTCCGATCTCGGATCCAGTTGTCGATCCCTCTACCCTGAGGGTGGCTACTCCTATTTATAGGAGAAGGCCGTGGGCCTCTTCCCAAATATTGAGCAGGAAGGGCGCCAACAATTGGCCATTTTGAAAGGGAACAGCGGGTACACTTATCCTGACTAAAGTTGGTCCTCGCGTGCCAAAGGCTGTGGTGATGACGCCTGCTTGGGCTCCACGATGACTCCCTTCCAGCCGTTGGGGCTGGTCTTGGTCTTGTTGCACCGAAACGGATGCCTTTGCTTGATGCTCTCGCCTGCGCTTGCTCCCTTTGCACCAAAGAGGAAAGGAGGACGCTGCGCGGGCTGGCGCCCGGCTGGCTCCCTTGGTCGTCATGGCTTGCGTCATGGGCACCTCGCGAGGTACCCTGCCTTGAACTCTCTGCCTTCTCATGAGCCAACCTGACGAGGCCGTGCCTGAGGAAGCTCCTTGTCGTCCGCCCCGCGAGGCTTGGCCCCTCGCGAGGGTCTTGAGCTTGCGTTGATGAAGATGGGCTGTCCTGGGCCTCCTTTGAGCCACGCCACAGGCCGCAGGCAGGCAAGTCTGGGGACCCGCATTCCCAGAACGCCGACAACAGGAGACAAGGGACACGATGTTTTTACCCAGGTTCGGGCCCTCTCGATGGAGGTAAAACTCTACTCCTGCTTGATTAATATTGATGATATGGGTAGTACAAGAGTAGATCTACCATGAGATCAGAGAGGCTAAACCCTAGAAGCTAGCCTACAGTATGATTGTTGTTCGTCCTATGGACTAAAACCCTCCGGTTTATATAGACACCGGAGAGGGCTAGGGTTACACAGAGTCGGTTAGAGTGGGAGGAGATCTACATATCCGTATCTCCAAGCCTGACTTCCACGCCAAGGAAAGTCCCATCCGGACACGGGACGAAGTCTTCAATCTTGTATCTTGATAGTCCAGGAGTCCGGCCAAAGGTTATAGTCCGGCTATCCGGACACCCCCTAATCCAGGACTCCCTTAGTAGCCCCCGAACCAGACTTCAATGACGATGAGTCTGGCGCGCAGATTGTCTTTGGCATTGCAAGGCGGGTTCTTCTCCAAATTCCGTGTACCTGCTGAATAGTGTCCGGCTTCTCATGAATATTGCGCTCCTTGGCTTCCACGCCCAATAAGGGCCATCCTCCACGTGTCAGACGAATGGGAAAAGCCAGGGTGTTTTTAAATTTACCCCCCTAGCTGTGTAAATAAGCTGCCTTTTAAAGAGACGAGGATATAGATCCAAATCACACCATCTTCCCTTCGCGAGCATTCATCGGAGCGCATCCGACAGAGATCCATTCCATCATGGCCAGTCGATGCAGCCCCTCCTCTCGCCCTCCCAGCCCTCAGCCTGGAGATTGGAAGAGATGTTCCGTCCCGCACAGCGAGCTAGTGATGCTTCAGACCAAGGGATTTCTCCCTCCAGCCTTCATGGTCCCGGTTCGAGCCGGGCTCGCCACCTATAATGGCGGAGAGCAAGCGGAGAGCGTCCCCAATCCCTCCAAGGGAGAGTGGGTATGCCTTGTCCCTTATTTGATAAGAGGGCTTGGATTTCCAATTCATCCGTTTCTCCAGGGGCTCCTAGAGTTCTACGGCCTCTAGTTGCACAACCTTACGCCTGCCTCCATATTGCATATTGCGGGCTTCGTAGCCCTTTGCGAGCTGTTTTTGGGCTGCGAGGCTCATTTCACGCTGTGGAAGAAACTGTTCTGCCTTGTGCCCCGTTCTCCGAAGGGGCCAATATATCAAGTGGGCGGAGCCGAAGTATGGCGCATCATCGGGACCGGATATTGAAGGAAATATGCCCTAGAGGCAATAATAAAGTTATTATTTATTTCCTTATATCATGATAAATGTTTATTATTCATGCTAGAATTGTATTAACAGGAAACATAATACATGTGTGAATACATAAACCTACAGAGTGTCACTAGTATGCCTCTACTTGACTAGCTCGTTAATCAAAGATGGTTGTGTTTCCTAACCATGAACAAGGAGTTGTTATTTGATTAACGGGATCACATCATTGGTTGAATGATCTGATTGACATGACCCATTCCATTAGCATAGCACCTGATCGTATAGTTTGTTGCTAGTGCTTTTCTTCATGACTTATACATGTTCCTATGACTATGAGATTATGCAACTCCCGCTTGCACGAGGAACACTTTGGTGCTACCAAACGCCACAACGTAATCGGGTGATTATAAAGGTACATTACAGGTGTCTCCGAAGGTACATGTTGGGTTGGCATATTTCGAGATTAGGATTTGTCACTCCGATTGTCGGAGAGGTATCTCTGGGCCCTCTCGGTAATGCACATCACATAAGCCTTGCAAGCATTGCAACTAATGTGTTAGTTGTGAGATGATGTATTACGAAACGAGTAAAGAGACTTGCCGGTAACGAGATTGAACTAGGTATTGGATAACGACGATCGAATCTCGGGCAAGTAACATTGCGTTGACAAAGGGAACAACGTATGTTGTTATGCTTGGTCCGACCGATAAAGATCTTCGTAGAATATGTAGGAGTCAATATGGGCATCCAGGTCCCGCTATTGGTTATTGACTGGAGAGGTGTCTCGGTCATGTCTACATTGTTCTCGAACCCGTAGGGTCCGCACGCTTAACGCTTCGATGAGCTTACTATGAGTTTTATGATGTTAATGTACCGAAGGTTGTTCGGAGTCCCGGAGGAGATCACGGACGTGACGAGGAGTCTCGAAATGGTCGAGACATAAAGATTCATATATTGGAAGTCTATGTTTGGACATCGGAAGTGTTCCGGGTGAAATTGGGAATTTTACCAAGCACCGGAGGTTACCGAACCCCGGAATGCTAATGGGCCAACATGGGCCTTAGTGGAAAGGAGAAAAGGGGGCCCAAGTGCTGGCCGCACCTTCCCCCTTCCCTAGTCCTATTAGGACTAGGAGAGAAGGCGCCCCTCTCTCCCTTCCCACTTGGCCAATCCTAGTTGGACTAGGATTTGGGGAATCCTACTCCTAGTAGGAGTAGGACACCTGGCGCACCTCTCCTTGGCCGGCCAGCCCTCCCCTTCCATCCTTTATATACAGGGCAGGGGCACCCCATGACACACAAGTTGATCCTTGAGATCTTTCCTTAGCCGTGCACGGTGCCCCTTCCACCAAATTACACCTCGATTATACCGTTCACGGAGCTTAGGCGAAGCTTCTGCGTCGGTGGAACATCATCATCGTTACCACGCCGTCGTCTTGAAACTCTCCTCAACACTCGGCTGGATCGGAGTTCGAGGGACGCCATCGAGCTGAACGTGTGCAGAACTCGGAGGTGCCGTCGTTCGGTACTTGGATCGGTTGGATCGTGAAGAAATGCGACTACTTCCTCTACGTTGCGTCAACGCTTCCGTTGCTGGTCTACGAGTGCGTGAGACAACACTCTCATCTCGTTGCTATGCATCACCATGATCTTGCGTGATCGTGAGGAAATTTTTGAACTTACTACGTTTCCCAACAAAGTGGCATCCGAGCCTAGGTTTTTATGGTTTGATGATATGCACGAGTAGAACACAAGTGAGTTGTGGACGATACAAGTCATACTACCTACCAGACGCGTCATACTTTGGTTCAGCGGTATTGTTGGACGACGATCCAGACCAACCTTACGCGTACTCTTCACGCGAGACCGGTTCCCTCGACGTGCTTTGCACATAGATGGCTTGTGGAAGACTGTCTCTCCAACTTTAGTTGAACCGAGTGTGGCTACGCCGGTCCTTGAGAAGGTTAAAAGCGAGTCTATTTGTGAAAGTATCGTTGTGGTTTTGATGCGTAGGTGAGATTGGTTCTTGCTTAAAGCCCGTAGCAGCCACGTAAAACTTGCAACAACAAAGTAGAGGACGTCTAACTTGTTTTTGCAGGGCATGTTGTGATGTGATATGGTCAAGACGTGATGCTATATTTTATTGTATGAGATGATCATGTTTTGTAACCAAGTTATCGGCAACTGGCTGGAGCCATATGGTTGTCGCTTTATTGTATGCAATGCAATCGCCCTGTAATGCTTTACTTTATCACTAAGCGGTAGCGATAGTCGTAGAAGCATAAGTTTGGCGAGACGACAACGATGCTACGATGGAGATCAAGGTGTCGGCCGGTGACGATGGTGATCATGACGGTGCTTCGAGATGGAGATCACAAGCACAAGATGATGATGGCCATATCATATCACTTATATTGATTGCATGTGATGTTAATCCTTTATGCATCTTATCTTGCTTTGATTGACGGTAGCATTATAAGATGATCCCTTACTAAATTATCAAGAAGTGTTCTCCTGAGTATGCACCGTTGCGAAAGTTCTTCGTGCCGAGACACCACGTGATGATCGGTGTGATAGGCTCTACGCTCAAATACAACGGGTGCAAAACAGTTGTACACGCCGAATACTCAGGTTATACTTGACGAGCTATGCATATAAGATATGACCTCGGAACACGAGAGACCGAAAGGTCGAGCGTGAATCATATAGTAGATATGATCAACATATTGATGTTCACCATTGAAACTACTCCATCACACGTGATGATCGGTCATGGTGTAGTTGATATGGATCACGCGATCACTTAGAGAATTGGAGGATATTTTTCTAAGTGGGAGTTCTTAAGTAATATGATTAATTGAACTTAAATTTATCATGAACTTAGTACCGATAGTATCTTGCTTGTCTATGTTGTGTAGATAGATGGCTCGTCGTTGTTCCGTTAAATTTTAATGCGTTCCTTGAGAAAGCAAAGTTGAAAGATGATGGCAGCAATTACACGGACTGGGTCCGTAACTTGAGGATTATCCTTATTGCTGCACACAAGAATTACGTCCTGGAAGCACCGTTAGGTGCCAGGCCTGGTGCAAGGGCTGCGCCAGAAGTTGTGAACGTCTGGCAAAGCAAAGCTGATGACTACTCTATAGTTCAGTGTACCATGCTTTATGGCTTAGAACCGGGACTTCAACGTCGTTTTGAACACCATGGAGCATATGAGATGTTCCAGGAGTTGAAGTTAATATTCCAAGCGAATGCCCGGATTGAGAGATATGAAGTCTCCAATAAGTTCTATAGCTGTAAGATGGAGGAGAACGGTTCGTCGGTGAGCATATACTCAGAATGTCCGGGTATAACAATCACTTGATTCAACTGGGAGTTAATCTTCCGGATGATTGCGTCATTGATGTAATTCTCCAATCATCGCCACCAAGCTACAAGAGCTTCGTGATGAACTATAATATGCAAGGGATGACCAAAACAATGTTCGAGCTCTTGGCGATCTTTGAAAGTCATGGAAGTAGAAATCAAAAGGAGCATCAAGTGTTGATGGTTAACAAAACCACTAGTTTCAAGAAAAGGGCAAAGGAAAGAAAAAGGAAACTTCAAAAAGAACGGCAAGCAAGTTGCTAATCAAGAGAAGAAACCCATGTCCGGTCCTAAGCCTGAAACCGAGTGCTTCTATTGCAAGCGTGCTGGTCATCGAAGCGGAACTGCCCCAAGTATTTGGCGGATAAGAAGGACGGCAAGGTTAACAAAAGGTATATGTGATATACATGTTATTGATGTGTACCTTACTAATACCGCAGAGCACTGGGTATTTGATACTGGTTACATTGCTAATATTTGCAACTCAAACAGGGCTACGGATTGCGAAGATTGGCTAAGGACGAGGTGACGATCTTGGCGTGGGAAATGGTTCCAAAGTCGATGTGATCGCGGTCGGCACGCTACCTCTACATCTACCTTCGGATTAGTATTAGACCTAAATAATTGTTATTTAGTACCAGCGTTGAGCATGAACATTATATCTGGATCTTGTTTGATGCGAGACGGTTATTCATTTAAATCGAGAGAATAATGGTTGTTCTGTTTATATGAATAATATCTTTTATGGTCATGCACCATTGAAGAATGGTTTGTTTTTACTTAATCTCGATAGTAGTGATACACATATTCATAATGTTGAAGCCAAAAGATGTAGAGTTGATAATGATAGTGCAACTTATTTGTGGCACTTGCCGTTTAGGTCATATCGGTGTAAAGCGCATGAAGAAACTCCATCTTGATGGACTTTTGGAGTCACTTGATTATGAATCACTTGGTACTTGCGAACCGTGCCTTATGGGCAAGATGACTAAAACGCCGTTCTCCGGAACTATGGAGAGAGCAACAGATTTATTGGAAATCATACATACTGATGTATGTGGTCCAATGAATGTTGAGGCTCGTGGCGGATATCGTTATTTTCTAACCTTCACAGATGATTTGAGCAGATATGGGTATATCTACTTAATGAAACACAAGTCTGAAACATTTGAAAAGTTCAAAGAATTTCAGAGTGAAGTGGAAAATCATCGTAACAAGAAAATAAAGTTTCTGCGATCTGATCGTGGAGGAGAATATTTGAGTTACGAGTTTGGCCTACATTTGAAACAATGCGGAATAGTTTCGCAACTCACGCCACCCGGAACACCACAACGTAATGGTGTGTCCGAACGTCGTAATCGTACTTTATTAGATATGGTACGATCTATGATGTCTCTTACTGATTTACCGCTATCATTTTGGGGTTATGCTTTAGAGACGGCTACATTCACTTTAAATAGGGCACCATCTAAATCCGTTGAGACGACGCCTTATGAACTGTGGTTTGGCAAGAAACCAAAGTTGTCGCTTACGAAAGTTTGGGGCTGCGATGCTTATGTGAAAAAGCTTCAACCTGATAAGCTTGAACCCAAATCGGAGAAATGTGTCTTCATAGGATACCCAAAGGAGACTGTTGGGTACACCTTCTATCACAAATCCAAGGCAAGATTTTTGTTGCTAAATTCGGAAACTTTTTGGAGAAGGAGTTTCTCTCGAAAGAAGTGAGTGGGAGGAAAGTAGAACTTGATGAGATAATTGTATCTACTCCCTTATTGAGAAGTAGTACATCACAGAAAACAGTTTACGTGACACCTACACCAAATAGGGAAGAAGCTAATGATGATGATCATGAAACTTCAGATCAAGTTTCTACAGAACTTCAGAGATCAACCAGAGCAAGATCCGCACTGCAGTGGTACGGTAATCCTATTACGGAAGTCATGTTACCGGAACATGATGAACCTACGAACTATGAAGAAGCGATGGTGAGCCCAGATTCCACAAAATGGCTGGAGGCCATGAAATCTGAGATGGGATCCATGTATGAGAACAAAGTGTGGACTTTGGTTGACTTGCCGATGATCGGCAAGCAATTGAGAATAAATGGATCTTCAAGAAGAAGACCGACGCTGATGGTAATGTTATCGTCTATAAAGCTCGACTTGTTGCAAAAGGTTTTCGACAAGTTCAAGGGATTGACTACGATGAGACCTTTCTCACCCGTAGCGATGCTTAAGTCCGTCTGAATCATGTTAGCAATTGCCGCATTTTATGATTATGAAATTTGGCAAATGGATGTTAAAACTGCATTCCTGAATGGATTTACGGAAGAAGAGTTGTATATGATGCAACCAGAAGGTTTTGTCGATCCAAAGGGAGCTAACAAAGTGTGCAAGCTCCAATGATCCATTTATGGACTGGTGCAAGCCTCTCGGAGTTGGAATAAACGTTTTGATAGTGTGATCAAAGCATTTGGTTTTATATGCACTTTTGGAGAAGCCTCAGATTTACAAGAAAGTGAGTGGGAGCTCAGTAGCATTTCGATATTATATGTGGATGACATATTACCGATCGGAAATGATATAGAATTTCCGGATAGCATAAAAGGATACTTGAATAAGAGTTTTTCAATGAAAGACCTCGGTGAAGCTGCTTACATATTGGGCATTAAGATCTATAGAGATAGATCAAGACGCTTAATAGGACTTTCACAAAGCACATACCTTGATAAAGTTTTGAAGAAGTTCAAAATGGATCAGTCAAAGAAGGGGTTCTTGCCTGTATTGTAAGGTGTGAAGTTGAGTAAAGACTCAAAACCCGACCACCGCAGAAGATAGAGAGAAAATGAAAGATGTTCCCTATGCTTCAGCCATAGGCTCTATCATGTATGCAATCTTGTGTACCAGACCTGATGTGTGCCTTGCTGTAAGTTTAGCAGCAGGTACCAAAGTAATCCAGAGTGGATCATCGACAGCGGTCAAAAAACATCCTTAAGTACTTGAGAAGGACTAAGGATATGTTTCTCATTTATGGCGGTGACAAAGAACTCGTCAGTAAATGGTTACGCCGACGCAAGCTTTTGACAATCGATCCGGACGATTCTAAATCGCAAACCGGATACGTATTTACATTAAACGGTGGAGCTGTCGGTTGGTGCAGTTCCAAACAAAGCGTCGTGGCGGGATCTACATGTGAAGTTGAGTACATAGCTGCTTGGAAGCAGCTAATGAAGGAGTCTGGATGAAGGAGTTCATAACCGATCTAGGTGTTGTACCTAGTGTATCGGGTCCAATGAAAATCTTTTGTGACAATATCGGTGCAATTGCCTTGGCAAAGGAATCCAGATTTCACAAGAGAACCAAGCACATCAAAAGACGCCTAACTCCATCCGGATTTGGTCCGGTGGGAGACATAGAGATATGCAAGATACATACGGATCTGAATGTTGCAGACCGTTGACTAAGCCTCTTCCACGAGCAAAACATGATCAGCACCAAGACTCCATGGGTGTTAGAATCATTACTGTGTAATCTAGATTATTGACTCTAGTGCAAGTGGGAGATCAAGGAAATATGCCCTAGAGGCAATAATAAAGTTATTATTTATTTCCTTATATCATGATAAATGTTTATTATTCATGCTAGAATTGTATTAACAGAAACATAATACATGTGTGAATACATAAACCTGCTGAGTGTCACTAGTATGCCTCTACTTGACTAGCTCGTTAATCAAAGATGGTTGTGTTTCCTAACCATGAACAAGGAGTTGTTATTTGATTAACGGGATCACATCATTGGTTGAATGATCTGATTGACATGACCCATTCCATTAGCATAGCACCTGATCGTATAGTTTGTTGCTAGTGCTTTTCTTCATGACTTATACATGTTCCTATGACTATGAGATTATGCAACTCCGTTTGCTCGAGGAACACTTTGGGTGCTACCAAACGTCACAACGAATCGGGTGATTATAAAGGTACATTACAGGTGTCTCCGAAGGTACATGTTGGGTTGGCATATTTCGAGATTAGGATTTGTCACTCCGATTGTCGGAGAGGTATCTCTGGCCCTCTCGGTAATGCACATCACATAAGCCTTGCAAGCATTGCAACTAATGTGTTAGTTGTGAGATGATGTATTACGAAACGAGTAAAGAGACTTGCCGTAACGAGATTGAACTAGGTATTGGATAATCGACGATCGAATCTCGGGCAAGTAACATACCGATGACAAAGGGAACAACGTATGTTGTTATGCTTGATGCGACCGATAAAGATCTTCGTAGAATATGTAGGAGTCAATATGGGCATCCAGGTCCCGCTATTGGTTATTGACTGGAGAGGTGTCTCGGTCATGTCTACATTGTTCTCGAACCCGTAGGGTCCGCACGCTTAACGCTTCGGCGATGACAGTTACTATGAGTTTTATGATGTTAATGTACCAAGGTTGTTCGAGTCCCGGAGGAGATCACGGACGTGACGAGGAGTCTCGAAATGGTCGAGACATAAAGATTCATATATTGGAAGTCTATGTTTGGACATCGGAAGTGTTCCGGTGAAATTGGGAATTTTACCAAGTAGGGAGGTTACCGGAACCCCGGAATGCTAATGGGCCAACATGGGCCTTAGTGGAAAGGAGAAAAGGGGCCCAAGTGCTGGTCCGCACCTTCCCCTTCCCTAGTCCTATTAGGACTAGGAGAAGGGGCGCCTCTCTCCCTTCCCACTTGGCCAATCCTAGTTGGACTAGGATTTGGGGGAATCCTACTCCTAGTAGGAGTAGGACACCCTGGCGCACCTCTCCTTGGCCGGCCAGCCCCTCCCTTCCCTCCTTTATATACAGGGCAGGGGCACCCCATGACACACAAGTTGATCCTTGAGATCTTTCCTTAGCCGTGTCAGCGGTGCCCCTTCCACCAAATTACACCTCGATTATACCGTTCACGAGCTTAGGCGAAGCTCTGCGTCGGTGGAACATCATCATCGCCACCACGCCGCCGTGGTCGATTTAAACTCTCCCTCAACACTCGGCTGGATCGGAGTTCGAGGGACGCCATCGAGCTGAACGTGTGCGTAACTCGGAGGTGCCGTGACGCTCGGTACTTGGATCGGTTGGATCGTGAAGAAGTACGACTACTTCCTCTACGTTGCGTCAACGCTTCCGTTGCTGGTCTACGAGGGTACGTAGACAACACTCTCATCTCGTTGCTATGCATCACCATGATCTTGCGTGATCGTAGGAAATTTTTGAACTTACTACGTTTCCCAACAGATATCTATCCGGAACCCCAAAGAAGGTGTCCGAAGACTTGCCTTCGGAATGGTTTTATATAGAAGATGTCCCCCTGCCGGATCCTGTTCGGATCGGCCTCCCGGAGTTTGATAATGCTCCCTTGAAGAAGCGCCTGAGCTGGCATCCATGGAGCCCCCAGGAGGAAAATGACAAGGACGTTCTTTATCTGATGAGCCGGATAAGGCTGTTAGCTCATTCCGGACTGACCATGATCGAGTTCATGGCCACATGCATTATACGGGGGGTGCAGCCGCTTCAGTATAGAGGCCACCCCATGTGAGATTTCAATGGGGAGGATGACGCCACCCGCTGTGGCCGTAAGGGGCCGGACTTGATTGCCGCTCTAATGAAGATCTTGCCCACTTTGTACAAGGGAGAACATGAGGAGTTCCTCTGCGTCAATCCTCAGGGCGGATTTTCTATGTACAATCCTCCAAGCTGGGTAAGCGGACACTTCTTTTTGCCCATCCGTTCCATATTCCCATAGTCAAGTACCTTATCTTGTGATTTCGACACAGGAATTGGCGGGCCGTCAGAAGGATATAAACAACCCTCCTCCACAACCCGAGGATCCGAACGGTCCTCGATCCGGCCTCCCAAGAGGATCCGGACATATCCGTGGAGCTGATCGATGGGGTATTTTACCAACTGAGCATCGATGATGCCTTGGTGGCTATTACAGCTGATTATCCTGGACTGCTCCCCGCCTGACAAGTAACCGAGACCGAAGTTCCAATACATCGAATATGATCCGTCCATGCTTATTTTTTATCACCATATACCAATGGTGTTTCGCAGGGGAGGATCTCGAGGCGGAATGCCGAGCCTACGGCGACTAGCCAACAAGGGACCGCGAGGGCGGGCAGGCTAAAGAGACACGCAGTCCGGGTCGAGGCACCGGTGCAGCAGTAAGGCGCGCCGCCTTATTCCAAGGCATCATTCTTACGATGCATACTAACGCCCATGCTTTTGTTAGGAAAAAGAGGGCTCGCCGGACTACATCCAGAGAGGTTGCCAATCGCGCCTCCACCAGCCAGGCTCCAAAGCCAGGTCCAGAAGCAGAGGCGAACACGAGGCGTGCGTCGAACGCTCCTCCGACAGAGGATGCGGACAGACTGTCCGCCACCAATTCCAAGGTGGAGAGTGCCATGAATCACAGGCGCCGCCGGACAGTTCTTCGCAACGCTTGTTTCTCCCAAGAGGCATTGGATGACTTCAGCTTGGGAGATGCGTACCTTCGTGCCGCTCAAAATGGTCTAACCAAGGCCATGGAGCAGTATGTAAAAGACATACGGGTGAGAAAATTTGATGATTATATATATATCAGTAGCCCTCGAGACTTGAAATAGTTAGAATAACTGATTTAAGGATCATTTATTATGCAGGTTCTTACGGAAAAGAATACCCCATCGTCTCTGTGAGCTGGAAGAGTGCAAAGCCCAACTTCAGTCAAGCACTAGCCACGTTAGGGAGCCCAAGAAGACCCCCTCTGGTATTATATGCCTCAATTGATAAGTATTATATAGAGTGCAGCGTGTAGGCAAGTCTGACAATAAAATTGCAGATGGCGCTGGCTTATATCCGGAGAAGCAGCAACTCCTACGCCAGCTAAAGGCTGGTGAGAGCATGCTTACAAAGGTGAGGCGGGAGAAGAATGATCTCCAAGATGCCAACACCCAGCTGGGCGTGGAACTAAAGGATGTTCGTGCCCAACTGTCGGACTCCGTTAAGGAGAATTAGCGGCTTTGACGCGACATGTTTAGTAAGTGCTTGAACGAACTTTGAAAAAGAGTTCGGCGATGAAGTCGACTAACAGAGTTATGTATGCAGGTATGCTCACAGGTCATCCTGCAGAGGAAATGCAAGGTTCTACAGGTGACCTTCTTCCCGAGCTCTTACAACCGCATTTAACGAGTTCGGCAGGTGATGAAAGGCGCCGCCTGTGCCTTGTGGCCATCTGTCTCCATGCCCGAAGGCCTTGGAGAGCTTGTAGAGAGGCTTAAGGGAGCGCGGCGGCGCTTCCTATTATGGAAGATATCGGCATGCCGTCAAGGTGCCAGGGAGGCCTGGGCCATGGTGAAGACGCGGTACACGAAGGCTGACCCAAACCACATGGCCGAGGTCGGACCTGTGGGGGACGATGGGAAGGAGATCCCTGTGAGCTTAGTGTACGGCCAGGTAGAGTTGGCCGCCAAATATTCCCAACAGGACTATAAACTAGACAGCCGTTGGAAGGTATTGAAGAGGAATATACCCAGTCAAATTGACTATGTAATTTAAGATGACATGTAAAATGCCTTCTAGCCAGATTGTAGATCGTTTGTCATGGCGGACCTTTTCGTTTCAACCTCGGGACCCGATAGTCTGGAGTGTGTCCGAATAGCCTCTCGGTTATGTAGGAACCGGGGCATGCGTGGAGACCAGGCATAGGGGTCATTAGTGCTTGAACAGACAAGTGCCCAACTAGTTATGTTATATTACATGTTTAGTAAGAAACATCTTCTAGGGAGAATAGTTCCGTTAGGGGTTCCTTTCCCTGGGAGGCATGCCCTAAAGTGCATGTCCGGACTGCGAAAAAAGCAGAAAAGCATCTGGGGGCGGATAAATAAACGAGTGAGAAATCATCTTTAGTTCACCGACTGAATATTCCCTTAAGAACTCTAGCTTTCGGCTTCACCCAGTCTGAGGTACACATCCGGCTGACCCGGTAGTAACAATCGCAGAGGTGCTCCCTTTACCGCCTAGCCGAACTATCAGGAACGTAGGGGTAAGCATAGGAGCCAGGCAACCCAGCTTGGCCAAAACTTAAGTCATATCGATGCATATAATGGTGAATAAAAGTTACATGCGAAAGTGTGACACATGTGTTGGGCATGAAGCCCGTATAAATAAACTTACATTAAAGAAGCCCCTGTGTATAATGAGCGGATAGCGCGTCGGTTAATAATGCAAACAAGGCGCGAAGGTGCCCTTAAAGGCTGTAAGAGAACGGGAGGGAGAAGGAGAGAAATATAAGACATCTAATGTATAAAAAATAGATAGAGGAAAGAGATGAACACAGAGTCCGGCGCTAGGCGTAGAATCTTCGGAGACGGGCTGCGTTCCATGGGTTCGGCTCGAGTCGGTTATCCGATGCATCTCACAGACGGTATGCTCCACCAGTCAGGACTTGGTCAATAATAAAGGGACCTTCCCATTTGGGCTTGAGTTTGTCCTTTTTCTCTTCCAGCAGGCGTAGAAATAACTCGCCAACATTGTAAGTTTTGCCCCGTACTTCTCTGCTTTGGTATCTTCGAGCCTGCTGTTGATAGAATGCGGAACGGGCTTTTGCCACGTCATGCTCCTCCTCCAAGGCGTCCAAACTGTCCTGCTGATCGAGTTCGGCTTCTCTTTCTTCGTACATGCGCACGCAAGGTGAGTCATGAATTATGTCGCAAGGCAGAATCGCATCTGCGCCGTATACCATAAAGAATGGTGTGTATCCGATGGTGCGATTCGGCGTGGTCCGCAGCCCCCAGAGTACAGAGTAGAGCTCCTCTACCCAGTGCGTGTTAGATTCCTTGAGGGAATGCACTAATCTGGGTTTGATGCCGCTCATGATTAGACCATTTGCTCGCTCGACTTGACCATTAGTTTGTGGGTGATAGACTGAAGCATAGTCGAGCTTGATGCCCATGTTTTTGTACCAGAGTTTACCTCGTCGGCTGTAAAGTTCGTGCCATTATCAGTGATGATGTTTTGGGGGACGCCGTAACGGTGTACGACCCCTGATATGAAGTCTATCACCAGTACGGATTCGACCGTCTTAACAGGCTTGGCCTGTATCCATTTGGTGAATTTATCCACCATGATCAGTAGGTATTTTTTGCTTGTGGGTTCCTCCTTTAAGGGGTCCAACCATGTCAAGCCCCTGCACTGAAGGGCCGTGATGGGTATAGTTTGGAGGGAGGTGGGTGGCATATGGCTTTGGTTAGCAAAGAGTTGGCAACCGACGATCGTTGGACTAAGTCCCGAGCATCTGCCCGGCCGTCGGCCAATAAAATCCTGTCTGGAAGGCCTTGCTTACAAGGGCCGGGCTGCGGCGTGGTGCCCGCCGAGTCCGGCATGAATTTCAGCCAGAAGATTCCGCCCTTCATCTTCGGAGATACACCTTTGAAGGACTCCGATATGTGCTTTTCTTATAAAGCCCTCCCTCATGGACTTTATAGGCTTTAGATTGCCGGACTATGCAGCGTGCCTCGTTTTGGTCCTCGAGAAGTTCCTGCCTGGTTAGGTAGGCTAGGAATGGTTCTGTCCACGGGGCAATGACTGCCATTATTACGTACGAGGATGTCACCGTTGGCGAGCCTCCCGTTGTGTCAGAATGTTCGGTGTCGGGCAGTGCGGTTGGGTCCGGGCTGTTATTTCCGGATTCCCCTTCCCATAATATGGATGGCTTGAATAGCCTCTCCAAGGAAATGTTGGGGGGGGGGACTGCATCGCGCTTTGCGCCAATGCGTGCCAAGACGTCTGCTGCCTGATTGTTTTCCCGGGCTATATGGTGAAATTCGAGCCCCTCGAACCGAGCTGATATTTTTAGGACGGCGTTGCGATAAGCTGCCATTTTCAGATCCTTGGCATCAAAATCTCCATTTATTTGGGATATCGCGAGGTTCGAATCCCCGCGCACCACTAGGCGTTGGATGCCCATGGAGACTGCCATCCGGAGACCATGTAGAAGGGCCTCGTATTCGGCTGCGTTGTTGGAGTCCGTATACATTATCTGAAGTACATATTGAACTGTATCTCCTGTTGGGGACGCCAGAACGACGCCAGCCCCTAGACCAGCCAACATTTTGGAGCCACTGAAGTGCATGATCCAGTTGGAATATGTGCCGTACTCTTTAGGGAGTTCGGCTTCAGTCCATTCGGCGACGAAGTCGGCCAAAACTTGCGACTTAATAGCTCGCCGTGGCTTATAGGTTATGTCGAACGGGAGGAGCTCAATGGCCCATTTGGCAATCCGGCCCGTCGTGTCGCGGTTGTTTATAATATCGTTAAGAGGTACTTCAGAGGCTACTGTTATCGAAAGTCTTGAAAGTAGTGTCGCAGCTTCCGGGATGACATAAATACTGAGTACGCTATCTTTTGATATGCGGGTACCGCGACTTGCATGGAGTGAGGACAGTGGACACGTAGTAAACTGGCTTTTGAAGGGGGAATTTGTGTCCATTCGTTTCTCGTTCGACGACGAGCACTGCGCTTACAACTTGATGAGTTGTCGCGATGTATAATAGCATTGGTTCGCCGATGTTAGGCGCGGCCAGGACCGGGTTTGTTGCCAATATGGCTTTTATTTCTTCGAGTCCAGCCGTGGCGGCATCCGTCCACTCAAAGTGTTCGGTGCGTCGGAGGAGGCGATAAAGGGGTAATGCCTTTTCTCCCAAGCGGGAGATAAAGCGGCTTAGAGCCGCCACACAGACGGTCAATTTTTGTATTTGTTTGAGGTCCTTTGGGATATCCAATTGCGATAGAGCTTGGATCTTGGCTGGGTTTGCTTCAATTCCTCTACCGGATACAATGAAGCCCAAGAGCTTTCCGGCTGGTACGCCAAAAACGCATTTTTCTGGGTTAAGCTTGATGTCATATGTTCGGAGGTTGTCGAATGTGAGCCTCAAGTCGTCTACTAGAGTTTCAACATGCTTGGTTTTGACGACCACGTCATCTACGTATGCCTCCACTGTTTCTTGATCTGGTTTGCGGACATATACGAATCATGTGCTGATATGTTGCGCGGCGTTTTGAGCCCGAAGGGCATTGTGTTGAAGCATAATGGGCGTATGGGGTGATGAATGCCGTTGCGGCTTGGTGCAGCTCTGCCATCTTAATTTGATGGTAGCCGGAGTATGCATCGAGGAAACACAATGAATCGTGTCCTACGGTAGCGTCGATAATTTGATCGATGCGGGGGAGGGGAAGGGATCCTTTGGGAAAGCCTTGTTGAGGTCCTTGAAATCGACGCATAGGCGCCAGGATTTGTCCTTCTTTGGTACCATCACCAGGTTTGCTAGCCAGTCCGGATGTTTTATATCTCTGATGAATCCGGCCTCTAGTAGTTTGGCTAGCTCCTCTCCCATGGCTTGTCTCTTAGGTTCGGAGAAACGCCGAAGAGCCTGCTTGACTGGCTTGAATCCTCTTAGGATGTTTAGGCTGTGCTCGGCCAGCCGGCGTGGGAGTCCTGGCATGTCTGAAGGGTGCCAGGCAAAAATGTCCCAATTTTCGCGTAGGAATTCTCATAGTGCGGTGTCTACATCAGGGTTTAATTGCGCCTCGATGGATGCCATTTTTGTAGGGTTCGGTGGGTGGACTTGGAATTTGACTATTTCCTCCGCCAGTTTAAAGGAGGTGGACTTGGATCTTTTATCGAGTATCACGTTGTCCCTGTTCACCGTGGAGGGCAGCGCAGTCAGTTCCTCGGCCGCTAGGGCTTCGGATAGTGCCTCAAGGGCCAGTGCGGCTGTCTTATTTTTGGCACGGAGTGCTATGTCCGGGTCACTAGCAAGAGTGATGATTCCGTTGGGCCCGGGCATTTTGAGCTTCATGTACCCGTAATGGGGTATAGCTTGAAAAATTGTAAATGCCTCTCGCCCTAATAGAGCGTGGTATCCGCTGCTGAACAGGGCCACTTGGAACGTGACCTCCTCGGACCTGTAATTATCTGGCGTGCGAACACCACATCCAAGGTGTGATTTTTCCCAGACAAAGACGCTTCCATGGGATTATTGCTCTAAAGGTTGTGCTGCTTCGCTCAATGCGGCTCCAGTCTATTTCCATTTTTCGAAGGGTTTCCTCGTAAATGAGGTTCAATCCGCTGCCGCCGTCCATGAGTACCTTGGTAAGGCGAAAGCCGTCCACTATTGGACTGAGGACCAATGCGGCTAGTGCTCGGGCTGTTCGGAATTTAGGTTCATCACAGGCATTAAAGGTAATAGTCGCGTCACTCCATGGGTTTATTGTTGCTACTTGCTAGACTTCGGCAAGGCTGCGGAGTGTTTGTTTCCACATATTATTTGATGCGAAAGTCTCAAAGACTGTTAATACCGTACTGGTATCCTTGGGCTGGTGCTCTATGGATTCTGGAGTTAGAAGCTCTTCGCCACTTCTGGCCACCTGCCGGAGTAACCAACATGCTCTAAGGCTATGAGTTGGTGTGGCGCCCTCTGTACTATGTATTTTACAGGGTCCATTGAGCCATCCCTCCAGTACGGTTCCATGCCCTATAGATGGTTTTTGCTTTTTGGTGTTTAACCCAGGTGCCTGGCGATAATGCACCCTTTTATTTCGGACTGGGGTTGTATTCAGGGCCGGATTGTCCCAAATTTTATTTCGGTTTTCCAGGCGCTTTCCATCGCACAGTATTTTCGTACTATGGACACCAAGTCAGCGAAGCGTGTAATTTCATGGCGACTTATGGCGTTGAGGATTCCGTTGTCCGTGAAATTATTGCAGAAGAATAAATTGCATCCTCCTCGCGGCAGTCCTTTATCCTGTTCATGACCAGGAGGAATCTGGCCCAGTAATGGTGTACTGTTTCTGCGGGCTCTTGCCGAATTTGGGATAGATCGCTTATGTTTGGGTGGGCGGGTGGAATTAAATCCGGAACCTCGCCCAATCTGAGACCCAGGGGCCAAGGAGTTTCCGAAATCGGAAGCTTCGGTTCTTGGCTGTTGTCCAATGAATCTAGCCCGCTGCCTGACTTTAGGTTCAGGGCTTGAGTGACGTCCTCCCCTCTGCGGGTATACGGCATGGAGGGATCGGGAATCCGGACATAACTAGTCCTTAAGATAGATGAAGGCGTGCCGCATTGTTCCTCCACCACTGCAACGTGATGGGTGACCTGGGGAGAGTTAATCTCTCTCGGATCGGGTTTAGGCCCAATCTTATCGTAGTCTCATGGCGACTACCAGGGCGGCGATGCGATCCAAGAGCTCGTTTAAGGAAGAGAGCTCCATCGGATCTAACTGCTCGGCGAGTTCCGAGTTGTCGTGAAGATTGCTTTTGATGACCCAAGAAGTCATCGTCAGCGCGGCGGCCGAACAGGCGGTCATAAGAAAACCGCCTAGCCGGAGAGTTTGGCCGATAGCCAAAGCTCCTTTAGCAATAGTGCCGTCTTTAAAGACAGGATGATGCATCCTTCCTGATGGCGACGACACAGTGGAACTCTGAAAGCACCAATGTCGGTGTCAAAACCGGCGGATCTCGGGTAGGGGGTCCCGAACTGTGCGTCTAGGCCGATGGTAACAGGAGACAAGGGACATGATGTTTTTACCCAGGTTCAGGCCCTCTCGGTGGAGGTAAAACCCTACTCCTGCTTGATTAATATTGATGATATGGGTTTCTCGTAATGATCAATTATTATCCAGAATTTTTATGATCGGCTTTCTCATAATGATCAATCCATGCTCGATACTTCTTGTGCTGGTTCTTTTATGATGAACACTATTGTCGTTGTAAAAACCGGCGGATCTCGGGTAGGGGGTCCCTAACTATGCGTCTAAGGCGGATGGTAATAGGAGGCAGGGGACACAATGTTTACCTAGGTTCGGGCCCTCTCGATGGAGGTAATACGCTACTTCCTGCTTGATTGATCTTGATGATATGAGTATTACAAGAGTTGATCTACCACGAGATCAGAGAGGCTAAACCCTAGAAGCTAGCCTACGGTATGATTGTTGTCGTCCTACGGACTAAGACCCTCCGGTTTATATAGACACCGGAGAGGGCTAGGGTTACATAGAGTCGGTTACAATGGGAGGAGATCTACATATCCGTATCGCCAAGCTTGCCTTCCACGCCAAGGAAAGTCCCATCCGGACACGGGGCGAAGTCTTCAATCTTGTATCTTCATAGTCCAGGAGTCCGGCCAAAGGTTATAGTCCGGCTATCCGGACACCCCCTAATCCAGGACTCCCTCAGTGTGAAAGGTACAGCTCTAAAAAACCTAAGTGAGGGAAAAACAAGTTTCACAAATTAGTATGATAATTTCAGATCTGCGGTGTGACAGAAAACTAGAATATACTCAGACCTAAACTTCAGGTGTTTAAGCAGTTCATCATGTTCATATGAGTTTTTCTATATGAAGGGGATGCTCTAATGAGGAAAAAGGGAGCTCTAACTACAAAGGCACCGAAAAATATCAGATCTAACTTGCCATTTGCGCTATTGAGAAGAACAGGGAAGAACAGCTCTAGAACTTCGAAGAACTCCGATGAGTACAAACCCTAATGTTAAGATCTAGGGTGGAAGGAGAGAAGGCTTACCAATGTCAAAGGAACAATGGAGAGGTTCCGCGGCTTTCTGGTACGATCAGGGTGATGCAGCGGCCGTTGTTGTAGCACATGCGAAGGTCGACGACGGCGGCGGAGCTCCAACGTTCGGGCGACGCGAGGAAGAGGACGATGTGAAGGGGCACGAAGGGAAAAAATAAGAAGGACCATTTGGCTTTATTTATAAGGTGAATGGATAAGTGACAGGCGCGAGAATCGAGGAGTCCAAAAATGGGATATGTGATAGCTCTGTCGCCTCGATTGTCGGAGGCTCATTAATGAAGGCGAGATATATGCAATTTTTAATAACAGGTGACGTCATGGAGGTTTATCATGATCCTGGAAGATGACGTCATGGCGGTTTATGAGATTTACGTGAAGGTGCTTAAGGAAGAATTCTTCTCAAGTGATGAAGATTGACATGAACCAGTTCAAATCAATCTAGGGCCTAATGTTGGGGATATTACTACTGGGTATAAAACAGCCAGGAGAGGTCGGGTTATCCCCTTAACAAGTTATTTGTATTTAAAGCCCACGAAGACAAGGAGTGCGGCGCTTTACGAAGGCCCAGGGCCCAAAGGCGAATTAAAGCCCGTAGACATAATCCGTCATGATATGTAAAACTTGTGTTGTAAGATAGAAAGAGTAGAAACCGAGCCGGACACGTTTATGAGCCGGCCTCGGGATTCTGTAAACTGACGGGCGTCAACCTATGCATATAAAGGGACGACCTGACGGCGGTTTAGGGACAACAAACAACAACTCGAGAGCCAGGCATAGCGGATTCGCACCCTGGTCATCAAAACCCTAGCAATTCCACAACAACTGGATTAGGCCTTTACCTTCACCGCAAGGGGCCGAACCAGTATAAAACTCTCTGCATCCTTTGTCTGCTTTAACCCCTTTAAGCTAACCCGTCGCGATGGCTCCACAACTAAGTCCTTTCACTAGGACATCTGCCGTGACAAAACCACGACAGATTGGATTCCAGGAAGGACATGAGCCATATCACCTGTTTCAGGTGCAAGGAGTCAGGGCACTACTTCATCGGTTGCCCAAAAAGGAAGATGAGGACCCCAGGAGGCTATATAATCACAAGGAAACCTCGAGACTTGTCGTAAGTAATATGTTTCCGTTGTGATGAAGCAGGACACTTTGCCACAGAATGTCCCAAGGAGAAGGAGACTTGTGATAAATAGTTGAGTTGCAATGAGAAATATAGTAGTAGTAGTGGGGACATTTCTTTTTAGTGAGGTGTTGAGTTGAGGCTTGTAATGGGAGTGCAGGAGATTGTAATAATTTGAAAATCAATAAAGTTAGCATCGTGGGTACTGATTTGGATTTTATGAGTAGTTACTCTATGAAGAAAGATTTTGACCATTTTCGAGGATATGAGAAATATGGTCTATGGATGAATTTGTGCATTTCAAGGGTGGTAGTACCCTGTGAGGACACTTGACCTCTGGAAAGGATTATGATATTCCACGGAGTGGACTTTGGACAAAATAAGTACGAGCTTTATCTCGATATGTGGGATATCCCAAGAATATGAAAGGATGAAGTACTATTGGATATAAAGGAGGTATAATGTTGGTAATAAGGAGCAATTGCAGCTCCATGATGAGTCTGAGTAATCCTGTCTTAGTTTGGTACCAATAGAGGGAAGAGAGACAGTACCATTGCATGGATTTAATAATGCTAGGAAACCGGATGTTGGAATAAAGATCAGTTGCCCCCGATGATGAGTTCAAGGTTTACAAGTAATGAGATGGGGTATAACCCACAGGCTCCAGGACCTGCCAAGTAGCAAGCACACTCTTGCTGAAGAAAAAACCCTGGAAGAAGATACGACTTTACCCACAGATGATCTTATAGGAGTTAACGCAAAACTTGAGAGTTGTGAAGGAACGATAGATGTTTGTTTGGCTTGCAGAATCAATGGATATATCTGAACTTGGTTCGTCGACAAGAGAAAGTCTGCAATGCTTGTGAGGATGAGCGAGTGTTAGAATGCGAGATTCGCTAAACTATATACAAGGTAATGATTTGGGTGCGGGATGGATTGATCACCATACCGACTTACTCTTATTATTCGCCTTGCTATATGGGATGGTAAATCTGAGTGACTTACCCATAGTAGAGCGACGACGGTCAAAACCTTGTTTAAACCTTAGAATGGTATAGCAATTTTCATTTGTACAAGGGAGCTATTGCCAATCATAGGATATACGGCGAGAATGAAGCCCATACCCATTTCCTGCAGGAGACACCATAAATTTTTTGACGACCACCATGAGATATCGATAGTTGTTTAGTATTGGCGCCAGACCTATCAGTTAAGAAGACCCAATCACAGAAGAACCTTACCAAGATGAAAGGAAAGAAGAATTGCGGTAAAGGTTATGCCACTACCGGAAGAGCCCAGAGAAGGAATTATCCTGAAGATCCGAGAAGATGGACACTGTCAACGATAAGGATGGAGTATATGAGTTTTGGTGGAACTGTAACCATGCTTCTAAGGGTGGTAGCACCCCAGACCCCCTGTGACGATCGATGGATTTTGAGAAGACCCCCGAACCTAACCTTTTTCTTTCTAGCCTCTCTGAATCTCGAGGACGAGATTCATTTTATGGGTGGTAGGTTTGTAACATCCCAAAATTCTAAATTTTGGAATGTTATATTAAATAAATAGTTTTGATTGTTTGTATGATTGTGGTGTGGTTGCTTTATGTGAAATTGAGTGGAATTTGAAACTTTTGAAAGTTGAATGAGAGGGAATGAAATGACTTTCCCAAACTTTCACCTTGCATTTATGATCTCCATGAATTCAAATTTCATTTCATCACAAAACCCTAGAGAGAAGATGATATGACTTCTTCCATTTAATTAAATGAAAAAGGGTTTTTGAAAAAGGTTTGAATTCTATTTGAAAATATTTCAAATTCAAAAGCTTTATGCAACTCAATGATTTTCATGAGAGAAGATAAAATGAATTCTTCAAATCATATGAAATATGAGTTGGAAGTTTAAAAGAATCAAATTTAAAGTCCCTTTGAAATTATTTTTGATTTGGAGTTATTTGGGTTTTTTCAAATTATTTTTCTCCAAAAATACAATATATGGAAAATAGGGTAAAATGATTCCCTACAGTAGAAAGGTGGAGAAAAATGAGTTTGGAATCATTTTGGTATTTTAAAATATTTTATTTTGTTTTTAAATGAGCCAGTAGCACTGTTTGACTTATTTGAATTTATGTGTATTTTATTTGATGCTAGAAAAAATTTCATGTTGTAGAAAACCTTTTTCTGAGAATTTTGATATATAATATACCTATATAAAAGTTTTTCTTTATTTCGTTAGTCAGTTTTCTTCCTTTTTTGTTTCCGTTTAAAAAAGCAAACTATTTGTGCGGCCTATGAGTATCCGTCGCCCACGTGCGCAATATAGTCAGCAGAAGGCCCGTAACTGTTTTTATTTATTTTTTGGTTATGCTTGGAGAAAAAAATTGCAGCGCGCGTGCGCCGGCCAGCCGAACACTTTAGCCGTGCGTTTTTCTCTTTTCGATTTTTACGTCTACCTACGTTTAGTCCCACATTGCCTAGCCTTTGACCCCTAAACCTCTTTTTCACCAATTAATATAGACCCATAGAGCCTTCAAAAATCATCCGACTCGGGTTAAATCAATATTTTGGTTTGACTAGATTCATTAAAAAAATATGTTTCTCCTCTCCGGCGGGACTTTTGAAAGTTGTCTCCTCACTCTGAATTCGTCTTTTATGTACCTTATAAAGGTATCTTTCTTCATTCTCTGTATTTATACATTATACCTAGAATTTTTTTAGCCGTAGCTATTTTTTTCTGTAAAAGAGCTTGGCCCTGATTTTTCAACTACCCATAACTTTTTACTCGTTTATCCAAATTAGATGAAACCAACGCCTATAGTTTTTTCTTGTTTCACCTTTCCAATGAACCTGTCACATCAACTTTTTAAAATTTCCAAATTTCGAAAATTAAAGTTGTTCATATTCATATTCAAACTTCCTTTGATCATAACTTGAGTTTCGTAACTCCGATTTGGTTGATTCTTTTTGCAAATCGAATTTGTTGACCTAAACTTTCTGATAATACCAAATCCACCTAATTTTGGTACTGTTAGAATCTTTTTTCTATTGCAAGAGTTAATTGCTTGTTTTCGAAGTTTTCCGAGATCTTTTCTTTGATTCTTTTGCATGAGTTCTTATGTATGCAATTGCTTGCTCACGATAGGTAGATTGGAGTGTGACGAGTAGAACTATCAGGAGTTATGAGTGCGAATCATCTTCATCAACAGTACAAGGCAAGTTCACACTTTGATCATACTTTTCATTACCCAGTTTTTATGCATTAGTTTCAACCCTCAAACATTGCATGAGTAGGATTAATAACATGTGGGTATTGGGAAGTAGTTGATTAGGTAGGAACCTATTGTCTGACATTCAACCCCTGGGTACTACTACGTTATGCTTACTGCTATGCTATGCTCGTAAACATAGTTTGGTTTTGAGAGAATTCATGAAAAATGTGAGAGTTATTGTTAACTAAGGTTTAACTTAAGATGGTTACTTTAATACACATCTGGGTGGATTGGTTGGGGAACCCTGGAGCACCCAGTGGTTTGCCCGGGCACCTGGGGAACCCAGTGCTTTCCCAAGGGAATCCCGGCGTACCCATGTGATCACCCTATGGAATGCCACCCAGGCTCAAAGGGATTATAAGATTATTCATGCTAGAAACTTCCGTGTGCAGCCACAAGCCATTATGGGATCTCGCATAGTTGAGTAAGTTGTGGGAATCCTTTCCATGATGGGCTAGCAGATGTAGGAGATTGTAGGTGTACCGGCCTATCTATCGGGGACCTCTTCGGAAAGACTGTGTCTCGGTCATCCGTTTCTCAAACACCATGCAGTGCGACAAATACAACGGAGGAGATCGAGTCTTGTGGGGAAACGTGCGCAAACCTCTACAGAGTGTACAAACTAATCATGATTAGCCGTGTCCCCGGTTATGTACATCTTAAGTCTCTAGTACTTGAATTATTGATTTGATCTCATCACTTCACTTAATAAATTTGTTGGGTTATTAATGTTAAATTTGGGATTGAGTTGGAGGAACCTTCTCAATATTTTCAACAAACTTTGTAGTTAAGTAAAATATATTCCTTTGTTGTAGCGAAAAATTAGCTTTATGCAAAATTAAACCTAGAGCCTCCACCAGCCAAATATGCATGTAGTGATAGCCATTATTCAACATTGCTCCACAGTGTGAAATTGCCAGTACATTCAATGTACTGACCTATATGGCTGCAACGTCTCATGTTGCAGGATTTTTCGACGAGTAAGTGATACGTTAGCGTTACGATTTCTACACTCAACTTTGATGTTGGTGTTGATGGGAATCCACAACTTTGTTGTTACTTCCGCTATATGGATTGAGGTAATAGTATTTACGTTACTTTATACATGTGATTTACCTCTGTTATAAATCCTCGAGTACTGTGTGTCAGCATACCGATCCAGGGATGACACTTCAGCACAGAGACTTGATCCATTCTTGTCGGGTCGCTATAGCTGGGCTGCCCACCACCCACCAGGGCGCGCCTGGAGTGGGTGGGGCGCCCTGGTGTCTTGTGGGCACCTGCCAGCCCCCCTCTGGTAGCTATTTTCTCCATATTTTTTATTTATTTCAAAATAATTCTTCGTAAACTTTTAGCTTATTTGGAGATGTGCGGAATAGGTAACTCTGACATAGCTTTTTCAGGTCCAGAATTTCAGCTGCCGGCATTCTCCCTCTTGGTGTAAACCTTGCATATTATGAGAGAAAAGGCATTATAATTACTCCATAAAGTGTTATCAAGCATAAAAACATTATGAATAATAGTATGAAAACATGATGCAAAATGGACGTATCACTTGTCGGGCCCTCGCCTCACTAGCTCGGCTTGCCGGCAAGGGTTGCCTTTGGTGCTAATCTTGATGCTTCGTCTTGTTATTCTCTCCAGTTAAGTTCAACAACTGGGTCTTGAATCTTGGTCTTCTTGATGCGCTCCTTGATCTCACAAAGAGCGGTTCCTTTGGCTCGAAGATCTTCTTATGGCCTAGCAATCTTGGTCTTGGGTTATTCTCTGGCAAGTCTTCTTGCCGCAGAGTTGCCACTGCATGTGCATAAGTGTGGGGTACTAGGGGCCCAAACCTTAGTACACCGACATGCATCTCCATTGCTCACACCTAAAACGGACACACTACTTGTCCGTGGACTGGTTCGGACTAGTCCATGGATATAGATGCAGGTGTTGGCCATCCAACCATGTCCCCTAAACGTCCTTCCTTTGTTAAGTCCACAACACCCAAAAATAATTATATGAAATAGCACATACATAAATAACTTGCAAATATTTTGTACAACAATAGTTCAAATATAAATATTACATCCGAGATAGAGGGAAGTTGAACAAGTTTTTGTATTTCAACAATACTCAAGTCAGAATTCACACATGGTATCCCATGCATTGTGCCCCTTGAGCTTCATCCAACTACGGATAAACATAAATGGCATGCTCTCAGTCCTGTGGTACAACACAGTAGCGCGTCCGGGCTATGCAACATGACGATTATCAAGTTGAAAAATAGAGTGAATCAATGAATTTGACCAACATGTAGAGCAATGATGTCGCTTGAAACTGCGTCAATATTTCCCCAAAGAGGAAGGGGTGATGGAGTACAACTACGGTAGGTATTTCCCTCAGTTGTGAAACTAAGGTATCAATCGAGTAGGAGAAGCAAGCAACACTATGTAAACGGTACCTGCACACAAATAACAAATACTTGCAACCTGACGCGTAAGAGGGGTTGTCAGTCCCTCCATGGTAAAAAGATAGATAAATTTGTGGTAGATTGGATAAATAGCTCTCGATAAAATGAGAAATAACATAAGTAATAAAAAAAGTGCAGCAAGGTATTGTTGGGTTTTTGGAATAATAGATCCTAAAATAAAAGTGGCAAATAATAGATCGGAAAGCAAATATGATAAAGAGTAGACCCGGGGCCGTAGATTTCACTAGTGGCTTCTCTCGAGAAATAGCGCACAGTTGGTAACAAATTAATGTTGGGCAATTGATAGAAGATCAAATAACTATGACGATATCCAAGGCAGTGATCAATACATAGGCATCATGTCCAAGATTAGTAGACTGAAACGATTCTGCACCTACTACTATTACTCCACACATCGACCGCTATCCGGCATGCATCTAGCGTATTAAGTTCATGGAGAAACAGAGTAATGCAATAAGAACGATGACATGATGTAGACGAGATCTATTCATATAGGAATAGCCCCCATCTTGTTATCCTTAATAGCAACGATACATGCGTGCCTTGCTGGCCCTTCTTTCACTGGGAAAGAACACCGCAAGATTGAACCCATCACAAATCACCTCTTTCCATGGCAAGAAAAATAGATCCAGTTGGCCTAACTAAACCAAAGATTCGAAGATAAATACGAGGCTATAAATAATCATGCATATAAGATATCAAAGAAGACTCAAATAATATTCATGGATAAAATTCTGATCATAAACTCAAACTTCATCGGATCCCAACAAACACACCGCAAAAAGTCATTACATCAAATAGATCTCCAAGAGACCATTGTATTGAGAATCAAAAGAGAGAGAGGAAGCCATCTAGCTACTGCCTACGGACCCATAGGTCTATGGTGGACTACTCATGCATCATCGGAGAGGCACCAATGAGGATGATGAACCCCTCTGTGATGGTGTTAGATTGGATCTCGTGGTTCTGGAACTTGCGGCGGCTGGAATTGTGTTTCGCCAACTCGCCTAGGGTTTTTGGAATATTTGAGGATTTATTGGGTGAAGAGGTGGTGAAAGAGACCCCCATGGGCCCCACAACCCCCTGGGCATGCCCTGGTGGGTTGTGGTCCCCACGGGCCCTCCCAGGTGCTTTCTTGGTCCCCAAGGTGTCTTCTGGTCCAAAAAAATTCTCCAAAAAGTTTCGCAGTGTTTGGACTCTGTTTGGTACTAATATTCTGCTAAGGAAAAAACAAGAAAAAACAGCAACTGGCATTGGGCACTATGTCAATAGGTTAGTCCCAAAAAATGATATAAAGTTGCTATAAAATGATTGTAAAACATCCAAGAATGATAATATAACACAATGGAACAAGCAAAATTATAGATACGTTGGAGACGTATCAACATCCCCAAGCTTAATTCCTACTCGTCCTCTAGTAGGTAAATGATAAAAATAGAATTTTTGATAAGGAATGTAGCCTAACATGTTCATCACATATTCTTTTGTTCAGTAGCATGGACATTTGGAATTTTATATGGTTTAAAGCAATATTCTAGTTTTGAAATGAAGATTTCAATACTCAGGCATATCAACAAGCAACCATGTCTTTCAAAATATCAACAGTAAAGAAAGTTATCCCTAGCCCATCATGCTCAATCATTGATCCATTCAAGAAATACACTCGCATATTAGCTACATCCAATGCTCAAGTATGATCATAGTGCTCCCTAGTTGGTGCTTTATAAGAGAAGGTGGAGACTCTAATAAAAATAAAAAATTGCATAAAGTAAATAGATAGGCCCTTCGCAGAGGGAAGCAGAGATTTGTAGAGGTGCCAGAGCTCAAAGCTTATATTGAGAGATAATTTTTTTAGAGGCATACTTTTCCCGTCAACAAAAATAACCGAATAATTCCCAACACTTTCCATGCTAGATATATCATAGGCGGTTCCAAAACATAAAATAAAGTTTATTCCTTTTTCCACCATACTTTCACACTCCACGACTAGTCGTATCCATTGGTATCGTCCATACTAACACTTTCCAAGGAATTTATTATTTTGACAACATAAAGTAAATTTATTTTTCATTTCGGGACTGGGCATCCCTATTACTGCCGTACTCTCGTGCAATGACAAGTGAATAAACACTCATCTTGAGAATAACACGTCTAGCATGGAAAATATTGGCCACCCCCTGCTGCTTCATGAGTGGTACGAGCACACAGAAAAGAAATTCATTTTGAAAATTAGAGATGGCACATACAAATTTACTTAGAATGGCACGAAAATACCCCATATAGGTAGGTATGGTGGACTCAGATGGCAAAACTGGGTTTAAGGATTTTGGATGCACAAGTAGTATCTGTACTTAGTACAAATGAAGGCTAGCAAATAGATTGAGAAACAACCAACCAAGAAACGAAAATTCACATAAGCGAGCATTAAGCATAACCAACACCAAGTAATGCACCACAAGTAGGATGTAATTTCACTGCATAAATATTGACTTTCATGCTTGCATAGGGAATCACAAACCTTAACACCAATATTCTTACTAAAGCATAATTACTCACCAACATGACTCACATATCACTATCATCATATCTCAAAACTATTACAAAGAATCAAGTTTATTTTGTCCAATGATCTTCATGAGAGTTTTTATTATATCCCTCTTGAATACATATAACTTTGGTACTAATTTCATATGTTGCATTTGCTTTTGTTAAGCTCAAACAAATTTAAGTGAAGAACATGAGCATAAAATTTTTCATCTCTCAAAATAATTTAAGTGAAGCATGATAAAATTTCTTAAAAAGTTTACTAAATATCAAATAAATATAAGTGAAGCATGAGAGAATTTCTTCAAAAATATTAAAGCACACCGTGCTCAAAAAGATATAAGTGAAGCACTAGAGAAATTCCATAGCTCAAAAAATTTAAGTGAAGCGTATAGAGAAAATCATAGCATAATTTTGGCTCTCTCAAATAGGTGTGTGCTCTTGAGCTTGCATTGATTTTTCCCTTGAAGAGGAAAGGGTGATGCAGCAAAGTAGAGATAAGTATTTCCCTCAGTTAAGAACCAAGGTATCGATCCAGTAGGAGGCACAAGCAAGTCTCCAATCTATGCACCTCCACAAACTAACAAACACTTGCACTCAACGCGAAAAAGGGGTTGTCAATCCCTTCATGGTATCGAACAAGAGTGAGATGTAATAGAGATAGGTATAAAAGATAAATAAAAGAGAAAAGTAAAGTAAATATAAATAAATTGCAGCAAGGTATTTTTGGGGTTTTGATTTATAGATCTAAAATATATATGATGGAAAATAGACCCGGGGGCCATAGCTTTCACTAGAGGCTTCTCTCTTGAAAGAAAACATACGGTGGGTAAACAAATTACTGTCGAGAAACTGATAGAAAAGTGCAATATTATGACGATATCCAAGGCAATGATTATGAATATAGGCATCACGTTCGTGTCAAGTAGACCGACTCCTGCCTGCATCTACTACTATTACTCCACACATCGACCGCTATCCAGCATGCATCTAGAGTATTAAGTTCATAAGAACGGAGTAACGCCTTAAGTAAGATGACATGATGTAGAGGGATAAACTCAAGCAATATGATGAAAGCCCCATCTTTTTACCCTTGATGGCAACAATACAATACGTGCCTCGCTACCCCTAGTTTGTCACTGGGTGAGGACACCGCAAGATTGAGCCCAAAACTAAGCACCTCTCCCATTGCAAGAAGAACCAACCTAGTTAGCCAAACCAGACTGATAATTCGAAGAGAAATACAAAGATATTTAATCATGCATAAAAGAGTTCAGAAAAGACTCAAGTAATATTCATAGATAATCTGATCAAAAATCCACAATTCATCGGATCCCGACAAACACACCGCAAAAGAATATTACATCGGATAGAACTCGAAGAACATCGAGGAGAACATTGTATTGAAGATCAAAGAGAGAGAGAAGAAGCATCTAGGTCTTTTGTAAACTACTCACGCTTCATCGGAAGGGTGGCAAGGTTGATGTAGATGCCCTCTGTGATCGAATCCCCGTTCGGCAGGGTGTCGGGCATGGTCCCAAGATGGGATCTCACGGGACTAGAAGCTTGCAGTGGCGGAAAATTATTTCTTCATCACTATTGCTCTCCCTATCTTATCTTACTCAAAATTTTAAACTCTACTTCTCTACCTTCTTATTTATGTCATGGAACCCTTTTCCCCGCCAATTGTTTCAAAAAGTCATAAGCTTCACAAGACGTGCCAAAATTTGAACATAACTTCAACCCTGAAGCTTCGGGTAGCAACATTTTTGCCAAGAGAAGGCATCTCGACAACTCAAGGAGTCAACAACCGCTAGTCATGCTTCAATAGTCAACATCGAAGATTTTCCCAAAGATTTTTTGTGACCTACCATATAGGATTAGGCTGATTAACGCACCACAAAAAAATACACTTCCGTGATGATACGTGTTTGTCACAGTAGGTCGCGTTTTTTGTCATGCATGTACATCCATGACAAATTTATGACAGAATCAAGATAGTCATACCTGTCTTTGTCAGAGAAGTGTTCCATGACATTACCAAAATTATCATCACGGAAGTGTCCACTTCCATGACGATAAATCGCGTCCGCAGAACTGCTTTCGTCAAGGGTGACCGACACGTGGCATCCACCATAACGGAACGCCGGTAAGCTATCGGGTCGGGTTTTGGATCCAATAACCCGTTAACAGCCCCGACCAATGGGGATTTTCCCCGTGTAAAATCATCATTGGCTGGAGCAAACACATGTCGGCTCACCGTTGGGACAGATGTCATCCGCTCATTGGACCGAAGGCGCCTATGATACGGCGACACGTGGCACGGCCCAACAGAGGCCCATTCCGGTGAGAAGGCTGGCCCGTTTGACTTGGTCAAAAGGTGGCGGGCCGGCCCATGGAAAGCCTGTTAACAGCCTGTTCACATATAGCCCATTTACAGCCCGCTAACCGAGGGCCCGTTACGCCCTATCCGAATTAGGCCCAGTAGCATCATCTGGGCCGTCCAATATGATTCAGCCCGTTTTAACTTCCCGCCCATGTGTGGCCCATGACTTCTTTCGGCCATATAAGGACCTTTGTAACTCTTGGCCCATTAACGGCCCGTTGTGAAACTGGCCCGTAATGAACAGTGTATCACTTTATACCCATTAACGGCCCGTTATTCCATTGGGCCGTTTCCAGCCCAAGTTATCTTTTGGCCTTCTCAGGGCCCATTGATTCTTGGGCTCATTTGCAGCATTCGGTTACATATGGCCCGTTACTGTCATTTTCTGCTTGTGGGCCAAATTCAGCCCGTCGTTACAGTCGGCCCGTTTGCGGACCGTTAATACGTTGGGCCGTTTTCATGTAAAAAAACCCGTTGGGCTGTTTTCATAGAGTTATCAAATACGGCCTATTAACGGCCCGTTATGGTCCATTAATAGTACGGCCCATGATTGGCGAAATGATGATACACCCCATAAAAGGCCCATGGATCCTACGGCCCGTATGAGGCCCATGGATAGTACGGCCCGTAGAAGGCCCATGGACCCTACGGCCCGTAGAAGGCCCATTGATCCCTAAGGCCTGTATAGAAGGCCAATGGATCCTACGGCCCGTATAGAAGGCCAATGGTCCTACGGCCGAACGAAGGCCCATGGATCATACGGCCTACAGGAGGCCCATGGTTACAATAGTTCGTGTGTTGCCGTGATTATTTTGGCCTAGTTACCAAAAATAGGCTATTGTGGCCACTAGAAAAACACAGAAAAAGAACTGCAGAGACTAGAAGCAAACAACTAAATAAGACAATAAGGAAATAAATAAGCAAGCAATTAAGGCTATCCTATTACCGCTATTACACATATTACATCCACTGGGCATCAAAGTTCGCCACCAGTGCAAATATAGGGAACAAAGCAGCATATTACATACACTTGGCCGTCAAAATTGGCCACCAGTGCAAATAAACGAGGCAGCAAAACAAGAGCATAATCAAACAACTTCGGAAGAGCTCAAGAAAGCGTTATCCTAGGTATCCACCATGCTGGCAATAAGCTTAGCAAGCTGATTAGCTTTGTCCTGCTTTGGCGCTAAAATCCTCCAACGCTTGTTGCACGGAAAGTATGCATCTGAATGCTCCAGGACTTCCGCAGTCCTTCTGCTTCTTGTCGCAGCACAGCTGATCGATGTCTTTCAGCTTGTAGTTGAGACTCAAGAAACCGAACTGATTCGGATTTGAATAGCTTGTGCATGCGGTAGTGGCCAGTAACTCGAACACTAAACAAAGACTGGACTTTGGGGTTGTCTCGCTGTCTTCAAGATAGTCTTCCTTAGCTGTTTTATTAGCTTTGTTGGAGACCAACAAGGATGTGTCACTATCCTGAACCTTATCTGCATTACTTCCTTTACCATTGCTTAATAAGGCACTCTTCCCCAATATTCTCACAAGATTCTAAAAGAAGAAACAAGCAGACACATAACAAGTTTAGCATGTACTAGTATATGAAACTCATTTCGGTGAACCAGTTCATTAGTAAGGTGGACAGGATTAAACTACCAAGTCTTCTATTGCCAAGTACTATTACATAATAAAAGCATCAAACAAACATATATCTATGTCCTATGGTCACTGCATTGTCTTGCCAAATCAAAATAGAGACACAGTTCAAATCATAACAGTTCAAGACAAAGCAGCAGTGAAAGAATACAAAGCGTGGGAAACTACACGGCACAACAAGATTTCAGATGGGTACCACGGGTCTACATGTACAACAACACTATTGGCTTTGTTGTGATGCTAGTAATGTGCATGATATGAAAGTCAACTGTATACACAATTGAAATTGAAATCAATACAGCTATTGATAAGAGCAAACCTGTTAAAGAAACATGCGTGAACATCTTCTGTGCCATTGGAGTTTCGATTGGATCCTTCAATTTAAAAATAAGTTCGTCGGTAAATCTTTGTGATACAAGAGCAAAGCAATCATAGTTAAAAAAAGGCGCGCCTAAGCGAGCGCTTAAGCGCGCCTAGGCTCTAGGCGTTGGCAAAACGCATTGCGCATAACTACGCATAATCTGTGCATAACTGTGCATAAGCATGCGCTTTGGTCAGTAAAGCGCAAGGCGGTGGAAAAATGAACAATTAACGCCTAGCGCTTTTTTGAACTATGATAACAATGGAATCTTAAATTAGAACAGTTGTTCTTCAGGTTTAGGCACTTGTTCTACATGAACAGAGTACAATAAGACGCAAGAATAAAATACTTAAAAATAGAAAATGAGCTCATAGACCTTACCACATTCTTGGTTCGGGACCAAGATGTAACAAGGTGTTCCCGATCATAAATCCGATAAATGTGTCTCATGAGAACGTAAGGAATTTGATGAGTTTCTTTGTCGATGAAATCACGTTTTCTTGAGTAATTTTGATACTGCCACCAAGCATTCTTGAAGATAGCAGAGGTATTAGCACAGGTTACCTCATCCTGAGTTTCCAAATTGGTCCTTCTCTATAGAGAAAAATGGAAAATTTGTTGTATTATAACCATCATGGAGGTAGGATGTATGGGACGAAGCAAAGTAATTTTCATGAATAACATTACTTACACATAGCTCCTGGACAAACACACCTGAATCGGCATTTTCCTTCATCTTCAAAGATAATATTTCAAAGATGGCAAGAAACGCACATAGGATATAACAACATCAAATGAGAAAGATGCTAAACTACGACCGGGCTGGTTGTGCTTCCTCCATAGGAATAGGCGTATTAACTGGTGGAGTTGGGGTTCGTCGTGATAATCTTGGCCCTTTGGGCACTCGGAGCTGCCTTACTAGCATTGTTGTTTGGGAGCTATGTGGTGGAGATGGTCTTTGTGTCAGCAGGAACTGGGTTACTATCGGCTGGGGTTGGGGTTAGATTGGGTGAAGCTGGTTCTCTGTCCATCGCATGAGGGGTACAATCTGTAGAGTTTGGGTTATGTGTGGTAGGGCTGGTTCTTGTGCATGTACAACCAGGGTGCTATCTCCACCAAGATGTAGCATTGTTTTATTTGAAGACCATGTTTTTATTCCGCTGAATCTGGCATCACCCGCTCCAATTCAAATGGCTGATAAACAGGAAACATAGTTGAATGTACAGACATTGTATGAGAGACATATGCAATAGATAGTGTGGACAAAAGAGGGCATGAAATAGTTGACATGTATATTGTTTAACTAAAACGGACAGCATGACATAATTTCACATATATGATGTCTATCTAAAATGGATAGCATAGAATAACATAATTCAAAGATATGATGAATAACTAAACAGGATCGCATGACATAATTCGCCTACATGTTATCTAAGTAATCAGGATCGCATCATTTAATTCACATATGTGATTTATATGCTAAACAGAGGGCATTCGATATGATGTACGAACTAAGAACATGGTGTTGAATATTGTGTATATGATGTCTAAACTATGCAATGCAGGACACCGTATGCATGATATGAGCGATAACCGTGCCAAGTTAGAGCATACACCTAAGTGGGGGAATAGGACTGGTCATATGTCTACGAATCCATCTACGAGGAGCTATCGGGACCCAACAAGAGATCTGCTTGACTGTGTAGCACCGCTCTGCTCAAGGCCTTGTTTTCACTCCAGATTTTTCCATCTCCCACCCAAATGGCTGATTCACAGGAAGAGTAGTTTAATGTACAAACATTGTCGAAAAATGGAAATGTAATGAAGAAAAGGATGGGCAAGATATCATTGAAATATATGATGTCTGGTTAAACAGGATGGCATTGCACATTTCACATATATTATGGCTGGCTAAAAGACATGAGACTGCATAATTCCCATATATGATATAGAAACTAAACAGGTGGCATTACGTAACATGTCTAAACAAAGCAGATGACATATATGATGTCAAAAGTAGGCCTTTGCAAGGCAACATATGCATGATATGACTAACATCATCATGCCAAGGTAGAGCAAACACCTTGGGGGGTAAATAGGAGTGGTCAGCGGCGTCTGAATACGCCTCAGAACAGATATCTTCCTCTGGATTACAATCTGGAGAGGGGTGGGGAGGGTTTGCCATTGAACCCACCATGGAGCGATGTTTTCATGACATTGTATTGCCGCCAAAAAACTCTTCTCTTTTTCTCTACATGTTCAGGATGACTGTGTACAATATCTGACATGCATACGAAAAAAATATGGTGAGATTATGTAAGGAGAGCATGCAGAAATTTAGAGTGATGGTAACAACCAGTGGATCGACGTTTTTCCGTTGAACCAAAATAGCCCTAATGGATCGACGTGAATGTATAGTAATAAGTGACGCAACAAGTGTACAACCTCTTTGCCATAGCCGTGTCGACCTCAGCATCATTGGGTTGGTCACTGAAGCAGTTGAGGCAGAGGTGGCTGTTGGAGGTGTGGAGGAAGATCTGAGGAATCTGTAAACGGCGTCCAGGGCACTGCTCTGTTGTGATGGATCGTTCTGTCGTTGGAGCAGCTCCAGTGAGCCGTAAGACGTCAAGGATGAAGCAACACAAGACAAACATCGTCAATCTCAAGTGGGATTCTAATAGCATCTCCAATAGATGATGAAAAATGGATGTAAAATTAACATCACCAAAAACCACCTGACTACAACAAATGAGGTAAAAACTGTTGACTCTGAACTTAACTGTCGAAACTGAAATTAACTATGGAATCTGAATGCTACTGTCGAAACTGAACGCAATGGTAGCAGAGAGACACTTGACATGTAGTTTAGGGAGGGCCTGCAGTTCATCTTCAACCTGCACACCTCGAGCACTTTGCCACCACCGGCCGAACCGCCGGCCCCAGCGCCGCCTCGCCGCCCCGAAACAACTCACCACCGCCGCCCCGGCCAGCCCTCTAGCCCCTCCCCCCACCATGAACCCTAAGATAGATAGTGGGGTACCTCTCCGACGAGCCCCCGTCCCCGCTGCGGGTGGTTCTTCCGTAACTCCGGCGAGCCTCCCCAACCTCGAAAATCGATCGACCCAAAAGTCGATTCACCGATCAAGCGTGGCTTAATCGGAGCAGAGCAGCAAAGACGAGCGAGGAGGAGAGAAGAAGAAGAGCTGGCGAAGGAAGGCCGAGCGAGAGCCGAGCAGCAAGCAATAATGTGAGCGAAGCGAGAGCCAGAGCAAAGAAGAAGACGAAGCGAAGCGAGCGAGAGCCGGAGCAGCAGCAACAGATCCGGTTGGTATGGACGCCGCCGATGAAGGGGCCTCACACTGGGGGAGAGCCGCCGTGGAGATGTCGCCCGCGGCGCCGGCTTCAAGGTAGCCTCTCCATGGGGGTGCGGGATGGAGCACCGTCGTTGTCGGGAGGTCGAGTTAAGGAGAAGGTGCGATGCGATGAGTGTACAACCTCTTTGGTGGCGTCGAGTAGGCCTCGGCTTCGTCTGAGGAGTCGGTGAGGATGTTGCAGTTCCGGTGGAGCAGGTTTAGGCGGCATTGTGGGGATGGAGCAGTCACGATAGACGAGGCGATCGTTGGAGCAGCTCCTTGGAGGTGGAGGACGGGGCGGCTGAACCGGCGGAACGGCGAGATGGACGACGGATCCTCATCCGGGGAGGTGGACGAGGGACGTCGAGCTGTTGCGGTGGACGACGTCATCGGGGAAGAGGCTCCGGTTAGGCAGCGGTGACATGGCGGACGGAGGAGGGTGGGGTTTCGCGGCTGGAGCGGAGAGGTTATGGCGGCACAGGGATTTGAATGGCGAAAAGGCGATGGGAGGGGGTGAAGCATGACTTAGGGACGCGCTTGTCCAAAATGTAGGGTGTGTTACAAAAGTACCCCCACCGATTTGAACTAGCGGCCCTTTCGGCTCGGGGTTAGAAGGGGGATTTCGTGTGTCGGGATTTGGCAGCTTGAGGGAGTTTTCGCGCGCGTTGTAATTTCGGGATAGCAAGGCGCGGGTTGTGAAGGCACCAGTTTTGGGAGCACGATATCTGAATTTTCGGGATATAACAAGACGCGGGTTGAATTTTAGGGACAAGCCTAATGTGTAGTAATATTGTACTTGTATGTACCAAATCAATTCGCACTTCCCTCAACCAAAAAGCAAACGAAAAAATAAAACTCTTCACACCACACACAAAGAGAGTCTTGCCCCATTTTACTATACAAATGCTATTCAAAGCTACTCCTCCTTCCATCTATATAGGGCCTAATGCGTTTTCGATGCTAACTTTGACCAAATATTAGAGCAATGATATATGACATGCAACTTACACAAAGCACAATCGTTAACTTAACCGTGCATGAAAGGTTCTTTCAATGATATAGTTTTCACATTGTGCATGTCATGTACTATTAATCTTGTCAATAGTCAAAGGCGGTCTTAAAAATCTCATTACGCCCTATATAGATGGAAGGAGGGAGTATGAATCCATGTTATGTCCGATTATTATTTTTCACTTTGCTGTATAATTCATGTAACCTACTCATGCCAACATTTTAGTGCATTCCAAATGTCTATACTACCGCTGCAATTCGAAATAAATTTGAATTTGTTTCTCTATTTCAATAAGAATCTACAATCATGATTGTTGCCAACTTCAACCATCATAGTTTCCTTGCTATCCGCCAGATATAAATCGGATGGCCTATAATGCGAGGATGGCAGGCACACCATCATCAACAACTCCGTTTTATAAGAGTAGAGATAAAATATATTAAATGTAGTATAACATGTTCATAAACACACCATGTGTATCACCGTTATATATATTCACACATACGTCAGTTTAAAACACTATGATAAATTCTTCAAATATCCGAATTCACTTTTTATAATGAAGTATATATGATCTCGATACGTCTTTTACACCCACACAACCCTCTTATCTTTGTAGCTAGCGCTAACTTTCTCTTGTGCATGAACACGCCCACATCCCTCTCACCCTCCCTCAGCATTCTCTAGCTCCATCGCGCAAATTCGTCTTTTCACTTTAGGTCGTTCACCCACGGTGTGTGTAGGCCCCGCAGCTCCTTCTTTACGGCACACATCGATCGATATGCCTCTCTAGCCAGGTGTGCCTAGCACAAACACAAGCTTCCCCTCTTCTCTTGTAACCGTCCATGCCTCACTCCCACCACTCTTTTCATCGTTCTCGTACTCGCACACTCCTCCCCGCTCGATATAGTATGCCTCTCGTACCACCTCCTACATGCATCCCTCTATCTCTATCCTTCTCTTCATGCTTCGTTTGCTTCTAACACACACATGCATGTGTACCGATCGATCTCCCAACATATACCTGGATCGACTTTAACTACCCCCCCCCATCGATCGACGTACCTCACAAGTTATGTCTCTCCTTTCTCTAACAAAGGGCGATTGATCTTCCTATGTAGTTATGTCTGCTTACCACAGCCACAACGTCCCCCCTCATCATTCGTGCATGCCTCCTGACCCGTCTCTCACATGCACGTGCACAGAAAACAAGCAGCCATCTCCTCTCTTATTGAATTGCGGGCATGCCCTCCGTTTGTCTAGCAAGCCTATCCCACCATTTGTTAGAAGCAACTCCACTACCACCCCCTCCAACACTCTAGCTCTGTCTCTCTCCCAACCTTATTCCTCTCATGCACATATGCATGGATGCCGATCGATCTCCCTTAATACATGAGGCGGATCGATCTCCTTAATACATGAGGTAGGCCTCTCTCCTCCTCCACACATATACCAGCCATTGTACCTCTATAGTTAATTGGGCCTCCTCTTCCCCCACCACACACCGATAGTCGAGCGCTGCAGGTAGGTATCCATGCCACAGAGACAAACTGCACATGTCCCCTCTCACGTTCCAGTAGGCCAGCCACTCTATATCTTTGACGTGGGCACACACAACACTACAAGAAATATGTCAACTAGTGACCTCCACTATTGGTCACTGAAAGGTCATAGTTTTCAATTTGTGACCTTTTTGTGACAAAAAACATAAGGTCAAAAGTTGGGGGTCGTTAATTGACTATAGCGACCTTCTCCGAGAAGGTCGTGAGCGTTCTGACCAAAATATGCCTACTGTGGCGTTTTGGTCACTAGCAACCTTCCCAGGCCACGTAGGCATCCAGCGTGGCAACCTGATGTGGCACAAGATTCAGCCTGGTCCAATTCAGTGTTTATATGGGCCGAGCCCATTAATTCGGCCTTTTTAATATTTATTTTTCCTATTAATTTTTGCTACCTACATGGGCTGGCCCAGCTATAATTCGGCCTTTTTATTTTTGGGTTGTGGCCCGTTTTTTCTTTTTCAAATGGGTCCCAATTATGCAGTTACGATATGTGGGTCCCTAATTTCTAATTCTGGTTTGTGGGTCCTTGCTGTCATGGTCATGTTCCTCATATTTCAATATGTCAATAATTAAACAACCAATATTTAAATCACAATAGACAGAAAACAAGTGTAATACTTCAAATAACAAGAAGCAACAATCTGTTACATCAAATCACATACAACATTTCATTCAAAAACAGAGAGAAGATACATGAAATTCTGGAGTTCACAATGCCCAAATAACCTAGCTATTATTACATAACTTGCTATACAAAAATGTCTTGGCGCTTCTTTGAACATCTTGTTTCGTCTTGAATTTAGGCAAAATATCTGCCAACAAGAAAACAGAACAGCGAGGATATAGTGAATAACAACAGCAGCAAGTGATGGGGTGATATTTAGTAAGATTAAGTCCGGAAAGAAACATGCATGAAAATTAAGAATAGCTAGAGCAATTATGCATGAAAATTAAGAAGTGCTATTCAGTATGAATGCCATGAAGTTTTCGTGCACGTCATGCCAAGTCAGCCAACATGTAGCATGCATGTGAGCCATAAAACATGATCACAGTTCAGCACCTACAACATCCTGACACAATAGATAAAGCCATGAAGTGATAATAACAGTGTGTGATGAGAAACTGACCGCTCTTTTTAATTACTATGAGCAATAAAACATCTAGTTTCAGATACTCAACGGATTCATTCATATACTTATTATATGCTGACATGGATTGTAGAGGTTAACAACAAAACTGGAACTGGAACTTGTCATAAGCTAACAAAAAAACACATTCCAAAACTATCTGTATAAAACATTTATGCATGGATACATTCAAGAACTAGAAAAGTTCAAATAGGTTTATAAATGCACAAATAACTTGAGGAAAAGTAGCCAACTGCAGGTCTGAATTTGTATTGGTGATCAGGAGGTTTATAAATGCACAAATAAGTTTATAAGATATGAGCTGCTTACTTTACTTACTATGATCGTATGATGTGTTCTGAATCTGTATTGGTGAACAGCAGGTACAAGTCATCAACTGAACTAATCGCTGCCCAAGCAAATTAAGCGTGAATCCCGTGAGGCAAAACCAAGAGTAAAAACAAGACTGGCCAGCTGCAGGTCTTGCGCTAGTGGCGTTCTGCGATCTTCATGGTATTGGCAGCCACAAGGACATTAAATGTGAATGAGCTTGGTAAAATGGTAAGCAAGTGTTAAAGGACACTGGCGCTAGCACCTAGACTCGATTTGATCATATTATACTTATCATTAACTCATTCACACTGAGATATCACAACTTCTCCACCCACAGAAAAAGAGAAAGAATATTCTGCTGTAAAAAGACTCTCAAAAAGATTTAATCATTCCGTTAAAAATAGAGTAGCAAGAGCAACGCTGGACATCATTACAGAATATGAGTTGCAGGATACAACTTGTGGAAACGAGCAAATAACAACAGCATCAAGAAAAATTAGAGTTCTTGATTCTTGAAGCACTGACAGATAGGAAACCCAGATAACAGATGCATATATGAATTGTGGGATACATCTTCCTATAGTTGTGGAAACTTGAGTCAATAACAGTAGCATAAAGTTGACATTGACAACAAGATAGCAAAATGAGAATGACATCTTCCTAGTAATTGTGGAAACATAAAAACAACATGAAACTGACATTGGCAGCAAGATAGCAAAATAGAAATGACAGTCCATGCATGGTACATGAATGATTCACAGCAACTACATCGACCCTATTCATTCATTTAACAAAGGCAACATGCAGAGTACTGTTTAATCAGCGATGGCATGGCAGGATCTCGGACCAGCACACATGCACGTATGCGTAGCAGCCTGATCGATCTGCATCAAATGGTGTACTGCTAGTACATGCGTGTTTAAAAAATGAAAAATCCAAATCTATCTCACAGAAAAACAACCGACTTGTTACAGCGCGCTCAAGTTTGAGAGTGCTAACAACGCTAGACACGGGGCGTTGTCTGCAGCCGAAAAGTACTATCACTTTACACGGCAATAAGGTTGTCACAGGTTGCTTCTTGCCCTCCACAAATTTCTTCAGATAGTTAGGATTCCCACTAAAGATTAAAAATCCTTCTTTGGTGCCTACTTAGACAAAATGAAATAAGGAAACGCGCCATGATTTTATATTTACATGCATGCTTGTGAAAATGATGATCTTCTTGATTCGGTTTAGAGATCGCAGGGGACAAGGGCGACAATGGAGAAAGAATAGGGAAGGTGCAAATGGAGGGAAGCGACGGTGAAGGGATGAGAGACCTAGAAGACCGGAGGCCGGAGGGGGTCGAAGCAGATGGCGCGGTCGAGAACTTCCGGGTCGATGATGCCGCTGATGCCCGCCGCCGGCGCCGCCATGTCACTCATCTGCTCCGGCGCTGATGGGGATCCATTCAACTTGTGCATCGGCAAGGGCGGCATGGAGGGGCATCCAAACTCGTCAGATCGAGCAGCTTCTCCCTGGCCCCAAACTGCACACGCAATGCATGTACGCATCAGATGCGGAAAATAAGAAAGCCAGAAGAAGAGGAGATGAGGAGGGAACCATACCCTTGTCGAGGTCCCCGGGAGGGGTCAAAGACGGAGCACGAGCGCCTGATGGCACCCAAGCCCGAGCTGATCTTGGTCCCAGCGCCTTGGCGTGCCTTGTCTGGCGGCCTCCTCGACCTCAGCGCCATCGACCTCCATCACGGCTTCGTCATCCTCATCTCGATCGGCGTCGCTCCCGGGCCTGCAAGTATAACCACTTGGCGTCGGCGTCGGGTCATTCTACTTGAACGCGGCAGCGCAGCAAGAAAGAGAAGGAAAACGTGCGGCATCCTCGATCTCCTCGATGGGAACCCATGGGCCGATGAGGACATGGCCGAGCCGACGAGGGCACGCGGCGGGGCGAGGGGTTCTGGCTCTGTGGACGCGGTAGGTGGAGGGAGTGGGGTGGGGCGGAGAAGAGAGGGAAGAGTGAGGCGGCGGCAGGTGAAGGGGACAAGGCGATTGGATCTGGGGAGAAGGGGAGGCGGCGATGGAGTGGGAGGGGGAGGAGGGCGATTGGATCTGGGGGAGAAGGGGCGACGACGATAGCGTAGGAGGGGATCTGAGTTAGGGTTTGGGTGGTTGGGCTGCGGGTAGGGTTTTCTTTTTCTTTTTGTCTTTTTTTTCTTTAGATAAATGGGATGGATGGATGGATGGATGGATGGATGGATGGATGGATGGATGGATGCCATGTCATCGATCCATGGCACAAACGTTTCAACCAATGAGAACAAAGCTTATGTAATTATGTTTCTTCTATTTGTTTCTTTTGTATTTTTTGCACAAGGTGCATCTTCGAATGGCATAGTTTGTTCAAATTATCGCATATTGTGCACAAGGGTGCATCATGGAATGGCAAACAATGTTGGCTAAGAAATTTTCATTTTCATTGGACAAAAAATCCATTTTTCATTTTTTCGAGTGCCCAAAACGAGTTTGTTTGTAAAGGACCTACCATATTTTTGTTGCAGAATTGTACCAAATCATTTTTACAAAATACTAGGCCATGTTTAATGCACAATTGACCAAATGGTTGGGTGTAAAAAGTTTTGATCCACCTCTGGTGAAAAAGACAAATTCCCGTCGATTCAGCTGGAAACGGGTCAAATTTCAACTAAAGCTACCTCATAGTTTGCTATTTATTTTTTTCAAAAAATCATTTCTTGGTACATAAGTATCTATTTAATCAGAGAAACACCAAAAAAATTCCAAGATTCAACCACTAGATAGGAACGGTCAAGCCCGCCGTTTTGACCGCATTTCGAAACGGGCATAAAAATTCAAAAAAATCAAAAATTGGAAAACCTTCGCATTGTATCATTATATGTGACCAAGTTTCGGGAAAAATAATACCCTTGTAATACGGTAATTATTTTAAAAAAGTGTTCTCAGAAATGAGCTATCAAGCGTGAAGATTCATGGCTTTCAAGCCAAATGATCAATCTTATGGCCACATTCATGGCATAGTTTGCTTAAAGAATCTCATATTGTGCACAAGGGTGCATCTTGGAATTCCAAACAATGTTGCCTAAGGAAGTTTTCATTTTCTTTGGACAAAAAAACCATTTTCCATTTTTCGAGTGCCCAAAAGGAGGTTTTTTTATGAAGGACCTACCATATATTTGTTGCAAAATTGTACCAAATCAATTTTATAAAATACTAGGACATATTTAATGCACAATTTACCAAATGTTTGGTGTCAAAAGTTTTGATCCACCTCTGGTGAAAAAGACAAATTCCCGCCGATTCAGCTGGAAGCGGGTCAGATTTGAACTGTAGCTACCTCGTAGTTTGCTATTTATTTTTTCCAAAAATCATTTATAGGTACATAAGTATCTATTTAATCATAGAAACACCAAAAAATTACAAGATTCAACCACTAGCTAGGAACGGTCATTCCCGGTGTTTTGACCGCATTTTGAAACGGGCATAAAAAATTCAAAAAAAATCAAAAAATTAGAAAACCTTCGCATTGTGTCATTATATGTGACCAAGTTTCAAGGAAAAATAATAAACTTGTAATACGGTAATTATTTTTAAAAAGTGTTCTCAGAAATGTGCTATCATGCGTGAAGATTCATGGCTTTCAAGCCAAATGATCAATCTTATGGCCACATTCATGGCATAGTTTGTTCAAATGATCTCATATTTTGCACAAGGGTACATCTTGGAATTCCAAACAATGTTGCCTAAGGAAGTTTTCATTTTCTTTGCACGGAAATTTCATTTTTCATTTTCCGAAAGTGCCCAAAAGGAGGTTTTTGTGAAGGAGCTACCAAATAATTGTTGCAAAAATGGACCAAATCAATTTTATAAAATACTAGGCCATATATAATGCACAATTGACAAAATGGTTGGGTGAAAAAGTTTTGATCCACCTCTGGTGAAAAAGACAAATTGCCGTCGATTCAGTTGGAAGCGGGTCAAATTTGAACTGCAGTTGCCTCATAGTTTGCTCTTTATTTTTTCCAAAAATCATTTCTAGGTAAATAAGTATGTATTTAATCATAGAAACACGAAAAAAATTCCAAGATTCAACCACTAGCTAGGAACGGTCAAGCCCGTCGTTTTGACCGCATTTTGAAACGGGCATAAAAAATTCAAAAAAAATCAAAAAATTGGAAAACTTTCGCATTGTGTCATTATATGCGACCAAGTTTCCAGGAAAAATAATAAACTTGTAATACGGTAATTATTTTAAAAAAGTGTTCTCAGAAATGAGCTATCATGCGTGAAGATTCATGGCTTTCAAGCCAAATGATCAATCTTATGGCCACATTCATGACATAGTTTGTTCAAATGATCTCATATTGTGCACAAGGGTACATCTCGGAATTCCAAACAATGTTTCCTAAGGAAGTTTTCATTTTCTTTGCACGGAAATTTCATTTTTCATTTTTCAAGTGCCCAAAAGGAGGGTTTTTTGTGAAGGAACTACCAAATAATTGTTGCAAAAATGGACCATATCAATTTTACAAAATACTAGGCCATATATAATGCACAATTGACAAAATGGTTGGGTGAAAAAAGTTTTGATCCACCTCTGGTGAAAAAGACAAATTGTCGTTGATTCAGCTGGAAGCGGGTCAAATTTGAACTGCAGCTGCCTCATAGTTTGCTCTTTATTTTTTCCGAAAATCATTTCTAGGTAAATAAGTATCTATTTAATCATATAAACACCAAAAAAATTCCAAGATTCAACCACTAGCTAGGAACGGTCAAGCCCGCCGTTTTGACCGCATTTTGAAACGGGCATAAAAAATTCAAAAAAAATCAAAAAATTGGAAAACCTTCGCATTGTGTCATTATATGCGACCAAGTTTCCAGGAAAAATGATAAACTTGTAATACGGTAATTATTTTAAAAAAGTGTTCTCAGAAATGAGCTATTATGCGTGAAGATTCATGGCTTTCAAGCCAAATGATCAATCTTATGGCCACATTCATGGCATAGTTTGTTCAAATGATCTCATATTGTGCATACGGGTACATCTTGGAATTCCAAACAATGTTGCCTAAGGAAGTTTTCATTTTCTCTGCACGGAAAATTCATTTTTCATTTTCCGAGTGCTCAAAAGGAGGTTTTTTGTGAAGGACCTACCAAATAATTGTTGCAAAAATGGACCAAATCAATTTTATAAAATACTAGGCCATATATAATGCACAATTGACAAAATAGTTGGGTGAAAAAAGTTTTGATCCACCTCTGGTGAAAAAGACAAATTGCCGATTATCTGTGGAAGCGGGTCAAATTTGAACTGCAATGCCTCATAGTTTGCTCTTTATTTTTTCCAAAAATCATTTCTAGGTAAATAAGTATCTATTTAATCATAAATACATGGTTTGATGGCGAGACATCGAGGTTTGGACGGTGGCCGAGGGCCCCAACTCTAGAGCGCGTAAGCTCACATGCCCGCCGCGTGGTCACCGCGTGACCGTGGCTTTGCCATGTGTTCTGGGTGGCCTAGCCTTGTCTAGTGGGTTGGGCACTCCCCAGATAGGTGCTAGGAATAAAAACACAACATAAGATTCTCACGAGGAGATCGATCGATGCTCAAACATGAATTAGCAGCCAAGTGTTTGATTAGAGGTACGGGAAATGTACATGGATAATGGGCGTGAGTTTTGGCTGAGGATGATCAGTTACTAAGAAGACTGTCTTCACAAATTTTCACCTCAAAAGGAGGAGCCTAGGTGGTACTTGCTTTGCAAACTACCACTTGGACATAATTACGAATGTTGAAGCTCGGCTCAAAATAATGAATGGATTGAGCTGGCATTTGGTGGAGGATGGTTATTTGGGCATAGAAAAGCACTGTAGAAAATGGATACTATTTGGACATGCCAAAGTGATACTTCCTTCACAAACTGTTGTTACGAGCAGAATAGGAAAATGAATATTTTTGAATTATTTTTGAACTAGGAAAGGAAGGTTTTACATATTTGTGAAGATATGACCCAAAGAATTTATGAGATTTTTTGGGAATTTTGGGAATGACAGAAATATAGGTTGCTTCACAACCTAGGGCAAAAACTGCCACATGGACATGACACATAGGCAAAACTGATGAGGTGGTGCCTAGTCATAGCAACCCACCACAATTTACAAGGCTATGACCATCTATATTGGTCGTTAACAACTAGAAATAAGGCAGCGGACTAGCGCTGTTTGCTTTATGACCTTTTCGTGTAAGGAAATTACGACCTTTCTGGCCAAAATGGTCGCAATGGTTTAGGGTTTGGAGCCCCTCGAACAGCTTTTGACCAATTGGTCTGAAATGGTCATAGATCTATGACCAATTCTTCCAGGGTCACTGACAGAAGGTCACTAATTGACATATTTCTTGTAGTGCAAATTCAATGGCACTCTTTATCGATCGCGCGCGCACACACACACACACATCATCCCTCTTTTCTATTCTATGGACACCTCAAGCCGGTGAAACCTCCACTCTCTTCTCGTGGATCACCCCCTCTATATATGTTATATCCAGGACTCTATTTCACACACATTGCATATGTTACATTTTTGATTGAACCCCCCCAAAAAACTCTCAAGAACCCACACACTATATCTCTCTAGGTTTGTATCTCTCTCACACAACCCCACGTAGGTGGTGTACGATACAAGAAGAGAATAGGTGCACTGCAGGCACGATTTCACGCCGTGCCCAGCCACACCAGCTGCTGGTACAATTGGAGCTCATTTCTTTCTGAAATGGCAGCCCACGTGCTAATTTGAACGCTCAGAAGCGGTTGTTTACCTAGGGAGGTCATGTACCACACCTGCACGAAACAAAGTTCGACTTGACGCGTTGCCGCGTTATTTTTAAATAAAGTTATAGTGCTCAATGGCACGTACACAGAATATAAACTGATTTTTATGGAGGAAAAGGTAGTCCGCTCACTATATACAATGGAGCCCTGCGTGCCTAGTTTGTCGCTCTTCAGAGTATCTCACACAAGGCTGCGGTGGCCTCTCTCTCTCTCACCATTGGTCACTGATCCGGCCGCATCCCGTCCGCCGGGGGAAAGGGAGTGCGGTGGCCTCTCTCTGTCTCACCGTTGGTCACTGATCCGGCCGCATCCCGTTCGCGGGGGAAAGGGATGAAGTGCATCGTTTCTCCGTTCGACGGCGCCGAGGCAGCACGTCCCGATCTACGGTACACGCCGTTCTCTCTGACCAAGCTCCGGCGCGGCAGGGCCAACGCCACCTGCTCGCAGATTCCTCCTGCCGCCGCTCACCTAGTTACATCCCGACGACCTCCAGGTATCCCCTCCTGCCTTTCTCCACTGCCCGTCTTCCCACGTCGCTGCATGTGGATCTTCCATAGTTCTTTGCCCAAAACGTAGCTCGTCCAGCATACTTTCCATATTGCATTCTCGTCCTCACACTGTTTTAGACAAACACAGCCGTGTTGTTATCTTCCCTTAGGGCAAGGAATATGCTTCTTTTTGTCGTCGCATGTGTCATCAAGCTGTTATTGGCCAAGTAATTGTTTCCTTTCTACCTATTTTTTTGCAAACAGGGCTATCCATTTCACCTCATTGCTATTGCGACCTTTTGGTGACCTGCACAAATCACTTTTTCTTAAGAGTGTTTTGTGCGGTTGTACTAAAATGTCACATGGGCAACGTCTCTACATTTCAAAGGTCTTGTTGCACAAAGGGAGATTGGTTTTGCTCTATCCTCCTCATCCAACTCCGAGCCTAATCTTACGCAACTAGTTAGTCTTAAAAGAGACCGCAAAGGTGACCGGCTTCTGTTTATGTGCTTATTGTTTCATCAATGATCCTCTATTATCGTAATCACACTTAATATCTTTGGAGCAGGGGCCTTTCGGCTCTATTTTAGTGGAACTGCACAAAATGATCGGAATGTTGCATGCTCCAGATAGCTACTTTTTTCCCAACATGCCTTGTTGATTTAGGCAGAGGTGGGGGGACGTTGTCGCCAATGAAAGCATGGATCAATTTTAATTTAACACCTTCTCACAACTCATCTTGATTTGTGATGTAATTATTAGCTCGATCGCTAATAATTGACATGCATTAGCAAGGAAGTTAGTTTTTTATTGTTTCCGAAAGAGCATCGATGGCAAGACACGCCAAATGAAGCTGAAAGCTCACACCATTGTACAATTTCATGTCTCATTTGGAAAATTATTTGTATAGTACGTCAATTATGTAGACAAATGATGGAAGCTTGGTAGCATTGCCAGAAGCCTCTTCATCATCCGGGTCCATGTGCCATGCACAAAATTATACTCCTTCGTTCCTAAATATTTGTCTTTTTACAAATTTCAAACAGGCATATTTTAGAGTGTAGATTCACTCATTTTGCTTCGTATGTGTACTCCCTCCGTTCCTAAATATTCTATTCGTCTTTCTAGAGATTTCAATAAGTGACTGCATACGGAGCAAAATGAGAGAATCGACACTCTAAAATATGTATATACATCCGTATGTGCCAGTCCATTTGAAATCTCTAAAAAGACAAATATTTTTGAGTAGTCACTCGTTGAAATCTCTAGAAAGACAAATATACTCCGGAGTATATTTAAGATCTGAGGGGGTAGTGCACAACCGCATGGGAGACTCAGCCCGGTCGTTGCGCCGCATTAATAGTGAGTAATGAGCAGTCAAATCGTAAGCCCCACCTTTCCCATCGTAAGTTGCTCACGAAGAAGCAACCATCAATACGCTCTTCTTTGAATCCGCTCATACTACTTCATCCATCACTGTTTATACAACGCGCTTCAGAAAAAAGAAAAAAGATCTGTGGAACCAAGGCAACTAGCGATCGGCCTGAAAAATAGCATTGGTAGTTATAGCACGGCGTCTATTACTAGTAGAGGGAATAATGCGTACACACATGCATGCAGTGCTTCCACCCCGGGTACACACATGCATGCACTTACTCCATTCTGTAGTTACATGGAGAGAAAATTGTGCACTTGATTGCAGTTACCATGCCCTAATTAATTGAGCATTAAACCAAACACGTCTAAAGTCTCACTGGTGGTGGAAATGCATTGAGAGAAATGCATCATAATGAAGCGCGCCCTATAAACTGTGACGGAGGGATGAGTAGTATGAAGGTTCAAAACCAAGTACGCGTATGGCCAGTCGGTCAACGCACCTCCTCTTGGCATATCACTGACATGTGGGACAGGAGTGTGAGCAAACCGATCTCAATTGACGGCAAAGAGCCAACCCGCCGTTCCTTGAGAGAGACGAGGAGCGAGAACACACAGACGGGTTCGCATGGAGGCCAAGATATATTCGAGCACGGTTGGTTGATCGATATCATTCGTTACATGTTGATGTTGGGCTGCCGTTTTCCGCCCTTCTCCGGAATAAACGTGTACTTTATCAGAGATAAAAAGAAATAAGAGTACAAACGCTCCACCATGTGGTTCTAGTAGTAGTACTACTCGTACTACTGCGCTTGGCTCTTCGCCTATTCGTGAAGTCGAACAATGTTGGTACTCCGCATGTTGGGTACTACAGTGTATGTCTCTGACAATCTGACACCGAATGGACTGATGCATGTCCACCGAGGGTAGGTTGCATTAGTCAAAGGCGTGAAGCGAAGCTTCACCTTGTCCCGCAAGCTTCTCCTCATTCTGCGAGTTGACGGGACACACCAAAAAGTAGTGCTAGTCCATACTCCCTCCTTTCCGGTTAATATGGCTCAATCCTTTTTGCGGGTAAATGAGAGAGCTTTATTCATATATAAGCATTCTTAGGACGATCAGCCAAGACACTGGTCACTAGGAAGCGAGGTACCCCGCAAAAAAAGAAGTCGGAAGCGAGGTGTTTCATCAAGCCAGCTCTCGGCCACATTCAAAGTGAAGCAAGCACGATTCGCACGAAGATGTGCCACAAGGTTTGCTGACCTGTTTACATGCTGAATAACAAAAAAGAGGAAATATTACCGAGCACTACTATTTGTAACAGGATATGAGCCAGAATTAAGCGAGAATTGTGGCGAGTGTTCCATGCAATCAACTTCCATTATCACATGCGAGAACCCTCGAAGATAACCAAATGTGTTGAAGATTGCTTTTCACATTTTAAGATTATAATAAGAGTGCAGACGCTCCTCCATCCGGTTCCTAGTACTAGTATAGTACGTACCTTTATAGACTATATTAGTAAACTTTGCGCTTGGTTGTTCGCCTCTTCGGGAAGTTGAACAATAGTAGCACTAGTAGTATAGTGTATGCTTCTGGCAATCTGACACCGAATTAACTGTTGCACGTCCACCGCCTGAGCGAGGGAGAGCTTGCATTAGTCAAAAGTTTCTCCTTGTCCTGTGAGCCACCGCGCGCAAGTAATGCTTGTCCATACTGCCTCCTCTCCGGTCAATATGGATTAATTTCAAACGAGATAAATACATTGTCTGTCACTGTATATTTGTAAAAATACGGTCAGTGGACTTCATAATACGCTCATTGCGCTCAATATATATATTTTCCGGTGTTTATACGGTCACTAGCTCACCTCGACCGAGTATGTGTGTGCATGCACGTGTAGGTTGAGCACTTAGCGTGACCGTGTGTGTTCCGTCGTGTGCTCGGACATGCATGCATTAGGGCGTCGCGCACGTTTTTGCATCCATGTGTACGTGTGACTGTTGCATACACGTAGGGGGAGTACGTGTAGGGGCCACTAAGGAGCAGTCAAATCACACAGCAAATCACGTCTATCGTGTTCGTGTCTCACCCTCCTCCACGGCTCGACCCCACACGGTCGCTCGGCATGCCACTCACCGCAAACCGAGTATACGATAACTTTCCCGCCTGCTTGTTGATGGATCGCGCCATGGAGTACTACTAGCACTACTGGAAGAGATTGACGAGTTGGAGGAGGACAGCTAGCTGTAGCACGGACTCCCAAAAACTTTTTACATGCATGTTGTAGCCGGCTATTGCGACCTTTGAGCGCGGAGCAGCCGCGTGCACCCGGAAGCGGCACGGGCGACGCTCTCTCGGCCGGTGTGCTGCTTCAATGTCGGCGCCAGTGAGAGGTCGCGTTCGCTCTGGCCGGGCATGATGCGGCACTGATCGTTTCGGGCGGGAAGCACGCGCGGGTGATGAAGAGGGTTTGGGTTGGTCAGGATCGGCCGTGGCAGCGGTCCGGACATGCGCAAGCAAGAGATGATGTACGTTAATATTGCTGCATATATAATTAACAACGTAAATAATGTGCCAGTTGGACAAATATGATTGGAGGTGGAGATGGAGATGGAATTTTACGTAAACACGGATATGCATGTCTATGTCTATGTGTGTGTGCGCGACGACTCTCGCGACCTGGAAGCGGGCACTACAAAAAAATACACTTCCGTGATGATACGTGTTTGTCACAGTAGGTCGCGTTTTTTGTCATGCATGTACATCCATGACAAATTTATGACAGAATCAAGATAGTCATACCTGTGCTGTCGTAGAAGTGTTCCATGACATAACCAAAATTATCATGACGGAAGTGTCCACTTCCATGACGATAAATCGCGCGTCACAGAACTGCTTTCGTCAAGGGTGACAGACACGTCGCATCCACCATAATGGAACGTCGTTAAGCTATTGGGTCGGGTTTTGGATCCGATAACCCGTTAATAGCCCCGACCAATGGGGATTTTCCACGTGTAAAATCATCATTGGCTGGAGGAAACACGTGTCGGCTCACCGTTGGGACAGATGTCATCCACCCTTTGGACAGAAGGCGCCTATGATACGTCGACACGTGGAACGGCCCAATAGAGGCCCATTCCTGTGAAAAGGCCGGCCCATTTGACTTGGTCAAAAGGTGGCGGGCCGGCCCATGTAAAGCCTATTAACGGCTTGTTCGCATATAGGCCATTTACAGCCCGCTAACCCAAGGCCCGTTACGCCCTATTCGAATTAGGCCCAGTAGCGTCATCTGGGCCACCCAATATGATTCCAGCCCGTTTTCACTACTGGCCCATGTATGGCCCATGACGTCTTACGGCCCATATGAGGCCCTATGTAACTCTTGGCCTATTAACGGCCCGTGGTGAAATTGGCCTGTAATGAACAGTGTATTACTTTACACCCATTAACGGCCCGTGGTGAAACTGGCCCGTAATGAAGAGTGAATTACTTTACACCCATTAACGGCCCGTGGTGAAACTATCCCGGAATGAACAGTGTATCACTTTATACCCATTAAGGGCCCGTTATTCCGTTGGGCCATTTCCAGCCCTTGTTATCTTTTGGCCTTCTCAGAGCCCATTTATTCTTGGGCTCATTTCCAGCATTCGTTTACTTACGGCCCGTTACTGTCATTTTCTGCTTATGGGCCAAATTCAGCCCGTGGTTACAGTCGGCTCGTTTGTGGTCCGTTAACACGCTGGGTCGTTTTCATGGTGTCATGAAATACGGCCTATTAACGATGGCCCGTTATGGTCGGCCCATGAACGAACAATTCCAACTCTAGCCCATTTACGGCCATAATGCGGCCTGTTATTGGCCCATGTTTGGCCAATCGATCATACTGCCCGTATAAGGCCCATTGATGATACGGCCCGTAGAAGGCCCATTGTTTCTGCGGCCCATAGAAGGCCCATTGTTTCTACGGCCCGTGGAAGGCCCACTATTTATACGGCCCATAGAAGGCCCACTATTTCTACGGCCCGTAGGTGCAATGTCACTACAGTAAATATTAGCCCATGGTTATTGTGGCCTAGTTTTTAAAAATAGGTTGTTGCAGCCACTAGCAAACCGCAGAAAAAGAACTGCACTGACTACAAGCAAACAAATAAACAAGACAACAAGGAAATAAATAAGCAAGCAACTTACACTAGGCTATCACGGCTATTACACATATTACATCCTTTGGGCATCAAAGTTCGCCACCGATTGCAAATATAGGGAACACAATGACATATAAACGCCGCAACAAAACAAGTCCAGAACTGAAACCACTTGAGAAGAGCTCAAGAAACAATATTGCAGGTACCCATAATGGGCAAGATGCTTAGAAAGCTTATTAACTTTCTCTTGTTTGGCGCTTAAGTCCTCCAAATACCGCTTTGTTGTTGCACCGAAAGTATGCATCTGAATTCTGCGAGGGACTTCCTCGATCCTTGGCTTCTGTCGCGTAACATCTGATCGATGTCTTTCAACTTGAAGTTGAGACTCAAAAAGCCGAACTGATTCAGGCAACGAGTTCGAAGAGCTGGTGCCAGCAGTGGTAGCCAGTAACTCGAACACTACATCAAGACTGGACTTTGGGGTTGTCTCGGTGTCCTCATTATAGTTTTTATTCAGCTTTCTTGGAGACCAACAGGGATGTCTCACTATCTTGAACCTTATATGCATTACTTCCTTTACCATTGCATAACAGGGTACTCTTCTCCAATATTTTTTCCGCGTTCTAAAAGGGAACCAAACAAACACATCTCAGGTTTACAATGTAGTATATGAAACTCATTTTGGTAAACCAGTTCAGTAGTAAGGTGGACAGGATAACAGCATGAAACAAACATATATCTATGTAGTATGGTCATTGTATGGTCTATATCATTCTAGTTTATGTTGCCAAATCAAGATAGATACAGTTCGAATCATATCTATTTAAGACAAAGCAGCATAGATAGAATATAAGTGTGGGAAACTACACAGCAATGACAACACTTGTAATGTGCATGGCATGAGAACATAACTGTTTATTCAATTGAAACTGAAATCAACATAGAGCAAGTTACAACAGCAAACAGTCAAACACGTTGAAGGAACAGGTTTAAAACATACCTGTTGCGCCATTGGAGTTTCAATTGCATCCTTCAAATTTGAAATTGGTTGGTATCAAGAAATCTGATGATGCAAGAGCAAAGTGGTATGAACCATAGCTACGAAACCTGACCTGAGAACAATTCTTCTTCTGCTTTAAGCATTGACTTCGGGTTCGGAGTGGTGGTCCTTGTGATTTGGGCACTGTAGTTGCCTTACTAACTGCTCGTGTTTGGGTGCTCTGTGGTGGAGACGGTCTTGTGTCAACAGGAACTGGGTGTCTAGCTCTTTGGGGTTGGGGTTAGAAGGGGTGTAGCTGGTTCTCTGTCCAACTGGGTTGGGGTACAATCTGCATGAGTGTGGGTTATGTGTGGTGGGGCTGATTCTTGGGCAAGTACAACCGTGGTTCTATCTGCATCGACAGGTAGCACGATCTTTTCTGAAGACCGTGTTTTTACTCCGACAGATACTGCCATCACTCCTCCAATTGAAATGGCTGATAAACTAGAAAAGTAATCGAATGTACAGACATTGTAAGATAGACAGGTGCAATGGATAGTAGGGAAGAAAACAGGGCATGAAATAATTCACATTTATGTTGTCTAAGCAAACAGAATAGCAGGACATAATTTCACATATATGATGGCTAATTAAACAGGATAGCATGACACAATTTCACATGTATGATGGCTAACTAAACAGGATAGAATGACATACTTCAAAATATGATGACTATGTAAACAGGATGACATGATATAACTATACGATGTGTCTATTAAAGTGTGTGGCATGCCATAAATCACAAACATGCTGTCGATGGAAACATGATGGCATGATATAATTCGCGGATAGAATGACATAATTTAAAATATGATGACTATGTAAATAGGATAAGATGATATAACTATATTATGTCTTTAGAAAATGGGTTGGCATGCCATAATTCAGATACATGATGTCTATGTAAACATCATGGCATGACATAATTCAAATATATGATTTATATACGAAGGAAGTGAGCAGAGGGCAATTGCATATATGATGTGTCAACTAAGGAGATGGCATTCAATATTGTGTATATGATGTAAAAAATAAGCATTGCAATACAACATATGCATTATATGAGTAATATAACCCTGCCATGTTTGAGCATACACCTCGGGGGATAATAGGAATTTGGTCATACGCCTCTGAATCCTCCTCTGAAGAGCTATCTGTAATCAGCAAGATATCTGCTTCGGCAGTAGCATTGTTCCGCTCAAGACCTTGTTTTCACTCCAGATTTCTCCATCACCAATTCAAATGGCTGATGCACAGGAAGAGCAGTTGAATATACAAACATTGTCGACAAAAGCAATGAGAAATACAAAAAAAGGACGGCATGATATAATTCACATATATGACGTTTGCCTAAACACATGGCATTGCATAATTCACATACATAATGCCTTGCAACAAGATAGCATTGCATAATTCACATATATAATGTCTTGCAACAAGATGGCATTGCATAATTCACACATATGGTAATTAGACACTAAACAGGTGGCATTCACACAAAGCATGTCTAAACTAAGCAAATGACATAGCAATGCAAGATACCATACGCACGATATGAGTAACATAACCCTGCCAAGTTAGGGCATGCACCTCAGGGTGGAAATATGACTGGTCGTCTATCTCTGAATCCTCCTCTGAGGAGCTATCGGTAACCAGCAAGACATGCGCCCGTCGAGATAGCATTGTCTCGCTCAAGACCTTGTTTCCACTCCAGATTTTTCCATGACCGTGTAGAATGGCTGATGCAGGAAGAGTAATTGAATGTACTAAAATTGTTGACAAATTTAACACATAATAAAAAAATGATGGCATGATATAATTCACATATAAGATGGTGGCTAACCAGGGTGGCATTGCAAAATTCACATATATGATGCACAGCTAGACAAGATGGCATTGCATGATTCACATATACGATAAAGAAACAAAAGCAGATGGCATTGACACAAAGCATGTCTAAACTAAGAAGATGACATCTTTAATGTATACGATAAGCAATGCAAGGCACCATATGCATGATATTACCAACATCGAGGATGCCAAGTTAGAGCGAAGACCTCATGGGGTAAATAGGAGTGGTCTTCTCATACGAATCCCCTCGAGCAGCTTATCTTCCTCTTGATTACGATCCGAAATGGGTGGAGGGGGCTGCCTTTGCGCCCACCATGGAGCAACGTCTGCATAAAATTTTATTGCCACGCAAGGCTCGTCTCTTTTGCTCTACATGATCAGTTCCATTGTGTACAATAAGCGGCATGCATAGGAATAAAACATAGTGAGATTATGTAAGGAGTGCATGCACAAATCCAGAGTGATGGTAGCAAGCGTGGATAGACCCAAAACCAATGATAGCAGGCATATAATAGCTTTAGTTAAAAATACAGATAATGGGTCCTTTAATGTTTGTTTGCACCCAACATGAAACTCATAGTAGACACCGGAGATTAACCAGATAGTAGACAGATAGTACTGATTGCTGCCCCAATATGTACCCTACAATCATTTAAAAACTCAAGTTTCAGCATTAGTTCGGACCTGACTCGGAGTCTAATAGGTGAACACGACGATAATGTAGCATGTCATCATATTAAGCGATGCATAATGTAAGCAGACACGGAAGAGTGCGAACTCTCTTGCGGACCCGTGTAGTCCTCAAGGTCATCTGCTCAGTTGATTATGGTCATGCAGTTGTCGTGGCTGCCGGCAGCGGGGAAGAAGATCTGAGGTGGCGAAAGACAGTCTGGAGAGCGGATCCCTGCTGTGGTGAACCCTTTCGTCGTTGGTGCAGCTGAGCTGGGGTGGAACACAGCGCCATGGGAGCAGGACAAACCACACAAGGTTTTCTTTGACACATATCTGTAATAGAAGTAATTGAGTAAGGGCTTGTTTGAATTTGAGGATTCTAACAATGCAGGGATAGGAAATAGACAGGAATAGAATAGGAATGCACGTGCAAAACATGTAGAATTTAAAACACAGATTTACGCCAACTGGGTGTTTGATTCACAACAATTGGAAGATCACAGGATGCAAAAAAGCATGGTGAGATTAAGTCAAACCACAAGAAAACGTACGGTTATAATGCTATTATTCTACTATCTCTTAGTCTTGTGCTTGATCAATAGGAATATGAAAAGGAGGAGAAGTGGAAATTATAATTCCTACGCTTTTTCTTTCAAGGAGACACTAAAGGAACAAATCCTAGTTTTCCTTTGCTCCATTCCTTTGCACCAAATTCATGAAAAGTAGTACCATAGGAAACTTTCCAATTCCTATGTTTTTCATTCACTTTTCCTTTCAAGCACTGGCGATTCTAGTAGGCAGGCTTGAGCAAGGAAAATCCTACACTAAAAAAATGTTTGTGTGCTACTTCTATTACTTTGGACAAAGGCCACTACCATACTATCTCAACTCCCAGGCCCATCGACAAATGCACAGCTCAAACGCGCAGAGATAAATAATGATGGCGTTCAAGAGAGTCCATCACGGATAGCTAAGTTGCCCGGTACCTCACTGCTTGTCATATAGTAGGATAAAATAATCGTATTTCCCGTTACTACGAGTGCTCAGTGGACAATATATATAACATGTAGAGTAAAAAAGAGATGCAACCAGTGTACAACCTCTTTGGCGAAGCCATGTCGATCTCAGCGTGATTGGGTTAGCCAGTGAGGATGCTCCGGCTGACTTTGCTGTCGGAGCAGCTCCGGTGAGTTGTACGACGCCGAGGCTGAAGCAGGACAAGAGAGACAACGAACAACATTAACCTAAGTGGAATTCTAATAGCATCTCCAATACATGACGTAAAATACATAACAACAAAGTGCTAGATGTAAAATACATCAGCCGCTCATCTCGAACTTAACCGTCAAACCGAACTTAAGCGTCAAACCGAACCTAACTGTCCAAACTGAATTTTGTTGTCGAAACTGAATTTTGCTGTCGAAACCGAACGCACTAGCAAGGTGAGGCTACACGTCGGTCGATCGACTTTTTCATCTCCGGTCACCGATTTTGCAGCCGTTGGATACGAAATCAAGGGCTGCGGTTCATCTTCAACCTCCACCCCCGAGCCGCCACCACCACCGCCAAATAGCAGCCCCCGCCATGCCGGGCGGTCACGCCGCCCGCCCGAAAACACTCCCCACCGCCGGTCCGCCGCCACCCGCCATCCTCGAGGCCCGTGCGCCGAAGCTTTTCTCCGGCGATCCCCACGCCACCGCCCGCCCGCCACCGCCCCATCCTGAACCCTAAGATAGATAGTGGGGTACCTCTCCGTGAGCCCCCCTCCCGCTGCGGCTGGTTCTTCCTTCACCCCCGAGCCCACCCTTGAAATCGATCGACCAAAAGTCGATTCACCGATCAAGTGTAGCCAAATCGGAGCAGCATCGCAAGCAAGAGCAAGAGCGAGAGCAGCAGCGCGAGCAAGAGCAATAGCAAGAGTAGATCAAGCAGGGGACTGAGAGCAAGAGCAGAACAGCAGCGTGAGCGAGAGCTAAAGCAGCAGAAGCTCCTACTGATGTGGACGTCACCACCGAGGGAGCGACCCCGTGGAGGAAGTGGCCGGCGACGCCGCCGTGGATGGAGCCGCGCCGTGTCGGCTCGGGACCGAGCGCCGGCAGCACCGTGAGATCAAATCAAGAAGAAAATGCGGCGATTAGTGTACAACCTCTTTGGTGGCGCCGATTAGGCCGCAGCTTCATCCAGGAAACTGTGATGATGATGCTCTTTCGGTGGTGCAGGTGAAGACAGCGGTGTGGGAATGGAGGTGGCGCGAAAGACAAGGGGAACGTCGGGGCAGCTCCTTGGAGGTGGAGGACGGGGTGGCTGAACCGGCGGGACGATGAGATCGACGACGGATCCTCATCCGGTATGGTGGATGAGGGACGTCGAGGTGTTGCTGTGGACGACGTCGTCGGGGAAGAAGCTCCCGCTGGGTGGCGGACGGAGTAGAGTGTGGGGTTTCGTCGCGGGTTTTCGCGGCCTCGGTGTACGAATGGGTGGGCAGATGGGATGGCAATGGGGAACCATGGTTTAGATACGCGCTTGTCTGAAATGTGGGGTAAGTTACGAAAGTACCCTCCACCGATTTGAGGCGCTTCTTTCGGTTCAGGGGTACCACGGGCATTTCGCGTGTCGGGATTTCACAGGAGGTGGGAGTTTTCGCGCGCGTTGTAATTTCGGAATAGCAAGGCACGGGTTGAGATGGAGGGAGTGTTGGGGAACGTAGCAGAAATTCAAAATTTTCCTACGTGTCACCAAGATCTATCTATGGAGAAACCAGCAACGAGGGGAAGGAGAGTGCATCTACATACCCTTGTAGATTGCTAAGCGGAAGCGTTCAAGAGAACGGGGTTGATGGAGTCGTACTCGTCGTGATCCAAATCACCGATGATCCTAGCGCCGAACGGATGGCACCTCCGCGTTCAACACACGTACAGCCCGGGGACGTCTCCTCCTTCTTGATCCAGCAAGGGGAGAGGATAAGTTGAGGAAAACTCCGACAGCACGACGGCGTGGTGGTGATGGAGCTCGTGGTTCTCCAAGAGCTTCGCTAAGCACTACGGAGGAGGAGGAAGTGTTGGAGGAGGGAGGGCTGCGCCAGGAAGGTGCGGCTGCCCTCTCTCTCCCTCACTATATATAGGGGTAAGGGGGTGGAGGAGGCGCCCTAGGGTTCCCTAGGGGAGGGGCAGCGGCCACAGGGGAAACCCTAGATGGGTTTGGGTGCCCCCACCCCCTAGGAACTTGCCCCCCAAGCCGGGAAGGGGGGCTGCCCTAGGGGAGGCGCCCCCACCTCTCCTGGTTACGTGAGAGGGGCTGGGAGGGGCGGACCACCCCTTAGTGGGCTGGTTTGTCCCTTCCCCTTTGGCCCATGAGGCCCTCCAACACTTGTCGGGGCTCCCAAAACACCTTTCGGTCATGCGGGCCATAGCCTGGTACCCCCGGATCACTTCCGGACTCCCATACCCTTCGTCCAATATATCGATCTTCACCGCGGACCATTCTGGAACTCCTCGTGACGTCCGGGATCACATCCGGACTCGAACAACCTTCGGTAACCACATACTATTTCCCATAACAACTCTAGCGCCACCGAACCTTAAGTGTGTAGACCCTACGGGTTCGGGAACCATGCGAACATGACCGAGACGTTCTCCGGTCAATAACCAACGATGGGATCTGGATACCCATGTTGGCTCCCACATGTTCCACGATGATCTCATCGGATGAACCACGATGTCAAGGACTCAATCGATCCCGTATACAATTCCCTTTGTCTAGCGGTATTGTACTTGCCCGAGATTCGATCGTCGGTATCCCGATACCTTGTTCAATCTCGTTTCCGGCAAGTCTCTTTACTCATTCCGTAACACATCATCCGTGATCAACCCCTTGGTCACATTGTGCACATTATGATGATGTCCTACCGAGTGGGCCCAGAGATTCCTCTCCGTTTACGGAGTGACAAATCCAGTCTCGATTCGTGCCAACCCAATGACACTTTCGGAGATACATAGTGCACCTTTATAGCCACCCGATTCGTTGTGGACGTTTGGTACACCCAAAGCATTCCTACGGTATCCGGAGTTGCACAATCTCATGGTCTAAGGAAATGATACTTGACATTAGAAAAGCTTTAGCATACGAACTACGATCTTTGTGCTAGGCTTAGGATTGGGTCTTGTCCATCACATTATTCTCCTAATGATGCGATCCCGTTATCAATGACATCCAATGTCCATGGTCAGGAAACCGTAACCATGTATTGATTAACGAGCTAGTCAACTAGAGGCTTACTAGGGACATGGTGTTGTCTATGTACCCACACATGTATCTGAGTTTCCTTTCAATACAATTATAGCATGGTAATAAACGATTATCATGAACAAGGAAATATACTAATAACTAATTTATTATTGCTTCTAGGGCATATTTCCAATAGTCTCCCACTTGCACTAGAGTCAATAATCTAGTTCACATCGTCATGTGATTAACGCTGATAGATCACATCGCCATGTGACCAACATCCAAAGAGTTTACTAGTGTCTGTAAACTAGTTCACATCATCATGTGATTAAGACTCAATGAGTTACGAGGTTTGATCATGTTTTGCTTGTGAGAGAGGTTTTAGTCAATGGGTCCGAACCTTTCAGATCCATGTGTGCTTTGCAAAATTTCTAGGTCATATTGTAAACGCTGCTTCCACGCTCCACTTGGATCTATTCCAAATGGTTGCTCCACTATAATGATCCGGTTTGCTACTCAGAGTCACTCGGATAGGTGTTAAAGCTTGCATCGACGTAACCCTTTATGCCGAACTCTTTATTACCTCCATAATCAAGAAACATGTCCTTATTTACTCCAAGGACAATTTTGACCGCTGTCCAATGATCCCTTCCTGGATCATTCTTGTACCCCTTGACTGACTCATGGCAAGGCACACTTCCGGTGCGGTACATAGCATAGCATACTGTAGAGCCTACGTCTGAAGCATAGGGGACGATCTTCGTCCTTTTTCTCTTTTCTGCCCTGGTCGAGCTTTAACTCTTAACTTCATACCTTACAACTCAGGCAAGAACTCCTTCTTTGACTGATCCATCTTGAACACCTTCAAGATTATGCCAAGGTATGTGCTCATTTGAAAGTACCATTTAGCGTCTTTGATCTATCCTCATAGATCTTGATGCTTAATGTTCAAGCAGCTTAATCCAGGTTTTCTATTGAAAACACTTTTCAAATAACCCTATATGCTTTCCAGAAATTCTACATCATTTCCGATCAAAATATGTCAACAACATATACTCATCGAAATTCTATAGTGCTCCCACTCACTTCTTTGGAAATACAAGTTTCTCATAAACTTTGTATAAACCCAAAATCTTTGATCATCTCATCAAAGCGCACATTCCAACTCCAAGATGCTTACTCCGGTCCTTAGAAGGATCATTTGGAGCCAAAGATACCTTTTAGCATCCTTAGGATCGACAAAAACTTTCTGATTGTATCACATACAACTTTTCCTTACGAAGACTGGTAAAGAAACTCGTTTTGACATCCATCTGCCAGATTTTATAAATGCAGCTAATGCTAACATGATTCCGACGGACTTAAGCATCGCTATGGATGAGAAAATCTCATCGTAGTCAACTCCTTGAACTTGTGAAAAAACTCTTCGCCACAAGTCGAGCTTCATAGACGGTGACATTACCGTCCACGTCCGTCTTCTTCTTAAAGATCCATTTATCTCAATGGCTTGCCGATCATCGGGCAAGTCCACCAAAGTTCATGCTTTGTTCTGATACATGGATCCTATCTCGGATTTCATGGCTTCTAACCATTTGTCGGAATATGAGCCCCCATCGCTTCCCCATAGCTCGTAGGTTCATTGTTGTCTAGCAACATGAACTTCAAGACAGGATTACTGTATCACTCTGAAGTAGTACGCATCCTTGTCCCCTTACGAGGTACGGTAGTGATTTGATCCAAAACTTTATGATCACTATCATAAGCTTCTACTTCAATTAGTGTAGGCGCCACAGGAACAACTTCCTGTGCCCTGCTACACACTTGTTGAAGTGACGGTTCAATAACCTCATCAAGTCTCCACCATCCTCCCACTCAATTCTTTCGAGAGAAACTTTTCCTCGAGAAAGGACCCGTTTCTAGAAACAATTACTTTTGCTTCTGGATCTGAGATAGGAGGTATACCCAACCATTTTGGGTATCCTATGAAGATGTATTTTATCCGTTTTGGGTTCGAGCTTATCACGATGAAACTTTTTCACATAAGCGTCGCAGCCCCAAACTTTCAAGAAACGACAGCTTAGGTTTCTCTAAACCATATTTCTCACGGTGTCATCTCAACGGAATTATGTGGTGCCCTATTAAAGTGAATGTGGTTGTCTCTAATGCCTAACCCATGAACAATAGTGGTAATTCGATAAGAGACATCATGGTACGCATCATATCCAATAGGGTGCAACTATGATGTTCGGACACACCATCACACTATGGTGTTCAAGGCGGTATTAATTGTGAAACAATTTCCACAGTGTCTTAATTATGCGTGCCAAAGCTTCGTAACTCGGATACTTATCTCTATGATCATATCATAGACATTTTATCCTCTTGTCACAATGATCTTTAACTTCACTCTGAAATTACTTGAACCATTCAATAATTCAGACTTGTGTTTCATCAAGTAAATATACTCAACATCTACTCGAATCATCCGTGAAGTCGAACATAACGATATTCACTTTGCATGCCTCGGCACTCATTGGACGGCACACATCAAAATGTGTTACTTCCAACAGGTTGCTACCTTGTTCCATCTTCTTTGAAACCGAGGCTTTTCGGTCATCTTGCCTATGTGGTATGATCTGCATATCTCAAGTGATTCAAAATCAAGTGAGTCCAAAGCGATCCATCTGCATGGAGTTTCTTCATGCGTATACACCAATAGACATGGTTCGCATGTCTCAAACTTTCAAAAGAGTGAGTCCAAAGATCCATCAACATGGAGCTTCTTCATGCGTTCTACACCAATATGACTTACATGGCAGTGCTACAAGTAAGTGGTACTATCATTACTATCTTATATCTTTTGGCATGAAAATGTGTATCACTACGATCGATATTCAATAAACCATTCCTTTAGGTGCAAGACCATTGAAGGCATTATTCAAATAAATAGAGTAACCATTATTCTCCTTAAATGAATAACCGCATTGCGATAGACATAATCCAATCATGTATATGCTCAACGCAAACACCAAATGACAATTATTCTGGTTTAATACTAATCTTGATGGTAGAGGGAGGCGTATGATGTTTGATCACATCAAACTTGGAAACACTTCCAACACATATCGTCAGCTCACCTTTAGCTAGTCTCCGTTTATTCCGTAGCCTTTTATTTCGAGTTACTAACACTTAGCAACCGAATCGGTATCTAATACCCTAGTGCTACTAGGAGTACTAGTAATATACACAATAACTTAATGTATATCCAATATACTTCTATCGACCTTGCCAGCCTTCTCATCTACCAAGTATCTAGGGTGGTTCCGCTTCTGTGTCCGTTCCTCTCATTACGAAGCACTTAGTCTCGGTTTGGGTTCAACCTTGGGTTTCTTCACTAGAGCAGCAACTGTTTTGCCGTTTCATGAAGTATCCCTTGTTGCCTTTGCCCTTCTTGAAACTAGTGGTTTTACCAACCATCAACAATTGATGCTCCTACTTGACTTCTACTTTCGCGGTGTCAAACATCGCGAACACTTCAAGGATCATCATATCTATCCACGATATGTTATAGTTCATTCTGAAGCTCTAGTAGCTTGGTGGCAATGTCTTTGGAGAAACATCACTATCTCATCCGGAAGATTAGCCCCACTCGATTCAAGTGATTGTTGTACCCGGACAATCTGAATACAAGCTCAACGATTGAGATCTTCTCCCTTAGTTTGTAGGCTAGAAAAACTCGTCGGAGGTCTCATACCTCTTGGCGTGGGCACGAGCCTGAAATCCCAATTTCAGCCCTCGTAACATCTCATATGTTCATGACGTCAAAAACGTCTTTGGTGCCTCAATTCTAAGCCGTTTAACATTACCGAACTATCACGTAGTCATCAAAACGTGTGTGTCAAATGTTCGCAACATCCACAGACCATGTTCGAGGTCCAGCACACTGAGCAATGCATTGAGGACATAAGCTTTTTACTGACCGCATAATTGCTACTGTCAACTTTCAACTATATTTTCTCTAGGAACATATCTAAACAGTAGAACTAAAGCGTGAGTTATGACATAATTTGCAAAGGGCTTTTGACTATGTTCAGGATAATTAAGTTCATCTCATGAACTCCCACTCAGATAGACATCCCTCTAGTCATCTAAGTGATTACATGATCCGAGTCAACTAGGCCGTGTCCGATCATCACGTGAGATGGACTAGTCATCATCGGTGAACATCTTCATGTTGATCGTATCCTCCATACGACTCATGCTCGACCTTTCGGTCTCTTGTGTTCCGAGGCCATGTCTGCATACATGCTAGGCTCGTCAAGTTAACCTAAGTGTTTAGCGTGTAAATCTGGCTTACACCCGTTGTATGTGAACGTAAGAATCTATCACACCCGATCATCACGTGGTGCTTCAAACGACGAACTTTCGCGAACGGTGCACGATTAGGGGAACACTTTCTTGAAATTTTAATGAGGGATCATCTTATTTACTACCGTCGTTCTAAGCAAATAAGATGCATAAACATGATAAACATCACATGCAATCAAATAGTGACATGATATGGCCAATATCATTTTGCTCCTTTTGATCTCTATCTTCGGGGCTCCATGATCATCATCGTCACCGGCATGACACCATGATCTCCATCATCATGATCTCCATCATCGTGTCTCCACGAAGTTGTCTCGCCTACTAATTACTTCTACTACTATGGCTACCAGTTAGCAATAAAGTAAAGTAATTACATGGCGTATGTTCAATGACACACAGGTCATACAATAAATAAAGACAACTCCTATGGCTCCTGCCGGTTGTCATACTCATCGACATGCAAGTCGTGATTCCTAAAGTGGGAGAGACTGGCACCCGCTAGCCACCTTATGCACCAAGTGCATGTCAGTCGGTGGAACCTGTCTCACGTAAGTGTACGTGTAAGGTCGGTCCGGGCCGCTTCATCCACAATACCGTCGAAACAAGATTGGACTAGTAACGGTAAGCATATTGAACAAAATCAATGCCCACAACTACTTTGTGTTCTACTCGTGCAAAGAATCTACGCAATAGACCTAGCTCATGATGCCACTGTTGGGGAACGTAGCAGAAATTCAAAATTTTCCTACGTGTCACCAAGATCTATCTATGGAGAAAACAGCAACGAGGGGAAGGAGAGTGCATCTACATACCCTTGTAGATTGCTAAGCGGAAGCATTCAAGAGAACGGGGTTGATGGAGTCGTACTCGTCGTGATCCAAATCACCGATGATCCTTGCGCCGAACGGACGGCACCTCCGCGTTCAACACACGTACAGCCTGGGGACGTCTCCTCCTTCTTGATCCAGCAAGGGGAGAGGATAAGTTGAGGGAAAACTCCGATAGCACGACGACGTGGTCGTGATGGAGCTCGTGGTTCTCCGGCAGAGCTTCGCTAAGCACTACGGAGGAGGAGGAAGTGTTGGAGGAGGGAGGGGCTGCGCCAGGGGAAGGGTGCGGCTACCCTCTCTCTCCCTCACTATATATAGGGGTAAGGGGGCTGGAGGAGGCGCCCTAGGGTTCCCTAGGGGAGGGGCGGCGGCCACAGGGGAAATCCTAGATGGGTTTGGGCGCCCCACCCCTAGGAAACTTGCCCCAAGCCGGGAAGGGGCTGCCCTAGGGAGGCGCCCCACCTCTCCTGGTTACGTGAGAGGGGCTGGGAGGGCGCACCATCCCTTAGTGGGTTGATTTCCCCTTCCCCTTTGGCCCATGAGGCCCTCCAACACTTGCCGGGCTCCCGAAACACCTTTCGGTCATGCTGGCCATAGCCTGGTACCCCCGGAACACTTCCGGACTCCAATACCCTTCGTCCAATATATCGATCTTCACCGCCGGACCATTCCGGAACTCCTCGTGACGTCCGCGATCACATCCAGGACTCCGAACAACCTTCGGTAACCACATACTATTTCCCATAACAACTCTAGCGTCACCGAACCTTAAGTGTGTAGACCCTACGGGTTCGGGAACCATGCAGACATGACCGAGACGTTCTCCGGTCAATAACAAACAGCGGGATCTAGATACCCACGTTGGCTCCCACATGTTCCACGATGATCTCACCGGATGAACCACGATGTCAAGGACTCAATCGATCCCATATACAATTCCCGTTGTCTAGCGGTATTGTACTTGCCCGAGATTCGATCGTCGGTATCCCGATGCCTTGTTCAATCTCGTTTCCGGCAAGTCTCTTTACTCGTTCCGTAACACATCATCCCGTGATCAACCCCTTGGTCACATTGTGCACATTATGATGATGTCCTACCGAGTGGGCCCAGAGATACCTCTCCGTTTACACGGAGTGACAAATCCCATCTCGATTCGTACAACCCAACAGACACTTTCGGAGATACCGTAGTGCACCTTTATAGCCACCCGATTACGTTGTGACGTTTGGTACACCCAAAGCATTCCTACGGTATCCGGGAGTTGCACAATCTCATGGTCTAAGGAAATGATACTTGACATTAGAAAAGCTTTAGAATATGAACTACGATCTTTGTGCTAGGCTTAGGGTTGGGTCTTGTCCATCACATTATTCTCCTAATGATGTGATCCCGTTATCAATGACATCCAATGTCCATGGTCAGGAAACCGTAACCATCTATTGATTAACGAGCTAGTCAACTACAGGCTTACTAGGGACAAGGTGTTGTCTATGTACCCACACATGTATCTGAGTTTCCTTTCAATACAATTATAGCATGGATAATAAACAATTATCATGAACAAGGAAATATACTAATAACTAATTTATTATTGCCTCTAGGGCATATTTCCAACAGGGAGTTGTCGGAGCACAATGAGACAAAGATATATCTTAAATATTTCGGGCTAACAAGGCGCGGGTTGAAGAGGCGGGAGTTTCGCGGCACAATAGACAGAGACGCTAGCTTCAATTTACGGCATAACAAGGCGCGGCTTGAAATTTCGTAAGAACAAGCTTAACGTGTACCCAAAAAAAGACAATTTGCACCTCAACACGCACAACACACACACAAACACCATTTAGACTAGAGTAAGGTACACGTGCATTGCACGCATGAGATTTGGCAACCAAATTATGAATAAATACCACATTATAGCATGCAAGTTTTGAGTCATATATGCATGATGTAGATGTTCGTTTAATTCTTATAGTTCATTTCATTCAAAATCGTCTAGTTTTTTTAAGAAAGCTAATCTATTTTAAGATTCATGGAATTGTGCGTTGTAAGACATAAAGTAAAAATAAATAATGGCAAATCATGCAGAAAAACATTTGCGCAATTATGATACGGAAGATTCCAGAAGAAATAAGAAGTGCTTGTGTTTTGATGTTTGTGCATTATGCTTAAGTTCAACCATGGAGTCTTCTAGATTATACATGTGGCGAAATCTGGTGGAATCTAGATGATATCCAACGGCCAATAGTGCTCAAATTTGCCATCTTTGGACCTTCGGATTGCCTCATCCAACGACCATCTTTCAAAGTTAAAGTTACCCGCTCACAATATAAAAATATATATAATATAATATATATAGGGGTATAGATATAGATATGTGATGCGAAAGCCGCCCATCATCTCCAATTACATGCACGGATGCGACATGGGCAAATGATGTCTGCCATCGGTATCTCCAATTCAAATCAGTCTGACCTTGTTCAATGTGTATACATTACAACATGCTCGTTTCCAAAGCACACCGCGCAGATCTCAGTTATATTCATGCATGCATGGGTTTCAAACATAAGGATCTCTTATTCAAATATTTGAATTCAACTTTACATTGATTATGACCTCACCTATTCTTTTACACCCACACAGTAGTCTTCTCTTTATAATTGTACCACTAACTTTCTCTCGTGCATGCATGCACACACACTACCAACAAGCATTATCTATCGTGACGCATGCAATCTTTTTCTTCAGTCGGTCTCCCATGAAGGCACATACCCACACACATCCCCCTCTCCCTCATACCGGGCACTCTTTATCTCTCACGCGTGCATGCATAACGATCGATGTTCCTCTATGTATGTGTGTATATAGCTAGGTCTTTCATAGTTTTCCACACAAACCGATCAATCGATATATCCAGTGAGGTCTCACCCTCTTTCCCACGTCCACATCGATCAATCTATACCTCTCCCACGTCCACATTGATCAATCTGTACCTCTCTATATAGGATTAACATAAATAGCTAATACACCCACATTAATTATATATCCAACGTCCCCCTCTCATCATCCATGCCTTCCGCTCCATCTCTCAGATGCATGCACAATGGCGAAGACAGGGGGCAGTAAGGGCGGCCTGCCCCCCCCCCCTAACATCACTATATATCGAGGCTAATATGAATGTGATCATTAGACAATTGCTGCTAAAAAAAGGTTTAATTTCATGAATTGGCCCTCCTGGTAAAGGATTAGCAATGCTTGGCCCCCTAGCTCATTTATTTTTCATGGCTCCGCCATCAAGGCAACAACAAGACGTGTTCGCCTCTCTCACTAAATATCGATCTCGCACTTGAGCATTCCTTCATAGTCTCCCTCCACTCGGCCCCTCGCACCATCTTCTAGCCCCCCACCGGATTTTGCCACATGTACAATCTAGCAGACTCCATGGTTGAACTTAAGCATAATGCACAAACCTCAAGACAACAGTGGTTCTCTTTTATTCTAGAATCTTTCGTATCATAACTGCCCAAACTTTTTTTCTAGTTGAATTGCCACTATTTGTTTTTACTTTATGCTTTACAATGCACAATTCCATGAATCATAAAATAGATTAAGGGCTTCTTTGATTCAAAGGATTCTCAAAGGAATTTTGGAGGATTCTAATCATTAGGAATTTTTCATATCTTGGTTGTTTTATTCGTAGGATTGTAAACCATAGGAATTTTTCCATATGATTCATTTGCACTAGATTTCATAGGAAACATCCCATCCACTCAAACCTCTTTGAAAGAATTCTGCTTTTTTCTATGCACAATCAAACACTCGTACAATCCTCAGAGGATTCAATACGACATTCCACTATAATCCCATGTTTTTCCTATTCACGCGTTCTTAGCTTTTTTATAAAAACTAATTTGATTTTGAATGAGATGAACTATAAGAATTAAACGAAGGGCTACATCACGCATATATGATTAAGAGCTTACATGCTATAGTGTGGTATTTATTCATAATTTGGTTGCAAAATCTGATGCATGCAATGCACGTGTAAATTACTAGTACTTCGAGTATGTGCAAAACGTAAATTAGAATACCAATGGCACGCTACACAGTGTCTCTCTTACAATTCATGAAGCCACGTGGCACATGTGGAGGTGTTGTCACTACCTCCTTGCGTGGATTGATCACGATGGACGTCTTCTTTGGTTCCAGGAGAATGTACTCGTCCTCCCCGAGCCATACTGGCGGTACATGCACGAAGCGAAGATGTGCACGCACGCCACGCACGCACATGCGGGTACACGGGCGGACGCAATTTTGTACCAAGATCCACCCCATGTGATAATTTGACGCGTGTAAAGTCGTTCACTTCATTGATGGTCAATTAATACAGCGCATGCAAATTGAGTGGACGTGAGGGCGGAAGAAAGACATTATTACTCCATCATGGCGCATGAAGTAGTTAAATCGTGGGTTGCTAGTAGTACTTCCATTGGTCTCCTTCGAATTTTGTGCCAATTTTTGACAGTAATATAATACTTACGCATTTGAGCAGTGTAGTCTACTTGAAATTTATGTTCCACTAAACTCATCGGGAGCCGTTTCGGGCCTTGAAACCAAAACCATCAATTAATCTTTACCTTGTTCCCATTACATTCGAAAGCCTGCTCACACCTACTAGTACTACGTACCAAACCTGAACGTGTTCCCACTATGCAGGTATTAGTACTACTAGTGCTAGTACTTAGGTTATAAAAAGGGGAACTACCTAACCGAAAATTACTCTACCTTTTCTCCTCATAAGTGCTTCTTCTTCGTCCGCCGTTGCCATGGCCGGTGAGCAGAGCTCTAGGTCGAGAACTACTCGTAACAAGGGAGCGGCAACCAAGGCTGCAGAAAAAAAAGAGAGGGATCGCCGCCACGTAGAGACCTCGAAAGATCTCTCACAGGCCGGCAATGGCTCCCAGGACGCCCTAGCTGCGGAGGCGAACATGCCGAGCCGGAGGAACGGGATTCGTTATCCCTCGACGGCATGCCCGATCAGCTCAATAAGCACCTCAATAAGCAGAAGGAGTTCATCCCAGGCTTGACGGGGTTGCTGAAGGAGAGCCTTGACGACATGCCCGCTGAGCTCAATCAGCAGGGGGAGTTGACCGCCGGCTTGGTGATCTTGTGAAGAAGAGCATTGCCTCGGAGAAGAAGGCGACCGCGAAATCCTGCGACTTCAGGAGGACAAGGCGAAGCTCTGCCACGAGATCGACCTGTTGAAGGAGAAGAACGCCCGGCTGGAAGAAGCTGCATGAGAATAGTAGTTCCTCGATGAATATGCTGCATGCCCTCGTCATGGAATGAAGGAGGAGTTGGCGAAGCTCCGCATCGAGCACCGGCCGCTTTGTCAAGGTACGTAATGCGACCGTGGAACAGATGATGAAGGCTCGTCGAGAAATCCCGCGTCATGGATGTAATGAAGAAGATGGTGGAGGAGACGTGCAAGGAGATGGAGGTCGTGGAGGCGATGAAGAAGCGATTCACGACTCCGGTGAATTAGATCATTTGGGGTGATAATCTTCCTTCTTCTTTTGCTGTTGTGTTTCATCTTTTGCTTCGGTGTTTACAAGACGTGTCACGTTCTCTGCAAGGCATGAATAGAACAATGGTTTTTGTTTTTTGAGGGAATGAGTAAAAAAATGCTAACAATGAGATGACTAGCAAATTAGATCAATTTTTATCGTCATATGGCACTGGGCTGCCGTGTTTCAGGTTTCCTCCGTCAAGATTACTACTCCAAAGGAAAACTTGAGTATACCGCATGGTTCTTTGCTCCTCCTCGATCAGGTCGGCGCATTTATACAAGCAGTCAAATCACAAGGCCCCGCCTTCCAAAGTAATGAGTCACAAATCACAAAGGCCCTAGCCTCTCGTGAAACCGACCAAGCTAGACTGCCCTGCCCTCTAGCCTTTTAAAAATGTATACTTTTGTACAAAGAAGAGCATCGATGGATTGCGCCATGGAGCAAAACTTGAAATTAAAAAAGGTGGTACATATAGAGAGCGCGTCAGCCAAATTATGCATATAGTACTATTAAAAAGGCTAGTCACAATAATGGTGTCCAACACAACCCACCCTCAAATAAAACTAAGCACCCTGGAATTCTTTGACAAAACTAAGCACCCTAAAATTCTTTGACAACTAAACTGCTGGCTATATGATGTTGGCCATATATATTGTACGTATATAATGTGAATAAACGAGTGGTAGTACTATACCAACTAAAAGATGAAATGTAAGAAATACTAGTATGTACTTACTGAAGAGTTAAAGTAACAAGAAGAAACATAACATAGTTCTGCTGGGGGCTCAGCACAACACACCCCTCAAATTAAATTAAGCACACCTGGAATTAAACTAAGCACATATAGCCCGGCGACCCACTCATCATGTGAGTCTTCGAACATGTGTCTGAAGCGAGAAAGGCATCCTTTCACCGTCGCGGAAGAACGGGTGTAGATGACGTCGAACTCATCGCCGGTGATGGTTCTAACCTTGTACTCACAGCCGATCGGGGAGATTTGGGACGCCATGGATTTGGGAGGAGGGTTAGGATTAGTGGAACTACCGTAATGTGAATGGACGGGACGACTAGGAGCGAACCGTCAGAGTATTAAAGGACGTAAGGGACGAGTAGGAGCGAACTGCCAGCGTGCGAACGGCAGAGTAGTGGCTTTCCATTCTCCCGTGATACGGGCTTTCGAGAGCCCTTGGATCGGAGATCGAACGGTTGCATGGCGTGATTCTAGACCAATGGGTGAATATCCTATCCTGGAGGGTTATTCTGCAAATTTTCAGCAACTTAGCATGCGACTGTTTGATCTCAGATCCAAGGGCTGCCAGCAGCCCGTATCATGGTCGCGCCTACCACGACCGTCGCGTCGCCGCCTTTGGTCGCGCCTTGGAGATTTAACACGGTGCGTTAGGGCTATCCGATGTTGGCATGTCATACATAGTCATCACTTAGTCACTCATACTACAACAAGGTTGGCTATAAGGTTGGCTATAAGTGTATTTTTTACTCCTCTCTATCTCTTTCTTCAGTACTCCCTACATCCCATAATATAAGAACGTTTTTGACACAAGTGTAGTGCCAAAAACGTTCTTATATTATGGGACACAGTGAGTACTAGTATTTATTGCATTTGCCAAGGAGTGACCTCTTCCAATGAAATGGTGTTGCTAAGTTTGCTTCATTTAATTAGCTATAGACTCAGTTGGTTGTAATGGGAAGTATCATATACTAATATCATGCATATGATACTAGTGTATGACACCTCATCAAGTACTACCTCCCTAATGCATATACATATGATACTAGTATATGATACTATGCATTAGGGAGGTAGTACTTGATATCATTAGCTATAGACTCAGGCTGGTTGTAATGGGAAGTATCATATACTAATATCATACATATGATACTAGTGTACTACCTCCCTAATGCATAGTATCATATACTAGTATCATGTAGTACTTTATTTATTACCATGCATGACATATAGTAGTATAGCATTTATTATGATATAGTATCATGATATGATACTCAACCCTCTTTTTCTTCATTTAATTTTATGACACCTCATCAAAATTGCCTAGTTGACATGCATGATACTAGCTATGATACTACCATTACAACTAGCCTCAAAATTGTCTTTTCACCTAGGTACACGCGCTTAGCACCGTTTCTTCCTTGAGTCACCAAACTAGTCTCTCTCTTCTTGATTAAGTTGCCACATCAGACTTTATGCCTATGTGGCAAGCTTAAGCACCTGTAGGAGCAAGTAAGTACAATAGTGTGCTTTGCCGCTTTACATGGCATTTTTGCATATGTGGAGGAAAGAGAGGCAAGGAAAAAGTGGAGAAGTGGGCTCTCATGCAAGAGCCAGCCTCTACTACTACATGGTGGAGCATTGGGAGAGGCACCTCTATGGAGGTGGTCAGAATCGGGAGACTCACGCCGGTCAGCGCCTTGCAGATTAAAATGATAATGGCAAGTCAAATCACGGGCCCCACCTGTCCAAAGAAGAATTCATTGTCCAAATCACACAGCCCTACGTTTGCAGCCTACTCCCTCGTCTTCTCGCGTCTCTGCCGAACCGACTAGGCGGAACTGTCCTGCCGCCTACCGGCAGGAAAATCCCGCCCTCGACTTTTTAAATAGTATACAGTATACTAATTTTTATCCATGGATTGCGCCATGACATGGAGCAAAACGTCTAGAAAACGGGCGGTACACATGTACGGAGTATACAAAGACGCACGCCGCTGCTCGCGGTCGCACCCTGCACGGTCGGTCGGTCCGCACGCCGCTTCTCCAAATGGAACACGCGTCATATTATGCTCACACACATGTGGGACGGCAATTGAGAACCGACCATAGGCACACTCCTCGCCCCGCAAGTCGGTGACTTAATAGAAGAGGGAGACGAGCGATAGTACTAGAGAAGTGTTGTACTACATTGGTGCTCGGACGATCCCTACAAGACACGGAAGATCAGTCATTCCATGCATGTGACCAGACTCCAAAGAGACATGCCCGGATTGGCTATCGCTCTACATATCGTGCGGTGCTGTGTTGTACATGGCTGTAGTTGTGGTGAGAAATCTAAAAAGGTTTCTTGTCATCTCGCAAAATTATGTGTCATGAGCTTGGATCACTGCGAGGGTTAAATAGCGACAACTGAGTTGGGCTAGTCATTGGGGCACATGCACCTAACGGTGACTACTCGGCTGCCATCTAGGTCAAGCCGGCTATGTTAATTAGGACATCTATCGACAGACCCCTTTTCTATGAGTTTATCTTTAATTTGAGCTTTGTTCCTCGTCTAGTTTGTCCGTCGGGATTCATGTTGTCTCCTTTGGGAAGTGAGGTTATGATTTCTTGTCATGTGGCATTTTTTCGTGTTATATGTTATAATCCGGCGCTTCAGATCAAAATGACAACAACTGTGCCTCCGGGCCGCGTGCAGGAAGACTTCTCGACAGTCATTGACGAGGTCAAGCCGGCTCCGGTAGACAAAAGAAAACTAAGTACTACTCCACTATATAGGCAGGAGCCTCCGTGCTTGCTTGCTAGTGTTGCTCTCTTCACACCGTATCGTCCTCTCCAGATCTAAACACGACATCGGTGGCCACACTCTCTCTCTCTCTCTCTGCTCACCGCTGGTCACAGATCCAGCCGGATCCTCTCCGCCGGGGAAGGTGAGAACGTGCAATGTTCACGCGGTCGTCCTCGGCGACGGCTCTTACCCACTGTTGGGTGCGTCCGGATCAGCCTGCCTTGCCATTCTCTCCCAAGCACTGCTAGCGAGGGAGGGCCTCCGACCTCTTCTTCTTCGCTGCCGTAGTGTGGGCAGATCCGGCCTCCCGCCGCCCACCTAGCGACATCCCAGCGACCATCAGGTATAACTTCCTTCAAAACCATCCTTGCTCTACTTCCCGAGCTCTTGACGTCGCTGCATTTGTAACTTTTACTATTTCTCAGGCCCCCTTGTAGATAGGATCGATCGGCTGTTCGAAAACCACCTAATTTTTTTTACGTTTAAGAGGTAAAACTAGTTCATGCACTCGAATCTAGTACTACTTGGTTCAAACAAGGAAGAAAGGGGTTAAGGGGGTGGGGGTGGGGGAGGATTTGTTACCTAAATCTAGGACTTGGTCGAAAGAGGAAATAATGGGGTAAAAGTAGCAGAGACTGGCTATCCAACTGGTCTCTAGGTTTAATAGGGAAATAAAGGGAAACGCAGTACAAACTCAATATAAACCCGATCTATTGGTTGAAAAAGGAAAGAAAGTGGGGACTGGGGGACAAGTCAACAGAGTAAGTCCAGCACTAGATTTGCTAGCCTCACACAGAATAAGGTGGATATACCGAACACAAATGGGACCAACTCGGATATCCTGCTCGATGTTTGTTGCCCCGAGCCACTCTTATGTAATGCCATTTGGTAAAATGTAGCAGTTACCTTTGCTAAAAGAAAGAACACGTTAAACCAATGTTGTTTTCAATGTAATGCCTCCAAGAATATGAATCAATGGCACTTCTTTACATGTCCCGCTAAAATTTCCCATTAAGATAAGTTGGTTCTTTTCGTTAGAAATGCAACCGCCCTGGTCCGCCTACTCTCCCGCGTTCAAGTAATGTCGTATTTAACAGTTGTCATAATTAATCCTGATGCCCACACTAATATCTAGCAATGCCACTGCTTTAGAAATTGCTACTGTCCTTGTAGGATTGCCATTCAGATAAGAAACATACTTCTTTTCATTTGATGCATGTTTCATCACTTGTTACTTGCTAGTCACCCTCCTTTCCACCTTTTTTGTGCAAACAGAGATATACATTTCACGCTCGATCTTAGTTGAACTGCACAAATGATATCCAAATTATAGTTGAGCATTCCAGAGCTTCACAACCAACCTTGATGTTGCTCAATTTTATTGCAACTAATGAAGAAGAAGCTCTGTGGGTTTCTGCTTTTCGATGGAAATGGAACCGGGGCTGGAGCCCTTTTCTTAAAAAATTTGAAGAAGCTGCTAGCTCACGGGACATTGCTTCATTTTGGGTGAACTTCACCAAAAGGTCCCATGAATTGAATCATCCATGTTGGTGACTGAAAGAGCTACCAAAGATCCCAGCCTAAGCACCCCTGCCTCCATCCTTGCGGCCTTACGGTACACCTCGCTTGCCACCTGCTCGACCCTAGTGTCACCGATAAAATGAAGTAATAATACAGATTAAAATAGAGCAAGTGTCATCTCTATCATTTCATTTCCAATGTAGATAAAGAAAGTGCTTCTCTTTGTTAAAGTATGTTTCATCAACTAGTCCCATTGTTAATGTTTAAGCATTTACGCAAACCGGGGTGCTTAATTTTAGTTGATATGTACAAAAATAGAGATTTGAATGTCTCAAGGAGCCTCCTTGTACCATCGCTGTACAATCGATGTTCTTCACCGCGTAAGGTGTATCTGGGAGACTTGGGACGATGTCCAAGATGAGGCGCATCGTATGAGGCGTCAGTAGGCCCATCTCGCCCTCGCAGCATGGCATACTATGATGCTATCGCAATATTTTCTTCTATTTATTTTGTGCGTTTCATCAACTAGTGCCACTATAATGTAATCACGCTTTTTCATTATCTGTGCAAACAGGATTATTCAGCTGCATTTGGGTGGAACTGCACAAATGTACGTAGGGAACCGGCATATATGCAGAAAAGTAGGTGTGCCAAGTAAAATTACCGACACCAACCATGCTGCATGCACGATTGGCATCCACCACAACCAAGTGGGTGTGTGGCGCTCTGTGGACGGATCTTTCTCGGCAGCAAATCATCTAACCAAATACTAGTAGCTTATATTGGCAGTTTTCTAGGGAGTACTCTTTTCCGAAAGAAGCACCAATCTATTTTTCTTTATTTGTACACTGTGTCACAACTTTGACCCAAAGGTCCAGAGCTATTTTAGGGTGATTGGCGTAGTACTTGGAGACTGATTGTAAGCATGATTTTCATTAGCTGTCACACTGATTGTAAGCATGAGCAGGTGGAAGATTAGGTTAGTGCGAAGCTTACCTTAAACCCTACCGCCGCCGTTGAAACGAGGCGAGCATCGAGGGAACCGTGGAGAACGTCGGGGAAGCGACGTCGCGCCATCCGGCCTCCTCTTGCGGTGGGAGAACGAATAATCATGTGGCTCGGCCGGCTCGCACCCTCACGAACGGCACACCATACTCGATCGATTCGTTATCCTCACGGGTGCTCGACCTTCGACCAGACGCCCACCACCTCCGCTCGACCGTCACCTCGGGTGAATCTGTCTGCATTCCATCGCCTATAGGAGATACTCGATGAACTCGGAGGACTACGTGGATCGCCGCCGAGGAGTACATGTACATCGCCGCCCTCATCGCCGCCATCTCGCTCTTTCGCATACATTGCCCCATGGACCGCACCGTCCTCGAAATCTCCCACTCATTGTCAAACCAACTAAGGTCTCCTTCAACCTGGCTAACTTTGCCTGGTCACCGCCGGCGATCTGCCTGATTCGCTGCTGCATCCTCTCCATAGATGTTGTTCTGAGTGGTCCGGTGCTAGCTTTGGAAGATGGGAGGAGAGACGGTGGTCTTGCAATAGATAAGAGGGAGAGGAGAGGAGGTGGTTTTGGAATGGAGATGATGGAGAGGAGAGGAGGTGGTTTTGCAATGGAGAGAAGATCATAAGAGGGAGAGGCGAGACAGTGGTTTTGGAATGGATATGATGGAGAGGAGAGGAGGTGGTTTTGGAATGGAGATGATGGAGAGGAGAGGAGGTGGTTTTGCAATGGAGAAGATCAGAAGAGGGAGAGGTGAGACGGTGGTTTTCGAATGGAGATGATGGAGAGGAGAGGAGTTGGTTTTGCAATGGAGAAGATCAGAAGAGGGAAAGGCGAGACGGTGGTTTTGGAATGGAGATGATGGAGAGGAGAGGAGGTGGTTTTGCAATGGAGAAGAGGGAGAGGAACGTGCGGCAGCGATTTAGGATTGGGCGAGAGGGCCGGCACGCTGTGATTGGATCAAAATCAAAATCAATTTACCCTTCAATTAAGAAAGCGACCCCACATTAACTAGTCTCCCTTTTATTCTGGGTCATGATTGACCATGATTTTTGCACATAAAATATATGTTATACGTTGCAAAAATAATATAATTTGAAAGTACATTCAGAATCTGAACCAAACGATACAATTTTTGGTGACATGCATTCACATTTTGCTTGTCACATACAGTACGTGGTCAAACTTTGACCCAAAATACGCAAAACAACAAAAAATACTTCTAAGACCAGCACTGCTCTTCCGCTCTTCTCCTGTTCCATTCTAAATCCACCGCCGCTCCTCTCTTGTTTCAATCTAAACCCAGCGCCGCTCCTCTCCACTTCCATTTCAAAACCACCGCCCCTCCTCTCCTGTTCCAGTCCAAAACCAGCGTTGCTCCTCTCCTGTTCTAATCCAAAACCAGCGCCGCTCCTCTCCTCTTCCATCAAAAACCACCGCCGGCGACTGAAGGTGTTGTGGAGAAGTAGATCGATGGGGGAGTACAACCGATACGTGAGGATCGCAGACGGCGACCCTGTGAAGCTAAATAGGATGTTGGAGATACAGTCTTCGTTTGACAACAAGGACCAACTAGTGGCGACGGCGACATCCATGACCAAATATCTACAGCAGAGTGAAAAGGCGGCGATACTCCCGGAGGGAGTCGCGTCGGAGTACATAGAGCTGCTCCTCTGGGCCATGGAGCAAACAGATTCACCGAATCCGATCGTGAGGGAGCGGTGGTGGGAGTATCGATCCCAGATGGAGCATCCACCAGAGATTGAAGGATCGAGCATCTATAGGTGCCATTTGTGAGGGTGTCTCGCCAGAGCGAGCCGGTGGAGTCTTCACGATCGAACCCAACCGCAAGAGGAAAAGCAGTTGGCCCGACGACGCTTCCCCGCCATCGCCTCCCTCACCGCTCACATCGTCTCACGGGCGGTTGTCTCGCCACCGAGGAATAGGAGGGGACTGCCCCCCAGCCCAATAGTCGGCCAGGTTGTGAATTGTCAGGAGGAGCTTAGGGTTGTCAGTATTTGCAGGTTGTGAATTGTGTTTTGTGTTGTGTATTTTGAGAGTACTTTCAGATATGAATGTCTTTTGAATTTCAGATTTGCAGTATTGAGCATAAGAAGAATTTTATGAATTATAGAGATCTATTTTTAGCACTTAAAAAATGTTGTTTCATAGGAGTATAAAAGTGCAGACGAGAAGAAACTGCAAGTTTCAGTTTCAGATAAGAAACTGCAAGTTCAGTTTCAGATAAGAAATTGTAACTTTCAGAGGCAGAGCATTTATATTAACACGGCCTTTTCAAACAGGGTTAACATCATGTTGGAAGTTTATTCGTGGTCGAAAATGGAACTACCAGCCAGTTAACATCATGTCGATCAACATTCATGCATAGCACATCTTCATATGATGCATACCAAAATGCCCACACAATGTTGAGTGTGCGAAACACAGAGAAAACGAGGGACGGAGTTTTGGCAAGTGTTGGACGTGGTTTTGGGCTGCCCCGTCTAGGCTTTCATTATTAACATGCGCAGCCCACGACCTCGGATGGGAGGGCCAGTTTGTATTTTCTTAGGGTCGTCATGTATCGACCAGCCTATGGACCTCCCATCCGAGGTTTTATTTTTGGCAGCCCAATTTATGTATCTTTTTGAAGAAAACGCAGCGGTTTGTTCTATTTTTCTATATAAGAATAGGAACGCCAGGTACAACTTATGTTTCCCTTTTAACTATATTATATATATTTAACTTATTTTATATGTTACTATATATTATTTTTATTGTCATCATATATTTAACAGATACTTACATATGTAAGAAAACAATATCCCACATCTTATTAATTATAAAAATAATTTCTTAACAAATAAAATCCTGGATTGTTTTGGCACGAAAATCCTAGTGATTGTGTACAAAAGCTTGGTAAGATTTAAGGACGAATGTAATAATATCACTTATTATTTAAATATATTTATAACAAAATGCTCAGCCCTTTTTTATTTTTTTGATAACATTGCTGGCCCAACCCAACATTATAATTAGAATCAGCCCAGCAAAATCGTGTATCTAGATAAAGTGCAAATGGCCTGTAATTTTTTAGGAAATAAAATAAATGGGCCGCATGAAAGCTACATTAATTGTTCACCCAGCCCAGCTAATGGCTGTAATTCAAGAAAAAGATCAAATTGACTGTAAATTCTACCACGCAAAAAAAGACTGTAAATTCTGAAAAAATGGGTTGAATACGTGCCACATTTTTGGAGGCTGAAATGTGGGCCAATAGGTCGAAGCCAACGCAAGTCGTTGTAAATTTAGTCAACAAATGATTCTGACATGTTAGTCGTTGGATTTACATCCAACGGCCGGCATCCATCTTCAATCTCTCGTCTTCTTCCTCCAGCGCCGCCGGGACCACCTCCCGCCTCGCCGCTAGCAGCTCGCTTAGCACGCTTTGCTATGAAGCGCTACTCCACCGCTGGCTGTGCCATCCCTCCAACCCTCCACACCTCTTGTTCTTCTCCACTGACTGCCGAACCACATCGCACTAGAACCAGTTAACCCTCGTACACCTCTCCATCTGCGACTCTACTCCCGCGTCTTCCCATCTCCGGCTCGTTGCTGTCCGGGGCCTCGCCGTCGTCCACCACCTTGGATGCGCTCGGCGCAGCGCGGTCAACATGGTCAACGAACGACACCATCGGAAGTAGGCTGTGCGTGGAGAGGCTGATAGCTGGGTCCACGGACGCACACAAGGAAATGCCTCCTTATTACGCGCAAAATAATGATTCCTCCACCTAACATCTGGGACCCACCGGAAGGGCCTCTGTATTTCGCGAACAAAATGTGCCCCCCTCTGACTTGTCAGACCCACCAGCTATCTTCGCACGCAAGGAAGTGCCACCTTATTACGCACAAAAAAATGAATACTCTCCCTGCCAGCTGGAACCCAGCATACTGGGAGGTCGACTTAGGGCCTACCAAGTTGACGGGACGGAGGGCTTTGTCAACTTAGTCAATATGAACGATTCTAGCTCCTGCTACATCAGACGATGTTCATCCAACGGTTGTAGTGCTTCTTCAACCTCCGGTCTTCTTGCTCCACCCGCCCAAACCATCGCCGGTCGTGCCGCTGCGTGCTGGCCTCCCGTGGTCGGCTGTGATGCCGCGGAGGCCTCACCGCCCCCTACTACTCCCACCGCTGGCCAGGCCATCCCTCTACACACCCACACCCCCTGTTAATCTACGGCGACAGCAGCCTCACACCGCAGCCGAACCAGTGAACCCTCGTACTCCTCTTTGCGTGGGCATCCACTATTGCGTCTTCCCCGGCTCCGAGTCATCCCCTTCCTAAGCCTCGCCGTCGTCCACCGCCGTGGTGCTCTCGGCGTGGCGTGGTCAACGTGGTCAAGGAACGACTTCCATCGGACATGGATCAGACGTGGAGAGGCCGATACCGGGTCCACGGCCGCAAAGAAGGAAGTGCCTCCTTATTACGCCGGAAAATAATGATTCTTCCACCGACAATGGGGACCCACCGGACGGGCCACCGATTTCGCGAAAAAAAGTTTCTCGATCGCTGGGACCCACCAGCTACATCTTCGCACGCAAGGAAGTGCGTCCGGGCAAAAAAACACGATTCGCCCCCCTGACTGCTGGGACCCACCAGCTACATCTTCGCACGCAAGGAAGTCCGTCTGGGCAAAAAAAAACGATTCGCACCCCTGACTGCTGGGACCCACCAGCTACATCTTCGCACGCAAAGGAAGTGCGCCCGCAAAAACCGATTCGCTTCTCCGACCGCTGGGACCCAGCAGCTACATTTTCGACGCAAGGAACCGCTGACGATACCGGGACCCACCTGGTCGAAGCGCACGAAGCGTTGTCATTCTGGTCGCGAACGTAATGCACATACCGGGTCGATGTAGAGGCACGCACGCGTCGTAGATGTAGAGGCGCCGCATGTAGCATGTACACGCACGCATGTGCCAGCCGAGGGTGCAAGAAAGAAAATACGGCCACGTACGTACATACGGGCAGGGTCTCTAACGCCTATCGCGCATACGTACATGGCTGGGTCGGAATGGAGAAACAGCGTCGTCGTTGTGTTCATGGGGAGCCAACCGGCTGGGTCGGAACGGAATGCGTGGTCGTGTTCATCGGGAGGGCTTGGATGGAATAGGCGATGGAAACGAGGCCTGGCGTACCGCACAACAGAGGAAACGACCTTGTGTTCGACCGGCCACGTTCGAAACGGGGTCCTGTTGATCGGGAGGGGCCTGGCGTACCGCAAAACGGAGGAAACGGCCCTCCTACGGTCGAAACGGGGGTCCTGTTGATCGGGAGGGGTGTGGCGTACCGCTAGATGGACGAAACGGACTTGTGTTGGAGCGCTACGGTCGAAACGGGGGGGGGGGGGGGGAGGGGTGTGGCGTACCGCAAAACGGGACTCCACGGGATACTGTTCATCTCCACCGTCGACCACCACCAGCCTCCACGGGCTACCAACGACCTCCACCAGCCTCCACGGGCTCCTGTTCATCCAACCTCCACCGCGCGCTACTCCACCGGCTACTATTCAGCCACCCCTCCACGGGCAACCCTCCATCGTCTACTGTTCATCCAGCCCTCCACACCACGGGGTCCTGTTCAACCACCCCTCCACGGCCACCCCTCCACCGTCTACTGTTCATCCAGCCCTCAACACCATAGGTTCCTGTTCATCCAGAGGCAACGCCACCGCTCACTGTTCATCCCCCCCCCCTGCAACGCTCACTGTTCATCCCAGAATCTCTCCATCGGGTTCAGTTAACAACCATCGATCGATAGCTCGGGTTCAGTAACGCATAGCCTGCAGTGCAATCGGTCGGGTTTAGTTAGAGCCCAACGCCTCGCCGCTTCGCTTAGAGCTAACGCCGCACACACGCCAGACGCACGAGAGAAACGCACATCGCCCGCCCGACCTCCCACCGTGAATCGCAACTCCACGAAACCCCCTCGCTTCTACCACGGGTTTTTCCGCCATGGACGGCCCAAAGAATGTCATGCAGCTGCGTCTCCGCCCGCCCAGACGAAAAGCCCATTTTCTGTCATGATTTTTTGTCGTAGAAGTAGGAGCCCACCACATCTATGATGATACCGGGTTTTGTCACAATTATCGTCATAGAAGTGTCATATGTATGACAGAAAAAAATTTCGTTCGCCCCAAAATGTCACGGATGTGTCTTTTTTTTTGTAGTGTGGGGGGCGTGTTTTTGATCAAGTTTTCTTTCTTGGTACGTTAGAAAATCATTTTGTCCAATTCACATCTAAATGTTATTTAAGGATATCACATCTAAGCTCCCACAAGTATATAATGTAGCAACAAGAAACAAAAAAACTAGGACAAAAAAATATACCACAAACAGAGAGGACATCAACTTAGATGTGACATAACTATGTCACATCTAGATGTGTCCTAGACAGACCCTTATAAAATTGTACGCCAGTTTCGTTTCTTTTTCCGGAACGTATGATTCTATTTAAAACCACTGCCATGGAGAGATTTTTTTACTCCATTATAGCCTCTTGTTTGATAGAGTTTCTCGCGTCTCGCTCTCTCACCCTCTCCATATCAAAACAAGATGACAGTGTCCAGTCTATCTCTCTCCTCACCGGTGGTCATAGATCCGGTCGAATCCCGTCCGCTGTGGGAGGTGAGGAGGTGCAGCATTGACGTTGTCGTCATCGGTGACGGGGGGGAGCCGATGCGCACCGTCCTCTCGGAGCCGGCGCTGGCGCGGACGAAGATCCTACATGCCCTTGTTCGCTGCCGTCATGTGGGCAGATCCCGCCCGCCCGCCTAAACGACATCTCGCCCACCTGAGGTATAACTTCTTGTACTGGTCCAGCTCCCTGTGTTGCTGCGCGTATGCGGGTTTTCTTCTATGCGACTACTCCCCAGCTCCCCATGCATAGTAGCTAGGTTTCGGCTTACCGGTCCAACATCACTAGTACTATTATAGAGGAAATGCCACTTAAAAGTTGTCCTGATTTATGCCTCGGTGGAGGTATACATGTTGTTTCGACAAAAAGTACATGGTGGTTGTGCAGTCATTGTCCAAATGGTGGTAGTACTATCACTGGTTAAATGAAGAAATGCTCTTTTTCTCGGGTATCCTGGTTTAGTTCCCATCAAGATATAATTATGATGCTTCTGTTTGTTGGTGTACTTTTCATTAACCCTTGTTATTGGAAACAACGATGCGTGTCTCCATACCCGGGCATGTCTTCCTCAATTTTAGTGGAACTGCATAAAATTGGATGGCCATTGTTGTTCCGCCTCACTGCCCTCTGCCATGTGGTTCTTCCTTCCTCGAGCTTGATTACTGAGAAGAAACAGACCATGGTGAGGATTTGTCGAACTTCATAGGTGCCTCACCCAAACTTGATGCCAAATGGATGATGCATCACCACGATGACCTACCGATGCTCATGGTCGCGCCTCATGGTTGCGTCGGCTGGTGAAGCTGATCGATTTTCCGTGAAAAACAAGTTGTCTTCCATCAGTTCTCTTTGGTTGTTACGCACAAAGATGATATCCTTTGTCAGTTCACCTTGGTTGCGCTGGAGACGCAATCGTCTTTCACGTTGGTGCATTTTATCACACAATTGGCTATGAACCAAATGTTTCCTCGAAGAAGGATCGACGTTGGTACTAAGAGCATAAGTTTTGTATTGATTTCGAAGCCTTCTCACAACTTTATCTCCAACTCCCCTGTAATTTTATTTGTCCAGCTATTAACTTTGATTTAAAAAATGGTGTGGACTAAAAACCCGGATGGACGTAGTAGCCCTCCATTTTTATTTACTCAAGATATTAGATTTGATCAAGTCAAACTTTGTAATACTCTCAAACCTTTCCGATAATTGAAATTAAAATTTTTATTTGTACACACTCTCACACGCTTATATAATTTGGCACATGTGTGGTTGTTCACTTAAGAGAGGGTAGTTTACCACATGTGAAGGACAGGAAGTGCGACTGTGACGCGTGGGCGTGGATCGTTAGTTCATCGGAAGTAGTACTCCTCTCCAGACATTAAATAAAGAGTTTCGCTTGACTTACACAATTTAAAAACGATTGTTATGGAGAGAATAAGAAAACCACTCCACTATATATTAGTCGTATACACACGAGAGTACTATATGGACGCAGCTTCATTGACTTAGTGCACTGACTTTGGGTTTATGACAAGTGGGCCCAAAATGTGGCTGGCTCACCTGTCATACAGCCAAAAGCAGATGGAGTGAAGGCACCGGAGCTCAGTCCGTACTACATTAGTACTCCCTCCGTAAACTAATATAAGAGCGTTTAGATCACTACTTTAGTAATCTAAACGCTCTTATATTAGTTTACAGAGGGAGTATATATATAAGCGGGAGCCTCAGCGCTTGTTCGCTAGGGTTTGCACTCTCCACACGCTCGCCGCAATACATATATGTTACACGCTGGAGGCTCAGCGTTCATTTGCTAGGGTTTGCTATATTCACAGTCTCTCACCCTCTCTTCCCCAGATCTAAACAAGATTGCGTTGGCCTCTTGTCTCTCTCCCCCCTCACAGCTGGTGAAGGAGGAGTCCGTATCCCGTCGCACCGGGAAGGGGAGGAGGTGCCACTACTAGGAAAACGGCTACAGATGAAACGGACACTAATGGCGCACCGCATGTGTGGTGCGCCATTAGTATATAGCAATGGCGCACCACATACAGGTGCGCCATTAGTAATATATTACTAATGGCGCACCTGGTGTGTGGTGCGCCATTAGAAGTTTTGAAAAAAATAAAAAAAATTGTTACTAATGGCGCACCGTGGGATAGTGCGCCATTACTAGTTGACATAGTAATGGCGCACCACACCCACCGTGCGCCATTAGTAGTTTTGAAAAAGAAATAAAAAAATTGTTAGTAATGGCGCACCAGTGGACAGTGCGCCATTACTAGTTTTAACTAGTAATGGCGCACTGTCCACTGGTGCGCCATTACTAAGTTTTTTTCAAAAAAAAATTCAAAAAAGAATTCAATTTTTTTGAATTTTTTTTCAAAACTAGTAATGGCGCACCGTGGGTGTGGTGCGCCATTACTAGTTTAACTAGTAATGGCGCACCACCCCATGGTGCGCCATTACTAACTTGGCCCAACACCGATGCACCCCAGGACCTCCTTTTCAGTTTTAAAAAAAATAAAAGAATATGATGGAAATGTCAAAAAAATAAAAGAAAATAAGTTTCCCATGTGATATGTGGTCTAGTTGTTGGGAAAATTTACAAATATGAATTTCGACTTTATTTGTAAAATCTCTCTGGAAATTTGTAAAATGGGCATAACTTTTGCATACGAACTCGGATTAAAAAGTTTTTTATATGAGAAATCATCTACTCAAAAAGTTACATCTGAATTTAATCGTGGGAACCCCGTTAAACATTTTCAAAATCCCCAAAAATCTAACAGAAAAAAGTTACAGGGCTTTCAAGATCTAGAGGCAAAAAAAGTCAAAAAATTTCAAACTTACTATTGGCGCACCGTGAATGTGGTGCGCCACTAGTAACAGAAAAAAAAATTGGTTTTGAATTTTTTTTTTTGAATTTTTTTTCAAAAAATGATACGTAATATGACCGGGAAGTTTGAAATATTTTTCAAAATTTCATCATAGTCATGAACATGAACAAATTCCTAGACAACAACAAGGTATAATAGGATTGATATGCTAGATATATCAACAAGTGCCTATGAAGTGAGCTGTTGCTGGGGTTGGATAGAACTCTGAAGTTAAGCATGCTTGGGCTGGAGTAGTGTGAGGATGGGCGACCTTTCGGGAAGTTTGACCATGCAGTGCGATTTGACCTGAGATTAATCATATTGACCAGAGATTAAGCCATGGTGACCTGAGATTAAGAAAAAACGAAAAAAAATTGAAAATTTTGGGAAAAAAAATAAAAAAAATCTGAAAAAAAATTGTTACTAATGGCGCACTTCTATGTGGTGCGCCATTAGTATACCAGATACTAATGGCGCACCGTGGGCTATTCTAATGGCGCAAGATTGATGCGCGCCATTAGTATACCAGATACTAATGGCGCACCTATCTAATGGCGTGGTGCTAGTGGCGCACCTGTAGTGCGCCATTAGTAGCGAAAATAGGTGCACCACTAGCAGCACTTTTTCTAGTAGTGTTCAGTGTTAACTCTATCGCCTTCGGCGAGGGAGGCAATCCACAGCCGGCTGTGCTGTTCTCTTTCACCCAGCGCTTTGGGAGGGCCACCGACCCCTTCTTCCTCATTGCCAGACGTAGTGTGGGCAGATCCGCCTCCGCCAGACGCCTTCCCACATCCCGACGACCCTAAGGTATAAGTTTCTTTGAAACCGTCGTTGCTCTAGCTGCATGTGGATCTTTTTTCGATCCGTAGTCGAATCTAGGTCTTGGTTCAAAAGGAAAGAAAGGTGCGGTGGGGTGGAGCATGAATCTAGGACGTGGTTCAATGAGGAAAGGAGGGAGGAAAAGTAGTATAGACCGCTATCAAGCCGCTTTGTTGGTCGAAAAGGGAAAAAGGGGTAACCCAATACACACATCTGTAAGGAACCGATCTCTTTGTTGAAAAGGGAAAGAAACCGGGGTCGGGTAGTTTGTGCAGGACTAGATTTGCTGCCTCACATAGGAAAAAAGTTAAAAGAGAACAAATAAGGGACCAACACGTATATGCTTTGCTTGGCTACATACTCTGCATCACCCATTTATACGTGTGGGACGCACATGGTGCTAGCATGTCCCATACAGCTATTTTGTTGTTGTTAATCTAAGAATGTCACTTGAAAAAAATGAAGCAATGCCACTGTTAAAAGTAAATTACATTTTTTAACGAATGTTGTTTCAAGAGAGTGTCTCTGTTAATATGAATCACGGCTACCGTTTTAGAAATGCTACTATCCTACTTTGTTTTCCATCCAAGATAACTTAGATGCTTCTCTCTGTCACCATTTGTTTCATCCTCCTTTATCGGCAAGTAATTGTTTCCTTTTTTTCCTCTGTTAAAACAGGGGTATCGATTCAAATTGTTGCTATTGCGACATTTTACTTCGCTACTCGAAACACTTATGTTTTAAGAGTGTTTTGTGCAGTTCAACTTGAATGTCACACCGTGACTTTGCTTAATTTTGGTGGAACTGCACAAAAGGAGATCGAGATTTGTTTCCAGTGTTCCTGTCGAGTTGTTTCAAATCTTGGTATCTACCACATGATATCTATTCAACTTGTTGCTATTGCGACATTTTGCTTCGCTACGCAAAACACTTTGCTTGATTTCAGTTCAACTGCACAAAATGAGATTGGATTTCCTATTCGTGTTAGCAGATTCGTATTTTATCCTGGTGTTCTCATGAAAGGTCAGTACAGGCCTTCATCCACATGATTGTGCAGTGTGCTTTGAGATGTTGTGCTACTTGTATTGGTACTGTTTTAAATAAATGTTGACTTGAAGCTATTGTATTGCTGTCTTTTCCCATTAAGTAGTGAACAAAAATGGGACCAACCTGCATATGATGCTTGTTGCTTTGTTACAACAAACTCGTGCATCACCCCTTTATAAGTAGATGGAAGCACATATTGTTGTTGCGCCCACTCTCCCTGGAACTATTTATGCTTTTCGTTAATCTAATGCCGCTGGTAAAATTAAGCAATGCCACTCTTAGAATTAATTAACTCATCGAATCTTAGTTCAAAACTGCAACACTTGTTAGGAATAGTACTATCCTCGCTTTGTAGTTCTTTTCTACATGTTTAACCAAGGTATTGTTAAGATCTGTCTCTTTAAAAATGAATCAGTTGCATTGTTTTAGGAATGGTACTTTTACGCTTTGTCGTTCTTTATACATGTTGAACCAAGGCATTGTTAAGATAATGTCTCACCAATATGAATGAATCACAATCGATGGAGAATTGCTCCTCTCCTCGCTTTGTTTCCCATTAAGACAAGTCATCAACCGTTATTTCTCAAGAATTGTTTCCTTATACCTATTGTTGCTTACAGGATATCAAAATTAAAGCTCGGTTTTATTCCGACTTCTATTTTAGTTGAACGCACAAAAGGAGCCAATGTGTCCAAGGCAAGCTGCTGCGTTCTTTGGGTCCAAGATGTCGCTCCACTTTGCGTAAAGAAGAACATCCTTTGGATGTGGTACATTACAGAAGTAATGACCGAGAAGCTTTACAGAGTAATATTAGACACCGGTGACATGACTAGTCTGCAGAGACCATTGGCAATTTAACAACACGTGGAGTGCCCTGGGCAAAAAGTGCCCAAACAAGTACAAGAAGCTAAGACAGGACACAATCATAGGCATTACATATTTTGAATGGGAAAAGCTTGTCAAAGTTTAATCATTGATGTTAGCAAGAAGACGTTAGTTTAATATATTGGAATTGGAAAACCTTGTCAAAATTTTCTCATTTATGTTAGCAAGAAGACGTTAGTTTAATATATTGGAATTGGAAAACCTTGTCAAAATTTGCTCATTGATGTTAGCCAGAAGACATGCATTTGATATTTTTGAGTGGGACACCTTCTTTGTGAGCAGCACCGAGTGTTTTTTCCTATTCCTGTGTTCAGTTTAGAAGTAAATAGTTACTCTGCTGAGATATTCCTGTGTTAAGAGTTTGTTCTGAATATTGTCTATGTAATGTCAGGCCTTGTGTTTGATTGCAAAGTTGAGCTTGGAATGTTGTTGCATGCAGCATCATGAGCTGTTCACCGTGCCTCCTAAGAATACTGCTTCGTATTGTTTTGCATGTCGATCTAATGCCAGTGATTTGCTTGTTAAGAAGATCATCCTCTTCTGTTGTTTCCGTGCGTAAGAAGTTCATCGTCTGATGTTTCATTCATAACCTATACGACATGTCGGGTAGGTTAGACGTAAACTGACGCTTGTAAATTAAAGCAGATGGTCTCGGGCGAAGGCGCTTGGTTGGTCGATTTCGACTAGTAAAATATCGGAAGTACTTCACACACGATAAAAACGCTGAACGACACTCGGACGATTGCTAATCCAGACGTTAGCTGTTCTTCCAGCCTTGCCCATGGATGGCATGATACGCACGTCGTGCATGTATCGTCTGGTAATGTCGTCCATATAGCAATGCTCGTAAAATATACACTGGTCTCTCAAATTACACACGTAACCCGCCGGTTTTACTTACAGACCTCGAGCCTTTCGATGACGAGTAAATTACACTTGTATGTTAATACAGGTTTGAAATAAACCAGAGCTCCCAAGCGCGGCCTTACCGCTTCATGCCGTCTGGTTTCTCGAAGGTGCTCATACGTGTCCGATGATCCCGGCTTCCTCGAATGAGCAGCGGCGTCAGATCGACCTTCGTAGGGCCCGCGAGGCCCTCTCCGTTGTCCTTCGAGTTGTTGTGCTCGCCGTGGCGCCGAGCATTGTTAACATGGTCAACGAACATGAGGATTCAGGAGATGACTTTATTTTGACTGGATGACACTAGGGACCCACTAGCGCCATAGCCATACGTACTCAAGTGCCTCCTTATTATGTACAACTATATTTTTTTTTGCTTTCTCCTGGTTTCCTGACATCACGGTCCCACACCATTGTCAACCTATGTAGTCAATATAAACGAGAGAATTGCACAAGGTGCGGCCGATAGCTGGGACCAAGCAGCTCGGCAAGATTTGTGTTTTTGAGGCGTGAGCACCGCAGAAGTTTTTCTTGGTGATGATTTCGTTGTTGTTCAGAGGAGAGCAGGGTATTAATCGGGCGGGTCAGGGTCTGCTCAGCCTGTGCCGATATCCAGCCCAGATACTAATTTTTTCAAGATGAAAATGGCTAGCCCAGCTATACGCCTTTTTGAGGAATATCCAGGCAAGGTCAACTTGTTATTCTCCGCCATTGTCTTGCAAATCTTTCCTAGGAGGGATGCATTAGGCTTAACAGGAAAATGGGCTTTAAAAATAATAAATGGGATGTAATTATAAAAACTGGGCAGTAACTATAAAAAAATGCACCAAACACGAAATTAGTTTATAAAATATTATTTGTGGATTTTGAAAATCTTAAATTTTCATTGTTGCGTGCGCAATGTTTCGTTGGATTTTTACGTAATACAAATTTATATTTAATCTGAATAGAAATTTCGGGATAAAAATATTTCGGATCCCATAAAAATGTGGGAAATTTTATTGAATTCTGTCTTTAACGGTTGGTTGAAATTATTAATCGTTGTCCTAGCTAGAAAATGGGCTTTACTTTTAACAAACTGTAAATGGGATGTTGTAAATTCCATTAGAATTCAAAAATGGGTTGTGCATTCTTACAAAACGCAAATGGGCTATAAGTTCTCTGCCACACACTTGTGGGCCTACTAAGTGACGCGTCCCCTAAAAAAATAAGTTGACGCGTATGCAAGGCTTTGTCAACTTATTATAGTCAACACACGGTTCTAGTTAGCGGGTCCGTTGGATGTCTATCCAACGGATGTTGTGCTTCTTCTTCAATCTCGGATATTCTTAGCTTCGCCGCCCAAAAATGATTCCTCCCCGACATCCTGGGCGCACTGCTTCGAGGCTGACTCAGGGCCTACTAAGTTGGAGCGCACCAAGGGCTTTGTCAACTTAGTCAATATAAACGATTCTAGCTTCAAAGGACTGACGATGTCCATCCAACGGCCGTAGTGCTTCTTCAACCTCTGGTCTTCTTGGTCCAGGCCGCCCAAAGCAGCGCCGGTCGTGCCGCTTCCTCGCCTCCGTGGCGGGTTGCCGCTGGAGGCCTCACCGCCCCATACTACTCCCACCGCTGGCCAGGCCATCCCTCCACTCACCCACACCCCTCGTTATTCACGGCGACGGCAGCCTCGCACAAGACCAACCAAGGTGAACCTCAGATTTTCTCTCTGCTGGCTTCCTTGCTGCGTTTTCCCCAGCTCGTCGTCCCCTTCCTAGGCGTCACCGCCGTCCACCGCCCTGGTGCTCTCGGCGGCGTGGTCAACGTGGTCAACGACCGACTTCCATCGGAAGAGTATCAGACGGAGAGGCCGATACTGGGTCCACGGCAGCCGCAAGGAAGTGCCTCCTTATTACGCGCAAAATAATTATTCCTCCACCTGACAGTAGGGACCCGCCGGACGGGCCACCTTATTTCGCGAAAAAAAAGTTTCCCCCTGACTGCTGGTACCCACCAGACGGGCCACCATATTTCGCGAAAAAAATGTTCCCCCCGCTGTCAGCTCGGACCCACCGAAAGTGCCTCTTTATTACGCACAAAAAAATGAATACTCCCCCTGCTAGCTGGGACTCACCTTGGTGGGAAGCTGACTTGTGGGCCTACTAAGTTGACGGGGACGGAGGGCTTTGTCAACTTAGTCAATATGAACGATTCTAGCTCTAGTGACCGTACGATGTCCATCCAACAACCGTAGTGCTTCATCAACCTCTGGTCTTCTTGTTCCAGCCGCCCAAAGCAGCGCCGGTGGTCGTGTCACCGCTTCCTCCGCCTCCCGTGGGCCGATCAGAGCCATGGAGGCCTCACCGCCCATACTACTCCCACCGCTGGCCAGGCCATCCCTCCACTCCACTCACCCACACCCTCGTTATTCTCAAGGGCGACGGCAAATAAGAAATTAACTAGTGAACCTCAGATTCTCTCCGCATGGGCATCCACTACCGCGTCTTCCCCGGCTCCGCATCGTCCCCTTCCTAGGCCTCGTCGTCGTCCACCGCCGTGGTGCTCTTGGCGCGGCGTGGTCAATGTGGTCAACGACCAAATTCCATCAGAAGAATACAATACGTGAAGAGGTCGATACCGGGTCCACGGCAGCCGCAAGGAAGTGCCTCCTTATTATGCGTAAAATAATTATTCCTCCACCGACAAGGCAGGGACCCACCAGACGGGCCACCAGTATTTCACGAAAAAATGTTTGCCTCGATCATTGGGAGCCACCCGACGGGCCACCGTGATTTCGCGAAAAAAACGTTCCCCTCATCAACTCGGACCCACCGGAAGTGCGTCCTTATTACGCACAAAAAAATGAAACCCCCCCTGCTAGCTGGGACCCACCTTGGTGGGAGGCTGACTTGTGGGCCTACTAAGTTGACGGGGACGAAGGGCTTTGTTAACTTAGTCAATATAAATGATTCTAGCTCCAGTGACCGTACGATGTCCATCCAAAGGCCGTAGTGCTTCTTCAACCTCTGGTCTTCTTGCTCCAGCCGCCCAAAGCAGCACCGGTCGTGCCGCATGCTCCTCGCCTGTGGCGGATGACAAAGGCCGTGGAGGCCTCACCGCCCCTACTATTCCCACCGCTGGCCAGGCCCTACAATGACGGCAGCCTCACACATGGTCGAACCAGTGAACCCACAGATTCTCCGCTGCTGGCTTCTATCGCTGCGTTTTCCCGGCTCCCGGTCGTCCCCTTCCTAGGCCTCGCCGTCGTCCACCTCCCTGGTGCTCTCGGCGCGGGCGTGGTCAACGTGGTCAAGGAACGACTTCCATCGGACCTGGACTGTACGTGGAGAGGTGGCAATTTGGGTCCATGGCCGCAGCAAGGAAGTGCCTCCTTATTACGCCGAAAAATAATTATTCCTCCACCGACAATGGGACCCACCGGACGGGCCATGATTTCGCTGGATAAAAAATTTTCCCCTGCATCGCTGGGACCCACCACCGCACCTTCGCGACGCAAGGAAGTGCGTCCGGCAAAAACGATTCGCCCACCGACCGCTGGGACCCACCAGCTACATCTTCGCACGCAAGGAAGTGCGTCCGGGCAATGAAAAAGATGCGCCTCCAGACCGCTGGGACCCACAGGCTAAATCTTCGCACGCAAGGAAGTGCGTCCAGGCAAAAAAACGATTCGCCCCCCTGACTGTTGGGACCCACCAGCTACATCTTCGCAGGCAAGGAAGTGCCTGACAGTCGGGACCCACCTGGTCGAAGCGTAGGTACAGTTGTCATTCTGGTTGCGAACATGTACGTACATATATACTGGTGGATGTAGAGGCGCGCACGTGTCGTAGTAGAGGCGCACACGTAGCATGTACACGTACGTACAGCGGCAAGGGTGCAAGAAAAAAATACGGCCACGTACATACATATGGGCAGGGTCTCTAACGCCTATCGCGCATACGTACATGGCTGGGCCGGAACGGAGAAACAACGTCATCGTCGTGTTCATGCGGATCCAACCGGCTGGGTCAGAACGGAATGCGTGGTCGTGTTCATCGGGAGGGCTTGGACGGAACAAGCGATGGAAACGATGCCCAGCGCATCGACAAACGGAGGAAACGGTTTGTGTTCGACGAGCCACGCTCAAACGGGTCCTGTTGATCGGGAGGGGCCTGGCGTACCGCATAACGGAGGAAACGAACCTCCTACAGTCGAAATGGGGGTCCTGTTGATCGGGAGGGGTGTCGCGTACCGCAAAATGGGCGAAACGGACTTGTGTCGGAGCGCTACGGTCAAAACGGGAGTCCTGTTCATCGGGAGGGGTGTGGCGTACCGCAAAACGGATGAAACGGACTTGTGTTGGAGCGCTACGGTCGAAACGGGAGGTGTGGCGCATCGCAAAACGGACTCCACGGGATACCTGTTCATCTCCACCGTCGACCTCCTCCAACCTCCACGGGCTACCGTCGACCTCCTCCACCTCCACCGCGCGCTACTCCATCTGGCCATCGCTCAACCACCCTCCACGGGTACCCCTCCACCATCTATTGTTCATCCAGCCCTCCACACCACGGGGTCCTGTTCAACCACCCCTCCACGGCCACCTCTCCACCATCTACTGTCCATCCAGCCCTCCACACCACGGGTTCCTGTTCATCCAGAGGCAATGCCACCGCCAATCGCTCATCCAACCCCCCGCAACGCCACTGCTTCATCCCAGGCAGCATCGATCGGCTTTAGTTAGCAAAGAGCGGCGAATCGCCCATCGGGTTCGATTAACGCCATGGGTCGATCGCCGGATTCAAGAACGCTGTAGCTCGCAGGCAGCAATCGCCGGGTTGATTAGAGCCCAGCACCTCGCTGCCTTCGCTAGAGCCAAAGCCTCGCACACATGCGCCAGACGCACGAGAAACGTGCATCGCCTCCGCCTCGACCTCCCACCATAACCGCAACTCCCGAAATTTTCCTCCCTCGCTTCTACCATGGTTTTTTCCGTCATGGACGGCCCAAAAATGTCATGCAGCTGCGTCTCCGCCCGCCAGACGAAAAGCCCATTTTCTGTCATGATTTTTTGTCATAGAAGTAGGATCCCACCACATCTATGATGATACCGGGTTTTGTCACAATTATCGTCATAGAAGTGTCATATGTATGACAGAAAAAAATTGTTCGGCCCAAAATGTCACGGATGTGTCCTTTTTTTGTAGTGACACCCTTGTAGTGATAGGACTCATAGCTTGTAGCCGCAATGTTTTTGTGAGTATCGTCTGCATATTTTTCTTCCGGCATTTTTTTATGCACTCATACTTAAACCCTATTTGCTAAAATGAGTTGCTTCTGATTTTTTTTGGATAGCTCCATGGCTATCTTGGTGTTTATTTATGTTCAAGGAAATCTTCGCCTTGTGTAGGATTCTTTTACTCCTCTTATGATGTTTCCCCCTTCTCTATAAACCCTGGAGGTTAGCTTGAGATGAACAAAGTTGCAACAACCCGCTTGGAGATCGATTATCAAAGTGAACCTTATTGAAAACCTCTTTTAATGGGGGTAGTACATTGATTTGTGTTGGGAGAGAATAGGAAGATTTGAAGACCTTCATTTTCAAAGAATATGAAGATTTTCAATGCACCTACTATAAGTTCAACCTGAAGACGGATCAATGAGCTAACGGCACCAAAGCTTCACCTAAAGAAGAAAGGCAAGATTGAAGAAAGTTCAACCGCTTAGAGAAGCTATCAAATTGCCATCAGCAAGAATGAAGGATTGTTCACAAGTCTTGATCAAGCTAGAACGTATGTAGAAAAGAGAAGTATCTCCAATCAAGACCTAGCGCCACCTATCATCAAGTACAGAATCAACCGTGATTTCACAAGTTTCTGAGAAGAACTATGTCAAAGACGAAGCTAACCTAAACCCATTCTCTTTAGTCAGCCTGAATCTCGGGGACGAGATTTCTTTTAAGGGGGGTAGATCTGTAACATCCCAATGAATAAAAAAACCAGGGCAAGAAAATTTTGTTCGTTTTATTTGGTTAGCAAAAGCTTAAGTGTGTTTGCATAATTTGGAGGACTTAATTTTAACTAATACCAACTTAAACTAAAATTTGAATTTTATTGTTCTCTTATCGCCGAATATTATTTTTCTTCTCTTTCGCATATTAAATTATGCGCCTTTATATTTTGAGAACTTCATTTGATTTTGTTGGTCTTCTATTTCTTTTTATATTTTTTCTTTTAGGAAAATCTAATTCATGTATTCTCTCAAACTCTGGGCGAAATTCCCTTGCCCATCATCTCTCTCTTTTCATGGATGCAACCCACATTTTTCCTTTCTTTACTCCAAACTTCATGGGCCAAGCACATCTACTCTCTACTCTCTCTCTCTCTCTCTCTCTCTCTCTCTCTCTCTCTCTCTCTCTCTCTCTCTCTCTCTCTCTCTCTCTCTCTCTCTCTCTCTCTCTCTCTCTCTCTCTCTCTCTCTCTCTCTCTCTCTCTCTCTCTCTCTCTCTCTCTCTCTCTCTCTCTCTCTCTCTCTCTCTCTCTCTCTCTCTCTCTCTCTCTCTCTCTCTCTCTCTCTCTCTCTCTCTCTCTCTCTCTCTCTCTCTCTCTCTCTCTCTCTCTCTCTCTCTCTCTCTCTCTCTCTCTCTCTTGTTTTTCCCTCCTCCGTTCCTTCTTCCCCATGGGCTTCCATCCACTTGGCCCATCTCCCTAGCAAGCCAACGCCCCTTCTCCTCCTCTGTACGTTCACAACTCATCACAGAAACACAAGAGAAAAAGCACACTCCTTCTCTTTTCTTTTGAACATCAGTACAGATGCAAGCGCTCGTATATACGCACATACACTCACTCTTATGAACACACACGCACACCCTATCCCTATGAGCACCTTCGAAAGACTGAGTCGGCATATCACCTTGAGATTTAATTCCGTTTGATTGCTACGGTTTCCAAATCTATAGATAAGTAAACTGGCCCATCTTCTCAACCAATCAGCGAACGCCTCTTTTATGGGAATTAGAAGAGGGCAGCAATGAAAGTATCAACCTGCAGAAGAGAGCAGCAATGAAAGTATCAACCTGCAGAAGAGAAACAGTCAATGCGTACTTTCATTGCTGCCCTCTTCTAATTCCCATAAAACTCATCCATTTACAAAACTGAGGGAACCATTAGAAGCTCCTCTACCTCCTCTTTCATTCTCATAGCAACCTCTGCCCTCTTCCTTTCGGTTCTCTCAAGTTTTCTTCTTGAGCTGCTATTGTCCATGGACGCCGGTGCTCGATTCCCCCATCTCCATCCGTGCCCTTGCGCCTGAAGGTTCTTCTTCACGCCATGAGTCCATCCAGAGAAGAGAGAACGCTATCCGTCGATCACACCTGAAGAATTCGACATGTCCTTCAACACTGTTCATCGAGTTCATCGCACTGTTCCAACAAGCTTGGTGAGCTCCTGTCCAATTCCTTTTGCACGTACACTAAATAACATACTCTCTAGACATCTTGGTTCGGCCTATTTCTCTTGTTGGTTGTGCCGCTGCCGCCACGGTCATGAACCGGACGTCATCCAATGTCATCGCTTGTTTCTTTAGTTTCCATTCATCATATGCCTTCATGACCAATAGAAGGAATATTCTCTATGGTCATACAAACTCGTTGTTAGAATTATCTTGCATGTTGGGTCAATGAATTTTTAGTTTAGGTTTTATCTAGTCATTCCTGTTAATTATAACAATAGTTTTTAATATAGTTCTATATGATTTTGTGTAGATAATTTCGTGCATCATGTAGTAGTGAGATACATCGTTGTAGTAGTTCTTGTGTATTACTACCATGTGTAGTAGTTGATCGGTCAATTTTTCTTGTTAGTATGTTATTTTATTATGTTTGTGATATGCCTGTGAGTGTATGTTATTCGTCTTATAATTTTGGTGCGATGTAGGACTTGTTAGATTTATTTGTTTCACCGATTATAGTTATTTAAAAATTGTTGAACATGTTTCACGTTGATATTTTTCTTGGGTGCGGTACCTAGTCATATGATATGTCTCTCTATAAGTTTTTGTCAATTATGACTTGTGTACATTTATTGTAAGGATTATTCTACTTACTTAAAAATAAATTTACATGTTGCTTCATGTTGATATTTTTTTATGCATCATGTAACCATGTGTTATGCATGCGTACAAAATTTGGTGAATGCTTCGATGCATATAGTTCTATAGATTCAATCCGGTTTAATATGACGCTGAATACTTCATGTGTGAGATCACTTTAATGTTGTTTAGCATAGAGATATCTTAGATATATTTTACATATCCGTTGTCGGCCGTGTTGCATATGTGCTATGTTTACTTGAAGCAATGCCATGTTGTAAGTTATTGTTTATCTAAATTAGTATGTGTTATCTAGTTTCTTTATACTAGTTGTCATTAGCATCATATGTTACATTAGACATTAGACTTTAGAGTGGAGTCGATGTTGTTTTAGAGTTTCTATAAGCTAAACGAAGCCTAAGGTTAATCTGTGGTTGTGGCATATAGTTATTAATCATTTAACCATTACAAATACTTAGAGTTATCTAAATATTATTGTGGTTGACTAATTTATTCATGCCAAGCCTAGTATAGTATTATTCCATGTGTTTCGCATAACTTTCGTTATGCTAGATGTTAAATGAATTGTCATGTTCTTTGGGAACCACTACATTGTAGTTACTTGCATAGCATATTATTACCTATTTGTACCCCTTGTTCTGTAGTTGATTGTTATCCAAGATTACATGGCTAGTGTTTATGATATGTCTCTCTATAAGTTTTTGTGAATTATGACCAGTCTACATTTATTGTACGGATTTATTCTATTTAATTAAAATAGATTTACATGTTGCTCCATGTTGATAATTTTTTATGCATCATGTAGCCATGTGTTATGCATGCGTACAAAACTTGGTGAATGTTTCCATGCATATAGTTCTATAGATTCAATCCAGTTTAATTTAACGCGGAATACTCAAATATATTCATGGAAACATAATATATTCAGGTATGAAATCATGCACTCGGGCCATAGTGACAAGCATTAAGAATAATAAAGTCATAGCAACATCAATCTTAGAACATAGTGAGTACTAATCAAGCCCTACCAAATTGACTCGATTACATGACGAATCTCATCCATCTCTATCTACCTCCAGTATGCCTACGATGAAATTACTCACTCCCGATGGTGAGCACCATGAGGTTGTTGATGAATAAGAATTGTTGTTGATGATGGCGATGATTTCCCCTCTTTGGAGCCCCTAACGGACTTCAGATAAGGCGTGCCGACGATGAACATGAGGTGATGGTGACTCCGTATCATAAATTATAATACTTGACACGGTAGTATGGTAAGTATAAATTTTTAGTATAGAATATTTATATATCAAGAGGAGTCGGGCAATAGGGGAGACTGAAATTGGTGATTTGAAAAAAAATTGGAGCTATGTACACCCAAATTTGAAATGTTGGCTCCGCCACTGGGCGGCGACACTCCTCCGTTGGTCCTCGGGCAAAGTAGAGATTACCGGTTGATGCGACGTATGACGGAGGCGATGCTGGTGGTGTTAACGGCGACTAGAGGCTCCTCGGGGTGGCACTAGTGGTCCGCGTGACTTCGGCGTGCTCTGGTGAAGCTTCAGGTGGTCATTCTAGTGCATTGTAGTTCACGGGGAAGTGTCAAATAAATGCGGCATCAAGAGGGGGAGCAAACGGGAGATCGATCTCTTACTTATGATGACGGAACTGGCCGGCAAAGACAGCGGCCACTTGAGCTCCTCGGCGAGATCAGTTTCACCCTAACCAAAGCGTGCAAAGACTGGAAAGGTCGAGGAGAGTGGGATAAGGTTTCCCTTGGAATTTTACTCGTGTGCGGTGCCCCAGGGGTGCACGGGGTGGCTTGGGCGCTTGAGTTCGACTCAGGCTCGCGCTCGGTTGTGCGTGCAGCATGGTGCAACTATGCTCGACTGGAGAAAGGAGATGAACAGTGGCACCGGGCCCACTCTCAATGAGACAGAGAAGCGAAGTGGTTGCTAGCCATTCAATCTAAAGAGGATCTAATGGCTCAAGCAGCGTACCGCTTCGGAAAGGTTAAACAGGTCACGGGCCAAATGTTAAAACACAACAGTTGGGTTGCGTGCGGCCAGATGTACAGTAAAAGCTGATATCTAAAGTATTGTATAAGATAGGTATTTGGCTAAATAAAATACCAGATAAATCCTAAAATTACCATAAGCATACAAAAAAATAACACTACTAATATAGAGTACATGAATACTAGTTCCATCCTCAATACAATTTTGGAAACTTCATTTATGCAAAAGGCCACACAAAGAGCATTATAATACTCATCTAAAATCATTTGGAGTTTCTATAATTCCCAAAATATATAAGGTGAACTACAAATAATATTATGGACGTAACGAACTTTTTATTTGACAGGGGAGAAGTCATGTTATCCCCACTCCAATAATTTGCCTTCAGTTGCATAATGACTTGAATATTCATAAAATGCAAATATAGTGCATAGAAAATATGAGATACATATGAATAATTTAGTAACATCCAAATTAGGAAAATTGGGATGTTACATCACCATGGGCCGCCCAAAGTGGCCTAGGACGGAACCAACAAGGGGGTCCTCAGCCTAGCCTACCTGACCGATAGTTGACATGCTGAGAAGCTCCATAGTCAGGGCACCATCAATGGGGATTGCGGACATTCGGCCATGCCTAAGCGGCAACTAGAGAGGTTTAGTGGGGGCGTCAAATGAGAATGGTGCAGATGTAGAGCAAGGGGGAGGCATGGGCGGTGTGGAAGAAACGTGGTCCGGGAGGGGTATTTGAGTGAGCCGCGGGTGTCAGATGCGTACGTGGCGGAGGTTCGAATGCTCGCAAATCTCCCCGGCTTGCGTCCGATTTGTGGGATTCAGACAAGTGGACGCGTCACGCATAAAATCTGGTCCATGTTGGATGGCAAACTACGTCTGGACAGCTAGTTCTAGACGACGGGTGTTGGAAGGTCAGCGTTGCAGATGCCCTTATACCTTGGCAATGTTGCTTGGTTTAATTTGCATTCCCAAACACATCTCTTCCCAACCCTAGCCATCGTCGCCAAAGCTTCAATAAACGTCGTCACCTTGGCACTCCTCTTCTTCATCCATCTGGCGGCCTGGTTGGCGGCAAGCGGAGTGAGGACCCGTCCATCTCGTTTTATATTTCTTAGGATTTTCATTCCCTTGGCGACACCGGTGAGGTGGTGGCAGTGATGACGTTTTGAAATAAGGTCTCTTCGGTCTCTCTCTACCTCGACGATGTCCGATCGTATAATCGTGAAGGCCTATGAGAGTTTGTGTCCTATGATCTATTGACTCCCTTCAGATCTTGGTAGTTGGTGTGCCTTTCAAGAAGAGCTATTGGCATACTATTTGTGTGGAGACTTCGACATCTTCGGTCGTGTTGTTTTGCGGCATGTCCCGGTTTCCCCAACCCTCTGGACTGATGGTGATGGATTGCAAACCTGTATTGTGTTGGCTGATGCTCCAACCGATGTTGCTTCAGTGATCTGTAGATATCGTCCCAAGGGGCTCCTGACTATTGCGGTTTTCAAAGACTCGTGCAACCAGGGCGTTTGCAGGTGTCTCTTTCCTTTCCTGTTGGTTCGATGCAATTTTCAATTTCCGACGGGCGACGTACAATCGGAGGAAGAAGAAGGCTAATATAATTTTGAATGTGATTTGATCCTTTAATGCTCGTTGTGTGTCTAGTTATCTATCCACTAATCGGATGTAAGATGCCTTTTGGATGTCTTTACAAAAAAAAAGTTTGTTTGACTCCCTTTGTGGTCTTCTCTTGCAGAGATCCTATAGGACGCTCGCGAGCGGCAAACAACCGCGCATTTGCACGAGTATATAATAAACCACTTCATAGTTATGTTACTTTGGCCAAAAAAATTGGGTTTCATATGGGTTGGACAAGAATTTAATCTACGAGTGCGCATATACGAAAAATATTTTTTTAGGGGTATATGCGACAAATAGATGCACGTCAAGACACTATGCAGAACGCGCGGCCCAGCTCCACAGTTCCGATGACCGTCACAAGAGCCCGGATGCTTGCTCGGCTAGTGTTGGCCCATGCATCACCGCCCTGTGCACTTCCACAGTTTGATGGCCTCTTGCAACATATGGACTTTGGTCGTCCATGCCTACTGTGAGCGTTAGGACTATGTATCACCCGTGTCGAGACATAACTCGGTTTCACCTCTCGGCACGAGGGAGTGGCCGGCCCAATACTGTAAAGCCTCTCAGTCAAGTTTTTTTCTCTTTTACGTTTTCTTACCTATTTTCACTATTTGCGTCAGTTTTTATTTGTTTTTCACTCTTTTATTTGTTTTTTTCGGTTTCCTTGTTTCTTTCTTTAGTTTTTGGCGATTTATTTATTTATTATGAACAAAAAAATCTACACTTAAATACTTTTTTCCATACAAATTTTAGTTTTTTCGTATACATTAGGAATATTTTTATACATGTTTAATACTTTTTAAATACATGCTAAATATTTTGAAATAAATGTTTTGATCACAGTTTTTTCAAACACATTGTATATTTTTCGTATACATCTAGAGCATTTTATACACATTAAACATTTTTAAACATAAGATTAATTTATTCTTTATAGTACAAGTTTTGAATATGTGTGAAAAAAATTGAATGGCCGTTGAAACATGTTTTCAGTGATACTATCTTGAAAAAATGTGCGAAACATTTTTTTATTTTGTATATAGCATTTTTAAAATGTCACGAGCATGCTTTTGAAATTTGTGATCATTTTTAAATTGTTACATACTCCCTCTGTACCGAAATACATGTCGCTGGAGCAGCTGAACTTCAGCTACTCCAGCGACTTCAGCTACTCCAGCGACATGTATTTCGGTACAGACAGAGTACATTTTTTGAACAGTACAATTTTTTTAAATACATGAACATTTTCTTATTTGGTACAATTTTGTTTAAAAGTCACATGATTTCTTTTAAATGTGTGAACATTTTGTAAAATGCTATCAACATGTTTTTTAATCTACCCTAACAAAACATTTACACTTCATTAAAAAGTTCTATTTTTTTAATATTTAAGTTTAAATTTTGGAAGAAATGTATTTTCAATATTTCTTTTAAAATTATAAAAAAGAACTAACTTGCATGGTGCTACCAGGTCCGGCCCAATAATTTCCTTGGGAGGGAGCCAATGAGGCGAAACCTCCTTTGTTTTCTCAGTAGGCGATACATAGCCACTCCGAAGAAGATCCTATACTACGCATTTTGTGTGAAACAGAACCCCAAACGCACAACTTACGAGTGAACGGGCCGACCAATCATGTGATATATTGAAACTCGGGGACACTGCATCATCACAAAGTAGTGTTGTGGGTTACTGTAGCACACCGTTTTCTGTCATTTTTTAAACAGCATGTAGGAGTACATTCTATAAGCTGTGAATTCTTTTGCAATTTTTTAAATACTAAATATTTTTAATTTAAGGAAAATATATTTTTTGAAGAGTGTGATTTTTAAAAGTGTGATAAATTTCTCAATATGAAAAAAATAAAACACAAAAAAATTCGGAAATTTATGAAAATTTTATCAAAATGCGAACAATTCTATACCTAATAATGAAGAGAGGTGTGTTTCTCTGATTTTTTTTTGGTTTGTCCACTTATCCCTAAGTTACCTATACAGTTAAAGTAAATTACCCACCATGCTACATGTAAGTTAAAAAAAACTCTTCGTTATTTTTTTTGTTTTTTATCTATCTTGAAACTACCCGTAAAGTTCAAATAAATTACCCCTAAGCTGCTCATAAACTTGAAATAAATTACCCACCATGCCACCTGGAAGTGAAACAAACTCTTCATTAATTGTTGTTTGTTCTTTTGTCCGTCGTCGAAACTGCCCTTTAAGTTCAAATAAATTACCCACCCCATCACCCATAAGTGAAATAAAGTCTTCGTTAATTGTTTCCCTGATTTTTTTCGTCCGTCGTCGAAACAGCCGTTAAAATTGAAGTAAATTACCCATCCCACCACCCGTAAAAGTGAAAAAAAAACTAGCGTTCCACCGAATTGTTTGAACATCATAGGGCCCTCTATTTTTTCATCCATCGTGAGTCTTAAGTCATGGTTATTGGGTTAGGGGCGTGTGATATGCTTTTTCTCCTGTTGCAATGCACGGGCTCTTCTGCTAATATAAAAAAACAATACGTTTTTTTGGAAAACTATGGATAATTTTTGAAGTGGTCAAACATTTTTCTAAGATGGGAACACTTTTTAAAAACACAATTTGTTTTAAAATAAATAAATATGGTTGTATCTCAATCCATTTAAAATATATAGTAATAATTTTTTTTAATTTCTTGACATTCTTTGAAAAAATATATAAAATAAAAACTAGAAGCAAAAGGTGAAAGAAACATGAAATTAAAAACCAGACCTAAACCTTTTAGAAGGTTAAAAAACCGGTAAAATCAGGAAAAAAACTAAAGTGTTAATTTGAGTTCTTGGTGGCCGAAATGCGAAGCCTCAGCAGTTAGACAAAAGATGCGTTAATTAAGGATTTACAATGGAATGAAAGTATCTGCGTAATTTAGAAAACAAATGTTACGTACTATTGATAAAATGTTCGTGACATTTAGAAATATGTTCTAATATTTAAAAAATATGGGTGTCACATTTTTAGAAATACTATCTTGTAAGAAAATGTTCCCCTAAAACAATATTTCAGGTACAATTTAAAAAAATATTTGTGACATTTAGAAAAAAAGTGGTAACACTTGACAAATGTTTTGCACATTTAAAAAAATCAATGGTTGTTACAAAAGAAATCTCCATGTATTAAAAATTGTTGAACATGTATTTGGAGTAAAATCGTATTCAGAATAACTCCAACGTGTATTAGAAAAATGTTCAATCTGTATCTACTAAACTGTTAAACCTGTATATGGAAAATGTTCAATGTGTATATAAATAAAAATTAGCATGTATTTTAGAAACAAATAATAATAATAAATAACAAAAAGTGAATAGAAAAAACGAAAGGAAACTGATTGAAACCAATAGAAAAATAGACAACACAAAATATATAAGCGCGAAGAAAACCCAATAAGGAAGAACATGGAAAAACAAAAAACAAAGAAAACCGCCCAGAAGATTCTAAAACAAGTTCGTATTGGTATCGGTTTGTAGATTTTTTCCAAAATTGCTATACTGGACCGTCCCGCTAAGTCGAGCGCAGAGTCAAGCGTTCTAGCGAAACAAAGCTAGTTCTCGCATTAAGCGAGACGTAGCTCCCGTGGCCTAAAAAGGCCACATAATACTTTACAAATGATTAAGGCAAAGCCTTCCTCCCCACCATCTCTGTCCGCAAGCCTGTAGATTCGCCTCGCCTCTGCCTGATGCTCCGAAGGTTGGTGGAGGAGAGGGAATTTTTGATACCTCGACTCCGGCTAGTAAATAGGTTAGAGTTTTCGTTAATAACCGGCGGTTCTCACGCGGATGGCAGCGCTTCATATTGAAGTCGTTCTTCTGCGTTCCGATCCTCATCGAGTTTTTCCATTGGGATAGATTAGACGAAGCTCCGATGTACATTCCTGTCAGCTCCTCAGGAGGATGAGGAGGAGGTTAGGATTTATCGATGTTCGTACACGAGAGAGAGAGAGAGAGAGAGAGAGAGAGAGAGAGAGAGAGAGAGAGAGAGAGAGAGAGAGAGATTTGGTATCAGATTCTTCAGATCGATTAGGGTCATGTACATGATGACTTCCCAGCTGTCGTCAACAAAATCGTGCTGACTCTGGCGGTGAAGACAATGGCTCATCGGTGACTCTTTCTGACGGCGACAATGGTCGGTCAATTGTCCGGAGACCTCAATATAAATTTTTATTATATTTGGAAAAAGAATTTCACATTCTTCCTAAAAGAAAGGGACGATTAGGAAAGTCCTATTGATTGCTGCTTTCTTCGGACCACCAAGAAAAGCATGAAAAAGGCTCGAATGGTACAATCCCTCCGTCGCCCTAGAATTAAAAGGGGTGATCTCATAATTTTTGTCGGGTGCTTTTGTACTTCTGGTGAACCTTTATGATAGATCTGGGTCCTTTCAGAAAAAATGTGCAAGCCTATTCTGTGAGGATGTGAAAGATCGAGAAGAGGGGTCTAGAGAGGGGGGTGATTAGACCCTTAACAATAAAAGTGGCACTTTTTACAATTCTCAAGTTAAGGTTGAGTTTAGCACATGTTAATAGGCATACAGTACATTCTACACACGCATAGCAAGAGTATGGGCAGCGAAAAGAGTAAAGCATACAACTGCAAGAATGTAAGGGGATGGGAATTGGAGTGTGCAAACGCAATGGAGACGCCGAGATTTTTGGCGTGGTTCTGATAGGTGGTGCTATCGTATGTCCACGTTGATGGAGACTTCAACACACGAAGGGTAACGGTTGCGCGAGTCCACGGAGGGCTCCACCCATGAAGGGTCCACGAAGAAGCAACCTTGTCAATCCCACCATGGCCATCGGCCACGAAGGCCTCACTCGGGTAGATCTTCACGAAGTATGCGATCTCCTTGCCCTTACATACTTCTTAGTTCGACTCCACATCATGTCGGAGGCTCCCAAGCGACATCTAACTAATCTAGGAGACACCACTCTCCAGAAGGTAATAGACGGTGTGATGATGATGATGACTCCTTGCTCTTGTGCTTCAAATGATAGTCTCCCCAACACTCAACTCTCTCTCACAAATTTGGCTATGGTGGAAGAAGGATTTGAGTGGAAAGCAACTTGGGGAAGGCTGGAAATCAAGGTTCAAGTGGTAGGAATTGAATCTCTTGATCTCAACACATGAGTATGAAGGAAATATGCCCTAGAGGCAATAATAAAGTTGTTATTTTATATTTCCTTATATCATGATAAATGTTTATTATCCATGCTAGAATTGTATTTAACCGGAAACTTGATACATGTGTGAATACATAGACAAAACAAAGTGTCCCTAGTATGCCTCTACTTGACTAGCTCGCTAATCAAAGATGGTTAAGTTTCCTAATCATAGACATGTGTTGTCATTTGATGAATGGGATCACATCATTAGGAGAATGATGTGATGGACAAGACCCATTCGTTAGCTTATCACCAATGATCATTTCACTACAAAAAATAGACACATCCGTGACATTTTGGGCCGAACGATTTTTTTTTCTGTCATACATATGACACTTATATGACGATAATTGTGACAGAATCCGGTATCATCATAGATGTGGTGGGCTCCTACTTCTATGGCAAAAAATCATGACAGAAAATGGGCTTTTCATCCTGGGCGGGCCGGAGACGCGGCTGCATGACATTCTTTGGGCCGTCCATGACACAAAAAACCGTGGTAGAAGCGAGGGGTAGGAAAATTTCGGGGAGTTGCCGGTTACGGTGGGAGGTCGGGGGCCGAGCGATGTGTGTTTCTCTCGTACACGTACACGCGTGTGTGCGAGGCGTTGGCTCTAAGTGAACCCGAGCGAGGCGTTGGGCTCTAATCGAACCCGGCGACAGACCGAAAGGCTACAGCGTCGAACCCGAGCGATCGATCGATGGCTGTTAATCGAACCCGATGGAGCGATTCGCCGCTCTGCTGCTAACTAAAGCCGATCAATTGGATGGACAGTGAGCGTTGTGGGGGGGGGGGGGGGGCTGGTTTAACAGTGAGTGTTGGCGTTGCCTCTGGATGAACAAGACCCCGGGGGGTGGAGGGCTGGATGAGCGATGAGACGGTGGAGGGGTGGCCGTGGAGGGTGGTTGAACAGGACCCCATGGTGTGGAGGGCTGGATGAGCGATGAAGCGGTGGAGGGTGCCCGTGGAGGGTGGTTGAGCGATGGCCGGCGGAGTAGCGCGCGGTGGAGGTTGGATGAACAGGAGCCCGTGGAGGTTGGAGAAGGTCGACGGTAGCCCGTGGAGGCTGGAGGAGGTCGACGGTGGAGATGAACAGTATCCCGTGGAGTCCCGTTTTGCGGTACGCCACACCCCTCCCGATGAACAGGACCACCGTTTCGACCGTAGGAGGTCCGTTTGCTCCGTTTATCGGTAAGCCACACCCTCCCGATCAACAGGACCCCGTTCGACCGTAGGGAGGTCCGTTTGCTCCGCTTTGGCGGTACGCCACACCTCCCGATCAACAGGACCCCGTTTCGACCGTAGGAGGTCCGGTTTCCTCCGCTTTTTGATGCGCCACACCCCTCCCGATCAACAGGACCCCCGTTTCGACCGTACGAGGTCCGTTTCCTCCGTTTTGCGGTACGCCACACCCCTCCCGACCAACAGGACCCCGTTTCAAGCGTGGCCGGTCGAACACAAGGCCGTTTCCTCCGTTCTGCGGTACGCCAGGCCTCGTTTCCATCGCCTGTTCCGTCCAAGCCGGTTGGCTCCCACGCGTTCCGTTGCCTCCCGATGAACACGAGCATTCCGTTGCCTCCCCATGAACACGACGCATTCCGTTGCCTCCCCATGAACACGAGCCCTCGCCATACGTATGCGCGACTAGGCGTTCGAGAACCCGCCCGTATGTACATATACGTGGCTGTATTTTCTTTCTTGCACCCTGGCCGCTGTACGTACGTGTACATGCTACGTGCGCGCCTCTACATCGACCAGTATGTACGTACACGTTCACGACCAGGATGACAACGCTACGTACGCTTCGACCAGGTGGGTCCCGACTGTCAGGCACTTCCTTGCCTGCGAAGATGTAGCTGGTGGGTCCCAGCAGTCAGGGGGGCGAATCGTTTTGTTTTTTTTGCCCGGACGCACTTCCTTGCGTGCGAAGGTGTAGCTGCTGGGTCCCAGCAGTCAGGGGGGCGAATCGTTTTTTTTCAGACGCACTTCCTTGCGTGCGAAAGTGTAGCTACTGGGTCCCAGCAGTCAGGGGGGCGAATCATTTTTTTTGCCCGGACGCACTTCCTTGCGTGCGAAGGTGTAGCTGGTGGGTCCCAGCAGTCGGGGGGCGAATCATTTTTTTTTCGGACGCACTTCCTTGCGTGCGAAGATGGAGCCAGTGGGTCCCAATGATCGAAGCGAATCATTTTTTTCCCGGACGCACTTCCTTGCGTGCGAAGATGTAGCTCGTGGGTCCCGGCAATGATGGGCGAATCATTTTTTTGCGAAATCGGTGGCCCGTCCGGTGGGTCCCATTGTCAGTGGAGGAATAATTATTTTGCGCGTAATAAGGAGGCACTTCCTTGCGGCTGCCGTGGACCCGGTGTCGGCCTCTCCACGTCTGATCCACATACGATGGAAGTCGTTCCTTGACCACGTTGACCACGCCAAGGCCGAGAGCACCACGGCGGTGGACGACGGCGAGGCCTAGGAAGGGGACGACGCGGAGCAGGGAAGACGCGGTGGATGCACACACGGAGAGGAGTACGAGGGTTCACTTTGGTTCTTGCTGCCAATCCTTCAGAATAACATGGGGTGTGGGTGAGTGGAGGGATGGCACGGCTGATGGAAGTAGTAAGGGGCGGTGAGGCCTCCGTGGCGACCTGACCCGGCCCACGGGAGGCGAGCAAGCGGCACGACCGCTATTTGCTGGTAGGCTGGAGCAAGAAGACCAGAGGTTGAAGAAGCACGACGGCCATTGGATGGACATCGTACGGTCACTGCAGCTAGAATCGTTTATTATTGACTAAAGTTGACAAAGCCCTTGGTACATCAACTTAGTAGGCCCACAAGTCAGCTTCCGAAATGGTGCGCCCCAGATGTCAGGGGAGGAATCATTTTTTGGGCGGGTGAAGCTAGAATATCCGAGATTGAAGAAGAAGCATGACATCCATTGGATGGACATCCAACGGCCACTGCTGCTAGAACCGTGTGTTGACTATAAGTTGACAAAGCTTGCATACACGTCAACTCTGTTTTTTAGGGGACGCGTCAACTTAGTAAGGCCAGAAGTGTGTGGCAGAGAACTTATAACCCATTTGAGATTTGTAAGAATGTGTAGCCCATTTTTGAATTCTAATGGAATTTACTACAGCCCATTTACAGTTTGTTAAAACTACAGCCCATTTCAACCAACCGTCCAAAACAGAATTCAATAAAATTTCCCACATTTTGATGGGATCCGAATATTTTTATCCCGAAATTTCTAGTCAGATTAAATACAATTTCAATACAAATTTATATTACAAAAAAACCAACGAAACATTGCGCTCGCAACAATTAATGAAATTAAAATTTTCAATATTCCAAAAATAATATTTTATAAAGTAATCACTGTTTGGTGCATTTTTTAATAGTTACTACCTAGTTTTTATAATTACATCCCATTTGTTATTTCTTAAAGCCCATTTTCTTGTCAAGCCTAATGCATCCCTCCTAGGAAAGATTTGCAGCCCAGCGGGGCGGTGAATAACAACTTGACCTTGCCTGGGTATTCCTAAAAAAAGTATAGCTGGGCTAGCCATTTTTAGCTTGAAAAAAATTAATATCTGGGCTGGATATCTGGCCTGGGCTAGACGGGCCACAGCTCGCCCAGTTAATACCTGCAGCAATGTTTTCGTTGTTGTTCACAGGAGAAAAATTAATATATGGGATAAACATCGAAAAAATCTGCAGTGCTCACACCTCAAAAACACAAATACTGCTCGAGCTGCGTGGTCCCAGCTGTCGGTCGCTTCTTGTGCAATTCTCTCGTTTATTGACTAGAGTACATAGGTTGACAATGGTGTGGGACCGTGATGTCAGGAAACCAGGAGGAAGCAAAATAAATTATATATATATATATATATATATATATATATATATATATAAAATAAGGAGGCACTTATGACGTGAGGCTATGGACCTGGTGGGTCCCCATTGTCATCCTATCCAAGTAAAGTCATCTCCTCACAAGACGCTTTTCCGCTCAAATAAAGCAATCGGCCGCCGCTACCCGGCAGGTGCGATTGCTCCGCCTTCAAACGACACAAGTGTCTTCCGTCCGTCCATCTGCCGCACACATTAATGATACGCGGTTGCCGAGGCGGCTACTCCGGCGCCACACGTCCGTCCCTCTGCCCACCCACCATTGCTATGTAAACTGCCGCGCCGGCCATAGCCGCAGTCATCCGCATCCGTTCCCTTTCTCCTGTCCACACCACTACTGTCCACCATGGCTTCCTCGCGCTCCAGCGCTCTTCGGGACGGGCGGACGACGGACCACAAGGAGATGGCAGCCATTGCTGCCGACCGGCTGGGCCGACAGTACCGGAGGACAACGACGTCCTAATGGAGAACATGGTAGTCGACGATCCGGCACTAACCCCCTCCTCCGCGCCATCCTCGCCGGTGCATTGCACCATGACCATCAGTGAGGCCCGTGCCCAATATATGGACAGGGTGAGGGCGATGCGTGAGGAGCAGTTCAGGGAGGCGCAGGCCGACGCCGCCTACAACCACCATCTCCTCCAGGAGCACCTGCAGGTAGAGGAGCAGATCGCCGCGGAGCGGACGGAGCAGGAGGCATTGATCGACTCGTACCGCTCCGCCCGTAAGGGACGCCTCGAGCGCTGGCGGTACCGCATGCGGGTGGCGGAGGGTGCGGCCGCCTACAAAGAGGCTAGCAAAGAGGGCGATGAAGCGGGCGAGGCGCTGTTTGGCGAGACCGAGGAGGAGGCAGAGGACAATGCCGGCTCCGACGAGTCCCCACTCTGCTGGCGTCGACGACGCCCTGCTCCGCCGAGGCCCCGCGGCGCCAACAACGAGGCAGAGGACACCGACGGCTCCGCCGAGGCCCCGCCCCGCCAACAACGAGGCAGAGGACATCCCCGGCTTAGCCGAGGCCCCACCCTGCCATCAACGTGGGGGAGGATTTCCACTGCTCCGATGAGGCGCCGCCCGCCGGCAACGAGACAGAGGACATCGCCGGCTCCATCGAGGCCCCGCCCTGCTGCCAACGAGGCCGCGCCACACAGAAAACGAGGAAGAGTAGAACATGGTAGGTCGCCGCCGCTCGGGTCCAAGTAAGGCCACCGCTGCTACCCTCCGGTTGAAGCCAAGCTAGGCGGGTTGACCATTGACGGCCGGTTAGCTTCTTGGCGGCAACGTGGAGTCAGAGAGCTGCGCTGGAGAAGAACGCTGCTTCTACTTAACTGCTGGTGCAGTTGGTCGATCGACACGTGGGCCCAACAGGCCACATGTCGATTACGCAATCGCACTGCAGTTAAGTCACTGAAGCTTCTGTTCGGCTCAGCGGGACACAGGTGGGTAGCTTCGGTTAATTAATTATACCTCCAGCGCACCCCTTTTTAGTTTTTTTTCGAAAAGGAGGATGACCCCTGCTACCTCTTGAGCACTGCGTTGGATTTCCCCGAAGAGGAGAGGATGATGCAGCAAAGAAGCGTAAGTATTTCCCTCAGTTTTTGAGAACCAAGGTAACAAAACACTAGGAGGCTACGCGCAAGACCCTCGTACCTGCACAAAAAGATAGCTACTCGCAACCAACGCGATTAGGGGTTGTCAATCCCTTCACGGTCACTTACAGAGTGAGATCTGATAGAGATAATATTTTTGGTATAAAGATGCACGATAAAAGTAAAAGGAAAGCAAGTAAATAAAGTGATGGAGATTGATATGATGAGAATAGACCCGGGGCCATAGGTTTCACTAGTGGCTTCTCTCGGAGCATAGATATTCTACGGTGGGTGAACAAATTACTTGTTGAGCAATTGATGTAATTGAGCATAGTTATGAGGTTATCCAGAAATGATCATGTATATAGGCATCACGTCCGTGACAAGTAGATCGAAACGATTCTGCATCTACTACTATTACTCCACTCATCGACCGCTATCCAAAGCATGCATCTAGAGTATTAAGTTAAAAGCAGGCGCCTTAAGCAAGATGACATGATGTAGAGGAATAAATTCATGCAATATGATAAATACCCCATCTTGTTATCCTCGATGGCAACAATACAATACGTGCCTTGCAACCCTTTACATCCTTTGGGTAAGGTCACCGCAAGATTGAACCCAAAGCTAAGCACTTCTCCTATGGCAAGAACTACCAATCTAGTTGGCCAAACCAAGCGGATAATTCAAGAGACTTGCAAAGATAACTTAATCATACATAAAAGAATTCAGAGAAGAATCAAATATTTTCCATAGATAAGCTGGATCATAAACCCACAATTCATCGGTCTCAACAAACACACTGCAAAAAGAAGATTACATCGAATAGATCTCCACGAGAGAGGGGGAGAACATTGTATTGAGATCCAAAAAGAGAGAAGAAGCCATCCAACTACTACCTATGGACCCAAAGGTCTGAACTAAACTACTCACACTTCATCGGAGGGGCTATGGTGATGATGTAGAAGCCCTCCGTGGTGGATGCCCCCTCGGCGGAGCTCCGGAACAGGCCCCAAGATGGGATCTCGTGGATCTGAGGAAGGCAGGCGGTGGAATTAGGTTTTGGCTCCGTCCCGATCTGTTGAAGTGCGTAGGTATATATAGGAGGAAGGAGTACGTCGGTGGGCGTCGGGGCCCACGAGGCGGGGGCGCGCCTGTGGGAGGGGCGCGCCTCACCCTCGTGACCGCCTGGCACTCCTTGGAGTAGGGTCCAAGTCTCTGGATCACGTTCGGTGAGAAAATCACGTTCGAAGGTTTCATTCCGTTTGGACTCCGTTTGATATTCCGCTTTCTTGAAACACCGAAATAGGCAAAAACAGCAATGCAGGATGGGCCTCCGGTTAATAGGTTAGTCCCAAAAATAATATAAAAGTGGAAAATAAAGCCCATTATAGTCCAAAACAATAGATAAAGTAGCATGGAGCAATCAAAAATTATAGATACGTTGGAGACGTATCAGGCATCCCCAAGCTTAATTCCTGCTCCTCCTCGAGGAGGTAAATGATAAAAAGAGAAATTTTGATGCGGAGTGATACTTTGGCATAATTTTAATGTAAATCTTCTTAATTGTGATATGAATATTCAGATCCGAAAGATTCAAGACAAAAGTTCATATTGACATAATAATAATAATACTTCAAGCATACTAATCAAAATAATTATGTCATCTCAAAATAACATGGCCAAAGAATGTTCATCCCTACAAAATCATATAGTTAGGCTATGCTTCATTTCCGTCACACAAAGATGTTCCCAACTTCTATACCCCCAATGACAAGCCAAGCAATTGTTTCATACTTAAATAATCTCAAACTTTTTCAACCTTCACGCAATACATGAGCGCGAGCCATGGATATAGCACTATGGGTGGAATAGAATATGATGGTGGGGATTGTGTGGAGAAGACAAAAAATGAGAAAGTCTCACATTGACGAGGATAATCAACGGGCTATCGTGATGCCCATCAATTGATGTCAACATGAGGAGTAGGGATTGCCATGCAACGGATGCACTAGAACTATGAATGCTCAACAAAATAAAATTAGTGGGTGTGCATCCAACTTGCTTGCTCATGAAGACCTAGGGCATTTGAGGAAGCCCATCGTAGGAATATACAAGCCAAGTTCTATAATGAAAAATTCCCACTAGTATATGAAAGTGATAACATATGAGACTCACTATATGAAAAACATGGTGCTACTTTGAAGCACAATATATGAGACTCACTACATGAAGAACATGGTGCTACTTTGAAGCACAAGTGTGGAAAAAGAGATAGTAGCATTGCCCTTTTTTTGGGGCCTTTTTTTTGCCTTTCTCTCCTTTTTTTATTTGGGCAATGCTCTAATAATGATGATCATCACACTTCCATTGATTACAACATAAGGATTACAACTCGAAACTAGAACAAGTTATGACTCTATATGAATGCCTCCGGCGGTGTACCGGGATGGTGCGATGAATCAAGAGTGACATGTATGAAAAATAATGCATGGTGGCTTTGCCACAAATACGATGTCAACTACATGATCATGCAATGGCAATATGACAAAAGTAATGTATGTCATAATAATGATGAACGGAAAGGTGGAAAGTTGCATGGTAATATATCTCGGAATGGCTATGGAAATGCCATAATAGGTAGGTATGGTGGCTGTTTTGAGGAAGATATAAGGAGGTTTATGTGTGATAGAGCGTATCATATCACGGGGTTTGGATGCACCGGCGAAATTTGCGCCAACTCTCAATGCGAGAAAGGGCAATGCAGTGCAGAAGAGGCTAGCAATGGCGGAAAGGTAAAAGTGCGTATAATCCATGGACTCAACATTAGTCAAAAGAACTCATATACTTATTGCAAAAATTTAGAAGTCATCAAAATCAAGTACTATGCGCATGCTCCTAGGGGAATAGATTGGTAGGAAAAGACCATCGCTCGTCCCCGACCGCCACTCATAAGGATGCACAAGCCAGGTACACTTCATGCTTCAAATTTGTTACACAACTTTAACCCTACGTGCATGCTACGGGATTTACTAACTTCAACACAAGCATTTCTCAAATTCACAACTACTCAACTAGCATGACTTTGATATTATTACCTCCATATCTCAAAACAATTATCAAGCATCAAACTTATCTTAGTATTCAATGCACTCAAAAGAAAGTTTCATATATCTTGAACACCAAGTATATTAACATTAAGAAAATTACCATGCTATTAATGACTCTCAAAATAATCTAAGTGAAGCATGTGAGATCAAGTTTCTTTAAAACAAATCCACCACCGTGCTCTAAAAGATCTAAGTGAAGCACTAGAGCAAAAATTATCACGCTAAAAAAGATATAAGTGAAGCACTATGAGCAAACTATCAAGCTCAAAAGATATAAGTGAAGCACATAGAGTATTCTATCAAATTTCAATTCATATATGGCTTTCTCAAAAGGTGTGTACAGCAAGGATGATTGTGGTAAACTAACAAGAAAAGACTCAAATAATACAAGACGCTCCAAGCAAAACACATATCATGTTGGTGAATAAAAATATAGCTCCAAGTAAATTACCGATGGAAGTAGACGAAAGAGGGGATGCCTTCCAAGGCATCCCCAAGCTTTGACTTTTTGGTGTCCTTGGATTATCTTGGGGGTGCCATGGGCATCCCCAATCTTAGGCTCTTTCCACTCCTTGTTCCATAATCCATCAAGAGAATTCACCCAAAACTTGAAAACTTCACAACACAAAACTCAATAGAAATCTCGTGAGCTCCGTTAGAGAAAGAAAACAAAAGACTACTTTAAAGTACTGTAATGACCTCATTCTTTATTTATATTGGTGTTAAACCTACTGTATTCCAACTTCTCTATGGACTATAAACTATTTTACTAGCCATAGATTCATCAAAATAAGCAAACAACACACGCAAAACAGAATCTGTCAAAACAGAAAAGTCTGTAGTAATCTGTAACTAACTCAAACTTTTGGAACCCAAACAATTCTACCAAAATTAGACGACCTGGAAAATTTGTTTATTGATAAGCAGCAATTGGAATCACTATTTTATCACGTTCTGGTGATTTTTAACAATTCGGGCACTGAGCACAAAGATTCTGGAAATTACAGCAAGATCAAATAACTATCATCCAAGAAGATCCAATAGGTCCAACTTGGCACAAACACTAATTAAAAGATAAAACCACATATAAACAGAGGCTAGATGGATTATTTATTCCTAAACAGAACCAAAAACAAACAACTCAAAATAAAATTGGGTTGCCTCCCAACAAGCGCTATCGTTTAACGCCCCTAGCTAGGCATAAAAACAAGGATAGATCTAGGTATTGCCCTCTTTAATTTTCAATTTTTTAGCGGAGTCATGCTCAAATCCGGGGGGGTCTTCCCTCTTCCCGTCATACTCGGAAATTTTTAGATCTAAAGAAGCCAACCGTTTATTGCAAAGAGTAATCAACGTATTCATACGGTTAAGATTTCCGCTAACATTTTTAAGAGGCTCAAGAGACTTTTGTAAAATCTTTGTTACTTCGCAAATCTTCTCAAACACTTGGGTTTCTTCTTGGGTAGGATGAGATCCTCCCTTTTGGGGTGGTGTTCCCACTATTCCCTCTATAATCTCATGCGTAATACCGGGATCAATATTAATGAAATTTCCCTTGGCCATGCAATCCAAGAGTTATCTATGCGTCATATTTAACCCAACATAAAAATTGCGATGAAGAATTCTAAAGTTCACCTCTAGGGTGCACTTACGATAATATTCCATCATCCTATACCAAGCATCTTTTAAGTTTTCTCCTTGCCTTTGCTTGAAGTGAAGAACTTCAAACTCGGGAGACATAGGAGCGGATAAGGAATTCGACATAACGACAAGCAAGCGAACTAACACACAAGCAAACAAAAGGCAAAGGGAAAAAGAGGAGGAGATTGGGAAAGAGAGGGCGGATAAAACGACAAAGGTGAAGTGGGGGAGAGGAAAACGAGAGGCAAATGGCAAATAATGTAATGCGAGAGATAGGGATTGTGATGGGTACTTGGTATGTTGACTTTTTACGTAAGCCTCCCGTAAAATGTGGCGAGAAATTCTTCTTGCTACCTCTTGAGCACTACGTTGGATTTCCCGAAGAGGAGAGGATGATGCAGCAAAGTAGCGTAAGTATTTCCCTCAGTTTTTGAGAACCATGGTATCAATCCGGAGGAGGCTACGCCATGAAGTCCCTCGTACCTGCACAAAGCGATAGCTACTCGCAACCAACGCGATTAGGGGTTGTCAATCCTTCATGGTCACTTACGAGTGAGATCTGATAGAGATAATATTTTTGGTATTTTTGGTATAAAGATGCAAAGTAAAAGTAAAAGCAAAGCAAGTAAATAAAGTGATGGAGATTGATATGATGAGAATAGACCCGGGGCCATTGGTTTCACTTGGGGCTTCTCTCAACATAATTGATATTCTACGGTGGGTGAACAAATTTTTGTTGTGCATTTGACAGAATTGAGCATTGTTATGTGGTTATCAAGGCAATGATCATGTATATAGGCATCACGTCCGTGACAAGTAGATCGAAGCGATTACGCATCTACTACTATTACTCCACTCATCGACCGCTATCCAGCATGCATCTAGAGTATTAAGTTAAAAAGCAGTAACGCCTTAAGCAAGATGACGTGGTGTAGAGGAATAAATTCATGCAATATGATAAATACCCCATCTTGTTATCCTCGATGGCAACAATACAATACGTGCCTTGCAATCCTTTACATCCTTTGGGTAAGGTCACCGCAAGATTGAACCCAAAGCTAAGCACTTCTCCTATGGCAAGAACTACCAATCTAGTTGGCCAAACCAAACGGATAATTCGAAGAGACTTGCAAAGATAACTTAATCATACACAAAAGAATTCAGAGAAGAATCAAATATTTTCCATAGATAAGCTGGATCATAAACCCACAATTCATCGGTCTCAACAAACACACCGCAAAAAGAAGATTACATCGAATAGATCTCCATGAGAGAGGGGAGAACATTGTATTGAGATCCAAAAAGAGAGAAGAAGACATCTAGCTACTAACTATGGACCCGAAGGTCTGAAGTAAACTACTCACACTTCCTCGGAGGGGCTATGGTGATGATGTAGAAGCCCTCGTGGTGGATGCCCCCTCGTGAACTCCGGAATAGGCACCAAGATGGGATCTCGTGGATACTGAGGAAGATGCGGCGGTGGAATTAGGTTTTGGCTCCGTCCCGATCTGTTGAAGTACGAGGTATATATAGGAGGAAGAATGCGTCGGTGGAGCGTCGGGGCCTGAGGCGGGCGCGCCCGGGGGGCGCCCCACCCTCGTGACCGCCTCTGGCACTCCTTGGAGTAGGGTCCAAGTATCCTGGATCACGTTCGGTGAGAAAATCACGTTCGAAGGTTTCATTCCGTTTGGACTCCGTTTGATATTCCGTTTCTTGAAACTCTTGAAATAGGAAAAAACAACAATTAATTTGGGCCTCCGGTTATGAGTTAGTCCCAAAAATAATATAAAAGTGGAAAATAAAACCCATTATAGTCCAAAACAATAGATAAAGTAGCATGGAGCAATCAAAATTATAGATACGTTGGAGACGTATCAACCCCGACCTCTGCATACGGGAGATGCATGCGACCTAAACACCCCTTTTTAGTTGAAGAATGTATGAAATTTAATGAAATCCGGTATGTTTATATGAAATCCGACCGTGTATGAATGAATTTATTTTGATTAGTTCGAATTCCTGTATCACTGGCATTGGATGAACATGCAAAACAATACGTACTAGCATTATTCCTGTGGTGATCACCACGTTTGCAGCGAGTTTCACATGTACTCCGTCCAGTTCTTTCTAGTGCGCATACAAGTTTTATGCAGTCAAAGTATCTCTACTTTGACCAATCTTATACAAAAAAATATGCACTTTCACAATGTGCAAAGTAAAAAGGAATAGAAGGAGTACAAAGAGTTTGAGTAGCTTTTTAGCGTTTCTGTACATTGCAATCAAACACACAGGCCTGGCAATTCATAGAGAACATTCAAAACAATCGATGATTATGCATCTCAGCGACTCACATGTCAGAGGCAATATTTACATCACAACTAAAGAATGAAGAAAAAAATTAATTGCCGCTGCTGACAGCAAAGGGCGTCCCATTCGAAAATATCAAACGCATATCTTGCTAAAATCAATGAGCAAAATTTGACAAGGTTGTCCCATTCCAAAATATCAAATGCCTACGATTGTGGATTGGGCAGGGTTTGCCATCAGTTCGGACATTGACATGGCACCTCGTGCTAAATAAACCAGCTGTTCTTTTCTGCAGTTCCACCAAAATCAACCAAATTCGCGCGTAGCTTGTATGATTTCGCCCTTATATGTTGCAACGCCTTAAACTTATGGGCACCTCCTTTCTTGTGGTGGAAATGAATGATTTGATGTATTCATGAACATTTTGTGCAGTTCTCGTTGAAATCAAGCTGAGCACCCCTGTTTGCACAAATACAAAAAAGTGATTAGTATAAAGCAAACTATACTATGAATTGATAGTTTCAACAGGCACATACATGGTCCATGTAGAGCACACTTTTAGAAAAATGGAACTCACGGAAAGAACCCTAGAACAACATTGTACTCAAGCATCACAAAAAAAAATGGAGATTTGTCGGTCCTACGAGCTGAAGTTAGTTTGGTCTTGTGGGGAGTAATGTAACCATCCTTCAACTGCTCCTTCTGATGAGAAGATAGACATGGCTTCTTCATCCTGGCATAATCGGAACTAGTCACTTCACGTACTCCATATTCTTTTTCAGAGGAAGATGATCCCTGTTTGCTCGAAAAAAAGGAAAGGAAATATTTAAAACAACAAAGATGAAGCACTTCTCAAGGACAATACCACTTTTTCATGACAGTATCTAAACAGTAGCACAAGACCAATAGAGATGACAAAGCTCAATCATATGGATGAAATCAGTGGGTGAGTACCAACATTTGTCAGGAGGCTGATTGTGTAGAGCATCTGAGATGAAGCACTTCTCCGGAACCATCATTTGCTATCTACGGGGTGGCCATGCTTACTATATACTCCTCGATTAGTTTAATGTTCCAACATCTTCTTGTGCAGTTCCACTAAAATATATAGTATCTTCAAAGAAGATCCCTGTTTGCACAAGTAGAGATAATTACGTATGGCATCAAATCAGTGGCAAAACAATTGCTCGTTCCAGCCATAGCAATAAATTAAGATGCAAAACTATATCATTACTTGTGTCATTGTTTTTCTTCCGCTTGTTCTTCCCCTTAATCACTTGGTTCAATAACAGACAAGCTTCGCCTTCAACGTAAGATTTGGCATGTCAATTAGGGAGCAAAAGTATAGTACTAAACTTATTTTTCTGATGAAAGTGGCAAAATACAGGCCAGCAGTTGTGAAATATCCTTATCTAACCTCAATGGGATATTACGGTGCACATACAGATTGGAAGTCTTGTCTCCATTTGTGCAGTTCACTAAAATCAAGCAACATTATCGTACAAGTAGCACAACATATGAAAGCACACTGCAGAATCATGTGAAAGAAGGCTAGTATTGACCTCTCATGATGCGGAATTCAAACAACTCACAAGAAGAAGATCTGAACCAAATTCGCCTTAACGGATAGGAAGTAAGATCTCCTCTTGTGCAGTTCCACTAAGATCAAGCAATCAAGCAACATTGTCGGTGTGACATTTTGGTTGAACTGCACAAAACACTCTTAAAACAAAAGTCTTTTGTGCAGTGCAACAAAAGGTCACAATGGCAACGAGGTGAAGTAGATAACCCTGTTTACACAGAAGTGCAAAGGAAACAATTAGTGGTCAATAACGATGGATGACACAGAAGCCAACAAAAAGAAGCATCTACCTTATCTAAATGGGAAAGAAAGCAAGGCGGTAGCATTTCTCAAGCGGTGGCATTGATTAATATTAACATAGAGATTATATTAACAATAAAATTTGTTAAACATGTAATTTGCTTCTAAGCGTGGCATTACATCAATTTTCCAGTGACATTATTAGAGGGTGTTTGTTTACAGGGACATTTTGGTGTAGGGACTAAAAAACTCCGTGTCAGTCAAATCTAAACCAAACAGGATGGACTTTTCGGGACTAAAAGTGGGCATTTGGGACAAAAGAAAGAAGACCCGGAGGGAGTCTTTTTGGGACTTTTCCAACAGTTGCCCCTGCCACGCATCGCACCTTGTTTCTATTAGTTCATTATTAGGGGTAACATGGTATTTTATCATATCATTTAATAACCTCCAGTCCATGTTTAGTCCTTGGAACCAAGCAGGTAGGGACTAGGGAGTTTTTAACCAAACAGGGCCTTAGATTAACAACAGCTAATGAGTTGCACGGGATAGTGGATGCACCAGCACCATGTGCAACTACCGATGTACTGTTGTCATGCACAGTCTGTTGCAACAAAGAACAAACGACCAAGGAGCATATTTGTGTTGGTCCCGGTTTTGTTATCTTTAGACACCTTTCCCTATGTGAGCGCAACAAATCTAGTCCTGCTCAAACTCTATAGCCTTGTCCCTTCCTTTCCTTTTTGAACTAGTACTTTTGCCCCTTCCTTTCCTCTTTGAACCACATCCTAGATTTATACGATACAACTTTCCCCACTACTTTCCCCCATTCCTTTCCTCTTTGAACCACGTCCTAGATTCATGCTATACAACTTTCCCCCTTCATTTGCTCTTTGAATCTCGTCCTAGATTCATGCTATATACAACTTTTCCCACTACTTTCCCCCACTCCTTTCCTCTTTGAACCACGTCCTAGATTCATGGTATACATCACTACTAGGAAAAGGCCTACTAATGGCGCACCTAATTTGGCCATTAATGGCGCATTAGTGGTGCGCCATTAGTGCCACGCCATTAGTATATTTTACTAATGGCGCATTAATCGCCATTAGTATCTGTATACTAATGGCGCACCTCAATCGCCATTAGTATATACAACGATGCGCCATTAGTATGCCTCCGAGGGCCATGCATACCAGTGCTTTGGCATACTAATGGCGCCACGACAACAAGATGCGCCATTAGTAACCCGGCATACTAATGGCGCCTTTGCTTAATGATGCGCCATTAGTATCCTTTGGCATACTAATGGCGCCCGTGATGTGATGCGCCATTAGTATGAATATTATGTTTTTTTAATTTTCTGTTTTTGCACAGGTTACAAAATGTATAATTGGACAAAATATAGACAGCACACATCAACAACAGATTCATCGAATACAATAGAAGATTAGTCTCTGAATACAATTCATCATATTAGTCTCCGAATACAATTCATCATATTAGTCTCCGAATTGAAAAGACCGAACAAAGATAGAACATTATATTACAAGTCTCGAGACCGCGAGTAACGAGTTTGTCTTCACATTACAAGTCGATATCGATCATCTAAACTACCATCACATAGAAGAGAGCTGCGGTCATCACGATGAGCATCGTCACGATGAAACTCGTCTTCTTCCGGTTCATCCAACGCTACATCACCTCACCCGCTAGATAGCGGGCGTATCTAGATTCGGCCTCGGCCCTAGTGGTGTACCCTTTGTAACTGTTACCGCTGAATCGGTGAACCAGTCTCCGACACTCCTCCCAGTCGTCGTAGACTCCAGGAACCTTACCCTTGTACACGACATACGACGGCATCGCTATGCACTAGCCAAGCTAAGCGTTAGTACCAATTCACAGACAATACATAAGCAATATATAATTATGCAGCAGAGCGATCGGAGAGAAAAGCAAGACATTAATAGCATCGATTACATCTAAGTTGAACGACTCTCAAACCAAAGAGACATACTACAAGTTCATTAAAGTTTAATTACAACATGAGCCAATCGATGTTTGAGAACTAGACACAGCATCACCGCTTTCGACTCGACTCAAGGGACCGGAGGCGTGGATGAAGCCGCCGTCTCACCGTGGGAGTCATGAAATAACGGGCGTTGTCGGCCTGCATTTGTAGCATTGTGTCGATGTCAATTGTTGGACGGTTGATTTACGAGGTAGAACTGCCCGAGGTATGAAGGACATCTTGATGGATGATTTCCGCAAACTCCGATTGGATGCGAAAGAATTCTTGTCGATGTCCGCGTCTGGATTGCCGACACGCTCGCGGCCCAATCTTTGAGTTTACTCGGTAGCGAAGTTGATGATGGTCCCGACGATCGCCCGCATGTGATGGATGGCGTAGTAGGCACCCTTCGACCGCCAGCGGCTGCTTGACGCAATGAGCGTAACGTCAGATTGTGGGAGAACACGTGCTTGCCGCATTTACGAATAGGCCTGGTGAAGGTGCCTCCAGATTGGCGTGGCGGGAGAACATCATCAAGAACCTTCTTGACATTTGTGTAGTCTACGTTCGACTGACGGTCCGGGTCGAAATACGTGGCCATGGAATATTTGGGGCTTAGGAGGATGAGCGTGCAATGTGTGTCACTGCAGAAAACATGGAATGTTAAAAGAAAACGATCGAAATCTAAGAATTCATATGTTACGGGCGGTTGAGGGAGGACTTACTCGGGAAAGTAAGGCACGAGGAAGTTATCCTTATCTTGGTTTGCCGAATGGCGCCGAGGTAAGAACTTCGCGACTTGCGGTCCCAGTAGCTGCCAGAAGATCTTGGCACGCATGTAGAAGGGGTCGACTATCACGATGTCCGGGTCTTGTCGCGAATGATCCGCATCTCCATACTCAGCGAAAATAGCGAGCGAAGGTTTAGTGCAGCGGATGAAGGTTCAACATAGCGTGGATGTCATCAAACCGCAGGACGATCGACGCCCGATGGAGTTATCCACAAAGCCCTTGCCCTCCGGCACCTTGGCCATGAAAACCGGGTATGCCACATCCTTCTCTCACTGAGACGACGCTTCTCCAAAGAAAGAACACTGTCATGCAGACTACTCATAGCACCGGTTACAGCATTGAGCATATTTGTCGGTAGCATCGCCCTACCCGCCACATGCACCCTCCGGGATATATCCTCAGGTGAAGGTGGCCCGTCCACGAGCACGGATCGTACTTTCGGTGCGGCTGGCCCGCACCCTTGTCAATCTTTCTTTGCGTGCCTTCTTCTTCTCCTGTAATGGGACCGGTTACGCTCACAGACCGTCTTCTTGAGTGTGTTGGGGCTGATAATATTTACGCACCTCGCCTATCCGAGGCTCGGTGAAGTCGGTTTGGAGGCGTTTCACGAGAGCTGAGCAATGACGGCGCTGTTGCAACTTGGCTTCTCCATGGTACCAGCTAGATCGCGCAGGTCATTTGTTGGGTTGGGTTCTTGAGAAGGAGGCCCCATGAAGTCGCCACCGTACCCATGATCGGCAAAGTACTGATCGACGTCGGCAAATGTATCGTCGTCGTCGTCGTTCTGATCCTATGCCATATGCATGTTTGGATCCAGTGGCATAGGGATGTCCGGCACCATTGCAGCGGTCTTGCCATGGGGCCGACTTGGCGCCGGCACGACTGGCGGTGTTGTCTTTGGGGTGGTGTCCCCGCCCCAAACGAATCTGGCTCTTGACCAAAGCAGGGGCTAGCTCAGCAAAGCGCCGAGGGTCATCACGTCATCATCGCCGCCCCGACGGGTCGAATCGGAGGTAACAACTCGTCGCAGCCTGGCAGCACCAACCAGTTGAACCCTAAACAAGTTGGGTGGCATCTGGGTACCGTGGAACAAGGGGTTGCCCGGTTGAACGATTTTTCCCTTGGCGACATCGACCAACTCGTTGTTCATGAAGTGCAGGAGAGTGCACGGAACGTCGGCGACGCCCTGCGAAAACATGTAGGGCGTCAGGGATGCCCAGTCAAAGGCAAGGAGATGAAGTCCTCGGCCGAGAGGCTTAATTAGTTACCGTCATGATGGCGTTGAGCTCGGCTAATGTCGAGGCACCGCCAACGGCGGGCATGCGATTGACGGAGGGCCGCTTCTGCAGAGGTGGCGGCGGCATACACCCGGGCGCATTAAGCTCCCGTGCCGCGTCGAGACACCAATGCCGCCTCGCCGGAGACACCAATGGCCCCGCCATCGCGTTCAGCGAAGTTCTTGGCCGTGAAGCTAGGAATCGGGGCGACCCATGTTGGCCGCCCGCAATCCACACACTCAACCCCTCGATCAAGGTAGGCACAATGGCGGTGATCGTTGCTCCGAGTTGTTGTTGCACTTGCTCTTGGACAATCTCCGGAATCCGCGCCACATGTGCCTTGAGTTCTTGAACCTCGCTACGCTGGCTTTCCGAGCTGGTCTTTTCTCCTTTCGCCCACCGGTGTTATAGTATGGCGACCATTTTGTCGACAAGCCTTTGCCGCCACCACGACCAGCCGACGCCGGCCATCGAGCTTATCCTTGTTCTTCATTACATTCAACGCCCTATTTAGAATGGTGTCCCAAGGGTTGCTCTTAGTCGACCCAGCGCCATCGCTTTCAACACCGCGGAAGGAATGTGAACCATTTAGAAATTTGGCTTCATTAATTAGAATGCAACCATATGGAGCTAATTACGCTGGGGTGTATTCCTTACTGTAACAAGCTCAAGCGCCTGGTCTTCGGATCCGTGGTAAGCTCCTTTGTTTTCGGGTCCTTCTTGTACCGGCCCCGACAAAGTTCCTGGTCCGCTTGTCACCGTATTTATCAAAGAGGCGGTAGGCCTTGCTCGCACGGTCCGCCTCCTCCTTGTCCCATATAGGGTCCGCCACTCTGTAACCGCCGGGACCGAGTGTGTGTTCCCTAAGTTCAGCTCCGCATTTCTTTCCCCACGACTTGAATCGGAGTTTGCGGTGCTCGAGCAATTGATCTTGAAGTCGTTTTAGTCATCTTCGGTGATCGAAGGATTTTTCTCCTTGATCTTCTCATAACTCTCACCTTTCTCGATCATTCTCTTCACATTGCTTTTCCAAGTAGACAGGGCCTTGCTCATCTTCGTGAGGGCAGCATTGTTCACTTTATTACCTTTGAGGCTTGTGTTTTCAAATTCAGCGGGGAACTTGTATCGTTCATGCAGCTTTGTGAAGAGGAGGTTGCGCAAATTCCCTCGGTCAGGATGCCTCAGGTTCTCGGTGTTGATCGAGACGGTGCTCGGAGAATGCACTGAGCTGAAGCGAGTACCCTTGACTATTCGTTCGGGCGCCGTTGGATTCCGTGGCCGGAGTCCACTTGATAACTTCCTCCTTGAGGGTGCGGAGCACGGTCGGGCGCTGGTCCTTCCGTTGCCTCTTCGGTTGGCTGCCATCGTAAATGCGCCGCCATCATCGATGGTGGCATCCTCGGCGGCACCATCGGTGGTGGCATCGGTGGGGTCATCCTCGGCGGTACCATCGGTGGTCTCGGGATCGGTGGGAAGGCGGCGTCCTCATACAAGTGAGGTTGTTCCTCCATCTCTGGGACAGCTCCCGGAATGCCTCGCCGCTTGAACCCCGGCCACATCGTTGTTGGCCATGTTTCTCTCTAAATAGGAACAAAGTTTGGTCAAAAGTTGGTTATTGTCAAGGAACAAGATCATGGTCTCATCATTTAGGGTTTGTCGACACCGAGGCATCCTAAAAGCTAAGCTTTTATCATTGAGGGTTTTTCGACGCCGAGGCACCCTAAAAGCCTAAGCTTTCATCATTAGTCACAAGTACCCGGCCCATGCATTAGTCACAAGTACCCCATATGTCCTATTTTTAGCAAAGTCATGCTAAAATTCACGGAAAATTTCAGCATGACCTTTGCTGAAAATAGGACATATGGAGTAATTCAATTTGGTCGGAACGGAAGTTAATCGACATTCCAGCAAACTCAAGCGCCTCTCGGGTGGACAAGGCAAAAAGGCCTTCATCACAACATGGAAAATACATTGGCATGTGAAGAGGTGAAACAATATATGCATCTCCAAGCGGTATCATTCAACATTTTGGACAAACCACTACAAGCAATCTTTGGATCGAATAACTTTCTTTGTGTATTAGAGTTACGCTTGCTTTTATTGTTTCCACCTTTATCAGACGTGGTTTATAGTGTCCTCGCAGAAAAGCTCGCTTTTTGAGTATGTGTGAAGAGAAACTTTCCTAGTATTTACTCCCTCGTTTCCAAAACACTTGTCGTTGTTTTAGTCAAATTTGAATTAAAACCAAGACAAGTATTTTGGAATGGAGGGTGTAGTAACTTAACAAGTACTACCTCTATTTTTAAATGTAAGACGCTTTTGACAGTTTAGTTGAACTGTGAAAACATCTCATATTTAGGAACAGAGGGTGTGCCAATTAAAGGAAGGTCATTCGTGTTACGAGCGGACACAAGACAATGCATAATTGTGCTAGTAGTAAAACACGTAATCTTGCAAAACCAAAATACTTTCTTATTAACTGCAAGTGGGGAACACCAGAGCAGAATTAATTGGCGGCTGCTCATGTCTAACAGCCTGCGGCAGCTGAGCTCAAGACAGTACAAGTCTCACCAGATGAAATAAACGTGTTTCTAATAAGTGTGTAAAGAGTGATGATTCTTCTAGAGACATAGTAGCAGTTTCTAACATATTACACTGACAACTGAACTGTCACAAGTAAGATACCTCATTAGGCTAAAAGCCAAAGCCCACAAGTACTTGTGAACTGAATCTTGCAAGTCCAAACCCATTGCTTGAATCCAGAGAAATAAAATTAGAATGCTCACAGGAAGAATAAACTCACACTAACACATAATTTTTACCGATAGGCTAACACCACACATCTTCAAATAATTCCAATATAATGAGTTTGAGTAGAGAAAATGTCATTTCTATTACAACCATATCCATTTACAGTACAAGTCTAAGAAAAGCTACAACACATCTTCTAACCATGAGAAGTAACCAACAAGCGGGAGACAAGTACACTAAAAGAAGACATGTCGAAAACAGCTCAAAATCCTCACATTAGCAACGCAATCAATACCAATCGACCTCAAAGTCTGCAGTGAAATAACGATAGATTGAAATAGTTGAGTCTTGTTGAAAAATGACAGGTTAAATCGACCTCAAAGTCTGGCACGACAAAATCCTGCTAATGCTATGGCGAGCACGGTACTTGAGAGATACACTGCTGCCAAAACCTATATGGGGATACACTGCCGTCACCAAAACCTACTAAACGAAAGGAACAAAAGTAAATAAATATCCATGTTGAAGCTAAAAGTTCAGTTGTGCACTTAAACTACAATATATAATGAGAAAGGAATCCTCGAGCGAAGGATGCATACAGAGATTTCACTAAGCGTGAAAGGTAGATATGTGCATCTATCTTGCAGGCATCCGTAACCCCCTAGTAACTAAATTGGTTGATCTTTAACTTAATGGGAGCATTTGCGAATGGACTCAAATATCGATTAACTGGTATTTTCACCCACAACTCATTGTAAGGTGATATGCCTAGCAAATAAGAACTACAACAAAAAAAATCCACCAATGATGGACCTGCAGGCACTACACTTAATTGATCACGGCAATAAAGCTAGCACCACTTGTCACGATACATACAGGATTACGAGATACCAAGACCAAACTTGCGGCATAGGGCGTGAATCCATCGATTGAATGATCTTACGAAATATGGATGCTCCGGCAGCTTTGGGTCGAGGCCTCTGTATTGACTAGTTTCGTTCTGAGATACTAATTAGTTCTCTTGCTGATTAGTTGGTCCCTCTATCTATGAATGTCATTTCTCGTCTTTGATTAGTTGGTCTCTCATCTGATTAAATAAGTAGATACCGTTGCTGTATATATCTATTTCCTCTTGCTTGGAACTTGGCGGTCTTCAAGATATGCTTGGTTTTGCAAAGCTTCTCTTGGTAGTCTTTGTTTCAGAATTTGTTCTTAGGTTGCCCTAGTCAGCTTTGGTGTGAACTTGTTCTAGTCAATACTCATCTCAATATTGTGAATGATCCTAATATGCCCTTGTAGCCGGATTTTGCCTTGAGTCTTTCTTGTCAGTCCACAGTCATGTTTCTAGTCATTTGAACACCGTTAGCACCACAATCAACTCCAGCAGGAACTCCACATTGATGAAGATTTCTATAACCAAGCATTTGCTTATCTTTGAATCACGTAAACGCCGTGTTTAGAAAATCAAAACTAAGACAATGGTCAATTTCCACTAAATAAACTTCCAAACAGTTTCCTAATAGGCAGAACATTTATTTAAAAACCAAAACTAAGCAGGCACATGCTTAAGAAGAACAAAAGCGGCTCACAAACATGACACGATACTTAAGTCTCCCAAGCACAAAGCACAACATGATTTTTCATGTCGATGGCGCCCACCCATACTTTTATAAACCAACTTTATCATCATGCGCTCCACATACTTATCTACAAATACTAAGAAACGTGCAACACTTACCTATAAGGGAGGTGGTCGGGGAGGAGCTCGGGAGGGAGAGGTCGAGGGCGGCGCCGGAGGTCGGAGAGGTCTGAAGGCGCCGGGCGGGCGACGGGCGCCGGTGAGCCCCAAAGCAGCGAGAGCGCGTGTGACGGGCCACGCCAAGGGGCGCCTCGTCCGACGGGCGGAGGCGGAGGAGGTGGAGGCGGAGCGGCCTTGGGCTTGGGCGGAGAGGCGCCGGAGGAGGAGCGGGCGGCCGAGGCGTCGAGACGGCGCTGGGCGGCGTCGAGGCGGCGGGGCAGCGCGCTGGAGAGGAGAGGGAAGGGATCGAGGCGAGGGCGAGGGAGAGGAGAGGGAAGGGATCGAGGGCCGGGAGGAAGTATGGATGGTGGGGCGGCACAATACTAATAGCGCACCACACCACGGTGCGCGCCATAAGTACATCCATACTAATGGCGCAATTACCAGTGCGCCATTAGTATTATTTTTGATTTCGCCGAGCCAACAGGTTATCTTCCACGACCTGATCCACATCAAGCTCCTCTACTAGCTTGACTAGTCAAGCAGCCAATTCTCACACGGGAGGTCTGGGTTCGATTCCTGTGCTCCACAATTTTTTATGCATTTAAAATGTTGTTTGATACTTATTTGTATTTAAATATGTTCAAACTTGTTTAAATCATAACAGTAATATTTTTTTATAAGACAGTAATAATTTTTAAAAATATCATCAAACAGTAATGCCGGTGGAGCGGGAGTCGGCGGCAGTTGAGTAGGGAGGAGTGCGGGGTGTGGCAAGGCGGTTGAGTAGGGGAATCGAGGGTGCGGGGGTCGGCGACGCGGCCGGTGGACTGGGGGTGCTCGGCGGCGAGGGGACCGGATCTGGCGAGGTGGGATAGCGATCGAGATGGAGGGATCGAGATCGAGTGTCCATGAAATTTAAAAATATTCATGATAGTTCAAAAGTGCCCATGAAATACAATCGAGAAATGAAGGCTACGATTTAAATACAATCGATCTTAGCTAGCTATCTGTTCACAATCTTCTTGCCCTTCTTTTTCGCAAATGGAGTTCTTACGTGGAGCGGACGTCCTTTAGGTAGGGTGGTCCTGCTTCTTCTTGTGGTGTATGTTGCTACTTCATCATCGTCGTCATGTTCGATCCTCGGGTCGCCGTACTTGTCGAAGTCTTGCTCATTGGCTACTCCATCCATTACGATGATCTTCCTTTTGCCTCTCCTCACGACAACACGACTGGGCTTTGACGGGTCGGTAATGAAGAAGCATTGGTCAACTTGGAAGCCAGTACCCATGGCTCATTTTTCAGGTGACGTTATACCATGGTCTTGGATTTGGCTTAGGGTATAACCATGGTGGTGAAATACCGGTCTTCTTTTAGGATGCTCTTCGCCCATCTGACACGGAACATCGGGGCCTTCTCTCCAGCATAGCTCAGCTCCCAGATCTCCTCGATCCTTCCGTAGTATCTGTCCTTGTCATTACCGGTGTAGGATTCCATCGTTACCGGAGTTACGATAACCATCGCTCTTCATGTCCTTGGCCTCGGTGTAGAATGTGTAGCCGTTGATATCGTACGCCTCATAGGTCATCAGGTTGTGTTCGGCGCCCTGTGACAAGGCGAATATGAGTTGTTCTTCCACGGAAGAATCCTCATGTAAAGGGTAATGACGAAGCTTCGCTTGAACCAACGCGTGAAACATGAGTTGTGCTCTTTGATTATATCTCCGTCCAGTCCTCTGTTGGCCTCGGTCATTGTACGCGTCTTCTTAATAAAGGTTTTGTGCTCTACCACCCAAGGATCGACCACGTCTATGTGTTGTAGTGCGACTAGGTTTGCTCTTTCAAAGTCGGCGTAGTCGACCCTCTAAGTCGACATGCATTTCGTGGCGACCCTCACGGTGACCCCATCCAAATGAGCCTGCCGAGGTGCACGCTGACGGCAGACCAACGGGTTCTCAATGTCTAGATAATTGAATGCGAGAGGAGATGCACTCTTCGCTCGTAAAGCCCTGGCTATACTTCCCTCCGACGTGACATGTTGCCAACGTATCCTTTGATGACACCATTCATCCTTTCGAACGGCATCATGCTGTGCAGGAACGTCGGCCCAAGTTGGATGATATCCTCCACTATATGGACCAGCAGATGCACCATAACATCGAAGAATGCGGGCGGGAAGTACATCTCAAGCTCGCATAGTATCACCACGATCTCTTCCTGTAGCCTTCTGAGTTGCCTCACGCCAATCGACTTTCGAGAGATGACGTCGAAAAAGTTGCATAGGCCAAATAGCGTTTCACGGACATGCACGTCCATGATCCCACGGATTGCAACTAGAAGTATCTGCGTCATCAGCACGTGACATTCGTGAGACTTCATCCCACTGAACTTCTGCTTCGCTGGGTCTAGGTATCTGCTTATCTTCCTCACAGAATCAGAAGGAAGTTTTACTCCTAGGAGGCGGTGAAAAACTGCTCGATCTCCTCGACTTAGAGTGAAGCACGCGGGAGGGTAGTCATTTCCGGTCTTCTTGGCCTTTTTGCCTTTGCGACGACTTTCATCGTGTCCCGCTTCGCCTCATCATCATCATCATCATCATCATCATCATCATCATCATCATTAGCATGAAGCTCCCGCCTCGATGCCCATTGATTTCAAGTCCGCCCTTGCTTTCGCCCATCTTTGGTCCTCTGGCATGTTGAGCAGGGTACCAAGTAGACTCTCGCACACGTTCTTCGTGATATGCATGACATCAAGGCTGTGAGGCACACGGTGGATCTTCCAGTACGGCAAGTCCCAGAAAACAGACCTCGTTTTCCATACCTTCAGCAGCGGCTCTGGCGCCTTTCGCTTTTTCCGGCTGCGCGCCTTTTGCTTCTTTCCGGCGGTGGGCAGTCTTTCCAATTTTTCAACAGCTTGTCTATTTCCTCGCCGCTCCTCGTACCGCAGGCGTTGGGTTCGGTTTCACCATCGAACAGATCCTTGCGTTTCCTCCACGGGTCATCGTCGTGAAGCCACCTTCGATGTCCCATGACCACGGTTTTCAAGACCCGGGATCTCTATCTAGGCGGCGATACGTTGTGTCATCCATGCACCTTACGCATCCGTAAAATCCGTGGACTACCTGCCTGCGCGAGATATCCGTAACCGAGATAGTCGTGCACCGTCGTGAGCAAAGGCGGCTCTCATAGGGAAATATTCTTTCTGCGGCGTCCCACGTATTGGTGGCGTTTTCCACAGCGTGTCAAGCTCCTCTTTCGGCAGCCCCAGATCTGATTGATGTCGTTCCTGGTTGTTTCGGGTCCTTCAATTAGCATACTCATGTGAATGTACTTCCTCTTCATGCACAACCGGGGGAAGGTTGTACATCCACACAAACACAGGCCAGGTGCTATGTGTGCTTCTGCGGCTGCCAAACGGATTGACTCCATCGGTGCTCGCGCCAAAGACGATGTTCCTTGGATCCTTCCCAAATTCTGAGTCTTCGAAGTTCAACGCTTGCCACTGGCTCACATCCTTAGGGTGACTCGGCATCTTGTCTTTTTTATCTATCTCCGGATCATTTGCGTCATCTTCTCGCTTCTTCTCCTCCCTATCCGCGTGCCAACGTAGGAGCTTTGCTACCTTAGGGTCCGCGAAATACCGCTGCAGACGAGGAGTGATCGGAAAGTACCACACCACTTTTCGAGGAGCTTTCTTCCTCTTCTTGTATCGAGTGACGCCGCACACCAGACATATGGTAGACTCCGCGTGCTCGTCCCGATAAATGATGCAATTGTTCATGCACACATGGTATTTCACGTGCGGTAAATCCAGAGGACACACGATTTTCTTAGCCTCCTCCAAACTGGTCGGGCACTTGTTCCCCTTGGGAAGACGTTCGTGCGAGAATGACATGTTCTCGTCGAAGCATGCGTCGGTCATTTTGTGTTTTACCTTCATCTCGAGCCATGAGCGTTACTTTCAGCGGGTATCCTCGGCCTGCATCCTTCATACAATGGAGTAACCGCGTCTAACTCAAGTTGATCCATCTTGGCTTTCTCTCGGTGGCAGCTCTTGCGTTATCCATCCGCTTGAGAAGCAGCTCTTGAATATGAGGGTCCCGCACCCAGCCCATCGATGGTCCAGCGTCGTCGCTCCGCCGGCATCATCATCTTCATGATCATGCCCGGCCGTACGCTCCGGCATCTTCCTCATCATCATGTCTGCATCTTCTACATGATGATCGTATGCAAAGATCACCATCGTGATCATCTCCTCGGGATTCTTCGTCTTCTCGCCCGCTTAGAGCCGCGGTGGTTGTCTTGCTGCCCTTCCTCATTTCTTGCCCGGCCCCCATGGACGACTTCATAGTCATCTTCATCACCTTGCCACCGATAGCCATCCATGAAACCATGCAAGAGCAGGTGGTCCCAAGACCTGCCCGGAACTGGGTCCGCAATAAGGCTCTTGACTTGCATCTTCGACACGGACATCTTATCTCCGTCTCGTTCTTTTGAAGCATCTCGGCCTTTGCGGACCTCAAAAACCTATTCACGATGCCTTCGGTCATCGTATGCGGACCATGGTCGTCAAGGGTAGAGCAAAACGATATTTTAGAACCAAGAAAAATTTGGCATGACTTTCCCTAAAAATAGGACCAAAAGAATGCTTAATGCCAAAATTCTCGCCAAACGGAAATGAATCAACATTCCGGCAAAATATTGGCAACTATCGCATTTCAAATACCGGTACACCTCCAAACACAAACACATATGCAACACCACAAACATATGCAACACCACGAACATACATAGATCTAGCTAGGCCATAAAAAGTGCATGTGCACATTGTTGTAGGGAGAACAACATAAATATAACTTCCCCTTACTTACCTATCAAAACAAGGTAATTTAACCACTTAATTTGAATGAATCTATGGTGGCAATGAGGTGAAAAAGAGGAGGCACCGAGACAAGGAGGAGGTGGAGAGAATGAAGTGGGGAGAAAGTGAGTGTGGGTAGGGGAGAGGCTGTCCAAAATATCTTGTTGCTGCCCACTTACTAATGGCGCACCAACCCTACATGCGCCATTAGTAATCCAGGTTACTAATGGCGCATCTCCTGGTGGTGCGCCATTAGTAGTTTTGCAAAAAAAAACATACTAATGGCGCACTGTTCCACAGTGCGCCATTACTAGTTTAAACTAGTAATGGCGCACGGTGGAGCAGTGCGCCATTAGTAGTTTTGCAAAAAAAGGAATAACAAATATAATAAAAGAAACAACATTAGTGGCGCACTTTCCGACAGGTTCGCCATTACTAGTTACAACTAGTAATGGCGATCGAGTCTGAATGCGCCATTAGTATGTTTGGATAGGCGCACTAGTTCAAATTTTTTGATACTAATGGCGCACCTCGCCCAGTGCGCCATTAGTAGTTTCAACTCTAATGGCGTATCAGAAGGTGGTGCGCCATTAGTATATACTAATGGCACACCGCTTGTCTGGTGCGCCATTAGTGTCAATCCCATATATAGCCCTTTTTCTAGTAGTGCATGCAGCTAAAGAAATGCATGTGGAGCAAGTAAAATATACCTTAAGGTTCTTGGGGCATGGTTCGGTGGGCGACGGGACGGCTGCGAAGAAGAAGGGGTCGGAGGCCCCCCTGCGCCGCTGCTGGGTGGAAAGTGAGCAGCAGCGCCGGTAGTGGATTCCCTTCCTCGCCGACGGCGACAATGTTAAGCCTCCTTCCCTTCCCGGCGGACGGATCCAGCCGGCTCTTTGAGCAGCAGTGAGGGGAGAGAGAGGCCAACGAAGTCTTGCTTAGATCTGGAGAGGGCGAGAGAGTGTGAAGAGAGCAACTACAAGTTACTGAGGCTCCAGTGAGAGAAGCGAGAGAGTGTGAAGAGAGCAATTACAAGCGCTGAGGCTCCATCGTGTATATATATATACTAGAGAGAGTGTGTGAAGCGTGCAAACCCTAGAAAACAATTTGACCAGTCAAAGAATCCTCCTGGCAAAAATTATGCTCAAGTGTAGTTATCGAACCCGAGACCTCAAGTTTGATGAGCGAACAGGCTAACCAGCTACGCAACCCTCCCGTTATGTTCAACGAGAGGAAAATAACCTTTATACATTTACGCATTTGTGTAGCGGGCATGCCGTGTTTTTTGTGTGTGTGTGGGAGTCATTAGGATTTCAATCATAATCGTGTCATGTGGCTTTGGTGGTAAGACTATCCACAGTGGTGTAGAAATAATGCAGCCTTAGTCACCTTACCTCTCTCCACGTAGTACGTTGGGTCCCACCAAATGAGGGTGAAACAAAAAATAATAAGAAAAATTAAAAGCGCCCGGTGTGTATCTTACTACCTCACACATCTCGCTACTGCTCGGGAACACTGTCCAATTGATCCCTCTGTTCGCACACGTACTATTTTAAGTGAATCCTTATTATAACATGCACACAAATTTTGGGCACTTGTATTCGACTTAAGTCAGTGTGACACCGTATATCGTATACTTACTACTCCCTCCGTCTAGGTGTAATAAGTCACGTTAGAAGGTGCAACGGGACCAAGGTGCCTGCGTGTGCGTGTGTGTGTTTAACAGCATGTGTGTGTTAGAGAGTGCGACAGATCGACCTACTCCTACAGAGATATGGTGTGTAGTGTATGATTTTAGCCGCGAGAGTCGGTGCATCCTCTCATTTCCGGGCGTGTCCGGTAGGACATGCGGACAGCTGCCACGCCCGCTCCTGACCAGCCTGGCCCACCCAAAGCCCCTCCATCGCCCACATGAAGCTTCCCGCCTGAACGGTCAGCGCTCCAAAGCATCGGTGCCGCATTCGCGTGCTCGGGCAGAGCGGACGCGACCTCTCACCGCACAAGAGTGATGGTTGCCCGTCCATCCAACTTACTGCTGGGTCTATGTGATTTGACGGCTCATTGGTCTTTATTACTGAGGTGGTAGGACTGCTGGATGTCCCACGCTTTCGGTGAAAGGAGGTAGTAGATTACAATTTTCTCCATTCTTACAGCGGAGGAGTGCAAGAGCAGTGAAAACATGCAGGCTCAGTGATTACATGGCCCACCTCACACTATCACCGCGCGACACCTAACTCTTTACATAGTACTCCCTCCGTTCCTAAATATTACTAGATGAGTCCGCTGTCATGAACAACGGTATATTTCTCTGCGCAAAATTATCGATTTCATAGAACTAAAAAAAAAAATCTATAACCACATGACAAATGTGGTAGCCAAACTAAATAAACTCCCATCATCATTTAAATCATCCCACGTAAGGAAAAAGATCAGCCAACTCCTACTGCATAATGGGATTATATTTTTCTTTTTGACATGTTAATGGGACTTAAAAGCTCACTTACATGCATGCTACCGGTACATGCTTGCATGCAGACATGTTGATGTGATTTAAAACCCACTCACATGCATGTGCCATGGTATTTCTGCATGCTTGCATGTGGCTTAGTGCGGAGCCTCTCAACGTCTAGATCAGACGGCTATTATGACTGATTTACTTCATCTAACGGCTACGTCAATTTTGATGATGTGGCTCAAGGAGAGGATAGAGAATTCCTAGTAGTGGGGGCTAGCCATTACTAGTAGATAAGTCTTTGTAGAGATTCCACTAGGTGAACTACATACGGAACAAAATGAATGAATCTACACTTAAAATGCATCTATATACATCCGCATGTGGTTAATGGTGAAATCTCTACAAAGACTTATATTTAGGATCGGAGGAAGTACTAGTATAGTACTAAATGCATCTTGTAATTCATCAGCGAGATAAATTTGTACAATGCTATGAAGCTTCCAGCTCCTTTTACATGTATCTTGCGTCCAAGTTTGCCCGTTGCAACATTTCATCAAATACAAAGGAGACTAACATGCATGCTATTGCATCTCAGTGATTGACAGATCATAACAAATATGTACTCCCTCCGTTCCAAAATAAGTGTCTCAACTTTGTGCAAACTTTAGTACAAAGTTATACTACTACTAAAGTTGACACTTATTTTGGAACAGAGGCAACTAAAGATAGAAAAAAACGATCCAATCAGTCCCTAGCCCTTGAACCGTGAACCCTGACCAGGCTTCAATTTGCTGGCAACGTTCGAGCTTCCTAATAAATGAAGTTTGCAACCTTTTGACCATCGGATCATTTTGTGCAGTTTCACCAAAATCGAGATGAGCATCCCTGTGGCAAAGAAATTGAAGAAGCGTGATTAGAATAAGATTAATAGGACTAGTTGATGAGACATAAACTCATCACAAACACAGTACGTAGAAGCCAGTAGAGGTATCAAGTATGTGCGGAGTAGAGAAATATCCACAGGGAGTGATGTGGGCAGCTGGAGCAGTGGTGCAAGCCGGCTGTAAAGGGAGTTTACCTGAGGGACGTAGCTCAACCTTGAGGAGGGCGGTGGGAGGCGGCAACTGCCCACGTCGCGGCAGTGAGCAAGGGACGAAGGCAACCTCACCGGCTTTGTGAGAGAGAACGGCGGGGATCCCTGATCGGGACGTGCTGACAGTGGGTTTTCGCCGTCGGCGACGACCACCACATCTACACTAAGTATCCACCCCTTCCCCAAGCGGACGTGATCCGCCGGGATGTTAGAGATGTGGCCACAGTTGTTTTGTGCGAGAGATTGTGAAGAGAGCAACCCAGCAAGCAACCGTGTAGGCTGGCCCGTCCTAACTATGTATATAGTGGAGCGGTTTCCTTTTCTCTCCATATGAACCTATCATATTGCGTACGTGCCACTGTAGAAAAAAATTTATTTATAAATGACGCGGCACCTACTAACCTTGCGCTTGGCATCTCCAAAATATTAACCTTGCGATTGGCTCTTCGCTCTTCGGGAAGTCGAGCAATAATGGTAGAAAAGATATATCGTTCTGGCTATATGAGACCGAATGAATTGTTGCACGTCCACCACGTGGGCAAGGGTCGAGGGGCGAGGGAGAGTGCTACTACATACGTAGCAAAATGGGTGAATGTACACTCTAAAATACGTGTATATACATCAGTGTTTGGAGTATGTACTAGTAGTTCATATTGAAATCTACTAAAGAACATATATATTCCAAACAATATGATATAATCTCTATAACCAAGGTAGTAGGGATGAGGAGTAAACGGAGGGAGTAGTAAATTTTTCTCCTCGTCCTGCGAGCCATCACGCGCATGGGCGAGGGAGGAGCAAGCTTCACCTCATCCTGCGGCGATCAGCGCTGTGGGTGGGGAGATGGTGTACTAAGCAAGCTTCTCCTCGTTCTGCGAGTTGACGGGACACATCAAATGTACGCCAGTGTATAGAGCCTTGCCTCTAAGGTAGGCCCACATGGTTTGCCTCTTTTTATAATTTAACATAACGCGTCAAGTCGCAATTTGTTTGTTCACCCGTGGTAGACGATCCTCCCTCCACCAAGTGGAAAACCAGTACACGTGCCAAATTACCACGTGGGCTGCCTTTTTCAGACATGTAAATGAGCTCCACCGTGTACCCGCGCGGGTGTGGTTGGGAAAGAGACAGGAGTACGTGCGCCGTGCATGCACCTCTTCTCTTTGTGCACGTCCCCCACCTACGTGGGTGTGTGTGAGAGATACAAACCGCGTTCGTGAGTGTTTTTTGTTTTGTGGTGGGGGTGGGGAGTTGATTTCGTGAATTATTTGTGGGAATATGTGTCGATGACATCCCAAACAAAATTTTGCATGCAATGTGTGTGAAATGGAGGCCTATCCATATCATACATAGGGGGTCAGTCAATCCACGAGAAGAGAGGGAGGGGTCATAGCTATCGATAGAGTCGAAGAGAGGATCGAGTGGGTGGGTGCGAGATCGATGAAGAGAGCCATCGAAATTGTGTGTGTGTGTGTGTGTGTGTGTGTGTGCAAGTCAAAGATATAGGGCGACTGGCCTCACTGAACGTTAGAGGGCACATGTCAAGTTTGTGTGTGGCAGGAGACATGACTAGAGCGCTTGATGTATCGGTGTGTGTGGGGGAGGGGTGGGGAGGGGTAGGCAGAGGCCTAACTATAGAGGTAGAACGACTTCGTATATGTGTTGAGAAGGAGAGACCCTGTTTTGTCTTGTGGGAGTTCTGTTGACATCAATAAATAACTGAAGGACGGGAAATATGATGGGACAGAGAGAGAGAGAGAGAGAGAGACGAGAGAGTGAGGGAGGGAGAGGGAGGGAGAGGGGTAGAGTGCTGGATGGGTGATGGAGTTGCTTCTCGGAGATGTTGGGAGAGGCCTACTAGACAAACTGAGGGTGGAACTGCAATGTTATCAATAAGAGTGGGGATGTGTTTCTGTGTGTGCCTGTGCGTGATAGATCTGTCGGGACGCATCCATGGATGATGAAGGGGAACCATGAGCAAACCTAACTAGATCGGTAGATCAATTGTTGTTTGTCGGAGGAAAGGGAGAGACACAACTAACAAGGTAGATCGATCGATGTGTGGGTAAAAACGAGTTATAAGGACCTAACTGGCTATATGTATAGTGAGAGATCGGTCGGTGTACGTCCATTTGTTAGAGGCAAATAAGGCCCAGCGAGACGGATAGACAGAGAGAATGGAGCTAGGAGGTGGTGCGAGAGGCCCAACTACTAGCTAGATAGGTGGAGGAGTGTGCGGTTGTGAGATCGATGAAAAGAGGGGCGAGAGTTTACACGTGTGTCTGACCATATGAGAGACACGAGGCAAGGACACATAAAGGAGGAGATTGAAGCTGTGTGTGTATGCTATAGGTAGGCATCGCTGGAGAGGTTTATGGATCGGTGTGTGTCGGAAAGGAGTATTGGAGACTCTGGGAGAACGACCTAAAGAAAAAAAATGAATGTGCCCGGTGGATAGAATGCCGAGGGAAGAGGAGGGCGAGGAGGGCGTGTGCATGCACAAGAGAAAGTTAGTGGTAGCTACAAAGGCTAGAGGATTTGTGGGTGTAAGAGACTAATAAAGATCATAATTTGATATGAAAGCGGATTCATATATTTCAATAGGAGATCATAGTGTTTTAAACATTGCATGCATGAATATAGCGGTGATACACGTGCTGTGCACATGTTATACCATAATGTGATAATGCATGGCGTTTGCAACTCACAGCTAAATGCCGAACAATCTAAACCATACTATACATCAAACAATCTCACATTTTATTTGAATTTGTGATAATGTGCGGCGTTTTATCACAACTAAATATCAAACAATCTAAACAATGTTGTATATCAAACATTCTCACATTTTATTTGAATTTGTGGTAATGTGTGGTGTTTGCAACTCACATCTAAATACTTGTAGGCGTAGGGGGCGGGGCACCATACATAATGTGATAAACACATTATACATATGAGACATGGTTTAGATTACGAAGATCTAGCTAGAGCTAGAACTGTAATGTGATTTGAAATCAAAATAAAGTGGATTCAAAAATCTAGTTCGAGTTCATATAGTACACATAGTTCATATGTAACTCGAGACTAATCATGTGGTGTGCTGTGAAGATAATACACAAACGATGGTTTAACTTGACAATAATGATGATTGTAGATCTTATTAAAACAGAGAAATGAATTCAAATGCTTTGACTTCACAACAATCATTATTGTAGATCTTATTCAAATTTAGTTCATATTGAAGCGGTAGTATATACGTTTGGAATGCACTAAAACATTCATTTGAGTAGTAGGTTGCATGCATTATACACGTAGCTAAATATTTTAATTGAACATAACATGAATTCAAAGTTTTGAATGACATTTGTAGTGCGCATTGATTTGGTACAGTACACATTAGGCTTGTTAGGAAATTTCAACCCGCGCCTTGTTAGCCCGAAATATTTAAGATCTATCTTTGTCTCGTTGTGCTCCGACAACTCCCTCCATCTCAACCCTCGCCTTGCTATTCCGAAATTACAACACGCGCGAAAACTCCCACCTCCTGTGAAATCTCGACACGTGAAATGCCCGTGGTACCCCTGAACCGAAAGAACCACCTAAAATCAGTGGGGGGGTACTTTCGTAACTTACCCCACATTTCGGACAAGCGCGTCTCTAAGCCATGGTTCCCCACTGCCATCCCATACGCCCACCCATTCGTACACCGAGGCCGCGAAAACCCTCGACGAAACCCCACACCCTGCTCCGTCCGCCACCCAGCCGGAGCCTCCGCCCCGACGACGTTGTCCACAGCAACACCTCGACGTCCCTCATCCACCGTACCGGATGAGGATCCGTCGTCGATCTCATTGTCCCGCCGGTTCAGCCACCCCATCCTCCACCTCCAAGGAGCTGCCCCGATGTTCCCCTCGTCTTTCACGCCACCTCCATTCCCACACCGTCGGAAGAGCATCATCATCACCGTTTCCTCGGATGAAGCTACGGCCTAATCGGCGTCACCAAAGAGGTTGTACACTAATCGCCGCATTTTTTCTTGATTCGATCTCACGATGCTGCCGGCGCTCGGTCCCGAGCCGACACGGCGTGGCTCCATCCACGACGGCGTCGCCGGCCACTTCCTCCACGGCGTCGCTCCCTCGGCGGCGACGTCCACATCAGTAGGAGCTGCTGCTGCTTTAGCTCTCGCTCGCGCTGCCGCTCTGCTCTTGCTCTCGGTCCCCTGCCGGTCTGCTCTTGCTATTGCTCTTGCTCTCGCTCTTGCTCTTGCTTGCGATGCTGCTCCAATTTGGCTACACTTCAGTCGACTGAATCGACTTTTGGGTCAGTCGATTTTCAAGGGGTGGGCTCGCCGGGGTGAAGGAAGAACCGGCCGCAGCAGGGAGGGGAGCTCGCCGGAGAGGTACCCCACTATCTATCTTAGGGTTCAGGATGGGGGCGGTGGTCGCCGACGGTGGCGGGGCGTTAGCGGGGCGGTGGCGTGGGGATCGCCGGAGAAAAAGCTCGGCACGTGGGGGCCTAGAGGGATGGCCGGGGCGGCGGAGGACCGGCGGTGGGGAGTGTTTTCGGGGAGGCGGGCGGCGACCGCCCGGCAGTGACGTGAGGGGCTCTGTTTGGCCGGTGGTGGTGGCGGCTCGGGGGTGGAGGTTGAAGATGAACCACAGGCCCTTGATTTCAGATCCAACGGCTGCAAAATCGACCGACCTGAGATGAAAAAGTCGGTCGACCGACGTGTAGCCTCACTTTGCTAGTGCGTTCGGTTCGACAAAGAAAATTCAGTTTCGGCGATTAGGTTCAGTTTGACGCTTAAGTTCAGTTTCGACGGTTAAGTTCAGAGATGAACGGCTGATGTATTTTACATCTAGCACTTTGTGGTTATGTATTTTACGTCATGTATTGGAGATGCTATTAGAATTCCACTCAGTTAACGTTGTTCGTTGTCTCTCTTGTCTGCTTCAGCCTCGGCGTCGTACAACTCACCGGAGCTGCTCCAACAGCGAAACCCTCCATCACGGTGAGCGATACCTCGGGCTCCATCTCCAGACGCCTAAGATCTTCTTCCCCTCCTCCGACAGCAAAGTCAGCCGGAGCATCCTCACCAGCTAACCCAATCACGCTGAGATCGACATGGCTTCGCCAAAGAGGTTGTACACTTGTTGCATCTCTTTTTTACTCTACAAGTTATATATATTGTCCACTGAGCACACGGATTTGTTCCTTTAGTGTCTCCTTGAAAGAAAAAACGTAGGAATTTTAATTTTCACTTGTCCTCCTTTTCAAATTCCTACTCATGAAGCACAAGACTAAGAGATAGTAGCATAATAGCATTATAACCGTACATTTTCTTGTGGTTTGACTTAATCTCACCATGCTTCTTTGCATCATGTGATCTTCCAATTGTTGTGAATCAAACATCCAGATTGGAAGAAATCCTGTGTTTTTAAATTATACATTTTGCACGTGCATTCCTATCCTATTCTGTCTATTTCCTATCCTGCATTGTTGGAATCCTCCAATTCAAATGAGCCCTTACAGAATTACTTCTCCTATGAGATAGTTGTCAAAGAAAATCTTGCGTGGTTTGTCCCGCTCCCGCTTGGCCGTCGTCCACCCCAGCTCAATTGCTCCAACGATGAATGGGTCCAAAGACAATGAGGATCCGCCTCGGACTGTATTTCGCCGCCTCAGGTCTTCTTCCCCGCTGCTGGCAGCCATGAAAACTGCATTACCATCATCAACCGAGCAGATGACCTCGAGGACTACACGGGTCCGCAAGAGAGGTCACACTCTTTCGTGTCTGCTTACGTTATGCATCGCTTAATATTACATGCTACTTTATTGTCCTGTTCACCGATTAGGCTCTGAGTCAGCTCCAAAATAATGGTCAAACTTGAGTTTTTAAATGGTTGTGGGGTACATATCGTGGCCGCTATCAATAGTATCTATCTACTATATGGTTAATCTCCGGAGTCTACTATGAGTTTCATGTTGGGTGGGAAACAAACAGTAAAGAAGCCATTATCTGTATGTAACATCCCAAATTCTCAATTTGGAATGTTATACATAGGTCATCCATGCATATCATATTTTATTGCATCTTCGTTCCGCAATCCTCAAAATCCTAAGCAACTCAAGGACCCTCAGAGAGAGTTGGGGATTTTCCGGTTTTCATATTTGATTTTTATCAAATACTGAGAAAGAGGATTTTTGATTTTAATTATTTTTCTCTCCAGAAAAATATTTCACATTAAAAATAAATGAGGGGAGATAATATGACTTCTCCAAAACAGTTGAAATCTTGGAGGAAAAATGTTAAAATCATTATTTGGATTTTATTTGATTTATTTGGATTTTATTTGCGTTAGAAAAATTGCACGTTTTTAAAATTGCATTTTTAGGGCCAAGAAAATGTTCATCTCGTTCTAAATATTTCATTTATACGGTGAAAATTTGTTTTGCCATTTTTAGATTTTTATTTTATAGGAGTTTTTCTGTCGGCGGAACAATTAAAAAACCATGGCGCCCGCACCCTCTTGGGCGAAGCCCTGCTCGCCAGCCGGCCCAAGCCGCCGACGCCTTCCTCCCGCGCCACGCCGCCTCCGCAGAGTCCGGATCAGACTCCGCCTCCCGCCGCCGCCGCCTCCCCCCTCCCCTAAGCCGAGCCCCCTCCTTTAAATACCGAGCCCCTGTCACCACCACCGTCGCCCCAAGCCGCCGCCGCCCGACCCCCGCCCAAGCCGCCGCCGCCGCCTCTAACCGCCTCCCGCCGCCACCCCGTCGAGCCCGAGCCCCGCCGGAACCCCGCCGGAGTCGAGCAAGGTAGCCGCCCCGCCGTCCCGGTTTTCCGACAAAAAACCGTTTCGGTTTTTTAGAAACCTTAGGTTTTTCGTTTTTTTATTTAGATCGGTTTATTTCTCCGGTTTATTTATTTAGTGAGCGTTCGCTCGTTCGTTCGTTTTAACGAACGCATTCTTCGTTTAGGTTCAGATAACGAACGTTCGTTCGTTAAGCTGTTCACCGCTTTTCTTTTCTCGGATTTATTCCGCGAATTTTCTGATCGCGATTTCTGATCCGATGTTTGATCTAGTATAACTTTTCGCTCGTTTATCGAAATCAGGCGATTCAAGCGCCTAGAGTTTCGTCTCGAAACCCTCTTTCCGAATAACCAACTCAAACAAGTTTTTGCCTCTATAAAATTTGACCCTAGTTCAGATTAGTAAACGAATCTTATTTCTTTTGCCGTTTGAGTTTCGTTGCTTCGTTTGGTTTGATTCTTTTTGTGAACCGGAGTTCTTAAGTTGGACTTTCTGGTCAATCTTTTTTAGTGGAGTTTTTCTTGTGCATCATTGCTTGTTGCTTATGTATGTTATTGTTTGCTTGCGATAGAATTCCCGGAGTGCGAAGCGTGTTACTACGAGTCTCTAGGATTCACGGATCGTCAGCAAGGCAAGTAACACATTGATCATACTCTTCTTATACCCAGTTTTTATGCATTAGTTTCAATCCTCAAACATTGCATGATTAGGATGTCATTAATTTGTGGGTTGGGAAGTAGTAGTTGAGGTAGAACCTATTGCCCTGTTACTATCAAACCCATGGGAGTTACTTCTACGTGTTGCTATTATTGCTATGCTATGCACGTAGACGTGGTTTGGGTTTGAGTGAATCCATGACAGATGTGAGATTGTTAATTAATGGTTTACTTTAAGGTGGCAACTTTAATACACATCTGGGTGGATTGAGGCACCTAGGGAACCTAGTGTTGTCTGTTTTATTTTTGGAAATCCCGGGGTACCCGTGTGATCTTCCTATGGACCGCCACCAGGTCTTGAGGAACTGAGATTATTCATGCTAGAAACTTCCATGTGCAGCCACAAGCTACTATGGGCTCTAGCATAGTTGAGTAAGTTACGTGAAGCTCTTGAAGAGGTAGATCAGCGGTAGTGGGTTTTGTAGGTTTGGTATGGTCTACCCGGAGTAGAGAGTTAAGGTTTACGAAAGACTATGTCTCGGTCATCCATTTCTCAAACACCATGCGGTCACGAGAAATCAGCGGAGGCGATCGAGTCTTGTGGGGAAAAGTCATAAACCTCTGCAGAGTGTACAATCTAATCATGGTTAGCCGTGTCCCCGGTTTTGGACAATTTTGAGTATCTAGTACTTGAGTATTCACATGTATCTCATCACTCTTAATTAATATTGTTGGGTTGTTAACTACTTCAATTGGGATTGAGTTGGGGTTATACCTTCTCAATGTTTCAACCACCATGATAGTTAAATTAAAATCTATTCCTTTGTTGTAGGGAAAAATTGGCTTTTCGCAAAAACTATAACCATAGAGCTTTCCACCAGCCAAATATGCATGTAGTGATAGCATTATTTTGTTCTTGCTCTACTGTGTTATATTGCCAGCATATTCCATGTGCTGACCCGTTCTCGGGTTGCAACGTATTATGTTGCAGACTTTTCAGACTAGGAGTAAGGTTTGTTAGGTCGTTGCCGTGCAGCTCAGCTATGCCGTTGGAGTTGATGGACTCACTTTCTCTTCCAAGCCTTCCGTTGTTATCATATTAGATGGCCTTAAGCCATATTATTGTAATAAGTTCTCTTTTGAGACTTTCGATGTAATAAGTGTGTGATTGCTACTCAATTATAAATCCTTCGAGTACTGTGTGTGTCGACATTCTTGATCCAGGATGACACTTTGAAACACAGAGACTTGACCATCCGAGGTCGGGTCGCTACTTGTATTTATTAGCTTGAAGCCATTATCTGCACGCTATTATTGGTTTTGGGTCTATCCACAGGTTGCTACCATCACTCTGGATTTCTGCATGCACTCCTTACATAATCTCACTATGTTTTATTCCTATGCATGACAATTATTGTAAACAATGGAACTGAACATGTAGAGCAAAAGAGAAGAGCCTTGCGTGGCAATATAATTTCATGCAGACGTCGCTCCATGGTAGGCGCAAAGGCAGCCCCCCTCCACGCATTTTGGATTGTAATCGAGAGGAAGATATCTGTTCTGAGGGGGATTCAGAAGGAGAAGATAACTCCTATTTACCCCCTGAGGTCTTCGCTCTAACTTGGCATCTTGATGTTGGTTATATCATGCATATGGTGTCTTGCATTGCTTACTTTATACATCAAATATGTCATCTGCTTAGTTTAGAAATCCTTTGTGTGAATGCCATCTGTTTAGTTTATTCATCGTTTATGTGAATTATGCAACGCCACCTTGTTTAGCCAGGCATCATATATGTGAATTTTGCAATGCCAACCTGCTTAGCCAGTCATCTTATATGTAAATTATATCAGGCCATCCTTTTTTTCGTTACATATTACATTTGTCAACAATGTTAGTACATTCAACTGCTCTTCGTGTGCATCAGCCATTTGACACGGTGATGGCAAATTCGGAGTGAAAACAAGGTCTTACGAAGCAGACTATGCTATCTGACGAAGCGCATATCTCGCTGGTTACGGATAGCTCCTCAGAGGAGGATTCAGAGATAGATGACCATTCCTATCCCCCCCCCGAGGTGTATGCTCTAACTTGGCAGGGTTATGTTGCTCATATCATGCGTATGGTGTCTCGCATTGCTATGCCATTTGATTAGTTTAGACATGCTTTGTGTGAATGCCACCTGTCAGTGTCTAATTACCATATATGTGAATTATGCATTGCCATCTTGTTGCAAGACATTATATATGTGAATTATACAATGCTATCTTGTTGCAAAGGCATTATATATGTGAATTATGCAATGCCATGCTGTTTAGCCAATCATCATGTATGTGAATTATATCATGCTATCATTTTTTGTATTATGTGTTCCATTTGTCGACAACGTTTGTATATTCAACTACTCTTCCTGCATCAGCCATTTGAAGCGGTGATGGAAGTATCTTGAGTGAAAACAAGGTATTGAGTAGACAATGCTACTGCAGAAGCGAGACATCTTCTTTGACTCTGAGAGAGCTCCTCGGAAGGAGGATTCAGAGGCGATGACCATTCCTATTTCCCCCCTGAGGTCTATGCTCAAACTTGGCAGGGTTATATTACCCATGTCATGCATGTTGTCTTGCATTGCTTAGTTTTTACATCATATATAGATTGCCATCTGCTTACTTGCTTACTATATAAATCATATATTTGAATTATATCATGCCATCATGTTTACATAGTACATACACATCATCTATCTGAATTATGGCATGGCAACCCATTTAATAAAGACATCATATAGTTATATCATCTCATCCTGTTTAGTGTTACAGTCATCATATTTAGAATTATGGCATTCTATCCATGAATGTATGTGAATTATGGCATGCCAACCTATTTAATAAACACATTATATAGTTATGTCATGTCATCCTGTTTACACAGTCTCATATTTTGAACTATGTCTTTCCATCTTTTTTAGTTAGCCATCATAATGTGAAATTGTGTCATGCTATCCTGTTTAGTTAGCCATCATATATGTGAAATTGTGTGATGCTATCCTGTTTGGTTAGACAACATAAATATGAATTATTTCATGCCCTCTTTTATTCCCCACTATCCATTGCACTGTCTATCATACAATGTCTATACTTTCAGTTACTTTTCTTGTTTATCAACCATTTGAATTGGAGAGCGTGATGGCGTTATCTAAGGGAGTAACAACACGGTCTTGAGAAAAGATAGTGCTACCAGTTGATGCAGATAGAACCACGGTTGTACTTGCCCAAGGACCAGATCCACCACACATAACCCGGACTCTACTTAAATTGTACCCCTACCCAGTTGGACAGAGAACCAGCTACACCCTTCTAACCCCAACCCGGCAGAGATAGTAACCTTGATTCCAGTTGACACAAAGACCGTCTCCACCACAGAGCACCCAAACACGGCGGTTAGTAAAGGAACTGCGATTGCCCAAAGCACGAGGACCACCACTCGAATCCCAACTCAACGCTTAAAGGAGAAGAAGATTTGTTCTCGTGTCAGGTTGTGTAGCTATGGTTCATACTCCTTTGCTCTTGCATTACTGTATTTACTCATACCAACTATTTTCAAATTTGAAGGATGGAATTGAAACTCCAATGGCGCAATAGGTATGTTTTAAACCTGTTTCTTTAACTAGTTTGCTGTTGTAACCTGCTCTATGTTGATTTCAGTTTCAATTGAATAAACAGTTATGTTCTCATGTCATGCACATTACAAGTGTTGTAATTGCTCTACAGTTACCCACACTTATATTCTGTCTATTCTGCTTTGTCTTGAACAAATATTATTTGAACTATGTCTTTATATTGATTTGGCAACAAAAACTAGAATGATATAGACCATAAAGTGACCATGGTACATAGATATATGTTTGTTTCATCTTTGTTATCCTGTCCACTTTACTATTGAACTCATTTACCAAAATGAGTTTCATATACAACATAGTAAACATGTGATGTGTCTGATTGTTTCTCTTTTAGAATGCGGACAAAATATTGGAGAACAATACCGCGTTATCCAATGGTAAAGGAAGTAATGCAGATAAGGTTCAAGATAGTGAGACATCCCTGTTGGTCTCCAAGAAAGCTGATAAAAACTATCTTGATGACAGTGAGGGAACCCAAAAGTCATGTCTTGATGTAGTGTTCGAGTTACTGCCCACTATTGCTGGTACAAGCTCTTCGAACTCGCTGCCTGAATCAGTTCGTCTTCTTGAGTCTCAACTTCAAGTTGAAAGACATCAATCAGATGTGCTGCGACAGGAAGTCAAGGATGAGGAAGTCCTGCAGAATTCAGATGCATATTTTACGGTGCAACGACAAGTTACCGGAGGATTTAAGCGCCAAACAAGAGAAAGTTAATAAGCTTGCTAAGCTTCTTGCCAGCATTATGGGTACCCAGGATATTGTTTCTTGAGATCTTCTGAAGTGGTTTCAGTTCTGGATTTGTTTTTGTTGTGGTGTTTATTTATACTGGTCGCCAACTTTGACAACCAAAGGTATATATGATATGCTGCTTTGTTCCCTATATTTGCACTGGTGGCGAACTTTGATGCCCGATGGATGTAATATGTGTAACAGCCGTGATAGCCTAGCATAAGTTGCTTGCTTATTTATTTCCTTGTTGTCTTGTTTATTTGTTTGCTTGTAGTCAGTGCAGTCTTTTTAAAACTAGGCCACAATAACCATGGGCTAATATTTACTATAGTGACACTGGCTTCCTACGGGCCGTAGAAATAGTGGGCCTTCTACGGGACGTAGAAACAGTAGACCTTCTACGGGCCGTAGAAACAATGGGCCTTCTACGGGCCGTAGAAACAATGGGCCTTCTACGGGCCGTAGAAACAATGGGGCTTCTACGGGCCGTATCATCAATGGGCCTTATACGGGCCGTATGACCATAACGGGCCATCGTTAATAGGCCGTATTTGATGACACTATGAAAACGGCCCAACGTATTGACGGACCACAAATCGGCCGATGTAACCACGAGCTGAATTTGGCCCACAAGCAGAAAATGACAGTAACGGGCCGTAAGTAAACGAATGCTGGAAATGAGCCCAAGAATAAATTGGCTCTGAGAAGGCCGAAAGATAACATTCTTTGAAACGGCCCAACTGAATAATGGGCCCTTAATGGGTATAAAGTGATATCTTTGTTCATTACGGGCGGTTTCACCACGGGCCGTTAAAAGGTGTAAAGTGATACACTGTTCATTGCGGGGCAGTTTCACCACGGGCCGTTAATAGGCCAAGAGTTACATAGGGCCTCATATGGGCCGAAAGGCGTCATGGGCCATACATGGGAGAGAAGTGAAAACGGGCTGGAATCATATTGGATGGCCCAGATGACGCTACTGGGCCTAATTCGGATAGGGCGTAACGGGCCTTGGGTTAGCGGGCCGTAAATGGGCTATCTGTGAACAGGCCGTTAACGAGGCTTTCCATGGGCCGTCCATACCTTTTGACCAAGTCAAGCGGGCGGCCTTTTCACAGAATGGGCCTCTGTTGGGCGTGCCACGTGTCGACGTATCATAGGCGCCTATACGTCCAATGAGTGGATGACATCATCGCCCCAACGATGAGTCGACACGTGTTTCCTCCAGCCAATGATGATTTTACACGTGGGAAATCCCCACTAGTCGGGGCTGTTAACGGGTTATCGGATCCAAAACCCGACCCGATAGCTTAACGGCGTTCCATTACGGTGGATGCCACGTGTCGGTCACCCTTGACGAAAGCACTTCTGTGACGCGCGATTTATCGTCATGGAAGTGGACACTTCCGTGATGATAATTTTGGTAATGTCATGGAACACTTCTACGACAGCACAGGTATGACTATCTTGATTCTGTCATAAATTTGTCATGGATGTACATGCATGAAAAAAACGCGACCTACTATGACAAACACGTATCATCACAGAAGTGTATTTTTTTGTAGTGTTTAGTTTTATTGCAAATGCTTTCATCATGACTTATACATGTTCCTCTGACTATGAGATTATGCAACTCCCGAATACCGGAGGAACACCTTGTGTTCTATCAAACGTCACAACGTAACTGAGTGATTATAAATATGCTCTACAGGTGTCTCCGATGGTATTTGTTGAGTTGGCATAGATCAAGATTAGGATTTGTCACTCTGTGTATCAGAGAGGTATCTCTGGGCCCTCTCGGCAATGCTCATCACTATAAGCCTTGCAAGAAATGTGACTAATGAGTCAGTTGTGGGATGATGCATTACGGAACGAGTAAAGAGACTTGCCAGTAACGGGATTGAACTAGGTATTGAGATACCGACGATCGAATCTCGGGCAAGTAACATACCGATGACAAAGGGACCAACGTATGTTGTTATGCGGTTTGACCGATAAAGATCTTCGTAGAATATGTAGGAACCAATATGAGCATCCAGGTTCCGCTATTGTTTATTGACCCGAAGTGAGTCTCGGTCATGTCTACATAGTTATCGAACCCGTAGGGTCCGCACGCTTAACGTTCGATGATGATCGGTATTATGAGTTTATGTGTTTTGATGTACCGAAGGTAGTTCAGAGTACCGGATGTGATCACGGACATGACGAGGAGTCTCAAAATGGTCGAGCCATAAAGATCAATATATTGGAAGGCTATTTTTGGACACTGGAAGGGTCCCGGATGAGTTCGGGCATTTACCGGAGTACCGGGGGGTTATCGGAACCCCCCGGGGAGTCAATGGACTTTATTGGGCCTTAGTGGGAGAGAGGAGGCGGCTGCCAGGTGAAGGGCGCGCCCCCCAAGCCCAATCCGAATTGGGTGGGGGGATGGCCCCCCCTTTCCTTCCCTCTCTCCCCGTCTTCCTTCTTCTCCTATTCCAAGAAGGGAAGGGGGGGGGGCTACTCCTACTAGGAGTAGCACTCGCCCCTTGGGCGCGCCCTATGAGGGCTGACCCTCCCCTCCTCCACTCATTTATATACGAGGGAGGGGGCACCCCATAGACACACAAGTTGACAGTTGTCTTAGCCGTGTGAGGTGCCCCTCTCCATAGATTTCCACCTCGGTCATATTGTTGTAGTGCTTAAGCGAAGCCCTGCGTCGGTAACTTCATCATCACCGTCATCATGCCGTCGTGCTGACGAAACTCTCCCTCGGCCTCAGCTGGATCAAGAGTACGAGGGACATCACTGAGCTAAATGTGTGCAGATCGCGGATGTGCCGTTCGTTCGGTACTTGGATCAGTTGGATCGCGAAGACGTTCGACTACATCAACCGTGTTACTAAACGTTTCCGCTTTCGGTCTACGGGTGCGTGGACACACTCTCCTTGCTTGTTGCTATGCATCACTGTAGGTGTCAAAACCGGCGGATCTCGGGCAGGGGGTCCCGAACTGTGCGTCTAAGGCGTATGGTAACAGGAGGCAAGGGACACAATGTTTACCCAGGTTCGGGCCCTCTCTATGGAGGTAATACCCTACTTCCTACTTGATTGATCTTGATGAATATGAGTATTACAAGAGTTGATCTACCACGAGATCGTAGAGGCTAAACCCTAGAAGCTAGCCTATGGTATGATTGTTCTCGTCCTACGGACTAAACCCTCCGGTTTATATAGACACCGGAGGGGGCTAGGGTTACACAGAGTCGGTTACAACAGAAGGAGATCTACATATCCGTATCGCCAAGCTTGCCTTCCACGCTAAGAGAGTCCCATCCGGACACGAGATGAAGTCTTCAATCTTTTATCTTCATAGTCCAACAGTCCGGCCAACGGATATAGTCCGGCAGTCCGGATACCTCCTAATCCAAGACTCCCTCAGTAGCCCCTGAACCAGGCTTCAATGACGATGAGTCCGGCGCGCAGATTGTTTTCGACATTCAAGGCAGGTTCCTCTTCCGAATACTCCATAGAAGATCTTGAACACAAGGATAGTGTCCGGCTCTGCAAAACAAGTTCCACATACCATCGTAGAGAGAATAATATTTCCACAAATCTAATCTGTTGACGTATTATAGCATGACATCACACCATGGCCCGGTCATTATTCGAACCGTTTTTCGCAACCAGCCGCCGCACATATCACGAGGCAGTTTTCTAGGCACGTCTTGTCGAAGCAGAGATCGTGTCCCCTTATCACGGGATTCTCATCAATACGGACGTGGGTGACCCAACCGCGCCATCAATTACGGCGCTTGGGGATCAAGCGAGTTTTACTAGGCAAGTGGGGTTGCATAGTTTCGTCCGCCTTTATAAAGGGATAAGGACCTCACCTCTTTCACCCACGCCTTCTTCTCTCTCGCATATCCTTTCTGGCGCACTCGAGCTCCAACACCCAAGCTTGCACCTTTTCTCCTCAAACCGCGTGAATCATGTCCGGAGCGGGAGGCAAGTGGATGAAATCCTCCGTCATGGAGGAGGACATCAAGAAGCTACGGGGAGTCGGATACTTGGCCGCGGATATCGCGCACCGGCTGCCCGATGCGGGGCAGATCGTTCCTACCCCGGAACCTTATGAGAGGGTAGTATTCCTCACCCAATTTGTCCGCGTACTGGGATTTCCTCTCCACCCATTCGTCCGCGGCCTCATGTTCTACTACAGGCTGGACTTCCATGACCTAGCCCCGAACTTCATCCTCAACATCTCGGCGTTTATCGTCGTGTGCGACGCCTTCCTCCGCATCTAGCCCCACTTCGGCCTATGGCTGAAGACCTTCAATGTCAAGACGAAGGTTGTAGGCGGCCAGCAAGAGGAATGCGGTGGCGCCATGGTGGGCAAAATGCCCAATTTCACATGGCTCGAGGGATCCTATGTGGAGACCTGAAAGGGGTGGCAATCGGAGTGGTTCTACATCACCGAGCCGCGCGACACCAACTGGGTGCGGCCCCCGAGTTTCGATCCGGAATCCCCACGCGGCTCACCTCCTGGAAAGAGAAGGGCTTGTCCTGGGGTAACCCGGTAGAGCTGACCGAACTCCAGACCTGCATCAGGAACATGATGAGCAAGAAAATCAAGCTTGTCAACGTGGTCCAGGTCATGTGTAACACCCCGGATGTAACTTTCCATATTTGTAACCCCAACTCTTGCCATTTTCGGCATTGTGATATGATATTCCCCCCGTGGTTGGGTTTTTCTTCATTTTGCATTTTGTCCATGTCATGCATTTTATCATGTCATCATGTGCATCGCATTTGCATACGTGTTCGTCTCATGATTCCGAGCATTTTTCCGTTGTCCGTTTTGCAATCCGGCACTCCTATCTCCCGGCGGTCCCTTTTACGTTTTTCCGCAAAGCGGGTACTAAACCTTCTCGAAATGGACCGAGGTTTGTCTAGTGGCCTTGGATACCACCGTAGACCACCGGTCAAGTTTCGGGTCATTTGGAGCTCGTTTGGTACTCCAACAGTTAACCGCACTCCCGCAAAGGCCTCTTTTAAGTTGCAGCCCAACACCCCTCCAAAACAGCCCAATAACCCATCTAAGTCACTTTCATGCTCTCCGTCGTCGGATCACGATCGTGTAGGCGAAAACTACACCTCGTTTGGACTCTCCTAGCTCCCTCTATGCCTATTTAAGCAAACCCCCCTCCAAATCCCGGATCATTCCCCCGAAACCCTAGCTCTTTCCCCCTCCGCGCCGCCGGACACGTCCGGGCGAGCCGGACGCGTCCGCCCCGCCGCCGCCGGCCAATCGCGGGGCGCCACGTCGCCACCCGGGCGCCCAGCCGCCCGCCCTTTCCGCCCGGCCAGAGGGCCAGGCGAGCCAGCCCGCCGCCCGCCGCCCGGCTCCCGCCTCCCGGGCCGAGGCCGCCGCCGGCCGAGGCGCGCCGCCGCCGCCAGCGCGCGCTGGCCAGCCGGGCGCTCCTCGGCGCCGCGGCTCCTCCGCCCGGCTGGCCGGCCTCCGGCGCCCCTCGGCCGCCGCCCAGCCCGGCCCAGCGAGCTCCTTCCTCCCCGCCGGCGCCCGTCGCCCGATCCGGCCTCGGGAATCGCGCCGTTGACTTCTCCCCCTCCGAATATTTCTCTAAGTTATTTTTGCATCCAATGTTTTGTTGCATTTTCAACCGAGTGTAACTTTGCATCTGTAGATCCATTTTGCGCGTATAATATGTCAAAATGTTCGCCTCGAAGAGTAGATCATTTCAGCTCATTGCATCATTTTCATTTAAGCTCATCTTGATGCCCGAAATACTGTTGGAAGAGTGCTATGTGTTGTTAGTTTCTGTTTCTTAACAGAACTTGCACTTTTGTTATTTTTGCCATGATTATTGTGTGCACCCTATGAATTGGAGTCCTACATGTGTTTTGAACTATGCCATGCCATCTTTCCAGGGGTGTATGCTATGTATTTTTGTGATCTATGTGGTGACTAGCACAAGCATGCAAAGTAGGTGTCCTGATGTTGCTGTTTTCAGCCCTGTTTAGCTGATATTTTGATGCCATGTTAACTTGATGCTACCGAGAGATCCATGCATATTTTGAGATACTTAAGTAAGGATGTTTTCTTAGGCATGTCTTGCTCTATCCATCCATGCCCTTGTTTGCAATTATGGAGTAACATAGCTTGAGTCAATCGAGCTCTACTTTTGCTAAAAAATGTTTACTGGCAGATTGTTTACATGTTATTCAATTTTGCCAAGGTTGTTGTGGTTGATCCATGTATGCTATGTTATTGTTCTTGCCGTGTATGTCTTCTATGACATGTCTTATTGATGAATGTATGCTTAGTTTATCATTTAAGGCTCTGTAGTGAGTGCATTGAGCTTGTAAACATGCCTACTTGTTATCAGTTTTTGACATGCCATGTTGCTGAATCTGTTAACGGAACTTTCAATATTGACATGGGTGTTACTATATTTTCTGATCCTTTTTGGCTTATGGTCAGTAAGGGATTTTTGTTCTATGCTTTGAGTAGATTCATGCCATGCCTTGTTTTGCTATTATAAGTTCCCGTAGCATGTAGTTTTGTTGCTCTGAACATTGCAACCTGATGCTGTTTTTGCCATGTCCAGCCTGATATTTTGTGCACGTTTGCCATGCTTGTTTGAACCTGTTATGATGTGATTTAGCCAAAGCTCAGTGCTCATATTTTGTCAAGCATCTTGTTTAGATCATTGCCATATACTTTGTTGATACGTTTGGGTGCAGTAGCTTAATTTATTGTTGCTTGCTAAGTGGCATCATGCTGTTAATGGCAGATTTGTGCCATTCTTGTTTTGCTTGTCATTTCCAAACCGTGCATCCGATTCGGTGATCTTTATATCGATTTCAACCGAAATCATCTCATCTTTCCAGTGGCATACTTGGTTTGCCAAGTTGATGCCTGGTTCATCATTTTCCTTCGGGCGCTTATACGCATTGCATATCACATCCCGCATATCATGCCATGTTTTGCATCATGTTGATTGTGCATTGCACCGTGATTTATTGTGGTTCCTTTGTTTGTGTTGTTGCTTTGGGTAGAGTCGGGAGGCGAGTACGTGAACGAGGAACGGTTGAGAACGCTTACGAGGATCAAGCTTTCGACAACTCGAGGACATTGCGTGCAAGATGACCATACCCTCGAAATCACTTCTATCTTTGCTATGCTAGATGCTCGCTCTTTTTGCTATGCCTATGCTGCGATGCCTACCACTTGCTATATCATGCCACCCATATTGCCATGTCAGCCCTAACCATCCTTTCCTAGCAAACCGTTGATTGGCTATGTTACCGCTTTGCTCAGCCCCTCTTATAGCGTTGTTAGTTGCAGGTGAAGTTGAAGTTTGTTCCTTGTTGGAACATGGAGACGTTGTTCCTTATTGGAACATGTTTACTTGTTGGGGGATATCACAATATATATCTGCTATAATTAATACATCTATATACTTGGTAAAGGGTGGAAGGCTCGGCCTTATGCACAGTGTTTTGTTCCACTCTTGCCACCCTAGTTTCCGTCATACGGTGTTATGTTCCTTGATTTCGCGTTCCTTACGGTTGGGTGATTTATGGGACCCCTTGACAGTTCGCTTTGAATAAGACTCCTCCAACAAGGCCCAACTTTGGTTTTATCATTTGCCACCCAAGCCTTTTTCCCCGGGTTTTTGAGCCGAGGGTCATCTTTATTTTAACCCCGGACCGGTGCTCCTTCGAGTCTTGGCCCGAACTAGAAACCTGTCTGCGCCCCTCAAGGAAACTTGAGGTCTGGTTTTAGTTGTATGGACTGCTCATCCGGATGTGCCACGAGAACAAGATATGTGCAGCTCCTATCGGGATTTGTCGGCACAATCGGGCGGCTTTGCTGGTCTTGTTTTATTGCTGTCGAAATGTCTTGTAGTCCGGGATTCCGAGATTGATCGGGTCTTCGGTAGAAGGAATATCCTTCGTTGACCGTGAGAGCTTATAATGGGCTAAGTTGGGACACCCTGCAGGGTAATATCTTTCAAAGCCGTGCCCGCGGTTATGAGGCAGATGGGAATTTGTTAATGTCGGTTGTAGAAAACCCGAAGTTGACCTCAAATAAAATACACATCAACGCGTGTGTAACCGTGATGGTCTCTTCTCGTGAGTCCGGGAATTGAACACGGTGTTGGAGTTATGTCGGCGTAAGTAGTTCAGGATCACTTCTTGATCGCTACTAGCTTCACGACCGTGCCTTGCTCCTCTTCTCGCTCTCTTTTGCGAAGTAGCCACCATATATGCTAGTCGCTTGCTGCAGCTCCACTATACTACTCTGTCCTTCCTATAAGCTTAAAAAGTCTTGATCTCGCGGGTGTGAGATTGCTGAGTCCCCGTGACTCACAGATACTTCCAAAACAGTTGCAGGTGCCCGGCGATGCGGTGGGTGACTCAACCGAGCTCAAGTGGGAGTTCGACGAGGAACGTGGTCGTTACTATGTGTCTTTCACGATGATCAGTAGTGGTGCCCAGTTGGGACGATCGGGGATCCGTGTAGCATTTGGGGTATCTTCTTTTATTTTGGTTCCGTAGTCGGACCTTGAGTGTACTACGAATGATGGATGTTTATTTATGTCTTTGTGTGAAGTGGCATTGTAAGCCAACTATGTATCTCTTTCCCTTATTTATTACATGGGTTGTGTGAAGATTACCTCACTTGCGACATTGCTTTCAATGCGGTTATGCCTCTAAGTCGTGCCTCGACACGTGGGAGATATAGCCGCATCGGGGGCGTTACATCATGCTCTTCCGCCGGATCCTCCCGTGTCAACAACGGGTATTCAATATGTGGGAGTTCGACCCGGCCGAGCACCAGACGCTGCAGGAGCTTTTTGGCACGACACATAAGGACGTCTGGAAGGTGCTGTTTAAAGGCGTCGAGGTACCTCCTCCCCTTACTGAGGACCGTGGACCCAGCGCAAAGCAACACACCAATCCGGTAGGTTTTTACACATCATAAGATGTTTAGTTTCCTCAGTTTGATCATATGCAGGGTCTAAGCCCTCATGCCTTTGACAGGACTGGGTGGAGACGGCCGAGCGGATTGACCACCCCGCCCCCCTGCCTGAAGATCCAGCAGACGCTCTCCTAACAGAGATGCTGACTCCGGCACCTTACGAGGTGCTCGCCAAGACGGCCAAGAAGAAGGCCACGGGGACCCGATAGGGTCTCCGGTGCAAGGTTGTGTTGGACTCATCATCCGAACACTCCGAGGCGCACTCCTCCCATGACGACGAGGAGGAAGAGGAAAGTTCTCCCCCAGCCGGGGGAGACAAGAAAAGGAAGGCCACCCCAACCGGGGAGGCCGAAGGGTCCAAGAAAGGAAGGACCCTCCTTCCGAACTGCTCCACGACCGCCGCCCACAGCGACGACGAGTGGTTGCCCAGGGACAAGCCCCTGGCGAAGTCGTAAGTATCCGGATACCATAATAATTCTTGATATATTTTATTGCACTACTTCTCATCACGCCGACATGATTATGCAGTCCGTCCCGAGCCCATATCGACGTATCTTCGTCGGATGGTTCTTTGGACTCGTCGGATATGAATAGTGATTCACTTCCGACCGCCTCCACCCCTCGCCCTATGGACAACGCCGAGGTGTTGTCTCCAAAGGCACCGAGCCGGGGGGAGGTAGTCCTGGAGGCACCTCAAGGCGACACTCCGGAACCTGGGCGCAAAGGGAGCAAGACTCCCATGGGCTCCGAGTTGGGCCCCCAGTCAAACATCGCGCCGGAACCTCCAGTGGTTCCGGATTCTGTCAGATGACCCTCTGTGAAGAGGGTCAAGCCGCCCGTGCCGGTGACCTCTGTCCATCCAGAGGCACCGGACAACTTGCTGGAAGCGCTCCAAGGCACTTCCATCGACGAAGAGCACCGCACTATCATGAGTGTGGTGATGGAGAAGGTTCAGTCCGCCAAAAGCGGACTAACTGAAGCTTGCGCCAGCCTCCTAACAGGCTTTGAGGTAAGTAATTAAACTATAGGGAAATATCACTTCACAGACAGTAGCCCCTGGTGCTCTGTTTTAGGTTCGCGAAGAAAAGCAAAAAAGAGGATCGAATAATAGTTGCATGAGTCTAATTATAATATGTCTATGTGAATCTGCAGGCTTCCCTGCTGGCCGCTGCCGCACATACTGCAGAGGTCGCTGCACTACAGCAGGACCTAGAGCGATCCAAGGAAGATCTCGGCCTTGCCAAGAGGCAGCTCGAGGAGAACAAAGGTAAGCAATACCTTGTCAATATGAAAAAAGAAAGATTTGGTTGCGGGATAATAGGATCATCATGAATTTTGCCAGGGGCCACGACCGAAGTGGCGACCCTCAAGAAGGCGTTGTCTGAGGCCAAAAACAAAGCGGCCAAGGAGCACACTGAGCGAGAAAGACATGAAGCCCGGGTAGGTGAGGTGCGGCAAGAGCTCCAGGTGCTCATCAAGAAGCATGAGCCCCTGGAGCTTGACTCGAGGACGTGAGAGTCCGAGATTGCCCAGGCCCTCGAAAGTGCAAAAAATGCCAAGGCCGAAGCCCATAAGTCCCTCCAGGAAGTTGAGGCGGTGAATAAGATAGTGGCGGGTAAGGCATTCATTATGCAAAGTAGGTATGTGAAAGAAAAATTCCTTTTACTTACCCGAGTTCGGAGCTCTCGAGGAGCGTTTGCAGATCTGCCGCATAGTGTGTCTGACGCTGCCGAGTTCTACCGGGCCGAGGAGGGAAGCTCGACAGAGAAGTTGTTCTGGTCTCAGTATACTGGGACCGAAAACCCGATGCCCGTGAGCGAGCAGCTGAAGCAACTGGTCGAGCTTCACAAGGCCGCCGAACAGGCCATGAGGGGCCTTATAGTCCGGATGTGGCCTGGCGGCTCCCTACCCAACAGCTACTTCGGCCTGGTGAGGCGGCTCGTAGATGCCTGCTGTCGGTGTCAAAACTGGCGGATCTCGGTTAGGGGGTCCCGATCTGTGCGTCTAGGCTGATGGTAACAGGAAGCAAGGGACACAATGTTTACCCAGGTTTGGGCCCTCTCGATGGAGGTAAAACCCTACTTCCTGCTTGATTAATATTGAAGATATGAGTAGTACAAGAGTAGATCTACCACAAGATCGTAGAGGCTAACCCAAAGAGCTAGCCTATGATGGTATGATTGTAATTGTGATCGGCCTTCTAAGGACCAACCTCTCCGGTTTATATAGACACCGGAGAGAGCTAGGGTTTACATGGAGTCGGTTACAAGGAAGGAAACACAATATCCGGATCGCCAAGCTTGTCTTCCACGCAAAGGAGAGTCCCATCCGGGCACGGGCCGAAGTCTTGAGTCTTGTATCTTCACGCTTCAATAGTCCGAACGATGTATACAGTCCAGCTGTCCGGATACCCCCTAATCCAGGACTCCCTCAGTAGCCCCTGAACCAGGCTTTAAATGACAATGAGTCCGGCGCGCAGTCTTGTCTTCGGCATTGCAAGGCGGGTTCCTTCTCCGAATATTCCAATGTAATTATCGAACACTTGAATCGTGTCCGGATCCAAAAAACAATCTTCACATACCGCCGTAGAGAGAATGATATTTTCACTAATGCAATCTACTGACAACTTTTTAGACAACGCGAAGCGTCATTACGGTTGGGTCATTATTCAAACCGTTATTCTACAACCAGCCATAACGCATATTGCGAGGCGGTTTCCTTGACACGTCTTATCAAAGCAGAGATCGTGTCCCCTTATCACGGGATTCTCATCAATACGGGTATGGGTAATCCCACCACGCCATCAATCGTGGGCGCTTTGGGAAGCAAGCGATTCCCAACGGCAAGTGGGAGGCGCACCACATTCGTCGCCTCTATAAAGGGATAAGATTTCCCCATTTTTACCCACGCCTTCTTTCTCCCTTGCCCACTCTTTCCCCCTCGAGCTCCAGCGCCCAAGCCCAAGTCTTCTCCGCACAGCTAAACATGTCCGGAACAGGAGGCAAGTGGGTGGCTTCCACCGTCAAGGAGAAGCATATCGCAAATCTTCGGGCGGCCGGATACTTGGCCGCAGACATAGCGCACCGGCTACCGGACGTCGGGCAGGTCACTCCGATCCCAGGATCCCACGAGAGGGTCGTGTTTTTCGCCCACTTCGTCCGTGGACTGGGATTTCCACTTCATCCCTTCGTCTGCGGGCTTATGTTCTATTACGGGCTGGATTTCCATGATCTAGCCCCGAACTTCGTCGTCAACATCTCGGCGTTTATCATCGTATGCGAGTCCTTCCTCCGCATCAAGCCCCATTTCGGCTTATGGCTGCAAACCTTCTGCGTGAAGCCGAAGATTGTGAGCGGCCAGCAGGCAGAGTGCGGAGGAGCCATGGTGGGCAAGATGCCTAACATCACCTGGCTTGATAGCTCCTTTGCGGAAACCGTGAAGGGGTGGCAGTCGGGGTGGTTCTACATCATCAAGCCGCGCGGCGCCAACTGGGAGGCGGCCCCCGAGTTCCGATCCGGCCCCCCTGTCGGTGTCAAAACCGGCGGATCTCGGGTAGGGGGTCCCGAACTGTGCGTCTAGGCGGATGGTAATAGGAGACAAGGGACACGATGTTTTTACCCAGGTTCGGGCCCTCTCGATGGAGGTAATACCCTACTCCTGCTTGATTAATATTGATGATATGGGTAGTACAAGAGTAGATCTACCACGAGATCAAGGAGGCTAAACCCTAGAAGCTAGCCTATGGTATGATTGTTGTTGTCCTACAGACTAAAACCCTCCGGTTTATATAGACCCGGATAGGTTAGGGTTACACAGAGTCGGTTACAATGGTAGGAGATCTACATATCCGCATTGCCAAGCTTGCCTTCCACGCCAAGGAAAGTCCCATCCGGACACGGGACGAAGTCTTCAATCTTGTATCTTCATAGCCTCGAGTCCGCCGCGACGATAGTCCGCTATCCGGACACCCTAGTCCGGGACTCCCTCGGTAGCCCTGAACCAGGCTTCAATGACGACGAGTCCGGTGCGCATATTGTCTTCAGCATTGCAAGGCGGGTTCCTCCTCTGAATACTTCATAGAAAGTTTTGAACACAAGGATAGTGTCCGGCTCTGCAAAACAAGTTCCACATAACACCGTAGAGAAAATAACTTTTGCACAGATCTGCTGACGTATTCCGTGGCGTGACATCACACCATGGCTAGGCCTTTATATGAATCGTTTTTTATCGTTTCACCTTAGCGCGTTTAGCGAGGCGGTTTCCCTGGCACGCCTTATCAAAGCATAGATCGTGCCCCCCTTATTCCAGGATTCTCATCAATACGGACGTGGGTAACCCAACCGTGCCCGTTGGCACACCTCCTCTATCAAAGGCGAGTCCTAATCGACTACAGGGCGGGCTCTTGGTAATCAACCTCTTTATAATGAGACCAAGGCCCTCTTCTTTTTACACCCTCCATCGAGTTCGCCTCACGCTTCGAGTTCCAACACCGAAAGCTTGAGTTCAGCGCGCTTGGACCTTCGACGATGTCCGGCTCCGACCAGCACGGCCGATGGATGTCTTCCTCTGTCACAGAAGAAGATGTGCTAAAGCTGCGAGATGCCAGGTATCTGACCGGCGAGATCTCGCATAGGCTACCTGCTCCAGGGCAGGTCATTCCCACTCCCGAGCCCGGCGAGAACGTGGTGTTCATGTCTCACTTCCTTCGGGGTTTAGGCTTCCCGACGGATCCCTTTGTGCGGGGCTCATGTTTTATTATGGGCTTGATTTCCATGACTTGAACTGAGTCCATCCTCCATATCTCGTCATTCATTGTCGTATGTGAGGCCTTCCTCCATATCACCCCCCACTTTGGATTGTGGCTCAAGACCTTCAAGGTGGAGCCAAAGATGATCGGGGGGCAACAAGCAGAGTGCGGAGGGGCGGTCATAAGCAAATGTGCTGATGCTCCATGGCCCGAGGGCTCTTTTCAAGAGGAGCTTGGTTCATGGCAACATGAGTGGTTTTATGTCACCGCTCCCCGGGGCACCAAATGGGCGGCGATCCCCGCTTTCCGCTCAGGTCCACCACAGCAGCTGGCGTCATGGGTCAACAAGGGGCTCGACTGGGGGCCATCCAAGGACGTTCCCTTGCTGCATGACCGTATTCGAGACCTCCAGGAAAGAGATATCAATCTGGTTGCGATGGGCGCAGTTATGGTGATCCGCGCCTTCAGCCCTGCAAGCGTCGCCCCCTCACTTTGTGGGAATTCAATCTAGAGGGACCACGAGCTCTCCAAAATTTTATGGGCACGGCGCCCATGGAGATGTATAAACTATTCTTCGGATCACAAGAGAAGTGTCCGGACTTGATCCGGAGACGCAGGACTAAGCTGCAATCGCCAGATACTCAAGTAAGTAGTCCTGTAACCCGGACAAGCTGTTCATTCATTTATTTTATATATATGCCCTTTAAAGGAGCCGTTTCTTGAACAGGAGTGGATAGCCAAGGCAAAGTTAATAAGGTGTCCGGCTCCCTCCCGGAGACCACGCCGGATCCCATCTTGACCAAGATGTTGAAGGTCACGCCTTTTGAAGAAAAGCGAAGGGGAAGTCTTGAGGGAAGCAACTGCCTCTACGAAGGAGGCTATCAAGGAAAGTCCCGTCCTTCGAGGAGAGAAGAGGACTGCTTCAGAAGATCCGGAGGTCAAGGCCTCAAAGAGGGGAAGGGAATCTTCGTCGAAGAGTCCGGCGCTGGGGAGTAACCCAGCCGCACTGTTTCCCCAAGGGGATCAGCCCTCCAGCGAGCCGTAAGTAAAAAAGAAGGGGTCTTGTAAATAAGAAACATCCCTGTATTTATTTATGAAGATAACCGAAACTGTACCTTGTAGTTCGGACCTCAGCCCTTCTCGTGAGCTCGTCTTCGGGGAATCTTCTTCCGGAGATGATGGAGAGCGAAACGCCTCCACTTGTCGCGCCCTCATGTGAAGCGGACGACCCGGAGGTGTCGTCGCAGAGGGTTCCCCCAAGTCCGGCGGGGGCGGAAGGTCCGGCGCCAAGTGGTGTGTGGTCGGAGGAGCTGAAGGATCTGCTGGGCGAGCGGCTATCTCAGAAGATCACCGTGCTCTAATGGGTACGGTGATTGAAAGAGTTGCATCCGCAGAGCGGATTACGAAGCCGTCGAAGCTTCTTGGCGGGGTTTGAGGTACGCATAAAAATAATGTACCTTCGGCGCTTATGCATATAAAATCGCGCCTGTATAGAGTAGCCCTTGAGACTTGGTATGTTGTCAAAATTGACAACGTGCCGAGGATCAAATTCTCAGTTATAACATATCGCTGCTCCTAAACAGGTGGCGGGGCGTCCGGAGGCCAGCCGGACTGATGAATATGCCGAACTAAAGCGGCAACTTGACGAGGCGGATGCGGACATCACGCTGGTCAATGAACGGTTTGACGAGTCACAAGGTATGCGACTTCTATCACGAACACACGGTAAGGGAGCTTGGCGCCCATGTCTCACTATTTGTATGCTTAATGCAGATGGTGCCGCTCTGCGGAGGAGCTGCGGGCGGAGCTCGCCAGCGAAAAGAGCAAGCCAGAAATAGTAATGTCGGCCGCCTTGAAGGCGGCCAAGAGCTAGAAGTTTAACGGGCTGCTCCTTTGCCCGAAGCAAGGAGGAAATGGCTTATATGGCGGAAAGTTGAGGAATACTACCGATCGCTGCGAGGTTCTTGAAAAGAACGTCAAAGCGGAACAAGAGGGCCTGAAAAAGGCCGCCGCCGAATCCAAGAATGCCCAGTAGGCTTTGAGAGCTGCCAAGGAGGAGCTGAGTCAGGCCGAGGCAATTGCGGCTGGAAAACCGTTTCTGCTGCGGAGGAAGTATACGGATCCAAAGTATGCTCAGTTGGATGAGTTGTGGAGTTCGGAGGATGCTTATCTGGACTTGGCGGCGAGCTGCGGACGTGGTTGAGCACTTCCGGGGCCAGAAGGGGCACAGAAGGGAAGAGCTATATTGGTCGCAATTCCATAGTCCAGAGCGTCCTCTGCCGCTGACCGATCGGTTGGCCGAATGGGCCGAGCTGAATCGGTTGTCCGGATTTGCCATGAAGCATGTCCTGACTCACTTGTGGCCGGCGGACCCCAAAAGAGCTATTTTGGTTTAGTGCATCGGTTCCTTGGTGCGGTACAGCGTGTCGGCGCAATGAGGCGATCGGCGTGTATTGAGGGAGCGTGGATGGCTCTGGCCCGTGTCAAGACATACTGGGCAGAGATGAAGGCCACCGACGTTGCATCCCAAGATTCGGACAGAAGTCGAGTACCTGCCGAGCACTACTTTGAAGAAGTCTTGCCGGGCGCTCGTTTAATAGAGACGCAGTGCTCGAAGGATATTATGTTTAAATGACATGTATGATTTGTGAAAACAATGTATCAATATAATATAAGAGCTTTTTATACTTGTGCGTTCAAGTATTAAACTACTCCCCTGTATGCGACCGCTTATGTATATGTATATATAACACGAAAGATGGCAGTCCTTGGCTTCAGCCCCACGCACATAGTGCGGGGTGTTTGCAAAGAAAGCGCTTTTCACACTTAATCCAACGTCTTGGTCCTGTTAAGGAGGTGATAAGCGTAGCAAACCAGGCAACCGGACTATAATGCTTTATCACTTTCACTTAGCCATAGGAGTTCGAGGGTGGGGCTACTATATAGCCCACAGGGGCAGCGCACTCTCCCGAATTCGAGTGCGTATGTGCACGACCGAAAACCGGTCCTTCGTTAATGCGGAGGAATCCTAAACATTCGAGAGTCATCGAGTGGTTGACCAGTCTCTCGCTATATCATGACAATCAGTTTTCGGCTTTCTCTCTTGAGGTGCTCGCCCGGCGAGCAAGGGGCACAATCGCGATAGTTCTCCACAGTGCCGCGTTAGCCGTGAAAGCGGGCGTAAGGCAGCAAAACACAGGAGCCGGGCAACCCAACATTTGAGCAAAGACATGATTCGGAGCTGATGCATATAAGGCCTAACTCGAGGCGCCGAATACTCCCTAAGGTATTCGATCTTTATGAAAATGGGCAGAATAATGCCCTAAGCCCACGTGTCTAAATGCAGCAAAAATTGCAGTGCGGCCAATGCCAAAACTCCAGCCTCCTCCTCGGTTATAGTAAGGAACCGGGGGATGTATATCAACAAGAGACAGTAAAAAAGGTTTACACAGGGTCTTAATCTGAAAAGAATTCTTGCAACGGGTCCCTCTTGCGTCTGCGCCTGTGTCTCCGTTGTGCCGTATCCTGGACGGGTGTAGCACGTTGTTCATCTGTAAAAGAGAGGAACTTAGTTTCAAAAGAAAAAGGATCGTGCACAAGATGTATTGTACATTAAATAAACAGAGTACGATTCGAAGAAGTGAATAAAATTGAGCTTTAGTGTCTCTTATGATATATGCGTGCAGCCCCTTGTATGAGGTATGCCGCTAGTAGGAGCCGGACTCGTCTAACCGTGTCCGGGGTTTGAATGACCAATTCAGGCTCTTTGCCTAGCGGAGCCGGATAGGTGTGGGGCTGTCAAGGCAGTCTCCCGTTCTTCCGTGCTCGAATAACACTTAATACTTCCTTTTAACGAGATGATGCCGCGTGGACCGGTCATTTTAAGTGTTAGAGATGCGTAATGCAGTATTGCGTTAAAGCGGGCGAAAGCTTCGCGTCCCAATAGTGCTTGATGGCTACTTTTAAACGGGGCGGCATGGAAGATTAACCTTTCGCGACGGAAGTTGTCGGATGAACCGAACACAACTTCTAGCGATATGGGGCCCATTACAATGGGCATATGGGCCTGACATTACTCCTTTAAAGTAGGTGTTGCTACGGCGAATTTTGGTTGGGTCTTTCCCCATCCTGCTGATTGTGTCCTGATATTTCTGGTTTATGTCACTGCCGCCATCCATGAGGACCTGTGTAAATTGGAATCCGTCAATTATAGGATCCAATATCAAGGCAGTCCGTCCTACGTTCCGGATATTTTCGGAGTAGTCCTGATGGTCGAATGTGATTGGTTTTGACAACCAGTGTGCGGTGCGCATTTTAGTGGGCGCCGCTCTGTTTTTGATCACATGAAGTGAGTTTACTGTTTTGAACTCTTGTGGGAAATTCTTTTGTTTTCCGGGGCTCTGCTTGTGGTGCTCGTCGTCATCTTAACTTGGTGTGTCGAGCCCCTTGTGTTCGGCGTTCAGTCTGCCGGACTGTTTGAAGACCCAACAATTTCTGTGAGTATGGTTAGCAGGCCTCCCAGGAGTACTGTGGATTTGACATATCTTGTCCAAGATTTTGTTGAAGTTGGATAGCTCATCGCTATTGTCCTTAATGGGCAGTTTTTTGTTGTTCTGCCGTGAGATTTTGAATCCAGCGTTGACTGCCATGCTCTTTGGACTGTTGCTTTTAATCCGGCGCTGGTCCTTGTTGCGCCACGGTTTCCCATTTCCATCCCTGATTTCGGATGTACTTGGGTCGCTGGTGCTGCATCTTGCTAGCCAGCTATCCTCTCCAGCATAAGCGGGTCATGAGGCTTGTTAATGTGGCCATTGTTCTTGGCTTTTCTTGGCGAGGTGTCTGGCGAGCCATTTGTCTCAGACGTTGTGCTTGAAAGCTGCTAAGGCTTGGCGTCCGGACAATCGACTATTTGGTTCTTTTAGTAAGGAACCTGTTCGAGAATTTCGGGCTGACTCTCCGGGCTGTTGAGTTATGTGACTTAGATAAATGCGCATCCGGAGGGCGGACATAAGTCCCTGAAAATTTGCCCGAAATGCATCCTCGAGCTCTTCCCAGCTTCCAATGGTATTTTCGGGGAGGCTTTTAAGCCAATGCCGAACTGGCCCTTTGAGATCATCTCCTCTAGCCATGTGTATGTGGAGGATGTAATCCTCAATCCAGACTCCAGGGTATGTTGTTCCGTCGTATGCCTCTATGTTTACGGGTTTGAATCCTGCTGGAAATTCATGATCCAGCACCTCATCGGTGAAACATAGGGGGTGTCTGGCGCCCTATATTTGGGTGTGCCGTGATCTTGAATTTTGGCGTATTGCATTGCTTTGTGAGCATGCTTTCTTGGCCCATAGATTGACCTAACTGGGCCATCCTTTTGATGTGAATCCTTATGCGGATTGCATATTGGCTTGTGTGCGGCACCATTCGCCGCTCTCTTTTTGCCGTGGGGTCGTCCATCCGACCGGGTGGCCTTCTTACTTTTTAATTGTGGGGGCTCTAAGGCCTCCTCGTCGAATTCAGGAAGTAGCTTTCTTTTCGGGTAGCTCTTAGTTCGGGCGATCGTCATGTACTTGTCTGTGGTGCTGAATATTTTGCTCCATCTGATCTTGAGTGCGTCTTCCGCTGTTTTGAGCTTCCGCTTCTGCTTTTTCAGGCTACCGCGCAGTGGCGACGAGCCTTTTTTGGAGGTCATTTTGCTCCAATAGTTTGTCCGGCGTGAGATCGTCCGTACTGTTGTCTTCGCCATGGACAGATTGTTTATCCAAGTTGTCTTGTTCGGATGGTTGCTCGATAGCTTGTTCGTTGTCCACCGGTTTGCCCTGCTCTATGGCTGGGTCTTTGTTGAGGCGGGATTTTGTTCGGCGTTTACGTTGCCGTTTTGACTGCTTTTCGAGGGATTTATCCTTCGTGGCGTCCGTTGTTCCTCGTCTTCATTTCCTTTAGGTGTATCCACCATCTATACATCATGAGATGAGGTGGTTGTCCGACATCCTCTGGTGCTGGTTCATTGTTGTCTCCTACATCGTCGTCCATACCGTCGATGTCTTGAGTTGAAATCGAGCACGTCGTGTAAGCTTTCAGCGATTAGCTCTGAAAGTGGGTGGTGGGTGGGCGTTGAATTTGTTCGTTGTCCGCATCCCAACCTTCCTGACCGTAGTCCGGCCAGGGCTCTCCGGATAAAGAGAGAGACTTTAGCGAATTCAGAATGTCGCCAAAGGGCGAGTGCTGAAAGATGTCATGGCCGTGAACTCCATAACGGGGCCCAATCGGATTTGATTGGCAAGGGCGCGGAGGGTTCGGAGTCGGAGAGGAGTCCGGCACCACAGGTCGAGGTCTTCGCAAAGCGACAGGGATGGAGTTCGGCTCGATCGCCGTAGAGATTGTAGCCCCGAGGCGGTGTCCAACCACTCATCCTCGATCGGGAATCCGGCTCCGGATTAAGGGTTGGAAGCGGATCTTGGTGCGGCCTCCAGCCTTTGTTCGGCTGCGAGCTAGATCATGCCCATCAAGACAAGGCGGCACGCTTGGCGTGGCTCGAATCTGTCGAAGATCAAGTCTCCGCGGACATCGGCCGTATAGTTCAAACTTCCAAATCTGACACGATGGCGGGCGTAGCTTCGATCTGCTCCAGATGGCCAAGCGAATTGGCCGCATGATGCAAAAGCCGCCAAATCTGAAGATCTGTCCGGGAGAAAAGTCTCACCTGGACCGCGTCGTTATTGATGATCGAAGGATCCATCGGGCCTATCGGTGACGACAGAGGAACTCTCAATGAAAGCACCAATGTCGGTCAAAACCGGCGGATCTCGAGTAGGGGGTCTGAACTGTGCGTCTAGGCGGATGGTAACAAGAGACAAGGGACACGATGTTTTACCCAGGTTTGGGCCCTCTCGATGGAGGTAATACCCTACTCCTGCTTGATTAATATTGATGATATGGGTAGTACAAGAGTAGATCTACCACGAGATCAAGGAGGCTAAACCCTAGAAGCTAGCCTATGGTATGATTGTTGTTTGTCCTACGGACTAAAACCCTCCAGTTTATATAGACACCAGATAGGTTAGGGTTACACAGAGTCGGTTACAATGGTAGGAGATCTACATATCCGCATCGCCAAGCTTGCCTTCCACGCCAAGGAAAGTCCCATCCGGACACCGGACGAAGTCTTCAATCATGTATATTCATAGTCTTGGAGTCCGGCGCGGCGATAGTCCGGCTATCCGGACAACCCTAGTCCGGACTCCCTCACCCCCATGCGGCTCACCTCACAGGAAAAGAAGGGCCTGTCTGGGCGAATCTCTGAGCTGACCGGACTCCAAACCTGCATCAAGAGCATGAAGGACAAGAATATCAAGCTTGTCAACGTGATCCAGGTCATGCTCGTTCGCTGGATTCTGCCGTGCCAAAGGCGGGCATTCAATCTGTGGGAGTTCCTCCCGGCCGAACACCTGACGCTTCAGAGGCTCTATGACATGAAGCACAAAGATGCGTGGAAGGCGCTGTTCAAGGGCTCCGAATTACCTCCTCCCACATCCTTGGACAATGGGCTCCATGCCGTGCGGCCTCTTAGTCGGGTGAGTTTTCAGGCTACCACCAGATTTAGTTCTTCCCAATAACTCATGGGGGAGCCTTAAATAATTGTGCATATTTGCTTCAGGATTATGTGGAGACAGCGGAGCGGATTGACTGTCCAGCTCCGCTGCCAGAAGGCCCTGCTGATGCTCTCCTGGCGGAGATGCTAGTCCCGGCGCCCTATAAGGTGCCGGAGAAGAAGGCCGAAAAGAAGGCCCCAGGGATCCGAAAGGGTCTCCGTCGCAAGGCTGTGCCGAAAGCCTCGTCCGAAGACGACGAGGCACACTCCTCCCATGAAGGGGAGGAAGAAGAAGAAGAAGAAGAAGATGCCCCATCCAGAAAGGATGAGGGGCCTGGGGAGGCGAACCGAGGGGCCGAAAAAGGCCCCCGGCGCAAGGCCGTCATACCCACGTCGTCCGATGACGACAAGACAGATTCCTCCCGCGGAGGCGGGAGGAAGCAATAAGAAACTCTACCTCCCCACACTGGGGAGGAGAAAAAGAGGAAAGCCACCCCGGAGGGGGAGGCTGGGGTGTCCAAGAAGGGAAAGGTGTCCCTTCCAGACTACTCCATGACCGCTCTAGCGAGGAGGGGTGGCTGCCGAAGGAAGCCTGGCGCGATCGTAAGTATCCGTACTCCATCATGACTTTACTTCGTTTTTATAATTCCGAACATATATGCAGTCCGGCCAGGGTTCATCCTGAGGTATCTTCTTCCGGGTCCCTGAGCGAGTCGGGGATGAATTTGCTTCCGACGGCCACCACTCCTCAGCCCGCGGATGACACGAAGGTGTTGTCCCGAAGGCTCCCAGAGCGGGGGGGAGGTGACTCTGGAGACGCCCAAAGGCGGGATTCCAGATGTCGGACACGCGGGGTTCAAGATCCCCGTAGGTCGTGTCAATGGGAGCCACAGTAGGCCGGGCTCTCAGCCGAACACTATTCCGGAACCCTTGATGGTTCCGAACTCAGGCAGGCAGCCCCTCGTTAGGGAGGGCGAGCCATCTGTGTCGAGGACTTCCGTTGCGCCCGAGGCGCCGGATTGTCTGCTGGAAGTGCTTCGCGGCGCTTCCATTGATGAAGAGCACCGTACTCTTATGAGTGCGGTGATTGAAAGGTTTAAATCCGCCAAGAGCGGACTAACAGCTTGCACCGACCTAAATAACGAGCTTTGAGGTAAGTAATAAAAATGTGTGAAATTACCACCCGATAGGTAGTAGCCCCTGATACTCTGTTTGGTGTTCGGAAAGAAAAACCAAATGAAGGGTCAATTATAATCCGCAGGAGTCTAATAAGAAATATTCATGTGAATAAGCAGGCTGTCTTTGCTTGCATCTTGCCATACGACCGAGGTTGCCAAACTAAAGTGGGACTTGGAGCAGGCGCAGGGAGAGCTCGACCTCACGAAGAGGCAGCTCGAGGAGAATAAGGGTAAGTGATTCCCCGCTCTTATGTATTTAAGGATAGACAAAAATTGGTTAGTCTAACACGAAAGCGTCGTGACTGTGTAACAGGGGCCACCGCCGAAGTGGCATCCCTGAAGAAAGCGTTGTCCGAGGCCGAAGACAAGGCGGTCTTGGAATGCAAGGAGCGCGAAAAGCAAAGTGCTAGAGTGGGCGAGGTGTAGCAAGAGCTCCGGGACCTCGGCCAGAAGTTCGAGTCCGTGGAGCATGATCTGAAGATGAAAGAGGCCGAGCTTGCGAAGGCCCTCGTGAGTGTGAGAGACGCCAAGGCCGAAGCCGAGAAAGCACAGCAAGAAATCCAGGAGGCCAAAAATATAGCGGCGGGTAAGAAATTCTTTATGCAAAGCAAACATGTGGAGGAGGCATTCCTTTTACTTACTCAAATTCGGAGCTCTCCAGGGGCATTCGCAGATCTTCCAGGAAGCATATCAGATGCCACGAAGTTTTACCGTGCCCAGGAGGGGAGCTCAACGGAGAATTTGTTACGGTCCCGATATCTTTGGGGCGAACATAATGCCTCTGAGTGACCAACTGAAGCAGTTGGTCGAACTCCACAGGGCGGCCGAAGTGGCTATGAAAGATTGCATATTCCGGATGTGGCCGGGTGAGCTTCTGCCCACTAGCTACTTCGGCCTGATCAAGCGGATGGTGAATGCCTATCCGCGGCTTGAAGTGATCAAGCGATCCGTTTGCATTGAGGGTGCCCGCCGGGCCTTTGCCCGCGCGAAGGTGCATTGGGGCAAGCTGGATGCGGAGAAGCTGGTGAAGCCCGAGATGTACTATGATGGCGTTATGAAGGGCGCTCGTCTCGTGGCCGATGAGTGTACCAAGGACACCATTTTAGAATGAATTCACTTCTGTCATGTTTGTAATTTAAAGACGAAGTTACTTGTGCTATGTAGCACTGGTTGATTTAAAATATTACCTTCTGTGCGGCTGTTTATAGAATTCTGAAAGTAGGCCAGTCGTCGGCTTCCGCCCCCACGTAACCAGTACTGGGGTGTTCGTGGAAAACTCGGACACTCTTCATCCAAATGTTTGGTCCCTTAAGGAGGTGTCCGGCGCAGCGAACAAGGCAATCGGACTATGCGGCTTCATAACTTTCACTTAGCCATAGAAGTCTACAATTTTAAATTTCGGCGAAGCCCCTAGAATCCGGAAGGCCGAATTGGGACGCTATATACGCCTAGATCGGACGAAGCCGATTTATCGCCTAAAGCGGAAAAAATCTTTAAGGATTTTAAGACCTCTCGAACAGCGACCAGCTCTCGCCACATCATGCCGGTCAGTTTTTGGCTTTCTCTACTGAGGTGCTCGTCCGGAAGAACCGGGACACAATCGCAGTAGTTCTCCTTGCACTACCTTAGCCGATATAACGGAACGTAAGGTACCAAAACAAGGGAGCCAGGCTAACCCAACCGTAGACCCAAGACATGATTTGGAGCTGATGCATATAGTGCTATAAGTTCGGGGTGCCGCACTGTTGAAAGTGTTCAGACTTGTCTTGCCATATTATGGGGCGCCATAAGAAGCCCCTGGCAACTGAACGTACCAAGGTGTACGGGTGCAATATCAAATAAACATTTGTGAGAAAAATGCTCAAATAAGAATAATAAGCTGACGCTATATATGATCTCCCATTGATGAGTAATACGTTTAAGTGTATGTTTACAATGTGTGCATTAAGCGGAGATAAATAGGACTATTTGATATGTCCTATCCAGGGGCAGGCCGCGTACAGATAGATAAAACAGGTATAACGATCGTAAATAGATTCCACACAGGTATTTCCTTACATGTAGCGCTGTTGCCCCCTAGGTCTTCTCCCCTGTATAGGTCCGTCAATCCGGCTCTTCTGGAGGGGCTGCACTAAAGCAATGTCCTGAAAGGTGAGTGGGAAATATTATAAAGGTATGCTGCGGTGCTAACGCACTATTTGACTGCGTCACTGCTACGCCTCCGCCTGTGCCCATGGTATTTTGAGTGTGTAATTGTGTGCGCGTGGCACGAATGCTGCTTTGGTGGGGCTTGAGCGGAGGCCGGACTGCTAGTCGTGCTCTTGGCGTGCCTGATGATCCTGCTGCGCGGTGCTCCGGACTCGCTTAACGGTGCTCGAAGTTGTCGTCGCCAGATTGGTTTGTCGGAGGAGGCCGCATTGTACTTCCGCCGCGAGGGCTGCAGTATGCTCTTCTGTTCGGAGAAAGTGGTCCATGTTTCCGTTGACTGTTATGACCCCGCGCGGGCCTGACATCTTGAGCTTGAGGTATGCATAATGTGGTACCGTATTGAATCTAGCGTATGTGGTTCGTCCGAGCAGTGCATGGAAACCACTACGGAAAGGGACGATATCGAAGATTAACTCTTCACTTGGGAAGTTGTCCGGAGATCCGAAGACCACTTCCAATGTTATAGAGCCCGTACAGTGGGCCTCTACTCCAGGAATTACACCTTTAAAGGTGGTTTTGGTGGACTTGATCCTTGAAGGGTCGATGCCCATTTTGCGCACTGTGTCCTGATAAAGCAGGTTCAGGCTACTGCCGCCGTCCATAAGGACTCACGTGAGGTGAAATCCGTCGATGATTGGGTCTAAGACCAATGCGGCTGTGCCGCCGTGACGGATGCTAGTAGGATGATCCCTACGATCAAAGGTGATCGGACAAGCCGACCATGGGTTGAACTTGGGTCGACTGGCTCCATCGCGTAGATGTCCCGTAGTGCCCGCTTCCGTTCCCGATTGGGGATTTGAGTGGCGTAGATCATGTTGACCATTTTCACCTGGGGGGGGGGGGGATTTCTTCTGTCCCCCTGTGTTCGAACGCTGGGGCTCCTCGTCATCGTCGCTGTGCAGCCCCTTGTCCTTGCTTTCGGCGTTTATTTTGCCGGCTTGTTTGAATACCCAACAGTCTCTATTGGTATGGTTGGCTGGCTTGTCCGGGGTGCCATGAATTTAGCCTGGCGCTCGATATCACGGTCCAGGCGGGCGGTCCCTGATTGTTTCTTTTGAACGGATTCTTCCGCTGACCGGACTTGGATCCGCTGAATCCGGCGTTTACTGCCGTGTGTTCAGTGTTGTCGCCGTTGTTCCGTCGCTTATGTCTGTTGCGTCGTGGCTTGCCGTTATTGTCGCGGACATCCGAAGTGTCGGAATGCGGCGTGGTGCCGCTGCGAGCCAACCAGCTGTCCTCGCCCGCGCAAAAGCGGGTCATTAATGTTGTGAGAGCTGCCATGGACTTGGGTTTTTCCTGGCCGAGGTGTCGAGCAAGCCACTCGTCATGGATATTATGCTTAAAAGCAGCCAGGGCTTCGGCGTCCGGACAGTCGACTATTTGGTTCTTTTTAGTTAGGAACCGAGTCCAGAATTTCCTGGCTGACTCTCGGGGTTGTTGGGTAATGTGGCTCAGTTCATCAGCGTCCGGTGGTACTTTATACGTGCCACAGAAGTTGTCGGTATCGTCTTCGAGTTTTCCCAACTGCCAATGGAATTTCTTTGGCAGACTGTTTAGCTTGATGTCGGGCTGGTCCTTTGAGCTTAAGGGAAGGTACTTGATGGCGTGTAGATCGTCTCCGGGCCATGTGAATGTGGAGAAGGAAATCTTCGATCTATACCGCGAAGTCTGTTGTGCCATCGTATGGTTCGATGTTCTGAGTTTGAACCCTTACGGAATTCATGATCCATTACATCGTCGGTGAAGCGAGAGGGTGTGCTTGGCGCCTCTGTGCGGGCTATGTGGCTCTGTGATTAAAATTGGTGCAGGTTGCTTTGTGTTTGGCCCGGCCAGACTTGTTGATAATGTATCCGGCGTGGCGGTTGTCGTCATGTGATGAAGTAGCGACCCATAATCCGTAGATCGATCTTGGCTGTCCTGCTTTGTTTTCCAGAATATCTTGCAGGTCCTGCCTGTTGCCCCGGGCCGTAGTGTATTAGCGTGGGGGTGCGGGCTGGTATTCGGGCTGATATCCCATTTTATCCGGGCCACGGGTGGCAGTCAGCCGCTTGGCGCCGAGTCCGTATTCCTTGGCTGCGGGACTTCAGTCCATCTATCTGTGAGCAGGTCTTGATCAGCACAGGTTCTTTGCTGCTTTGTCTTGAGCTCCTTGCAGTGGCAATAAGCCGGCGCTTGAAGCGCTCCTGCTCCACGGGATCCTCATGCACGGCGAACTCGTCGTCGCCGAGGCTAATATCGTCTTCGGAGGGGGTATATAGTTGTCCTCCTCCGGATATCCGTCGGCCGCCTGTTCGTCTGGGATGACCTGCTCATCTTCCTGTTCAGCCTGTTCAAAGGCAGGCTGGTCAGGGTTGTATTCTTCTTTGGTGCCATCCGGATTGCTTTCATCTCCGGGGCCGGTATTGCTGTGGCGGGGTTTGGAGCGGCGCCGACGACGCCCATGCTTTGCTTTTCTCCCTGAGGGGTTATCCTCCGTTGCCTCGTCGCCATTGGTTTCTTTCGGAGTGTCCACCATGTATATAACGTATGAGGAGGTGGCCGTCCACCGCCCTGTGAGCGGTGGCTCCTGTAACTCTCCTGAATCGTCGTCCGTACCGTCGATGTCTTCGGAGTCAAAGTCAAGCATGTCGGTTAAATCATCGACCGTGGCAATGAAGTGGGTGGTGGGTGGGCAGTGAATTCCTTCGTCGTCTGCTTCCCACTCAAGCCGGACATAGTTCGGCCCAGAGCCTCCTGACAAAGAGAGAGACTTTAATGAGTTCAGCATGTCGCCAAAGGGCGAGTGCCGGAAGATGTCCGCAGCGGTAAACTCCATTACCGGAGCCCAACCTGGCTCGGCTGGCTCGAGGGTCTGCGGGCCGGAACCAACAACCGGATAAGAATCTGGGGGCCCGGGGTTACAGGCTTCCATAGAGGTGAGACCTGTGTTCAGATCCACCGCCGATGAGTGTGCGGCCTGCGGGGCGGGGTCCAGCCCTCCGTCCTTAGGCAACGCAACCTGCTCCGGATTTAGATCTGAGGCTTCTGCAGGGGTGATATCCCGAGCTTCATCCGACAACAGGTCTAAGCCGTGCTCATCGTGACTGTTCGGTGCTCCTGCTGCAGGCCCAAATCCGTCGAAGATCAAGTCTCCGCGAATATCCTCTATGTAGTTCAAGTTTCCGAACCTGACCTGGTGGCCGGGGGCGTAGCTATCGATCTGCTCCAGATGGCCAAGCGAATTGGCCCTTGATCTTGGCCCGAACACGAAGATCTGTCCGGGGAGAAAAGTCTCCCCCTGGACCGTGTTGTTGACGATTGAAGGTGTCATCGAGCCCTGCGGCGATGACACAGAGGAACTCTCAATGAAAGCACCAATGTCGGTGTCAAAACCAGCGGATCTCAGGTAGGGGGTCCCGATCTGTGCGTTTAGGCCGATGGTAACAGGAAGCAAGGGACACAATGTTTACCTAGGTTCGGGCCCTCTCGATGGAGGTAAAACCCTACTTCCTGCTTGATTAATATTGAAGATATGAGTAGTACAAGAGTAGATCTACCACGAGATCGTAGAGGCTAAACCCTAAGAGCTAGCCTATGATGGTATGATTGTAATTGTGTTCGGCCTTCTAAGGACCACCTCTCCGGTTTATATAGACACCAGAGAGGGCTAGGGTTTACATGGAGTCGGTTACAAGGAAGGAAACACAATATCCGGATCGCCAAGCTTGTCTTCCATGCAAAGGAGAGTCCCATCCGGACACGGGCCGAAGTCTTGAGTCTTGTATCTTCCCGCTTCAATAGTCCGAACAATGTATACAGTCCGGCTGTCCGAATATCCCCTAATCCAGGACTCCCTCACCTGCCCACGGCTGGAAGTCATCAAGCGGTCCGTCTGCATCGAAGGTGCATGCAGGGCTCTTGCCCGTGCAAAGGTGCCTTTGGGCGAAGATGGGCCTTGAAAAGCTAGTGAAGGAGGGGCCGCCGCAGGGCAAGGAGCATCGCCACCCCCAAATGTATTATGAAAGTGTCCTGAAGGGTGCCCGTCTCGTGGCGGACGAATGTACCAAATATGTAATCTTTGAATGAACTTGCTCATGTGATCCTTGTGTTCATGAAAACTAGTTCATGTTCGTTATGCAACGGTTTTCTATTTAAAATATTACCTTACGTGCGATTAGTTTTATAAATTTTGAGAGTTGCTAGTCATTAAACACGCCCCATGCAACTAGTCTTTGGGGTGTTCGGGATGAATCTGAGCACTCTTTTTCCCATTCTTGGATCCTTCGAGGGAGGTGTTCAGTGCAACGAACCAGGAAATCGGACTATAATGCTTTATTGCTCTCTCTTAGCCATAGAAGTCTACAATTTTAAATTTTGGCGAAGCCCCTAGTCTTCGGAAAGCCGAATTTGGGGCACTATACACGCCTAAGCCGGACAAGGCCGGCTCCTCGCCCGAAGCGGAAAAAGTCTTTAGGGACTTGAGACCTCTCGAATAGCGACCAGCTCTCGCCTCATCATGACAGTCAGTTTTAGCTTTCTCTACTGAGGTGCTCGGCCGGAAGAACCGGGGCACAATCGGAGTAGTTCTCCCAGTGCTACTGTCGGTGTCAAAACCGGCGGATCTCGGGTAGGGGGTCCCGAACTATGCGTCTAGGCGGATGGTAACAGGAGACAAGGGACACGATGTTTTTACCCAGGTTCGGATCCCTCTCGATGGAGGTAATACCCTACTCCTGCTTGATTAATATTGATGATATGGGTAGTACAAGAGTAGATCTACCACGAGATCAAGGAGGCTAAACCCTAGAAGCTAGCCTATGATATGATTGTTGTTCGTCCTCACGGACTAAAACCCTCCGGTTTATATAGACACCGGATAGGTTAGGGTTACGATGTGTCGGTTACAATGGTAGGAGATTTACATATCCATATCGCCAAGCTTGCCTTCCACGCCAAGGAAAGTCCCATCCGGACACGGGACGAAGTCTTCAATCTTGTATCTTCATAGTCTTGGAGTCCGGCCGTGACGATAGTCCGGCTATCCGGACACCCCCTAGTCCGAGACTCCCTCAGTAGCCCCTGAACCAGGCTTCAATGACGATGAGTCCGGCGGGTTGATTGTCTTCGGCATTGCGAGGCGAGTTCCTCCTCCGAATAATTCATAGAAGGTTTTGAACACAAGGATAGTGTCCGGCTCTGCAAAACAAGTTCCACATAACACCGTAGAGAGAATAATTTTTGCACAGATCTGCTGACGTATTCCGCGGCGTGACATCACACCACGGCCAGGCCTTTATATGAATCGTTTTTTACTGTTTCACCTCAGCACGTTTAGCGAGACGGTTTCCTTGGCACATCTTATCAAATCATAGATCGTGCCCCCTTATTCCGGGATTCTCATCAGTACGGACGTGGGTAATCCATCCGCGCCATTGATTACGGCGCTTGGGAAATAAGCGAGTTTTACCAGGCTGGTGGGGGACGTATAGCTTCGTCCGTCCATATAAGGGGATAAGGATCCACCTTTTCACCTACGCCTTCTTCCTCCTTTGCTTATCCATTTCCGTGCACTCGAGCCCAAATACTAAGTCTGCACATCCCACCTCAACCTTCTCCAACCATGTCAGGAGCGGGAGGCAGGTGGATGGCCTCCTCCGTCACGGAGGTGCACATCACAAGACTGTGGGAGGCCGGATACTTGTCCGGCGACATCGCGTACAGGCTGCCCGATGCGGGGCAGCTCATTCCAACCCCCGGGCCCCATGAGAGGTGTAGCGACCCGACCTCAGACGGTCAAGCCTCTGTGTTCTATGCCATCCCTGGATCAGTATGCTGGCACACACAGTACATCAATGTATATATCAAAGTGCAATCACATGCATAAATAACGTAAAACTGATATATACCTCATAATACTCAGCGGAAACAATCAAGCGGGTGTGGAGTCCCATCAACGCCATCGGCAGGTTGAGTGTAGACCGTAACCTGTGTATCGTAACTCTTACTCGTCGAGGAAAATATACGCAACATGATACGTTGCAGCCGTGTAGGTCGATTACATTGAATGTACCGGCAAGATCACAATATGAGAAAAGCAGATGATAAAACTATACTATATTCAATTTGGCTTTGTGGCTCTGAATCTGAGTTTTGTTAGCTTAAAATCGGATTTTATTTTACCTACATCAAATGAATAGAATGAAGTCTACACTAAGGAGTTTTCTATCATGACATGTTCCGCCAACCGATGTCTCATAGCCCAAAATTCATCATATGTTGCCCACAATTAAGTTATCAATCCGGTGTTGAGAGTTCTGAGATAGATCCAAGTCCAGAGGCTCAAATTGTCCGTAACCGGGGACACGGCTAATCGATTAGGTTTTTAACCCTCTGCAGAGGTTTGTACACTTTACCCGCAAGATTCGATCCCTCTTTTTACGTTCTCGCACTTCAGAGTGTTTGAGAACAAGATGACCGAAACATGGTCTTCCAAAGAGTCCCTCGACCCTTTGTCGGTACCCATCCGATCCTACCGTTCTTCTACATCTGCTAGTACCGTCCCAGCCAGAGTCACAACCAAGGTCAACCAAGCGAGCCCATAATGACTTGCGGTTGCGGGTAAGCTTCGGCGTGAAGTATTCTTCCGTCTCTTTGAGTCTGGGTGAAGCTTTCATGAGATGTCATGGCGCTTCTCCATGCATCCCGGCCAACCACTGGTTTCTCCGGGGCTGCCCGTCAACCGTCCTTCACCCGATGAGTGTGTATTGAAAATCCTGTCTCGAGTCTTGAAGTCTTGAGGTCTTGAAGATGCAGTCCTTGCAGATTCCATCATGGAGTTGTCGTCATTGACGTAGAGTTCTCCTTCTTCACACCACTCTCGAGCACTCATACCAAACCCGTCTACTATAGCGTAGCATTAAAACAAATAACGTCCGGGCTTGGTAACAGGGTGATGGGTTCCTACCTCATGCATACTACTCAACTACAAGGATTCAATAACACTCTTGAGGGGTGGTTGCAATGGTGCCACTAAATGCAATAAAACATAGGTAAGAAAAGCATGGTCAAAGTGAACTTGCCTGGTTGACGATCTTCGAAAAAACTAGGGTTTCGTAGTAGCAATCTTCGCACTCCGGAGATTCTACCGAGGCAAACAATAACTATAATAAGCACATAGCAATAGGATCACATAACACAGCATAACGAAAGTAACATAACACAACAAACAACCAAAACTCAAATCCAAAAGAAAAACTCAAATAAAGGCCACTCAAGTTTTCCCTACTTCAAACAATAACAAAAATAGTTTTATATAATAAAATTTCTTAATATAACCTAATCATGGTTTTAGGTTAACTTAACAGAAAAGGTTTCACTAAGCAACTAGGAGCAAAAAGAATTAATTAAAAGATATTATAAAACTCATTTTAGGCCTAATCCAATTTCTATTAAGAAAAATATTTCAAAACTTTTATTAATTATAAATAAAAGTTCATCTACTAGAATGACAGAAACTAACCTAGAATAACTAATCACAAGTTAAAAATAAATTAATTTACTAATTAATTTAATAGGAAAACAGGAACTAGTTAATTAATTAGGATTAAGAGGATTCTGCTTAAAACTAATTATTTATTAATCCTAAAATACCCAAATAAATTTCTATGGTTTGGCAATGCCAAAAATAAAGTTGGGGCAAAAAGAATCATGCAAAAATAATTTTTTAACTAAAGTTATAGCAGATTTACTATTCTGACTAAAACAATATTAAAGCATTTTTAATTATTTTAACATAGCTAAATATATATTCTACAGAAACTACATAAAATTTGCAATCCAACAAAAAAGAATCATCTAAAAATAATAAACAGAATAAAAGATATGAATTTTTGAAAACAGAAACTATTCGGCTAAAACAGAAAATCAAAATAAAAAGAAAAAGGCCTAATGGGCCTAAACTGTGCCCTGTGCGTTAGATAGGCTAAACGGGCCCTAGGTTTAAACTAACGAACCGGCCTAATAAAATAAAACCTAACTAAAATAAAACCGATCGGGCCGTCCGGTTTTCTAACTAAAACCTACCCCTTCGGGGGCTTCTAATCCTAACCCTAGATCTAGGATCGAGCGGTGGAGGGATGCTGGGGCTTACGGACTCGGCGGGCGGGCGGCAAGAGTGCTCGAGGCGTCCGGACGTCATGAGCTCAGTGAGTCGTCGAGGCTGAGACGAGGTCGGGAGGGGTTCGGTGGTGTTGGGAGGTCGGGGTGGACGAGGTGGCGTCGTGGCGACTTTGGCGGCGGGGAAGGGTTCGGTGCTCCGGTGAGCTCGGGAGGGAGAGGGAGAGGGGGTCCGGCGTCGCTAGGGGGGGAATGGGGTGCGGAGCCTCTGGCTTTTATAGCCAGGGGGTCGGGGATGGTTCGGAAGGGCATCGGGGCTGTCGGGGATCCCGGATCCTTCGGGATCCGGTGGATCTCCGTGAGCTCGTGGGCGTGGGGAAGGAAGGCAGGGCGGGGCCAAGGGTGATGAGAGAGAGAGGGGAGGGTTGAGGCGGTCGATCAAGCCTGGGGTTTCAGCGGGGGGGCGGGCTGGCTGGCTGGCCGGGCTGGCTCTGGCTGGCTTGGGCAGCTTCAGGGCTGGTGGGCTGGGCTACTGGCCGGGCTGGGGGCCTGGGGGTTTTTTTTTATTATTTTTTTTAAATAAAACTAAAACAGAAATAAAACAATATCTATAAATATTTTATATAGGACATATATATACCAAAATGATCAGGGGAATATTACCTATCATTTGAACATTTTTCCAAAGACAAAATCCAAACTTTATAAAACTCCATTTTTTTCAAATTCAAATAAAATTCAGATTTGAATCCAAATCTTTTGGCAATGTTTTCCTCTGATATTTTTGGAGTGTCATGTTTACTCCTCTCATACTTTTGCTCAAGTATTTATCAGGCATAGTTTTTGATATGATTCCTACTTGCCAAAGTTTGAATTCAAATTCAAAACTCAAAATCCTCTGAAACTTCAAATGGCACTTTCAAATGACTTTCAATTTGATACTTTATTACTTCCAACTCATATTTCATATAATTGAAGAAGTCATTTTATCTTCCCTCATGAAAATCATTGAGTTGCATAAAGCTTTGAATTTGAAATCTTCCCTAATGAAATTCAAATCTTTTCCAAAACCCTATTCATTTCAAAAATGGAAGAAGTCATGTCATCTTCACTCTAGGCTTTGGTGTTGGAATGAATTTGAATTCATTGAGATCCAAAAGGCAAAGGAGAAAGTTTTGGGAAAGTCATTTCATTCCCTCTCATTCAACTTTCAAAAGTTTTCAAATTTCACTCAGTTTCACTCATTCAATCAAACCAACAATCAGACAACAAGCATAGTTATTTATTTAATATAACATTCCAAAATTTAGAATTTTGGGATGTTACAAACCTACCACACTTAAAATGAATCTCGTCCTCGAGATTGAAGAAACTAGAATGAAAAGGTTAGGGGTTGGGGTCTTCTAGCAAATCCATGGATCGGTATGGTCTAGAGTGCTACCACACTTAGAAGCATGGTTATGTTCCGACAAAACTCATGTACTTCATCCTTAGGGTTGGCGGTGTCGGTCTTCTCATATCTTCGGTATGAATCCTTTACTGATATTCCTCGGTAGGGGCATAACTCTTTCCACAATATCATGTGTCATTTCATCATGGTAAGGTTCTTAGAGACTGGGTCTTCATATCGGACGGTCTGCATCGCCAATACTAAACAACTATCGAAAATCTCATGGTGGTGCGACAATTCATGGTTTCTCCTGCAGGAAACGGGTCTGGGTTGAACCTCACCGTATAACCTACGTTTGGCAACGGTTGCTTGTAATGGGGTTCCATCGTCCTACCATTTTATGGTTTTATGGCTTATCGCGTCGACACTCTTCTAAGGTTTTCAAGGCTCTCTGATTTTCCATCAACATATGATAGTTCATGATAGAAGTCTTGGTATGGGGCCAATCCATCCCGCATTTGAATCATTACCACATACGTAAACAAAGTGAATCACGTATTCTAACACTTGGGCATACTCACAAGCATTGCAGAATTTCTTTTGTTGACAAAGCGGGTTCGAGTAAATCCATTGATTACGCAAGCTGAACAAAACATCTATCGTTCTTCACAACTCTTAGGTTTTTACGTAATCTCCTATGAAACGTCTGCTGATCAAATCGCAGTCTTCCCAAAATTTCTTTCTCGGTGGGTACTTGATCCTTATCAATTCTTGGGCCTGTGGGTCATGGCCCACTTCAACACTAGTGTAGCTTTAGCTCATCCTTGGAGTAACTCTCATGTTACACCTCCTTAAATCGATAGTACTCTGTTTCTTCATACCATCATATCAAAACAAAACTCCAACTTATTTTGTCCAAACTTCACTCCGTGGAATATCATTATCATTTCCATGGGTCAAGTGTCCCCACAGTACTACCACCCTTAAATGCACAAATTCTTCCATAGACCATATTTTTCTCATATCCTTGAAAATGGTCAAAACTCTTTGTTCATGGAGTAACAACTCATAAAATTCAACATATGAAATCATCACACCTTAACTTTATTGATTCATGCATTCATTACAATCTCTGAGCACCCATTACATAACTCAACTCATCGAACTCATAAAATGAAATTGCTTCTTACTACCAATATCAAAGTTCCAACTACTCAGCTCCAGCTTTCATCTTGTCGGGACATTTGGTAGCATAATGTCTGCTTCCTTGCAGCGAAAACAAATAACTTTCGATAAGTCTTTGGGCTTCTTGGAGGTGGTGTCTACTCTTTGGGCTCTTGGCTTCTTCTGCGGACATTTACTAGCGTAATGACCTAAATCCTTGCACCTGTAACAAGTGATATGACTCAGGTCCTTCTCTGCAGAAATTGGGTTGTTACGAAGATGCCTTCGTCTTCTCTTCTGGATTTCTCCGTAATGATCGAGCTTCTATTTCACGAGGGTCAAAGTTCACTTCATTGTCGGGAAGTCTCCGAGATACTCTTGGCTTTCCTTCATGCAATACTCTGAAAAATGTCCTTCTTCTCCACATGAATAGCAGGCTTGTGCGAAAAATCTGTTTAGGCCTTCACCATCGGGGTCTTCAATAACTTCCTTCATCACAAGTTCTTCTAAACTTTTCCTGCGGGCTTCTTTACGCTGCTTTATAACTTCTTGTACCTTGGGGTAAATCGACATTGAGCGGGGTAGTGTGTATTTCCTACACACAGGAAACAAGTAACCTGCCCAATCGGGCATTCTTCGGCTGAGTGATTTTCCTCACAAGGAGGGTATCCATCCTTGTGTTCCTCCTGGGTGTGTCCTATTTCTCCGCAGATCTTGCAGGCACAAAGTTTTCTTCTTGGTGTATCATTGTGCTTCCGGATAAGACGTGATCTCATCAGGGTCTTCTTGAATTCCTCCCAAGTCTTTGCTCCATTCCATCCCTGTATAGCTTGATGCATCTGCCACCATGTTGCAGCACTTCCTTCAAAGTAATCTTGAAGAGCGACGATACTTCATTCTTCCTTGAAACCAAATTGCTCGAAGTTATTCTCCATGTTACGAATCCATAGCTCGCCTCCCATTTGAGTCTTGATCCGAAGAATATCAGTCCAACTTCATTCATCATCTATGGGTTTATTGGGTTTTAAGTTTCGATGAGAGAGAGGTGGGGAGGGATATACACACAATACAATAAATAGTTATTTTGATGAAACAAGTTTTACTTTGCGGCTGTCGGAAAAACATCAAACAAATGACAGCTCACACATAAATGCATCTAACGTAAGTGTGTAACAGGGTTTGGTCTTCTAAAGGTCAAATATTTCTTTAGGAACTTCAAATCTTGAGTCTTCAACTGTTGTAGCTTCTAATACATGGTGAAATCCTCTTTACTTGGAAGAGGTCATCAGTCCTCCGATATCTTTCTTGGAGTGGCTTCAGTTGATCCTTCATGTGGTTAAAAGGGAAAAGGGTATATTCTAACAATTTTGAGGTGAGAGTGTCTATTCGATAAAATCAGAAAAGATGAGAAGTAAGAGTCTTTTTGTAAATAAAGTTTTTGAGATATCCTGTCCTAAGGGCTTTTCCGGTTTCTAGGGTCACGTCCTCTGATCAACATGTGCTCGATACCATATCATGGCGACCCGACCTCAGACGGTCAAGCCTCGTGTTCTATGCCATCCTCAGATCAGTATCTTTGGCACACAGTACATCAATGTATATATCAAAGTGCAATCACATGCATAAATAACGTAAAACTGATATATACCTCATAATACTCAGTGGAAACAATCAAGCGGGTGTGGAGTCCCATCAACGCCATCGGCAGGTTGAGTGTAGACCGTAACCCTGTATCGTAACTCTTACTCGTCGAGGAAAATATCTGCAACATGATACGTTGCAGCCGTGTAGGTCAGTACATTGAATGTACCGGCAAGATCACAATATGAGAAAAACAGATGATAAAACTATACTATATGCAATTTGGCTTTGTGGCTCTGTATCTGAGTTTTGTTTGCGTAAAAGCTGATTTTATTTTACCTACATCAAAGGAATAGAATGAAGTCTACACTAAGGAGTTTTCTATCATGACATGTTCCGCCAACCGATGTCTCATAGCCCAAAATTCATCATATGTTGCCCACAATTAAGTTATCAATCCGGTGTTGAGAGTTCGAGATAGATCCAAGTCCGAGGCTCAAATTGTCCGTAATCGGGACACGGCTAATCGATTAGGTTTTAACCCTCTGCAGAGGTTTGTACACTTTACCCGCAAGATTCGATCCCTCTTTTACGTTCTCGCACTTGAGTGTTTGAGAACAAGATGACCGAAACATGGTCTTCCAAAGAGTCCCTCGACCCTTTGTCCGGTACCCATCCGATCCTACCGTTCTTCTACATCTGCTAGTACCGTCCCGGCCAGTCACAACCAAGGTCAACCAAGCCAGAGCCCATAATGACTTGCGGTTGCACAGGTAAGCTTCCGGGCGTGAAGTATTCTTCCGTCTCTTTGAGTGCAGGTGAAGCTTTCCGCGAGATGTCATGGCGCTTCTCCATGCATCCCGGCCAACCACTGGTTTCTCCAGGGCTGCCCGTCAACCGTCCTTCACCCAGTAGTGTGTATTGAAAATCCTGTCTCGAGTCTTGAAGTCTTGAGGTCTTGAAGATGCAGTCCTTGCAGATTCCATCATGGAGTTGTCGTCATTGACGTAGAGTTCTCCTTCTTCACACCACTCTCGAGCACTCATACCAAACCCCGTCTACTATAGCGTAGCATTAAAACAAATAACGTCCGGGCTTGGTAACAGGGTGATGGGTTCCTACCTCATGCATACTACTCAACTACAAGGATTCAATAACACTACTGAGGGGTGGTTGCAATGGTGCCACTAAATGCAATAAAACATAGGTAAGAAAAGCATGGTCAAAGTGAACTTGCACGGTTGACGATCTTCGAAAAAACTAGGGTTTCAGTAGTAGCAATCTTCGCACTCAGGAGATTCTACCGAGGCAAACAATAACTATAATAAGCACATAGCAATAGGATCACATAACACAGCATAACGAAAGTAACATAACACAACAAACAACCAAAACTCAAATCCAAAAGAAAAACTCAAATAAAGGCCACTCAAGTTTTCCCTACTTCAAACAATAACAAAAATAGTTTTATATAATAAAAATTTCTTAATATAACCTAATCATGGTTTTAGGTTAACTTAACAGAAAAGGTTTCACTAAGCAACTAGGAGCAAAAAGAATTAATTAAAAAGATATTATAAAACTCATTTTAGGCCTAATCCAATTTCTATTAAGAAAAATATTTTAAAACTTTTATTAATTATAAATAAAAGTTCATCTACTAGAATGATGAAACTAACCTAGAATAACTAATCACAAGTTAAAATAAATTAATTTACTAATTAATTTAATAGGAAAACAGGAACTAGTTAATTAATTAGGATTAAGAGGATTCTGCTTAAAACTAATTATTTATTAATCCTAAAATACCCAAATAACTTTCTAGGGTTTGGCAATGCCAAAAATAAAGTTGGGGCAAAAAGAATCATGCAAAAATAATTTTTTTAACTAAAGTTATAGCAGATTTACTATTCTGACTAAAACAATATTAAAGCATTTTTAATTATTTTTAACATAGCTAAATATATATTCTACAGAAACTACATAAAATTTGCAATCCAACAAAAAAAGAATCATCTAAAAATAATAAACAGAATAAAAGATATGAATTTTTGAAAACAGAAACTATTCGGCTAAAACAGAAAATCAAAATAAAAAGAAAAAGGCCTAATGGGCCTAAACTGTGCCCTGTGCGTTAGATAGGCTAAACGGGCCCTAGGTTTAAACTAACGAACCGGCCTAATAAAATAAAACCTAACTAAAATAAAACCGATCGGGCCGTCCGGTTTTCTAACTAAAACCTACCCCTTCGGGGGCTTCTAATCTAACCCTAGATCTAGGATCGAGCGGTGGAGGGATGCTGGGGGCTTACCGGACTCGACGGCGGGCGGCGGGCGGCAAGAGTGCTCGAGGCGTCCGGACGTCAGCGAGCTCCGTGAGTCGTCGGGAGCTCAGACGAGGTCGGGAGGGGTTCGGTGGTGTTGGGGAGGGTCGGGGTGGACTGAGGTGGCGTCGGCGACTTTGGCGGGGAAGGGTTCGGTGCTCGGTGAGCTCGGGAGGGAGAGGGAGAGGTCCGGCGTCGCTAGGGGGGAATGGGTGCGGAGCCTCTGGCTTTATAGCCGGGGGTCGAGATGGTTCGGAAGGGCATCGGGGCTGTCGGGGATCCGGATCCTTGGGATCCGGTGGATCTCAGCGAGCTCGTGGCGTGGGCGAGGAAGGAAGACGGGCGGGGCCATGGGTCGATGGGAGAGAGAGGAGGGTTCGGGCGGTCGATCAAGCCTGGGGTTTCAGGGGGCGCGGGTGAGCTGGGCTGGCCTGGCTGGCCTGGGCCAGCTGGGCTCGGTTTGCTGGGCTGGGCTTCAAGGCTGGCCGGGCTAGGGTTCGGCGCCTGGGGGGTTTTTTTCTTTATTTTTTTAAATAAAAATAAAACAGAAATAAAACAATATCTATAAATATTTTATATAGGACATATATATACCAAAATGATCAGGGGAATATTACCTATCATTTGAACATTTTTCCAAAAGACAAAATCCAAACTTTATAAAACTCCATTTTTTTCAAATTCAAATAAAATTCAGATTTGAATCCAAATCTTTTGGCAATGTTTTCCTCTGATATTTTTGGAGTGTCATGTTTACTCCTCTCATACTTTTGCTCAAGTATTTATCAGGCATAGTTTTTGATATGATTCCTACTTGCCAAAGTTTGAATTCAAATTCAAAACTCAAAATCCTCTGAAACTTCAAATGGCACTTTCAAATGACTTTCAATTTGATACTTTATTACTTCCAACTCATATTTCATATAATTGAAGAAGTCATTTTATCTTCCCTCATGAAAATCATTGAGTTGCATAAAGCTTTGAATTTGAAATCTTCCCTAATGAAATTCAAATCTTTTCCAAAACCCTATTCATTTCAAAAATGGAAGAAGTCATGTCATCTTCACTCTAGGCTTTGGTGTTGGAATGAATTTGAATTCATTGAGATCCAAAAGGCAAAGGAGAAAGTTTTGGGAAAGTCATTTCATTCCCTCTCATTCAACTTTCAAAAGTTTTCAAATTTCACTCAGTTTCACTCATTCAATCAAACCAACAATCAGACAACAAGCATAGTTATTTATTTAATATAACATTCCAAAATTTAGAATTTTGGGATGTTACAAGAGGGTGGTATTTCTCCCCCATTTCCTCCGCGGACTAGGTTTTCCACTTCACTCATTTGTCCGGGGGCTCATGTTCTACTACGGCCTGGACTTCCACGACCTGGCCCCGAATTTCATCCTCAACATCTCGGCGTTTATCGTCGTGTGAGAGGCCTTCCTCTGCATCCAGCCCCACTTCGGCTTATGGCTAAAGATCTTCAACGTCGGCCGAAGGTAGTGGGCGGCCGTAGCGGAGTCTTGGAGGTGCCATGGTTGGCAAGATGGCCAAAGTCCTATGGCTCGAGGGCGCCTTTGTGGAGACAATAAAGGGGTGGCAATCGGGGTGGTTCTACATCACCGAGCCACGCGACCCCGAATGGGTGGCGGCCCCCGAATTCAGATCTGGCTTCCCCACACGGCTCTCGTCATGGAAGGAGACGGGCCTGTCGTGGGGCAATTCGGAAGAGCTATCCGGACTCCAAACATGCGTCCGAAACCTGGTGGAGAAGAATCTCAGGCTTGTCGACGTAATCCAGGTGATGCTCATCCGCCGGATTCCCCCTTGCCAACAACGGGCCTTTAACTTGTGGGAGTTCGATCCGACACAGCACCGAACCTTGAGCCGGCTCTTCGACACTACGTACGAAGATGCCTGGAAGGTGCTGTTCAAGGGCGCTGAAGCCCCAACATCCGCTAACAAGGATCGCAGGTACAGCTCACGGTGTCCAGCCGGCGAGGTAAGTTATTTTTCCCTTTACATGACTCTTTTTTCATAGATTGACTCTATGTGGGCTCTGAAACTCCCTAATCTTTGACAGGACTGGCTGAAGACGTCCGGACAGATTAACTGTCCGGCTCCTTTGCCGGAAGACCCGGAGGACGCCCGATTGACGGGGCTGCTGGCCCCGGCGCCCCATGTGGTGCCGGAGAAGAAGGCCAAGAAGGAGGCCACGGGAACTCGAAGGAGCTCCGGCGCTTGGTCTTTGTCAGATTCTGAAGCGGAATCTTCTCCTGAGGACGAGGAGGAAGAAGAAGAAGCTCCTCCCCCAGCGGAGGAGGAGAAGAAAAGGAAGGCCGCCCCAACGGGGGAGGCCGGAGGGTCCAAGAAGGGAAGAACCCTTCCTCCAGACTTCTCCACCAACGTCGTCGACGACGAGGAGGATTGGCCTACAAGGGCCAAGCCCCTGGTGTGATCGTAAGTGTCCGGATACCCATGGATTTTTATTATTGCAGAGCGTTCTCTAACGTCGAACAACCGTGCAGTCCGCCCAAGGGCGAGTTCGCCGATTCATCGAGCGGGTCCCTGGGCTCGTTGGAAATGGAGAGTACTTCACTTCCGACCGCCTCCTCGCCTCACGCTGCGGACGACGCCGCGGTGGGGCCCCAAGGGGGGCTTGGTCAAGAGGAGGTAGCACAGGAGGTGCCACAAGGCGATCTCCCAGACTCAGCGCTGGGGCAAGACCCCCAGGGGCTCTAAGCCCGACCCTCGTCCGGACTCCATGCGGAACCATCAGCGGTTCCGAAGTCCGGACAGCGGATCCTTCGCAAGAAGGGTAAGACGCCGGTGTCCTCCGTCCAACCGGAGGCACCGGATTAGCTCTTGGGCGCTCACAGCGCCTCCATCAGGAAGGAGCACCGCCTTTATTATGAGTGCGGTGATCCGAACGATTCGATCCGCCAAGAACGGACTGATCAAGCCTATACCAGCCTTCTAACGGGCTTTGAGGTAAGTTTAGAATATATAAAAATATTACCGCATAGACAGTAGCCCACGATGCTTAGTTCGGTGTTCGGAAAGAAAAGCGGACCGAGGATCTAAAAAGATATACGCAGGAGTCTCACATAAGTATGTCAATATGGGAATGCAGGCTGCAGCTTGACCTCTGCCGCCTTGACTGCAGAGGTCAATGCATTGAAGCAGAACCTCGGCGGTCCGAGAGAACGAGCTCGGACAAGCCAAGAAGCAGCTCGAGGACAAGGAAGGTAAGTAATACCTTATTAAAGAAATACCTTATAGAAAAGGTTTTGGTTGCAAAAATTAACAGGGATAACTTGGGTACTACAGGGGCGACGAACGAGGTGGCGACCCTGAAGGAGGCGGTGTCCGTGGCCAAAAACAAAGCGGCCGCGGAGCGCACCTAGCAAGAGAAGGGGGAGGCGCAGCTGGCCAAGGTACGGCAAGACCTCCAAGCTCTCGTGGAAAACACGAGAGTTTGGAGCGTGACTCGAAGACTCGAGAGTCCGAGCTCGCCTCGGCTCTTGTAAGTGCCAAAGCTGCTAAGGCCGAGGCCCAAAAAGCCCTCCAAGAAATTGAGTCGTTGAAGAAGATAGCGGCGGGTAAGGCATTGTTTATGCAAAGCAAGCATGTGAAAGTGAATTACCTATTACTTACTCGGATTCGGAGCTCTCCAGGAGCATTCGCAGATTTGCCCCGTAGTGTGTCTGATGCTACCGCATTCTACCGCGCCAAGGAGGGAGCTCGGCGGAAAAGGTGTTACGGTCTCGGTATGCTAAGGCCGAACATTCGGTGCCCTGAGCGACCGGTGAAGCAGCTGGTCGAGCTCCACAAGGTCGCCGAACATGCCATGAAGGGCCTTATAAGCGCGGCTGTGGCCATTGGAGGCCATGCCCGGGAGCTACTTCGGCTTGGTGCAGCGGCTGGTGGATGCATGTCCGCGGCTTGAAGTCATCAAGCGCTCCGTCTGCATTGAAGGTGTCCGTCGGGCCCTTGCCCGTGCTAAAGTGCACTGGGCAAGCTGGATGCGGACAGGCTTGTGACAGACGGGCCACCGAAGGGTCATGAGCATCGCATACGCCCGAAATGTACTATGAGGGCCTCCTGAAGGGTGCCCGCCGAATAGCGGATGAGTGCTCCAAAGATGTAATTTTGAATAAACTTCGCATTTGTTATCCTATACCACGAAAACTTGTTCATATGCGCTAAGCAACGCTTATTAATTTAAAATATTACCTTCATGCGGCCGTTTATCAAATTTGAGAGATGGCAAGTCGTTGGCTTCAGCCCCATGCCACAGTCTTTGGGGTGTTCGGGATAAACTTGAGCACTCTTGTTCCCATTCTTGGGTCCATCTAGGGAGGCGCCCAACACAACGAACAAGGCAACTGGACTTATAATGCTTGAACACTCTCACTTAGCCATAGAATTCTATAATTTTAAATTTCGGCGAAGCCCCTAGTATTCAGAAGACCGAGTTCGGGGCGCTATCCATGCCTTGGCCGGAAAATTCCGCTTCCTCGCTCTAAGCGGCATAGGTCTTTAGGGACCCGAAAAAACCTCTCGAATAGCGACCGGCTCTCGCCCTATCATGACGGTCAGTTTTAGCTTTCTCCACTGAGGAGCTCCACCCAGCTCAACTGGGGCACAATAGCAGTGGTTCTCCCGGTGCTACCTTAGCCGATATAGCGGAACGTAAGGTACCAAAACACGGGAGCCGGGCAAACCCAACTATTGACCCAAGACATGATTCGGAGCCAATTCATATAATGCTATAAGTTCGGGGTGCCGCACTTGTGAAAGTGTTCGGACTTATCACACCATAATTTTTGGATACTCAAGCCCCTGGTGTATTGGCCGTACCAAAGTGTACGGGTGCAACATGTCATGAAACGAACATATATATGGATAAATAAAAGAGTGCAATAATAGGAAAAAAGCTATGTGTTGTTGATTCAAAAAGGTACTGCAATGGGAGCAGAACGATACAAATAGTGCGATAAGCAAGGGATGGGGCTATCTAACATGTCCCCCTCCAGGGGTAAGCTGCGGGATGGTATGTAAAACAGGTATAATGCTCGTAATAGAGACCACCTGAACACTTGACGTGGCTTTCTGCTTCCATGGCTGTTGCATCGTGAGTTCGGCGATTCTAGTGCCGGACAGGACTGATGAAAGACAGAGTCCTGAAAGTAAGAAAAAGGAAGAAAAAAGGAGAAAAAAAAGAATGACACAATCGGGAGCCCCTGGTGCGGTTGAGCCGCATTCTTGGCGTGCCGTGGTCTTGCCCCTCCCCATATGCGCATGGTATCTCCAGAGCGTAATTATGTACGCGTAATACTAGCTTCGCCAATTTCGAGGCGGGGTTGGGGCGGATTACTACGCATGCTTGAATCGTGCCAGCGGTCTTGTTGTAGGTTACTCGGTAGCGCTTAGCGGTGTCCGGACGCTTTAGTGGCGGACTCAAGAAATGCTGTGAGAGGCTGCTTTGTACCTCCGCCGCTAGGGCCGCCGTGTGCTCCTCCGTTCGAGAGAGGCGTTCGGTGTTTCCATTGACCGTGATTACTCCTCGAGGGCCTGGCATCTTGAGCTTGAGGTATGCGTAGTGCGGCACCGCATTGAACTTTACCGTCACGGTTCTTCCGAGCGATGCATGATAGCCGCTGCGGAATGGGACAATGTTGAAGATTAACTCTTCGCTCGGAAGTTATCCGGGATCCGAAGACCACTTCGAGTGTAGCGAGCCTGCATAACTGGCCTCTACACCCGGTATGACGCCTTTAAAGGTCGTCTTTGTAGGTTTAATCCTTGAGGGGTCTATGCCCATTTTGCGCACTGTATCCAGATAAAGCAGGTTTAGGCTGCTACCGCCGTCCATCAGGACTCTGCTGAGGTGAGATCCGTCGATAATTGGGTCAAGAACCAATGCGGCGAAGCCGCCGTGATGGATGCTAGTGGGGTGGTCCCTTCGATCGAAGGTGATCGGGCAGGAAGACCATGGGTTGAACTTAGGCGAATGGCTCCATCGCATATACGTCCCTTAGTGCACGCTTCCGCTCCCTTTTGGGTATGTGGGTTGCGTATATCATGTTCACCGTCCGCACTTGTGTAGGAAAACCCTTCTGTCCTCTATTGTTCGGCGGCCGGGGCTCTTCGTCTTCATCGCTATGCAGCCCCTTGTCATTGAGTTCGGCACTTAACTTGCCTGCTTCCTTGATCACCCAATAGTCTCTGTTGGTGTGATTGGCTGGTTTTTCGGGGGTGCCATGTATCTGGCACGAGCGATCGAGTATTCGGTCCAAGTTGGACGGGCCCTGGGTATTTCTTTTGAATGGATTCTTCCGCTGACCGGGTTTAGAGCCTCTGAATCCGGCATTGACGGCCGTATCTTCAGTGTTATCGCCGTTAATGCGGCGCTTGTTCTTGTTGCGACGCGACCTGCCATTGCTGTCCTTGGTATCCGAACTCTCAGGATGTTTGGCCAAGTTGTTGCTTCGAGCTAGCCAGCTGTCCTCTCCCGCACAAAAGCGGGTCATGAGTGTTTTGAGGGCTGCCATGGATTTTGGCTTTTCCTGTCCTAGGTGCCGGGCAAGCCACTCGTCGCGGATGTTATGTTTGAAGGCTGCAAGGGCCTCTGCATCCGGACGATCAACGATTAGATTTTTCTTTGTTAGGAACCGTGTCCAGAATTGTCCGCCGATTCTTCCGGCTGCTGGATTATGTGGCTAAGGTCATCGGTGTCCGTGGTCGCACACATGTGCCCCGAAGTTATCAAGGAATGCGGCTTCCGTGTCCTTCCAACAACCAATTGATTCTGCTGGCAGGCTGTTGAGCCAATGCCGAGCTGGTCCTTTAAGCTTGAGTGGGAGGTATTTGATGGCATGTAGATCATCACCGCGGGCCATGTGGATATGGAGGAGATAATCCTCGATCCAGACCGCAAGATCTGTGGTACCATCGTATGATTCGATGTTTACGGGCTTGAAGCCCTCGGTGATTTGATGATTCATTACTTCATCTGTGAAGCATAGTGGGTGTGCGGCGCCTCTATATTGGGCTATATCACGACGTAGCTCATATGAGCTTTGTCTACTGTGTTCAGCCCGGCCGATTTTGTTGTATCCGGCGCGACGGTAATCATCCCGCGTTGCTGGGCGCCCACGCGATCTGTAGATCGATCTTGTATGTTTTGCCTCATCCTCCAGTATATCTCGCAAGTCCGGCGCGTTTTCCCATGCCTTGGTACTTTTTGAGCGGCGTCGGGGTGTGGCTTGAGCGGAGGGCCGAGAGGCTTCTGTCATGACCACGAGGTGGCCGGGTCTGCCATGTCGTCTTGCTGGTGACTTGGGTGCTTCCTCCTCTAGTCGAGGCAACGGCCTGCGTTTGGGGTAGCTATTGGAGGGGCGTTCGAGTTCATACTCTTCGGCTGCAAGGACTTCAGTCCATCTGTCAGCTAGCAAGTCTTGATCAGCTCTAAGATGTTGCTGCTTTTTCTTGAGGCTGCTTGCAGTGGCTATAAGCCTGCGTTTGAAATCCTCCTGTTCGGCGGGATCCTCAGGCACGACAAATTCGTCGTCGTCGAGGCTTGCCTCATCTTCGGAGGGAGGCTCATAATTATGTCCTCGACCTCTCTTTCTGCCGCACTGTCGTGCGGACTTGCTTCTCCCTCCTCCTGCGCTGAGTCCTGCTGGAGGGGGTTCTCTTCGGCCCTGTCCAGGGTGTTATTATCTCTCATGCCGGAATCACCGTTTTTATTGTGGCGATATTTAGAGCGGCGCCGCTGACGTCGGCGCTTCGGCTGTTTCTTGGAGGGGTCATCCTCCGTTGTTCCATCGCCGTTCCCATCTTTTGGGATGTCCACCATGTATATGTCATATGACGAGGTGGCCTTCCAGTGCCCTGTAGGCGTTGGGTCTTGGTCGTCTCCGGCATCGTCGTCCATACCGTCGATGTCTTCGGAGTCGTAGTCTAGCATGTCGGTTAAATCATCGACAGTGGCTAGAAAGTGGGTGGTGGGTGGTCATTGAATTTCTTCGTCATCCGCATCCCAACCTTCCTGTCCGTAGTCCGTCCAGGGCTCTCCGGATAAAGAGAGAGACTTTAGTGAATTCAGGATGTCGCCAAAGGGCGAGTGCTGAAAGATGTCCGCGGCAGTGAACTCCATGACCAGCGCCCAACCGGATTCGATTGGCAGGGGCGCGGAGGGTTCGGAGTCCGGAGAGGAGTCCGGCACCCTAGAGTCGAGGTCTTCGCAAAGGACAGGGACGGAGTTCGGCTCGATCGCCGTAGAGATTGTAGCCCCGGAGGTGGTGTCCAACCACTCGTCCTCGATCGGGGAATCCGGCTCCGGATTAAGGGTCGGAGCGGATAATGGTGCGGCCTCCAGGGCATTGTTCGGCTGTAGAGCTAGATCATGCCCATCGAGACAGCGCGGCACGCTTGGCTGCGGCTCGAATCCGTCGAAGATCAAGTCTCCACAGATATCGGCCGTATAGTTCAAAGTTCCAAATCTGAGCTGATGGCCAGGGGCGTAGCTTTCGATCTGCTCCAGATGGCCAAGCGAATTGGCCCGCAGTGCCAAGTCGCCGAACACGAAGATCTGTCCGGGGAGAAAAGGCTCACCCTGGACCGCGTCGTTGTTGATGATCGAAGGAGCCATCAGGCCTATCGGTGATGACACAGAGGAACTCTCAATGAAAGCACCAATGTCGGTGTCAAAACCGGCGGATCTCGGGTGGGGGGTCCTGAACTGTGCGTCTAGGCGGATGGTAACAGGAGACAAGGGACACGATGTTTTTACCCAGGTTCAGGCCCTCTCGATGGAGGTAATACCCTACTCCTGCTTGATTAATATTGATGATATGGGTAGTAGAAGAGTAGATCTACCACGAGATCAAGGAGGCTAAACCCTAGAAGCTAGCCTGTGGTATGATTGTTGTTCGTCCTACGGACTAAAATCCTCCGGTTTATATAGACAACGGATAGGTTAGGGTTACACAGAGTCGGTTACAATGGTAGGAGATCTACATATCCGTATCGCCAAGCTTGCCTTCCACGCCAAGGAAAGCCCCATCCGGACACGGGACGAAGTCTTCAATCTTGTATCTTCATAGTCTTGGAGTCCGGCCGTGACGATAGTCCGGCTATCCGGACACCCCCTAGTCCGGGACTCCCTCAGCTACCTTAGCCAATATAGCGGAACATAAGGTACCAAAACATGGGAGCCGGGCAAATCCAACTATTGATCCAAGACAAGATACGGAGCTAATGCATATAATGTTATAAGTTCGGGGTGCGGCACTGTCGAAAGTGTTCGGACTTCTCACGCCGAATTATGGGGTATACGGAAGCCCCTGGCGTATTTGCCGTACCACAGTGTACGGGTGCTGATTGTCATAGATAAGCATATATATGAAAGAATATAGAATGCAATAATAGACTAGTACTATGCATTGTTTATTTAAGAGATGCATTAAAGCATAATGATAAAAATGGTGCGGTAAGCAAACAATAGGACTACTTGACATGTCCCATCCAAGGGCAAGATGCGGATTGGTATCTTAAAACAGGTATTTAGCTCGTTATCAGAGACCACCTGGGGATTCCGTTTGTACGGCATAGCTTCCTGCCTCCTTGGGTGTTGTATCATGTGTCCGGCTACCGTACTGCCGGACAAGGCTTCCAAAGAGTAGAGTCCTGAAAGAGAGAGTGTGATGAAGGTAGTAAGCCCATAGTGCAGTTAAACCGCATTGTGGGACGTGCCGTGATCGTGCCCCCGCCTACACCCATGGTATTTTCAATGCGTAATTATGCACGCATGGGACGGACTTTGCCGTTGTACTAAGACTAGGGCGGGGGACGAATTGCTAGGCGAGCTCTGAGCGTGCCAGGCGAACCTGTTGCAGGTTATTCCGGACGCGCTTGACGGTGTCCGGGGGCTTGATCGCCGAACTGGTCGATTGCCTCAAAAGGCTGCTTTGTGCTTCTGCTGCGAGGGCCGCAGTGTGCTGCGCCGTGCAGAGTGAGCGTTTTGTGTTTCCATTGACTGTGATGACCCCCTAGGTCCTGGCATCTTGAGCTTGAGGTATATGTAATGCGGTACCACATTGAATCTTACCGTCTGCGGCGCCCGGCAAAGGCGTGATAGCCGCTGCAGAACGGGACGATATCAAAGATTAACTCCTCGCTTCGAAAGTTATCCGAAGATCCGAAGACCACTTCCGGTGTGATTGAGCCCGTACAATGGGCCTCTACACCTGGAATAACGCCTTTAAAGTTCGTTTTGGTGGGTTTGATCCTCGAGGGGTCTAAACCCATTTTGCGCACTGTATCCTGGTAAAGCAAGTTCAGGCTGCTGCCGTCGTCCATAAGGCCTCGAGTGAGGTGATATCCGTCAATGATTGGGTCTAGGACCAATGTGGCAGATCCGCCGTGACGGATACTCGTGGGGTGGTCCCTACGATCAAATGTGATCGGACAAGAGGACCATGGGTTGAACTTTGGGGCGATGGGCTCCATCGCGTATGCGTCCCTTAGTGCACGCTTCCGTTCCCTTTTGGGGATGTGGGTTGCGTATATCATGTTTACTGTCCTCACTTGTGGGGGGAACCTCTTCTATCCTCTCGTGTTCGGCGGCCGGGGCTCCTCCTCGTCATTGCTATGCAGCCCCTTGTCCTTGTCTTCGGCATTTATCTTGCCGGCCTGCTTGAACACCCAGCATTCTCTGTTGGTGTGATTGGCTGGCTTATCGGGGGTGTCGTGTAGTTGACACGAGCGATCGAGTATGCGGTCCAAACTGGACAGGCCCGGAGTACTTCTTTTGAATGGCTTTTTCCGCTGACCGGATTTAGAGCCTCTGAATCCGGCATTGACTGCCGTGCCCTCGGTGTTATCACCGTTGCTGCGGCGCTTGTGTTTGCTGCGACGTGACCTGTCGTTTCTGTCCTTAGTATCCAAAAGGTTCCTTGATATGTTATTTCTACGAGCCAGCCAGCTATCCTCTCCCGCACAAAAGTGGGTCATGAGTGTCGTGAGGGCTGCCATTGATTTCGGATTTTCCTGACCGAGGTGCCGGGCGATCCACTCGTCACGGATGTTGTGCTTGAATGCCGCTAGGGCTTCTGCATCCAGACAGTTGACAATTTGGTTTTTCTTTGTTAGGAACCGTGTCCAGAATTGCCTGGCCGATTCCCCTGGCTGCTGAATTATGTGGCTCAGGTCATCAACGTCTGGTGGTCGCACATAAGTGCCCTGGAAATTGTCGAGAAATGCGTTTTCCAGATCCTCCCAACAGCCGACAGAGTCTGCTGGCAGGCTATTCAGCCAATGCTGAGCTGGTCCTTTGAGTTTTAATGGGAGGTACTTCATGGCATGTAGATCATCACCGCGGGCCATGTGGATGTGGAGGAGGAAGTCCTCGATCCATACCGCGGGATCTGTTGTACCATCATATGATTCAATGCTTACAGGTTTGAAACCTTCTGGGAATTCATGCTCCATTACTTGATTGGTGAAGCATAGGGGGTGTGCCGCGCCTCTGTGCAGGGCTATGTCGCGACGCAGCTCGTATGAGTCCTGCCTGCTGTATTCGGCCCGTCCGGAATTGCTTTTACTGTATCCGGCGAGGTGGTCACCGTCCCTTGTAGGGGCACGGCCCCGTGATCCATAGATCGATCTACAATGTCTTGCCCTGTCTTCCAATACGTCTCGCAGGTCTCACGTGTTTCCCGTTGCCTTGGTATGTTTGTTTGAATGGCGGGGGGTGCAGGCTGATTTTCAGGCCGTACTGCCTCTCTATCTCGGCCACAGGGTGGCCGATCAGCCGCATCGAACGCGGGGTGACCTCTGGAAGGGCGTTCATGTTCGTACTCCTCAGCCATGAGGACTTCAGTCCATCTATCTGCTAGCAGATCCTGATCAGCTCGAAGCTATTGCTGCTTTTTCTTCAGGTTGTTTGCTGTGGCAATAAGCCGACGCTTGAAGCGCTCCTGCTCGACGGGATCCTCAGGCACAACGAATTCTTTGTCGTCGAGGCTCACTTCGTCTTCGGAGGGAGGCATATAATTGTCGTCCTCCATTTCTCCCTCTGCCGCTCTCTTAGGAGGGCTGGCTTGTTCATCCTCCGGCTCTTGATCGTTCTGGAGGGGATTGTCATCATCTTCGGCACTGTCCGGAGTGCTGTTATCTCTGTGCGGTATCATCGTTTTTGCCGTGGCGAGACTTAGAGCGGCGCCGCTGACGTCGACGCTGGGTTGCTTCTTGGAGGGGTCATCAGCCGTTGTCTTGTCGCTATTGCCTTCTTTGGGTGTGTCCACCATGTATATATCATATGATGAGGTGGCGGTCCAGTGCCCTATGGGCAGTGGTTCCTGTTCGCCTCTGGCATCGGTGTCCATACCATCGATGTCTTCGGAGTCGAAGTCGAGCATGTCGGTTAAATCGTTGATAGTGGCTACTAAGTGGGTGGTGGGTGGGGATTGAATTTCTTCGTCGTCCGTATCCCACTCTAGCCGGACATAGTTCGGCCAAGGTTCTCCGGACAGGGAGAGACATTTCAATGAGTTCAGTATGTCGCTGAAGGGCGAGTGCTAAAAGATATCTGCGGAGGTGAAACGTTGCTCAACAAGACAGTAACCAACTCGAAAAAGGAGACCTTGGCATAACAAGTGGTGATCTCTGTACTAGAATAGAAGCCCTGCTAATTGTGGCCCAAGTCAAAATCTATCTCTGATAAAGCATTCAATCTTTCATCTTTATATTCATTATCTGCAAGTTTCGAGCCAGAGTCGATAGCTTACTTGGGACTACCGAAACTACCAAAGAGCAGCTCTCATTTTTCTAAACAGGAGGTGGATTTCTGTGATAGTGAAAACTTTCTTATCTTCATCGATATAATTAAGTTAAGCAGTGGTTATTTTTTTTAAGTGACTAGAACTTCTATCAACTACTATTCTAGCACCCAGGTGTGGTTCGATTCCACAACAGAATGAACAATGAATGAATGTGGGCGGTCAACCAGGTAAGCCTGTGCCCAGGAAAGAAAGGACTAGGGAGGGATTGAGAGAAGCTTTCACAGTGGAAATGGACAACGTGTTGCCTTGTGGGATCCGTCATATTCTTATCTTTGGGATAGGAGTAGCCAAATCTCCATGATCAGCGCCCAATCGGATTCGATAGGTGGTACGGAGTCCATGGCCGAGGGCAAGTCCAGCAGTTCGGCGACACGGCTCTCGTGAGGGGTAAGGTCAGTATTCGGCTCTTTCGCCACTGAGGGCGCGGCCTCCGTGGTGGAGTCTATCGTCCCGTCCTTGGATGGCGCGATCTGCTCCGGACTAGAGGCCGGAGTAGTTGCTGGCGTGATCTCCCGAACACCGTCCGATGGCAGAGCTATATCGTGCTCGTCATGATCATGCGGCACACCTGGCAAGGGCCCGATCCCGTCGAAGATCAATTCTCCGCGAACATCTGCGGTGTAATTCAAGTTTCCAAACCTGACCTGATGGCCGGGGGGTAGCTTTCGATCTGCTCTAGGTGGCCAAACGAGTTGGCCCGCAGTGCGAAGCCGCCGAACACGAAGATCTGTCTGGGAAGGAAAACCTCACCCTGGACCGCATCGTTGTCGATGATCGAAGGGGCCATCGAATCTTGCAGCAACGACACAGTGGAACTCTCAATGAAAGCACCAATGTCGGTGTCAAAACCGGCGGATCTCGGGTAGGGGGTCCCGAAATGTGCGTCTAAGGCGGATGGTAACAGGAGGCAAGGGACACAATGTTTACCCAGGTTCGGGCCCTCTCTATGGAGGTAATACCCTACTTCCTGCTTGATTGATCTTGATGAATATGAGTATTACAAGAGTTGATCTACCACGAGATCATAGAGGCTAAACCCTAGAAGCTAGCCTATGGTATGATTGTTCTCGTCCTACGGACTAAACCCTCCGGTTTATATAGACACCGGAGGGGGCTAGGGTTACACAGAGTCGGTTACAACAGAAGGAGATCTACATATCCGTATCGCCAAGCTTGCCTTCCACGCCAAGAGAGTCCCATCCGGACACAAGACGAAGTCTTCAATCTTTTATCTTCATAGTCCAACAGTCCGGCCATAGGATATAGTCCGGCAGTCCGGATACCCCCTAATCCAGGACTCCCTCAATCACCTAGATGGATCTTGCGTGTGCGTAGGATTTTTTTGAAATTAATGTGTTCCCCAACAGTGGCATTCGAGCTAGGTCTATGCGTAGATGTTATATGCACAAGTAGAACACAAAGAGTTGTGGGTGATAATAGTCATACTGCTTACCAGCATGTCATACTTTGATTCGGCGGTATTGTTGATTGTAGCGGCCCAAATCGACATTACATGATCGCGTTCATGAGAATGGTTCTACCGCCGTGCTTTGCACATAGGTGGCTAGTGGGTGTCTATTTCTCCAACTTTAGTTGAATCAAGTGTGACTACGCCCGGTCCTTGTTGAAGGTTAAAATAGCAAACTTAACGAAAAATCGTTGTGGTTTTGATGCGTAGGTAAGAACGGTTCTTGCTAGAAGCCCGTAGCAGCCACGTAAAATTTGCAACAACAAAGTAGAGGACGTCTAACTTGTTTTTGCAGGGCTTGTTGTGATGTGATATGGTCAAGACGTGATGACATATAAATTGTTGTATGAGATGATCATGTTTTGTAACACAGTTATCGGCAACTGGCAGGAGCCATATGGTTGTCGCTTTATTGTATGAAATGCAATCGCCATGTAATTCCTTTATTTATCACTAAGCGGTAGCGATAGTCGTAGAATCAATAGTTGGCGAGATGACAACAATGCTTTGATGGAGATCAAGGTGTCAAGCCGGTGACGATGGTAATCATGACAGTGCTTTGGAGATGGAGATCAAAGGCACAAGATGATGATGGCCATATCATATCACTTATATTGATTTCATGTGATGTTTATCCTTTATGTATCTTATTTTGCTTAGTATGGAGGTAGCATTATAAGATGATCTCTGACTAAAATTCAAGGTACAAGTGTTCTCCCTGAGTATGCACCGTTGCTACAGTTCGTCGTGCCGAGACACCACGTGATGATCGGGTGTGATAAGCTCTACTTTCACATACAACGGGTGCAAGCCAGTTTTGCACATGCAGAATACTCGGGTTAAACTTAACGAGCCTATCATATGCAGATATGGCCTCAGAACACTGAGACCGAAAGGTCAAGCATGAATCATATAGTAGATATGATCAACATAGTGATGTTCACCATTGAAAACTACTCCATCTCACATGATGATCGGACATGGTTTAGTTGATATGGATCACGTGATCACTTAGATGATCAGAGGGATGTCTATCTAAGTGGGAGTTCTTAAGTAATATGATTAATTGAACTTTAATTTATCATGAACTTAGTACCTGATAGTATTTTGCATGTCTATGTTGTTGTAGATCAATAGCTCGCGTGTAGCTCCCCATTTATTTTTGATATGTTCCTAGAGAAAATTAAGTTGAAAGATGATCATAGCAATAATGCGTACTAGGTCCGTGATCTGAGGATTATCCTCATTGCTGCACAGAAGAATTATGTCCTTGATGCACCGCTAGGCGACGGACCTATTGCAGGAGCAGATATAGACGTTATGAACGTTTGGCAAGATCGGTGTGATAACTACTTGATAGTTTAGTGCGCCATGCTTTACAGCTTAGAACCGAGACTTCAAAAACGTTTTGAATGCCACAGAGCATATAAGATGTTCTAAGAGCCGAAATTGGTATTTCAGACTCATGCCCGAGTCGAGAGGTATGAGAGCTCTGACAAGTACTTTGCCTACAAGATGGAGGAGAATAGCTCAACCAGTGAGCATGTGCTCAGATTGTCTGAGTACTACAATCGCTTGAATCAAGTGGGAGTTAATCTTCCAGATAAAATAGTGATTTAGAGAGTTCTCTAGTCACTATCACCAAGTTACTGGAACTTCGTGATGAACTATAATATGCAAGGGATGACGAAAACTATTCCCGAGCTCTTCGTGATGCTGAAATCGACGAAGGTAGAAATCAAGAAAAGGGCAAGGAAAAGAAAGGGAACTTCAAGAAGAATGGCAAGCAAGTAGCCACTCCCATGAAGAAGCCCAAATCTAGACCCAAGCCTGAAATTGAGTGCTTCTACTGCGAAGGAAATGGTCACTGGAAGTGGAACTGCCCCAAATACTTGGCGGATAAGAAGGATGGCAAAGTGAACAAAAGTATATATGATATACATGTTATTGATATGTACTTTACTAGTGTTCATAGTAGCCCCTGGGTATTTGATACTGGTTCAGTTGCTATGATTAGTAACTCGAAACAAGAGTTACAAAATGAACAAAGACTAGTTGAGGGCAAGGTGATTATGTGTGTTGGAAGTGATTCCAAGGTTGATAACATCACCATCGCACACTCCCTTTACCTTCAAGATTAGTGTTGAACCTAAAATAAATTTTATTTGGTGTTTGCATTGAGCATAATATGATTGGATCATGTTTATTGCAGTACGGTTATTCATTTAAGTCAAAGAATAATTGCTATTATGATTACATGAACTAGCAGTGTGTCCCGCGCATTTGCGCGGCTAGATTTTCATTGTGCTATACTTGTTTCCTTTTATATTTATTCAATTTTCTCATTAATGTTAGCATGCGATTTAGGTACACATAGAAATTAATATACCAAAACATATGGACAAAGTTTGCCATGCTAAAACTTTTTTTCATGTTGTTCCTCAGCATGTTATTTTCCCATTGCGTCCATGCAATTTTTGCAATCAATTATTTGGCACATTATCACACCTATATTAACCAGTAAAGAAACATTGATAGGGTGTGGCCGGTATGTATGCTTTGGCAAACATTAATTTATTTTGATATTATTTTTCTATTAGTATTTGCTCATAAGGAGCTTGGTATGTGACTGCAGAACACCAATGTATTGTGTTTCATTCCATATTCTTCAAACATTCTTAGTTACACTTGTCCCAGTCCATTGGGGTATTTTTAATGAAATTTTGTGAAAGAGTAAGATTTAGCTTTGTTTTGCATGCTCCATTGTTGGTGATATTGTAGTCATGACTATTGATTTAGCAACATAATGTATGAAGACGAGTCCCATATGTTCATCTTACTCTAGTTATCTATGTGGGTTGGCGATCCAGGCAATGTAATTGCCGCTGGTGTTTATTAAATATTCCTAACAAACTCTCTTAAAAATCTTGTCTTTCTTTATTTGTTTTGATAAATCCCATAATTAGTTACAGATCTGAAAAGATTCAAAATTTACCTAGTTTACTGCTTGCAAATTTTGCTGGTGTGCCTATGATATCATTTTTAGTTATTTTTGTGATACGTGCGCTTTCACACATAACGTGCTAGCATATATCAACTATTTTCTCTTGCCCATATCATCAGGTCCATGAATTCTGTACTTGATTCCATGCTTGCTAGATACCATTGTGCTTGTGTTAATGATATAACCATGTTCATCATGTACATCTTGAGATATACAATTTCCTCTTGATGAATTTTTTCACGAATGTTCTTACTTTGGATCATGTGTGATAACAGTGAGCTGATGGTATTGACGGTGGTGGCTGAATATGCAAAACTATACGCACTATTCACTCTCTTCCACTACTCCACACGCCCTAGTATCTGAATATGCTGCATGTTATCTTTCTCGTAAGACTTTGGTTGCTCCTGCAAAAAATTACATTGGTTAAATTGCATTGTTTCCTCACTTAGCGCAATTCTATGTTCCAAAGCTTTCACACATGCTCATCTTAATAAAATTTCTAGTGTTCCTTTGTCCAAGTGAGGAAACATAATTATGTATTCATTTTTGCTCGTTGGACAAAGTACAGAAACCCAATTGCATGCACTTGCTCTCATTTCGTATTTTATATTTCATAAATAAATTAGAATATAAGTTTTACATAAAATAGGCATGTACTTCCTATCCACCTAATAAGAGTTGTATATTAATTATTGATTTAAGCTTGTCATAAATTATTTTGATATTGTTTAATCATATTTTTTTTTGTAAAGATGTACTAACACAGTGTCAGATCTGAGGGAGTAATATTGTTTAATAATATATTTTTGTAAAGTCTATATAATTCCAGTATTTTGATGTATCATGCGAGGCATGGTCCGTTGATCACCTAATATGTGAGTGGTCGATCTAGGTCGTTTAGATTATCGGCACCATAGAGTAAGTCCTCAACCTGGTCTTTTGAGAAAATATAGTGGTTATTTAAATTTATTTTTCAACTTAAGTTGCCGGGTGTTAGGTCATGTCTCCATAGGCAGGGCTATTCTGCATGCATATGCCTCGGCCGGCCGGCCGGATGACAGCTAGCTTAACCATCTAGTAGCAGTGGAGTCCATTTGATTACCACTACATGCATATGCCTCGGCCGTAGTATTATTTTTCATTTAATTAGCAGACAGTAATTACATGCATGCACCCCGTGTATAGGACCCGTGTACATGTAACGCTCCGGTGACTTTAGAATCCGTTCTAGAGTCCAACGTACACACGTTTGGTATAGTTTCTGTTTGAATCCTTCATGGACTCTACATAGACCACGATCGTGCTGACCTTTTTTCTCGCGCTCATGTACCACATATATGTTTATACGTGACGGTGCAATATCGTGGTAGATACACGTTAGGATGTTACATAAAATCTTTTAAATCTCAGCCATCATTATTTTATTCAAACGGTGGAAATAATATTAGCATATGTGGATCAATGTGATGCCTTATTTGTCTCTTGTCTTAATTATATAATAGATAATAGATAGATAAAACCTTCTGTGGTCATACACCCAAGGTGAATGGTTTATTGAATCTCGATCGCAGTAATACACATATTCATCATATTGATGCCAAAAGATGCAAAGTTTATAATGATAGTTCAACATATTTGTGGCACTGCCGTTTAGGTCATATTGGTGTAAAGCGCATGAAGAAACTCCATGCTAATGGGCTTTTGGAATGACTTGATTATGAATCACTTGATGCTTGCGAGCCATCCTCATGGGCAAGATGACCAAGACTCCATTCTCCGGAACAATGGAGCGAGCAACTGACTTATTGGAAATAATACATACTGATGTATGCGATCCGATGAGTGTTGAGGCTCGCGGAGAATATCGTTATTTTCTGACCTTCAAAGATGATTTGAGCAGATATGGGTATATCTACTTGATGAAACATAAGTCTGAAACATTTGAAAAGTTCAAAGAATTATAGAGTGAAGTGGAAAATCATAGTAACAAGAAAATAAAGTTTCTACGATTTGATCGTGGAGACGAATATTTGAGTTACGAGTTTGGTCTTCATTTGAAACCATGTGGAATAGTTTCGCAACTCACGCCACCTGGAATAGCATAGCGTAATGGTGTGTCCGAACGTCATAACCGTACTTTATTAGATATGGTGTGATCTATGATGTCTCTTACCGATTTATCACTATCATTTTGGGGTTATGCATTAGAGACATCTGCATTCACGTTAAAAAGGGCACCATCTAAATCCGTTGAGATGACACCATATGAACTGTGGTTTGGCAAGAAACCCAAGTTGTCGTTTCTTAAAGTTTGGGGCTGTGATGCTTATGTGGAAAAGTTTCAACCTGATAAGCTCGAACCCAAATCAGAGAAGTGCATCTTCATAGGATACCCAAATGAAGTTGTTGGGTACACCTTCTATCATAGATCCGAAGGAAAGATATTCGTTGCTAAGCATGGATCTTTTCTAGAGAAGGAGTTTCTCTCGAAAGAAGTGAGTGGGAGGAAAGTAGAACTTGATGAGGTAACTGTACCTGCTCCCTTATTGGAAAGTAGTTCATCACAGAAATCAGTTCTAGTGATTCCTACACCAGTAAGTGAGGAAGCTAATGATGATGATCATGAAACTTCTGATCAAGCTACTACCAAACCTCGTAGGTCAACCAGAGTAAGATCCGCACCCGAGTGGTACGGGAATCCTGTTCTGGAAGTCATGTTACTTGACCATGACGAACCTACGAACTACGAGGAAACGATGATGAGCCCAGATTCCGCGAAATGGCTTGAGGCCATGAAATCTGAGATAGAATCCATGTATGAGAACAAAGTGTGGACTTTGGTGGACTTGCCCGATGATCGGCAAGCCATTGATAATAATTGGATCTTCAAGAGGAACACGGACGCTGATAGTAGTGTTACTATCTACAGAGCTCGAATTGTTGAAAAAAGTTTTTGACAAATTCAAGATGTTGACTACGATGAGATATTCTCACTCGTATTGATTCTTAAAGTCTGCCTGAATCATGTTAGCAATTTCCACATTTTATCAAATCTGGCAAATGGATATCAAAGCTACATTCCTTAATGGATTTCTTAAAGAAGAGTTGTATATGATGCAACAAGATGGTTTTGTCAATCCTAAAGGTGCTAACAAAGTGTGCAAGCTCCAGCGATCCATCTATGGACTGGTTTTATACAGACTTGCGGTGAAGCCTGTATTGACAAGAAAGTGAGTGGGAGCACTACAGCCTTTCTGATAAGTATATGTGAAAGACATATTGTTGATCAGAAATGATGTAGAATTTTCTGGAAAGCATAAAGGAGTGTTTGAAAGGAGTTTTTCTAAGAAAGACCTCGGTGAAACTGCTTACATATTGAGCATCAAGATCTATAGAGATAGATCAAAACGCTTGATAAGTTTTTTCAATAAGTACATACCTTGACAAGATTTTGAAGTAGTTCAAAATGGAACAGTCAAAGAAGGAGCTCTTACCTGTGTTGCAAGGTGTGAAATTGAGTAAAGACTCAAAACCCGACCACGGCAGAAAATAGAAAGAGAATGAAAAGTCATTCCCTATGCCTCAGTCATAGGTTCTATAAAGTATGCTATGTTGTGTACCAGACCTATTGTATACCTCGCCATGAGTTTGGCAAGAGGGTACAATAGTGATCCGGGAGTGGATCACTGGACAACGGTCAAAATTATCCTTAGTGGAATAAGGACATGTTTCTCGGTTATGGAGGTGACAAAAAGTTCATCGTAAAGGGTTACGTCGATGCAAGCTTTGACACTAATCCGGATGACTCTAAGACCTTGTACAATGGGAGGTGCTTAGAGAAATAAACCAGACTTTCCTTAAGCACTGGTGCTTATTTGTACAGGGTAGACACTTAACTAAGCGTCTCTCCTGTAGAAATAGGCATCGGTGCTTCAGAAAAACTCGGTTTATTTTTCTAAGCACCTCCGTAAGCATCTCTCATTGTACAAGGCCTAAGTCTCAATCTGTTTGCATATTCAAAGTGGGAGCAATTAGCTAGAGTAGCTCCATGCAGAGCATTGTAGACATAGAAATTTGCAAAATACATACGGATCTGAATGTGGCAGACCCGTTGACTAAACTTCTCTCACAAGCAAAACATGATCACACCTTAGTGTTAATCACATAGCAATGTGAACTAGATTATTGACTCTAGTAAAACCCATTGTGTATTAGTCACATGGTGATGTGAACTAATCACAGGGTGATGTGAACTAATCACATGGTGATGTGAACTATTGGTGTTAAATCACATGGCGATGTGAACTAGATTATTAACTCTAGTGCAAGTGGGAGACTGAAGGAAATATGCCCTAGAGGAAATAATAAAGTTGATATTTTACATTTCCTTATATCATGATAAATGTTTATTATTCATGCTAGAATTGTATTTAACCGCAAACTTGATACATGTGTGAATACTTAGACAAAACAAAGTGTCCCTAGTATGGCTCTACTTGACTAGCTCGTTAATCAAAGATGGTTAAGTTTCCTAACCATAGACATGTGTTGTCATTTGCTGAACAGGATCACATCATTAGGAGAATGATGTGATGGACAAGACCCATCTGTTAGCTTAGCACCAATGATCGTTTAGTTTTATTGCTAATACTTTCATCATGACTTATACATGTTCCTCTGACTATGAGATTATGCAACTCCCGAATACTGGAGGAACACTTTGTGTGGTATCAAACGTCACAACATAACTGGGTGATTATAAAGATGCTCTACAGGTGTCTCCGATGGTGTTTGTTGAGTTGGCATAGATCAAGATTAGGATTTGTCACTCCGTGTATCGGAGAGGTATCTTTGGGCCCTCTCGGTAATGCTCATCACTATAAGCCTTGCAAGCAATGTGACTAATGAGTTAGTTGTGGGATGATGCATTACAGAACGAGTAAAGAGACTTGCCGGTAATGAGATTGAACTAGGTATTGAGATACCGATGATCGAATCTCGGGCAAGTAACATACCGATGACAAAGGGAACACCGTATGTTGTTATGCGGTTTGACTGATAAAGATCTTCGTAGAATATGTAGGAACCAGTATGAGCATCCAGGTTCCGCTATTGTTATTGACCGGAAGTGAGTCTCGGTCATGTCTACATAGTTCTCGAACCCGTAGGGTCTGCACACTTAACATTCGAGGTATTATGAGCTTATGTGTTTTGATGTACCGAAGGTAGTTCAGAGTCCTGGATGTGATCACGGACATGACGAGGAGTCTCGAAATGGTCAAAGACATAAAGATCGATATATTGGAAGGCTGTGTTTGGACACCAGAAGGGTTCCGGATGAGTTCGGGCATTTACCGAAGTATTGGGGGGTTACCGGAACCCCCTGGGGAGTCAATGGGCCTTATTTGGCCTTAGTGGGAGAGAGGAGGAGGCGGCCAGGTGGAGGGCGTGTCCCCCCAAGCCCAATTCGAATTGGGTAGGGGCCCGGCCCCCCTTTCCTTCCCTCTCTCTCCCTCTTCCTTCTTCTCCTACTCCAGCAAGGGAAGGGGGGAAACCTACTCCTACTGGGAGTAGGACTCCCCCCTTGGGCGCGCCCTATGAGGGCCGGCCCTCCCCTCCTCCACTCCTTTATATACGGGGGTGGGGGGATACCCCATAGACACACAAGTTGGCAGTTGTCTTGGCATGTGCGGTGCCCCACTCCACAGATTTCCACCTCGTTCATATTGTTGTAGTGCTTAGGCAAAGCCCTGTGTTGGTAACTTCATCATCACTGTCATCACGCTGTCGTGCTGACGAAACTCTCCCTCAGCCTTAGCTGGATCAAGAGTACGAGGGACGTAACCGAGCTGAACGTGTGCAGATCATAGAGGTGCTATGCGTTCGGTACTTGGATCGGTTGGATCGTTAAGACGTTCGACTACATCAACCGCGTTACTAAACACTTGTTGTTTTGGTCTACGAGGGTACGTGGACACACTCTCCCCGCTCGTTGCTATGCATCACCTAGATGGATCTGGCGTGTGCGTAGGAAGTTTTTTGAAATTACTGTGTTCCCCAACAAAGTAGGTGGTTCTCTCTTAGAAAATTAGTAGTGGAAGTGTAGGCACGTTCTGATGGCTCTCTTACAAAGTAAGAGGGGGGTGGACGGGTATATATAGCCTTCACACAAAATCTAACAGTTACACACTTTTGACTCATCTCGGTAGCACTGATCAGAAATCTCGGTGGCACCGACATGTGTAAAAGATATGAACGTTAGGAATCTCGGTGGGACCAATTGGAAACATCTCAGAGGGACCGATGTGCAATGGCAAAGGAAGCCTCGTTTCGATGGCACCGATTGCATCAGCTCCGTAGAATCTAAATGAAGCAATAAGGCAACAGAAAGGTTGGCAAGCCGTCTCGGTAGCACCGATTGCATAACTCGGTAAGACCGAAATAATTGCAACTCATTATAGAAGGTTTGACAAGCCATCTCGGTGGGACTGATTGCAAAACTCATCAAAACCAAAATATTTGCAACAAGTTAAAGAGAGTTGGCAAGCCATCCCGGTGGTGGGGGATCCGATTTGTTAGGGTTTGCCTATGGCAGTGTCCAGATGAACTCAGTGGGTCCGGATAGGTATGTTTCGGTGGGGCCGACTTGGAATGTAGGGTTTTGGACAGATTTGGATAGAGAAAGTGACTGAGGGTTTTGGAGCAATATCACTAAGCACTTGAGCAAACCGATCATTATCAAAACCTCATCCCCTTTTAATAGTATTGGCTTTCCTATGGACTCAATGTGATCTTTGATCACTTACCCAAAAATGTAGAGTCTTAAACTTTTGCCATTCCATGTCCTTAGCATTTTGAGGGGGTTCCACATCTTCTTGTCCTTTCCATGCCACTGTTGAACTTATCTGAAATATACTAGATAAAACTATTAGTCCAACAAAAAACACTACAAAAAAATACACTTCTGTGATGATACGTGTTTGTCACAGTAGGTCACGTTTTCTATCATGCATGTACATCCATGACAAATTTATGACAGAATCAAGATAGTCATACCTGTGTTGTCATAGAAATGTTCCATGACATTACCAAAATTATCATCACGGAAGTGTCCACTTCCATGACGATAAATCTCGCGTCACAGAAGTGCTTTCGTCAAGGGTGACCGACACGTGGCATCCACCGTAATGGAACGCCGTTAAGCTATCGGGTCAGGTTTTGGATCCGATAACCCGTTAACAACCCCGGCCAATGGGGATTTTCCACATGTAAAATCATCATTGGCTGGAGGAAACATGTGTCGGCTCATCATTGGGACAGATGGCATCCACTCAATGGACAGAAGGCGGCTATGATACGTCGACACGTGACACGGCACAACAGTGGCCCATTCCTGTGAAAAAGGCCGGCCCGTTTGACTTGGTCAAAAGCTGGCCGGCCGGCCCATGGAAAGCCTGTTAACGGCTTGTTAGCATATAGCCCATTTACAGCCCACTAACCCAAGGCTCATTACGCCCTATGCGAATTAGGCCCAGTAGTGTCATCTGGGCCATCCAATATGATTCCAGCCCGTTTTCACTTCTGGCCCATGTATGGCCCATGACATCTTTCGGACCATATGAGGCCCTTTGTAACTCTTGGCCCATTAGCGGCCCGTGCTGAATCTGGCCCGTAATAAATAGTGTATTACTTTACACCCATTAACGGCCCACGGTGAAACTGGCCCGTAATGAACAGTGTAACACTTTATACCCATTAACGGGCCGTTATTCCGTTGGGCCGTTTCCAGCCCAAGTTAACTTTTGGCCTTCTGAGGGCCCATTTATTCTTGGGCTCATTTGCAGCATTTGGTTACTTATGGCCCGTTACTGTCATTTTCTGCTTGTGGGCCAAATTTAGCCCGTCATTACAGTCGGCCCGTTTGTGGTCCGTTAGTCTGTTGGGCCATTTTTATAGCATCACCAAATATGTCCTATTAACAGCCCGTTATGGTCAGCCCATAAAACGTACGATTTCCATTATAGGCCCGTCTACGGCCCATTAAAGGCCCGTACAAGACCCATAAATGAGTCGGCGGCCCATGGATCCTATGAGACGTAGAAGGCCCATGGATCCTACGAGACGTAGAAGGCCCATGGATCCTACGAGATGTAGAAGGCCCATGGATCCTACGAGACGTAGAAGGCCCATGGATCCTACGAGATGTAGAAGGCACATGGATCCAACGGCCCGTGAAGGGCCATGGTCGGGCGAGTTGGCCCCCGTTTGAACGATATAGCATATTCAAAGAATTATCCTACTCAATACTATCACCTCTAAAAAGCATACACTATACAACAAAGAGATCAAGGCATAGAAAGGTAGAATAATCCTACACTATACAATAAAGAAATTACAGCCGACTATACCCACTGGGCATTATGGTTCGGCACAGGTGAGAATAAAGCATACACAAACAGCAAATTACACAGACTGGGCAAATACAACTCATAGATCATGGACGCGCATCAACTTAACTCCATTTGAACTATAATCTCTTCAGAAAATAGGATTGGCCGGATTCAGATAGCACAAATTTCAGTCTGCAAAATCTCCAATTCCTTCATGGTTACCTCGGTGTCTTGTTTCATTTTGTGACTCCTGCATCTAATACCTGCATGTCCAGTCTCAACTTGTTGATTATACGTTGACAATCATGTACACGTTGTCTTGCCACCTCTAGATGATGCTCGAGAACATCAGCACATTCCAATTCCAATCCATAATCATTTGGTAACGGCCATGCCGCCTTTGCCGCATGATTTTTGTGTTGATGTCACTTCATCCTGAAATGTTTCTGTAAGTACAAATAACTAGGGCAAAAATATAGTTACAACAGTGAAGCGAACAAGACACTATTTTGTACTACATGGCAAAACAGGACTAACGATAATGTTACACGTCACTTTCACAAAAAAAATGTTACACGTCATGAAGCATAAGCAGGTGATATTTTAAAAATTATAAAAAAGATAGACTGTGCAGCCTGCATACATAAATCCCTCTTAGCTCACTAGAGGAGCATGATATTGGGGCCCAATCGAAAACACAAACAAGTTACAAATTTAGACAGCACGTTGCGTATAAGTAAGCAAGCAGTTGGCCATTCTGTACCTCAATTAAAGTCTTAGGGAGCATAATGAACAACAGAGGGTTTCATACAAACATACTACAGCAGGCAAAACTATGCAATCATTAGCGTAGTATAAACTAGATTGTGAGCCTCATGCAATAATAGTTGGTTAATATACTTCAAAGCTTCAGGCAAACTTCGGTAGAGTAATTAAATGGTAAGGCCTTTAATTATGTCAACTAATAGTGATACAAGTACCGAACAATGTGCATGATTATTTGGGCATCTCATTAGCGAGGACAAATAAAGCAATTGAAAAGAGAAAATTAACTATGTACGAAACAAACAAGGAATTGAACTGTTGAGTTGCATACATTGACTTACCTTAGCAGGTTGAAGAGGCTCAGCGCAGCTCCTACTTCTCTTGCAAGGCTCCTTCCTAACATCTTGTACTTGAAATCCTCAATCTTATCTTCATTGCACCCCCTCTGCAAGGTGACACAAACTAGTTACTCGTCTCCTTGGAAAATAAATATGCATACTTTCCAGTCTGTGAACACAAAAGGATGAGATTATAACAAAACAACACCACATAATGAAACATGCCGCATCTCTTGCACTTGCACACAATGAAATGAGCATTTACTATGTCTGCACTATGTAAAAACTAGGCATACCTTCGAACTGGATCTCCAGGTAGTCTTGGAGAGCCTACTGTAGTGTATAGCCAAACCTTTATGTCACCTATGAGTTAGACAAGGCCCCACTACATCAGCCCTTAGTGTTTAAATCGTTGATAAGCTCTGTTAGAGTGTTAGGTCAAGAACAGCAAGTAATCAAAGCAAACAGTCCTAATATGGCTGGCTGATGCAAACAAGCAATTGAACAGATGTGTGAGCAAATCTTACATATCAAGAAAAGAAGCAAAGAAGGAGGCTTAAAGACCATCACTTGACTTACCAGATTTAACGGGCATTTAAACATCATGTGCAACGTATGAACTAACATAAACATTGCATATTCCAGATTCTACAATGGAATGCACATGTATTAGGTTATGCTATGTACGATGATGCCTAAATGTAAGATAGCAGGCAAGAGTGATTCATCATTGCACGCACAATTGAATTGCAGGTTAAGGGCCAGTTCAATTCCGCCTTTTCAGGGAATATTGTCAAAATAAGCCATAAAAGACGTAAAGAAGTCATTTTTGAGTTATGGGCTTGGGCTTAACTAATTTCGCTTTGGAGGGGGTGTTTCGGGTAGAACCTCACTAAAAATTGAAGGGAAGGGAATAGTGAAATGATTCATTGTTCCGCCTAATGTTACACTCAAAATGCAATCACGACGCCCGTGTCACACCTGACCCTCAAGTAAAAAACACGCAAGCATTCATTGCCCTGCCCGCTTGCATCTCCTCTCCCTTTCCGTCTACCTCGATCCACACTGCAGCACTAGGGTTCCTCCAACGAGCCGCCGCCATCGGTCCCATCTGGCCTGGTCCTCGGCGATGCTATGTCCAGCTAGGCTACATGGCGGCGGGTAGGGGCAAATCTCCTGGCTGCTCCTCCTCTGGCGCCGCCCTCATTCTCATGGTCTCCAGCAATTTGCTCCATCGTGGTTCGTCCAACGCACTACTCCGGTCGCCGCACAACTACGGCCGATGCCACACTACGGCAGAAGGCACCTTATTCCTCCCCTCCTCCCGTGCCATGGCCTTGAGGTGCTTGTTGAAGGATGAGCTCATCCAACAAGGTGAGGATCTCCTCGATTTTTGCCAAATTTTCATTACGATCCACTATACGAAGAATTGCTATGAGCTGCTTCTGCTGCTATATGATGCATTGCTATGAGCTGCTCCTGCCGCTGCTATATGATGAATTGCTATGAGCTGCTGCTCGTATGATGAGTTGCTATGAGATGTCGCTGCTATATGATTAATTGCTATGAGCTACTGCTGCTGCTATATGATGAGTTGCTACAAGCTGCTCCTGCTGCTGCTATATGATGAATTGCTATGAGCTGCTCCTGCCACTGCTATATGATGAATTGCTATGAGTTGTTCCTACTGCTGCTATACGATGAATTGCTATGAGTTGTTGCTGGTATATGATGAATTGAAGACTGCTGCTGCTGTATGATGAGTTGCTATGAGCTGCTGCTGCTATATGATGCTTTCAGGTGGTGCTGCTATATGATAATAACCAGCCACTTGGACCATCGAATTTCAATAAATAATTTTTCTTCATTTAAATGTGGGTCATGCGTTCTTCGTTTAAATTAGGCAATGGGATCTCTATGGAAAACATTGACCAAAGCAGATTGTGCCAAGTAAATGGTATCTTTGTATTTGAATTTTGAGCAAATAGTGATGGTCTGTTTTCCTATCATATTAATTACTTACCGGGTTCAATTTGTGATGTTTGCAGGTCAAATTAATTTCCATATGGGCAGCAAAATGAAAAATATATAATGCAATCTAGACTTTCCACTGATCATACCAAAGATAAGCTGAAAACGCAATGAAAAGAACTGGTTGGCTTATTACAAGGAGCTTATATTAACAGGTGGTTATTTTCTTAGGATAACTCGTAATAACTGTCCCTAAGAAACTTGGATAATAGAACTGGCATACAAATAACATGTCACGATGATTGCAATGGAGGAGTGACGTACCATAGCACACTGTATAGGCTCACCGCTGCTTCTCCTTTTTTTGCGATGTCTCATGAAATTGCCTCATACATCTTGTATTTTTTCATTGTGTAGCCCTATCTGCAAGTTGACACGGCTAATTTCAGACATCTCTACATGATACTACATTGCATATCCCTTGCGCATATTTAAACCACCAATTAACGATTGTGTGCATACCATAAACTAGCCATGACTCTGTATGCTGGACTGGCAGGCACTCTAAGGGAGCCTAATGTAATGCACTGGAATTCCTACATGCCACCTACAATTTTGTGTAATGTACTGCCCCTGTTCCTAAATATATGTCTTTGTAGAGATTCTAGTATGGACCACATACATGTATATAGATGCATTTTCGAGTGTAGATTCACTCATTTTGCTCCGTATGTAGCCTATAGTGGAATCTCTAGAAAGACTTATTTAGGAACGGAGGTACGAGGTAGTATCATGTATGACATCTACATATCTAATTTAGTAATTTAGCAGCCAGTAGTAGAAATCATTGTCTGCACAAAGGGATTACTGGTCGAAAATCCTAGCAAAGCATGCTGGCAGGAACAGAACAATACAAGAGAGAGAGAGACGGGTTTACAAGATCATAGCAATGCCTCAGTCCAGGATCTTGGTTGGCCAAGCTGTTAGATCCAGAAGAAACATCGTCCTTGTAGTTTTTGCCAGCTGCATAACAGTAACAAATGACCGGTTAGTATATTTGAAGTACATCGGGCAGGTGATGCTGGACGGGTTTAAAGGTGACAAGTACCTAGGCCGTGGCGGGTGCTTGGCATCTCTCCAGACGGTGGGAATCAGGTTAGAAACGTCGAGGGTGATGACGCTGCGCTGGCTGTCGGGGTCCGGTAAGGAGATCTAGAACCGTCGAGTAGGGTGTTTGTGTAGCGGCTCTGGTAGGGTGGACTACGGTGTGGGCGAAGCGGATCTGTGGCCGTGGACGAGGGCGTAGGTGAAGCTTCTCCGGTGGTTGGCTTAAGGATGGTGTCGACCACACGGATCTGCAGCCGTGGACGGGGCGTCAGAAGCTGCTCCGGTGGTTGGGTTAAAGATGGTGTTGACGATGCGGATCTGCGGCCGTGGACGGGGCGTCAGAAGCTGCTCTGGTGGTTGGGTTAAGGGTGGTGTCGACGATGTGGATCTGCGGCCGTGGACGGGGCGTCAGAAGCTGCTCCGGTAGGTTGGATGAGGGTGCGAGGAAGCGGATCTGAGGCCGTGGACTTGTGAGTTGGAAAAGCGGCCCCGGTAGGGTTGAGAATGGTATAGGCGAAGCTACTCCCGTAGGGTTGACGATGGTGTCGGCGAAGCAGCTCCGGTAGGGTTGAGGAAGGTGTCGACGAAGCGGCTTTGGTAGGGTTGACGAAGGTGTTGGCGAAGAGGATCAGAGGCCGTCGATGGGGGCGACGGTGGGGTGGCTCCTGGGGGTGTGGACGAAGCGTCTCCGATGGGGAGTACGAATGAGCCGCTGCAGTGCGCGGTGGTTGATGAGAGTACCGGCGAAGCAGATCCGGCGTCGTGGACAAGGCCGGCTGAGGGAGTCCTAGATTAGGGGGTGTCCGGATAGCCGAACTATCATCTTTGGCCGGACTCCTAGACTATGAAGATGCAAGATTGAAGACTTCGTCCCGTGTCCGGATGGGACTTTCCTTGGCGTGGAAGGCAAGCTTGGCGATACGGATATGTAGATCTCCTACCATTGTAACCGACTACGTAACCCTAACCCTATCCGGTGTCTATATAAACCGGAGGGTTTTAGTCCATAGGACGAACAACAATCATACCATAGGCTAGCTTCTAGGGTTTAGCCTCTACGATCTCGTGGTAGATCTACTCTTGTACTACCCATATCATCAATATTAATCAAGCAGGAGTAGGGTATTACCTCCATCGAGAGGGCCCGTACCTGGGTAAAAACATCGTGTCCCTTGTCTCCTGTTACCATCCGCCTAGACGCACAGTTCGGGACCCCCTACCCGAGATCCGCCGGTTTTGACACCGACATTGGTGCTTTCATTGAGAGTTCCTCTGTGTCGCCGCCGCCGTGAAGGATGCCACATCCCGCCTTTAAAGACGATACTATCGCCAAAGGAGCCTTGGCCATCGCCGAACTCTCCGGCTAGGTGGTTTTCTTATGACCGCCAGTTCGCCACCGCTACCGACAATGACTTCTTGGGTCATCGAAACCAATCTTCACGTTAACTCGAACTTGCCGAGCAGTTAGATCCGATCGAGATCTCCTCTCAGAACGAGCTCTTGGATCGACGCCATCCTCGAGGAGTCGCCACAGACTACGACCGGATCGGGCCTAAAACCGATCCGAGAGAGATCAACTCTCCTGTGCTACCCATCATGTTGCTGTGATAGAGGAGCAATGCGGCGATTCTTCTTCTATCCGAAGGACTAGCTACGTCCGATTCCGATCCTCCATGCCGGATTCCCGCAGAGGGACGGATGTCGATCAAGCCACGAACTTAAAGTCAGGCGGCGGGTTGGACTCATTGGATAGCATTCAAAAATCCAAACTTCCGAGTTCGGAAACTTCTCGGCCCCTGAGTCTTAAATTGGACGGGGTTCCGGATCTAGTTCCACCCACCCACCCAAACTGTAGCGACCCGACCTCAGACGGTCAAGCCTCTGTGTTTCTATGCCATCCCTGGATCAGTATGCTGGCACACACAGTACATCAATGTATATATCAAAGTGCAATCACATGCATAAATAACGTAAAACTGATATATACCTCATAATACTCAGCGGAAACAATCAAACGGGTGTGGAGTCCCATCAACGCCATCGGCAGGTTGAGTGTAGACCGTAACCCTGTACTGTATTCTTACTCGTCGAGGAAATATCTGCAACATGATACGTTGCAGCCGTGTAGGTCAGTACATTGAATGTACCGGCAAGATCACAATAAGAGAAAACAGATGATAAACTATACTATATGCAGTATGGCTTTATGGCTCAGATTCGAGTTTTGTTTGCGTAAAAGCTGGTTTTATTTTCCCTACATCAAAGGAATAAATGAAGTCTGTACTATGGAGTTTTCCTGTCATGACATGGTTCCGCCAACCGATGTCTCATAGCCCAAAATCATCATAAGTTGCCCACAATTAAGTTATCAATCCGGTGTTGAGAGTTCCGAGATAGATCCAAGTCCAGATGCTCAAATTGTCCGTGAATCGGGACACGGCTAATCGATTAGGTTTAAACCCTCTGCAGAGGTTTGTACACTTTACCCGCAAGATTCGATCCTCTCTTTACGTTCTCGCACTTCGTGGTGTTTGAGAACAAGATGACCGAAACATGGTCTTCCAAAGAGTTCCTCGACCACCGTCCGGTACTCAACCCATCCTACCGTAGTTCTACATCTGCTAGTACCGTCCCAGCCAGAGTCACAACTAAGGTCAACCAAGCCAGAGCCCATAATGACTTGCGGTTGCACAGTAAGCTTCCGGCATGAAGTATTCTTCCGTCTCTTTGGAGTCTGGGTGAAGCTTTCCGCAAGATGTCATGGCGCTTCTCCATGCATCCCGCCAACCACTGGTTTCTCCAGGTGCCCGTCAATCGCCCTTCACCCAAAGAGTGTGTATTGAATTCTTGTCTCGAGTCTTGAAGTCTTGAGGCCTTGAAGATGCAGTCCTTGCAGATTCCATCATGGAGTTGTCGTCATTGACGAGAGTCCTCCTTCTTCACACCACTCGTGCACTCATACCAAACCCCGCCTACTATAGCGTAGCATTAAAATAAATAACGTCCGGGCGTGGTAACAGGGGGATGGGTTCCTACCTCATGCATACTACTCAACTACAAGGATTCAATAACACTACTGAGGGGTGGTTGCAAAGATGTCACTAAATGCAATTAAAACATAGGTATGAAAGCATGGTCAAAGTGAACTTGCCTGGCTGACGATCTTCGAAAACTAGGGTTTCGTAGTAGCAATCTTCGCACTCCGGAAACTCTACTGAGGCAAACAATAACTATAATAAGCACATAGCATAACATCACTTAACACAATAACATAACAAAGTAACACACCAAAACGAACAAAGCAAAACCCAAAGGGAAAACTTAAAGAAAAACAACACAAAGTTTTCCTACTTCAAATAACAACAAGAATAGATTTATATAACAAAAAAATTTCTAACATAACCTAATCAAGGTTTTAGGTTAACTTAACAGAAAGGAAATCACTAAGCAACTAGGAGCAAAAAGAATTAATTTAAAAGCTATTATAAAACTCCTATTAGGCCTAATTCAATTTCTATTAAGAAAATAATTTAAAACTTTTATTTATTATAAATAAAAGTTCATCCTATAAAGTGACAGAAACTATCCTAGAATAATCAATCACATGTTAAAAATAAATTTATTTACTAATTAAATTAATAGGAAAACAAGAGCTAGCTAATTAATTAGGATTAATAAGATTCTGCTTAAAACTATTTATTTATTAATCCTAAAATACCCAAATTAATTTTTATGGTTTGGCAATGTCAAAATAAAGTTGGGACAAAAAGAATCATAAAAAAATAATTTTTCTAACTCAAGTTATAGCAGATTTACTATTCTGGCTAAAACTAAAATAAAGCAATTTTTAAATAATTTTAACATAACTAAATATATATTCTACAAAAACTTTAGAAAATTTTCAAACCAACAAAAAAAGAATCACCTAAAAATATTAAACAGAATAAAAGATATGAGTTTTTCAAAATGTAAACTATTCTCGCTAAAAATGTAAAAACAAAAATAAAAGAAAAAGGCCTCATCGGGCCTAAATCGTGCCCAGCGTAATATAGCCTAAACGGGCCTAGGGTTAAACTAAAACGGGCCGGGCTAAAACAGAAAAACCTAACTAAAATAAACCGTGATGAACCGGCCGGACCGGGCGGTTTTATTTAAAAAGATACCCCTTCGGGGGTGATCTAATCAGGGCCGTTGATGGCGACGGACGGGAGGGGGGGTTCGGTGACTTCATCAAGGCCCGACGGCGGCGGCGGCGGGCGGCGGCGCTGAAAAGGGTGAGGGCTTGGCCGGGAGGTCAGGGAAGTAGCCGGAAAAGGGGGAGCTTCGGGAGGGGTTTGGTGGAGTCGGGGTGACTGGGTGGTCTAGGGCGGCGACGGCGACGAGAAAAGCGGGCGCGGAAGCTGGCCCGGCGAGCTCGAAAGCGGAGAGGGAGGGGTCCGGCGAGGGCTAGGGGGGAATGGGGTGGGCGACGGCTTAAATAGCCGGGGGCCTGCCGGGTAAGGGAGGCGATCGGGAGGGATCGGCATCCGGATCCTTCGGGATTCGGCGATCCATGGCGGCGACGGGCGTGGGGGCGGGGAGGAAGAAGGGGTGGGTCCCACACAAGGAGAGAGAGATAGGGGCGAGGCGAAGGGCGACCGATCGGGAGGGGGTTCAAGCGAGGGGGGGATGGGCTGGCTCATTGGCTGGCTCGGCCGTTAATTTGGGCGGTTCGGTGGGTCCGCCAGGGGGCTTTCTATTTTTTTTGGAATTTATTTTTTTAATAAAACAAAAACAGATATAACATAATCTATAAATATTTTATATAGGGTATATATATACCAAAATGATCAGGGGAATATTCCCTATCATTTGAACATTTTTCCAAAGGCCAAATCCAAACTTTATAAAATCCATTTTTTTCAAATTCAAATAAATCTCAAGTTTGAATCCAAAACTCTTGGCAAGGTTTTCCTCTGATATTTTTGGAGTGTCATGTTTACTCCTCTCATACTTTTGATCAAGTATTCATCAGGCATAGTTTTTGAAATGATTCCCACTTGCCAAGTTTGAATTCAAATATGAAAACTCAAATTTGAAAGAGGGTTTCAAGGCACTTTCAAATGACTTTCAATTTGATACTTTTAACTTCCAACTCATATTTCATATAATTGAAGAAGTCATTTTATCTTCCCTCATGAAAATCATTGAGTTGCATAAAGCTTTGAATTTGTAATATTCTCATTTGAAATTCAAATCTTTCCAAAACCCTTTTCATTCCAAATGGAAGAAGTCATGTCATCTTCACTCTAGGGTTTTGGTGTTGGAATGAATTTGAATTCATTGAGATCCAAAAAGGCAAGGGGAAAGTTTGGGAAAGTCATTTCATTCCCTCTCATTCAACTTTCAAAAGTTTCAAATTCCACTCAATTTCACTCAATCATTCAAACAAACAATCAGACAACAAGCATAGTTATTTATTTAATATAACATTCCAAAATTTCAAATTTTGGGATGTTACAAACCTACCACACTTAAAATGAACCTCGTCCTCGAGATTCGAAGAGGCTAGCAAGAAAAGGTTAGGGGTTGGGGGTCTGCTAGCAAATCCGTCGATCGGAATGGTCTAGTGTGCTACCACACTTAAAACAAGGTTACAGTTCCAATAAACTCAGATACTTCCTCTAGAGTGCCGACATTGTATGTCTCTTCACATATCTTGCAATAGCTCCTTCATTAAAGCTCTTCTGTCAGAAGCATAGAGTTTTCCTCAGTTGAAGTTCGTCCGAGACTGAATCTTCTTAGCTGATGGGTCTGTGTCCATTCTAGACAACTATCGAAACACTCATGGTGGTCTACCATTAATGGTTTCTCCCGTAAAACTGGTGCAGGTTGAACTTCACCATATAACCTACGATTGGCAACGGTTGCTCGTGAAGGGTTCCATCGTACTACCATTCTATGGTTTTATGGCTTATCGCTACGACACTCTTCTAAGGTTTTCGAGGCTCTCGATTTTCCATCAACATATGATAGTTCATGATAGAAGTCTCCGGTATGAGGGCCAATCCATCCTGCATTTGAATCAATACCACATATGTAAATATCGAATCACGTATTCTAACACTTGGGCATACTCACAAGCATTGCAGAATTTCTCTTGTTCTCGAACTGGGTTCGAGTAATTCCATGGTTTCTGCAAGCTGAACAAACATCTATCGTTACTTCACCACTCTCAGGTTTTTGCGTAATCTCCTACGAAACTTATGCTGATTGGATCACTGATTCTTCCAAATTTATTCCTTTATCAAGTTTACATCTGTTCCTTATCAAAATCCTGGGCCTGTGGGTTATGGGCCCACTTCAACACTTGTACCAATTTCACTCATCCTTGGAGTTACAATTGCTCCATTTTCCAACATTACACCACTTTAAATCCAATAACATTTCATTTCTTAATACCATCATATCAAAAACAAAACTCCAACTTATTTTGTCCAGCTTCCTGCTATGGGCCGTCGTGAATAACATATTTTTTTCTCCATTGATCTTGTGGCTTTACAGAGTACTATGACCAAAGAATGCACAAGTTTATCCATAAAATCTCATTATTTTCATATCAACCTTTCATTACATCCTTAATCATTTTCGTAAATCCAAATTCCAAAAGTACTTTGTTACAAATGCTGCCACCCACATGATTTGGTATGGTCAGGCATTACTCCCAACTTTATTTATTTATCCTCCTGGAGGATTCTTCAGTCCCACTGGAAGTGTGTGACATGAGCCTTGAAATCTTCAATCTTCTTTTTCATCATGGTGGTCTTGAGCTTCACCTTCATCATCTCTGCATGCACTTCGCTTAGGTATTCCCGAGTATAACGGAGTCTTGCTTCAAGTATTTCTCCGATCTGGCGTATGGCTTCCATGGCTGCTTCACTAACAGCGTCGAAGAAAGTTGCTTGTGGCACACGTGAGATGAAAAAGTAATGCCCCATCCTCTTTGGGCAAACTCCTTTCAAACGGTGGAGGTGTACCTCCACATACCAAAGTTCCACTCCCTTTTGCATGAAAGGGTAGCCTTTGTAGACTGCATCTCCTTCAAGGTACTGAAGAGCGTACGATACTTCATTCTTCCTTGAAACCAAATTGCTCCCGAAGTGATTCTCCATGTTCCGAATCCATAGCTCTGCCTCCGGCTGAGTCTTCGGTCCAGAGAATATCAGTCCAACTTCATTCATCATCTATGGGGTCCAAAAGTTTTGGGATGAGATATGAGAGAGGTGGGGAGGGATACACACAATACAAATGATAGTTTTTGAAGAAACAAGTTCTACTTTGTGGCTGTCGGAAAACATCAAACAAATGACAGCTCACAAATCGTCAGATCTAACGAGGTGTATAACAGGGTTTGGTCTCTAAAGGTCAAATAATTCTTCAGAACTTCAAATTCTTCAAGTCTTCGAGTCTTCAATTGTTGCAGCTGCAATTCTTCCAACGCATGGTGAAATCCTCTTTACTCTGAAATGGCCATCAGTTGTCCGATATCTTTAATTCTTGGAGCGACTTCAGTTGATCTTCCGTGTGGTCAAAAGGGAAAGGTGTATATTCTAAATATTTGAGGTGAGAGTGTCTATTTGATAAAATCAGAAAAGATGAGGAGTAAGAGTCTTTTTGAAAATAAAGTTTTTGAGATATCCTGTCCAAGGGGCTTTCCGATTTCTAGGGTCACGTTCTACAGTCAACATGTGCTCTGATACCATTTCTGTAGCGACCCGACCTCAGACGGTCAAGCCTCTGTGTTTCTATGCCATCCCTGGATCAGTATGCTGGCACACACAGTACATCAATGTATATATCAAAGTGCAATCACATGCATAAATAACGTAAAACTGATATATACCTCATAATACTCAAATGAAACAATCAAACGGGTGTGGAGTCCCATCAACGCCATCGGCAGGTTGAGTGTAGACCGTAACCCTGCACTGCATTCTTACTCGTCGAGGAAATATCTGCAACATGATACGTTGCAGCCGTGTAGGTCAAGACATTGAATGTACCGCAAGATCACAATATGAGAAAACAGATGATAAACTATACTATATGCAGTATGGCTTTATGGCTCAGATTCGAGTTTTGTTTATGCGTAAAGCTGGTTTTATTTTCCCTACATCAAAGGAATAAATGAAGTCTGTACTATGGAGTTTTCCTGTCATGACATGGTTCCGCCTAACCGATGTCTCATAGCCCAAAATCATCATAAGTTGCCCACAATTAAGTTATCAATCCGGTGTTGAGAGTTCGAGATAGATCCAAGTCCAGATGCTCAAATTGTCCGTAATAGGGGACACGGCTAATCGATTAGGTTTAAACCCTCTGCAGAGGTTTGTACACTTTACCCGCAAGATTCGATCCCTCTCTTTACGCTCTCGCACTTCGTGGTGTTTGAGAACAAGATGACCAAACATGGTCTTCCAAAGAGTTCCTCGACCACTGTCTGGTACTCAACCCATCCTACCGTAGTTCTACATCTGCTAGTACCGTCCCAGCCAGAGTCACAACTAAGGTCAACCAAGCCAGAGCCCATAATGACTTGCGGTTGCACAGGTAAGCTTCCGGCATGAAGTATTCTTCCGTCTCTTTGGGTCTAGGTGAAGCTTTCCGCAAGATGTCATGGCGCTTCTCCATGCATCCTGCCAACCACTGGTTTCTCCAGGGTGCCCGTCACAACCGCCCTTCACCCAAAGAGTGTGTATTGAATTCTTGTCTCGAGTCTTGAAGTCTTGAGGCCTTGAAGATGCAGTCCTTGCAGATTCCATCATGGAGTTGTCGTCATTGACGAAGAGTCCTCCTTCTTCACACCACTCTCGTGCACTCATACCAAACCCCGTCTACTATAGCGTAGCATTAAAATAAATACCGTCCCGGGCTTGGTAACAGGGTCATGGGTTCCTACCTCATGCCTACTACTCAACTACAAGGATTCAATAACACTACTGAGGGGTGGTTGCAAGGATGCCACTAAATGCAATAAAAACATAGGTATGAAAGCAATGATCAAAGTGAACTTGCTCGGTTGACAATCTTGAAAACTAGGGTTTCAGAGTAGCAATCTTAAGCACTCGAAACTCTACCGAGGCAAACAATAACTATAATAAGCACATAGCATAACATCACTTAACACAATAACATAACAAAGTAACACACCAAAACCAACAAAGCAAAACCCAAAGGGAAAACTTAAAGAAAAACAACTCAAAGTTTTCCTACTTCAAATAACAACAAGAATAGATTTATATAACAAAAAATTTCTAACATAACCTAATCAAGGTTTTAGGTTAACTTAACAGAAAGGAAATCACTAAGCAACTAGGAGCAAAAAGAATTAATTTAAAAGCTATTATAAAACTCCTATTAGGCCTAATTCAATTTCTATTAAGAAAAATAATTTAAAACTTTTATTTATTATAAATAAAAGTTCATCCTATAAAGTGACAGAAACTGTCCTAGAATAATCAATCACATGTTAGAAATAAATTTATTTAGTAATTAAATTAATAGGAAAACAAGAGCTAGCTAATTAATTAGGATAAATAAGATTCTGCTTAAAACTATTTATTTATTAATCCTAAAATACCCAAATTAATTTTTATGGTTTGGCAATGTCAAAATAAAGTTGGGACAAAAAGAATCATAAAAAAATAATATTTCTAACTCAAGTTATAGCAGATTTACTATTCTGGCTAAAACTAAAATAAAGCAATTTTTAAATAATTTTAACATAACTAAATATATATTCTACAAAAACTTTAGAAAATTTGCAAACCAACAAAAAAAGAATCACCTAAAAATATTAAACAGAATAAAAGATATGAGTTTTTCAAAACAGAAACTATTCTGCTAAAACAGAAAAACAAAAATAAAAGAAAAAGGCCTACTGGGCCTAAACTGTGCCCTGAGCGTAATATAGCCTAAACGGGCCTAGGGTTAAACTAAAACGGGCCGGGCTAAAACAGAAAAACCTAACTAAAATAAACCGTGATGAACCGGCCGGACCGGGCGGTTTTATTTAAAAAGATACCCCTTCTGGGTGATCTAATCGAGGGCGTTGATGGCGATCGGACGGGGAGGGGGGTTCCGGTGATTACATCGGGCGTCTGACGGCGGGCGGCGGCGGGGCGGGCGGCGCTGAAAAGTGTGAGGGCTTGGCCGGGGAGGTCGGGAAGTAGCCGCCGGGCAAGTGGGAGCTCGGGAGGGGTTTGGTGGAGTTTGGGCACCGGGTGGTCTAGGGCGGCGACGGCGACGAGAAAAGCGGCGGCGGAAGCTTCGGGCTCCGGCGAGCTCGAGCGGGAGAGGGAGGGGGTCCGGCGAGGGCTAGGGGGGGGAATGGGGTGCGGGGCGACGGCTTAAATAGCCAGGGGGCTCGTCGGGGTAAGGGAGGCGATCGGGAGGATCGGCATCCGGATCCTTGGATCCAGCGATCCGCAGCGGCGGGCGTGGCGTGGGGCGGGAGGAAGAAGGGGTGGGTCCCAGTCATGAGAGAGAGAGAGGGCGAGGCGGCGGGTGACCGATCGGGAGGGGTTCGGGCGCGAGGGGGATGGGCTGGCTCATTGGCTGGCTCGGCCGTTAATTGGGCCGGTTCATGAACTGGCCGAGGGCTTTCTATTTTTTTTGGAATTTATTTTTTTAATAAAACAAAAACAGATATAACATAACCTATAAATATTTTATATAGGATATATATATACCAAAATGATCAGGGGAATATTCCCTATCATTTGAACATTTTTCCAAAGGCCAAATCCAAACTTTATAAAAATCCATTTTTTTTCAAATTCAAATAAATCTCAAGTTTGAATCCAAAACTCTTGGCAAGGTTTTCCTCTGATATTTTTGGAGTGTCATGTTTACTCCTCTCATACTTTTGATCAAGTATTCATCAGGCATAGTTTTTGAAATGATTCCCACTTGCCAAGTTTGAATTCAAATATGAAAACTCAAATTTGAAAGAGGGTTTCAAGGCACTTTCAAATGACTTTCAATTTGATACTTTTTAACTTCCAACTCATATTTCATATAATTGAAGAAGTCATTTTATCTTCCCTCATGAAAATCATTGAGTTGCATAAAGCTTTGAATTTGAAATATTCTCGCTTGAAATTCAAATCTTTCCAAAACCCTTTTCATTCCAAATGGAAGAAGTCATGTCATCTTCACTCTAGGGTTTTGGTGTTGGAATGAATTTGAATTCATTGAGATCCAAAAGGCAAGGGGAAAGTTTGGGAAAGTCATTTCATTCCCTCTCATTCAACTTTCAAAAGTTTCAAATTCCACTCAATTTCACTCAATCATTCAAACAAACAATCAGACAACAAGCATAGTTATTTATTTAATATAACATTCCAAAATTTCAAATTTTGGGATGTTACACAAACATTAGCAATCTATCCCGAATTCGGCAAGAGCCCGCTGAAACAGTACATCATTACTGGGCCAGATTCCTTCTGGTTATGGACAGGATAAAGGACTGTCGAGAGGAGGACGCAATCCCACTTTTCTGCAATATTTGCACGGACAAGGGAATCCTAAACGCCATAAGTCGTCATAAATTACACGCTTTCTTGACTTGGTGACCATAGTACAAAAGTACTGTGCGATGGAGAGTGCTTGGAAAACCGAAAGTAAATTTTGGGATAATCCGGCCCCGAATACATCCCTAATCCGAAATAAAAGGGTGCATCATCACCAAGCACCTGGGTTAAACACCAAAAAACCAAAACCCCCTAAAGGGTATGGGACCGTACTGGAGGGTTGGCTAAACGGACCCTGCAAAATTCATAGCACATAGGGCGCCACTCCAACTCATAGCCTTCGAGCATGTTGGATACTACGGTAGGTGGCCAAAAGTGGCGAAGAGCTTCTAGCTTCAGAATCCCAGCCCAGCAATACCAGTACGGTGTTGACAGTCTTCGAGACTTTCGCATCAAATAACATGCGCAAACGAACACTCCGCAACCTTGCCGAAGTCTACCAAGTAGCAACAATAAATCCATGGAGTGACACGGCTATTACCTTTAATGCCCGTGATTTAACCCAAATTCTGAACAGCCCGAGCACCAGCCGCATTGGTCCTCGGTCCAATAGTGGACGGCTTTCGCCTTACTAAGGTACTCATGGATGGCGGCAGGACTAAACCTCATCTATGAGGAAACCCTCCGAAAAATGGAAATAGATCGAACCGCATTAAGCGAAGCGGCACAACCTTTAGAGGAATAATCCCTAGCCGGAAGCATGCTGCACAGAAAAATCACATCGACGTAGTGTTCGCTCACGGACAATTACAGTCCGAGGACGCCACATTTCAAGTGGCCCTGCTCAGCAGCGGATATCACGCTTTATTAGGGCGAGAGGCATTCACAATTTTCAAGCTATACCCCATTATGAGTACATGAAGCTTAAAATGCCCGGACCTAACGGAATCATCACTCTCGCTAGTGATCCAACATAGCACTCCACGCCGAAAACAAGACAGCCGCACTAGCCCTCGAGGCACTATCCAAGCCTTAGCGGCCGAGGAACTCATCGCGATGCGCTCCACGGTGAATGTGGACGATGTGATACTTGATAAAAGATCCAAGTCCACCTCTTTTAAACCAGCGGATGAAATAGTCAAATTCAAGTCCACCCAACGGACCTCGCAAAGACAGCCTCCATTGGGGCACAATTAAACCTCGATGTAGACGCCAGACCACGAGAATTTCTACGAGAAAACTGGGACATTTTTGCCTGGCACCCTTCAGACATGCCAGGAATCCCACGTCGGCTGGCCGAGCACAGCCTAAATATCCTAAAAGGATTCAAGCTAGTCAAACAGGCTCTTCGGCGCTTTTCCGAACCCAAGAGACAGTCCATGGGAGAAGAGCTAGCCAAACTTCTGGAAGCCGGATTCATCAGAGATATAAAACATTCGGACTGGCTAGCAAACCTGGTGATGGTACCAAAGAAGGATAAATCCTGGCGCCTATGTGTTGATTTCAAAGACCTTAATAAGGCTTGCCCAAAGGATCCCTTCCCTCTCCCTCGCATCGATCAAATTATCGATGCTACAGCAGGACACGACTCATGGTGCTTCCTCGACGCTGCATCTCGGCTACCACCAAATCAAGATGGCGGAGCTGCACCAAGCTGCAACAGCATTCATCACTCCATACGGCCCATTCTGCTTCAACACAATGCCCTTCAGGCTCAAAAACGCCGGCGCAACATATCAGCGCATGATCTAGACATGTCTGGCAAACCAGATCGGCAAAACAGTGGAAGCATATGTAGATGACGTGGTCGTCAAATCCAAGCATGTCGAAACTCTAGTAGACGACTTGAGGCTCACATTCGACAATCTCCGAAAATATGACATTAAGCTCAATCCGGAAAAATGCGTCTTCAGCGTTCCAACCGGAAAGCTCCTGGGCTTCATTGTGTCCGGCAGAGGAATTGAAGCAAACCCAACCAAGATCCGAGCTCTGTCACAATTGGATATTCCAAAAGACCTCAAACAAATACAAAATTGATCGATGCGTAGCGGCTCTAAGCCGCTTTATTTCCCGTTTGGGAGAAAAGGCGTTACCCCTTTACCGCCTCCTCCGGCGCACCGAACACTTCGAGTGGACGGATGCCGCCACGGCCGGACAGGAAGAAATAAAAGCCATATTGGCAACAAATCCGGTCCTGGCCGTGCCCAACGTGGGCGAACTAATGCTATTATTTATCGCGGCAACACATCAAGTTGTCAGCACGGTGCTCGTCGTCGAACGAGAAACGGACGGACACCGGTTCCCTCTTCAAAAACCGGTTTACTATGTGTCCACTGTCCTAACTCCATGCAAGTCCCGGAACCCAGATTATCAAAAGATAGCATACGCGGTGTTCATGGCATCCCGGAAGCTGCGACACTACTTTCAAGAGTGTTCGATAATGGTAGCCTCCGAAGTACCTCTTAACGACATTATAAACAACCGCGACGCGACGGGCCTGATTGCTAAATGGGCCATAGAGCTCCTTCCATTCGACATAACCTATAAGCCATGACGAGCTATTAAGTCGCAGGTTTTGGCCGACTTTGTGGCCGAATGGACCGAAGCCGAACTCCCTAAAGAGTACGGCGGATACTCCAATTTGATCATGCACTTTGACGGCTCCAAAATGTTGGCCGGCCTGGGTCAAGCGTCGTCGACGTCCCCAACCGGGACACACAGTCCAATACGTCCTTCAGATAATGTATACGGACTCCAACAACGCAGCCGAATACGAGGCCCTTCTGCACGGCCTCCGGATGGCAGTCTCTATGGGCATTAAACGCCTAGAGGTGCGCGGGGATTCGAACCTCGCAATATCTCAAATAAACGGAGACTTTGATGCCAAAGATCCGAAAATGGCAGCGTACCGCAATGCGGTCCTAAAAATGCCAGCACGGTTCGAAGGGCTCGAATTTCATCATATAGCCCGGGATAACAACCAGGCGGCGGATATATTGGCACGCATCGGCGCAAAATGCGATGCCGTCCCGCCCAACATCTTCCTGGAACGGCTGTTCAAGCCATCCGTACTATGGGAAGGGGAGTCCGGAGATAACAATCCGGACCCAACCACACTGCCTGACACCGAACACTCTAACACAATCGGAGGCTCTGCCACCGAGATAACACCCTCCGCCCACGAAATAATGGCGGTTATCGCCCCGTGGACGGAGCCATTCCTAGCCTACCTAACTAGGCAGGAACTCCCGAAGACCAAAATGAGGCTCGCTGCATAGTACGGCGATCCAAAGCCTATAAAGTCCATGAGGGAGAGCTCTATAAGAAAAGCACAACAGGAGTCCTTCAAAGGTGTATCTCCGAAGAGGAAGGGCGAAACCTCCTGGCTGAAATTCATGCCGGACTGGGTGGGCACCACGCCGCAGCCCGGGCCCTTGTAGGCAAGGCCTTCCGTACAGGATTTTATTGGCCGATGGCCCGGGAAGATGCGCAGGATTTAGTCCAACGATGCGTTGGTTGCCAGCTTTTTGCTAACCAAAGCCACATGCCACCCACCGCCCTCAAAACTATACCCATCACCTGGCCGTTCGTGGTCTGGGGGCTTGACATGGTTGGACCCCTTAAGGGAGGAAGCCACAAGCAAAAATACCTATTGGTCATGGTGGATAAATTCACCAAATGGATAGAGGCCAAGCCTGTTAAAACGGCCGAATCCGGGCCGGTGATAGACTTCATATCAGGGGTAGTGCACCGTTACGGCGTCCCCCACAGTATCATCACTGATAACGGCACCAACTTCACGGCCGATGAGGTCAAATTATGGTGCAAAAACATGGGCATCAAGCTCGATTACGCCTCAGTCTATCACCCCCAAACCAACGGTCAAGTCGAGCGAGCAAACGGTCTAATCATGAGCGGCATTAAACCCAGACTAGTGCGGTCCCTCAAGGAATCTAACACGCACTGGGTTGAGGAGCTCGACTCAGACTGGGGCTGCGGACCACGCCGAATCGTACTACCGGATTCACACCATTTTTTATGGTGTACGGCGCAGAGGCAGTCTTGCCCTGCGACATAATACATGACTCACCTCGTGTGCGCATGTATGAGGAAAGAGAAGCCGAGCTCGATCGGCAGGACAGTTTGGACGCATTGGAGGAGGAGCGCGACGTGGCAAAAGCTCGTTCTGCATTTTATCAACAGCAGGCTCGAAGATATCAAAGCAGGGAAGTACGGGCCAAAGCTTATAACGTTGGCGAACTAGTTCTACGCCTGTCGGACAAGAAAAAGGACAAACTGAAGCCCAAATGGGAAGGTCCCTTCATCATCGACCAGGTCCTGACCGGCGGAGCATACCGTCTGCGAAACGCATCGGATAACCGACTCGAGCCAAACCCATGGAACGCAGCCCGTCTACGAAGATTCTACGCCTAAGCGCCGGACTCCAAGTTCGTCTCCTTCCTCTGTCCACATTTTCTATTTTTGTTGTCTTTTATTTCTCTCCTTCCTCCTCCTTCTTCTCGAAGCCTTTAGAGGCTCGTTTGCGCTTTATTCGCACATATTTGACGCGTTGTCCGTGCTCATAAGCTTATTTATACGGGCTTCATGCCCAACACATGTGTCAAACTTCCGCATGTACCTTTTATTCACCATTATATGCATCGATATGACTTAAGTTTTGGCCAAGCTGGGTTGTTCGCTCCTCGTGCTTACCCCTACGTTCCCGATTGTTCGGCTAGGTGGTAAAGGGAGCACCTCTGCGATTGTTATCGCCGGTCACCGGATGTGTACATCAGACTGGGTGAAGCCAAAAGCTAGCGTTCTTAAGGGAATATTCGGTCGGTGAACTGAAAGATGATTTTTAACTATTTATCCATCTGCCCCCAGATGATTTTCTGCTTTCTTAGCAGTTTTGACATGCACTTTAGGGAATGCCTCCCAGCGAAAGGAACCCTTAAAGGAACTATTCTCCCTGGAAGATGTTTCTTTACTATCCATGTAATATAACATAACTAGTTGGGCACTTGTCTGATACAGCAATAACGACCCCTACGCCTTGTCTCCATGCATGCCCCGGTTCTTATATAACCGCGAGGGTATTCGTACACACTCCAGACTGTTGGGTCCCGAGGTCGAAGCGAAAAGGTCCGCTATGACAAACGATCTACAATCTGGCTAGAAGACATTTTTAATGTCATATTCAATTACATAGTCAACTCGACTCATTGTATTCCTCCTCAATGCCATCTAATAAGCTATCTAATTTACAATCTTGCTGGGAATACTTGGCGGCCAATTCTACTTGGCCGTACACTAAGCTTACAGGGATCTCCTTCCCATCAGGCCCCACAGGTCCGACCTCGGCCATGTGGTTTGGGTCAGCCTTCGTGTACCACGTCTTTACCATGGCCCAGGCCTCCCTGGCGCCTTGACGGCAGGCCGATATCTTCCATAGTCGGAAGCGCCGCCGTGCTCCTTGAAGCCGCTCTGCCAGCTCCCCAATGCCTTCGGGCAGGGAGATAGATGGCCACAAGGCTCGGACGACGCCTTTCATCACCGCCGAACTTCGCTCGGTACCGACGCTGTTCGGGAAGAAAGATCACCCGAAGAACTGGGCATCTCCTCCTCAGGACGACCTGTGAGCAAACCTACATACATGTTTATGTTAGTCGCCTTCCTCGTCGAACTCTTTCAAAGTTTGCTCAAGCACTTACTGAAAATGCCGCGACGAAGCCGTCGATTCTCCTTTACGGAGTCAGGCAACTGGGCACGGACATCCTTTAGTTCCTCACCCAGTTGGGTGTTGGCATCTTGGAGGTTATTTTTCTCCTGCCGCACCCTCGTAAGCACGCTCTCGCCGGCCTTTAGCTGGCGCAGGAGCTGTTGCTTGTCTGGATCTAGTCCGGCGCCATCTGCAATATTATTGTCAGATTTACACACACGCCGCACTTCATAAACTATTTATCTTTTGAGGCATATATTACCAGAGGGGGTCTCTGTGGCTCCCCCTGTAGCGGCTAGTGCAGCCTCAAGTTGGGCCTTGCATTCTTCAAGCTCCTGGGACAGTCGGGTATTCTTTTTTGTAAGATCCTGCATAACAAATGATCCTTAAATCAGTTATTCTAACTATTTTAAGTCTCGGGGGCTACTGGCATATATAACTGTCAAATTTCCTCACCCGTATGTCCTTTACATACTGCTCCGTGGCTCTGGCTAGACCATCTTGAGCGGCACGGAGGTGCACATCTCCCAAATTGAAGGCATTCAAGGCCTCTTGGGAGAAACATGCGTCACGAAGAACTGTCCGGCGGCGCCTGTGATTCATGGCGCTCTCAACCTCGGAGTTGGTGGCGGACAATCTGTCGGCATCCTCTGTTGGAGGAGCATCCGACTCACGCCTCGTGCTCGCCTCCACTTCTGGACCCGGCTTTGGAGCCTGGCCGGCGGAGGCTCGATTGGCAACCTCTCCGGACTCAGTCCAGCTAGCGCTCTTTTTCCTGAAAAGAGCACCAGCGTTAGTACGCCTTCCAGGAATAAATCCTGGGAATATGGTGACACGCCATACCATTGCGGCGGAGCTTCGATCCGGACCGCACTTCTTTTTAGCCTGCGGGGCCGAACTGCCCCTTGTTGGCTAGCCGCCGCGGGCTCGGAATCCTGCCTCGAAGGCACCCCCTGCGAAACACCATCAAATACGTGGTGATTGGAAGTAAAGCACAGGTGGGTCATGGTATCCGGACTTCGGTCACGGTTACCTGGGAGGCCGGAAATAATCCGGGGTAGTCGGCCGTAATGGCAACCAAAGCATTGTCGATGCTAAGTTGGTGGAACACCCCGTCGATCAGCTCCACCTTTATATCCGGGTCCTCTCCGGAGGCCGGATCGAGGGACCGTTCCGGATACTCGGGTTGTGGGGGCGGGCTGTGTATCTTCTCCACGGCCCGGCGCAGTTCCTGCGTAGAAACCATAAAATGAGATGTTTAAAAACGGGAACATGGATCGGACAGGCCACAAAGATATTTGCTTACCCAACTTCGAGGATTATTCGAAGAAAACCCGCTCAGTGGGTTGACGCGGAGAAAATCCTCCTCTTCCCATTTATACATGGCGGACAAGGTCTTCACCAGTTCGGTGACCGATCCCGGCCCATTGTGGCCATGGCGGGTGGCATCGTCCTCCCCGTTGAAATCCCACATGGGGTGGCCCCTATATTGGAGCGGCTGCACTCCCCTCAAAATGCAGATTGCCATGACTCCAGTCATGGTCAATCCGGCATGAGCCAGTAATCTTATTCGGCTCATCAAGTAAAGGACATCCCGGTCATTTTCCTCTGGGGCTCATGGCGCCAGCTTAGGCGCTTCTTCAGAGGAGCGTTGCTAAACTCCGAAGGCCGATCCGAACAGGATCCGGCAGCGGGACGTCCTCCATGTAAAACCATTTCGAAGGCCATTCTTCAGACGCCTTCTTCGGGGTTCCGGATAGATATCGGTCCCGGCGATGCGCCATAGTTCGGCTCCGCCCACTTGATATATTGACCCCTCATGAGAACGAAGTACAAGGCAGAATAATCTCTTCCACAAATAAGAAATGAGCCTCGACGCCAAGAACAGTTCGCAAAGGGCCACGAAGCCCGCGATGTGCAAAATGGAGGCAGCGTAAGGTGGTGCAATTGGAGGTCAGAGAACTCCAAGAGCCCCCGGAGAAACGGATGAATTGGAAATCCGAGTCGTCTTACTAGATAAGAGATAAAGCATACCCGCTCTCCTTTAGAGGGATCGGGGACACTCTCCGCTTGCTTTCCGCCCTTGAAGGTGGCAAGTCCGGCTCGAACCGGAACCATGAAGGCCGGGGGAAGAAATCCCTTGGTTTGGAGTTTAACTAGCTCGCTATGCGGGACTGAGCATCTCTCCCAATTTCTCGGCTGAGGGCTGGGAGCACGAGAGGAGGAGCCGCGTTGACTGACCATCGTGGAATGCATTTTTGTCGAAGGCGCTCCGATGAAAGCTCGTGGAGGGGGGATGGTGTGACTCAGATCTAGATCCTCGCCCCTTTTATGGGAGGCTCATTTGCGCAGCTAGGGGGGTAAGTGTAAAAATACCCTGGCTTTTCGCATTCATTCAAACACGTGGAAGATAGCCATTATTGGGCGTAGAAGCCAAGGAGCGCAGCATTTAATCAGAAGCCGGACACTATTCGACAAGTATATGGAATTTGGAGAAGAACCCGCCTTGCAATGTCGAAGACAATCTACGCGCCGGACTCATCGCCATGTGAAGCCTGGTTCGGGGCCTACTGAGGGAGTCCTGGATTAGGGGGTGTCCGGATAGCCGAACTATCATCTTTGGCCGGACTCCTAGACTATGAAGATACAAGATTGAAGACTTCGTCCCGTGTCCGGATGGGACTTTCCTTGGCGTGGAAGGCAAGCTTGGCGATACGGATATGTAGATCTCCTACCATTGTAACCGACTCTGTGTAACCCTAACCCTATCCGGTGTCTATATGAACCGGAGGGTTTTAGTCCGTAGGACGAACAACAATTATACCATAGGCTAGCTTCTAGGGTTTAGCCTCTCTGATCTCGTGGTAGATCTACTCTTGTACTACCCATATCATCAATATTAATCAAGCAGGAGTAGGGTATTACCTCCATAGAGAGGGTCCGAAGCTGGGTAAAAACATCGTGTCCCTTGTCTCCTGTTACCATCCGCCTAAACGCACAGTCCGGGACCCCCTACCCGAGATCCGCCGGTTTTGACACCGACACCGGCACTAAATGGGCTGTGGTACAGTGGTGGATGAGCAGTCTACTTGTTTCTAGGGGAGGTGGGAGGGGTAGATGCGGCCGCAGAAGCAGATCCGGCGAGGTGGACGCCGCTGGCAGTGAATGGGCTATGATACGCTGGTGGATGAGCAGTCTAGGGTTTCGAGAGGGGAGGGGAGAAAGGGCGATGAAGTACGTACGGCGTGATGTAATATGCTCTGGTGCTATGGAGTTAGTCGTTTTTGCGGGAGGGGGAGAGGAAATGGGGGTGCCGTGTAGTGAGGGGAACCGGAAGGTACCAAAGCAGCCCCGACCTATCATGTAAATGAGGGCGGTATTGTAACTGTTGGTCTCCGTGCACCAAGGACAAAAGGGGTATTTTGCATGCTAAAGACTAAGGTGGCGGAAATTTTAGAAGGAGGCGGGAGATTTTGCCGCCTGCGGGATCATTCGTATCTAGTTTCAACTAATTTTGGACCGTGCTAGCAGGAAGGTCATGCTAGACTGTGTACATGGGACACGCGTCAGCAGTTAATAATCGGTGTGAAGTCCACCCCAGAAAAAAAGACAATAACTCGGGATGATGCGCTGATAACTTGGACGTTCACACGGGCACGGCCAATCGTATGGGTGTAGTGGCGCGTTCACAAAAAAAGGGATCAAACGCTCAGCCTATGTATTTCTCGTGTAAATAGATAATTTAGTGCCATTGGTTATTTACTTTAAACATAATGCATTGATGTGTTAGTGTAGAGGCGCACAGAAAGAAATGGATCTTGTAGTTAGCTACTTAAAAGTGTTACCTCATATGATTACATAGCCTCCATTTCATAAATTGCGTACCCGTTGAATTCATATACAAACATTACTTATATTACTTCAAAATAGAAACTTAAATCATCCAAGACTAATGAATTTGAATGCAAGAGTAACAATGGTGCATGTACATGATAGCTACATTGGGTGTCTGAAGAAACATCACTGTAACTTTGGCATGCAAAACTGAAAAGGTTTGTTTAAATAGAAAAAAAATGTGATATGTGAGTGTCCAATCTTTATAGCGTTGAATCGATATTGTACCTTTGGCCACGATACAAAGTAGATATTGACTTATGTTCAAGCGATGCACGTCCACGATCACTAGATAGTGATACGTGAATGAATTGTGCAATCTCTCTGACACGCATACATATCTCATTTCCCTGTGGGCATCGGAATCACACACGCGTAGTTCGTGTATTTCTCTCCCTCCGTTAGGGTTAAATTCGTCTTTCTACCCCGTCCTACAAGTCTCTCACACAGAAACACACACGCTCTCTATGTCTAACACGCCCACCCCTTTAATTCCGCCCACCCATAGCCACTAATGTCTCAAAGTATAATAATGTCTCTCACACATATGTTATCTACCTATCCCTTAATATAGCTAGATATGTGTCACAAAACTCCTTCTCCCTACTAGCAAGATGCCCATGCGTTGCACGGAACATCAAGATGCATTTGTATGAGAAGTTTATCTTGTGGGCGAAAAGGATGAACGAGGAAATGCCTTATTTGCAAATGCGGAGAGGGGTGTGGGTATCTTTTTGCAAAATTGCCATATTTTCCTTGTCATGCCTGGGATATAAATCGGATGGCCTATATTGCAGGATGGCAGGAACACCATCATCACCAACTCTGTTTTTTTATAAGAGTAGAGATATGTGAGTGTCACTGCCCCCCCCCCCCCACACGCACACACACCCACACTTCCCAACACCGAAGGAGTAGGGTGACACCTCGATCTTGATACTAATCTATCGACTGGCTTCTCTCTCAAACATACACACACACACTACCCCGCACCGAAGGAGTAGGGTGACAACTCGATCTTGATACTAATCTATCGACTGGCTTCTCTCTCAAACATACACACACACACTACCCTCAAGACCAAAGGAGTAGGGTGACACCTCGATCTTGATACTAATCTATCGACTGGATTCTCTCTCAAACATACACACACACACTACCCGGCACCGAAGGAGTAGGGTGGCACATCGATCTTGATAATAATCTAGCTACTCCTCTTTCAAACACACACACACACACACACACACACACACTCGCTAGTTGTGCCTCTATGCCCATCACAAGACACCTCTCGACACGTCTTTCTCCCCCACAATGACAGCAGAAGGGTGACAACTCGATCTGATCATAATCTATCAATTGGTTTCTCTCTCAAACATTGTGTCTCGGTGCCTCGCTCGGTAGCCCCCTCGATATGTAGACTTCTCGCGCGCGCACAACTGTAGTGACGATGACGCTGAACCCAGTGTGCCTTGTTTTTACTGGCCTCATGTGATAGTTTTCACCCTGTTTTCTGTTAATTAACAAGGCAACCTTTTCTTTGTTACTACTAGTGAATCTGAAATCATTCGGGGCAGACATAAAATATATCACTTCAACCCAATTATCGCAGCAACTACTTTAAAAGAAATTAGCTAGCTGCACGTGCGTTGCACGGAACATCAAGATGCATTTGTATGAGTAGTTTATCTTGTGAGAGAAAAGGCTGAACAAGGGAAGGCCTTATTTGCGAACGTGGAGAGACGTGTGGGTATATTTTTGCAAAATTGCCATAGTTTCTTTCCTATCCATTAGATATAAATCCGACGGCCTATATTGCAGGATGGCACGCACACCATCATCACCAACCCTATTTTCTACTCCCTCCGTCCAAAAATACTTGTCATCAAAACGGATAAAAAGAGATGTATCTAAAACTAAAATACGTCTAGATACATTTCCTTTTATCCATTTTGATGACAAGTATTTCCGGACGGAGGGAGTATGTGTTTTTTTAGAGAGTTCCACAAGTGACTATGACTGGACCTTACCAACATACTCAAAAAAGTAGTCCATAATTTTGATGTTACCCTCTTTTCTTGGCGGTGCAGTGCCATCTAGATACCTCATAAATAAATCAAGGACAAATCGGCCCTTCACGAAAAGACATCGTAGCAAAATGAGTGAATCTACACTCTAAAATATGTCTACATACACATCCGTATGTGGTAGTCCATTTGTAATCTAAAAAGACAAATATTTAGGAACGAGTGGAGTATATATAAGAGTAGACATGGAGATATATCTCCAGCATGGTCTACAACAAAAATGTGCTGGGCTGGTTATGCGCCGGATGCTCGCAACGCGATGACATGAGTTTGAATTCTGTCTTTTAACTTTAGATTTTTATATTATATATTACTCTACTTATTTAATATGTACTTGTTTCACACTATCTTGTGACAGTGGAACCTGCAGTATTAGAATATTAAGGATGGACTTGTTTCTTTTAACTTTACATGCAGAAGGTTGTTGCCACCCTGCAAGTCACGTGTACACTTGTACATGCAATTAAATTTTTATAGAGGGACAATCATACAGGCAATTAACTCAAATGGATTGGATGTCACTCTGTTATTTCCAGCATAAAGAGCATCTCCAACGGCAGCTGGCAAATTTCCTCCCGCTTCCTTCCGCGGAGGACGACATCAAACGCCAGCGGCATGCATTTTTACAACTCTAACCAACCAAATGAAATTCGTGCAAACACGGACTGATTTCATATAAGCATTAAGGATTTCATATAAAAAAGCCGGATCTTCATATAAACATGATGGATTTTATTACATTTACATGAACTAAGAGGTGCCAATCCGGCTCTCTTGTATAATTAATACTCCCTCCGTCCGGAAATACTTGTCCTAGAAATGGATATATCTAGACTTATTTTAGTTCTAAATGGCCGCCCGCAGATCCCTTTGTCTTCCTCATGTCCGTCAGACACTTGCGGGGTCGACGAAGGTCCTCGGAAGAGACGGCAAGCAGCAAAGAAACCACACGAATCATGGTGCCGCCTCGGGCGGTGGCCTTCATGGGTCCCAAGTGGTGGCGGCCTCCCGTGTTCTACTTCTCCTCGATGATGGCGGCGGACACGGAGAAGCTGGCCACCGACTCGCCGCTCTCCACGCACCCGGCTTCGCCTCTGCACGCATGGCCGCCGCAGGCACGGGAGGCGCGCCACGTGACACGGAGGCGCGCCACCGTGAGACACCGGTGGCGCAGTACGACACGGCAGCGACGGCGCCCGTACCGGCGTGCTCGCCGCCGTGCCGGCGTGGAGCAACTCGCCACTCCTCTTCGAGCTGAACTGGAGCGGCGAGTTGCTGAACCACGCGCCTTCTTGGGGCAGCAACTAGCTCCGTCGGGCCAAGCGAGGTTGGTGAATCAGCCTCGCCCGTATCCGGAGGGCTCAGCGGGCCACCCAGCCGGGTAATATGCCGTAGAACGGCTCATCGGAAGCCATCGAAAGAGTGGAGAAAATGGTGAAGGAGGATATGGAGGAGCGGCGGAGGGGTGCGATTCTTGCCCACTGTCTGTCTGGCCTCGTGTAAATAGACGGCGGTCGGTAGGAGCTTGGCTGGTGTCTGGCCTCGTTTAAACTGAGGGCGGACGGGAGGATCTCGGCCAGTGTTGTGTTTAATTCTGGCCCGCTCATGAACGGACGTGTGGCCGGAGTAGGATTCTTGGTTTGCATGCGGGTTTAACGGAGGGGTTTAATGGAGGCGCCGGGCGTGCAATGGCGGCAAGAAGATTATTCGATTTGACAGCATTAATGAGCCGTCAAATCACAAAGGCCTCGCCTCGTGAAACCGACCGAGCTAGACTGCCCCACCCTCTAGCCTTTTAAAAAATGTATATACTCCACTTTTGTACAGTAGTAGTATCGATGGATTGCGCCATGGAGCAAAACTTGAAATTAAAAAAAAAGTGGTACATATAGAGAGTGCTCGTGAACTATGTGTCATACATGGTAATAAATACTACTACATGATATAATACATGATACATGGTGCAGGAGTACTAAGGCTGGCCATAGTGGGGGTAACATAAGTAGTAACATGCACTTGGGACTCGCAAACATGCTTATGTGGCAGGCAATTAAAGAAGACAAAGATGGTTATAGTAACATAGGTAGATACCGTAACATAATAAATGCGATGCCACTATGTGTCATGCATGGCAATAAATGAGACCACCTACGATACTAATCTATGATACTATGCACTATAGAGGTAGTAGTAACATAGACTAGTAACATATACTCCCTCTGTCCCATAATATAAGAACGTTTTAACACTACACTAGTGTCAAAAACGTTCTTATATTATGGGACGGATGGAGTACATGTTACTAGTCTAAGTTACTCCCCACTATGACCAGCCTAAGTATTATTAATACAGTTTTGCTAGAACTCATCTAGATGAGATATAATTTGGTCTCATTCATCTTTTATAGCCATTGGATGTGTTGCTATAAGATGCGTGCGTCTTTGGCGTGGGTTGTATTTGTTCTTGTGCAACTCTAACCCACGTGCATGTCATGTTTGATAGTCTCAAGTCATTAAAAGCATACAAGTCATTCCTCTATTTATGTCAAAAAATAAGAAACAATGTGAGAGTTAATGCACCATGCCGATGTGTTTACTAGTATTTGGTTTTCGTAAGATGACTTAATACTCACCTAGACGGAGGGAGTATTCAATTTGACAGCGGGCGGCACAGTTCCTGATATGGCTTTAATGCAGACGAGGGAGGGAGTAGCGGTTCCCGATATGTTGAACGACAATGCATCCTCTTTCAATTAATGCATGAGGGAAGTAATGGGAGGAGGTCCGGGAAAAGAGGTTGCACTATGTGAATGCAACGCAGTTTGCCCTCATTTCCCTCATATAAAGGCGCCCCTCCATTCCAATGCATCTACCACATCGTACGCACCTAAGCATTTGCCTAAGCACCTACACTAAGTGTCGGTGTCAAAACCGGCGGATCTCGGGTAGGGGGTCCCGAACTGTGCGTCTAGGCGGATGGTAACAGGAGACAAGGGACACGATGTTTACCCAGGTTCGGGCCCTCTTGATGGAGGTAAAACCCTACGCCCTGCTTGATTGATATTGATATTGTGGATGTTTACAAGAGTAGATCTACCACGAGATCAAGGAGGCTAAACCCTAGAAGCTAGCCTATGGTATGATTGTAAGGGTTGTTGTTCTTACATCCGTCTACGGACTAGAGCCATCCGGTTTATATAGACACCGGAGAGGGCTAGGGTTACATAGAGTCGGTTACAATGGTAGGAGATCTACATATCCGTCAGACGCCAAGCTTGCCTTCCACGCCAAGGAAAGTCCCATCCGGACACGGGAGAAGTCTTCAATCTTGTATCTTCATAGTCTTGGAGTCCGGTCGATGATGATAGTCCGACAGGTGATAGTTCGGCCGATGATGGTAGTCCGCTATCCGGACACCCCTAATCCAGGACTCCCTCAAGAGGCCCTGAACCAGGCTTCAATGACGATAAGTCCGGCGCCAGATATTGCTTGGCATTGCAAGGCGGGTTCCTCCTCGAATGATAGAAGATTGTGAACACCGGGATAGTGTCCGCTCGCAAAATAAATTCCACATTCCACCATAGAGAGAATAATATATACACAAGTTCAATCTGGCGACGTTTTACGTGGCATGACGTCACACCACTACCAAGCCATTACTCGAATTGTTTTTACTCTACCACCTCAAGCATTTAGCGAGGCGGTTTCCTTTGGCACGTCTTGTCGAGCAGAGATCGTGTTTCCCCTTAATCCGGGATTCTCATCAATACGGACGTGGGTAACCCAACCGCCATTGATGGTGACGCTTGGGGATAAGCGAGTTTTACCAGGCCGGTGGGGACGCGAGACTTCGCCGCCCATATAAGGGATAAGGATTTACCTTCTCACCTACGCCTTCTTCCTCCTTTGCTTATCCATCTCCGCGCACTCGAGCTCTAGCGCCCAAGTTTGCGCATCTCGTCTCAACCTTCTCCGACCATGTCCGGAGCGGGAGGTAAATGGTTGGCCTCCACCGTTAAGGAGGAGCACATCGCCAAATTGCGCGGCGCCGGATACCTTTCCGGCGACATCGCGCACCGGCTGCCCGACGAGGGGCAGCTCATCCCCACCCCCAGGCCCCATGAGAGGGTCGTCTTTCTTCCCCACTTCCTCAGCGGACTGGGCTTTCCACTTCACCTCTTTGTCCGGGGGCTCATGTTCTACTACGGCCTGGATTTCCATGATCTGGCGCCGAACTTCATCCTCAACATCTCGGTGTTTATCGTCGTGCGAGGCCTTCCTCTGCATCCGGCCCCACTTCGCTTGTGGCTCAAGACCTTTAATGTCAAGCCGAAGGTAGTGAAGGGCACTCAGCCGGAGTGCGGAGGCGCCATGTTGGGCAAGATGCCCAATGTCCTTGGTTCAAGGGGCCTTCGTGGAATCCGTCAAGGGGTGGCAATCGGGGTGGTTCTACATCGAGCCAGCGTGACCCTACATGGGCGGCGGCCCTCGAGTTCAGATCTGGTATTCCCACGCAGCTCACCTCCTGGAAAGAGAAGGGCTTGCTGTGGGGCAGTTCGGAGGAGCTGACGGGACTCCAAGCCTGTATCAAGAAGCTGGTGAAGAAGCTCAGGCTGGTTAACATGGTCCAAGTCATGCTCGTCCGCCGGATTCTCCCATGCCAAGAGCGGGCATTCAATCTGTGGGAGTTCGATCCGGAACAGCACTTTCGGCGCTAAGCGGGCTCTTCGACCACGACGTCTGAAAGGCGCTTGGAGGGTGCTGTTCAAGGGCGCCGAAGCCCCCGCATCCGCGACTGAAGATCGCGGATTTCGCTCGCAGCGCCAAGCCAACGTGGTAAGTGATTCTACCCCTTTACGGGACACTTGCTTTTCATAGTTTGACTCTATGCGGGTTTTAATTTCCCCTTTTCCTTTGACAGGACTGGATGAGGAAGGCGGAGCAGATTTGCTGCCCGGCTCCTGTGCCGTAAAATCCAGTGGACGCCTGCCCAGCGGGCTGCTGGTTCCGGCACCGCACGTGGTGCCGAGAAGAAGGCCAAGAAGGAGGCCACGGGTGCTCGAAGAGTGCCCGCTTTTAGGTGTCCGACGACTCGGGCGGACTCCTCCCCGAAAACGAGGAGGAGAAGAGGACTCTCTCCAGAGGAGGGAGAGAGGAAGAGGAAGGCTCCCCAACAGGGGGAGGCCAAGGGTCCAAGAGGGAAGGACTATTCCCCCGGACAGCTCTGCCAACATCAACGTTGGCGAGGAAGAATGGCCTTCAAGGGCCAGGCCTCCGGCGAGATCGTAAGTATCCGGATTCCTGAATGATTTATAATTTCTTTTTCTGCGTCACATAGTGTCATGCTGATGCCGCATGCTGCCTGTAGTCCGGCCAGTGATGATCTCCCCGCTTCATCGAGTGGGTCCTTGGCTCTGTCGGATGTAGACTCCATCCCGACCGCCTCCACCCCTTGCGACACTGAGGACGCGAGGTGGGATCCCAAGAAGGGACCCATCAAGGGGAGGCTCCGGAGGCGCCACAAGGCGTCCTCCCGGACTTTGCGCCGGACTCCAAATCAGAACCCGCAGTGGTTCCGGAGTCCGGCCGGCGGCCCCTTCGAACAAAGGGAAAGACCGTGACGCCGGCGGCTTCCGTCCAACCGGAGGCACTGGGCAATTTGTTGGAGGCGCTGCAGAGCGCTTCCATCGAGGAAGAACACCGCACTATTATGAGTGCGGTGATTCAGAAGGTGCAGCTCGCCAAGAGCGGGCTGACCGAAGCCTGCAGTAGCTTCTATCAGGCTTTGAGGTAAGAAGTTAAAAATATGCAATGTAATACCACATAGACAAGAGCCTCGATGCTCGGTTCGGTGTTCGGCAAGAAAAGCGGATCGAGGATCCGGAAAAAAAAAGATATACGCAGGGTTGCTAAAAATTATGTCAATATGGGTTGCAGCGCTGCTGACCTCTGCCAAGACCGATCTGGAGGTCGGTGCTTTGAAGCAGAGCTCGAGCGGTCCGAGCAAGAGCTCGGCAGCGCCAGAAGCAGCTCCAGGACAAAGAAGGTGAGTAACACCACTTTGAACTTGTACCTTACAGAAAAGGATTTAGGTTGCAAAAAATAACAAGGATAACATGGGTACTGCAGGGGCCACGAACGAGGTGGCGACCCTAAAGGAGGCCGTGTCCGCGGCCGAACACAATGCGGCCACGGAACGAGCAGAGCGAGAAAAGCAGGAGGCGTGGGTGGCGGTGGTTCAGAAGAGCTCCGTGCTCTCATGGAAAAGCATGAGAGTTTGGAGCGTGACTCAAAGACTCGAGAGTCCGAGCTTGCCTCGCTCTCGAAAGTGCCAAAACTGCCAAGGCCGATGCCCATAAGTCCCTTCATGAGATTGAGTTGATGAGGAAGATAGCGGCGGGTAAGGCATTTTTCATGCAAAGCAAGCATGTGAATGTAAATTACGTGTTACTTACCCGAATTCGGAGCTCTCCAGGGGCGTTTGCAGATCTGCCTCGCAGTGTGTCTGATGCCGCCGCATTCTACCGAGCCGCGGAGGGGAGCTCAACGGAGAAGCTCTTCTGGTCTCAGTATGCTGAGGCCGGCCATCCGGTGCTCCCTAGCGACCAGCTGAAGCAGCTGGTCGAGCTTCACAAGGTGGCCGAGCAGGCCATGAAGGGCCTCATAGTCCGGTTGTGGCCTGGAGAGGCCATGCACAGGAGCTACTTCGGCCTCGTCTGCGACGGCCGGTGGATGCATGCCCCGGGTGGAGGTTATCAAGCGCTCCGCCTGTATTGAAGGTGCTCGTCGGGCCCTTGCCCGCAAAGGTGCATTGGGGCAAGCTGGATGCGGAGAAGCTAATCATCGACGCGCCACCAATGGGCAAGGAATATCGTCGCCCGAGATGTACTATAAGACTGTCTGAAGGGCGCCCGCAAGATTGCGGATGAGTGCCCCAGGATGTAATTATTGAGTAAATTCGCAATGTGTTATCACATGCGCTGAAAACTTTGTTCATATGCGCTAAGCAACGCTTGTTAATTTAAAATATTACCTTCATGCGGCCGTTTATTAAATATGAGAGATGGCAAGTTGTCGGCTTCAAATTTCAATGCCACGAAAGTGCTTTGGGGTGTTCGGGATAAACTTGAGCACTCTTGTTCCCATTTTTGGGTCCATCTAGGGAGGCGCTCAACACAACGAACAAGGCAACCGGACTTATAGTGCTTGAACACTCTCACTTAGCCATAGAATTCTATAATTTTAAATTTCGGTGAAGCCCCTAGTATTCGGAGGACCGAATTGGGGCGCTATCCACGCCTTCGTCGGACATAATCCGGAACTTCGCTCAAGCGGCGAGGTCTTTAAGGACCCGAAAGGACCTCTCGAACAGCGACCAGTCTCTCGCCTTATCATGACAGCCAGTTTTAGCTTTCTCAAAGGAGGCGTTAACCCGGCTCAACCGGGCGCAATCGCAGTGGTTCTCCAGTGCTACCTTAGCCGATAGAACGGAACGTAAGGTGCCAAACATGGGAGCCGGGCAAACCCAACTATTGACCCAAGACATGATTCGGAGCCGATTCATATAATGCTATAAGTTCGGGGTGCCGCACTTGTGAAAGTGTGTGGACTTTTATCGCACCATAATGCGGAGAACATAAGCCCCTGGTGTATGTGGCCGTACCAAGATGTACGGGTGCAACATGTCGTAAATGAACATATATATATATATATAAAGTAATGCAATTATAGGCAAAAAGGTGTTGCATTTTATTCGAGAAGATATGCTATGAGTGCGGAATGATACAAATAGTGCGGAAAGCAAGGGATTGGACGAATTAAAGGCGTCTCCCTCCAGGGGTAGGCATGGAATGTTATATTTAACAAATTTAATGCTCGTGATGGAGACCACACGAGTGTTCGCCGCGCCTTTGTCCTTCCCCGGCTGTTGCATCATGAGTTCGGCAGGTTCGCCACGGACTGAAGTTCTGTATAAAAAGAGAGAAATAAAAGAAAAAGAGCGACACACTTGGGAGCCCCCGGTGTGGTCGAACCGCACTGGTCTGTTGTGGTTGTGCCTTTCCCCATATGCCAATGGTATCTCCAAGGCGTATTTATGTACACGGAGAGTTTGTCTTACAATTTTGCGAGGGCTGGGGTTGAGGCCGCATTGCTACGCCTGCTCGGAACGAGCCAGGTGGTCTTGGTTGATGTTGCTCCGGGCGCGTTTGGCCGTGTCCGGTCGTTTAACGGCCGGACTCGAAAATTGCCTTAAAAGGCTGCTCAGACTTCGCCGCGAGAGTCATTGTATGTTCCTCCGCTCGGAGGAGGCGTTCCGTGTTTCCATTGACCGTGATGACTCCACGAGGGCCCGCATCTTGAGCTTAAGGTATGCATAATGCGGCACCGCTGCTGAATTTTGCGAACGCGGTTCGTCCGGCAGAGCGTGATAGCCGCCATGAACGGGACTATGTCGAAGATTAACTCCTCGCTCGGAAATTATCCGGGATCCGAAGACCACTTCGGTGTAACTAAGCCAGCATAACCGGCCTCGACACCGGTATGACGCCTTTGAAGGTTGTCTTTGTAGGTTTAATCCTTGAAGGGTCTATGCCCATCTTGCGCATTGTATCCTCGATAAAGCAGGTTCAGATTATCGCCGCCGGCCCATCGGGACTCTCGTGAGGTGAAATCCATCGACGATTAGGTCTAAAACCAATGCGCGAATCCGCCATGGCGGATATCGGGTCGGATGGTCTCTTCGATCGAAAGTGATCGGGCAAGAGGACCATGGGTTGAATTTTGGGGCGACAGTGCTCCATCACAGATATCGCCCTTTAGTGCACGCTTCCGCTCCCTCTTGGGAATATGCGCTATGCGTATATCATGTTTATCGTCCGAACTTGAGGGAATCCTTTTGTCCTCTGTTGTTCGGCGACCGGGTCTCTTCCTCGTCATCACCGTAGCCCCTTGTCACTGTTTTCGGCGATTAATTTGCTCGCCGATTGAATACCCAACAATCTCTGTTGGTGTGGTTAGCTGGCTTTTCGGGGGTTCCATGTATTTGACAGGAGCGGTCGAGTATTCGGTCCAAATTGGACGGGCCCGGAGTGGTTCTTTTGAATTGCTTCTTCCGTTGACCGGGCTTTGAGCCTCGGAATCCGGCCTTGACTGCCGTATCCTCATTGCTGTCGCCGTTAATGCGGCGTTTGTTTTTGTTTCGATGCAACCTGCCATTGCGGTCCTTGGTATCCGGACTGCCAGCGTTTTTGCTGAGGTTGTTGCTGCGAGCTAGCCAGCTATCCTCTCCCGCACAGAAGCGGGTCATGAGTGATGTGAGGGCTGCCATGGATTTCAGCTTCTCCTGTCCTAGGTGCCGGGCCAGCCACTCGTCGCGGATGTTATGTTTGAAGGCAGCGAGGGCCTCTGCATCCGGACAGTCGACGATTTGATTTTTCTTTGTTAAGAACCGTGTCTGTAATTGCCCGCCGATTCGTCTGCTGCTGGATTATGTGGCTTAGGTCATCTCAAGGCCCGGTGGTCGCACATATGTGCCTCGGAAGTTGTCGAGGAATGCGGCTTCCGTGTCTTCCCAAAGATCCAATTGACTCATGGGCAGGCTGTTAAGCCAATGCCGAGCTGGTCCTTTAAGCTTGAGCGGGAGATATTTGATGGCGTGAAGATCGTCACCGCTGGGCCATATGTATATGGAGGAGATAATCCTCAATCCAAACCACGGGGTCTGTAGCCATCGTAGGATTCGATATTAACGGGTTTAAACCCTTGAGGATTTGATGATCCATTACTTCGTCGGTGAAGCATAGTGGGTGTGCGGAGCCTCAGATTGAGCAATATCGCGACGTAGCTCGAGAGAGCGTTGTTCCGCCAGTGTTCGCCCGCCGGAGTAGTTGTATCCGGCGCGACGGTATTCGTCGTGGGTCGTGGGGAGCCCACGTGATCCATAGATAGATCTGGATTGTCTTGCCTTATCCTCCAATATATCTCGCAAGTCCGGCGCGTTCCCCCGTGGCTTCATGCTTTTTGAGCGATGCCGGGATACGGTTTTGGTGGAGGGCTTGCACGCCTCTCTATCGCGGCCACGAGGTGGTCGGTCCGTCAGATTGTGTCTTTGGTGATGCTTCCTCCTCTAATCGGGGGAGCAACTTGCGTTTTGGGTAATTTTTGGAGGGGCGTTCGACTTCATACTCTTCGGCCGCGAGGACCTCGGTCCATCTGTCGGCCAGTAGGTCTTGATCAGCTTGAAGCTGTTGCTGCTTTTTCTTTAGGCTGTTTGCTGTGGCCATTAGCCTGCATCAGAAATGCTCTTGTTCGACGGGATCCTCAGGCACTACGAATTCATCGTCGTCGAGGCTTGCCTCGTCTCCGGAGGGACGTAAGTGATTGTCATCCTCGACCTCTTAAATGCGCCGCCCTCTCGTGGCGCTTTCTCCGCCTCCTCCTGCGCTGGATCGTCTTTGGAGGGAGTTGTCTTCGGCACTTTCGGGGTGTTATTATCTCCTGCGGAATCTCCATTCTTGCCGTGGCGGGATTTAGAGCGGCGCCACCGACGCCGGCGCTTGGGCTTTTCTTTAAGGAATCGGCCTCGCTGCTTCTTCGCCGTCCCCCATCTTTTGGGGTGTCCACCATGTATATGTCGTATGACGAGGTGGTCTTCCAAAGGTGTCTGTAGGGCACTGGTTCTTGGTAGTCTCCGGCATCGTCGTCCATACCATCGATGTCTTCGGAGTCGTAGTATCGTCCGGTTAAATAAATCGTCGACGGTGGCTACGAAGTGGGTGGTGGGTGGGCTCTGAATTTCTTCGTCGTCCGCGTCCCAACCGTCCTGGCCGTAGCTCTCCATATAGCGAGAGATGCTTCAGTGAATTTATGATATCGCCGAAGGGCGAGTGCTGAAAGATGTCCGCAGCGGTGGATTCCATGATCGGTGCCCAATCGGATTCGACTGGCAGGGGCGCAGGAGGTTCGGAGTCCGGCGGAGAGTCCGGCACCTCGGAGTCATGAGCTTTATGCGGGACAAGGTAAGTGTTCGGCTCTATCGCCGTAGAAGTTGTGGCTCCCGAGGCAGTGTCCAGCCATCCGTCCTCGATCCGAGCGATCGGCTTCGGACTATGAGTCGGAGCGGATTCGTGTGCGGCCTTCAAGGTGCTGTCTGGCGGCAGTTAGGTCATGCCCATCGTGACAGCTGCACGCCGGCTGTGGCTCAGATCCATCGAAGATCAAGTCCCCGCGGATATCGGCCGTGAAGTTTAGGCTTCAAACCTGACTCGACGGCCAGGGGCGAAGCTTCGATCTGCCCAGATGGCCAAGTGAGTTGCCCGCAGCGGCCGCCGAATCACGAAGATCCGTCCGGGAGAAAAGTCTCACCCAGGACTGCGTCGTTGTTGATTGAAGAGGCCATCAAGCCTATCGGTGACGGCATACGGAGGAACTCTCAATGAAAGCACCAATGTTGGTGTCAAAACCGCGGATCTCGGTAGGGGGTCCCGAATCGCATGCGTCTAGGCGGATGGTAACAGGAGACAAGGGACACGATGTTTACCTGTGTTCGGCCCTCTTGATGGAGGTAAAACCTCACGCCCTTCTTGATTGATATTGATATTGTGGATGTTTACAAGAGTAGATCTACCACGAGATCTAGGAGGCTAAACCCTAGAAGCTAGCCTATGGTATGATTGTAAGGGTTGTTGTTCTTCTGTCCTACGGACTAGAGCCATCCGGTTTATATAGACACCAGAGAGGGCTAGGGTTACATAGAGTCGGTTAAAATGGTAGGAGATCTACATATCCGTATCGCCAAGCTTGCCTTCCACGCCAAGGAAAGTCCCATCCGGACACGAGGAGAAGTCTTCAATCTTGTATCTTCATAGTCTTGGAGTCCGGTCGATGATGATAGTCCGGCAGGTGATAGTTCGGCTGATGATGGTAGTCCGGCTATCCGGACACCCCCTAATCCAGGACTCCCTCACTAAGTGCAAAAGATCTCACTCCAGACCCATGGCGGCGATGCGCGTGAGCGGCCAGCGGCTGCGCCAGATGGTCCACGACACGGGCCTGCGGCATGGTGACGAGGATCGTCTCCAGACGGTGTTGGAGACCGGCTGGTGGATGGCCGCCGTCGATGCCAACTACGACCCTCAGTTGGACCAGATGATCGTTGCCACCAGCAACAAGTTTACCGTCCTCAAGAAGCTCGCGGACGACATCACCGTACTCCTCCAGCCCGCGCGCCCGGGCTCCTCATTGCCTGCCACCCTAATCGGCCTCCATGGCCGGAACCTCTTTCAAGCACTGGTGGCCCTGCGACTGCCCGCCGACGCCACGAAGAATGTCCACCTGGAGGTCGCGCTCGCCGCGAGGCACCTCGCCCTGCAAGAATTCGTCGACCTACACATCCACGTGTATGAGCAAATCGTGTACATAGGTATCTACAAGGCCAGTGAGGACGCTACGACGTTGGCCTTCCTCAACCGGCTGGAAGCCTTGGATGCCTTTTTGAGAAGCACCTTGACCTCGCCACAAAAGTCGCCGCTCCTTAGCACGCCGTCGGTGGCCCGGCGACCGAGTTGAGGAGGAAGAGGTCGACGCTCGTGGATCCATCTTTCTTCTTGCCTTCTATAACCACCATCGCGATCGCATCATCGTGGCCTTAATTCTTATTGTGTTGTCTGTATTCTCGCTCCAAATAATCTTGACATGTGCGATCCCTTTGCTTAATTATATGCATCATCGTAACTAGTACTCCATCCGTCAATTTATAAAGTTGTGCTTACCTTTTCCATTAACTTCGTGGCAACGCCATGGGCATCTTGCTAGAAACACTAGAATATGTCTATATAATCCGTATGTGATAGTCCATTTGAAATCTCAAAAAATACAAATATTTAGGTACGGAGGGAGTAATATATTAGGAGTATATCAAAACAATAGTGATTTCTTTCAATTTTGTGAACAAATACTACTATTCTACTACATTGGATCCGTCGCAACGCACGGGCACATTGCTAGTAAAAGGAAAAGGCCTGCCGCGTTCGCTGGCACGACTCATAGCTTAGGGAAGGCGTGTTGCCTAGCATTTTCACTTTCATGTGGGACCGCCATTGACCAAACCGACACCCCGCCCGCCGCCGGGTTGGAAAACAGAAACGAGGGGAAGATCTAGCTGTTGCACGGAAGCCAAGAAATTTGGTGTCAGACGGGCTCGTTGATAGAGTAGGAGCATTCCGTACTAGTACTACTCCTACTAGTACTACTCCTACTAGTACCAAGTTTGTACTCCTAATACTATATTACTAGTACTACCACTATACAACTAGTAGGTACGTGCACGGCACAACTTCGTAGGAACAAAAAATAGGAAGATCTTGTTTTGGGTGATTTATCTTTTTTCAGTCAACGTAGTATGAATAATATGATGTGGGGGGCACCCATGAAGCTTATGTGGCTTGGTTGCATGGCTACGGAAGGTTAGAGAAAAATAAATAGATAATGTGTTTAGAGTGCATTCCACTAAATATATATACTTTGGATCCATTGCACAGACCGGCACATCTATATCTATACCCCCTATATAGTGTGTGAAAAACTTTGAAAGTTGGTCGTTGGATGAAGCCAATCCGATGGTACAAAGATGGCAAATCCGAGCACTACTGGCCGTTGGATATCATCCACCAGATTCTGCCACATGTATAATCTAGAAGACTCCATGGTTGAACTTAATTCATGACTAACTTTGCCACAACTAAGCTTAGGCAAAGTTATTAGTTCTTCAAAATGAGAGCCATAAGTTGGCAAGCCTAAGGGAATCTTGCCACATTTTTGTGTGTATGTCATGTGGGGCCTTAGTGTGGCTTGCCTAAGGTGTGGCTTGAACCAAACACTCACCTAAGTTAATCAAACATGCCTAACCTTACATTCCACCAGATTTTGCCACATGTTAGAATCCAGAAAACTCCACATGTAGAAGCATAATGCACAAACCACCAGAATCTCATGCGTGCAATGCACGTGTACCTTACTAGTACTACTCTAGTTGGTAGTACTAGTAAGAAACAAAATCCAGTTTTGGCACAAGCTCGTACTGCGGGAGCACCACAAGGCCTACCGCGGGAGATACATTTCCCTCTCGGGACCCACGGGACCGAACTTCGGTGGCTTAGTGCCCGGCCGATGAGTCAATGAAATGCGGACCTTAAATGCGGCTGGCCCACATGTCATTCTCATGGTGGTGGCGTGGTTCGTGACTTACTCGTTCGAGATGAACCGGCCGGTGGTGGCATGACCGTGGCGAGGGTGCCACAGCTGGGCGTTGGGGCGTTACGAGGCGCAGATGGCCACACCGGCGGGTACTACCTGTAGTACATAAGTACTCCAGCTGAGGATTGATGCCCGGGACGAAATGTGTCACAGCCGCTGGATGAAAATTCGATGGTGCAGGAGTACGGATCGGAGCACAGCAGCAGAGCAGGAAAACCGCGTCCAATCGGGTGTGTCTATGGTAGAAAGTTGATGGTCGCCGCAGTTCAGCTGGCCCGCATGTCATGCACACAAAGGCAGAGGAGCGGTGGGGCCGAGAGGGATGAGGGGCACGAACAATCCTACCATTCTGTCACTGACATGTGGGACCAATAAGCATGGGTCCCACCTGTCAGTGAAGGAAAGGCAGGGCAAGGCAGTGATAGCCACGTCAGAGGATCCATGTCCACGTCGGGGGACGTCGTGCCGTGGGTTGGAGCGGCGTCATGGGAATTGCGTGTGGGTGTGGCAGTGGTAGAAACAAGAAACATGATGGTCATCGTGGTTCAACTTCCAAGGACTAGCTGTTGTGTCTGCTGACACATGTATATCAAAACTAGAGTGTTTATATTTCAAGCACGTGAACAAGTATTATTCTACTAGTTTGGATCCATTGCAACGCACGGGCCAGCACATTGGTAGTAGTAGTGTCCATATCTATCTCTAGAGGCCTTCCCTCGTTCATCCTTTTCTCTCACAAGATAAACTACTCATAGAAATGCATCTTGATGTTCCATGGAACGCATGAGGATGTTTCTTTGGGGGTCTCTCCAGCGCAGCGTGGTCGTAGTTGCAAGTTGACGCCCTTTGAGATGCCGACGTTCAGGGGCACTCGGATTTCCTCCGATGAGCAGGTAAGATGAGTTTGATCACATAGTAAATGCATTCTAAAGACTACTTCCGAGTCCATTTCCTAATTCTCCCCCTGCCCACTGTTTCACGGGCTAGGCTCGGTGCGAGTGGAGATTGGCTTGCATATGTATTGGAGGGTACCAACATCAATTTGCACAACATTTACAACAGTGACACCGTTCCTCAGAGAACCTTTGTCCAACATTGGGATCAGCAATGCAACGGGCCACCGCATGAATTGAATGCGATGGAACCATGGTGAGATTGAATAAGATAGCATGAACCTTGCACATGGCGGTCAAAGGCGGACCATGCTTTGTCTGGGCCGATTTGTTGCCGTCTGCAGTAGGGAAGACGTTGTGCTCCTTTCTAACCGCATCTTCACGGTGACAAACCAGGGGACTTATTTTGTATGGGACACATCCTACGATATACTCCCTCTCTCCCAGTTTATTCGTTTTATAAGTTTCAAATTAAAATTTAGTGCTCCCCATCACATGTTGAGATTACAATGTCCATTAAATCATTGCGTGCATGTATAGTAAAGAAACAAATCTCGAGTTTGGCACGAGTTCATGCTGTGGGAGCACCCCAAGCCCTGGCGTAGGAGTTACATTTCCCTCTCGGGGCCGTGGACTGAGCTTCAGCCTTTACTACACCTACCTTTGAGTCAATAACATGTGGACCCGATAGGTGACTGGTCCACATGTAATGCTCCCAAAGGCAGAGGGGCAGTGGGGCCAAGAGGGGTGAGCCGCAGGTCGGGGGACGTGTGGTTTCATGGGTTCGAGCGGCGTCGTGGGAATCGCGGGTGGCTGTGGTAGAAACTTGATGCTCACCGCATTTTAGGTGGCCCACATGTCATGCACACAAAGGTAGAGGGGCGGTGCGGCCGAGAGGGGTGAGGCGCAAGTCAGGGGCGTGGTGCCGTGGGTTGGAGAGGCGTCGTGGGAATCGCGAGATGAAACGTGATGGTCGTCGTAGTTGAACTTCCATGGACAAGTTGTCATGTCTACGGACACATGCACTGCATACCGATCACTGGAAGGAGTAGCAAATAAAGCTATATATGCGGATAAATAGTTCCTTATAGTCTAGCGGACCCATGCTACTACGCTGTTCCAAAGACATGCACACCATCGAAATAGTCCATCTATATCAATATACACCGGGAGGGAATAATATTTTTACAAGAGAGGAAATAGTTCATCCATCCATAATGCCCTCCTGCTGGTGCAGCATTTTCTTCTTCTTCTTCTTCTTGTTCTCATTCTCTGTGGGAGACGGCTTCGCAACAAGCTCTTTGGACCTTGCAGCTCTCTCGAAACTCACACGGGCATCGAGCGCAGCATATTTTATCCGCTCGTACGTCAAGGGATAATTCTCCCATCCAGACGACCTTAATGCCACCGTCTCATCAGCCTTCTGAAGATTTGTACCGAGCACAAAATTTGCTACGTCGAATAGCGATGGTGTCTGTTTAGCACAATCTTCTACATGAATTTTAATTCTGGTTTGTAGGTCAGCGATGCTTTTCAAATCAAGGTTGTATGGCTCCAGCTTGTTTGTCCCCTTCGATGGCTGCCCCACGTAAGTATACGTCCTCCCGAGACAAGAAATCGTGAAGCTCACCGGTATGGTGGGCGAGTGTATGATGTGGTACACCAAAACATCATCTTCGAGGCACATCTCAAGGACGGCGGCTACCGGATCTTCAGGGGGCATACTCTGTGTACTCTGCGTCGAGATCGATGACCCTTGTCTCTAACTTTTTGAGGGAGTTGGATACATTGTTGGTCCAATGCCGAACAACCCTTGGGTGGACGGTGACGGTGGCAACTACGCGCATCGAGCCTTCGACGAGGACATGTTGGACGCTAAAACCTGCATCTCGATCTCTTTCGCCATTTGGAACCGCTGGAACGGAGGGCTATGGTTTGGAGAATTAGGATTAGATGGCTAGTCTAACTGAAGTATTAGATGATTATTTAAAGAGGTTAAAACAATGTGAACACAGTGGGGTTTGGATGCAAATGAAGACAAAGGGGAGGTGAAGAAGCCGAGGCGAATCGGTTCCCGATGGAGAAGTAAATGGGAGAAGTGGCGTGCGAACGGGTTGATTAGACAGCTAGGTAGACTAAATGAAAAGGCTATGCGGGTAGACTGAGGAGTCGTACCTGTTCGTGTACGTGCCCATCCTTCCTGATAGGTGGGACCTATGCAAACAGATAAAAAATGTGTCGTAGCTTTTTTTGAGCGCGTGAGTGGGAGACACAACATTCTCAGGTTAAGGAATACTCCCTCCGTTTAGGTGAGTATAAGTCACCTTATGAAAATCAGGTTTTCCCAAGACCTTTAGGCGTGGAGCATTAACTTCCCGCCGATCCCTCCCAGCCTCGTTAGCCAGCGTTCTCTTCCTCTCGCCGCCGCGTTCTACCTTTCCATTTTTCCTCTTCTCAAGTGTGGAACGATCTGCATGCCGTCCTTGATGCACTGAATGACCACTGCATGCATCGCGGGCGTATGCTGATTGGGCATGCACGAGAATTTGGTTCTGCTCGCAATATGGATGATAGCTAAACGATGAAGTGAACAGGCATGCTAGCACGGGAGACCTATTTACGCTATACAATACTGGAGTACTCGTGTTCCTACTAGTAGTAGTAGTAGTAGTAGTACAACTATGGTACACTTGATGGTCGAAATACTATTCATCCGGTCCTCACAGTGAAGTGGCAACACCTCGCTACCGACACTAGTCTGTGCGAGGAGGCGTGTTCGGGTTACCAAAGTCAGCCTCACCCTGCATCAGGTCTGTCACCTGTCACCGCCTGACAAAGACATTGGCGCCGCCTCGCCTCCCTCTCCGCCTCCCATAGCACCACTCCATCTCCATCTCCTTCTCCATCTCCGCCTCCGTCTCCATCTCATCAGTGCCCCGTGTACCGTCCGCCTCACTCGCATCCCCCAGTACCACTATTCCTTTGCTAGCCGCTCCAGCACCGACATCCTTATCAAGCCCCCTTCCAAACTCCACCATGGCCGAACGCGAACCACGCAGCATCCATATGAGCCGCGATTGGATCAATCTCCCCAGTGACATCCTTGACCTCTGTTGTTCGTGTATGGATATGTTGACCGCCTCGGGCTGGCTGCATGCTCGAGGACATGCACACGGCCATCGTCAAGCGAGGCCTAAGCTTTTCAAGACACCACGCTTGCTCTTATGCGGTCTTGCGAGATTGGCTCACCATGATACGGAGATGCATGATGCCCCTCGACTTCAATCTGATCTCCATTAGCCGAAACTTCTTTGCGGTGTATGTAGTGTGTCGTCATACATCATTTCCCTCGACATCGATCCGATCACCATCGCCCAAACATCTTGGCAGGTGTATGTACTGGGTCGGCATGAACTCCCATCGGATGGTTGCCTTCAGAGAAGACGGTAAAAGTTGGTGCTCGTGAACTTCCAGACCTCCTATGAGATTATCCTTCCTCTGTTGGATTATATAGAGTATTACCATCGCGGTCCAAGTCATCTAGATTACTACGTCAGTTGGACAGACCTAGTTTTGCAGAATATTGTAATCTACCAAGTGCCCACATGACATGCGAATTACGCAGACTTCAAGCTAATTGCCGTGTTCGACCGCGGACTCGCCTATCTTTACGCCGGTGCCTTCTTTAGCTAGAGACAATTCGGCTCGAAGTGGATCATTGTCAAAGCTGATACACACTTCTGTGATGCTATTGAACACAATGGCATCATCTACGCGATCGACAAAGCAGATGGCACCACGTATTGCTGGGACGGCGCGTGTAAGTTGTTTCCGTCTCATGTTAATGATGATGCCATGACACTGTTTGAACTTTTTGTGATGATTGGCATATCCCTGTTTGAGCAGAATTTGAGTAGAGACGCCGTAAATCAGCTATATTTGGAATGAGTTAATTCATGCGATGTGACCATGTCATTACAGCCAATTTTATACCCTGAATAATCAAACGGTTAGGAATATATGGATATTATCCTTATTTTACAGTAATCTATATACTAATACTAAATATGAGTGTGTATCAATGGCCATGTTAGTTTCCTCATTTTCATGATGTAGAAACATGCACCACACTGTTGGTTTCATCTAACCGCATACATTAGGGAAGTAAATGTGCATATGGAGAACTCTATATTTGGAAGTAGTGAAATCCTGCAATGCTTACCATGTGTACATACCTATATTCGCCCTTCAGCAATCAATGGCTAGAATAATATCCTCACAAAATTTTTGCCACAGAACACGAGTATATAACAATGCATGGTCTGTTAGTTACCTAGAAGAATTTGTTTGTGAGGACAGAACATGATTACATAACATGCATGACATGGTAGTTTCCTGTGAAGAATCGATTATGAGATAACATGAGTATAACCATGCATGGGACTTCTATATTTTCGAACCCAAAGATACATTTCCTGTATTTTCCTCCCAGTTCCAACAGGACATATCATCGATGTTTCTTGCATTATCCTACTCATAATCTGAACAATGCTGATCTTACATTAACGATGCCTCTCCTTTTTGATATGTTGGAGTGTCCCTACGATTCGCCCTTTGTAATCACACCACCTTTGCCAAAAACAGGGAAGCACAACTGGTTCCTCGCTCGATCAGACGACGGCAAAAGACTGATGATCATTCGGACACATGAGCCGGAAAGGTTATATTGCAAAAACCCCAGTGTATACAAGCACCGTGTAATACGTGAGTATCCGGACAGCGGTTGTTACATCTATGACCAGGATACCAGCTTGTTGGGGCCTTTAGGATTTTTTAGTTGGAGGCGAGTAAACAGCCTTGGTTCACACTTCTGTTTCTCGGACTCAATTATCCGATTAACCAGGAGATCGCCGCTGGCAAGGACCTTGATGGCAGAGAGGCTCTGTTTGCTATGGAAAATTGTGTCTACATGGCGAGCCCTAGGAGTTCGGGAGCAAACTCCCCTGATTGTCAACGATAAATCCTGCAGCCAAAAGAAGGTGAGAATGACAAAGGCATCCGGATTAACTTTGATCCTTGGATGTCTCAATTACGACAGGCAATGATGTGGTTCAAGCCTTGAGGTTGATAGGTAATTGGGCTGTTGCAACGAAAGGGTGGAGTACTGGTGTCTCCGGATCACTGGTCGCTGAAGCGGGGCTGCAAATTATGATGGTATTGGATCATCTCTTCGAATGACTTTGTTGTCTTTGCTGCTGGTTCTGGATGGGTAGTTCTTTCTTTTTTATGCATATTCCTTGTCATTTGGTCATCCTCGTCTATGTCACTCTTTCTATGTAATAGTTGCTTCTGTTTAGAATGTCATTCTCGTCTGGATCACGAGAGTCTGAGCGCTGCAGATGGGTGCGTTTTGGTGGTACAGCAATACTTCTTATGAATTATCATGTCTTGCAGTTTATGTCAGTAGTAGTCACTAGTTAGTGTTTGAATGTTGTATATATCGTTGTTTCGAACTGTGTATTGTCTCGAACTAATGGTGGGCTAAATGAGGGCATCACCATTCTCCAGTGTTCAGAGTATATCTCCTTTTTTCAAGTTATATAATTTGAGCTCACTGTCTTTTCGATGATGTACACTTGTTTGGGCCAAGGAGGTGTCGTTGAATATGGGCCGGTAGTAACGCAATGCCAAACAGGTCAATTATGACTTTCAGTGTCGGGCTCTCAAAAGATCCCGGAAAAAAAGGCCGGGCTCTCCAAAAATGAAAGAATAAGGACTCTTAGGTCGACATGTGGGCACCACCGGTGTTTTCGTGGTGCTTGCGTCGAGAGCATATTGGCGGCGTGCTCGAAATTCATGCTACCTTTTCATCCCCAGCCTCCGCCGCCTCCCCACCTTAGGAATCTCGATTCCTACTCCAGTTCCCAAATCCCCTCGCACTCCTGTACTCAAGCGCACTATCATGTCGCTGGTCAACGCGGATCTCCGAGCCAGAGATCCCGAGGTCCGCCCCTGCCTTGGTCATTGCGTGTTGTCGCTCAGCGATTGCGGTGGCGGCGCTTAACGACCAGTTTGCGGCAAAGTGCTGATGGTAACCATCAACGGCGCATCGCCTCCCGTCTCGCCGCACGACCTTGTCAAAGCTCTTAGCATTGCGCACGGCATCCAAATAAGTGACTTCTCATCAAAGTCTGTCCGCCACCGGCTGATTTCTTCGTCAGGTTTCGGACAACTTTCGACTACAGTCGTGTGTTCGAATCTTCCCGGCGTTTGTTCTGCGATGGCGCTCTGGTGAGCTTTGATCGGTGGCACCCAGGATGGGGCTCGGTGCCCTCTGAGCTTGAGTTTTTAACAAAGCTTACCTTCCACGGCATGCATCGACGTTCTTGGAACAACGAGTCCATGAACGAGCTTATCAACGACCTTGGAGGTGAGCTCGTAAGCATGTTTGTTCCTCCGCATGCTTGAGCTCGACGGTTATGGCATGGATGAAGAAGCCGCCCACCATACCGAAGGTGATTGGTGTTGAGATACCGTACAGGAACCGGGTTGTACTATTCGTCGCCACCAAGGCCTCCACGGACCACGTTAGGGATGTACCATGTCGAGTGTGCATGCATGTTGAAGAAGTGGTCAATCCATTAATCAAGTCCTGCCACCGCTTGTTGGTGCCGTGGTCCATCGATGATGTCCATTACAGTGAGTCAACGCCGACTTTCCCGTGTTGCTCGGAACGATGGATGGCACAGGCCTACTCCATCGCGCCGGGCGGAGGCCAACGCTTCTTTGGGAGAAGAGGCGGGGCTGGCTGCTCGGATGTGCTCTAATTTGAGGTAACAACCGACTCTTGTCGAGATAGTACTAGTTAAATCCGAGCTATGGGTCCGAAGCTAATCGATATGCCAAAGACATTTGATTGTGACATGTTCTAATTTTGTACCGAACTTTTTTAGAAAGGGTTGTACGTCAACTTAATGTGCTAGCACAACTTATTGTGTTGTCTCGTCTGCTTTTCTTTGCACAACATTCAAGATATTTCCTGTCATTTATAAAGACGATGAACCGTTATGTACGACTTTGTTGGTTTCAACATAGCCCTTCCTGCATCGATCCACCGCTTCCATCCTGATTGTGTCGCATGCGTGAAATTTTTGTATGCAAGTTCATTGTGCTATGATGTTCTATATGATTGTGTCAACTATATAAGTTTTACCGAGCATCAAGAATGCATATGGATGAAAGATGTATTTACGAGCATCGACCGATGGGTCTCTCTCTCTATCTCTCTCTCTCTCTCTCTCTCTCTCACACACACACACACACACACACACACGCACACACACGCGCACACGCACAAGTGGGACCCGTTGAATTATTTATTTGCTCGTGACAGCTTTTAATTAGGTTCCACTGTAATCTAACTTTTTTATAAAGTTATAAATTGATCTAACTGACTTCAAAAAGTTGCACAGAAGCATTGTTTGGGCCTTCCGGCGTTTGAATGTGGGCCGAGTAACCATGTTAGGTTGTACTTGTACTACACATGTGCCTTTTTTTCAACATCGACAATGCAATCGGGCGGCATTGTGGTTACACAATATCCGGGTCAACTTGTTATCCGCCCCACTGGGCTGCAAAGTTTCCTAGGAGCTATGCATTAGGCTTAACAAGAAAATGGACTTTAAGAAATAATTAATGGGATGTAATTATAATAACTGGGCAATTACTATGCACCAAACACGTAATTAGTTTTAAAAATATATTATTTTTGGAATTTGGAAATTTTAATTTCATTACTTGTTGCGCGCACAATATTTCGTTGGATTTTAACGTCATACAACTTTATTTTGAAATTATATTTAACCTGACTAGAAATTTCGGATAAAAATATATCGGATCCCATCAAAATGTGGGAATTTTTTTTGAATTCTGTTTTGAGCGGTTGTTTGAAATTATTAATTGTTGTCCTAGCTAGAAGTTGGGTTGTACTTTTAACAAACTGTAAATGGGTTGTAGTAAATTCCATTAGAATTAAAAAATGGGCTGTACATTCTTACAAATCGCAAATGGGCTATATGTTCTCTAACAAATCCGAGTTGTGGGCCTACTAAGTTGACGCGTACCAAGGGCTTTGTCAACTTAGTCAATATAAACGATTCTAGTTGCAGTGATCGTACGATGTCCATCCAACGGCCGTAGTGCTTCTTCAACCTCTGGTCTTCTTGGTCCAGCCACCCAAAGCAGCGGCCGTCGTGTCGCGTGCTCCTCGCCTCCCGTGGTCGGGTCAGTGATGCCGCGGGAGGCCTCACCGCCCAGATTACTACTCCACCGCTGGCCAGGCCATCCCTCTACTCACCCACCCCTCGTTATTCTGCGACGACGGCAGCCTCACACCGCAACGACCCATTGAACCCTCGTACTCTCTCCGCTGGCTTCCGCTGCTGCGTCTTCCCGGCCCGCGTCGTCCCCTTCCTAGGCCTCGCTGTCGTCTGCACCACCGCCCTGGTGCTCTCGGTGCGGCGTGGTCAACATGGTCAATGACCGACTTCCATCGGAAGAGTACTGTACGTGGAGAGGCCGACAGCTGGGTCCAGGCAGCCGCAAGGAAGTGCCTTTTTATTACACGCAAAATAATTATTCCTCCACCTGATAGCAGGGACCCATCGGACGGGCCACCTTATTTCGTGAAAAAACGTTTCCCCCTTGACTAATGGGACCCACCGGACGGGCCAGCATATTTCATGAAAAAAATGTTCCCCCTGCTGTCAGCTCGGACCCACCGGAAGTGCCTCCTTATTGCGCACAAAAAAATGAATACTCCCCCTGCTAGCTGGGACCCGCCATGGTGGGAGGCTGACTTGTGGGCCTACTAAGTTGACTGGGACGGGGGCCTTTGTCAACTTTAGTCAATATGAACGATTCTAGCTCCAGTGACCGTACGATGTCCATCCAACGGCCGTAGTGCTTCTTCAACCTATGGTCTTCTTGCTCCAGCCGCCCAAAGCAGCGCCGGTCGCAAGCATGCTCCTGCCTCCCGTGGCGGTCAGCCGCTGAGGCCTCACCGCCCCCTACTATTCCCACCGCTGGCCAGGCCCTATAGCGCCGGCAGCCTCACACCGCAGCCGAACCAGTGAACCCTCGTACTCCTCTCCGCGCGGGCTTCCACTGCCGCGTCTTCCCCGGCTCCCCGTCGTCCCCTTCCTAGGCCTTGCCGTCGTCCACCACCCTGGTGCTCTTGGCGCGGCGTGGTCAACGTGGTCAAGGAACGACTTCCATCGGACGTGGACTGTACGTGGAGAGGCTGACAGCTAGGTCCACGGCTGCAGCAAGGAAGTGCCTCCTTATTACGCGGAAAATAATGATTCCTCCACTGATAGTGGGACCCACCGGACGGCCTTGTGATTTCGAAAAATACATTTCCCCTGCTGGGACCCACCAGCTACATCTTCACACGCAAGGAAGTGCGCTCGGGCAAAACCAAAACGATCGCCCCCGCTGGGACCCACCAGTTACACCTTCGCACGCAAGGAAGTGCGTCCGGCAAAAAACGATTCGCCCCGACTGCTGGGACCCACCACCTACATCTTCGCACGCAAGGAAGTGCGTCCCCGCAAACCCAAAACGATTCGCCTCGATCATTGCCGTGGACCCACAGCGGCTACATCTTCGCAGTAAGGAAGTGCACGGCGGTACGGGACCCACTTGGTCGAAGCGCACGTAGCGTTATCGTCATTCTGGTCGCGAACGTTTACGTATATATATCTTGGTGGATGTAGAGGCGTGCACGTGTCGTAGTAGAGGCGCCGCACGTAGCATGTACACGCATTTACATCGGCGAGGGTGCAAGAAAGAAAATGCGCCACGCATATGTACATACGGGCAGGGTCTCGAACGCCTACTCGCGCATACTTACATGGCTGGGTCGGAACGGAGAAACAGCGTCGTAGTCGTGTTCATGGGGAGCCAACCGGCTGGGTCAGAACGGAATGCGTGGTCGTGTTCATCGGGAGGGCTTGGACGGAACAGGCGATGGAAACGAGGCCTGGCGTACCGCACAACGGAGGAAACGGCCTTGTGTTCGACCGACCATGTTCAAACGGGATCCTGTTGATCGAGGGTGTGGCGCACGAACGGAGAAGCGGACCTCCTACGGTCAAACGGGGTCCTGTTGATCGGGAGGGTGTGGCGTACCACAAACGGAGAAACGGACCTCCTACGGTCGAAAGCAGGGGGTCCTGTTGATCGGAGGGTGTGGGCGCATCGCGAAAAATGGTGATTTAAACGGACTTGTGTTTGAGCACTACGGTTAAACGGGGTCTGTTCATTGGGAGGGTGTGGCGTACCGCAAAACGGGACTCCACGGGATACTGTTCATCTCCATCGTCGACCTCCTCCAGCCTCCATGGGCTCCTGTTCATCCAACCTCCACCGCGCGCTACTCCACCGCCATCGCTCAACCACCCCTCCACGGGCACCCCTCCACCGCTTCATCGCTCATCCAGCCCTCCACACCACGGGGTCCTGCTCAACCACCCTCCACGGCCACCCCTCCACCGCTCTCTCGCTCATCCACCCTCCACACCACGGGTCCTATTCATCCGAGGCAACGCCACCACTCCTTTATTCATCCAAACCCCCCCCCGCAACGCCATCGCTCATCCCAGAGGCAGCATCGATCGGCTTGATTAGCAGCAGAGCGAAGAATCGCCCGATCGGGTTGATTAACAGCCATCGATCGATCGCTCGGATTCAAGAACGCCAGTTCGCAAAGGTAATCGCCAGTCGATTAGAGCCCAACGCCGCTTCGGGTTCGATTAGAATAACGCCGCACACACACGCTGCAGACAGACGTACGAGAGAAACGCACGTCGCTCGGCCCTCGACCTCCCACCGTAATGGGAACTCGCTGAAATTTTCCTCCCCCTCGCTTCTACCTCGGTTTTTTCCATCATGGACGGCCCAAAGAATGTCATGCAGCTGCGTCTCCGTCCCGCCCAGGACGAAAAGCCCATTTTCTTTCATGATTTTTTGTCATAGAAGTAGGAGCCCACCACATCTATGATGATACCGGGTTTTGTCACAATTATCGTCACAGAAGTGTCATATGTATGACAGAAAAAAATTCGTTCGGCCCAAAATGTCACGGATGTGTCTTTTTTTTGTAGTGAGATATGTTGACATTAATTACCCAAACCTCGAAGGGAGCACTTGTGATTTCAGGATGCAAGCTTTAAGGCAACAAACTCCTAAGGATTTGTTTCGCTGCAAGTGGAGGACAACCCACAATAACAAACCCATGTTGGGGATTTTACTAGCACAAGGGATCCCGTTCTCCCATGTGTATAATCTCCTCCATTCCCTTTGGCTGTTTGACAATGCTACCTCTTGAGCACTGCGTTGGTTTTCCCTTGAAGAGGAAAGGGTGATGCAGCAAAGTAGCGTAAGTATTTCCCTCAGTTTTTGAGAACCAAGGTATCAATCCAGTAGGAGGCTACGTGCGAGTCCCTCGCACCTACACAAACAAATAAATCCTCGCAACCAACGCGATAAGGGGTTGTCTATCCCTACACGGTCACTTACGAGAGTGAGATCTGATAGATATGGTAGAATAATATTTTTGGTATTTTATGATAAAGATGCAAAGTAAAATAAAAGCAAAGTAAAAAGCAACAGAAATAACTAAGTATTGGAAGATTAATATGATGAAGATAGACCCGGGGGCCATAGGTTTCACTAGTGGCTTCTCTCAAGAGCATAAGTATTTTATGGTGGGTGAACAAATTATTGTTGAGCAATTGACAGAATTGAGCATAGTTATGAGAATATCTAGGTATGATCATGTATATAGGCATCATGTCCGAGACAAGTAGACCGACTCCCCGCCAAAGCATCTACTACTATTACTCCACACATCGACCGCTATCCAAAGATGCATCTAGAGTATTAAGTTCATAAGAACAGAGTAACGCCTTAAGCAAGATGACATGATGTAGAGGGATAAATTCATGCAATATGATAAAAAACATCTTGTTATCCTCGATGGCAACAATACAATATGTGCCTTGCTGCCCCTCTTGTCACATCGGGAAAGGACACCGCAAGATTGAACCCAAAGCTAAGCACTTCTCCCATTGCGAGAAAGATCAATCTAGTAGGCCAAACCAAACTGATAATTCAAGAGACTTGCAAAGATAACCAATCATACATAAAAGAATTCAGAAGATTCAAATATTGTTCATAGATAAACTTGATCATAAACCCACAATTCATTGGTCTCACCAAACACACCGCAAAAGAAGATTACATCAAATAGATCTCCACAAGAGAGGGGAGAACATTGTATTGAGATCCAAAAAGAGAGAAGAAGCCATCTAGCTAATAACTATGGACCCGAAGGTCTGAGGTAAACTACTCACACTTCATCGGAGAGGCTATGGTGTTGATGTAGAAGCCCTCCATGATCGATGCCCCTTCCGACGGAGCTCCGGAACAGGCCCCAAGATGGGATCTCGTGGGTACAGAAGGTTGCGGCAGTGGAATTAGGTTTTTCTCTCCGTATCTGATCGTTTGGGGGTACATAGGTATATATAGGAGGAAGGAGTACGTCGGTGGAGCAACATGGGCCCCACGAGGGTGGAGGGCGCACTGGGCAGGCGCGCCCTACCTCGTGGCTTCCGGTGGCTTTCTTGACATAGGGTCCAAGTCCTCTGGATCATGTTCGCTCCAAAAATCATGTTCTCAAGGTTTCATTCCATTTGGACTCGTTTGATATTCTTTTTCTGCGAAACTCAAAATAGGCAAAAAATAGCAATTGGGATGGGCCTCCGGTTAGTAGTTTAGTCACAAATATAATATAAAAGTGAATAATAAAGCCCAATAATGTCCAAAACAGAAGATAATATAGCATGGAGCAATCAAAAATTACAGATACGTTGGAGACGTATCAAGCATCCCCAAGCTTAATTCCTGCTCGTCCTCAAGTAAGTAAATGATAAAAACAGAATTTTTGATGCGGAGTGCTACTTGGCATAATTTCAATATAATTCTTCTTAATTGTGGTATGAATATTCAGATCCGAAAGATTCAAGATAAAAGTTCAATATTGACATAAAAATAATAATACTTCAGGCATACTAACTAAGAAATTATGTCTTCTCAAAGTAACATGGCCAAATAAAGTTATACCTACAAAATCATATAGTCTGGCTATGCTCTATCTTCACCACACAAAGTATTTAAATCATGCACAACCCCGATGACAAGCCAAGCAATTGTTTCATACTTTTGATGTTCTCAAACTTTTTCAATCTTCACGCAATACATGAGCGTGAGCCATGGACATAGCACTATATGTGGAATAGAATGGTGGTTGTGGAGAAGGCAAAAAGGAGAAGATAGTCTCACATCAACTAGGCGTATCAACGGGCTATGGAGATGCCCATCAATAGATATCAATGTGAGTGAGTAGGGATTGCCATGCAACGGATGCACTATAGCTATAAGTATATGAAAGCTCAACAAAAGAAACTAAGTGGGTGTGCATCCAACTCGCTTGCTCACGAAGACCTAGGGCATTTTGAGGAAGCCCATCATTGGAATACACAAGCCAAGTTCTATAATGAAAATTCCCACTAGTATATGGAAGTGATATCATAGGAGACTCTCTATCATGAAGATCATGGTGCTACTTTGAAGCACAAGAGTGGTAAAATGATAGTAACATTGTCCCTTCTCTCTTTTTCTCTCATTTTTTATTTGGGCATTTTTTCTCTTTTTTATGGCCTATTTTTTCCGTCAGGAGTCTCATCCCGACTTGTGGGGAATCATAGTCTCCATCATCCTTTCCTCACTTGGGACAATGCTCTAGAAAATGATGATCATCACACTTTTATTTTCTTACAACTCAACAATTACAACTCGATACTTAGAACAAAATATGACTCCATATGAATGCTCTCGGTAATCGGATATGCAATGAATCAAGAGTGACATGTATCAAAGAATTATGAACGGTGGCTTTGCCACAAATACAATGTCAACTACATGATCATGCAAAGCAATATGACAATGATGAAGCGTGTCATAATAAACGAAAATGTGGTATGTTGCATGGCAATATATCTCGCAATGGCTATGGAAATGCCATGATAGGTAGGTATGGTGGCTGTTTTGAGGAAGGTATATGGTGGGTGTATGATACCGGCGAAAAGTGTGTGGTATTAGAGAGGCTAGCAATGGTGGAAGAAATAAGGGTGCGTATAATCCATGGACTCAACATTAATCGTAAAGAACTCATATACTTATTGCAAAAATCTACAAGTTATCAAAGCAAACTATTAAGTGCATGCTCCTAGGGGGATAGATTGGTAGGAAAAGACCATCGCTCGTCCCCGACCGCCACTCATAAGGAAGACAATCAATAACTAAATCATGCTCCGACTTCATCACATAACGGTTCACCATACGTGCATGCTACAGGAATCACAAACTTTAACACAAGTATTTCTCAAATTCAAAACTACTCAACTAGCATGACTCTAATATCACCATCTTCATATCTCAAAACAATTATCAAGCATCAAACTTCTCATAGTATTCAACACACTCATAAGAATTTTTCTTTTACTAATCTTGTATGCCTATTATTGTTAAAGAAAACTACCATGCTGTTTTGTAGGACTCTCAAAATAATCCAAGTGAAGCATGAGAGAACAATAGTTTCTATAAAACAAAAATCACCACCGTTCTCTAAAAAATATAAGTGAAGCACTAGAGCAAAAACTATATAACTCAAAAGATATAAGTGAAGCACATAGAGTATTCTAATAATTTCCGAATCATGTGTGTCTTTCTCAAAAGGTGTGTACAGCAAGGATGATTGTGGTAAACTAAAAAGCAAAGTCTCAAATCATACAAGACGCTCCAAGCAAAACACATATCAGGTGGTGAATAAAAATATAGCTCCAAGTAAAGTTACCGATGGAAGTAGATTTAAAGAGGGGATGCCTTCCGGGCATCCCCAAGATTTGGTTTTTGGTGTCCTTAGATTATCTTGGGGGTGCCATGGGCATCCCCAAGCTTAGGCTCTTGCCACTCCTTGTTCCATAATCCATCAAATCTTTCACCCAAAACTTGAAAACTTCACAACACAAAACTTAGCAGAAAATCTCGTGAGTCTGCTAGCGAAAAGAAAACAAAAGACCACTTCAAGGTACAGTAACAAACTCATTCTTTATTTATATTGGTGTTAAACCTACTGTATTCCAACTTCTCCATGGTTTATAAACTATTTTACTAGCCATAGATTCATCAAAATAAGCAAACAACACACGAAAAACAGAATCTGTCAAAAACAGAACAGTCTGTAGTAATCTGTAACTAACTCAAACTTCTGGAACTCCAAAAAATAAGCCAAACTAGGAAGACCTATACAATTTATTTATTGATCAGCAGCAATTAGAATCAATATTTTATCACGTTCTGGCGATTTTTAACAATTGTTTTCGTGAACAGAAAGTTTCTGGAATTTTCTGCAAGATCAAATAATTATCATCCAAGAAGATCCTATAGGTTTAACTTGGCACAAACACTAAATAAAACATAAAAACACAACTAACCAGAGGCTAGAACAAATATTTATTCCAAAACAGAAGCAAAAAGCAAAAAAACTAAAAATAAAATTGAGTTGCATCCCAACAAGCGCTATCGTTTAACGCCCCTAGCTAGGCATAATAGCAAGGATAGATCTAGGTATTGCCATCTTTGATAGGCAATCCATAAGTGGCTCTCATGATAGATTCATATGGTAATTTTATTTTCTTCCTAGGGAAGTGTTCCATGCCTTTCTTTAATGGAAATTGGAATCTAATATTCCCTTCCTTCATATCAATAATTGCACCAATCATTCTAAGGAAAGGTCTACCAAGAATAATAGGACATGAAGGATTGCAATCTATATCAAGAACGATAAAATCTACGGGCACATAGTTCCTAGTTTCAACAATAAGAACATCATTAATTCTTCCCATAGGTTTCTTAATGGTGGAATCCGCAAGGTGCAAGTTTAAAGAGCAATCATCAAAGTCACGGAAACCTAGCAAATCACACAAAGTTTTTGGAATCGTGGAAACACTAGCACCCACATCACACAAAGCATAGTATTCATGATCTTTAATCTTAATTTTTATAGTAGGTTCCCACTCATCATAAATTTTTCTAGGGATAGAAACTTCCAACTCAAGTATTTCTTCATAAGACTGCATCGAAGCATCAACGATATGTTTGGTAAAAGCTTTATTTTGACTATAAGCATGAGGAGAATTTAGCACGGATTGCAACAAGGAAATACAATCTGTCAAAGAGCAATTATCATAATTAAATTCCTTGAAATCCAAGATAGTGGGTTCATTAATATCTAATGTTTTGATCTCTTCAATCCCACTTTTATAGATTTTTGCATCAAGATCTAAAAACTCTGAATTTTTGGAACGCCTTCTAGGTAAAGGTGGATCATATTCAGTCCCATCATTATCAAGATTCATATTGCAAAACAAAGATTTAATAGGGGACACATCAATAACTTTTAGATCTTCATCTTTATTTTCATAGAAATTTGAAGAACACGCTTTTATAAAGCAATCTTTCTTAGCACGCATCCTAATGGTTCTTTCTTTGCACTCATCAATGGAAATTCGCATGGCTTTGAGAGACTCATTGATATCATGCTTAGGAGGAATAGATGTCAGTTTTAAAGAATCAACATCAAGAGAAATTCTATCAACGTTCCTAGCCAATTCATCAACTTTAAGCAATTTCTCTTCAAGCAAAGCATTGAAATTCTTTTGTGAATTCATAAACTCTTTAACACTAGTCTCAAATTCAGAGGGCATCTTATTAAATTTCCATAAGAATTGTTGTAGGAATTACCATAATTATTAGAGGAATTGCTAGGATAAGGCCTAGGATTAAAGTTTCCTCTATACGCGTTGTTACCAAAATTATTCCTACCAACAAAATTCACATCCATAGATTCATTATTATTCTCAATCAAAGTAGACAAAGGCATATCATTAGGATCAGAAGAAACACTCTTAGTAGCAAATAATTTCATAAGTTCATCCATCTTTCCACTCAAAACATTAATTTCTTCTATCGCATGCACTTTTTATTAGTAGATCTTTCAAAGGTGCCATTGAGAATAATTAACCACAATATTATCTAGGAGTTTAGTAGCTTCTCCTAAAGTGATTTCCATAAAAGTGCCTCCCACATGGAATCTAAAAGATTTCTAGAAGCAAAATTCAATCCGGCATAAATTTTTGTATAATCATCCACAAATTCAAACCATGAGTAGGGCAATTACGTATCATTAATTTCTATTCTCTCCCAAGCTTGTGCAACATATTCATGATCAAGTTGCTTAAAATTCATAATATCATTTCTAAGAGAGATGATCTTAGCGGGAGGAAAATACTTAGAGATAAAAGCATCTTTGCACTTATTCCAAGAATCAATACTATTTTTAGGCAAAGACGAAAACCAAGCTTTAGCACGATCTATAAGCGAAAAAGGAAATAGCTTCAATATAACAATATCATTGTCAACATATTTGTTCTTTTGCATATCACACAAATCAACGAAGCTATTTAGATGAATAGCGGCATCTTCACTAGGAAGGCCGGCAAATTGATCTTTCATGACAAGATTCAACAAAGCAGCATTGATTTCACAAGATTCAAGATCGATGAAGAGGAGCAATCAGAGTGCTAAGGAAATCATCATTGTTGGTATTGGTAAAGTAACATAATTTGGTATTATCTTGAGCCATCGTGACAAACAAGCAATCCAACACACGAGCAAACAAGAGATGGGCAAAAAGAGGCAAAAGGAAAAGGAAAGGGAGAATAAAACGGCAAGGGTGCAGTGGGGGAGAGAAAAACGAGAAGCAAATGGCAAATAATTTAATGCGGGAGATAAGGGTTGTGATGGGTACTTGGTATGTTACTTTATGAGACCTCCCGCAACGGCGTAGTAAATCCTTCTTGCTACCTCTTGAGCACCATGCGTTAGTTTCCCTTGAAGAGGAAAGGGTGATGCAGCAAAGTAGCGTAAGTATTTCCTCAGTTTTTGAGAACCAAGGTATCAATCCAAAGAGGAGGCTACGTGAGTCCCTTGCACCTACACAAATAAATAAATCCTCGCAACCAACGCGATAAGGGGTTGTCAATCCCTACACGGTCACTTACGAGAGTGAGATCTGATAGATATGATAGAATAATATTTTTGGTATTTTTATGATAAAGATGCAAAGTAAAATAAAAGCAAAGTAAAAAGCAACGGAAATAACTAAGTATTGGAAGATTAATATGATGAAGATAGACCCGGGGGCCATAGGTTTCACTAGTGGCTTCTCTCAAGAGCATAAGTATTTTACGATGGGTGAACGAATTCTTGTTGAGCAATTGACGAATTGAGCATAGTTATGAGAATATCTAGGTATGATCATGTATATAGGAATCACGTCCGAGACAAGTAGACCGACTCGCCTGCATCTACTACTATTACTCCACACATCGACCACTATCCAAAGCATGTATCTAGAGTATTAAGTTCATAAGAACGAGTAATGCCTTAAGCAAGATGACATGATGTAGAGAGATAAATTCATGCAAGATGATAAAACCCCATCTTGTTATCCTCGATGGCAACAATACAATACGTGCCTTGCTGCCCCTCATCACATGGGAAAGGACACCGCAAGATTGAACCCAAAGCTAAGCACTTCTCCCATTGCGTAGAAAGATCAATCTAGTAGGCCAAACCAAACTGATAATTAGAAGAGACTTGCAAAGATAACCAATCATACATAAAATAATTCAGAAGATTCAAATATTGTTCATAGATAAACTTGATCACAAACCCACAATTCATCGGTCTCAACAAACACACCGCAAAAAGAAGATTACATCGAATAGATCTCCACAAGAGAGGGGGAGAACATTGTATTGAGATCCAAAAAGAGAGAAGAAGCCATCTAGCTAATAACTATGGACCCGAAGGTCTGAGGTAAACTACTCAAACTTCATCGTAGAGGCTATGGTGTTGATGTAGAAGCCCTTCGTGATCGATGCCCCTTCCGGCGAAGCTCCAGAACAGGCCCCAAGATGGGATCTCGTGGCATGTAAGGTTGCGGCGGTGGAATTAGGTTTTTGGATCTGTATCTGATCATTTGGGGTTACGTAGGTATATATAGGAGGAAGGAGTACGTCGGTGGAGCAACATGGGGCCCACGAGGGTGGAGGGCGCGCCTGGGGGGGTAGGCGCGCCCCCTACCTCGTGGCTTGCTGGTGGCTTTCTTGACGTATGGTCCAAGTCATCTGGATCATGTTCGTTCCAAAAATCACGTTCCCGAAGGTTTCATTCCGTTTGGACTCCGTTTGATATTCTTTTTCTGCAAAACTTTAAAATAGGCAAAAAACAGCAATTCTGGGCTAGGCCTCCCGTTAATAGGTTGGTCCCAAAAATAATATAAAAGTGAATAATAAATCCCAATAATGTCCAAAACAGAAGATAATATAGCATGGAGCAATCAAAAATTATAGATACGTTGGAGACGTATCAGACAACATGCAACTGTGGGTTCGCTTCCAGTACGTAAACAAGTCTCGTATTAGATGAAAACCATAATTTTCAAATATTGCTGCGAGTAATAATCTATAACTCCAATCAAGTTGTTATCTAGACCATTTTCATGTCCCAGAACAAGAGCAACCATTATAAATAAGAGCATCGCTGCTCAACAAGTTTTGAATTTCAGAACTGCAAGGTGAACACAAATTGGAACGAATTGATTTTTTCTAGCAGAAATGTAAGAACTGTGGGGTTGTCCTAGACTTATCTCTCAAAACAAACAAAATATAAACCCGTCATGTCTGGGGTGGCGACACTTTTGAAGAGGTAAGTTGATAGGCAACGGTTACTGCACGCTTTTATCTACTCCACATCGGATAGGAACCACAGCTTGGCGTTTGCTACATTACAACAAGTTCGTAAACTATTTCATACTATAACAATTTTGGAAAAAAAATTCAAGCATAACTAGGTTCACAGAAAGACATTGTAAGACTAGTGAAAAGGCTCAACATTCTAGTTAGTCAAGTACTACCGCTACAAGTTGATGTAATATGGGATACACTTAGGCAGCACAAGCACAATAATATTACAAAAGAAAATGGTTTCTTCAAGCGTCATTGTGATTTACAAACAAATGATTCTGTTGGGATGCATTTGGAAAATAGTTTCTGATATGAATAAATGAGAAACTTACTTCTAAGCACCAGTGGAGTTTTATTTTTGCAACATGAATTGCACAAGTGCAGATTCAATGTGTCCCTAAATTACACCAATAATTCCGACCAAGATAAGTTATCAGATTGTGGATTTTTGGACCAAGTTTACTAGCAAAAGCAAAATACATCAAAGGGTATTTTCATCATGCAAGGCTGGCCAGTACAAGAAAACCAAAAGTCCGATGATAAGAAACTCCAAGTACAGAACAAGCAATGAAGAACTGTTTACACACCTTATGAGTTTTCACAACCAGTTAGCATGAGAACAGCTAAACCCTCATGTTTGTTACATGTGGTTCACACCAACAAGCGAGCTTCACAAAACCAAAAATCAACATGTGATAATTCTATCATCGCCGGAACAACTAACATCCTTCTGCATAAATTACACTGAAGTATAAGATAACCCTTTTGCATAAATTATAGTAAAGTCGTCCTCATTTTTTATAATGGCATTTAACAAGTTAGCATATTTCCTATTTTGCGTGAAGTGAGTTCTTTACAAGTTGATACTGTTGAAACAGGAGTCTCACATCTCTCTATCCTTTTTGGCGGCTGGTGTGTTTTGCCTTCCTCCAGACATCCACGACTTCCTCTTCTTCTAGGTCGGGCACATGGGCCTGAGCTTTATGGGTAGAATTAGAGATGGGCTGATACCGGTTCAACACTCCCCCTCAAGATGGGTGATAGATATCTATCAACCCCATCTTGTCACATGCCAAGTTACACTCATTTGTTTCCAGTCCACTACTGCAGGATGCTGCTAACACGACACTACAATCAGAGACCCTTCGTCGAAACTGTGTGTGATGCATTAATCACAAACGATGATGTAAAAAAACATCACAAAAGATGCAAAACGTTTGCGAGGGCAGATACATCAAACGGTTCAGATTTTAGTTGCGTGTGCGATGCGGGGCATACGGTTGATCCATACGAATTGTTTGTGGTGAGACAGAACAATAAAACGGGCAGCCAGATCAAGGTGTGTGTGATATACGACATACGGTTCACTCGGATAAACTGTTTTTGATGAGGCAGAATAACAGAAACGGGAAGCCAGATGAAGGTGTGTGCGATATATGACATAGAGTTCACTCGGATGAACTGTTTGTGATTAGGCAACACAAAATAAATGGTTAGCCAGATCAAGGTGTGTGCGATAGAGGGTAAACAATTCACTCAGATGATCTGTTTGCGTTGAGCCAAGAGAATAGAAACGGTTCAACTTAACAAGATGTGTGTGATACGCGACAATCAGGTATGTAATCAGAAATGTGTGCGAAGACCGATAATAACAAAGACGATTGCTACTAATAAGACATGTGTGTTGTGCGATGTGATTGCATACAGAACAACATGTATATATACACACTTATAAGGAAACGGTTGCATAACCAAGTTAAACATCCAATTACATAGGTGGTTACTACACACATGACATTTGCACACACCAAAGTAAACTATTACATGTATAATTACATAGGTCGCTACTATACACATGATATTTCACACAGCAACATGAACTATATATTACATGCATAATTAACTAGGATAAACGATCATCTGATCAACATCTACTTCTTGTGACGCTTGCCGCTACTGCTCTGCTTGTGGCTCGATCCAGCCTCGTCGATTTCAGGAAGGAGTCACTTCCTCATGTCAACGATACGCCTGTGCATCCCGTAGCATGTCTACACGCTCTTGGCCACGAACCTAAGGTGAGCTTCATCTAGTTGCCACATCCAGGCCCCGTGCCAGGATACATGACTTGTTCTGTTGGCATCCCGCTTCATATTTTCGTAGTAGGGGTCGATAATGGCGGAGGCGAGTTCTACCAGGGAGTCCTTCTTCGTGCTACCCCAGACCCTGTAGTGGTCACAGATTTCGACAAGGTTCTTGCAGGCCAAGCCCATAACGATGAGCGCTTTTACATCGTTGGAGGTTTCCACCATAGCGAATTTGTAGTCGGTGCACTTGACAAACCTGGCAAAGCGGTCGCAAGGCTTTGTGGCCATGCAGTAGTGGTAGATGAGGACATGATGGCGCACGCACAACTGGGCGAAGGCAACCTTCTGATCTTTGCAGGATGACCGCCGGTGTACTGGAGGTCGATGCTGACCACCTTGTACTTGTGTCGAGCTAGCAACTGCTCCACGGTGTTGATGTAGTCCTCCACCACGGTAGGGTCGATGGTGTACACCACCGAGAGATATGTCTCCCTCGCGTGGGTCTCCACTTTATGCTCGCCGAACTCCATTGGAGCGCCGCTAGATATCCTTTATGTATGTGTCATCGTGGGTGTGCTTGTTGTTGTGGGGCGCGATTGAAAGGTTGAAGAGACTAAGGTTATAATGGCCGCAGGAATTAATGGGAAGCTGGAAGGCCTGGAATATCGACATGCCTAGATGGCAGTTCTAATTGCAGCGCGTAACTCCATCGTGCCGCACTTAACATCGTGGCGACGCGCGCGGTGCAACCCCATGCATATGGGCCCCCAACATGATCGTGCGCCGACCCCAACCACTGGCAGAGCGCGCGCGGAGGGGCGCGAGCAGAGTGCTCCGCAGCCGCCTCAACGGCGAGCAACCATATATATGCATATAGCAGTTGAACACGCAAGGAAAAGCTGTCAACAAGCCGAGCGCGCCATAGCGCCTAACGGCGAGCATAGCATGTTACGGCGCCTAACGGCGAGCAGAGCACGCCGAGGGATGCGAGCAGAGGCCGGTACAGTGATACATGGCAAATAAGACGAATTGTGCAAGCAATGACGAAGACATCAAGCACGATTCAGATTAGAGTTGCGTGTGCGATACGTGGCATACAGTTGATCCATCCGAGCTGTTTGTGATGGAACAAGCCGAGTGTCTTGTGGGCAAATGCTTGCTGGTATACAACCATCTGCGATTGATGAATTCATCACTGACGGGTTCCCTATTGTGGTCCGCGTGCGATGTGATATGCTCTGTTTGCACAACATCTATGCTCTGAATACAAAAGAACAACATACTCCAATTACAACTACCATAAATATACTTATAATAGGACATGATTGCAAAACCAAATTATACATCCAATTACATTATATAAAAAATACCATAAACATTGCAAGGTTCAAATTCCAGCATTACAAGACCCAAATTCAAAGATTACAAGGTTCAAACTATTCTGACAAATAAAACTCATCTTCTTTAGAATCTTTTTCATGCATTATTTCTGCGAAAGGATCAGCCACGGAGAAGTCATATAGCGGCTCGATACAGTGACTTCTGAATAATCTGTCGTATGAAGTTACAAACTGAAATTCAGCTTCTGTAGAGCCTTTTCCGTTCAGCTGTAGACGCCTGCAATCTTTAGCAATCCATTCACTTTTGCGCAGTAAATATAGGGAAAACCTCATTACCTTGAGCAACCTTGTTTTCTGAACAAAGAACCTGGCGAATTTAATTTCTGGTGTGGTGCCTCGGTACTCGCTAAAAGTAATTTTTGTGAGATGAAGATCAAGGCATTTAATGGGATTGTTATATTCCCCAACATTTTCTACTTTTGGGCCTGCTACTATCTGCAAACGAACACGACATATTAGTGCCTAGCTGCAGATTTGAACACTCTCGGCCTCTTTGATTTGCAAGATTTCTAAAATACATGAAAAGAGTGAAATGCCACCTTTAATCTTTCATGATTAACATCTCAAAAAATATATGTACTGAAATCCTTCAAATTTCCTTTAGAAATCATTCTACTTTTGTCTTTTGTAATCATGGGTAAAAGTAACAACAAAATGAGCTCCATTGTGGTTAACAATTAACAGGAAAGGAGCATCACCTTGATGTATAGCTTCTCCGTGCAAGGAAAACATCTAAGGAATCTAACAACTTCATCCTCATCGGGGCCGACAGATTATAGTGCCAAGATCTTCACTGTGCGCAGAGGCCGGGTCAAGCTTGTGGAATCATTTTCTGGATGACAGGCGAACATATATATCAACAAAATTTAGATAAAATGTGATGTACAATGATATATAAGAAGGAGGAGAAGAAGACTGTTGTACCTAAATGGATAATGATGCAGTAACAAGTTCGTTGAATTCAGCACACAAATAGCCCAACACTATCAATTTCGGTGCTTGAATGACCCTGATTCTTGTTGGACCTAATTTATCAAGTACATACAATCTCTCGAGGAAAGGCGCATTCTCAATGACCATATTGTGAAACACCTCAACTGACAGCCTTGGGCGGCGCCAGCAATGCACATAAATCGCACGTGCATTGTTGAGGTGATGTGGAGGCCACTGAACCCATCCATCGCATGAAGACAAAGGTACTCGAGCGCTGTACAGCCGACGAGCAGGCGCTCCAAATCCTCCTTCGATATGCGGACGGCAATGAGCTCGAGGTGCTTAAGTTTAGGGAGATGAAGATACGCCGGCATCAATCCGGGGAAAATGCACCGCTCGAACGTAGCGCGCAAGGCATGCGCGAGGCATAGCGCGGACGACGGCAGCGAGCGCGGACGTCCAGCATGAAAGCTGAGCTCCTCAAGCCAATCTAGGGCTGGGGATAGGAACCATTTATTGAAACCTGGGTTAGACCTTGCAGTTGGAACTTAACTTGCCGATAGCAAGGCGTCTGACCGGCCCAGGGTGCGTGGCGAGGACGTGGGACAATGTGTCCAGGCTTTGCCGCTCCTCGCTGCAGAATTCATCGTCGACGAAGAGGTCCAGATGGGTGGAGTGCCAAAGGGGGCGCCACCGCCACAAGAGGAAAGTGGTCCGCATGCCAGATTTGATGGGGAGGTGGGATATGATGGTTACCAAACTCATCGTGGAGGCTACTGATGAATTCCACGTTCACCGGAGGCTCTTGTGGTTCTGGCTTGACCCACCCCCGCTTGTTAGTCAGCTTGTCCTCCATCTCGCAGCAGGCGGCGATGCTTCTAGATAAGAATGGAGGACTATTCTATGTACCTTCTCAAGGCGGCCGAAACAAAAGTCCAAAACCAGCAATAAATTGCAGCACTCGCGGCTTGCTTCGCGGTATGGTGAGCGTGCGCGGCGGACTGCTCGCAGTTGTCCCGTATAATCAAACTGCTGCCTGCGGTAGTAAATGGTTAGTTGAACGCCCACAGTTGGACTAATACGATCGTTTGCGATAATAACGTGGTGGCTATTTTTTAAAAATGCCTAGGAAATCAATGTATAAAAAGGCAAAACGAACCCTGAATAATTTCATATTTTTAGCACAGTTGCATGTTGCCTCTGTAAAATAAATCAAGGCTGGAAGAGACAACGTATGTCATTTCGCACACAGATCAGGTGGCCAAGTTCCCTCTCGGAACCATGAGGCTTCTTGATAGAATCTTCGATTTGTATGAAAGAAATATGGGCCAATGCCGAGTTGAAAAGGGCAGCAATATCTAACTCCAGCTTACAAAAAGGTACAAAAGCATGATGATTAACTGTTCATCAGGTTTACACAAAATCCAGATTGAACAGGACAATAACATCTAACTGAACCAAAGTTTTCGGCAGTCACAATCAAATGGATCAGTCTGATCCATAAAATCAAGATCCTGGGCCAGAAAATCTACTGGTACATGAAGACAAGTTGTTGTAAATAGAAGTCGAGCACGTTCATAAGCCCTTTTGTCCACCGGAAACTTCTTTTTATGTTGTTCAACGTGTCCATCCATGAGAAAGTTTTTTGTTAAAAACCTTAATCCTCACCGACAATATTACCCTCACATTCAACAGGAAGAATGTGACAAAGCTAGTGTTTGCATGGTTGGATCGCATGCATATCCTTCCAGCGTTATTGTCCTCAAACGAATGTCATGAGAACTGAGAAAATCCCAGTGCTTCTTATGCCATCGATTGGTTATACCTTTTTGTCCATGTGCTCTTGCCTAAATAGACATGAAGACTAAAAACTGTTAATGTCTAAAAAAAGAGTATGTTGCAAGAGCGACAGCTGAATGGTTAATTCTAGTAAATTATATATGGGCTTTCAATGTGTTTGAAATCATCACCTGTATATACAAATTCTCTAGACATGGAAAGCATCGCAGAAAGCCGATAATCATGTTCAGATCGAAACACCACATACTGATATGTAAGGTCTTGACAGAATCCAGCACCATTGATAGGGTATCCATGGATAAACTCTTCATTGAGCATAGAACATAACATTAGTACCAAAACTGTACTCCAAGGTGATACAAAACTTATGCGTACAAATGAAAACTGCAACTTATGATTACAAAAGTGTTGATGATATAAAACTTATGCGCACAAATGAAAAATGCAGCTTATGATTACAAAAGTGTTGATGATAATATACAGTAACTGAATAAGTGTAGAGCCAACAACCATCTTGTAACCTTCAAGCGGATCAGGAATTACACCCAATGTCTCCAGTTTAGGCGCAGAGACCACAGTTATTTGCGAATGTGCGCACCAATAATCAAGGACCAACCTTTGGAGTGAAGGGGCATCTCTGATGATGAGCTCCTCTCCTTTAAAGCAAATTCCAATGGTTACAGGGTGAGGCGAATTTATTTGCAGACAATGGATACGGATTTCTTTTTCAAAAACAAGCAGCAAGCGCTCCAGCGCAGGGCAGCAGGAGTGGATGATGTTGTGCAGTGAGGCCTCCGGCAGATCGACCACCACAAGCGCGAGTTTTTTAAGCAGTGGGAGTCGAAGCATTTGTACCAAATTGTCTACTAGATGGCACCGGGCCAAGGTGGCGGTGTGGGGAGAGGAGGAAAACCATGAGATGGACATCACTGGTGAGGGCACAGCTACAATGCTTGGTGGGAAGCTATTTGCATAGTAATGGTAGAACTCAAGATGCTGGAATTTTTTGAATTGACGAGATGTCAGCCATGCGTCCACCATGCAGAGTATGTGCAGCAGGCAGCATGCTGGGATGCATAGGCATTGAATGGAGCCCTGGTGGGAAGAGATGATGGCTCTGTGGAGTTCAAAATCATGAACGACAGATAGCCGGCGACAGTCGAGATTAAGAGGTGCGGCGCGCCACAGAGTGCGCCAGCGAGATGCGAGGATCTGTGTGCATCAGCCATCCTTGGTGGGGAGAAGGAAGATTACCCCCCAAGGATGGTGTCCTGGAGATCGCTGATGCGGTCCGCCCAATATTCTACGGGCTCCTCGGATCCAGGCGTGGCTGCCGTCAAGCTGTTGGCGGGTGTAGGATCTACAACGGTGTCATTGACCGGAGCCTCATATGTGTACATAGCAATCAAAAAAGGCGTAAACATACATGTAGGACATTCAAAATCAATTCTCAAGATCTGGAAGAAAAAAGGCACAAACATATATGTGGGACATTCAAAATCAATTCTCAAGATCTGCTACGTAATTATTAGCACGAACGCTAACCCTAGTCGGGTCATTAGCAAAAAATCATTTGTACAGAACAAATAATTAATCACTAACCATAGATACCATTCAAACAATCAATACACTACACGGATCTAACAAATCTTACTCTGATTTCATGGACTGGGTGAACATAACCAAGGATTTCTATTCCCAATAAAAGAAGGGGGACTAACCGGTATTCCGTCAGAGTCGGAGTCATTGCCGGAGTAGTTGTGGACCTCCGTCTCCGGCTGGGGAGTCACGACGACAGCAACAAAGTCAAGGTCGCACTGTTGCCCGCGTGAGACCTCATCGGCGGCGACATCAACCTCTCTGCCCAGCTTCATGCATTGTGCGGGTGCTTCACCTGCCTAGGCGTCGCCATTCCCTCCGATGGTGCACTTCAGGAAAATCCTAATACACTCCATGCGTCGGCGACAACCGTGTACGGGGGGTGTGGCCCCCTATTATGACCAGTGGATCGGGCGCGCCATTAATATGGAGCAGTGGGAGCGAGCCGGACGGCGGTCAAAGGGCTAGCGAGCCTCCCGGTGAGCCTGCGAAGCGGACTGGTGGCATGCCTACCGTCATTTGACACAGCTACTAGCAGGCCCCACGGTGATCGGCAGAGTTTAACACGCCAAGATGCCTCAGCCTCCTCCCCGCCTCTGCAGGTAATCGCTAGCACGCTGCCTTGTCAACTCACGCATGCTCATATGGCACACGGGACACGTGGCGCCACGAATTATAATGATTTTTCCTTTTTGATGATTAAATTTGCCAATTTATTGCTTAACCGCTAACGGGCTGCATACATTGTTGTTCTAACACACAAGGTTCGAATAAAGGGTCCGCTTGCGACATTGGTTGATAATTATTGATAATTTCGTGTATGTAAGAAGATTATATAAAAACTTGTCTCAAATTTGAAAAATATAATATCACAGTCTATTGGTGTCCATATGATACCATGATAAGTTTCATGAATTTCAACTTAGTTTTGGATTAACTGGATTTTAAAATCAAGATTCCCGATGTTAGAAATTTCTTGCATGGGGACTAAACATGCACCCAGGGACACGTAAACATATGATTTTGGAATCCATTTTTGTGCACTATCACGGATCTCATGTAGATCAAATTTGATTTTTGCACATTAAATCCATGGGAAATCAATCAATGTATAAAAACAAACCAATGTTATCTATTTTTTTCAATTTTTAACACTAAACTCCTTGGGTCGCATGTTCGCTGCAGAAAAAGTTTGACATGCATCTTTGGGCCACATGCACGCGGTGGTCCTAGGACACTTACTCGCATGTGACTCTCTCTGTGGGCTCGCGAGGTCGTCTTCCAGCACTCTGACCTGCGGTGAGAGAGGTTAATTTGACCAACAAGGATGGTCTTTTTTGGTTTTTTTATGAACGGTAAGAGTATATATAGTACACGTCGAAGATGGTGGCCGGGGGCAACATATACTACATGTCATATAGGACAGTCACTCACATGCGATGCTTCCATCCATGGGCCCGCAAGGTTGTCCTCCATCACTTTGACCCAACTAGGAGGTTTCTTTTTGGGTTGTGTTGCAGTAGGAGTATATAGTACGCGTTGAAGAGGGGTCGGGGCAGCACATACTACACACACGTCATGAATGATCTCACTCTATGTGGGGACTTTTCGGTTTCTGAGGCAGGTGCCACAAAGAAGTTGTGCATATTGGGTATTGAAACCATCACCAACACCTTGGGCCATGTGTAGATGATGGTTGTCACTCATTCGCCTGCGATGCTTCCCTCCATGGGTCCGCGAGGTCGTCGTCCATCTAATATAAGACACAACGAGAAAGGTAATTTGGCGAACAAGGAGGATTATTTTCGGGTTGTGTTACGGTACGTAGGAGTATATATTACGCGTCGAAGAGGGGAGGGGGCCAACATATACTGTGCGTCATGAATCTCGGTTCGTGTGGGGGACTTAAAGGTATCCGAGGCAGGTGCCACAAGTTCTGCATATATATTAGGTATTCAAACATCACAACCACACATCTCCATACATGTGTTTGGCCCACATGCAGGCGATGGTGGTTGTCCTCTAGCACTCACTCACAGGGTTATCGGTGAGATGCTTCGTCCATCTGTGTGTGCCCGCTAGGTCAATCACTTTGACCAACAGTGATAGAGGTTAATTTGACTTATAATTAGGAGGGGATTAAATTTTGGTTCATCTTATATGGTACAGTACATGCATGTCATGATGTGAGAGATAACATTTAAACTTTGAGCACATGTGTATGCATGAATCCCTCCCACCGGGTCAAAGTGGGGGGGGGGGGGCGAGCACGCGACGCGTCATGAACTAGATCTGTGTGGGGACTGTGCGATTTTTGACGCATTCATGCGCCACATCAAAATGTTGTGCTTTTGGTATTCAAACATATATGCATGCATCACGCATGTCCATACATATGTTTGGGGCACATGCATGCAGTGGTTGTCTTTGGACATTCTCGCTCGCTTGGTTATCATCGATGACCTATATATTCGTGAGCCCGCGTGGACATCCATCACTTAGATCAACAATGCGAGAGAGGTTACCAGGGTGGATTCTTCTTCTCTGTGTTCATGTTATTGTATAGTCGTATGTAGATCATGGTGAGATTCAAGACCTAAGTTTGACTGCTTGCATACACATGAATCCCTATATATATAGTATACATGTCGTGAACCCTCGCTCCATGTGGGGACTTTCCGGTTCCAAAAGCACGGTGCCACATCAAAGTTGTGCATTGGATATATTCAAACACCACATAGAACTTCATACATATGTTTGGGCCACATGCACGCAGTGGTTGTCTTCAGGCACTCCCTCGCGTGGTTACCGGCGACAAGCTAGTCTTTTGTGGGGCCGCGTGTGGATGTCCATGCATGACTTTGACCCAACAACGAGAGAGGTTATACGACCAAGGTGGTGATTCTTCTTGTCAGTGTTACAATACGCCTTGGTGAGATGCCGCCTCCCACCAACTCAAAGTGTGTGTGTGTGGGGGGGGGGGCACAGTACTAATTCGCACTACATGAACCTCCGTGGGGTCGGAGCTGTTCAGTTAATTTGCGATGCACATGTGCCACATCAAATTTGTGATTTGGTTATTTAAATATCACACCACATCATTTTCACACGGACACACGCACACACACGCACGTGCACACACACACACACACACACATATCGTGCCACCTGCAGGTGTGGTTCGTATGTGGTCTCACCCATCACATGCCAGAAGAACACATCTGTGGCACACGGTCCACATTTGATCGGAAGTAAAGGGGGGCAGGTTGACCATGATGTACTCATTTCGGTTTTGTGTTATGGTAGGGTGAGATATCAGACCTAGCTATTGGGGGGCATGCTGCTACTTCTTGAGCTTGCGTTGGTTTTTCCCTTGAAGAGGAAATGATGATGCAACAAAGTAGAGATAAATATTTCCCTCAGTTAGAGAACCAAGGTATCAATCCAGTAGGAGGTACAAGCAAGTCTCCAATCTGTGCACCTGCACAAACAATCAAACACTTGCACCCAACACGATAAAGCAAGATCGCCATCGCCGACTCGCTCACTCCAGCCCTTCCTCGATCCCGCTTCAACGCCCCCTGCACTCGCCGTGAGCCACTACGCCGAACCCCTCTCTCCCCGTGATTGATTGCTCTCTCTAGTCGTCGTTTCCATCCAGCCCGAGAGCTTGGCTCACCCCGCCATGCTGCCGCCGTGGCCACAGGCATGCAAGCTCAAAACCAAGCCCGTCACCGCACTCAGGGCACCCCCAGGAGCCGAACGCACACATCCATTCATCCTGTCGTGCCTTGTAGCCCCGTCTCGATCAACACCTAAGCGTTGGCCGCCGTGGGAGTGGTCACTACCGTCAGCTCTGGCCACCAGAGGCTCGGCCACCACCATGGTTCAAAGCGCACCGGCGAGAGCTCTCCAACGGGCCAATCTACCCTCGAACTGTGCCCTGTAGCGCATTCCCGAGCACCCCCACCGCGTCTGCTGTCGCCGGTGGGTTTGACCCCCTTGAGTAGGGGTTTGACCTCCCCTGGGTCACTAACATGTGGGCCCCATGCCTAACTAATTTATATTAGAATTAAGTTTAGTGCTAATTAACACTGTTAATTTGTCTAGGCACTGACATGCGGGTCCCATTGGTCAGTTTAACCTGGGCCATCCTGTTGACTTCTAACATCATCATGTTGTCATGCTGAAGCAATAAAACAATTACTGGATTTAGTTTAAGTTAAATAGCCAGGAAATTCCAGAAAATAGCTAAAACTTCAGAAAATCATAGAAATTGAACCGTAACTCCAAATGAAATAATTTTTAAAAATGATCAGAAAAATATGAAGAATCTATTTATGGCATTTTCATGCATGTCAGAATAACAAATAATCCCTGGTTAGGACAAATCAAGTAAATGGCATTCGAATAATCACATATGGAGTTTTAATTTGAGTCTTGTGTTCAAACCAACTCCATTTAAATTGTTGCTAGCTGCATTGGCCCAAATCACAACATATTGCCATGACATGATCATGCATCATATTGTTGCATTGCATTGATTGTGCTCCCTCTTATTTGTCGGTGTTGTTCCCTCTTAGTAGATGTTGTTCTGACATTGAGATCGATGACACCGATGAAGAGCTACTATGTTCAGAAGTGCCAGGAAAGCAAACCCCCCTTGATCACCCCGATGCAATCCCACTCTCTCGTTCTTGCTCTCTTTTACTGCATTAGGAAAACAACGATTCAACTGTTACGTGTTGCGGTAGTTGAACCCATTCCTCTGCATGATCTGTCTTTGCCACAGTAAATAGTAAAACCCACTAGCATGAGTAGGAGTTGTTTGAGCCATGATGTGCCTACTCATTCATGTTTGTTGCTATGCCTGCTATGCTCAGAGTTGTGTTGGGTCTAATTCACCTGGGATGGATTGGAATGAGTGTTCATGTCCTACTGTGTGAGAGCTAAGTGTGTGAACATGATTTGATAAAGGTAGCGATGAGAGGCCATGTAGGAGTACATGGTCGGTTGTCTCATTGGGACCGTCCTCAGGAACTGAGTTTTGTGTTTGTGATCCAAGACAGTTACTACCACACATTGGGCTCCGGGCGGTCCAAGTTCTCTTGACTTATTAATCGCCTTGATCTCTGTCCAGGAGTCGCAACTAGTTTCTGGTGTTTGTAGGATATGTGTTGGAGGCCGTGCATAGCGCTGACCTAGGGGTGGGCTATGGTGCGGTATAGACACCATGGCACGGTGTACCAAGGCACATGTTTAGTGGGCTTGGGAACCCTGCACACATCGTTTGCGCCCGTGAGTGAAACCTCAGCCGGACTTCCTTTATGGGTACAACCTCAGATAGGCGATAAACCTGGACAAGAGTCTCATGTGGTTAGACACCTTCAGATTTCCACTCTTCGCAAACCACAATCGCTTTCACAGAGTCCCCTTCAAGTGTCTCATGATTCTGTGCAATATATCAAGATGCTCACTGCTACTTCTTGAGCTTGCGTTGGTTTTCCCTGGAAGAGGAAAGGGTGATGCAGCAAAGTAGAGATAAATATTTCCCTCAGTTAGAGAACCAAGGTATCAATTAAGTAGGAGACAATGCACAAATAACCAATACCTGCACAAACAATCGAACAACTTTCACTCAACGCGATAAAGGGGTTGTCAATCCCTTCATGGTCACTTGCAGAAGTGAGATCTAACAGAGATATATGAAACTAAACAAAAGATAAAGTAAATATTTTTGGTATTTTTGGTTTACAGATCTAAGAATAAAAGATTGCAAAATAGTAGATCGGAAACTAATATGATGGAAAATAATAGATTGGAAACTTATATGATGGAAAATAGTAGATCGGAAACTTATATGATGGAAAATAGACCTGGGGGGGCATAGCTTTAACTAGAGGCTTCTCTCAAGATAGCAATAATACGGTGGGTGAACAAATTACTATCGAGCAATTGGTAGAAAAGCGCAAAATTTGACAATGTCTGAGGCAATGATTATGAAATATAGGCATCACGCCCGTGTCAAGTAGACCAAAATGATTCTGCATCTACTTCTATTAGTCCACACATCGACCGACTCCTGCCTGTATCTAGAGTTAAGTTCATGAAGAACAGAGTAACGCATTAAGTAAGATGACATGATGTAAAGGAATAAACTCAAGCAATATTATGTAAACCCCATCTTTTTATCCTCGATGGCAACAATACAATATGTGCCTTGTTGCCCCTACTGTCACTGCGAATGGACACCCAAGATTGAACCCAAAGCTAAGCACTTCTCTCATTGCAAGAAAAACCAATCTAGTTGGCCAAACCAAACCGATAGTTCGAAGAGAATTACAAAGATACCAAATCATGCATAAAAGAATTCACAGAAGATTCAAATAATATTCATAGATAAGCTGATCATAAATCCACAATTCATCGGATCTCGACAAACACACCAAAAGAAGATTACATCGGATAGGTCTCGAAGAACATCGAGGAGAACATGGTATTGAGAATCAAAGACAGAGAATAAGCCATATAGCTACTGGCTATGGACCCGTAGGTCTAAGGTAAACTACTCACGCTTCATTGGAAGGGCAATAGAGTTGATGTAGAAGCCCTCTGTGATCGAATCCCCCTCCGGCAGGATGCCGAAAAAGGCCCCTAGATGGGATCTCACGAGAACGGAAGGTTGCGGCGGTGGAAAAGTGTTTTCGTGGATGCTTCTGGTGGTTTGGAAATATATGGGAATATGTAGGAGGAAGATCTAGGTCAGTGGGTCACCGAGGGGCCCACAAGGTAGGGGGCGCGCCCTACCCGCTGGGCACGCCCTCCACCCTTTTAGCCGCCTCGTGGCTCTTCTGACTTGCACTCCAAGTCTCCCGGGTGTCTCTGGTCCAAGAAAAATCATCGCGAAGGTTTTATTCCGTTTGGAGTCCGTTTGGTATTCCTTTTCTGCGAAACTCAAAAACAAGGAAAAAATAGAAACTGGCACTGGGCTCTAGGTTAATAGGTTAGTCCCAAAAATAATATAAAATAGCATATTAATGCACATAAAACATCCAAAACAGATAATATAATAGCATGGACAATAAAAAATTATAGATATGTTGGAGACGTATCAAGCATCACCAAGCTCGAGTAGGTAAATGATAAAACAGAATTTTTGATGTGGAATGCTACCTAACATTTTTATCCGTGTAATTTTTCTTAATTGTGGCATGAATATTCATATCTATAAGATTCAAAACAAAATTTTAATATTGACATAAAAACAGTAATACTTCAAGCATACTAACAAGGCAATTATGTCTTCTCAAAATAACATGGCCAAAGAAAGCTTATCCCTAAAAAATCATATAGTCTGGCTATGCTCCATCTTCATCACACAAAATATTCAAATCATGCACAACCCCGATGACAAGCCAAGCAATTCTTTCATACTTTTGATGTTCTCAAACTTTTTCAACTTTCACGCAATACATGAGCGTGAGCCATGGACATAGAACTATAGGTGGAATAGAATATGGTGGTTTTGGAGAAGACAAAAAGAAGGAGATAGTCTCACATGAACTAGGCGTATCAACGGGCTATGGAGATGCCCATCAATAGATATCAAAGTGAGTGAGTAGGGATTGCTATGCAACGGATGCACTAGAGCTATAAGTTTATGAAAGCTCAAAAAGAAACTAAGTGGGTGTGCATCCAACTCGCTTGCTCACGAAGACCTAGGGCAATTTAAGGAAGCCAATCATTGGAATATACAAGCCAAGTTCTATAATGAAAAATTCCCACTAGTATATGAAAGTGACAACATAGGAGACTCTCTATCATGAAGATCATGGTGCTACTTTGTAGCACAAGTGTGGTAAAGGGATAGTAACATTGCCCCTTCTCTCTTTTCTCTCATTTTATTGGGCCTTCTCTCTTTTTTTTCCTCTTTTTTTCGTCCGGAGTCTCATCCCGACTTGTGGGGGAATGATAGTCTCCATCATCCTTTCCTCACATGGGACAATGCTCTAATAATGAAGATCATCACACTTTTATTTACTTACAACTCAAGAATTACAACTCGATACTTAGAACAAAATATGTCTCTTTATGAATGCCTCCGGTGGTGTACCCGGATGTGCAATGAATCAAGAGTGACATGTATGAAATAATTATGAACGGTGGCTTTGCCACAAATACGATGCCAACTACATGATCATGCAAAGCAATATGACAATGATGAAGCGTGTCATAATAAATGGAACGATGAAAAGTTGCATGGCAATATATCTCGGAATGACTATGGAAATGCCATAATAGGAAGGTATGGTGGCTGTCTTAAGGAAGGTATATGGTGGGTGTATGGTACAGGCAGAAGTTGCGCGGTACTAGAGAGGCTAGCAATGATGGAAGGGTGAGAGTGCGTATAATCCATTGACTCAACATTAGTCATAAAGAACTCACATACTTATTGCAAAAATCTATTAGTTATCAAAACGAAGTACTACACGCATGCTCCTAGGGGGATAGATTGGTAGGAAAGGACCATCGCTCATCGCCGACCGCCACTCATAAGGAAGATAATCAATAAATAAATCATGCTCCGACTTCATCACATAACGGTTCACCATACGTGCATTCTACGGGAATTACAAAGTTTAACACAAGTATTTCTAAAATCCACAATTACTCACTAGCATGGCTCAAATAGCACCATCTTTATATCTCAAAACAATCATAAGGAATCAAACTTCTCATAGTATTCAATGCACTTTATATGAAAGTTTTTATTATACCCCTCTTGGATGTCTATCATATTAGGACTAAATTTATAACCAAAGCAAATTACCATGATGTTTAGAGACTCTCAAAATAATATAAGTGAAGCATGAGAGTTCAATAATTTCTATAAAATAAAGCCACCGCCGTGCTCTTAAAAGATACAAGTGAAGCCCTAGAGCGAAATTGCCTAGCTCAAAAGATATAAGTGAAGCACATAGAGTATTCTAATAAATCACGATTCATGCGTGTCCCTCTCAAAAGGTGTGTAAAGCAAGGATTATTGTGGCAAACTAAAAATAAAAGACTCAAATCATACAAGACGCTCCAAGCATAACACATATCATGTGGTGAATAAAAATATAGCCTCAAGTGAAGTTACCGATAGACGAAGACGAAAGAGGGGATGACTTCCGTGGCATCCCCAAGCTTAGGCTCTTTTTTGTCGTTGAATATTACCATGGGGTGCCTTGGGCATCCACAATCTTAGGCTCTTGCCACTTCTTATTCCATAGACCATCAAATCCTTACCCAAAACTTGAAAAATTCACAACACAAGAATCAACAGACAATCTCATAAGCTTCGTTAGTATAAGAAAATAAATCACCACTTTTGGTAATGTTGTGAACTCATTCTTTATTTATATTGTTATAATATCTACTGTATTCCAACTTTTCCATGGTTCATACCCCCCGATACTACCCATAGATTCATCAAAATAAGCAAACAACACACAAAAACAGAATCTGTCAAAAACAGAACAGTCTGTAGTAATCTGTAACTATCGAAAACTTCTGTAACTCCACAAATTCTGAAAAATAGGAAAACCCGGGAAATTTGTGTACCAATCTTGTGCAAAAAGAATCAGATCAAAAGCACGCTTCTGTACAAAATGAAAATTATTTCCCTGGGCGCAAAAGTTTCTGTTTTTCAGCAAGATCAAAACAACTATCACCGTAAGCCACCCCAAAGGTCTTACTTGGCACAAACACTAATTAAAACACAAAAAAACATCTAACCAAAGGCTAGATGAATTATTTATTGAAAAACAGCAAGGAAAAATATTGGGTTTTCTCCCAACAAGCACCTTTCTTTAAAGCCTTTTAGGTAGGCATTGATAATTTCAATGATGCTCACATAAAAGAGAAGAATTGAAGAACAAAGAGAGCATCATAAAACACGTGACAAACACATATAAGTCTAACATACTTCCTATGAATAGGCATTTTATAAGAAAACAAATTATCAAGGCAAGCAAAAACTAGCATATGCAAGGAAGAATAAAGAGACGATAGCAATCTCAACATGAACAGAGGTAATTTAGTAACATGAAAATTTCTACAACCATATTTTCCACTCTCATAATAATTACATGTAGGATCATAAGAAAATTCAACAATATATCTAAGACATAACATATTCTCAACACGATCCACATGCATGCAAAGTTGACACTGCTCCAAAATAGTGGGAATAACATTAACTAAAGTCATGACCTCTCCGAACCACTTTTATCAAAAATTTCATAAGATTGAACATTCTCCAAATATGTGGGATCTAAAGTTGACACCCTTCCAAACCCACTTTTAATATTACTGCAAACATTATTATCAATCTCATATTCATCATGGGGCTTAAATAAATTTTCAAGATCATGAGAAGAATCACCCCAATCATGATCATTGCAATAAGTAGTGGACATCGCAAAAGAAGCATCCCCAAGCTTGGGGTTTTGCATATTATTAGCAAAATTGACATTAATAGAATTTATAAAAACATCATTGCAATCATGCTTTTATTCAAAGATCTATCATGAATCACTTCATAAAGCACTTCATCCCAATTTCCAGATTCACGGATTTCAAGCAAAACATCATAAAGATAATGTAGTGCACTCAACTCACTAGCAATTGGTTCATCATAGTTGGATATTTTAAAAAGATTAGCAAGTGGATGAGGATCCATAAACTCTTTGCTTCTGACTTTCAATAAACACACAATTATACCAAGCAAACGAGCAAACAAACCAAGTAAGACATAAAGGGCAAACGAAAAGACGAACGGAAGAAGGGCGAATTAAAAAAGGCAAATCTTTTCGAAAATCATTTTAGAAGCGGGGGAGAGGAAAACGAGAGGCAAATGGCGAATAATGTAATGTGAGAGATGAGATTTTATAATGGGTACTTTCTAATCTTGACGTAGATCTCCCCGGCAACGGCGCCAAAAATTCTTCCTGCTACTTCTTGAGATTGCGTTGGTCTTTCCCTTGAAGAGAAAAGGGTGATGCAACAAAGTAGAGATAAGTATTTCCCTCAATTAGAGAACCAAGGTATCAAGTAGGAGACAATGCACAAATCACTAATACCTGCACAAACAATCAAACAACTTGCACCCAACGCGATAAAGGGGTTGTCAATCCCTTCACGGTCACTTGCAAAAGTGATATCTAATAGAGATAGATGAAACTAAACAAAAGATAAAGTAAATATTTTTGGTATTTTTGGTTTATAGATCTGATAATAAAAGATTGTAAAATAGTAGATCGGAAACTAATATGATGGGAAATAATATATCAGAAACTTATATGATGGAAAATAGTAGATCTGAAACTAATATGATGGAAAATAGACCCGGGGGGCATAGGTTTCACTAGAGGCTTCTCTCAAGATAGCAAATAATACGGTGGGTGAACAGATTACTGTCGAGCAATTGATAGAAAAGAGCAAACTTATGACAATATCTAAGGCAATGATTATGAAATATAGGCATCACGTCTGTGTCAAGAAGACCGAAACGATTATATATCTACTACTATTACTCCACAGATCGACCAACTCCTGCCTGAATCTAGAGTATTAAGTTCATGAAGAATAGAGTAACACATTATGTAAGATGACATGATGTAAAGGAATAAACTCAAGCAATATGATGTAAACCCCATATTTTTATCCTCGATGGCAACAATACAATACGTGCCTTGCTGCCCCTACTGTCACTGGGAAAGGACACCACAAGATTGAAACCAAAGCTAAGCACTTCTCCCATTGCAAGAAAAATCAATCTAGTTGGCCAAACCAAACCAATAGTTCGAAGAGAATTACAAAGATACCAAATAATGCATACAAGAATTCAGAGAAGATTCAAATAATACTCATAGATAAGCTGATCATAAATCCACAATTCATCGGATCTCGACAAACACACCGCAAAAGAAGATTACATCGGATAGATCTCCAAGAACATCGAGGAGAACATGGTATTGAGAATCAAAGAGAGAGAAGAAGCCATCTAGCTACTAGCTATGGACCCGTAGGTCTGAGGTAAACTACTCATGCTTCATCGGAAGAGCAATAGAGTTGATGTAGAAGCCCTCCGTGATCGAATCCCCCTCCGGCAGGATGCCGGAAAAGGCCCCTAGATGGGATCTCACGGGAACAGAAGGTTGCGGCGGTGGAAAAGCGTTTTCGTGGATGCTTCTTGTGGTTTGGGAATATATGTGAATATATAGGAGGAAGATCTAAGTCAGGGGGTCACTGAGGGGTCCACAAGGTAGGGGGCGTGCCCTACCCTTGGGCGCGCCCTCCACCCTTGTGGCCGCATCGTGGCTCTTCTGACTTGCACTCTAAGTCTCCTGGGTGTCTTCTGGTCCAATAAAAATCATCGCAAAGGTTTTATTCCGTTTGGACTCTGTTTGGTATTCCTTTTCTCTGAAACTCAAAAACAAGGAAAAAAACAGAAAGTGGCACTTGGCTCTAGGTTAATAGGTTAGTCCCAAAAATAGTAGAAAATAGCATATTAATGCATATAAAACATCCAAAATAGATAATATACTAGCATGGAACAACCAAAAATTATAGATACGTTGGAGACGTATCACCCACTCCCCGGATGCATGCATGTATTCCGTCACCACACCCACAACATAAGTAATGTTAGGCTTGGTATGACACAAGTATAATAACCTCCCAACCAGTTTATGGTAGTCTGACTTATTCACTAGCTCACCTAAATCATTCCCATGTCACTCAAGAGATCCAAGGTGTATTTTCGTTGGCACATAGATATTCCATTCTCTGTCCAGGCCACTTCTATGACAAGGAGGTACTTTATATTACCAAATCCTTGACCCCAAATTCCATGCTCAGACGCCCTCATGCTCAGACACCGCTTCATAGTCATTATTTCCTCCTCATCATCTCTAGTGATGATGATATCATCAACATACACTACAAGAATGGTGATCTTCTTATTAGTGTGTCTATAGAACACCGTGTGATCACCATTACATTGACCATACCCCATATAAAAAACAACCCCTCTAAACCTATCAAACATGCCCTCGATGTTTGCTTCAGTCATACAAGGATTTATTCAGCCTGGATACCTTACCCGTAGTCTGTTATGTGCTATAACCTAGTGGTATCTTCATGTATACCTGTTCTATCAAGTCACCGTGTAAGAAGGCATTCTTCACATCTAATTGGTGCAATTTCCACCAAAAATTTGCAGCACACAAGACCAATATCCTTACTTTGTTCATCTTTGCCATTAGAGCAAATGCCTCATCATAGTCAATTCCATAAGTTTGACTATATCCTCTCGCGACCAATCTATACCATTCCACCTCCCCTAGGATTCGGCTTCACGGTAAAGATCCACTTACAACTCAATTCTTTCTTTTCACCGGCGATGTGGTTAGCACCCATGTGTTGTTTTCATTCAGTGCTTCCAACTACTCTATCATCGCCTCACGCCACTTCAGATCTTGCTTTGCAGCCTTCCAATCCTTAGGGATTGACAAGTTTGTAGAGAGGCAACAAATGCCTTATATGAAGGTAGCTAAGCCCTATAAGACACAATTGCCAATATTAAGGCCATCACAAGCATCATCTTTTGGTAGATCCTTCCTTGTCACTTCATCCTTCCTTGCCGCTTCATGTGTAGCAATTCACAAGGCAATAGGTTGTTCCACTGTGTCAGATGAGCTTGAATCACTGCCTGGGAAGGACATTGGGGTTAGAGTAACAATACATGCCTTAGCACTTTTTGTCACTGGCTTAGAGCACCGTGAGTGAACGCACTACAAAGCACAACACCCTCTAAAGAAAATTCAATCGATCATATTTGACAATAAGCAAGTAACATCAAAATGTGTAAACAAAAATCACTATTGCATTTCGTGGATTAATGTTTTTTTGCAATAGAAATAAACACTCATATGTTGTATTCATATCCCAAATCAATCAAGGCTTTATCATATTCAAACATTTTACCGTAACACAACCTAGAGTTGTAGTCAAGCAATCAATATTTGTGATGGACTCTTTTCAAGTACTTAGCACTTTGTTCAATGATCAATTTACAAGCCTTGGTCTTAGCACTTTAGAAGGCAAATATAATGATGATGGGGATTTAATCATAAGAACACAAAAATATAGAAAGTCTCACATCGATGCGGCTGATCGTTAGGCAATGGAGAGGCCTTACAATCGATATTAATGTGAGAAGTAGGGATTGTCATGCAACGGATGCACTAGAGTTATAAGTGTATGAAAGCTCTCCTAATGCAAGTAAGTGGGTGTGCATACAACTTGCTTGCTCATGAAGACCTCGATCATTTGAGGAATTATCGGAATATACAAGCCAAGTTCGATAATGTAAAAGCCAAGTTCAGGTCGCACTGGGTCTACGTCGACGCCGAGCAATTCAGCCCACATCTGGTGATCCGACCGAGCCAGTCGTGAAGACCTCAAGATGGAAGCACAAGAAGCTGTGCGACGCTTGGCTGAGGTTGGTCTTAAAGAGACTGAAGGAGCTGCGGGCGACCGGGCTCACAGCGACGATGGTCGCCAAGGAATTCGTCTGCCGTCGCATTGCGCCCCTCTAGAGGCACTCGCACCGAGTGTGGGAGATCACAGGCGCCAAGGCCGGATCCAGCTGAGCAGGGGAAGCCTCCCTACTGGGGTGGTGTCCGAGGCCTTGAAAGTCAGAGGAGGCGCACCCGTTGTACCGCTTGGCCAAGAGGGACGACCTTGTCATGGAGATGCCCTTGTTCGACCAGTGGGGCCTAATCTCTCCAGGCCACGAGCGGCCTTGCAAGAATCCACTAAGCGGGAGTCTGCCATGTTTGATATCCATTGGTACTACCATCCCAAGAGCCAATATTTTCAGATTTGAAAACTACTGGGTGCAACAGCCAGGATTTGTGGAATGTGTTCAGTCTGTCTGGTCAAAGAGCTCACATTAATCTCATATCTCAGCTATCATTGTGGACAAACTAAAAGCTCTGAGGTATGTCTTGAGGAAATGGCAGAAGGGACTTTCACATATAAAAAGGCTAATTGAGAAGTGCAACTGGGTGATTTTATGGTTGGATACTCTGGAGGAGTTGAGGCCTCTGTCAAGACCAGAGGCTAACTTCAGAAACATAGTAAAACTGCACCATGAGCATCTACTGCATCTTCAGTTTCTATATTGGAAAAAGAGATGCACCATAAGACATATCAATGGGTGAAAAAATTTCTAGGCTATGGCAATAAAGAGGCACAGGAAAAATGCAATTGCTAGGCTCATGCTACCTGATGGGACAATAACTTTTGATCATGCACTCATGGCTAGGGAGTTTCTTAATGATTTCAGAGGCAGAATGGGCACTGTCAAGGAGATTAAGCTGGATATGGACATTCTCTCTCTGATCCCACAGGTACAGGGGCTTGATGTACTAACCAGGCCTTTTGAGGAAAATAAAACTTAGAAGGTTATTAAGGAGATGCCCATTGATAAGGCTCCTGGCCCTGATGGTGTTAATGGCCTTTTCCTGAAAAAATGCTGGCACATCATCTCTGGAGAATTTATCAAGCTGGTCGATGAATTCCATGCTGGAACAGCAAAACTGGAAAATCTGAATGATTCTTTTATCACTTTGATTCCAAAACAACATTGTCCTGAGTCTGTTGGGGATTTTAGACCCATCTCTCTGACTAGTGTGGGTCTCAAATTCCTCACCAAAATGGCTGCAAACAGGTTTCAAGATGAAATCACCAAGTGTGTGCATAAGAATCAATATGGTTTTATCAAATCAAGAGCTATCCAGGACTGTCTTGCTTGTACTTTTGAATATATCCATCAGTGTAATCAATGTAAGAGACCAATTCTTCTACTGAAGCTTGATTTTGAAAAGGCTTTTGACTCCATCCAACATGAGGCAATAATCAAAATACTTGTGGCAAAAGGTTTTACAGATAAATGGATCACCTGGATTAAAGAGCTCTTATCTTATGGAAATTCCTCATTTCTGTTGAATGGTGTGCCTGGAAAACATTTCAAATGCAAATGTGGACTTAAGCAAGGGGACACTATGTCTCCCTTGCTGTTTGTTATATCTGCTGACTTTTTTTACAAACAATGATTAATAATCTGCTTCATCTGGGTGTGATCGATGCCTTTACCAACTCATGATCCAGATTTCCATGTGATTCAGTATACTAATGACACTTTGTTGTTCTTACATGCTGATAGCTCATAGTTGGCTGCTCTCAAATCAGTTTTGGGTTCTTTCTTCAATGCCACTGGCCTGCAGATTAACTATCATAAGTCATCAATGTACCCAATCAATGTAAATGAAGAGGAAGCTTCCAGCTTAGCAATTCAATTTGGGTGCAAGCTGGCAAAATGCCTTTCACTTACTTGGGTTTACCTGTGGGTACCACTAGACCTAAAATCATTGATCTTATGCCCCCTGTAGATAGTATGGAAAGGAGACTCACAGCTAGCTCTTGGTTTGTACCACAAGAAAGTAGACTACAATTAGTCAATTCCATCGTTTCCTCCCTGCCTATTTACTTCCTCTGCAGCTTATCCATCCCACCTGGCATTCTAAAGCAGTTGGAAAGAATTCGGAGGAAATGCCTCTGGAGAAAGTATGGGGAGGAAAGAGGTCACTCCCTGGCTGCTTGTCCTTTGGTGTGTAGACTGATACGTCTCCAATGTATCTATAGTTTTTGATTGTTCCATGCTGTTATATTATCATTCTTGGATGTTTTACAATCAATTTATAGCAACTTTATATCATTTTTTGGGACTAACCTATTGACATAGTGCCCAGTGCCAGTTGCTGGTTTTGCTTGTTTTTTACTTTGCAGAAAATCAATACCAAATGGAGTCCAAACACAGCAAAACTTTATGGAGATTTTTTATGGACCAAAAGACACCTGTTGGGCCAAAGAAGTACCAAAGGGGGGCTCCGAGGGGAGCACAACCCACCTGGGCATGCCTGGGGGCCCAGGCGCACCCTGGTAGGTTGTGCCCACCTCGGCCGCCTCCCGCACCACCTGTTTGCTCTATAAATACCCCGAAAATCCAAAAACCCTAGGGGAGTTGATGAAACACAATTCCAGCCGCCGCAAATTCCAGAAACACCACAGTCAATCTAGACACCATTACGGAGGGGTTCATCATCCTCATTGGTGCCTCTCCGATGATGTGTGAGTAGTTCATTGTAGACCTCCGGGTCCATAGTTATTAGCTAGATGGCTTCCTCTCTCTCTTTTGATTCTCCATACAATTGTCTCTTGGAGATCTATTTGATGTAACTCTTTTTGCAGTGTGTTTGTTGGGATCTGATGAACTTTGAGTTTATGATCAGATCTATTTTATCTATGAAAGTTATTTGAGTTTTGATCTCTTATATGCATGATTACTTATAGCCTTGTATTTCTTCTTCGAATCTTTGGTTTAGTTAGGCCAACTAGATCGAATTTTCTTGCCATGGGAAGAGGTGCTTTGTGATGGTTCGATCTTACGGTGCTCAATCCCAGTGACAGAAGGGGACATGACACGTATGTATCATTGCTATTAAGGATAACAAGATGGGGTCTATTCCTACATGAATAGATCTTGTCTACATCATGTGATCGTTCTTATTGCATTACTCTGTTTCTCCATGAACTTAATACACTAGATGCATGCTGGATAGCGGTCGATGTGTGGAGTAATAGTAGTAGATGCAGGCAAGAGTCGGTCTACTAATCATGGAAATGATGCCTATATAATGATCATTGCCTAGATATCGTCATAATTATTTGAAGTTCTATTAATTGCCCAACAGTAATTTGTCTACCCACTGTATGCTATTTTTCTCGAGAGAATCCAGTAGTGAAATCTACGGCCCCCGGGTCTATTCTTCCTCATATTTGCCTTCGAGGTCTATTTTTATTCGCTTTTATTTTCAGATCTATTAGTCCAAAAACCCAAAAATACCTTGCTGCACTTTTCCTTTTTTATTTTATTTTCTTTATTGCGAGATCTATTTATCCAATCTACTACAGAACAAATCTATCTTTTACCCGGGAGGGCTTGACAACCCCCCTTACGCGTCGGGTTGCAAGTATTTGTTCTTTGTGTGCAGGTACCGTTTACATAGTGTTGCATGGTTCTCCTACTGGTTCGATAACCTTGGTCTCATCACTGAGGGAAATACCTACCGTAGCTGTGCTGCATCATCCCTTCCTCTTTGGGGAAATACCGACGTAGTTCAAGTCGCATCATAGATCCAAGTTGAAAGGGGGTTTGGGTATCCTAAACCTTGGTCTACAGAATGAGGTTCTACTCATGAAACATCTCAACAAGTTCTATAACAAATCTGATGTACCATGGGTCCATTTGGTCTGGGATTCCTATTATTTTGATAGGGTACCACATGACACAACCTTGTGTGGCTCATTTTGGTGGAGAGATATAACCAAGCTCATGGATAAATTTAGGAAAGTTCCAAGTGTCACAGTGAATAGAGGGGACACTGTACTCTTCTGGTCTGATTAGTGGTAAATTGGTAATGAATGTGTCCCCCTACAAGAGAGATTCCCCAGGTTATATTCATATTTCTATGATAAAAGACTTTCTGTCATGGATGCCATACAGACTGCTAGCATACATGAGCTGTTCTCCTTGCCTCTCTCTAAACTGGCATTCAGAGATTTAAATCAATTGACTGCACTGCTTGCTAACACCAATTTTGAGCATGTGAATGATTCTTGGTCCTGGAGGCATGGTAAGATTTCAGATTACTCTACCAAAAAGTATTATACTTTTGCTCATCAGCCAATTGTGGCCAATCCTATACTCTGTTGGATTTGGAGGAGCTGTTGCACCATGTCTATCAAGATGTTTGCATGGTTAGTCATCATGGACATGATTAACACAAAGGGCATGATTCAGCGCAGACACTAGAGAATTAATGATGGACCAGAGTGTGTCCTATGCTCAACCTTGGCCTAGGAAGATAGAAATCATCTTTTTTCCAGTGCAATTTCAGTGTTAGGATATGGAACTATCTTCAATTTTTTTGGTCAAACAGTAATGACATGATGCAGATTGCTTTGCAAGCAAGGAAGAAGTTTGATAAACCTTTCTTTGCGGAAGTGGTCTTCCTGACCTTGTGGAATATTTGGAAAGTGAGGAATGATAAGGCTTTCAGACACATCAGACCATCTTTCAGGCAATGGAGAAATGGGTTTATTCATGATATTACACTTCTTACCCATAGAATCAAGAGCAAATACGGAGGCGCACTCCTTAGATGGATTGATTTCTTACCTCCTTGAGTTTGGTACCTGTACTCTTTTTGCTTTTCTTTTTCAGTTTATTTCCCTCTTTGGAGGAGTTTTTGTATATATATTTTGTTACATATTAATAAAATGTTGTGGGGTGTAAGCCCTGCAGTCTCCCTAGTCAAAACAAATACTGTTTCCACCACCGCAAGTTCCAGAACCACGAGATCCAATCTAGAGGCCTTTTTCGGCACTCTATCAGAGGGGGCAACGATCACGAAGGGGTTATTCATCATCCTTGTTGCCCCTCCAATGATGCGTGAGTAGTTTACCACAGACCTGCATGTCCGTAGCTAGTAGCTAGATGACTTCTTCTCTCTTTTTGATCTTCAATACAATGTTCTCCTCAATGTTCTTGGAGAACTATTTGATATAACTCTTTTTTGCGGTGTGTATGGTGGGATCCGATGAATTGTGAGTTTACGATCAGATCTATCCATGAATATTATTTCAGTCTTCTTCGAACTCTTATATGCATGATTGTCATAGCCTCGTATTTCTTCTCCAAAATTTTGGTTTGATTTGGCCAACTAGATTGATTTTTCTTGCCATGGGAAGAGGTGCTTTGTGATGGGTTCGATCTTGCGGTGCTCAATCTCAGTGACAGAAAGAGACATGACACGCATGTATCGTTGCTATTAAGGGTAACAAGATGGGGTTTATTCATATGTGAGTTTATCTTGTCTACATCATGTCATCGTTCTTATTGCATTACTCTGTTTTCCATGAACTTAATACACTAGATGCATGCTGGATAGCGGTCGATGTGTGGAGTAATAATAGTAGATGCAGGCAGGAGTCGGTCTACTAATCTTGGACATGATGCCTATATACATGATCATTGCCTTGGATATCGCCATAATTATTTGCTTTTCTATCAATTGCCCAACAACAATTTGTTTACCCACCGTATGCTATTTTCTTGAGAGAAGCCTCTAGTGAAAACTACGGCCCCCGGGTCTATTTCCTATCATATTAAAACAAAAAATACCTTGCTGCACTTTTTCTTTATTTATTTTATTTTGTGTTTTAGTTAGATCTATTTATCAGAACCTATACAATTTAATCTATCTCAATGCCGTTGAGGGATTAACAACCAGTCTTACGCGTTGGGTTGCAAGTTTTTGTTGTTTGTGTGTAGGTGCTATTTACATAGTGTTTCTTGGTTCTCCTACTGGATTGATAACCTTGGTTTCACAACTGAGGGAAATGCTTGCCTTTGTTGTGCAGTATCATCCTCTCCTCTTCGGGGAAATACCAACACATATTACAAGCAATCAGGAAGAATTTTTGGCGTCGTTGCCGGGGAGACATCATCAACATCTATCAAGTACCTACGTATAAACTCTCATCTCCTTGAAATTACGTTATTGTCGTTTGCCTCTTGTTCTCATCTCACCCACTTCTAAAAAGTTTTTGCAAAAATACAAAAATATTTTTCATTTGCCTTTTTCTTGTCTGATCTTTTGTTTGCTTGTGATCTTGTTTGTGTGGTCACTATGTCTTAAGAAATACCAAATTGTGTGATTTTTGCAATAGTAATAATAACGGTTTTATTAGTACTCCTATTTCTCCTCCCGTCGCTAGTGCGGAGCCTTATGATATTAATGCCGCTTTGTTGAATCTTGTTATGAAAGAGAAATTTTCCAGTAATCCTAATGAGGATGTCGCGTCCCATCTAAACACTTCTGTAGAATTGTGTGATATGCAAAAGAAAAAAAGATATGGACAATGATATTGTGAAATTAAAATTATTTCCTTTCTCTTTGCGGGATCGTGCAAAATTTTGGTTTTCATCTTTGCCACGAAATAGTATTGATTCTTGGGATGAGTGCAAAGATGCTTTTATTACTAAGTATTTTCCTCCCTTGAAAATTATTTCCATTAGAAATCAAATTATGAATTTTAAGCAACTTGAGCATGAACATGTTGTGCAATCTTGGGAAAGAATGAAATTAATGCTAAGAAATTGTCCTACTCATGGTTTAAATCTACGCGGGATTGAATTTTGTTTGTAGAAAATCTTTTAGATTCCGTCGCGGGTGGTACTTTTATGGATATTACTTTGGGTGAAGCTACTAAATTACTTGATAATATCATGGCAAATTATTCACAATGGCATACTGAAAGAGCAGCAACTAGTAAAAAGGTTAATTCTGCTGAACAAATTAGTACTTTGAGTGCAAAAGTTGATGCACTTATGAAATTGGTTGCTAGTAATAATGCTCTTGTTGATCTGAATGATGTGCCTTTGTCTACTTTGATTGAGAAAAATAATGATCCCGTAGATGTGAATTTTGTCTCGCGAAACAATTTGAATAACAATGCTTATAGAGGTAATTTTAATTCTAGACCTTTTCTTGGAAATTCCTCTAATAATTATGGCAATTCCTATGGTAATTCTTATAATAATAATAATAATAATAATAATAATAATAATAATAATAATAATAATAATAATAATAATAATAATAATAATAATAATAATAATAATAATAATAATAGGATGCCCTCCGATCTTGAGAGTAATATTAATAATGTATCAATGCTCAAAAGGTTTTAAACACTACGATAGAAGAAAATTGAATAAAATTGATGATATGTCTAGGAGCATTGACCGAATTACACATCATGTAGAAAATATCAAGATTAAAAAATTTCCACCCAAGGTTGATGTTAATGAATCAATTAAAGCTTTATATGTCTCCATGGATGAGAGTAAGAAGAGAACTGTAATTCTAAGAGCTAAAAGAGAATTTTAGACAAATCGATTCCACCTTATTTTTTTCTTAGTAACGATGAACATATTAAAATGATTGGTGTTTCTTCTATTGATTCCTTGTTTAGTAATATTAAAATTGATGATAAGAGGACTGAATAAGAGTCAACTTTAGCTAGAAGGCGTCCTCATAATTCGGAGGGTGGAAATCTTGTTGAAAATATTGATAAAAGTGGGTTTGCAAAGGTAAAAACTTTAACTAGTGATGTGTCCACTCTTTTGGATTACAAAGATTTTAATTATGATAGTTGTTCTTTGATTGAGTGTATTTCTTTGTTGCAGTCCATGCTAAATTCACCCAATGCATATGAACAAAATAAAGCTTTTACTAAACATATTGTGGAAGCGATGATGAAAGCTTTAGAAGAAAAGCTAGAATAGAGATATAAATTCCTAGAAAATTATATGATGAATGGGAACCCACCATTAAAGTCAAGATCAAAAATATGAGTGCAATGCTTTATGTGGTTTGGGTGCTAGTGTTTCCACAATTCTGAAATCTCTATGTGGTGTGCTAGGTTTTACCAAGTTGGAAGAATGTTCTCTTAATTTTCACTTGGTGGATTCTACTATTATAAAAAACTTTGGGAAGAATTAATGATGTTCTTATTCTTGCATATATGAATTATGTGCCCACAGATTTTATTGTGCTTGATATTCATTGCAGTCTGTCTTGTCCTATAATACTTGGTAGAATGTTTTTATGAACTATAGGTGCCGTGACTGATATGAAAGAAGGGAGTATTAAATTTCAGTTTCCGTTGAGAACGGGTATGGAACACTTCCCTAGAACTAGAATTAAACCACCATATATATGAACCAATCATGAGGGCAACCTATGGAACTAAAACTAAAGATGACAATACTTGAATCTATGCATTATGTCTAGCTAGGGGCGTAAAACAATAGCGCTTGTTGGGGCCACGACTAGCCCTTCTCACAGCACCCTGTGCCCACTGTGAAGGAGGATCCTGTCATTGTCACTGGGGCCGCGACTAGCCCTAAGCGTGCGGCAACGCCGCCTGCAGAGAAAGAGACCCCAAAGGGCCCGGAGCGTGCTGCGCCAACGCCCGCCATGGACCAGCAGGCCGCCGAGAGCCCCTGCACCTAGCAATGGACTCAACCCCTGCCAGGGGTGGAGGCGCGGTGCCACGAAGGGGGCCTGAACCTGACCTCCTCGAACCAGCAGTGCTAGAGTGCAAGAGGGAGGCGCGATCGCACTGCTTTGTGGTGTCGGTGAGCAGCAGTACCACACTCAAATGGCACGGGCCATCAAGCGTTAGCTGCCCTCGACGCTACCGAGGACAACCTCAAGGCGGAGCGGCGCCAACACGGAGGAGTGCCGATGCCTCACGTAAAGGATGGCTCCATCTCCGTGTGGCGATCGCGCCAGCCTTCCGGGCGAGACAGGGACGCATGTAATGTCAAGGACACCAAGGAGCTTTTCGAGCGGACCCTTGAGGACGCCCCGGGAGGCCGAGCAGCGGTGGCCGAGGCGGAGGCCCGTGAGAAGGTGTTTCACGAGCAGGCTACCCTCCGCGAGCATGAGCTCTGGCACGGGAGGAGGCCTTACAGTGCCCGTAGAGCCCAACTCATCTCCCGCAAAGAGGAGCTCGCAAAGCACAAGGAGGGGTTGACGAAGCGTGAGGAGGAAGTCGCCGTCCGTGAGATGGACGCCGGGATCCGAGAGCACGAGCTCTCGAAAACCGCGTCCGGGCATGAGGCAAAGCAGGACTGCCTGCTGGCGCTGGCCCGCAAGCTGGAGGAGCGAGTGTTGGTGCAATATCTGCCTACCTTTGTTTTGGAGATTGTTGACCGAAACAAGTATGGACTGATTTGTTTGCTGGTGCATACAGAGAGAAATATTCCATACACAACCGAAGAGAATGCTTTCTCCGGTGCTAAGTTTGTGGAATTTCACCGAAGAATATCTGCGTTGCAGAGAAGAACAAGCTACATATGTTGAAGTCATGTAGACGAGATGATTGATGTGAAGGAATTAACCCCTCGAAAGTTTTCTGCTGAAGCGAAGCATCTGTTTCGGCATGGTCGTCCGAAGAAATTGACTGCAACGAGTGGAAGTCGAAGGCAAAGTGAAGACATAGTATTCATTGTGTTCTTCTTCTTTTACTTATTTGATTCACAGGACCTCCATACTATTAAGAGTGGTATAGGTTCTCAAAGCTTCGATCCGGTGTGATGCTTAGCCAAAACCTATGGAAGTTGCGACAGAAATCTCTTTGTGTTCTGAGCAAATACTTGCCAGTAAGAGACTCTGATCTTCTTCGCTGCGAGAGATTTGTCTCAGACCGAGGAGTTAGCATTACTTGCTCCGCAAGTAATGTTACCGTTGTGCTTAAATCCGACCGTTGGACTCGTGTCATTTGGCCATTGGCTACCCTCGATGTCCAATTTGGTCATTTCCCATAGGAAGGCTGCGGCTATAAATAGCCACCCCGCTCCAACGTTATTTGTTGGCTGCTCCGCTTGAGATTTCTGAGAAGATTGATTTGAGCAACCCCTCTCCGAGTGACTTGAGTTTAAGATCCACCGAGAGAAAATCAAGAGCCCAAACTTAGACAGTGGTTTAGCATCATAGTAGTTATGAGTTAGAGTTCTTGTATCTGTTACTCTTGAGAGTTGCACACTCTCTAGACAGATAGGTTTCGGCTCGAGTGTTGAAGAGTTGTTGTCTTCACCGAGCTAGATCTTCAGCAACCAAGAGTCACTACAAAAAATCACTTCCGTGATGATACGTGTTTGTCACAGTAGGCCACGTTTTCTGTCATGCATGTACACCCATGACGATTTTATGACAGAATCAAGATAATCATACTTGTGCTGACGCAGAAGTGTCCCATGACAATACGAAAATTATCATCACGGAAGTGCCCAGTTCCATGACGATAAATGGTGTGTCATGCAAGTGCTTTCATCAAGGGTAACCGACATGTGGAATCCACCGTAACGGGTCGCCGTTAAGCTACCGGGTTCCGGTTTGGATCCGATAACCCGTTAACAGCCCGAACCAATGGGGATTTTCCACATGTAAAATTGTCAATGGTCAGAGGAACCACGTGTCGGCTCAGCATTGGGATAGAGGTCATCCACTCATTGGACGGGAGGCGCCTATGATACGTCGACACGTTGCATGGCCCAATAGAGGCCCATTCAGGTGAAAAGGCCGGCCTGTTTGACTTGGTCAAAAGGTAGCGGACAGGCCCACAGAAAGCCTGTTAACGGCATGTTCGCATATAGCCCATTTACAACCCGCTAACTCACGACCCATTAAGGCCTATCCAAATTAGTCCCAGTAGTGTTATCTGGGCCGTCCAATATGATTCAAGCCCGTTGTAACTTCTGGCCCATGTATGGCCCATGACGTCTTTCGACCCATAAGAGGCCCTTTGTAACTCTGGGCCCATTAAAGGCCCGTGGTGAAAATGGCCCATAATGAATAGTGTATCGCTTTATACCCATTAACGGCCCATTATTCCGTTGGGCCATTTCTAGCCCGTGTTACCTTTCAGCCTTCTGAGGGCCCATTTATTCTTGGGCTCATTTCCAGCATTCAAGACGGAGCAACTATCGAGCACGCGCGCCTTTGGAGCAAGGCGGGCAAGACGGAGCGCTGAACGGGGTTGTCAATCCCCGAGCAAGACCCACTCATCACCAGACTGCCTTGGTGATCAGTTCACGATGGCAAGAACGCGGCGACGCCCCTACTGGTACTACCAGGAGTCGAACGACGTCGCGGTCTGCCTCATCAGCTATGCCGAGCACAGCTATGGAAGCCATGACACAGGCCCAACTCCTACTGAGATTCCCACCGGCAGCTGATCAAATGGATGAATGGAGGGCCACCATCCAAAGTTTGATCGGCTTCGCTGAAGCTGGAAAATCCTAGCAGGCAGAGCCATCGCGGTACCCGCAAACAACAACAACAGCCCGTGCTGATGGCCGTGTCGAGGGGGCCACACTGATGGTGCAGTCCCCTCCGCGACAAAGAGACCTGTGAGGCGACAACAGCAAGAGCAACATGTCCATGAACCCGACGAAGCATTGATGGCCTCATCTGACCCACGAACCCACCAGGATCAGCGACGGGTCCTTGAAGATCGATCGAGGGACGATGCGTGCGTCACTATAGAATGATGGCGGGAGACCCGCCGTCAATCTGACAGGCGCAATGGCCTAGACGTTGATGAACCCGCGCCTAGTTATGGCGGGTACTTGACTTACGAGGTTGGATGCCCCGCCTTCACTCGTGAGCTGCGGCAGGTCCGCTGGCCATGTGCCCAGGTCTTCAAGCTAGAGTTACCAAAAAAATACGATGGAAAGTTAAACCCGGCAGAGTTCTTGAGCATTTACACAATCGTCGTTCCAGCCGCCGGGGGCAGGGATGAGAAGGTTTTCACCAACTACTTCCCTTTGGCACTCAAGCCAAATGTGAGGTCATGGCTGATGCACCTGCCAGAGAACTCCATTTCATCATGGGCTGACTTGTGCAATGAATTTGTTTGCGCCTTCAAGGGTGGGCAGCAAGAGCCTGGGCAGCCCAGTGACTTGCAAGTCCTTCCACAGAAGGAAGGGGAGAGGTTGAGGAAGTATATGCAGAGGTTCAATCGAGTGCACCGAAACATTCCAGAGATACACCCAGCAGCTATGATTGTCGCGTTCCATCCGAATGTGCGCAACAGAAGGATACGGTCCAAAATGAACGTCTGGCTGCGCAAGACCGTCAATGAGTTGTACACCTTGGCGTGTAAGTGTGCTCGGGCTGAGGAAGGAAGGCAACTCCTCGGGGAGGAGGATGGCGTCGAGGTTGATTCGGAGTACGATGACGAGACCACTATCCCAAAGAGAAGAAGCCGGAGGCACAACAGGAAGCGCAACGATAAGTCAGTATTGGCCATTGAGAGCTCTGGTGATCTCGGCACCAGCAAGAAGGCCAAAACCGAAGCCCTCGGCAAGGAAGCTGTAGCGTGCGCTGATTGCCGGGAGGCCGCAGTGGCAGAGAAAGCTGGGAAGTCCGATGGGCCATACTGCAAGATCCACCGCACTAAAGGTCATGATCACCAAGAATGCCATCAAGGCGAGGAGCTTGTTAAGAAGCAAAAGGCAAAATATGATAAGAGTGTCAGGGAGAAAGACCAAGAGGGTGCTGGCAGAAAAGGTCGCGGCAGTAGAGGGGGCCACCGCGGCAAGGCCCCGCAGCAAAAGGAGAAACCTGCTAGAGGCTATGAGAAGAAAGAAGGAGATGGTGAGAGTGTTGAAGGGGATGAAGAAGAAACCAGGGAGCAAGAATTCCAGAAAGAAATTGAAGCCATGTGTGTTGATGGGGGTGCATCTTTGCACCCCTCTCACCGCCAACTCAAGCAGTGGGCGCGTGAGGTCAATGCCATGGAGCGGGCTCCAGACTCCCGGAAGCCACTCAAGTGGTCCCGCACACCTATCATCTTTGACGAAGAGGATCATCCTTACTGCACCACTGCAGTTGGATGTTTGTCGCTGTTGGTTTGCCCAACAATCCGCAACCTCAAGGTCACCAAGATGCTAGTTGACGGTGGGGCTGGGTTGAACTTGATTTCCCCTAAGGTGGTTGCGAAACTGCAGATCCCCGATGAGGAGCTTAAGGCCACGGGCACTTTCCAAGGAATCAACCCCGCCAGGAGCCGGCCCAGTAATAGTAGTAGATGCAGGCAGGAGTCGGTCTACTTGTCTCAGACGTGATGCCTATATACATGATCATTGCCTTGGATATCGTCATGATTATTCACTTTTCTATTAATTGCCCAACAGTAATTTGTTTACCCACCGTATGCTATTTTCAAGAGAGATGCCTCTAGTGAAAACTATGGCCCCCGGGTCTACTTTTATCATATATCAAAATCCTAAAATACCTTTTTATCAATCTATCTATCACTACAAAATTTAATCTTGCAAGTAATCATCAAGGGATTAACAACCCCTTGTTCGTGTTGGGTGCAACTATTTGTTATTTTGTGTGCAGGTACTGCTAACAAGGTGTTGTGTGATTCTCCTATTGGGTTGATAACCTTGGTTCTTAACTGAGGAAATACTTACCTCTAGTGTACTGCATCATCCCCTCCTCTTCGGGGAAATCCCAACGCGGCTCACAAGTAGCAGGAAGAACTTCTGGCACCGTTGCCGGGGAGGCATCATCAACATCTGTCAACTACCTACGCATAAACTTTCATCTCCTTGCATTTACATTATTTGTTTTTTGCCTCTCGTTTTTATCTCCCCCACTTTTAAAATGGTTTTACAAAATTCCAAACTATTTTCCTTTTGCCTTTTTGTGTTTGCTTCTTTGTTTGCTTGTTTGCCTATTTGCTTGTCTTGTCGTTATGGCTAATTCTTCTCTTGTCACATGTACCCTCGAAAATGAAGTTCCTAATTTTAAGCAAAGGAGGGGAGAGAATTTAAAAGATGATTGGTATAGGATTTGCGATGCTCATAATAGATCAACTCATAAGCAATCCACTACCATTCTTCTTCGCAATTTTATTTGGGAATTACCACTTGGTATAGATTTGTGCTTGGCAATATTACCAGTGGAAATTTCTTGAGTAGTTACCCTATGGATGATTTCAATGCTATGGGAAATTTAGTGGGATCACCACCTATCACCATCTTGCAACAACAACGAAGATCTTAAAATGATTAGTGTTCACCCCAATTTTGTTGATTTGATAAAGGAACCAATATATGAAGATAAATTCCTAAATTTTGTTCCTAGGAGTATGATCGTTAAACATATGCATGCTAGAACTCCTAGGAAATATGGATCTGTGGTCGAGGAGTTGGAAACTAAGGATGACAACACTTGAAACTATGCATTATGCCTAGCTAGGGCGTAAAACGGTAGCGCTAGTTGGGGGGCAATCAAATAGTTATCTTAATTTTCTTGTACTTTTTCTTTTTTTTGGTGTGCACACAATTATGCTACTGTTATGATTGTGCTTTTGTGTTTAATTAGTGTTTGTGCCAAGTAAAGCCTTCGGGATGATTTGGATGATAGTTGATTTGATTATGTGCAAAAACAGAAACTTTTGCACTTAGTTCTAGAATTTTATAAATTCACTGGAACGTGCTTTTGCTCAGAATTTAGAATAGAGTAGGTATAATTCAATACAGTAGGTATAATTTGCCATGGTGAAGTTAGAATACAGTAGGTATAATTCAATAATAAAATATGGATGGGTTTGCGACAGTACCTAAAGTAGTGATTTGCTTTATTATACTAACAGATCTCATGAAGGGTTTGCTGAGTTTTGTGTGCTTAAGTTTCCAAGTTTTGAGTGAGATCACGATGGATGAAGGAATAAGGAGTGGCAAGAGCCTAAGCTTGGGGATGCCCGAGGCACCCCAAGGTAATATTCAAGGACTACCAAGCAACTAAGCTTGGGGATGCCCCGGAAGGCATCCCCTCTTTCTTCTACCGACCATGGGTAATATTACTTGGAGCTATATTTTTATTCATCACATGATATGAGTTTTTCTTGGAGCTTCGTGTATTATATGAGTATTTGCTTTGTTCGATTTTTAGTTTGTCACAACCATCTTTGTTGGATACACCTATTTGAGAGGGACACACATTTATCATGATTTGTTAGGATACTCCATGTGCTTCAATTAAATATTTTGAGCTAGGCAGTTGCTCTAGTGCTTCACTTTATATTTTTGAGCATGGTGGTGATTGTATTTTGAAGAAATAATTGCACTCTCATGCTTCGCTTATATCTTTTTGAGAGTTGATAATAGTAATGGTAATTTGCACAAGATATGAATTTGGCCCCACTGTGATGAATATTCAAGAAGGATATAATAAAAACTTTCATGTAGATCATTGGATATGATAAGTTTGATTCCTTGCAATAGTTCTGCGATATGGAGATGATAATATGTGAGTTATGTTAGTGAGTAATTGTGATTTAGTAAGAATATTGGTGTTAAGGCTCGTGATTCCCTATGCATGCACGCAAAGTCAATAGTTATGCAACAAAGTTACATCCTGCTTATGGTGCATTGTTCAATGTTAGTTATTCTCAATGCATGTTTATGACTGAGGGAGTCCTGGATTAAGGGGTATCCGGACAGCCGGACTATATCCTTTGGCCGGACTATTGGGCTATGAAGATACAAGATTGAAGACTTCGTCTCGTGTCCGGATGGGACTTGGCGTGGAAGGCACGCCTGGCGATCCGGATATTTAGATCTCCTTCTGTTGTACCCGACTCTGTGTAACCCTAGCCCCCTCCGGTGTCTATATAAACCGGAGGGTTTAGTCCGTAGGACAACAACAATCATACCATAGGCTAGCTTCTAGGGTTTAGCCTCTACGATCTCGTGGTAGATCAAATCTTGTAATACTCATATTCATCAAGATCAATCAAGGTGAAGTAGGGTATTACCTCCATAGAGAGGGCCCGAACCTGGGTAAACATTGTGTCCCTTGCCTCCTGTTACCATCCGCATTAGACGCACAGTTCGGGACCCCCTACCCGAGATCCGCCGGTTTTGACACCGACATTGGTGCTTTCATTGAGAGTTCCACTGTGTCGTCGCCATAAGGAAGGATGTCTCGTCTCGTTGTTAAGGATAGCGTCACCTCTGGAGGAGCCCTGGCTGTCGGCCAGACTCTCCGGCTAGGCGACTTCGTCATGACCGCCTGGATGCTCGCTGCTGGCAAGCGATGACTTCTCAGTCATCGAAAACAGCCTCCACATCGCTCGGAACTAGCCGAACAGATGGATCCGATGGAGCTCTCTTCCCTAAACGAGCTCTTGGACCGTGACGCCGCTTTGGGGGTCGCTACGGACTATGATCGGATCAGGCTTAAACCCGACCAAAGGGAGATTAACTCTCCGCCGGTCACCCATCAGATAGCGGTGGTGGAGGAACAATGCGGTAATTTTCCCTCAATCTTGAGGACAATCTATGTCCGGATTCCAGAGCTCTCCGAGCCGGATACCTGTACACGAAAGGACATCCCCCAAGCCTTGAACATAGAATCGAGCGGTGGGCGGACCTATCGGGCGACATCCGAGCCCGAACCTCCAAGATCGGAAACTCCACGCCCGGGTCGCAGACGGGTCAGGTTCGGACTTAAATCCGCCCCACCCACCGAGATACAAGCGACCTCTCCCACATTAGACAAGAGCCCCAGAAACAAAGACATCACTATTGGGCTAGATTCCTCCTTGTAATGAACAAGGTCAAGGACTCAAGAGGAAGACGCAATTTCATTCCTCTCGCAATAATTGCACGGACAAGGGAATCCTTAACGCCATAAGCCGCCGCAACATAGCACACTTCATCGACTTGGCGGCCATAGTACGGAGAATCTTGTGCGATGGAGAGCGCTCGAAAACCAAACAGAATTTTGGGACAATCCGGCTTTGGCTGAATACCCGATCCGAACCAAAAGGGTGCACCCCCGTAAGTCACCCGATTCAATCACTAAAAAGCAAAAGCCCACTAGAGGGCACGGAACCATATTGGAGGGATGGCTTAACGGACCCTGCAAAATTCACAGTACGGTGGATACCACACCAACACACAGCCTTAGATCATGTTGGGTACTCCGGCGAGTTGCTAAGAGCGGTGAGGATCTCCTCATTCAAAACACCGCAGAGCAACATCCCGTGAATTACAATACGGTCTTAGCAGTCTTGAGACATTCGCCTCAAATAATAGGCGCAAGCAAGCACTCCATGAGCCTTGCGAGATCTGCCAGTGGCGACAATAAATCCAAGGAGCGACACGGCTATCACCTTCAATTCCAGTGATGAACCCAAATGCCGAACAGCCCGAGCACCAGCCGCACTAGTCCTTAGTCCAATTGTGGACGTCTTTCGGCTCACTAAAGTGCTCATGGACGGTGGTAGCAGATTAAACCTCATTTACGAGGAAACTCTTCACAAAATGGAAACAGACTGGAACCGCGTTGAGCAAAGCAGCACAACCTTTAGAGGAATCATCCCCAGTCGGGAGGCACGTTGCGCTGGGAAAATCAAACTAGATGTGGTATTCGGCACACGGAAAATTACAGGTCCGAAGAAATAACATTCCAAGTGGCCCCGTTCAGTAGCGGATACCACGCCCTTCTAAGGCGGGAGGCATTTATGATCTTCCAAGCTATACCCCATTACGGGTACATGAAGCTCAAAATGCCTAGGCCCAACGGAATCATCACTCTAGCTAGTGATCCGGACATAGCGCTCCGCGCCGAAAACAAAACAGGCTCATTAGCCCTCGAGGCACTATCCGAAGCCCTAGCGGCAGAGGAGTTAACCGCGCTACGCTCGACCATGGACAGGGACGACGTGATACTCGACAAGAGATCCAAGTACACCTCTTTTACCAGCGGACGAAATAGTCAAATTCCAAGTCCACCCAACGGACCCTACAAAAACAGCCTCAATTGGGTCACAGTTAAGCCCCGATGTGGACGCCAGACCACGGGAGTTCCTGCGCGAGAACTGGGATATATTTGCATGGCACGCATCAGATATGCCAGGAATCCCACGCAAGTTGGCTGAGCATAGCCTTAACATTCTAAAAGGGTTCAAGCCGGTCAAGCAGACTCTTCGGCGCTTCTCCGAACCTAAGCGACAAGCTATGGGCGAGGAGCTAGCCAAGTTATTGGAGGCCGGATTCATCGAGAAATAAAACACCATGGCTAGCAAACCTGGTGATGGTACCAAAGAAGGAAAAATCCTGGCGCTTATGTGTCGACTTCAAAGACCTCAATAAAGCTTGCCCAAAGGATCCCTTCCCCCTCCCCCGCATTGAACAAATTATCGACGCCACCGCGGGACACGACTCATTGTGCTTCCTCAATGCATACTCTGGCTACCACCAAATCAAGATGGCCAAGTCCGACCAAGCCGCAACGGCGTTTACCACGCCATACGGCCCTTACATTTCAACACAATGCCTTTCCGGGCTTAAGAACGCCGGTGCAACGTATCAACGCATGATTCGAGACATGCCCGGAAAAGCAAATCGGCAAACAGTGGAAGCATACGTGAGCGATGTGGTCGTCAAAACCAGACACGTCGACTCTTTAATGGACGACTTGAGGCTTACGTTCAACAACCTCACGAACATCGACATCAAGCTCAATCCGGAAAAATGCGTTTTCGGTGTGCCCGCCGGAAAGCTCACAGGCTTCATCGTCTCCGGTAGAGGGATTGAAGCGAACCCGGCTAAAACCGAGCCTGTCACAATTGGCCATCCCAACAGACCTCAAGCAAATCCGAGAAGTTAGCTGGATGCGCTATGGCCTATAAGTCACTTCATCTCCGATGAGGAGAAAAGGCACTACCCTTTATCGCCTTCTTCTACAAGACCAACACTTCAAGTGGGCCGGATGCTGCCACGGCCGGATCGAAGAAATAAAAGCCATACTGGCCACCAACCCAATCCTGGCCACGCCAAACATCGGCGAACCGATGCTGCTATATATAGCAGCGACTCATCAAGTCGTAAGCGCAGCACTCATCGTTGAACGAGAAACGGACGGACATAAATTCCCCCTTCAAAGGCCAGTATATTATGTATCCACTATCCTCACCCCATGCAAATCATGGTACCCGCATTATCAAAAGATAGTGTATGCTGTATTCATGGCATCCCGAAAACTACGACACTACTTTCAAGAGTGTTCAATCACAGTGGCATCTGAAGTGCCACCGAACGATATAATAAACAACCGCGACGCATACGGGCGGATTGCCAAATGGGCCATAGAGCTCCTCCGTTCGACATAACATATAAACCTCGGCGAGCTATTAAGTCGCAGGTATTGGCGATTTTGTCGCCGAATGGACGAAGCGAACTCCCTAAGGAATACGGCGCATACTCCAATTGGATTATGCACTTTGACGGCTCTAAAATGTTGGCGATGCAGGTCTTGGCGTCGCTTTTGACGCCCCCTACCGGAGATACAGTCAATATGTACTCCAAATATTGTATATGAGACTCCAACAATGCCGCCCGAATCACGAGGCCCTGTTACATGGTCTCCGGATGGCAGTCTCCATGGGCATTCAACGACTGGAGGTGCGCGGGGATTTGAAGCTCGCAATATCCCAAATAAACGGAGACTTCAACGCTAAAGATCCGAAAATGGCGGCTTATCGCAATGCCGTACTCAAGATGTCATCTCGGTTCGAGGGACTCGAATTCCACCATGTAGCTCGGGAAAACAATCAGGCGGCGGACGTCCTTGCCCGTATCGGCGCTAAGCGCGATCCGGTCCCACCCAACATATTCTTGGAAAGGCTGTTTAAGCCATCCGTGGCATGGGAAGGGGAAACAAGCAAGAACAGTCCGGACCCGGCTACAACGCCAGATGTCAAACACTCTGACATAATCGGCGGCTCCGCCACCGAAATAACACCTTCAGCCCACGTAATAATGGCCGTCATCGCCCCATGGACTGAACCATTCCTGGCCTACCTAACTGTGAGGAACTTCCCAAGGACCAAAATGAGGCACGCTGCATTGTGCGACGATCTAAAGCCTACAAGGTCCACGAGGGAGAGCTCTATAAGAAAAGCACTACCGGAGTCCTTCAAAGGTGCATCTCCGACGACGAAGGGCGGAAGCTTCTGGCAGAAATTCACGCCGGACTCGGTGGCCACCATGCCGCAGCCCGGGCCCTCGTCAGTAAGGCCTTCTGTACAGGATTTTATTGGCCGACGGCCCGAAAGACGCATTTACGGGACTTGGTCCAACGCTGTCGGTTGCCGGCTCTTTGCGAACCAAAGCCATATGCCACCCGTCGCCCTACAAACAATCCCCATTACCTGGCCTTTTGCGGTGCAGGGCTGGACATGGTTGGACCCTTAAAGGGGAACCCATAATAAAAATACTTATCGGTAATGGTGGATAAATTCACCAAATGGATAGAAGCCAAACCTGTTATAACGGCCGAATCCGGACCAGTGATAGACTTTCTATCCGGGGTTGTACACCGTTATGGTGTCCCAATAGCATCATCACTGACAACGGCACGAACTTCACTGCCGATGAGGTGAAAATATGGTGCAGCAACATGGGCATCAAGCTCGATTACGCTTTTGTCTATCATCCACAAACTAACGGTCAAGTCGAACCAGCAAATGGTCTTATCATGAGCGGCATCAAACCCAGATTAGTGCAGTCCGTAAAGGAATCTTACACGCACTGGGTAGAGGAGCTCGACTCCGTACTCTGGGGGCTGCGGACCACGCTGAATTGCACTACCAGATACACACCGTTCTTTATGGTGTATGCGGTAGCAGAGGCGGTTACGCCTGCGACATAATTCATGACTCACCTCGAGTGCGCATGTATGAAGAGAGAGAGGCTGAGCTCGATCGACAGAGACAGTTTGGGCGCCTCGGGAGGAGCGTGGCGTGGCAAAAGCTCGTTCCGCATTCTACCAACAACAGGCTAGAAGATACCAAAGCAGAGAAGTACGGGCCAAAACTTATAACGTTGGCGAACTTGTTCTACGCCTACCGGAAAAGAAAAAGGACAAGCTCAAGCCCAAATGGGACAGTTCCTTCATTATTGACCAGGTCTTAACTAGCTGAGCGTACCGTCTGCGGGATGCATCGGACAACCACCTCGAGCCAAATCCATGGAATGCAGCGAGACTCCGAAGATTCTATGCCTAGTGCCGGACTCCGTGTTCGTCTCCTTACCTCTGTCCAATTTTTATACATTTGTTATCTGTCTTTTCTTTCTTTCTTTCTTCCCCTGTTCTTTTGAGGCCTTGAAGGGCTAAAATGTGTTTTGACTACACAATCTTGATGCGCCCGGCCAAGGCCATTATACGGGGCCTTCCTATACAAAAGCTTAAATATTTTATGGGCTTCATGCCCCGCACATGTGTTATTCTTCCACATGTACCTTTTTTTCGCCACTATATGCATCGATATGACTTAAGTTTTGGCCAAGCTGGGTTGCCTGGCTCTTGTATTTATGCCCTAGGTTCCGTTAATTCGGCTGGGGCATAAGGGGAGCACCCTCTGATTGTGCCATCGCCGTCACGGATGTGTACTTCAGGGACTGGGTGAAGCCAAGAAAGCTAAGCGTTCTTAAGGGAATATTCGGTCGGTGAATAAAAGATGACTTTTTCTTTTTTCCACTTGCCCCCAGATGTTTTCGCCTGCGTCTCTTCTCGCAGTTTGGACATGCCCATTAGGGCATGCGTACCCAGGGAAAGGAACCCTTAACGGAACTACTCTCCCTGGAAGATGTTTCTTACTACCCGTGTAATATAACATAACTAGTTGGGTACTTATGTCTGCTCAAGCACTTATGACCCCTACGCTTTGGTTTCCACGCATACCAGGTTTTTACATAATTCTTATTGGTATTCGGATACACTCCGGACTATCGGGTCCAGAGGTTGAAGCGAAAAGGTCCGCCATGACAAATGATTTACAATCCGGCTAGAGACATTCTACATGTCATTCAAATTACATACTCACTTAGACTGACTAAATTCTTCTTCTATTCCATCCAACAGGTTGTCTAGCCTACAGTCCTGTTGGGAATACTTGGCGGCCAACTCTACTTGGTGATACACCAAAGCGGCGAGGATTTCTTTCCCATCGGGCCCCACAAGTCCGACCTCGGCCATGTGGTTTGGGTCAGACTTGGTATGCAGCGTCTTCACCATGGCCCAGTGCTTCTCGGCACCTTGACGGGCAGCCGATATTTTCCATAACCTAAGCGCCGCCAAGGCTCCCTTGAGCTTCTCTGCAAGTCCTCCAAGGCCTTCGGGCAGGGAGACGGATGGCCACAAGGCCTGAGCAATACCTTGCACCACCTGCCGAACTTGTTCGTGCAGTTGGGAGAGCTCTGGTAGAAGATCACCCGCAGACTCGGGCATCTCGTTCGGGACGACCTGTCAGCATACCTGCAGACATAACTCTGTTATCGGGCTTCCTCGCTGAACTCTTTTTGAAGTTCGTTCAAGCACTTACTAAAAATGCCGCGTCGAAGCCGCTCATTCTCCTTCACGGAGTCTGACAGCTGGACGCGAACATCCTTTAGTTCCATGCTCAGCTGGGTATTGGCATTTTGGAGATCGTTTTTCTCCTGCCTAAACTTTGTAAACCAGGCTTTCGCCGACCTTTAGCCGCCGTATGACATGTTGCTCATCCGGATTCACTCGGCGTCATCCGCAATATTTATTGTCAATTGCATGCATGCTGCATCCTATATGGTACTGTCACTCTTTAAGCAGGTGTTACGGAGGGGCCTTCTCGGACTCCTTTAATGCGGCCATCTGACCCGTGGGCTGGGCCTTGCACTCTTCCAGCTCTTGAGACAATTGGGTATTCTTCTCTGTAAGAACCTCCACATATAATGATCCTTAAATCAGTTGTGCCAACTGTTTCAAGTCTCGAGGGCTCTTGATATATATAATCATCAAATTCTCTTACCGTATATCCTTTACATATCGGGTCCGTGGCTCTGGCAAGACCATTTTGAGCAGCACGGATGTCTGGCGTCTCCTAATTGAAGGCATCAAATGCCTCTTGGGAGAAACAAGCGCCCGAGTCTGACCCGGCGCTTTGTGATTCATGGCGCTCTCCACTTCGGAATTTGTAGTGGAGATTTTATCTGCATCCTCTGTAGGAGGAACATCCGACGCGTGCCCCGCCTCCGTGTCCGGCCCTGGAGCCCGACTAGTGGAGGCGTGATCGGCAACTTCTCTGGAAATAGTCCGGCGAGTATTTTTCCTTCTGGGAAACATGGTTGTTATTATGTTTCCAAAGACAAACCCACGAAGCAAGGTTTTATATCATACCTCTGCGCCGGCGTCTCAGTCCGAACCGCTTTTCTTTTCAGCCTGCCTGGCCTTGGTACCCCTTGCTGATAACTCGCCATGGGCTCGGCAGGGCGTCCGGGGGACCTTCCCTGTAAGACACCGTGCAGATACGGAAGGTAAGGTGCGTGGAAAGGGATACTTCTCAAAGGTTAGGCCTCTGGTCTCACCTACACCGCAAGGTGCAAGAGCCGGATGATCGGTATTGTAATAGCCACCATGGCCCCATCACGGCTTGATTGATAAAATATCATATCGATTAGCTCCACAAATATGTCCGGATCCTCTTGAAGACCGGGGTCGAGGGACCGTTCAAGTTCCTCTGGTTGTGGAGGTGGGCTAGTTATCTTCCTCACTGCCTTACGCAGCTCCTGCGGTGAACGGGCAATATAAGACATTTATTGTGGAAATGCGGAAGGAAAGGGCATGAAAAGTGGCAGCTTACCCAGCTCGGAGGATTGTACAAGGAGAATCCGTCCCGCTGTTTGATGCGGAGGAACTCCTCTCCCTCTCCCTTGTACAGAACGGACAGAGTTTTTGCCAGAGCGGCAACAGAGTCCGGCCTTACGGCCACAATGGTGGCATCGTCTTCCCGTTAAAATCCCACATTGGCGGCCTCGATATTGAAGCGGCTGCACCCTCGCATAATGCATATTGACATAACACCGGTTGTAGTCAGTCCTCATAGAGCCGGCACCTTTATCCGGCTCATCGTAAGAAAGCGTCTCTATCGTCTTCCTCCACGAGGGCTCCTTGGTCGCCGGCTTAGGCGTTTCTTGAGAGGAGCATTATTAAACTCAGGAAGGCCGATCCGAATAGGATCCGGAGAGAGGGCGTCCTCTATATAGAACCACTCTGAAGGCCGATCTTGGATGCCTTCTTCGGGTGCCGACATTATCTGGTCGGCGATGCGCCATATTTCAGCTCCGCCACTTGAAATAGTGACCCCCATTGTATGCGAGTGCGAGGAAGAATAGCCTCTTCCATAGCTCGAAGTGAGCTTAGCAGCCCAGAAACAGTTCGCAAAGAGCGACATAGCCAGCAATGTGCAATATGGAGGCAGGAGTGAAATTATGCAGCTGGAGGCCGTAGAACTCCAGGAGCCCACGGAGGAAGCTGGGTGGATTGAAATCCTAGTCCCCTTAATAAATAAGGGGCAAGGCATACCCATTCCCTTTGGAGGGATTGGGAAGCTCTCGCTTGTTCTCCGCCATTATAGGTGGCAAGCCAGCTCGAACGGGACCATATACACTAGGGGAGAAATCACAGGTGCGTAGTCTCACTAGTTGGCTATGCGAGACGGAACACTTCTTCCAATCACCGGGCTTAGGGGCCACGGGGCGAAAGGAGGAGCTGCGGCATGACCGGCCATGTTGGAATGGATTTTTTCCAGGCGTGCTCGATGGATACTCATTGTGGGAGGATGGTATGATATGGATCTGTGAATCCCGTCTCTTTAATAGGCGATTTGCCTACATGGCTAGGGGTGGCAATTGTAAAATGCCCCGCTTCTCGCATTCTCTAGACGCATGGAGGATCTCCATTATTAGGCGAAGCCAAGGAGTGCAACATTTATGGGAAGCGGACACTATTCAAACAAGTATTCAGAATTTGGAGAAGAACCCACCTTGCAATGCCGAAGACAATCAAGGCTACTGGACTCATCGTCATTGAAGCCTGGTTAAGAGACTCTTGAGGAGTCTGGATTAAGGGGTATCCGGACAGCGGACTATATCCTTTGGCGGACTTGTTGGACTATGAAGATACAAGATTGAAGACTTACGTCTGGGTGTCGGATGGGACTCTCTTGGCATGGAAGGCAAGCTTAGCGTCTGGATATGTAGATCTCATACGGTGTAACCGACTGGTGTAACCCTAGTCCCTCCGGTGTCTACATAAACCGGAGGGTTTAGTCCGTAGGATAACAACAATCATACCATAGGCTAGCTTCTAGGGTTTAGCCTCTACGATCTCGTGGTAGATCAACTCTTGTAATACTCATATTTATCAAGATCAATCAAGCAGGAAGTAGGGTATTACCTCCATAGTGAGGGCCCAACACAGGTAAACATTGTGTCCCTTGCCTCCGGTTACCATCCGCCTTAGACGCACAGTTCGGGACCCCCTACCCGAGATCTGCCGGTTTTGACACCGACAATGACCATTTTCGTTTTCTGGTTGGTTGCTTCTCAATCTATTTGCTAGCCTTCATTTCTACTAAGCGGGAATACTGCTTGTGCATCCAATTCCTTAAACCCAAAGTTGTGCCAAATGAGTCCATTATATCTACCTATAAGCGGTATTTACATGTCGTTCCAAGTAAATTTGCATGTGCCAACTCTAATCATTCCAAAAATCCGTTTTGTATGCCCGTAGCGCTCATGACGCGACAGGGGGTGGTCAATATCTTTCATGCTAGATGGGTTATTCTCAAGATGGGTGTTTATTCACTTGTAATTGCATGAGAAAATGGCCGGTAATAGGGATGCCCAGTCCCGAAATGAAAATAATAATAATAATAAATTCCTTGGAAAGTTGAAGAAGGCACCCGTGGATATGGCTAGCCATGGATTGTGAAAGAATGGTGGAATGGAAAGGAACTTTATTTTCTGTTTGGGAACCACCTATAATGTGTCTAGCATGGGAGGTATTGGAAACTTTCAATCGTGATGTTGACAGGAAAAGCATGCCTCACAATTATCTCTCTATTTTTAACTTTGAGCTCCACTGCAAATCTCTGCTTCCCTCTGCGAAAGGCCTATCTATTTTACTTTTAGGCAATTTTTATTTTTATTTTGAGTCTCCATCTTCTCTTATAAAGCACCAATTGGAGAGCACTATTGTCATACTTTTGCATTGGGTGTACTTAATATTGAGTGTGTTGCATGAATGTATCAACGACTGAGCATAATGGTCTAGGGATAACTTTCTTTAGCGTTGATATTTTGAAAGACATGGTTTCTTGTTAGCATGCTTGAGTATTTATGTCTTCATGTCAAACTATAGACTATTGCTTTGAATCACTCAAATCCAAATATCCATGCCACAAAAGAAAAGATTATATGATGAATATGATAGGTACCATTCCACATCAAAACTTCTGTTTTATCATTTACCTACTCAAGGACGAGCAGGAATTAAGCTTGGGGATGCTTGATACATCTCAAACTTATCTATAATTTTTTATTGTTCCATGTTATTATAGTATCAATCTTGGATGTTTTACATGCATTTAAAAGAAATTATATATCATTTTTTTGGGACTAACCTATTAACTTAGTGCCCAGTGCCAGTTGCTGTTTTTTTGCCTGTTTTTGCTTTTTCACAATATCAGTACCAAATGAAGTCCAAATGCCACGAAACTTTTTGGAGATTTTTTTTCTCGACAAAAGATACACTAGAACTTTGGGAGGAAGTCAGAAGACGAAGGAGGTGGCCATGAGCCACCAGGGCGTGCCCAGGGGGTGGTCCCACCCAGGTGCCTCGTGGGCCCACCTTTGCTCCGTTTGACCTAATTTCGCCTCTATAAATTCTCTAAAATCAGGAAACCAACACAGTAGCCACCATAAACCTTTTTTCCGCTGGCAAGTTCACATTCTTGAGAGATCCCATCTCGAGGCCTTTTTCCCAAGACTTTGGGAGGGCTTAATCAACACGGAGGGGCTCTACATCAACCTTCTTGCCCTTCCGATGATGTGTGAGTAGTTTACCACAGACCTACGGGTCCATAGTTAGTAGCTAGATGGCTTCTTCTCTCTCTTTGATCTTCAATACAATGTTCTCCTCGATGTTCTTAGAGTTCTATTCGATGTAATCACTTTTTGTGGTGTGTTTGTTGGCATCCGATGAATTGTGAGTTTATGGTCAGATTATCCATGAATATTATTTGAGTCTTGTCTGAACTCTTTTTATGCATGATTATTATAGCTTCGTATTTCTCTCTAATCTGTTGATTTGGTTTGGCCAACTAGATTGATTTTTCTTGCAATGGGAGAAGTGCTTTCTGATGGGTTTGATCTTGCGGTGCACAATCCCAGTGACAGAAAGGGACATGACACGTATTTGTATCATTTCCATTAAGGACAAAAATGTGGGGTTTATTCATGCGTGAGTTTACTTTGTCTACATCATGTCATCTTGCTTAAGGTGTTACACTGTTCTTTATGAACTTAATACTCTAGATGCATGCTCGATAGCAGTCGATGTGTGGAGTAATAGTAGTAGATGCAGGCAGGAGTCGGTCTACTTGTCTTAGACGTGATGCCTATATACATGATCATTGCATTGGATATCATCATGATTATTTGCTTTTCTATCAATTGCCCAACAATAATTTGTTTACCCAGCATATGGTATTTTCGAGAGAGAAACCTCTAGTGAAAACTATGGCTCCCGGGTCTACTTTTACCATATATTAAAATCCAAGAATACCTTGCTGCAATTTTTCTTTATTTGTTTTGTTTTGTGTTTTACAAATCTATCTATCACTACAAAATTTAATCTTGCAAGTAACCGTCAAGGGACTGACAACCCCTTGTTCGTGTTGGGTGCATGTATTTGTTATTTTGTGTGCATGTACTGCTAACGAGGTGTTGTGATTCTCCTACTGGGTTGATAACCTTGGTTCTTAACTGAGGGAAATACTTATGGCTAATGTACTACATCATCCCCTCCTCTTCGAGATAATCCCAACGCAACTCACAAGTAGAAGTGACATATCTTGGTGTCATGGCAGTGCACTCCTGCAACCCACCATGGTGCTATAAAGAAACCACATTCCATTGCTGACATGGAGGGATGTCAGCAGCTACCCTGGGCGTCAGCATGCTATGATGCTTGAAAGTGCATTATATCCCACATGGTGTTTTTGTGTTGATGCCAATATGGGTTAGTGAGGATTAATGTCAGTTATCAAGTTTATCTTATGGCATTGGTCTCTCGGTGTTCATCTACGGACGGAGTTGACCCCTTAATTCAAAATAGGGAAAAGGTGTCGGTTCTCCAGAGACTCAAAGGTTTTGCGTTTTATTTGAGTCATAGAACAACTACACTATTAAGAGGGGTCTTTAAGTGGATCTATGCTGGAACTCACTTACCTTTGCATCATGTCATTCTCCACCATATATTCCCCAAAGAAAGCTAAAATATACACTTCAAGATAATCATTTTGGGCTTCCTTTTCACCCTCCTGGCGTTGGTCTCGAAACCTCCAAAGCTATCTTCTGGGAGTTTCTGGAATTCGTAGTTGCCCACAGTGTAGGTTCCGGCTGACTACAGAGCCTATGTAATCTAGCCAAAATGTCATGGAGTCACCTCTAAAATCTGGAGCCCCCAGAGGTTGCTTCAGAATCTTGTAGCCATGGAATCCAATGTTACCACCAACATGTTTTCCGGCTTGACAGTAGAGCCTGTGATATTAGTCGGAAGGTGTGCTCCAGAAGTGACACCAAAATTTGGGACACGGCGGAGGTTCAGTCCGGAACTTTTGGGGGGGTGTCAGGATGCCCCAACACGAAGATTTTTATGTGGGCTTGCATAAAGCCTACTTCATTATCCCCAAGGGGTATCCTTCCCGATTATTTTGAGATGAGTTTTTTCTCTCTCCTTTTCCATTTCTTGAAAGCTCAAAAGCTCAATCTACTCCACTTCCCTTCTTCATATCACTCCACACCTATGAGGAAAAGGAAGAGGATTCCCAATCTATACTTCCACCAAACTGATTATAGTTCATGTCGATTTCATTGAGAATTTGTCACTCTTGGAGATTTGTGATCCTAGGAGATAGGAGTTAAGGTATGGATTCTTCCTTGCTTATGGTATGCTTCGAAAAGTTTGTAAAGGTGCGGTGGTTGCCTTTAAGACAAACCTAGAGTGATTTGAGGCTCATCCGTTGGGGGTCCCTCAAAGGGAGAATAAGGTGAGCCACTTGGTGGCGCTCTGGAGCCTTGGATTTAGTACCTCTTCAACAAAGATTAGCACTCCCCGAAGAGTGTGAACTTGGGGATAAATTCCTCATCCTTCACTCATTTGTGATTAACCCTTTCCCACACCTTTACTTGTGTGTTGCATTGCTATTTAACTAGTTGCCCTGCTTACATTGTTGCTTGCTTGCTTACCATATGTGTTGTTCTAACCTAGTTGCACATCTAGATAACCTACTTTATCAAATTTATCCTAAAATTGGCAATTGAGTTAAAATTTGAAGTCGCCTATTCACCCTCTCCCGCTCTAGTTGATTGTTTTGACCCTTCCAATGTTGATGGCGGTGGGAGAGCTAGGGAGTTACGGTGGGCGGCGGCGCTTCAGGTCAGGGGAGGTGGGAGGGGTGCCCCCGGGTGTGCTAAATAAAGGAGGGGGCGAGGAGTAGACCGGTGAGTGGTGCACCTCCATTGGTGTTAATGGCTTTTTAGTAATGGCAACTTTACCCCTCGCTTGAACACTGGTGAATCTACATTGGTGGAGATGCCACATAGGTTACCTGGTGCCCCCTTTAATGTCTCCCCACACAAGCGCGTCATCGTGATCTTAGCATCGCCTACACACAATTGCTTCCGAAGCAGCTACTCTTTCTCGTGCGATAGTTGTTGAGGCCAGTGGGTCGACATTGCTAGGAAACATATCTTGGAGCGATGATCCTAGACGGGATTCTTTCACGAGAGGAGACTTGATGAAAGTGCGTTATATTGACTAGAGGGGGGTGAATAGGCGATTTTTATGAATTCTTCACTGAGGAATTTGCCTGTGAGGAAATTCCTTAGCGAATAACTACTTGCAGCGGAATAAGTACTTAGAAGTAAGCATAACAGAATCTGAGCATGGTCATCATGATGAAATGCGAGACAAGCACGTAGTCTGAAAAGCGTAATCACGAGGATAACACAAGATTAAGACTAATAGACTGAAGAAATTGAACTGAGGAAATTGTGAAAGTCTTCAGTCAAAGTCTTCAAACACGGATATGAACAATCACTCAACACAGTAATGAGGAAATGAAAGAGTTGAGGAAATAGAACCAGTAAGGTTGGTGAAGACAATGATTTGGTAGACCCGGTTCAACCGCTGTCTCGGTTGTACGTCTGGTTGGAGCGGTGAGTATTTAAACTCGAGGACACACAGTCCCGGACACCCAGTCGCCGAGCACGCAGCTCAGGACACCAAGTCCTCACCGTATTCTCCTTGAACTAAGGTCACACAGACCTCGTCCAATCACTCGTGGTAAGTCTTCAGGCGACTTCCAAACCTTCACAGACTCGGTCACTCGGCGATCCACAATTCCTCTTGGATGCTCTAGACCATGACGCCTAACCGTCTGGAAGAAGCACAGTCTTCAAAGGTAACAAGCGTCGGATCCACACAGGATCAATCTCTTCAGTGATGCTCAATCACTTTGTGTTTGTAGGTGTTTGGTTTGGGGTTTTTCCTCACTCGGTGATTTTCACTCAAAGTCCTCGGAGGATAGGTTGCTCTCAAATGACAAGTGTCAAGTTCTCTCGGAGCAGCCAACCAGCTAGTGGTTGTAAGGGGCGGCTATTTATAGCCTAGGGAGCAACCCGACATGATAAGACATAAATGCCCTTCAATGATATGACCGTTAGGTGGATAAGATATTTTGGGACAGCCGGTACAAGAAGACAAAGAATTGATCGAAAATTTGACTCTCAAATTCCTCGGGGCTATCATGATCTTCACTTTGTGTAGGCAATCTTTGGCGAATTCCTAACTCCTCGGTCGAGAACAAATTCCTCATTGACCGGAAGAACTTCGTCTCACATCCTTTGAAGAAATTGATCGAATCGTATGAGATTTCCAATGGCTTCACTCGAAGGATTGGTAGGTGTAGGATTTTGAGTTGAGCATCACATGGAAATTTTGCCTTAGTATTTCCTCGACCCCTTTAACATTATGGTGTTTCCTATGACTCAAGAAAGATAAAAGCGAAACTACGAAAACAAAAGTCTTCACGCTTCATGTTCCTCAAATGAATATCAAGTCTTCAAGGTCACACCAATTTCTTCACTTTCAAAGTCTTGAAAGTCTTGAGAATACCAAAGTCTTGGTCGAAGAACTTCATTTTTAGGGGTCGACTTTCTCCGTAAATATCAAACTCCTCATAGACTTATAGACTGTGTACACTCATAAACACATTAGTCCCTTAACCTATAAGTCTTCAATACACCAAAATCACTAAGGGGCACTAGATGCACTTACAATCTCCCCTTTTGGTGATTGATGACAATATAGGTTAAGTTTTCAACGAGGATAAATATATGAAGTGTAAATACTGATATTGAGGAATTTGATTGCAAGATATAGAAGAACTCCCCACGAAGATGTGCATAGTGAGGAATTTGCTTTTGAGGCAATGCACATTTGAAGAGTTGAATCATGGAGATCTCCCCTATATCTTGTAATTCATACACGCATTTGACATATAATATGAAGAATTTGAAATGCATGATGAAATATGGTGGTGATGTAATTGACATGCGTGTATTAACATAAAACGAGGAATAAGCATGCAGAGGAACACATCAAAAGTATCAGAGCACCATCGGTTTTAAGATTACAACTCGATCTAATAAAGTTTCAGAAGAACGAGAGTTATAACTTAGCAAAAAAAACGCCCATATAATAGACCCGCTTGAAGACTAACTCAAATTTTTCCCCCTTTGTCATCGAATGACCAAAAGGATCGGCGAGGACTAATGCCCTGAAGAATATCAAGTTGATGGAGGAGCGCTTGGCGTTGTCGTGGTCGGTTGTCGTAGTAGGGCCTACCGCGATGTCGTCCAAGTCTTCATTTTCATCGATGTCGGCGCGATGAAGAATAAGAGCTAGCCACCAAGGAAGGAACCTTGACCTTCTTGTATTTCTTGGAGGAGGTGCAGACCAGTCAAATTCTTCCTTGGACCCATTTTCTTCAGATCTTCTTTCTTTGTAGACATGACAAAGAACAGCCCGAATGCAGTTGAAGGTTTCATGGAGGTAGTATTGGTTTTTCTTCTTTGCATTGTGTGTTGAGGTCATGTTGTGAAGAATTGAACCAAAGCGGCGCTTGACCCATTTATGATTGCGATCAACTTTACGATGAAGACCGAGGAGTAACTCACGATCGATCATCACCACAGGTGTTGTGGCTTGAGGATTTTGCTTGGCGAGTTGTTGGCGGCGAGTCATCATTGGTGGAGTAGGATGCGACCTTGCGAAATTGACCATCCAATGGACGAATGCCTTCATCTATCACAAAGTTGCCTTGCCTTTTGTTATTAAGCGAGGAAAATGTCCGTTTGAGGACTTCAATCGGAGGCAAGTAGCTGTAGTGGTTCGTAGTATCAGCCTTGTAATTGAGTGAAGACCTTGTCTGATGAACCTCATAATCCATGGTGCATAAGGCTTGACTCAAAAGGTGACATAGCGATATTTGCCGTGAGTCCTCATGAAGAAATCATGGAAGTTGGCCAGGGAACGCCATGAATGATATTGAAAAGCATATTCTTCATTATGCCAACGACTTCTTCATCATTTGAGTCGTGGCCTTTGATAGGACTCATTGTCTTCGTCGAATGCGATAGGCGATCCGAGGCACATCTGATAATTCCTTGACGAGGAATTTGGTTCGAGGGCCTGCCACGGCTTCAAAGGCTTCATCAACACTTGCATGTAATGATTTGTAAGCTCAGGTTCACTGTAGGCGAACGAAACCTTTATCAAGGGGAGGACTGAGTGGGAGGGCGCGAAGCAATTCAATTCTTTGGTGCCTTGTAGTGAGTATTTTACATCATCGATCCGGCACCCAAGAGTTCACATCTTTGAGAATCTCGGTGATGTGCAGCATCGCATAGAACTGAAGAATGAGTTCTTCATTCCAATCACATATGTCGGTCTGAAGTTTAGCAATCCAAAGATCGTGAAGAACAACGAGGGCGGCTCGAAGCCACGCGAGATTCCATGTCCACGTGAGGAATGTGTGCATGATCGAAGACTTTGTCCTTGTTGAATAGCATCGGGAATAGAAATTGGCTTGACTAGCAGTCCGAAACGCCTCTTCCTTATGCAGCGAGTCATATGGGTTGTATTCAATGAAGAACACATGCTGCCGAAGAAATCTTCAGCCTTGAACTTTTGCTTGCGTGAGAATGGATCCTTTGGTTTGGGCGGAGGAGTGTCGGTGAGTTGCATCACAACCTCAGAATCGCAATCTCGAGGTTCTTGGTGAGGAATTTCTGGTTCCTCTTGATTAATCTGCGTTGTCGTATGATCAGTGACGAAGTTCTTGACACTAGTGGCTGGAATTTCTTCATGCATGATGAGGTGGGATGAGTTTCTTGAGCCCATTTGAACGGTTCGTGCGAGGGGACTGAGGTATTTGTTGTAGTGGGGTGAAGAGTGGAGAATTGGGTTCTTGACTTTCCCAAAAGTCATCATTCATCAACGGGCGTAGTGCTTCCAATATCCACGTCTTCATCTTCAATTTCTTCAACACCAGCCTCTTCACTGTGAACTGAGGCATTGGTGAGGATACAACAGGTGTAGAAGGGATCGCATCCACTTCAATTTCTTCATCAATCTGCTCTGACGAAGCAGCAGAATGATTTTCTTCATTAGATCCACTAGGGATCACATATTCTTCACCAAAAGGAACAAGGTCCTTTGATGGCATGGTTGAGATTGGAACAGCATCAATGGGATTCTCAAACGAGTTGGTCATAGGCTTCATTTTCTTGGTGAAGAATGCAGGCGGTGATGCTTTCCTTTTCTTCACTGCAGCTCGCTCTGCAGCCTTGGTCTTCTTCACATCGATGCGGATGGAAGGATTGGAGTTGGTGTAGCGCAGGAGGAGCTGAGGAATCGATTGATTTTTCTTGGTATGGCTGATGCGATTGCCCTGACTTCTTCATTTTCTTCAGGCGCACCACTAGTGGATGCCCTGGCAATTTCTTCAGCGGCTGGAATGGAGTCATCAGCCCTGGAACTAGCATTTTCTTCAGCAGCCTGAAAGTCATCAGCGGTGCTGGCATGTTCTTCAGTAGGTTGAGCTGAGGCTTCAGCCTGAGGAACTTCCTGTTGCGTTGGAGCTGCAACATTTGTGAACTTCTCAGTCAGTTTAACAAACCTGACTTTGGCTCCTTGCCAATCAGCATAATAAGCATCGAAGTCATCGCTGAGGGCTTTGATTTCAGACTGAATCTTGATGAGTTCATCAGTTGTCATTTTGACAACGTTTTCTTCGAGAACTTCTCTTTCTGGTCGAGCCTTCTTGATCTATCGGCCTTCTCAAATTTCCATTTCTCTTGGCGATGAAATGGGTTGACATGTGACTTTGTCCAGAGTCAAATGAAAATCAGGCATAGGGGTTTCTGGATCCTTGTGCCAGAGATCAATGTAGTCGAGGATCATCTTAGGATCCAAAAGCAGTGGCACAGGTGTGCCTTTGGCTCTAGCAGCCCTTTCTTGTCTGTCTCTGATGATTCCTGCAAGTTCATCATCATCAGCTTCATCGTCAGATGGCACTTGGAAGGCAACCTATTTCTTCTTCGGACTTGGCCGAGGACCTCGTCCAGCTGTTGCCTTTTTCTTCAGCAGAGTGGGGCCAGATGAAGAATTTGGTGCGGTGAGGAACTCATTGAGAGACACCAGAGGCAATAGAGATGCTCGCAGTCCTTTGTACGTGGCGGATGCACAGTCTTGAGGACTTTGCCGGAGCAGCTGAGGTCTTTGGAGAAGGAGCTGAGGATTTTGGAGGAGCAGGAGCAGCATGAGGAATTGGCCGTGAGGGCTTTGAAGATCCTGGCCGTGAGGGCATTGCTGAGGAACTTGGCCGTGATGGCATAGTTGGTGAAGCACTTGGCTTGTGCGCGGGCTTCTTTGCCATTGATTTTCTAGGCTTGACAGAGGCCTTAGTGGCAGCAGCAGCATGACGAGTCTTCATTGAATTTCCTCCTTTAGCTTCTTTGGTTTGTCTTGCCAACTTGGCTTGGCGCTTGGCCCATTCTTCAGGGAAAATCCTCACCACGCTTGATCTTTGGTGGGGTCACTACTGGCCAGCGCCAATGGAGCTCTTGGGCATGGAGGTTTAAGTGCAAATTTCTTCATGTACTTTGGAGTAACATACATGTACTCCCTCCATTCTCTTGCCCATCTCCTTTCAATCCTCTGTATGCGCACCTTGCGCGAATTTTTGTCCTCCTTGCCAAATTTCGCCTCATCAGGAGTGCAATAGTCAGCATAGATGTCCTCAGGTATTTCAAAAACAGTCATGACCTCAAGCTTCTTTCCTCCTTTCTGTGGCTTCTTACCGTCTGCCATATTCTTCAGTTGAGGAATTTGAACAATCGAATTCTCTGAAGAAGTATGCAACTTTTCTTCGAGGAACGCTGCAAATGAGTTAAGTTGATGAGAACCTAGTGATTCAGCAGCGGACATGAGTACCTGTGAAGAGATTATAGTTGCGAGGAATTTGGAGAGGTCATATGTGTTCTCAGAAGGTTTTTCAAAAAGAACAAGTTTGAGGAATTTGACCAGATGAGCCTTGAAGAATTTCAATAAGCGTTCTTTGTCTTAGGTTCCAGAGTTGTATAGATCGAGGATCCACACAATTGAGGAATCTTGAAGAAAAATCATTGCTTAGAGAAACGAATCAAGAGCATGTGACGTGTGAGGTGTTCATATGTGTGAAGATTTGAAGAATAAACACCTTGGAAGATTTTCAGGAAAGCTTGAGAATCAAAGCGAGTAATAGAAGTAACTTTTAATTACCCGAAGTGAAGAACACGACGAACTGAGAAGAACAGATGTGAAGTTCGTCAGGTTAGATCTTCCACGCCCTAACTCGGCGGAGGAAGACAACTACGGCGGCAGCGGAGTGAAGATTTCCGGCCCGACACGCAGTCTGACGGGCTGACGCAGGTCGAGGCAAGGAAGCTCTTCCTCACGGCGACGATGGAGTAAGCGGTGGGCGCTTAGGGTTTGAGAAGCTCGGCGAGAGAGAGAGCGGTCGTGGAGTAAAGGAAGTGAGGAAGGGGAGAGGGTATTTATAGTCGCGGTGAAAACTGTTAGCCCAAAGATTTAGGACTTAACGTGCCTGACCCTTCTCATTAAACTGACATGTGTCACCCACGTACTGAAAAGTGGAGATCGTGTTAGATCGTGGGTGAATAGATAAGTCTATCGTAGGAAGCGGAACGGTTTGAGCGGCAAAGCCGAAAATTTGGATAAGATTAGTTTTAAAGTTCCGTTCGCAATTTCTTCAGCTGACAAGGACACAGTGAAGACTTTGAACGAGTTTCAAATAGAACGCACATGAAGAATTTGTGAATAGATTGGGTTGAGTATAGCATAGAGGGGGAAGGGTCCGATCACATTCACTTAGCAGAAAATGCAACTTGAAGAAATAGCCATAAGTGAATGCTATAGAGGACATAAACCCATACATACATACATACATACATATATATATATATATATATATATATATATATATATATATATATATATATATATATATATATATATAGCCAATGAGGACAAGCAGCGGAAGCAGTGAAGATTTTGCAAAGTTGAAGAATTTGAAAAGCGAACAATTTCAAAAAGCGAGGAAAAACTCAAATTGAAGATTTTCAACTTTGGTGGTGGCGTGACCCACCGTATAAGAATGATGATTTCAGACACCACATTACAATTGTCGTAGGGTTACGAGAATCAAATTCTTCATTAATTTCTTCACACTTAGAGTGTTGTTCTTCATTGATTGAAGAAAAATGTTTCTTCATGTGTTGCACATCCAAGTCATCAATTTTGCATAAGTATTAGGATGAGTGTCCTTTTCAAAGAACATTCGAAGATTCTAAGATATTTAGCTCACACCGCAACTTGCTAAATCTCTTCTCATCCAAGGGCTTTGTGAAGATATCGGCTAGCTGTTCTTCAGTCTTCACATGCTTGATGGAGATGTCGCCCTTCAACACATGATCACGAAGAAAATGATGACGAATCTGAATGTGCTTTGCCTTCGAGTCTTTGAACTGGGTTGTGAGCAATCTTGATGGCACTCTCATTGTCACGATGAGAGGCACATTCTTCACGTTGATGCCGTAGTCCTTGAGAGTTTGCTTCATCCATAGCAATTGAGCATAGCAAAAACCAGCAGACAATGTACTCGACTTCCGATGAAGCGATGTCTAGCGATTCTGTTTCTTCGAGGACCAACGGACCAAAAGATCGTCCGAGAAATGACAAGTACCAGATCTTGACTTGCGGTCCACACGATCACCAAAGCATAGTCGAGTCGAATATCCAATGAGATCAAAAGCAGAGCCCTTGGGGTACCATAATCCTAGTGTTGGTGTGTGAGCTGGATATCGAAGAATATGCTTCACAGCCTTATGGTATGATTCCTACGGTGTAGCTTGAAATCAGGTACACATGAAAACACTAAGCATTATATCTGGCCTAGATGCACATAAGTACAATAAAGAACCAATCATGGAGCGGTATACCTTGTGATCGAAGTCAATACCATTTTCATCGATGCATAGGTGGCCATTTGTGGGCATAGGAATTTTGACGCCTTTGCAATCTTGCATGCGGAATTTCCTCAGAACATCCTTGAGGTATTTCTCCTGAGATATGAATATGCCATTGCTTGTTGTTGAATTTGAAGACCTAAGAAGAATTTCAACTCTCCCATCATAGACATTTGATATTCTTCACTCATCATATAGGCAAATTCATCACTATAACATTGGTCAAGATCTGACCAAAGATAATATCATCAACGTATATTTGGCACACAAACAGTTCACCATCATAAGATTTAGTAAAGAGAGTAGGGTCGAGTGAACCGGGTGTGAAGCCATTCTTCATGAGGAATTCCTTCAAAGTATCATACCACGCTTTGAGGGCCTGCTTGAGGCCATAGAGGGCCTTGTTGAGTCTGAAGACTTTGTCAGATTCTTTGGATCTTCAAAACACAGGGGTTGAGCAACATATACTTCTTCCTCAAGCTTACCATTGAGGAATGCACTTTTCACATCCATTTGATATAAAGTGATGTCATGATGGTTAGCATAAGCAAGTAATATCTTGAATAGCCTCAAGTCTAGCAACAGTGCAAAAGTTTCATCGAAATCAATTCCTTCAACACATGTGTAGCCTTAAGCTACAAGTCGTGCCTTATTCCTCACCACAAGGCCATTTTCATCTTCCTTGTTGCGGTAGATCCACTTTGTGCCAATGATATTATGCTTGCGAGGATCACGGACGTTTGACCAGGTTCCCAGGACATTGTTGAGCTCGAATCGATGTAATTCTTCTTGCATAGCCTGAATCCACTCAGGCTCCAAAAATGCTTCATCTACCTTAGTGGGCTCTATGATAGAGACAAAAGCATAGTGCCCACAAAAGTTAGATAAATGTGAAGCATTTGAGCGTGTGAGAGGACCTGGTGCTTCAATGTCATCGATGATCTTTTCAACTTGCACTTCTTTTGCAACGCGAGGATGAGTTGGTTGTCGTCGAGGAATTTGATCAGCATTTTCTTCAGCACCATTTTCTTCAGCATTGTCTTCAGGTGCATCAGCTCGACGTTCTTCGCGTTACGGAATGTATTCTTGAGATTCTTGAGGGAATGACATCCTCGATCGCCTTGAACTTGATAGAATCCTCGGTGCTGGTTCATCTATCACGAAGGTAGGTGCTCTCTTTGCAAGCCATTAGTTTCATCGAACCGCACATCTGATTTCAACAATCTTGTAAAGAACATTGTTGAAGACTCTGTAGGTGTGCGAGTCCTTTCCGTAACCAAGCATAAAACCCTCATGTGCTTTCGGTGCAAATTTAGAATTGTGATGAGGATCTCTAATCCAACATTTAGCAGCGAAGACTTTGAAATAACTCACATTGGGTTTCTTGTCAGTGAGGAGTTCATAGGCAGTCTTCTTGAAGAATTTGTGAAGATATACTCTGTTGATGATGTGGCACGCGGTATCAATTGCATCAATCCAAAACGACGAGGCGTTTTGTATTCATCAAGCATAGTGCGAGCCATCTCAACAAGAGTTACATTCTTGCGCTCCACGACGCCATTTCTTTGAGGAGTGTAAGGAGCAGATAACTCATGAGTAATACCAAGTTCATCAAGATAGTCATCAAGACCGGAATTCTTGAACTCAGTTCCATTGTCACTCTGATGTGCTTGATCTTCACACCAAAGTTGGTTGAAGCCCTCGAGGAAAATCGCTTGAAGACTTCCTCGCACTTCATGTTTGTAAGTAACAATGTGTACCCATGTGTAACGAGAATAATCATCAACAATAACAAAGCCATATAGAGATGCATCATTAGTATTTGTTGAGTAATGATTAGGACCAAAGAGGTCCATGTGAAGCAATTCGAATGGTCGAGTAGTGGTCATGATAGTCTTATTTGGATGCTTGGCCTTGGTCATTTTTCCAGCCTTGAGGCTCCACACAAGTGATCCTTGAGGAACTTGACATTCTCAATGCTAATGACATGCTTCTTCTTCATGGCGTGTGCAAATTCCTCATGCCTGCGTGACCAAGTCGTCGATGCCATAGCCAGCCTTCTAAAGCTTTTGCAAGTAGGCACATGGCTGGTTGTGGTCCTATAGAGAAATCAATAATATACAAGTCTCCTCTCCTAAAGCCTTCGAAGACTTTGGAATGGTCAGCTTCCATAACCACAACACAACGATACTTGCCAAAGATAACAACCATATCAAGATCACAAAGCATTGAGACGGACATAAGGTTGTATCCCAAGGACTCAACAAGCATGACTTTGTCCATGTGTCGATCCTTTGTGATCGCAACCTTACCTAGACCCAATACCGACTTTTGCCTTTGTCGGTGAAGATGATATGCTTGAGATGCGATGGTGATAAGGGAGCATCCATCAATAGATTCTTGTCACCGGTCATGTGATTTGTACATCCACTATCAAGGACCCACTTTCGGTGGCTTTGGGTTGATCATCCCGCAGATGAATTAGTGCTACTTACAAACTCATATACTTCATCGATGAAGAATATGATATCAAATTCATCGAGATGAATTTAATCAAGCGATAAAAGCAGATATAGCAAGATGAGGACGTGTCAAATGAGAGTTCATTTCTTCATGATTAGCCTCGTCCTTTCGAGCATTTTCGCTGCCCCAAAGAAATTCTTGGGACGTTAAAGCACGTCTGGAGACCTGACCCTGCAGAAGAAATTAGTTCTTTTTCTTCACCACCCACATCTGAAGAGGTGGCAAAGAGTTCATCACTCTGCGAGCACCATACGAGAATGGTGGCAGAGAAGCCAAACTATTTCGTTTCACATAAGAGGGGTTAGGGTAAGCATATGAATAAGCAGAGAAATTCTTCGAGGACTTATGAACATAATGGTTTGAAGAATAATGCACATATTCATAGCCCTTAGCTCTACCTGCAAAGCGAGTTGTTAGCACGATGATAATCATGTGAGGACTTTGATCCTTTTGAGGAATTTGATCCACGTGAGGAATTTGGTCCGTATGGGGACTTGGATCCATATGAAGAATTTTGTCCATATGAAGAGTTTGATCTGGGGTTCCTATTCTTCATGTGGTGTCATGAGGACATTCACCAAGACTTTCATGGCACCTTTGGGAACCCAGATTTTCTTCATAGGGGAACCGTTCTGTAGTTAGTGCCAACATATCTAGCAAATACTTGACCATTACGATTTTGAACAGTTTATAGTTGAGTCAAATGACTCATCGGAAGAATGAGGAGATTCACACGTAAAGCGGATAAGTTAGATGGATCAACTAGAGGTCCCTTTGCAGCAACCCATGAGGTTTTGGGGTATTGCTCAAAGCTTCCAATATGTTCCATCGCATTGAGTTTCCTCTCAAAGGCAATACCCTCTTTCCTAGGGTTCTGTTGAGGATCCGCTTTTAAGCACATCACAAAGAGTCTGATGCCCTTTGAGGCTTTTGTACATGCCTGTCATGTACAATTCCTTCAGCCCTGCATCGTCGGTGATACTAGCAATGTCCTCGGATGAGGAATTAGTGATAGCGAGAGGCGGTGAAGAATTTGTAACAGTTGAAGCATTTGAACATTGGTGAAGAATTAGCGATTCACGTTCAATGCACTTTAAGCATGGAGGAACAAATTCTTCACGAGAAGCGCTGATTTGTTGAGCTAGCAATGAATCGCGGCCTTCAAGATCTTCATAACTCACTCTTAGCTTCTCAAGATCTTGCTTTCTTTGAAGAAATTCATAAGAAAGTTTCTCATGATCAGACAAGAGAGTGTTATGATGACCTTGAAGGTTATCAAACCTAGACTGAAGTCTCTGAAGATTTTCAGTCAGGGCTTTAGTGCGATTCATTTCTTCACCCAACATATCATCACTTTTGTCTAGCATGTTTTGAACCTTTTCCAAGGCCGTTTGTTGTTTAGTGGCAATGCAAACAAGTTTGGTGTAACTAGGTTCAATATCATCATCAAATTCATCGTCACTAAACTCGGATGAGGAACATTTGGTTACCTTGATACCGTTTGCCATGAGGCATGGTGCAGAAGATGATGGATCTGGTTCGAAAGTCATCGTTTTGAGAGATTCCTTGAAGTCCTCAAACCAAGGATCATGACGGGTTCGATGACCTTCATAGACGTCAGAGATTCGGTCCCAGATAAGCTTCGCATTGCAAAGATGCATAATGTGCCTGAATTCATCTCTGGATAGGCGAGAAGCAGATGATGTCCTTCGCCATGATGTCAAGTCGAGTGAACTTGCGAATGTCATCAGCGTCCGCCTTCTTGCATAGATCGGTAAGACCAATCTCAGTGACGGTCCACAGCTCGATGTTCATTGCCATGAGGTGCTTCCTCATCATGGCCTTCCACTTGGGATAATCATGACCGTCAAAGATAGGGCATGTCACTTTCTTCATAACTGCGGTCGACATAACTAAAACTCCGGTGGTTAAACCAAAATCACACAGAACACGGGAGTACCTTGCTCTGATACCAATTGACAGTGCGTTATATCGACTAGAGGGGGGTGAATAAGTGATTTTTATGAATTCTTCACTGAGGAATTTGCCTGTGAGGAAATTCCTTAGCGAAGAACTACTTGCAGCGGAATAAGTACTCAGAAGTAAGCATAACAGAAAACAGGCATGGTCATCATGATGAAATGAAGACAAGCACACAGTACAGAAAGCGTAATCACAGGATAAGACAAGATAAAGACTAACAGATTGAAGAAATTGAACTGAGGAAATTGTGAAAGTCTTCAGTCAAAGTCTTCAAACACAGATATGAACAATCACTCAACACAGTAATGAGGAAATGAAAGAGTTGAGGAAATAGAACCAGTAAGGTTGGTGAACACAATGATTTGGTAGACCAGTTCCAACTGCTGTCTCAGTTGTACGTCTGGTTGGAGCGGCTGAGTATTTAAACTCGAGGACACACAGTCCCGGACACCCGGTCGGCCGAAAGCACGCAGCTCAGGACACCAAGTCCTCACCGTATTCTCCTTGAACTAAGGTCACACAGACCTCGTCCAATCACTCGTGGTAAGTCTTCAGGCGACTTCCAAACCTTCACAGACTCGGTCACTCGGCGATCCACAATTCCTATTGGATGCTCTAGACCATGACGCCTAACCGTCTGGAAGAAGCACAGTCTTCAAAGGTAACAAGCGTCGGATCCACGCAGGATCAATCTCTTCAGTGATGCTCAATCACTTTGGGTTTGTAGGTGTTTGGTTTGGGGTTTTTCCTCACTCGATGATTTTCGCTCAAAGTCCTCGAAGGATGGGTTGCTCTCAAATGACAAGTGTCAAGTTCTCTCGGAGCAGCCAACCAGTTACTGGTTGTAGGGGTGGCTATTTATAGCCTAGGGAGCAACCCGACATGATAAGACATAAATGCCCTTCGATGATATGACCGTTAGGTGGATAAGATATTTTGGGACAGCCGACGCAAGAAGACAAAGAACGGTCGGAAATTTGACTCTCAAATTCCTCGGGGCTATCATGTTCCTCACTTTGTGTAGGCAATCCGCCTTTGGCGAATTCCTAACTCCTCGGTCGAGAACAAATTCCTCGGCGACCGGAAGAACTTCGTCTACCATCCTTTGAAGAAATTGATTTGAACTGTATGAGATTTCCAATGGCTTCACTCGAAGGGATTGGTAGGTGTAGGATTTTGAGTTGAGCATCACATGGAAATTTTGCCTTAGTATTTCCTCGACCCCCTTTAACAGTATGGTGTTTCCTATGACTCAAGAAAGATAAAACGAAACTACGAAAACAAAAGTCTTCACGCTTCATGTTCCTCAAATGAATATCAAGTCTTCAAGGTCACACCAATTTCTTCACTTTCAAAGTCTTCAGAAAGTCTTCAGAATACCAAAGTCTTGATCGAAGAACTTCATTTTAGGGGTCGACTTTCTCTGTAAATATCAAACTCCTCATAGACTTATAGACCTGTGTACACTCATAAACACATTAGTCCCTTAACCTATAAGTCTTTAATACACCAAAATCACTAAGGGGCACTAGATGCACTTACACTTGATTAACCATAAACCACCAATTTTGTTTTGGGAGTAGCAGCAAATGTGGCATCTAATCCATTGTGTGCTACTAAGTGCATCTGAAGGCAAAACCGATCACAACACGTGATCCAACGGTTAGAAACGTTCATGGCCTAATAGGGCTAAAAAAGTGCACAATTTTAATGTCTCTAAATGCATCCGTAAATTAACCTCATAAACTAGCCATTCAAGTATCCAAAAAATGATAAGCGATGTCAGTACCCATATCATTGCAATGGACATCACGTGCAATCAGTTGGGACTGGACCTACGAGCAATAGCAGGTTGTGACATTCATTCCAACAGGATAACTCAATTATAATTGCATAACCTATTATACTCCATGTATGACAAATTACCATTATGGAACAAATTACTATTATTAACATACAATGCTAACATTGTATCTACTAATTGTTTGGGAGGAAACCAGTAAATAATGTGTGTTGTTTTGTCCTGCAGGCTGTTGTCTTTCCATGACATGGTTTCGCCTTTATTTTGCAAAAAAAGGTATTTTCTATTCACCTAAAGTATCAAAAAATTACAGGCAACATCATTACTCATATCAATATAACAGAGATCACGTGCAATGCACTGACATACGAGCAATAGTATGTTGGGAAATGATTTCCCACAATTAATACGACTATGTTATAATTGTATAATTTATTATACTCCATGTATGTGAATCACCGTTATCAAAAACTTATTGTCAATACCAAATGTTGTCCTCATTTTGTTCGGTGGAAACACTATATAGCGTGTGTTGCTTTAGATTGTCTCCTTTACATAACATAATTTTGCAATGTTTCCTACTGAGCGAAGTATCGAGGAAAGCGACAAGCAACATCAGTACTCATATCGCTAGAAGCGCACATTATGTGTAATCAGTTATCATTGAACCTACAAGCAATATCAACTTGGTGCATTACTTCCGAAAAGAACAATCCATTATCACTGTAATTATCCCTACTCTGCGTACGACAAATTACCCTTTTGGGTGTACGGTGTAAGATAACAAGGTGATATGCATGCAAAAATAGTTCCGTGTTCTAAGCACTTAAAGTAGTGCATTCATGTTTTCATGTGTGTTCCCTTTAGCACAAACATCATAGCAAACACCAGTTGTTTTCTTCAACGTAAAACTCACATCGACAAGGCATACGCCTTCCATTAGACCTAATAACAAAATTCTTATCATGGGGAAATGAATTGTTGATCTAAACACACAATCTTCATCAGGTTAACAAGTAAGAATTATACTCATAGCAAAGCCGATCAAGGCACCCATAGCAAAACTTATCAAAACTTGGATTTGCAATCTCCGAGGTCAAACTCTCCTTGTCGTGTGGACATGAATTGTCGATCTCCACACACAATCTTGGTCCAACCTAAGATGTAAAAACCGTACCCACAACAAAATCTATCAAAACTTGAATTTGCCGTCTTCGAGGTCAATTGATCCACATTTTTCTAGAACACCCATTAGTTTCCACAATATTCAAGCAAAAGTATATACTAAATTCATAAAGATCTTGAGTGAGTTGACAAAAGGCATACAAGTTACCGTTATCTGATATCCAATGGTATGTCGTTTTTTTTTCAAGAGGAAAACATTAACTGGCGTGTGTTGCTTTGTCTCATATATTATCGCATCTGCATAACATGGTTTCGTTGTGTTTTCTATTGAACCGAAGTATCTGAAAACGACAAACAATATCAATACTCATATCTTTATAACGGACATTAAGTGTGACATTCTTTCCGACAAGAATAATCCGTCATAAATGTAATTATCTGCCCTCCGTGTACGACAATTACCATTGTGAGTGTAACTTTTAAGATAACAAGGTGATACGCACGTATCATGAATGGGTCATTAAACCATTGTGAGTAGTACTTTACAGATGATACACATTCCATCATCAAAGAAACCCATCTTGGTGCACTTCTGTTTTGTAAGCACTTAAGGCAGTGCTTTCATGTTTTCATGAATTATCATCGAGACCACCAGTTATGTTTCTTACATGAAAAACTCACATTGACAAAAAGCCATACTTCTCCCATTAGTCCTAACAACAAAATTCACATCGCACGGACATCAACCATCAATCTCCACACACAATTTCCATTCATTTTAAGAGCATCTACAGCTAGACTCTCCAAATTGATCGGGCGGACGCAAGACCACTAGCCGGACAGAAGAGAGAAGGAAAAGTTGACCGAACCGGACCCCTCAAAGCCTCCTTAAATGTCCAGGCTGTCCGCCACCCCTCATATATGAGATGAGTATGAGGAGTCACCGGGCGTGTCTGGTCAATGGTTCTGCGTCTGCCACAAAGGTTTTGGCCCACCACAAAGCTTTTTTTCTTTATTTTTTTCTCTTTCCTTCTCCACCAATCACATGCATGTGACTGGATGTATAGAAAAATAAGTCAGGGACATGGCTGCACAGAAGAAAACATAGGGAGTCAAAAGAACACAGCCGGACACTGGTCGAACGCGTCTGTGAACGTTTGAGGGGTCAAATTTTCCCAACTGTAAATGCCCTAACAAGTACAAAACCTAGCAAATTTGGATTTCAAATCTCCGATGTTAATTACCCCTGGATCTTTCTAGAACACCTGTATTCTCGCAACACTCACGCAATGCAATCTTTAATGAATTTGCAAAGCGTGAGCTGGCAAATTTGCTGTATTCACACCAGCGGAAATGGAAATTTGCTGACCTTCCGTTTCTATCCTTTGTCCCCCGCAAATAACCTCCAGCGTATATTGCGAATTAATAACAATAATCCCAGCGTATATCACATTTTGGCGAGTAATAAATCCCCCGTATTTAGTGACCAGCTAATGAATCCAAATCGTGTATAGCCACTGGACGCGGTGACGCCCCGAACGCATTAGAGAGGGGGAAGGCGCGGCCACGTGAACGCCATGGGTAATTTACCATCGTTAACACCGATGGTTTTCCCTCGCATCATCACCAAGAAACGAGACAAAAATTAATCACTCCGCTCCCGCTTGAGCAAAGATAGCAACAAAAATCCTCCAGGAAAGGGGTGGAGGCGCTGACGATAAAAAGCCCACCGGATCGATCGAACAGTAGGAGCGTCGGAGCAATCGAGCCGCTTTTGTTTTCCATTTCTTTCTATCCCTGTGCGCGCGTGCGTTCTCGCGGCGGCGGCGGCGACCATGGTGGGCGGCGGCGATGTTGACAAGCACGCGGCGGCGGCGGCGCTGGCCCAGGACCTGCCCAGCTTCAATAGTTTCTTTGACCAGACGGTGGCTGCTTCTCCCTTCCCCCCCTCGTGACTGCGGCTGAGGGTTTGGTTAGATAGAGGGGCTAAACAAAGTTTTGTGTTTTTTTTTGTAGGGGTTGGAGGCGGCGGCGGCGGCGGCGGCGGGGGATGGGGAACTGGCGGCCGGGGCGGCGGCGGGGGAGGAGGAGTTGGAGGAGCTCGAGTGGCTGTCGAACAAGGACGCGTTCCCGTCGGTGGAGACCATGGCGGTGGAGGCGGTGGAGGAGGTGCCGGAGCCGGCGCCGGCGGCCCCCGCGGGGCGGCCGGCGGGGGGGCCCCGGACGAAGGGGCGTCGGCGCCGGGTGACGGCGCCTTGGAACCTGGCGCAGCCGCCCACGCTGCCGCCGCCGCTCCCGGCGGCGCGGCGGTGCACGCACTGCGCGTCGGAGGTGACCCCGCAGTGGCGGCAGGGGCCGCTGGGGCCCCGCTCGCTGTGCAACGCGTGCGGCGTGCGGTACAAGACGGGGCGGCTGCTCCCGGAGTACCGGCCGGCCAACAGCCCCACCTTCTCCCCGCTGCTGCACTCCAACTCCCACCGCCGCGTCATGCAGATTCGGCTCCGGAGCGAGAGCGAGGGCGAGGGCGACGGCGCCTCCCCCGCCGTCCGCGCCACCGCCAAGGCCCGCCGCGCCGAGCGCGCGGCGGCGCGCCTCGCCGCCAAGAAAGACGACGGCGCTGCCCCGGCCCCGGCCCCTGCCCCTGCCCCTGCCCAGGCGCCACTGCCGGAGGGGCGAGCATCATCGATAGCCAAGCCATGGAGCTGGTAGATTAAATTAGAGATCCTATCCGTGATTAGCGTCGTCGTCGGCTCCTTCATCCGTGATTTTCGTGTCGAATTTCCATTCTGTCATGTCATAGGGACTGGCCTTTAGGATTAGGGGTTTAAGAGCAGCCAGCAATCAATCTAGCAGCTCTTGGCACCCATGGGTCAGTCAGTCAGTCAGATTAGTCTCCTCCGGTCGTCAGTCGTCTTAGTCGAGTTCGTTGAGTCAAGCTAGCGGAAGCGAGAAACTTATTAGAAGAGCAGGCAGGCATCACCATCCCGTGCAACTTTGCTGCTGCCGCTGCTCATGGTGGCCGATACCTGATAAACCATTGCATATTTGCGTGTCTTGAAATGGAACACTCGCTTGTCATGTTCATCAGTTGATGTGTGTATGTTCTGCTGTCTGTTTGCCTTCAGCGTAGTATGATTTCGACAGCTCTACTTTCTTTTTCTTTCAGTATCCAAGTTACATGCCTGCAGGTCCGTACCATCCATGTGGGGGAGGAGATATGCGAAGTGGCGACTACTCCTACTCGTGCTGGTAGCCGCGTGTCGGGGGCGTCGGCTCGGCCGTGTCCCCCCTTGGCCTTGCAATTCTTTTGTTTGTTTGTTTTTCCTGGCGTTTGATCGTGCCCGACCTCGCTCTGGTCGTCCTCCTGGCTGTGACTTTGGGCTCGATTCATGGCTCCGCGTGTGAAAGAAAGATAACGGCCGGGGGAACATCCTAGTATTGCTAGGGTGGGCAGGCTAGGATTGTGGTTGCAGGGCACGACGGCCGTCTGCGAGGAGCCAGTAGAGGGCTGAATCTTTACACGACTGCTGCGAGCAGGGGAGGACGGAGCACGTGGTGGTGGTGTTGCTGTGTGTAGCACTCGGTAGTAGGGGCACCGATTTTTCGGGTGCAACGAATTCGGGATTTTCTCTAGGCCAAAAAGGCTTTATGCTCGGCGTACATCCAAAGCGATATACCTCGTACTAGTAATATTTAGCATGGCACGGAGCGGATGCGTCCGGGGCGGCCAGATGGCTGCTCTCTGGCGCGGAGGCGCGGGTGGCTGCAGATTCGCGGCCATGCGAGCGTCTTGCCGTGCGGCGGCCGTGGTCGACTTCTCGGTCAGATTTGGATTGGGGGCTCCTCCGCCTGCTGCTCGGGGCGGTGCGTCTTGTTGGCGGGTCGATCGGGCGGCGGCCCTAGAAGGTGGCGGCGGGTGAAGCTCAGGCTTCCCGTGGCGGCATGGCGTGATGCAGTCCCTATCCAAGGCGGATCTGCATCGGCGATCTCGTGGTTTGGTCACGGGTTGGTTCAGATCAGAGACGGTGATGAGCATGCGGGATACATCCCGGCGGCTCTTGCGGTTTGGCGAGGTGGGGCGGGAGCCCTTCTCCAAGGCTCCAGTGGTGGCGCATTGAGGCGATGTGGTCGCGCCAGGCTCTGGTGGCCTGTTGTCGCGGTTGGTCGTCGGATCTAGGAGGCTAGATCGGGGCTTTGAAAGTGATCGAGGCGATGCCTGCGAGTTGTCGGGTGGATTTCTTGGAATTGATCCGGGTGAAAACTTGGTCTTCGGTCATTGGCCGGAGCCGGTAATGACGATGCTCTTATCATCGTTTCCTTCATGAAGGCATCATCGAGGTGAAGCTCCCAACCCCACCCAATACCTCCGGAAACCCTAGATCGATTGATCGGATGGCGGCGGCATTCATGTGTCGTTGCCCCCTTTGGGGCGGCATTCTTGGAGATGCACTCGGACTCGAGGACGGCGGATGGCAGCTGCGGTGGAGCGGTGTTTCTTTCTACATATTCATGGCGGCGGTTCTCGGCGGCATGGAAGCGATGGAAGGCTTGGCGTCAGATGTGTGGCGAGGGACACGCGCAGGAGGTCGACGTTGTCTGGCGTCGTGGTGGCGTTGATGGCAGCGAGGCCTGACAAGGTCGATGCGTCAGTACATGCTTTGAGGATGGAACGAGGGAAGATGGAGGTGACGGCCCTTTGCAGCGTGTGCGTGTGGTACTCACCGAGAGTACGCCGGACCGGAGTGTTACCCAGTCCCGCCTATGTGGCCTGGATGGGGCATCCGGCGTTAGATGCTAGGCTTTTGTGTGATGTCTGTTTAGTATTTGGCCCGGACATTCGGCACGCCTTCATCTAGGGGATAGGAGTAGCGACAGGTGTCGTCTAGATGGTGGCCTCGGGCTTACTTTTGTATTACTTTATAAGGTCTTTGTGAACAATAAATAATATGGCCGCATGCATCATCCGGATGCAAAGGCAAGGGGTGATTCCTTCTTTTCTAAAAAAAGGCGGAAAGGCTTTTATGTTGGTTGTTCGATTGATACGGTGGTTGCAAACCATGGGCATTTTCTTATAGGATTCCTTTTTTTCTTATAGGATTCTTTTGTAGTACTACTAAGGTTTTTCCATAGGAATCCTACATGCTCCCCGTGCACACTCAAATGACCGTTCATTCATGTGGTACTGAACATGGCAATGCCATTCTTGTCTTGAGTTTTTCATAGTCTTGTGTTTTCGAAATCTTGCCAAGCAAAGAGGCCGCAAGAATGAACCACACACAACGCGGCGGACTCGCAAGAGACACGTAAAATGACCTAACAATCATACATCAATACGCACACGTGGAATGATCGAGCAATCACAAATTAACGGGCTAGTTCTTTTACGGTTTCGACAACCCGATGACTGCACGCTTACGTTTCGATCAAAGGTGTTTGTGAATTGTGATTGCATGTTGTTAGCAATGTTATGTGGGGCTTTTGTATGTTGTCTTCTTACAAACACGATTAGTTATGTCGGTTATCTTTGTGATCCCGAAAATTTGGCGGGTGACCTACGAGTAACGAATTAATGGTTACTATATCACAATTTCGACGGCAAGAAGTTTGTTCATTGAGAGCAATCCGCATACAACTCGGCGACCATGGAATAATGTGATCAATCCGCATAGATTTCGGAGAATATGAAATAGTGAGAGCAATCCGAGTAGAATTCGGAGACCAGTGAATATGAAGCTATGATGAACACAAAATGTTGAAGGGGTGTCCAAAGATGAAAAGATTATGGTTTCCTAAGTAGCAGATGAGCAACTAACGCATGAGAAGCTTGCGCCAACATCACGGTACCGTCTTTTCAACATGTGTTGCTCGTATAGACTATCAAGAGCAACAACCATGGAAAAACTTTAAGCTTTACTGGCATGCTAGATTTCGATATCCACAAGTAAGGTTGCTGCGATGAGATGTTACTGAAACAAAATTTGAAGAACTTCCCTAAAGAACTACTTCTGCCCCCAATAATAATCCCATAGGTCCTTGTCGACTATGGATATAGATGGCTAGAGCAACTGTTCAACGATCTGCAGCTCGCCATGGGCTTCAACAGATAATGCCAGATGCAATAATTATCACATATCATGGTTGGCGAAAAAGAATACATTGGGGATGTCTTCATCGAACACATATGAATGCAAGCATGCAAATGATTCTGAGAAGTAAATCATTCCACTTATCATGCACATGGAGATAGACCAACCTTCAATCCCTACCTTCTCAATATGAAAATATTATCATGGTGGTCGACTGGACAGTTTGATCAAATGGTTAGTTTATCTGGAAAACAATTATTCCACTGCCCTTGCATAAACATATTCAAAAAAGAACTATAGGTGATTGTCCTTATATGATTCTAAGAGTTAAAAAAACTACACATTATTGTCCTTGTAGGAGCCTTTAAGAACCATTCAATAAGTACTTACCAAATCGTATGTAACAAGTGTTGAACACGATTGCTAGCTTCCACCTTTGCATTAAAATATAAGTTGTTGGGCTCCAATTGTAAGGGTTTGCAGTGGGCAACCTTTCCCTTAGTTGAGAACCAAGGTATCAATTCATACAAATAACACCTCTAGTCTCAGTCAAGCAATCCTGCAAACACAAATTAAGAACCACCCCCCCCCCCCATGAGCACCCCCTGACTATTTTAGTGAGGTTGTCGAGTTTTGCTTTGCAATAAGTTATGAGTGTCTAATGTGGTTGGGACTATTTATGTATCTTCATAATAATTAACTGCGTAAAATAAAAGTGCACATGAACTAAAAATGTGTATTCTTATGGACAGAATTGGACCTGGGTTTATACTTTCAATAGTAGTCTCTCTGCAAACAACAGTGACACATAAATATAAGTATCTACATGTGTAGTGAGCAATCAAACAATTTGTGACAATGAATAGCATTTTTTTATAATATTGCATGGGTAGTAAGTTCGTGAATTCATAAACCAAAATTTCATCTACATTTATGGCTAATGCTCCACTTAGTTGGTCGGCGTCCATTGGCATCACAAGTGTTAAATAATAAAACAATGCATGTCATCAAGTAAGATAACATAATTTGGTAATCATATTTCCCTTGCCTCGCACTCATCATCGGGACAATGAATCAACTATCTTTTAATCCTTAGTTAGGTATATCCACATGAGCTTTTCTCTCTTAAGTCACTGAAGTATTTCATGAATATGGATCTACTCCATCGCCACTCCCTCTATTTTTTTGTATCTAAACTGACCAGTGATTAGATTAAAAATCAAAGGGCAAATATACACCTATAACTCATCAAAACACAACATGTATTACATTATCATAAATTAAATAATTCATTACATAGCATAAAGATTCACCGCAGATTATCTAGGATAGATCGACAATCATGTTAGGCAGCTCATCCTTGTATTGAGCCATGGAAGAAAATATGCTACATAGATATTGCTATGAACCAAAGAGTCTAGGGATAGACTACTCACACCTCATCGTGGAGCATTGAAGATCAATCTTTGGTGAAGAAAAGCGAGCGGTCCGATAGAGTACGAGAACATGGCTCTAGATGGGATTTTTGCCTCAGATCTTTAAGTCGCGACGGCGGAATATTGCATGATAATTCTGAGTTGAGATTTGGGGTATTTATGAGCCATGGGGTAAAGGGGATAAACCCTAGGGGAGAGTCATGTGCCTATATTCTCGCACAGGTCATCTTCTATGGTAAAACTTTGTCCCAAATTTTCCTGAATTTTTACGTAAAATGCATGTTTACTCCGAAAACACAAATACTAAGATGTAAACCACCTCTATAACACTTTGTGCGTAGGTTAGTCCAAAAATGCATATTTAACAAGATTATCCATGAAAAATAATAATTATAGATACCTCTAGGACGTATAAATGACCCTTTAGGTTGTACTACCTTGGCATATCGACAAAAAATTACCATATTTGTGAAAGGCATGTACAACTACAAGGTCATCGAATATACGTTGTTCTCCCTCTATCGTAGATTTCACATAATTTCCAGCCCAAATACTAAGAAGTGTGGCCCCCACTTTTTAGTCCAATCCCATGTGCAAGAACCTTGCTTAGCATCGCCTATTCTAGCCTCGAGAGCTAGCTTTGACAGACTCCTCCTCTTCCTAGTTGTGGGTCCACAAATCATTTTCTTCCTCCATCTCCTTGAATTCCTATCTTTTCTGGTCGATTCCTAACTTCCCGCACAACCGCCATCACCTTCTTCTATAGTGGCACAACCTTCCTCCTCTCCTCTCCCTCACCTCCTCAACCCACCATGCCCCTGACAAACTCGTTGCAATCTCCTGGATCTAACCATCAGATAGAAAAGGATTGATGGTCAGGTCCTCGTTGCTGCGGAGAAGAGGAGTAGACGGCGGTGTCTTCCTCCTTGTCATCGTCCTTGCAAATACCATATGAGGATCGCGAGCAGAAAGGAGGGGGCGGTGAGGTCATGGTGGTGGATTCAATCCGATTTTGATGAACATGGAGGAGGTGTGTTGGGTGTAGGAGAAAGGGCTAAAGCGAATAAATAATGAGAGGAGACCGACCACGTCCGTGAGGCTGCAATGAGGTTATTTTCTCGAGAGTCGCTCATGACTGCCAATAAACACTACGATATGGAGTTCTAACATGCAAGTAAATAAAGACCATGCGTGATTCAAATCTCTGGGCCACGATCCTGACTTCTTCCGCAATCTCCATCTTACTGCCCTCAATCTCTTATCTTCGTCCATTCACTGCACTCAGGGTGACAAGGGGGGGTCATATGACCCTGCCCATCCTTAGTGCACATGAGAAGGTTAGGGCAAGGAACAAGCGGAGATGGTGAATTCTGCGACACCGAGAAAGCTAGGAAGGGATGTAAAGGATGATGGAGAGGATGACACCTGCCAAGCGGGAGAGCACCAAGCTGGTTGTTGATGACCGGAGGATGGAGGAGCTCCTATGTGGGAGGTGATAGGGAAGATTCTACATAGGAGGGTTTTGCACTTTAATACAATTGTAGAAGCTCTTACGTCTACTTTGGGGTAACCCGAGGGTACTAAATTGTAGCTCGATAGGTGATAATATGTTTTTTGCACATCTGGAAGGACAACACGACAACGATAGAATTTAGGAAGAAGGCCCTCGATGGCAGGCAATCATGCAGGTGGTGTTTACAATTTTTTATGGTAGATCAAAGCCATTTGGTCTGAAGTTTAACATGATGCAGATTTGGGCTTGTATGATTAACTTGCCTTCCAATCTTAGTTGCTCGTCATGTCCATACAAGACCGTGAAGATGACGGTTAAAGTGATTAGGCTCAATATTGATGCAAAAGGTTTTGCTTGGGGTGAAGCATTGCGAGCAATAATTTCAATATATGTGAATGAACCCCTAATGAGATTAGTGCATTTGGAGTCGATGGGAACAAAGGAGGAGTTTTATGATATTCAATAAGAAAATCTCTTGTACTTCTGTTTCTCATGTTTATGGCCATCTCCTGTATGACGAGAACCTACGAATGCTTTTGAGGAAGAAAAGCTAAGGGAGTATGCCACAAAGCAATCAGAGAGGGCCCTATGGGGGTGGCAAAATCGATGAGGAGTAGGAAGATGATGAGGTTGAGAGGGGTGATGTCTACTACGCAACCTTCTTCTTGTAGACATTGTTGGGCCTCCAAGTGCAAAGGTTTGTAGGACAGTAGCAAATTTCCCTCAAGTGGATGACCTAAGGTTTATCAATCCGTGGGAGGCGTAGGATGAAGATGGTCTCTCTCAAGCAACCCTCGCAACCAAATAACAAAGAGTCTCTTGTGTCCCCAACACACCCAATACAATGGTAAATTGCATAGGTGCACTAGTTCATGAAGAGATGGTGATACAAGTGCAATATGGATGATATATAAGAGTATTTGTAATCTGAAAATATAAAAACAGCAAGGTAACAAGTGATAAAAGTGAGCGTAAACGGTATTGCAATGCTAGGAAACAAGGCCTAGGGTTCATACTTTCACTAGTGCAAGTTCTCTCAATAATAATAACATAATTGGATCATATAACTATCCCTCAACATGCAACAAAGAGTCACTCCAAAGTCACTAATAGAGGAGAACAAACGAAGAGATTATGGTAGGGTACGAAACCACCTCAAAGTTATTCTTTCTGATCTATCTATTCAAGAGTCCGTAGTAAAATAAGATGAAGCTATTCTTTCCGTTCAATCTATCATAGAGTTCGTACTAGAATAACACCTTAAGATACAAATCAATCAAAACCCTAATGTCACCTAGATACTCCAATGTCACCTCAAGTATCCTTGGGTATGATTATACGATATGCATCACACAATCTCAGATTCATCTATTCAAACCAACACAAAGTACTTCAAAGAGTGCCCCAAAGTTTCTACCGGAGAGTCAAGAGGCAACGATGTGCCAACCCCTATGCATAGGTTCATGGGCAGAACCCGCAAGTTGATCACCAAACATACATCAAGTGAATCACGTGAATATCCCATTGTCACCATAGATAAGCACGGCAAGACATACATCAAGTGTTCTCAAATCCTTAAAGACTCAATCCGATAAGATAACTTCAAAGGGAAAACTCAATCCATTACAAGAGAGTAGAGGGGAGAAACATCATAAGATCCAACTATAATAGCAAAGCTCGCGATACATCAAGATCGTGCCAAATCAAGAACACGAGAGAGAGAGAGATCAAACACATAGCTCTTTGGTACATACCCTCAGCCCCGAGGGTGAACTACTCCCTCCTCGTCATGGAGAGCGTCGGGATGATGAAGATGGACACCGGTGAGGGATCCCCCCTCCGAAAGGGTGCCGGAACAGGGTCCCGATTGGTTTTTGGTGGCTACAGAGGCTTGCGGCGGCGGAACTCCCGATCTATTCTGCTCCCCGATGGTTTTAGGGTATATGGACATATATAGGAGAAATAAGTCGGTAAGGGGAGCCACGACGGGCCCACGAGGGTGGAGGGCGCGCCCACGGGGGGTGGGCGCGCCCACCTAAATGCCTTCCTCGTTGCTTCCCTTACATACACTCCAAGTCTTACGGATTGCTTCCGTTCCAATAATAACTCTCCAGAAGGTTTCATTCTGTTTGGACTCGCTTTGATATTCCTTTTCTTCAAACTTGAAACAAGGGGAAAAACAGGAACTGGCACTGGGCTCTAGGTTAATAAGTTAGTCCCAAAAATAATATAAAAGTGCATAGTAAAGCCCATTAAACATCTAAGATGGATAATATAATAGCATGAATACTTCATAAATTATAGATACGTTGGAGACGTATCATCATCCCCAAAGCTTAATTCCTGCTCATCCTCGGTAGGTAAATGATAAAAGAAAGAATTTATGAAGTGTGAATGCTAGCGGTGCACAAGTTTGATCAATGATAATTTCAATCACCTTTTCTAGCATCATTATATGTCATAACAGTAGCTCATATCATAAAACTTTGCATGATCAAGTAACAAACTATTCACATGTTAAAGTATATATCATAAACTTTCTTGAAAACTAACAAACCGTGTTATTAGTCATCATACAATGACAATTGATCTTATTTTTGGGCAGAGTCTATGTCTGAGCTTTGATTCAAAGCAAACTTCACATACTCAACTATCATTTAGTCTTCCATGATTGCTACCACTCAAAGCATATTTTTAGAACAAATAGTATTCATTGAACAGAGAGAAAGATAGGGGCTTAATGTTTCACCTCCCAACCTTTTACCTCAAGGGGAATGTCAACAATTATAATTCATGCTCAAATATATTTGAATGGCCATATATGCTTAGATCTTTCCATCACATGATGCTTGCCAACTAAAGAGTGGGTTGGAATGAGAAGGAATACTCTTGACTCTTGCATAAAAGTAAAAGATAGGCCCTTTCAGAGGAAAGCGAGGATTTGCGGAGGTGCGAGCTGAAGCAAAAACAGAGATGAAAATGATTTTGAGAGGTATGCTTTCATTGTCAACATAACGACCAAGAGTTCCCAATATCTTCCATACTAGATACATTATAGGTGGTTCCCACGCAGAAAGGTAATGATAGGTTTTTACTCCCTCTCCACCAACATTCACACCCCACGGCTTGTCCGAAACAACGGGTGCCATCCAACTATCAACATTCCTGGGGAAGTTTTGTTTAAATTATTTGCGAATTTATTTTTGATCTTTTGATCATAGGACTGGAGCATCGAGTTACCAGCCATTTTCTCGTGAATGATGAGCGGAGTCCACTCATTGAGAATAACCCACCTAGCATGGAAGATCTTGACAGCTCCCTAGTCGCTACATGAGCGATTAAGACATACAAAACAGATTATTATTTGAAGGTTTAGAGTTTCGCACATGCAAATTTACTAGGAGCGATGAGGTAAATACCGGATATAGGTAGATATGGTGGACACTCATGGAAGAAACTTGGTTCAAGGAGTTTGGATGCACAAGCAGTATTCCCACTTAGTACAGATATTTTGGCTAGCAAAGGATTCTAAAAAGCAAGCACCACATGTTAGAGGATCCATAACAATATAACTTCTATACAAATATACCCAAGCATAACTCATTAAGTTGTCTTCCTTGTCCAACTTCAACTAATTTTCTCATGTTTGAAAATATTTAATGGGGCTCACAATCATAGAAGATGTCCAAGATAGTATATTTATATGTGAAATCTCTCTTCCTTCAATATTCTTTCATGAATTGTTCAAGTGACCAATACAATGTTTGCTAACCTTCAATAAGTTTACCACCTCTACTTCTTATATGTGAAGGCATTACTCCCCATGGGAAAGGCATATGAAACATATATAATTTCAGATTTATGACATTCAAATCATTCAATTATTTACTCATAGGATATAAGTGAAGCACACGAGTAAATGACAAACTACTCCAAAAGATATAAGTGAAGATCAATGAGTAGTTAAATAATTATGTAGTTATGTGAAGACTCTCTCATTTAAGAATTTCAGATCTTGGTATTTTATTCAAACAGCAAGCAAAACAAAATAAAATAAAATTTCAAGGATAGCACTCATCATGTGAAGAAGCAAAAACTTAGGCTCAACCGATACTAACCGATAATTGTTGAAGAAGAAAGGTTGGATGCCTACCGGGGCATCCCCAAGCTTAGAATAAGGAGTGCACCCTGCCTCGTGCCTTCCTCATTGCTTCCCTTACGCACACTCCAAGTCTTCTGGATTGCTTCCGTTCCAAAAATAACTCTCCCGAAGGTTTCATTCCGTTTGGACTCCGTTTGATATTCCTTTTCTTCGAAACACTAAAACAAGGGAAAAAACAGGAACTGGCACTGGGCTCTGGGTTAATAAGTTAGTCCCAAAAATAATAGAAAAGTGCATAGTAAAGCCCATTAAACATCCAAGATGGATAATATAATAGCATGAATACTTCATAAATTATAGATACGTTGGAGACGTATCAAGGGGTGAGGAGGTGACATCTCTAGAAAAGTTGGGATACAATAAAGTCAGGGAGTGTACCAATTTAATGTATAGGGTGGTGGTGCTAATGGTCGTGGCTTTCGGGGTCAGAATTACGGGGGCCCGGGCGAGGGACAAGGAAAATATGACATGTACCAGCGGGTGAATTGATGGAAATATGCCCTAGAGACAATAATAAAATGGTTATTATTATATTTCCTTAATCATGATAAAGGCTTATTATTCATGCTAGAATTGTATTGACCGGAAACTTAAATACATGTGCGTATACATAAACAAATATCGTGTCTCTAGTGAGCCTCTACTAGACTAGCTCGTTGATCAAAAGATGGTTAAGGTTTCTTGACCATAGACATGAGTTGTCATTTGATAACGGGGTCACATCATTAGGAGAATGATCTGATGGATAAGACCCATCCGTTAGCTTAGCATATGATCATTCAGTTTATTGCTACTGCTTTCTTAATGTCAAATACATATTCCTTCTACCATGAGATCATGCAACTCCCGGATACAGGAGGAATACCTTATGTGCTATCAAACGTCACATCGTAACTGGATGACCATAAAGGTGCTCTACAGGTATCTCCAAAGGTGTCTGTTGAGTTCGCATGGATTGAGACTGGGATTTGTCACCCCGTATGAAGGAGAGGTATCTGTGGGCCCTCTCGATAATACAGCATCACAAGAAGCTTGCAAGCAAAGTGACTAAGGAGTTAGTTACGAGATGATGTATTACGGAACGAGAAAGAGACATGCTAGTAATGAGATTGAACTAGGTATGGAGATACCGACGATCGAATCTCAGGCAAGTAACATACCGACAGACAAAGGGAATTACGTATGTTGTCATAAAGGTTTGACCGATAAAGATCTTTGTAGAATATGTAGGAACCAATATGGGCATCCAGTTCCCGTTATTGGTTATTGACCGGAGAGGCGTCTCGGTCATGTCTACATCATTCTCTAACTCATAGGGTACGCATGCTTAACGTTCGTTGATGATATAGTATTATATGAGTTATGTGAGTTGGTGACCGAATGTTGTTCGGAGTCCCGGATGAGATCATGGACATGACGAGGAGCTCTGGAATGGTCCGAAGGTAAAGATTGATATATAGAACGATGCTATTGTTGAGGAACGTAGCATGCAATTTCATAAAAATTCCTACGATCACGCAAGATCTATCTAGGAGATGCATAGCAACGAGAGGGGGAGAGTGTATCCACGTACCCTCGTAGACCGAAAGCGGAAGTGTTAAGTTAAGGCAGTTGATGTAGTCGAACGTCTTCACGATCCAACCGATCCAAGTACCGAATGTACGATGCCTCCGTGTTCAACACACGTTTAGCTCGATGACGTCCCTTGAACTCTTGATCTAGTAGAGGGTCGTGGGAGAGTTCCGTCAGCATGACGGTGTGGCGACGGTGTTGGTGATGTGATCCACGCAGGGCTTCGCCTAAGCACTCTGACGTGTGACCGGGCGTAAACCGTGGAGGGGCACCGCACACGGCTAAGAGAAATCTTGGTGTTCCTTTGGGGTGCCTTGCGTAATATAGAGGAGGAGAGGAGGAGGCCGGGCCTAGAGGGGCGCCAAGGGGGAGTAGGGGTCCAACTAGGATTTCAATCCTAGTTGGATTCCCTTCCTATTCAAGAGGAGAAAAGAGGGAAGGAGAGGGAGATGGAGAGGAAAGAGGGGCCCGCCCCCCTCCTCCTTGTCCAATTCGGACTTCCTTGGGGGGGCGCCACCCTGCGGACTGCCCTCTCCTGCTCCCTTATGGCCCATTAAGGCCCATAACTTCCCCGGGGAGTTCCGGTAACCCCTCGGTTCCCCGATAAATATCCGAAACGTCCCGAAACCATTCCGGTGTCCGAATACCTTCGTACAATATATCAATCTTTACCTCTCGACCATTTCGAGACACCTCGTCATGTCTGTGATCTCATCCGGGACTCCGAACAAACTTCATTCACCAAAACACATAACTCATAATACAAATCGTCATCGAACGTTAAGCGTGCGGACCCTATGGGTTTGAGAACTATGTAGACATGACAGAGACACATCTCCGGTCAATAACCAATAGCGGAACCTGGATGGTCATATTGGCTCCTACATATTGTACAAAGATCTTTATCGGTCAAAACCGCATAACAACATACGTTGTTCCCTTTGTCATCGGTATGTTACTTGCCCGAGATTTGATCGTCGGTATCATTATACCTAGTTCAATCTCGTTACCGGCAAGTCTCTTTACTGGATACGTAATGCATCATCCATGCAACTAACTCATTAGTCACATTGCTTGCAAGGCTTATAGTGATGTGCATTACCGAGAGGGCCCGTAGATACCTCTTGATACACGGATGACAAATCCTAATCTTGATCTATGCCAACCCAACAAACACCGCCGGAGACACACAGAGCATCTTTATAATCACCCGATTACGTTGTGACGTTTGATAGCACACAAGGTGTTCCTCCGGTATTCGGAGTTGCATAATCTCATAGTCAGAGGAACATGTATAAGTCATGAAGAAAGCAATAGAAATAAAACTAAACGATCATTAAGCTAAGCTACCGGATGGGTCTTGTCCATCACATCATTCTCTAATGATGTGATCCCATTCATCAAATGACAACACATGTCTATGGTCAGGAAACATAACCATCTTTGATCAATGAGCTAGTCAAGTAGAGGCATACTAGGGACACTCTGTTTTGTCTATGTATTCACACATGTACTAAGTTTCCGGTTAATAAATTCTAGCATGAATAATAAACATTTATCATGAAATATGGAAATATAAATAACAACTTTATTATTGCCTCTAGGGCATATTTCCTTGATCTCCCACTTGCACTAGAGTCAATAATCTAGATTACATAGTAATGATTCTAACACCCATGAAGTCTTGGTGTTGATCATGTTTTGCTCGTGGAAGAGGCTTAGTCAGCGAATTACGCAACATTCAGATCCGTATGTATTTTGCAAATCTCTATGTCTCCCTCCTTGACTTGATCGCGGATGGAATTGAAGGCGTCTCTTGATGTGTTTGGTTCTCTTGTGAAATCTGGATTCCTTCACCAAGGCTATTGCTCCAAAGATAGTCAATTTAAAGATTTTCATTGGACCCGATGCACTAGGTATTACACCTAGATCGGATATGAACTCCTTCATCCAGACTCCTTCAATTGCTGCTTCCGAAGCAGCTATGTACTCCGCTTCACACGTAGATCCCGGCACGATGCTCTGCTTGGAACTGCACCAACTTACAGCTCCACCATTCAATATAAATATGTATCCGGTTTGCAACTTAGGGTCATCCAGATCAGTGTCAAAGCTTGCATCGACGTAACCATTTACGATGAGCTCTTTGTCACCTCCATAAACGAGAAATATATCCTTAGTCCTTTTCAGGTATTTCAGGATGTTCTTGACCGCTGTCCAGTAATCCACTCCGGGATTACTTTGTTACCTCCCTACTATGCTTATTGCAAGGCACATGACGGTGTCCTGGACTAGGGGGTACTCACCACGTCGTCCCCGATCGATTAGATTGGGCCGAGGACCCCCGAGGGCGGCGTACTCATGGGCAGTCCGGACATTTGCCGCATACAAGGAAGATTCCACAAGACTTGGTGATCAAGACAAGGACTCCTCCCCCACCGGCGTGATTCGGCTAGGACTCTTGTTATCCTAGGCCTGCGGTGCATTATATAAACCGAGGCCAGGCTAGTCGATAGACAATCTCATGAACAACAATCATACCATAGGCTAGCTTCTAGGGTTTAGCCTCCTTGATCTCGTGGTAGATCTACTCTTGTACTACCCATATCATCAATATTAGTCAAGCAGGAGTAGGGTTTTACCTCCATCGAGAGGGCGAACACAGGTAAAAACATCGTGTCCCTTGTCTCCTGTTACCATCCGCCTAGACGCATAGTTCGGGACCCCCTACCCGAGATCCGCGGTTTGACACCGACATTGGTGCTTTCATTGAGAGTTCCACTTGTGTGTTCGGCAAAAAGGTCGATGGCTCGCTGCTGAGATCAAGCTGCGACTTGGCATCTTCGTCACCAGCTCAAGCTGGTCACCTTGGTTCGGCCAAGGATTGCGCCCTACCTCCGATCATCATGTTCGGATGAGGGCCTTCATCAGCATCAACTCCGATCTCTATCAAGATCATGGAGGAATAATCCAGGGAGCCCGGGGGCTCAACGTCAACATTGCCCTCGGGCGGCCGTACTATTTTTCTGGACAGCGGACTTGTGTCCGCAGCCACTGTCTCCTCAAGTGTCGTTTTAACGATTGCTTCGGTGGAATTGTGCGGAATTGGGTCTACAACAACCCTGAAAAATTTTGTCGAGTTCCGATGGAGGAATCTCTGGCAATCTCCGATATACCGGAGCCGCATTGAATCTGGGCGAGAATCCAGACGAGTTTAGGGCGTGGTTTCCAGCTTCTAGCTCGGACTTCCTTTGGAAGATCCAACCGTTGATCGGCTGCGGAATTCCTCTATCTACCACCCCTCAAAATTTCAGCTCGATCCGACCGTCCAAACTCCGGGAACCTTCCGATTAGTGCATCACTTTTCGGATCTGTTTTCGCGAAGCGAATCCGACCCGAGTTAAATCTTTTTATGAACGGGATTTGGACATCCTTTTTGAAGGAAGTTTTGTATGGGGTATTGTGTTTTATTCGAACACATCCCACTAACTTTAAAATCCTTTGAACATGATCTTCAACATCATCTTTGGTGTCAAACCAGTCCGGCAATATTGCTCCATCGCCGAATTGTAGGCCTGCGCTGAACCGCGTCGTCACTTTGTTCAGCCGAGCTCAACTTCTTCGGATCATCATCTCGGCAAGCCGAACAAGAGTCCGACATCGCGAAGGATAAATCATCACCAACATCGCCGCCCCACGGATTACGGGCGGGCACACACTGCATCGCCATACGATCACTTCATCAAGCCGGCATTGACCACGTCACGACCTGCATCGGCAGGGCCACACTGTTGCTTTTTCAAGCTGGTGTCCATCACGCCGACCTACTTCGACTCATCGGCTGACACCGAGGCTTCATCACGTTAGCTGGACCGGGGGCTTCATCATCTCTTCATCAACCTACTCCGGAGACTTTGGCATCACTAGCCGACCAGCTTCATCACGTTAGCTGGACCGAGGGCTTTGCCTCGGCGAGCCAACCCTTCTCAGCGTCGTCATGCCATCGCTTTATCACCCGTCAGGCAATGGGTGTGCGGATCGAGTCCCAATTTTGGGAATCACCTTTCTTCAGATTGCTACAACAAATAAACCAGGTGCTATTAATCCTAGTTTTTTTGCTTGTTTGGGTTCATTTTCCCAGCAATTATTACTCTAGTTTGTCCATCATATGTCGCATGTCTATCAAGCGATGGCCGCATTAACGATGGTCGCATGGTGGTTCGGTCGGTTTCCGTATATAGTCCGTGACGCCGCATCCGAACTTCGGCGACACGTGAATTCGAACCTTGCCATGCCTTTACCAAGCATCACGCCGCCGCCTGCATCGACATTGACTTGACGCCAGGCCATATTTCTTTTATTACTCATTTTGCATAAATTATTTATTATGCAACGATTTTTTTTATTTATTATTATTACTATTATCTCTGGTTTGCACTCTTTTTTGTGCACAGGAAAATGATCCAGCCGGACTATATCCTTTGGCGTCACCTCGGCTGGACGGGGGGCTTCATCAACACTTCATTACCCCATGCAGGGGACTTCAGCATCACTCTGCCGTCCTACATTGGTCGTGCTATGTCACCACTTGGTGCCGAGTTCTTTGCTCCGCCACCTTGGGACCCGGCTTGGGGGATGGAACCTTGTCCGCATCAAGCTCGGACCCGGCGTCGTCAATACCGAACACATTAACCAGCTAAGTTGCCTTCATGCTCAAAGTTTTAAATTTTTAACTTGTGTTCGGCTCGACCAAGCATTATACTTTTTTGGAAAAATGTTGCTTGTAAAAAAATTTCTTGTCCAAACTTTGTTTGTGACGCATAAATTCAAATACCCAATTCATTTGGGGGCTTCCTTCATGAAGTTTTTCCTCTTGCATATGATTAGACTTGTACGGCTTCGTTCATTGTTCTGTATTCATACAATATGCACCATATTGACTTAAGCGATTTGCAAGCTGGGTTGCCTCGCTCTGTGTTTACACATACGTTCCCGATTGTTCGGCTAGGGAGTAAAGGGAGCACCTCTGCGATTGTCACGATCGGGTCATCGAGCGGACCTCGAGGCCCAGGTGAAGCCGAAAGCTAAGCGCTCTTATAGTTTTCAATGATGGTCGGCACTAGCGGAACTCATGAGTACAAAAATCTATTGCACAAGTCTCATATTAACAATGAGCACCGAAGAAAGGTATCGGTGGGGTACTATTTTCTTGAAGATGCTTCTTACACTTTATTAGTAATATAGCATAAGTTCCTGGCCAGCGCTTTATACATTATGACCTTATAGCCTGATTGCACTGGTTATTGGAAACACCGTTGATATTCTCGACGGATGGAGTACATAACACTTTTCGGTCCTTGACCGAAGAGGGAGAAAACCGATGATCCGGTTAAGGCAACGTTTAAAGTTGGGTTGAACATAGATATGATATAAGTACTTCGGTACATACAATCATTCTTTTACCCAAGTCACTTGGGGGCTCTTATGTTTATTTGAGCCATTTTATAATAAGTGTTTTTCTTCTTAGTCGTTGCAAAGTTTTTATTATTATTTATCACTCCTTTTTAAAACACGAGTGTGCGGTCACTAGCCGGGAGCCTAATTTCTCTCTCAAAACCGCTAGAGTTTAGTCTTCTAAGCGGCCTAATGAGAAGTACTCCGCCTTGGGATGGGAGGCCGGGCCGTAGGCTGACCAACGAAGTCTTGAGATAAGATTGTCATGTTAAAGCACGGCGAAGCACTTTTTTTTCTAAAGTCCAATTTTCGGATTGGCACGAACACTTGATCTTGTTGGACGTCATGTTTTCTTGACGGTTTTTGGTTTTCAAGCTTTTGGCACTTTTAAACTATTTGTGTGTTTTCAGCACAAGTCTCATGATGCAACGTCGGACACCTTTAGAGATTCGGCAAAAACATTCTCGGATATTGCTATATATGCATCGGTTTGAATTGTGTCTTGGTCGATAGTTGGGTTGCCCGGCTCCTGCGCTTGCCTCCTACGTTCCGCTTTTGATCGGCTAGGTGTGCAAAGGAGAACCATCTGCGATTGTGCTTCCATTTCGCATGGTCAAGCACCTTAGCGGAGAAAGCCGAAAGCGGCTGTCACAATAGGTGTAAACTGGTCAGCGATCCGATGACTATATTAAATGACGGGCCATTCATAACATTGGCGAAGTGTTTCCGGCTTGACCTCATTGTCGCCGAACACTACGGGGGCTAATGGCGGCCTCCCAAACTAAATCCTTAATATTTTGCTCTTACATTAGAGCTGAGGTTTCATGATCATGCTTAGCATGACGGCCCAAAAGAAAGGAACCGATAAGCGGGACTATTTTCTTTGGAAGACATTTCTTACATTAAGCGGTAATATAACATACCTCTCTGCGTACCTTTGTTTATAAAACTGTATGACCAGATTGCCTTGTTTGTTGTAAATCTTTGCCCTCATAAAGGCTTTATAAAGTAGGACAAACACTCCTCGGCTATTAGCCGAGGAGGTGGAAGCCGATGGTCGGTCAACAAAGTTTTGTACAATGTAGATCCAAGCATTAATGACGTAAAGTACTTGGATACATAGAGTCATTACACATACTTTGTGATTTTACTATGGGTATCAATCCTTAATTCGCCACCGTTGCCGCGTATTAAGGCTCGAGAACTCTTGGGCTTGGGCTTATTATTTACAAATATTAAAGGGCACATCAATCCCCGATCTAGTGTTGCCACCCGACCGGTGTCTGGGGGCTCTTGCATTACTGTTCTATCACGAGAAAATTTTAAGTGCTGTCTGATTTCGAGGAGATTTTTGATCCTCGGGTTGGTCGGCCGCAACTTTGAGTCTTGAGGCCCGAAACACGCCGCTTTTTGTGTCGAAGTATTCTGCGAGCTAGGACTTGATCCTCGGGCCGATTTTGCAAATCAACTTTGAGTCTCGGCTGACTCTTTGGGATCAGCGGTCTTATGTCATCCTTGGTGCATCTGGGTTTTAGACCGATACACACCTTGTAGACTCTGGCTATATATCTAAATCGGAGAATAAATTGCACCAATAAAAATATTGACCAAAAATCATCCCATGACCCGAGGTCTTTGAACCACCTCGGGCGATTCGGCATATACCTCGGATGCAAGTGGCTAGCTCCTTAGAGGCATTTCCGGCATTAAGCTCGGCTAAACTCCTTCAACTTTTTTGGACCAAGATGATGCATGACATCTTGGATATAGTCAGCGTTGGAGCTTGGACACGATCCGGCGTTGAGTTCGGATACATTTCAGCGTTGGAGCTCGAAAGCGGTCCGGCGTTGGTGCTCATTGCAAAAGATACCTCGAGCATGATCCGGCGTTAGAATTGAGACGCAAGAGGATCTTGCCTCCGGAATAACTTCAAACCGGGTATGGAATAAAAATAACAAGGAAGGCATTGATAAAGGCGGGAAACTTAAAATGGCTCCTCGGATACTCGGCGTGTAAACTGCGTCGAATCCATTTCGGCGATCCTCAAGATAGAAGATGAGAAGATTTGTTGAACCAGTTTTCAAGACCGGCAGCGAAGATGAAGAATAGTTCGGAAGAATCGAGGAGCGTCCCTAACTTGAAGACCGGTTCAGGGGGCTACTAACGGTGTCCTGGACTTGGGGGTACTCACCACGTCGTCCCCCGATCAGTTAGATTGGGCCAAGGACCCCCAGGGCCGCGTACTCATGGGCCAGTCCGGATAGCTTCCGCATACAAGGAAGATTCCACAAGACTTGGTGATCAAGACAAGGACTCCTCCCCCACCGGCGTATTCGGCTAGGACTCTTGTTATCCCTAGGCCTCTGGTGCATTATATAAACCGAGGCCGGGGCTAGTCGATAGACAATCTCATGAACAACAATCATACCATAGGCTAGCTTCTAGGGTTTAGCCTCCTTGATCTAAGTGGTAGATCTACTCTTGTACTACCCATATCATCAATATTAATCAAGCGAGGAGTAGGGTTTTACCTCCATCGAGAGGGCCGAACACAGGTAAAACTGCCATCGTGTCCCTTGTCTCCTGTTACCATCCGCCTAGGCGCAGAGTTCAGGACCCCCTACCGAGATCCGCGGTTTGACAAGGCACACATCAGATGCAGTACACAACATTGCATACATGATAGAACCTATGGGTACGAAGCATAGGTGTGGTGTCAGCAGCGGATCTTGATAGAATCAATGTGATATGTGCAAATCTGAGATTGAACCCTAAAACTAAACTAGCTGGCCTCAGGTTTATATAATGCAGCGAGGCCTAGGATAACAGAGTCCTAGCAGAATCGCCCGGTGGGAGGTCCTTGTCTTGATGGCCAAGTCTTGTGGAATCTCCTTGTCTGACATTTGTCCGGGCTGACCCATGAGTGCTGACCATGGGGTCTCGGTCGAGATAGCTGGTGAGTACCTAGTCGAGATAGCGTGGTAGATTTCCGGTCGTCGAGTGGACGTCTTTAGAGATTCTGGGGCCTTTTGTCTGGTCCAGGCATCCGATTTGGGCTGTCTTGAGGCTGTCTCAACCAGCTGGCATCGATCTCCGAACGCCCGGGCTGTAATCAACTCGCAGCACTTGAGCTATCCCGAGCTCAGCGGACTATATCAAGATGTCATAGATCATCTTGGGACAAAAATTTGAAGGAGTGTAGCAGCTCTGAAAACTATGGAAACTAGCATTGGCGACTTTATGTCGGACTGCCTCCGGTGGTGCACCGACCGGCTGATTTTTGTGAATATTTTAGCTGGTGCAATTTATTCTCTGCCGAGATACATAGCGATAGCCCTCAAGGTGGTATCGGTCTAAAACCGAGATGCACATGAAAGATGACATGAGACCGCTGATCCCCGTAGCTGAGACCGAGGTTGATTTGCAAAATCGTGCGAGGATCAAGTCCTAGCTCGGCAGAATACTTCGGGACACAAAAAGCGGCGTGCTCAGTCCTCAAGACTCAGGTTGGGTGCGTCCGACCAACCTGAGGATCAAAATCTCCTCGGAGACTGTATTACACTTAGAATTTTCTGCATTGGACACGCAATGCAGTAGCCCTCGAGACACTGGTCGGGTGGCAACACTAGATCAGGGGATCAATGTGCCCTTTTAATATTTATAGATAATGAGCGCAAAGCCCAGTATCCCCCGAGCGTTAATTGTTGGAAATATGCCCTAGAGGCAATAATAAAAGCATTATTATTATATTTCCTTGTTCATGATAATTGTCTTTTGTTCATGCTATAACTGTATTATCCGGAAATCGTAATACACGTGTGAATACATAGACTACTGTCGTCCCTAGTGAGCCTCTAGTTGACTAGCTCGTTGAATTGACAGAGATAGTCATGGTTTCACGACTATGGACATGGATGTCATTGACAAGCGGGATCACGTCATTAGGAGAATGGCGTGATGGACAAGACAATCCTAAGCATAGCTCAAGATCGTGTAGTTCGTTTTGCTAGAGCTTTTCCAATGTCAAGTATCTCTTCCTTAGACCATGAGATCGTGTAACTCCCGGATACCGTAGGAGTGCTTTGGGTGTATCAAAGCGTCCTGGCGTAACTGGGTGACTATAAAGGTGCACTACGGGTATCTCCGAAAGTGTCCATTGGGTTGACACGGATCGAGGCTGGATTTGTCACTCCGTATTGCGGAGAGGTATCCTAGGCCCACTTTCGGTAATGCATCATCATAATGAGCTCAAAGTGATCAAGTGTAAGTCGCGGGATCATGCATTCTTGATGCGAGTAAAGTGACTTGCCGATGCTTGAGACTAAGCGAGGTATTGGGATACCAAGCGATCGAGTCTCGGGCAAGTAACATGCCCGTCGACAAAGGGAATAGAATACGGGGTTGCTTGAACCCTTGACATCGTGGTTCATCCGATGACAACATCGAGGAGCATGTAGGAGCCAACATGGGTATCGGATCCGCTGTTGGTTATTGACTTGAGGCAGTCTCGGTCATGTACGCATGTCTCCCGAACCGTGGGGTCTACATAAGGTTCGGTGGCGCTAGGGTTAATAGGAAGACAAGTATGTGATTACGAATGTTGTTTGGAGTCGGATGAGATCCGGACGTCACGAGGAGTTCGGAATGGTCGGAGGTAAAGATTTATATATGGAAAGTGGTTAAGCGGACTCCTGAAAGTTTAGGGGGCATGGGTAAAGTGCAGGGGCCCATAGGGAGGTTTCAGGAGGTCCACGGGAGGAGCCACCCCTCGGGGAGCCTATGGGCTAGTGGGAGAGGGAGCCAGCCCTGGTGGGCTGGGGCGCACCTCCCCGCAAACCCATGCTTGGCTAGGAGCAAGGGAGAAACCCTAAGGAAAAAAAGGGGGGCCCCTGGCAGGGGGCAAGCCACCTCCCTCCTCCCTTGGCCGCCGCCCCATCTAGGGTTCCCCTAGATGGCCGGCCCCCTTGCCCTCTCCTCCTATAAATAGAGGGGGTGGGGGAGGGCTACATACACCATTGAAGGCGCAGCCCCTCCCTCCCAAACTCCTCTCTTTCTCCACACGAGCTTGGCGAAGCCACAGCCGGAGCTTGTTGTACCAGTTGCACCACGCCGTCGTGCTGCCATTGGTGTTGTCTTCCTCAACCTCTCCTTCTCCCTTGCTGGATCAAGGCGGAGGCGCCCAAATCGTCCTGTGAATTGGATTCAGCAGCGGAGGTGCTTGTCCTTTCAGCACTTTGGTCATGGGTGATCGGAATCACGTTGGGAGCGTCTTCATCATCACCACTCCCTCGAGCAGCTTCCGTACTAGATCTACAAGTTGTATTTAGATGCAAACTAACTCACTTGACTAGTTTATTAGATGAACTAATAGATAGATATGGGTGAAACCGTAGGAAAATTTTTATTTTACTTAGCGTTCCCCTAACAGGTGGCATCATGAGCTAGGTCTGTCGTAGTTCTCTTTGCAACGAGTAGAACACAATTTTGTTGTGGGCGTGGATCTTGTCAAACTTACTTACCGTTACTAGTCGTTTCTTGCTTCCTTGGTATTGTGGGATGAAGCGGCGGACCAACCTTACACACGTACTCTTCCACGTGAGGCCGGTTCCACCGACTAACATGCACTAGTTGCATAAGGTGGGCTGGCGGGTGTCATGTCTCTCCACTTTAGTTGGGCGGATTCGATGAGCAGGGTCCTTATGAAGGGTAAATAGAAGTTGACAAGATCACGTTGTGGTTATTAAATGAGTAAGAAAAGCGTTCTTGCTAGAACCCAAGTGCAGCCACGTAAAAGATGCAACAACAATTAGAGGACGTCGAACTTGTCTTTGCAGCAATTGTCATGTGACGTGATATGGCCAAGTTGTGATGAATGATGATATATTGTGATGTATGAGATCATGTTCTTGTAATAGGAATCACGACTTGCATGTCGATGAGTATGACAACGGCGAAACCATAGGAGTTGTCTTTATTTTGTATGACCTGCGTGTCATTTAAGAGCAGCCATGTAACTTACTTTACTTTATTGCTAAATCGTTAGCCATAGAAGTAGAAGTAGTCGTTAGGCGTGACAACTTCATGAAGACACGATGATGGGGATCATGATGATGGAGATCATGGTGTCATGCCGGTGACAGGATGATCATGGAGCCCGAAGATGAAGATCAAGGGCTATATGATATTGGCCATATCATGTCACTACTTTATAATTGCATGTGATGTTTATTATGATTATGCATCTTGTTTACTTAGATCGACGGTAGTAAATAAGATGATCCTTAAAACAATTTCAAGAAGTGTTCTCCCCTAGCGTGCACCGTTGCTACAGTTCGTAAACTTCTAAGCACCACGTGTTGATCCGGGTGTGATGGATTCTTACGTTCACATACAGCGGGTGTAAGACAGATTTACACGCTTGAAACACTTAGGGTTAACAGCGAGCCTAGCATGTACAGACATGGCCTCCGGAACACGGAGACCGAAAGGTCGAACACGAGTCGGATGGAAGATACGATCAACATGAGAATGTTCACCGACGTTGACTAGTCCGTCTCACGTGTTAATCGGACACGGCCTAGTCGACTCGGATCGTGTAACACTTAGATGACTAGAGGGATGTCTAATCTAAGTGGGAGTTCATTAATAATTTGATTAGATGAACTTTATTATCATGAACAATAGTCTAAAATCTTTATAATATGTCTTGTAGATCAAATGGCCCAGCGCTCATGTCACCATGAACTTCAGCGTTCCTAGAGAAAACCAAGCTGAAAGATGATGGCAGCAACTTCTCTGGTGGGTCCGGAACACGAGATCATCCTCATAGCTGCCAGAAACAATATGTCCTAGAAGGACCGCTAGGTGAAGCACCCATCGAGAGAACCAAGGCGTTATGAACACTTGGCGGTCTCGTCTTGATGATTACTCCCTCGTTCAATGCGGCATGCTTTCTGACCTAGAACAGGGGCTCCAAAAGCGTTTTGAGCAACCACGGAGCATATGAGATGTTCGAGGAGCTGAAACTGGTTTTCAAGCTCATGCCGGGTCGAGAGATATGAAGTCTCCGACAAGTTCTATAGTTGTAAGATGGAGAAAACAGTTACATCGGTGAGCACATACTCAAAATATGCAGGTTGCATCACCCTTTGTCCAGTGGACATAAACCTCCCAGACGAGGCGGTCATTGACAGAATCCTTGATCGCTCACCAAGCTACAAGAGCTTTGTGATGAACTACAATATGCGAGGGGATGGAAGACCATCCCGAAGTATTCTCAATGCTTTGAAGTCGTGAGAGGTTGAAATCAAGAAAGAACATCAAGTGTTGATGGTCAATAAGACCACTAAGTTCAAGAAGGGCAAGGGCGGAAGAACTTCAAGAAGAATGACAAAGAGGTTGCGGCGCTTGCATTAAGCAAGTTGCCGGGAAGAAGAAGAAAGAAGTCAAAGAATGGACCCAAGCACGAGGCCCGAGTGCTTTTATTGCAAGGGAAGGGTCCTTTGAGCGGAACTGCCCCAAATACTTAAGCGGATAAGAAGGCCGGCAACACTAAAGGTATATTTGATATACATGTAATTGATGTGTACCTTACGATTACTCGTAGTAACTCTGGGTATTTGATACGGTGCCGTTGCTCATATTTGTAACTCTAGCAGGAGCTGCGGAATAAGCGGAGGCTGGCGAAGGGCAGCGAGGTGACGATCTTGGCGTCGGGAATGGTTCAGTCGATGTGATCGCCGTCGCCACGCTACCTCTACATTTACCTACGGGATTAGTTATAAACCTTAATAATTGCTATTTGGTGCCAAGTTTGAGCATGAACATTGTATCTGGATCTCGTTTAATACGAGATGGCTACTCATTTAAATCCGAGAATAATGGTTTGTTCTATTTATATGAGAGAAATGTTTTATGGTCATGCTCCGATAGTCAATGGTTTATTCTTAATGAATCTCGAGCGTAATGTTACACATGTTCATAGTGTGAATACCAAAAGATGTAAAGTTGATAACGATAGTCCCACATACTTGTGTACTTTGCCGCCTTGGTCACATTGGTGTCAAGCGCATGAAGAAGCTCCATCTTGATGGACTTACGGAGTCTCTAGATTATGAATCATTTGACACATGCGAACCATGCCTCATGGGCAAGATGACCAAGACTCCGTTCTCACGGAACAATGGAGCGAGCAACCAACTTATTGGAAATCATACATACCGATGTGTGTGGTCCAATGAGTGTTGAAGCTTCATGAAGGATATCGTTATGTTCTCACTCTCACGGATGACTTGAGTAGATATGGGTATGTCTACTTGATGAAACACAAAGTCTGAGACCTTTGAAAAGTTCAAAGAATTTGAGAATGAGGTAGAGAATCAACGTGACCGAAAGATAAAATTCTTACGATCGAGATCGTGGAGGAGAATATTTAAGTCACGAATTTGGCACACACTTAAGAAAATGTGGAATCGTTTCACAACTCACGCCGCTGGAACACCTCGGTAATGCGGTGTGTCGAGCGTCGTGTCGCACTCTATTGGATATGGTGCGATCTATGATGTCTCTTACCGATTTACCGCTATCTTTTGGGGATACGCTCTAGAGACAGCTACATTCACTTTAAATAGGGCACCGTCTAAATCCGTTGAGGCGACACCGTATGAATTATGGTTTGGGAAGAAACCCTAAGTATCGTTTCTAAAAGTTTGGGGATGCGATGCTTATGTCAAGAAACTTCAACCTGAAAAGCTTCGAACCCAGAGTCGGAAAAATCGTCTTCATAGGATACCCTAAAGGAAACCCTTGGGTATACCTTCTACCTTAGATCCGAAGGCAAGATCTTTGTTGCGAGAGCGGAACCTTTCTACGGAAAAGAGTTTCTCTCGAAAGGAGTAAGTGGGAGGAAAGTAGAACTTCGATGAAGTACTACCTCTTGAGCGGGATAGTGGTGCAGCTCGGGAAAATGTTCCTATAATGCCCACCAAGCGAAGAGGAAATTAATGATGATGATCAAGGTACTTGAACAAGTTGCTCTTGAACTTCGTGGGTCCACTAGGACACGTTCCGCACCAGTGAGTGCAGCAACCTGTCTGGAAATCATGTTGTTAGACAACGGTGAACCTTGAACTATGAAGAAGCGATGGCGGGCCGGTTCCAATAAATGGCTCGAAGCCATGAAATCCGAGATAGGATCCATGTATGAAAACAAAGTATGGACTTTGGCAGACTTGCCGATGATCGTGACGATAGAAAATAAATGGATCTTTAAGAGGAAGGCAGACGCGGATGGTAATGTCACCATCTATAAAGCTCGACTTGTCGCTAAGGGTTATCGGCAAGTTCAAGGAATTGACTACGATGAGACTTTCTCACCCGTAGCGAAGCTTAAGTCCGTCCGAATCATGTTAGCAATTACGCATACTATGATTATGAGATATGGCGAGATGGGCGTCAAAACAGCGTTCATTAGCGGATATCTTAAGGAAGAGCTGTATATGATGCAACTGAAGGTTTTGTCGATCCTAAGAATCGCGACAAAGTATGCAAGCTCCGGCGTTCAATTTATGGGCTGGTGCAAGCATCTCGGAGTTGGAACATTCGCTTTGATGAGATGATCAAAGCGTTTGGGTTTATCTTGAGACTTATGGAGAAGCCTGCGTTTACAAGAAAGTGAGTGGGAGCTCTGTAGCATTTCTCATATTATATGTAGATGACATACTTTTGATGGGAAATGATATAGAACTCTTGGACAGCATTAAGGCACTGCTTGAATAAAGTTTTTCAATGAAGGATCTTGGAGAAGCTGCTTACATATTAGGCATCAAGATCTATAGAGATAGATCGAGGGCGCCTCATAGGTCTTTCACAAAGCACATACCTTGATAAGATTTTGAAGAAGTTCAAAATGGATCAGTCCAAGAAAGGGTTCTTGCACTGTATTGCAAGGTGTGAGATTGAGCTCAGCTCAATGCCCGACCACGGCAAAAGATAAAGAAGAGATGAGTGTCATCCCCTATGCTTCAGCCATAGGATCTATTATGTATGCCATCTTGTGTACCAGACCTGATGTAAACCTTGCCGTAAGTTTGGTAGGAAGGTACCAAAGTAATCCCGGCAAGGAACAACTGGACAGCGGTCAAGAATATCCTAAAGTACACGAAAAGGACAAAGGACATGTTTCTCGTTTATGGAGGTGACGAAGAGCACAAATGCGTAAAGGGTTACGTCGGCGCTAGCTTCGACACGGATGCAGATGACTCAAAGTCACAAACGGATCGTGTTTATGTTGAATGGTGGAAGCGGTGAGCAGGAGTGCATTTTGCCATGAAGCGTTAATGGCGGGATCTACATGTGAAAGCGGAGTACATGGCAGCCTCGGAGGCAGCACATGAAGCAATTTGGGTGAAGGAGTTCATCACCGACCTAGGAGTCATACCCAATGCGTCGGGGACGATCAAACTCTTACGTGACAACACTTTGGAGCTATTGCCCTTGCCAAGGAGCCAGGTTTCACAAGAAGACCGAGGCACATCAAGCGTCGCTTCAACTCCATCCGTGAAAATATTCAAGATGGAGACATAGAAATTTGTAAAGTGCATACGGATCTGAATGTCATGAGATCCGTTGACTAAACTCTCTCATGGGCAAAACATGATCAACACGAGAACTCTATGGGTGTTCGATTCATCACAATGTAACTAGATTATTGACTCTAGTGCAAGTGGGACCTGTTGGAAATATGCCCTAGAGGCAATAATAAAAGCATTATTATTATATTTCCTTGTTCATGATAATTGTCTTTTGTTCATGCTATAAGCTGTATTATCCGGAAATCGTAATACTGCGTGTGAATACATAGACTACAATCGTCCCTAGTGAGCCTCTAGTTGACTAGCTCGTTGGTGACGAGATAGTCATGGTTTCGACTATGGACATCGGATGTCATTGACAAGCGGGATCACGTCATTAGGAGAATGGCGTGATGGACAAGACAATCCTAAGCATAGCTCAAGATCGTGTAGTTCGTTTTGCTAGAGCTTTTCCAATGTCAAGTATCTCTTCCTTAGACCATGAGATCGTGTAACTCCCGGATACCATAGGAGTGCTTTGGGTGTATCAAAGCGTCTAGCGTGGCGGGTGACTATAAAGGTGCACTACGGTATCTCCGAAAGTGTCCATTGGGTTGACACGGATCGAGGCTGGGATTTGTCACTCCGTATTGCGGAGAGGTATCAGCAGGCCCACTCGGTAATGCATCATCATAATGAGCTCAAAGTGATCAAGTGTGCAGTCACGGGATCATGCATTGCTTGATGCAGTAAAGTGACTTGCCCGATAACGAGACTAAGCGAGGTATTGGGATACTGACGATCGAGTCTCGGGCAAGTAACATCTTGCGTCGACAAAGGGAATAGAATACGGGGTTGCTTGAACCCTTGACATCGTGGTTCATCCGATGACAACATCGAGGAGCATGTAGGAGCCAACATGGGTATCCAGATCCGCTGTTGGTTATTGAATTGAGGCAGTCTCGGTCGTATGCGCATGTCTCCCGAACCCGTAGGGTCTACACATAAGGTTCGATGGCGCTAGGGTTAATAGGAAGACAAGTATGTGATTACCGAATGTTGTTGAGTCCGGATGAGATCCGGGACGTCACGAGGAGTTAGGAATGGTCGGAGGTAAAGATTTATATATGGAAAGTGGTTAAGCGGACTCAGGAAAGTTTGAGGGCATGCAGGTAAAATGCAGGGGCCAGGGAGGTTCAGGAGGTCCACCGGAGGAGCCACCCCTCGGGGGCCCTATGGGCTAAGTGGGAGGGAGCCAGCCTGGTGGGCTGGGCGCACCTCCCCTTAGGCCCATCTTGGCTAGAACAAGGGAGAAACCCTAAGGAAAAAAAAGGGGCGGCCCCCTAGCAGGGGGCAAGCCACCCTCCCTCCTCCCTTTGGCCGCCCATTTAGGGTTCCCTAGATGGCGGCCCCCTTGCCCTCTCCTCCTATAAATAGAGGGGTGGGGGAGGGCTACATACACCATTGAAGGCGCAGCCCCTCCCTCCCAAACTCCTCTCTTTCTCCACACGAGCTTGGCGAAGCCTGTGGAGAACTGTTGTACCAGTTGCACTGCGCCGTCGTGCTGCCATTGGAGTTGTCTTCCTCAACCTCTCCTTCTCCCTTGCTGGATCAAAGGCGGAGGAGGCGCCATCGTCCCGTCACGTGTGTTGAGCAGCGGAGGTGCTGTCCTTTCGGCACTTTGGTCATCGGTGATCGGAATCACGTTGGGAGCGTCTTCATCATCACCACTCCCTCGGCGCTTCCATTACTAGATCTACAAGTGGCATGTAGATGCAAACTCTCTCTCTTGACTCGTTGCTTAGATGAACTCATAGATAGATCTTGGTGAAACCGTAGGAAAATTTTAATTTTCTGCAACGTTCCCCAACATTAATGTGGGCACGGGTGGCCGAATTAAGGATCGATATCCAGAGTAAAATCACAGATTATGTGTAATGATTCTATTTATCCAAGTACTTTACATCATTATTTTGACTCCATTGCGACCATTTATTAGTTTAAAGTGGCCCATCGTCGGCTTCTACCCTTGGTAGATACTACCTGAGGTGTTTCCGCACTAACAAAACAACCCTTAGCCGGCGTCTCGATGCGGCGGTTGTGTTAGCGGAAACGAGGCAATCAGATATGCGGGCTTTAGAAATTTCGATTAGTCATAGGAGCTTTAAACTGGGGAAGCTAGCTATGAGCCCCCGGTTAGTGTTCGGCGACATCCAAGGTCAAGCCGTAAACACTTCGACCAATGTTATGAATGGCCCATCATTTAACATAGTCATCGGATGTTGACGAGTTTCGCCTATTGTGACGATCAGTTTTGACTTTCTCCAACGAGGTGCTTGACCAAGCGAGCTGGAAGCACAATCATGATGGTTCTCCTTTGCACACCTAGCCGAACAAAGTGGAACATAGGAGGCAAGCACGAGGCGGGCGACCCAACTATTGACCGAAGACACAATTGAAACCGATGCATATATAGCAATATCCGAGAATGTTCTTGCGAATCCCTAAAGGTGTCGGCGTTGCCTTTGCGAGACTAATCTTTGAAGCACAAATAGTTTAAAAGTGCCATAGGCTCGAAAAGCCAAAAAAACTTGATAAAAGCTGGACATCCAAACTAAATCGAGTGTTCGGTGCCAAATCGAAAATTGGACTTAGAAAAAGAAAATTGTGTTTCCTGCCGTGCATTATAATGACACATCCTATCTCAAGACTTCAAGCGGGAAAGCCTACGGCTTTAACCTCCTTATCCCGAAGGCGGAGTGCTTCTCCGAGGCTAGTTTAGCAAACTGCACTCGAGCGGATTTAGAGAAGCAAGGCTATCGGCTATTGACCACACACTTGCATCGAGAAAGGAGTGATAGAAAAAGACTTTGCATAGACTAATAAGAAGAACACTTATTATAAAACAGCTCAAATAAACTTAAGAGCCCCCAAGTGACTTGGGTAAAAGAATGATTGTATGTACCGAAGTACTTATATCATATCTATGTTCACCCGAACTTTAAACGCGTCTTAACCGACCGTCGGCTTTTCCCTCTTTGGTTAGAGACCAAAAAGTGTTATGTACTCCACCTATCGAGAATATCGACAATGTTTCCAATAACCAGGCAATCAGGTCCTTAAAATTTGTAATAGACAAAAGCGGCGCTCGGGGAACTTATGCTATATTGCGATAAAGTGTAAGAAGCATCTTGAAGAAAATAGTACCCCCACGATACCTTTCTTGGTGCTCATTGTTAATATGAGACTTGTGCAATAGATTTTTTGTACTCATGAGTTCCGTTGTGTGCGACCATTATTGAAAAGCGATGAAGGCGCTAGCTTCGGCTTCACCAGTCGAGGTCCGGCTCGGGTGACCCGATCGTGACAATCGTGAGAGGTGCTCCCTTTACTCCCTAGCCGAATAATCGGAAGCGTGAGGGTAAACACGAGAACAAGGCAACCCAGCATGCAAATCGCTTAAGTCAATATGGTGCATATTGTGGCGTAATACACGAACAAGGAGCGAAGCCATTACAAGTATAATCATATGCAAGAGGAAAAGCTCCAACAAGGAGCCCCCAAGTAAACTGGGTATTTGAATTTGTGCGTCACAAACAAAGTTTGGACAAGGAAATTTTTTACAAGCAACTTTTTCGCAAAAAGGTATAATGCTTGATCAAACCGAACACCAGTTAAAAATTTAAAACTTTAAGCATGAAGGCAACTTAGCTGGTTAATGTGTTCGGTATTGATGACGCGGTCCGAGCTTGATGTGGGACAAGGTTCCATCCCCCAAGCCGGTCCCGAGGTGGCGAACAAAGAGCTCGGCACTCGAAGTGGTGACATAACACAGTCAATGCAGGCCGGTAGAGTGATGCGAAGTCCCGGCATGGGGTAATGAAGTGTTGATGGGGCCCCGTCCGGCCGAGGTGGCCTTAAAGGATATAGTCCGGTGGATCATTTTCCTGTGCACAAAAATAGTGCAGACCGGGGATAATAGTAATAATAAAAATGTTGCATAATAAATAATTTATGCAAAGTGAGTAATAAAAGAAATATGGTGCAGCGCCGAAGTCAATGTCGATCACGAGGCGTGGCGTGATGCGGTAAAAGGCGTGGCGAGCACGAATTCACCAGTCGGTCCGAGTTCCGGATGCGGCGTTCGCGAGACTATGTCTGAGCCGACCAAACCACCATGCGACCGTCGATAATGCGGCCACCATTTGATAGACATGTGTACATCGATGGACAGACGGAGTAATAATTCCTTGGGAAAAATGAACCCAAATAAGCAAAAAATACTAGGATTAATAGCACCTGGTTTATTTATTGTAGCAATCCGAAGAAAGGTGATTCCCAAAATTGGGACTCGATCCGCACTCCCATTGCTGACGGGTGATAAAGCAAAGGCATGGCAATCTTGGCAAAAGTTGGCTCGCCAAAGTGAAGCACTCGGTCCGACTAACGTGGCCGGGCTAGTCGGCCGGTGGCGGAAGTCTACGGAGTATGGGTTGATGGAGAGATGGTGAAGCCCGGTCCGGCGAGATGCCGAGCCTCGATGTCAGCCGATGAGTCGAAGTAGGTCGGCGTGATGGACACCGACTCGAAGGAGCAATGGTGCGGCCACTGCCGATCACGAGTCTGGCGTGGTCAATGCGGCTTGATGAAGTGACCGTGCGGCGATGCCGATGTGCCTGCTCCGTGTAATCCATGGGCGGCGATGTTGGTGATGATTTATCCTTTCCGATGCGAACTCTTGGTCGGCTTGCCGAGATGATGATCCGAAGAAGTTGAGCTCGGCTCAACAAAGTGACGACGTGTTTAAGCGCGGGTCGGTAGTGGAACAATATTGCGGACTAGTTTGACACCGGCATGATGTTGAAGATCATATTCAAAAGATTTTAAACTTAGTGGGATGTGTTCAGAAACAAAACACAACACCCATACAAAACTTCCTTCAAAAGGATGTCCGAAATCCCGTTCATAAAAAGGCGAACTTCGGGTCGGATTCATTTTCGTGAGAAAACAGATCCGAAAAGTGATGCACTAATCGGAAGGTTCCTGGTGTTTGGACGGTCGGATCGAGCTGAAATTTTGAGGGTGGTAGATATGGGAATTCCGCAGCCGATCACCGGTTGGATCTTCCAAAGGAAGTCCGAGCTAGAAGCTGGACACCACGTCCTAAACTCGTCCGGATTCTCGTCCAGATTCAATGCGGCTCCGGTATATCGGAGATTGCCAGAGATTCCTCCATCGGAACTCGACGAAATTTTCCAGGGTTGTTGTAGACTCAATTCCACGCAATCCGGCCGAGGCAATCGTTAAAATGACGCTTGAGGAGGCGGTGGCGGCGGACACAAGTCCGCTGTCCAGAAAAAACGATCTGATCGCCCGAGGGCAATGTTGACGTTGAGCCCCGGGCTCCTGGATGATTCCTCCATGATCTTGATAGAGATCGGAGTTGATGTTGATGAAGGCCCTCATCCGAACATGACGATCGGAGGTAGGGCGCAGCCCTTGATCGAACCAAGGTGACGGTTAATTTGGTGGCGAAGATGCCAAAGTCATGATTGATCTGCAGGCGAGCCATCGACCTTTTGCCCGAACACACGGTAGACTCTCAATGAAAGCACCAATGTCGATTGTCAAAACCGGCGGATCTTGGGTAGGGGTCCCGAACTGTGCGTCTAGCGGATGGTAACGAGGAGACAAGGGACACGATGTTTTACCCAGGTTGGGCCCTCTCGATGGAGGTAAAACCCTACTCTGCTTGATTAATATTGATGATATGGGTAGTACAAGAGTAGATCTACCACGAGATCAAAGAGGCTAAACCCTAGAAGCTAGCCTATGGTATGATTGTTGTATATATCTCTATCGACTAGCCTAGCCTCGGTTTATATAATGCACCAGAGGCCTAGGATAACAAGAGTCCTAGCCGAATACGCCGGTGGGGAGGAGTCCTTGTCTTGATCGCCAAGTCTTGTGGAATCTCCCTTGTATGCGGCAGCTGTCCGGATTGGCCCATGAGTATACGGCCATGGGGGTCCTCGGCCCAATCTAACGAATAGGGAGATGACGTGGTGAGTACCCCCAAGTCTAGGACACCGTCAATAGGGAATGACTTTCATTTTCTCTCTATCTTCTGCAGTGGTCGACCATTGAGTCTGACTCAACTTCACACCTTGTAACACAGGCAAGAACCCTTTCTTTGACTGATCCATTTTGAACTTCTTCAAAACTTTATCAACGTATGTGCTTTGTGAAAGTCCAATTAAGCATCTTGATCTATCTCTATAGATCTTGATGCCCAATATATAAGCTGCCTCACCGAGGTCTTTCATTGAAAAATTCTTATTCAAGTATCCTTTTATGCTATCCGAGAAGTGCATATCATTTCCAATCAACAATATGTCATCCACATATAATATTAGAAATGCTAGAGAGCTCCCACTCACTTTCTTGTAAATCTGAGGCTTCTCCAAAAGTGCATGTAAAACCATATGCTTTGATCACACTATCAAAGCGTATATTCTAACTCCGAGAGGCTTGCACCAGTCCATAAATGGATCATTTGGAGCTTGCACACTTTATTAGCACCTTTAGGATTCAACAAAACCTTACGGTTGCATCATATACAACTCTTCTTTAAGATATCCATTAAGGAATGCAGTTTTGACATCCATTTGCCAAATTTCATAATCATAAAATCGGCAATTGCTAACATGATTCAGACAGACTTAAGCATCGCTACGGGTGAGAAGGTATCATCGTAGTCAATTCCTTGAACTTGTCGAAATACTTTTGCAACAAGTAGAGCCTTTGTGGACGATAACATTACCTTGACGTTAGTCTTCTTCTTGAAGATCCATTTATTCTCTATGGCTTGCCGATCATCGGGCAAGTCAACCAAAAGTCCACACTTTGTTCTCATACATGGATCCCATCTTAGATTTCATGGCCTCAAGCTATTTCGCGGAATCTAGGCTCATCATCGCTCCTCATAGTTCGTAGGTTTGTCATGGTCTAGTAACATGACTTCCAGAACAGGATTACCATACCACTCTGGTGCGGAACGTACTCTGGTTGACCTACGAGGTTTGGTAGTAACTTAATCTGAAGTTTCATGATCATCATCATTAACTTCCTCACTAATTGGTGTAGGCATCTTTGAACTGATTTACATGATGAACTACTTTCCAATTCGGGAGAAGGTACAATTACCTCATCAAGTTCTACTTTCCTTCCACTCACTTCTTTGAGAGAAACTCCTTCTCTAGAAAGGATCCATTCTTAGCAACGAAAATCTTGCCTTGAGATCTGTGATAGAAGGTGTATTAACAGATCTCCTTTGGGTATCCTATGAAGATGCATTTCTATGATTTGGGTTCGAGCTTATCGAGGTTGAAACTATTTCACATAAGCATCGCAGCCTCAAACTTTAAGAAACGTGACTTAGGTTTCTTGACAAACCTCAGTTCATATGGTGTCGTCTCAACGGATTTAGATGGTGCCCTATTTAACGTGAATGCAGCCGTCTCTAAAGCATAACCCCAAAATGATATTGGTAAATCAGTAAGAGACATCATAGATCGCACTGCTACGTCTTGAGCTTGCGTTGGTTTCCCCCAAAGAGGAGACGATGGTGCAGCAGAGTAGCGTAAGTATTTCCCTCAGTTTTTGAGAACCAAGGTATCAATCCAGTAGGAGGCTACGTGCGAGTCCCTCGTATCTGCACAAAGCAAATAACTGCTCGCAACCAACGCGATAAGGGGTTGTCAATCCCTTCATGGTCACTTACGAGAGTGAGATCTGATAGAGATGATAGATAATATTTTTGGTATTTTTGGTATAAAGATGCAAAGTGAAATAAAAGGCGAAGTAAAAAAGCAAAGCAATAATAAAGTGTAGGAAGATTAATATGATGAGAATAGACCCGGGGGCCATAGATTTCACTAGTGGCTTCTCTCGAGAGCATAAGTATTTTACGGTGGGTGAACGAATTACTGTTGAGCAATTGACAGAATTGAGCATAGTTATGAGAGTATCTAGGTATGATCATGTATATAGGCATCACGTCGAGACAAGTAGACCGACTCACCTTACCATCTACTACTATTACTCCACTCATCGACCGCTATCCAAAGCATGCATCTAGAGTATTAAGTTAATGAAAGCAGTAGCATGTAAGCAAGATGACATGATGTAGAGGGATAAATTCATGCAATATGATAAAAACCCCATCTTGTTATCCTCGATGGCAACAATACAATACATGCCTTGCTGCCCCTCATCGGGAAAGGACACGCAAGATTGAACCCAAAGCTAAGCACTTCTCCCATTGCAAGAACTACCAATCTAGTTGGCCAAACCAAGCGGATAATTCAAGAGACTTGCAAAGATAACCAACCATACATAAAAGAATTTAGAGAAGATTCAAATATTGCTCATAGATAATCTTGATCATAAACCCACAATTCATCGATCTCAACAAACACACATAAAAATAACATTACATCGAATAGATCTCCACGAGAGGGGAGAACATTGTATTGAGATCCAAAAAGAGAGAAGAAGCCATCTAGCTACTAACTATGGACCCGAAGGTGCAAGTAAACTACTCACACTTCATCCGAGAGGCTATGATGATGATCTAGAAGCCCTCCGTGGTGGATTCCCCTTAGGCGAACTCGGAACAGGCCCCAAGACGGGATCTCGTGGATCTGAGAAAGTTGCGGCGATGGAATTAGGTTTTGGCTCCGTGTCGATCTGTTGAAGTGCGTAAGTATATATAGGAGGAAGAATGCGTCGGTGGAGCTTGGGGCCCACGAGGCGGGGCGCCCTCCACCCTCGTGGCCGCCTCCCTCCTTTCTTGACCGAGGGTCCAAGTCTCCTGGATCATATCTCACGAGAAAATCACGTTCCCGAAGATTTCATTCCGTTTGGACTCCGGTTGATATTCCGTTTTCTTGAAAACACTTTGAAATAGGCAAAAAACGACAAATGAAGGCTGGGCCTCCGGTTAATAGGTTAGTCCAAAAAGTAATATAAAAGTGGAAAATAAAGCCCAATATGGTCCAAAACAATAGATAACATAGCATGGAGCAATAAAAAATTATAGATACGTTGGAGACGTATCACGCACCATATCTAATAAAGTATGGTTACGACATTCGGACACACCATTACGCTGTGGTGTTCCAGGTGGCGTGAGTTGCGAAACTATTCCACATTCTTTAAAATGAAGACCAAACTCATAACTCAAATATTCACCTCCACGATCAGATCGTAGAAATTTTATTTTCTTGTTACGATGATTTTACACTTCACTATGAAATTCTTTGAATTTTTCAAATGTTTCAGACTTATGTTTCATCAAGTAGATATACCCGTATCTACTCAAATCATCTGTGAAGGTTAGAAAATAACGATACCCGCCGCGAGCCTCAACACTCATTGGACCGCATACATCAGTATGTATTATTTCCAATAAGTCAGTTGCTCACTCCATTGTTCCATAGAACGGAGTCTTAGTCATCTTGCCCATGAGGCATGGTTACATAAGCATCAAGTGATTCATAATCAAGTGATTCCAAAAGCTCATCTGCATGGAGTTTCTTCATGCGCTTTACACCAATATGACCTAAACGGCAGTGCCACAAATAAGTTGCACTATCATTATTAACTTTGCATCTTTTGGCTTCAATATTATGAATATTTGTATCACTACAATCGAGATTCAATAAAAATAAACCACCCATCAAGGGTGCATGACCATAAAAGATATTACTCATATAAATAGAACAACCATTATTCTCGGATTTAAATGAATAACCATCTCGCATTAAACAAGATTCAGATATAATGTTCATGCTCAACGCTGGCACCAAATAACAATTATTCAGGTCTAAAACTAATCTCGAAGGTAGATGTAGAGGTAGCGTGCCGACGGCGATCACATCGACTTTGGAACCATTTCCCACGCGCATTGTCACCTCGTCCTTAGCCAATCTTCGCTTAATCCATAGTCCCTGTTTCGAGTTGCAAATATGAACAACAGAACCAGTATCAAATACCAGCGCTACTACGAGCATTAGTAAGGTACACATCAATAACATGTATATCAAATATACGTTTCGCTTTGCCATCCTTCTTATCTGCCAAATACTTGGGGCAGTTCCGCTTCCAGTGACCAGTCCCTTTACAGTAGAAGCACTCATTTTCAGGCTTAGGTCCATACTTGGGTTTCTTCCCGGGAGTAGCAACTTGCTTGCTATTCTTCTTGAAGTTCCCCTTCTTCCCTTTGCCTTTTTTTTGAACTAGTGGTCTTGTTAACCATCAACACTTGATGCTCCTTCTTGATTTCTACCTCCGCGGCCTTTAGCATCGCGAAAAGCTCGGGAATTGTATTTTTCCATCCCTTGCATATTATAGTTCATCACGAAGCCTTTATAGCTTGGTGGCAGTGATTGAAGAACTCTGTAAATGACACTATCATCAAGAAGATTAACTCCAAATTTGAGTCAAGTGGTTATGGTACCCAGACATTCTGAGTATGTGTTCACTGCAGAACTATTCTCCTCCATCTTGCAGCTATAGAACTTGTTGGAGACTTCATATCTCTCAACTCGGGCATTTGCTTGAAATATTAACTTCAACTCCTGGAACATCTCATATGCTCCATGATTTTCAAAACGTCTTTGAAGTCCCGATTCTAAAGGCGTAAAGCATGGCACCTGTGAACTATCGAGTAGTCATCAGCTTTGCTCTTCCAGGCATTCATAACGTCCGGTGTTGCTCCTGCAGCGGGTCTTGCACCTAGTGGTGCTTCCAGGACGTAATTCTTCTGTGCAGCAATGAGGATAATCCTCAAGTTACGGACCCAGTCCGTGTAATTGCTACCATCGTCTTTCAACTTAGCTTTCTCTAGGAACGCATTAAAATTCAAGGGAACGGTAGCACGGGCCATTGATCTACAACAACATAGATATGAAAAAACTATCAGGACTAAGTTCATGATAAATTAAAGTTCAGTTAATCATATTACTAAAGAACTCCCACTTAGATAGACATCTCTCTAGTCATCTAAATGATCACGTGGTCCATATCAACTAAACCATGTCCGATCATCACGTGAGATGGAGTAGTTTAAAACGGTGAACATCTCTATGTTGATCATATCTACTATATGATTCACGTTCGACCTTTCGGTCTCAGTGTTCCGAGGCCATATCTACATATGCTAGGCTCGTCAAGTTTAACCCGAGTATTCTGCACGTGCGAAACTGGCTTGCACCCGTTGTATGTGAACATAGAGCTTATCACACCCGATCATCTCGTGGTGTCTCGGCACGATGAACTGTAGCAACGATGCATACTCAGGGAGAACACTTATACCTTGAAATTTAGTGAGGGATCATCTTATATTGCTACCACCGTACTAAGCAAAATAAAATGCATAAAAGATAAACATCACATGCAATCAAAATATGTGACATGATATGGCCATCATCATCTTGTGCCTTTGATCTCCATCTGCAAAGCACCATCATGATCTCCATCGTCACCGGCTTCACCCTGATCTCCATCGTGGCGTCATTGTCGTCTCGCCAACTATTGCTTCTCACGACTATTGCTACCGTGATAGTGATAAAGTAAAGCAATTACATGGCGATTGCATTTCATACAATAAAGCGACAACCATAAGGCTCCTGCCAGTTGCCAATAACTTTTACAAAACATGAGCATCTCATACAACAATTTATATCTCATCACGTCTTGACCATATCACATCACAACATGCCCTGCAAAAAAAAAAAGTTACACGTCCTCTACTTTGTTGTTGCAAGTTTTAAGTGGCTGCTACGGGCTTCTAGCAAGAACCGTTCTTACCTACGCATCAATACCACAATGATTTTTCGTCAAGTGTGCTATTTTAACCTTCAACAAGGACCGACCGTAGTCAAACTCGATTCAACTAAAGTTGGGGAAACAGACACCCGCTTGACCACACGTATGCGAAGCACGTCGGTACAACCAGTCTCATGAACATGGTCATGTAATGTCGGTCCGAGTCGCTTCATCCAACAATACCACCGAATCAAAGTAAGGCGTTGGTGGTAAGCAGTATGACTATTATCGCCCACTACTCTTTGTGTTCTACTCGTGCATATCATCTACGCATAGACCTGGCTCTGATGCCACTGTTGGGGAATGTAGCATGCAATTTCGAAAAAATTCCTACGGTCACGCAAGATCTATCTAGCAGATGCATAACAACGAGAGGGGGAGAGTGTGTCCACGTACCCTCGTAGACCGAAAGTGGAAGCGTTGTGTTAACGCGGTTGATGTAGTCGAACATCTTCACGATCCAACCGATCCAAGTACCGAACATACGACACCTCCGTGTTCAGCACACTTCAGCTCGATGATGTCCCTTGAACTCTTGATCCAATAGAGGGCCGAGGGAGAGTTCCTTTAGCACGACGGCGTGTCGACGGTGTTGGCGATGTGATCGCGCAGGGCTTCGCCTAAGCACTACGACGTATGACCGGAGGCGTAAACTATGGAGGGGGGCACCGCACACGGCTAAGAGAAATCTTGGTGTTCCTTTGGGGTGCCCCTTGCCCACGTATATAAGGAGGAGAGGGAGGAGGCTGGCGGCCTAGAGGGGGCGCGCCAAGGGGGAGTCCAACTAGGATTCCCAATCCTAGTTGGATTCCCTTTCCTATTCTAAGAGGAGAAAAGAGGGAAGGAGAGGGAGAGGAAACAGGGGGTCGCGCCCCCTCCCCCTTGTCCAATTCGGACTCCCTTGGGGGGGCGCCACCCTACGGACTGCCCTCTCCTACTCCCTTGTGGCCCATTAAGGCCCATAACTTCCCCAGGGGGTTCCTTCCCCGATAAATATCTGAAACGTCCCGAAACCATTCCGGTGTCCGAATACCTTCGTCCAATATATCAATCTTTACCTCTCGACCATTTCGAGACACATCGTCATGTCCGTGATCTCATCTGGGACTCCTAACAAACTTTGTTCACCAAAACACATAGCTCATAATACAAATCGTCATCGAACATTAAGCGTGCAGACACTACGGGTTCGAGAACTATGTAGACATGACAGAGACACATCTCCGGTCAATAACCAATAGCGGAACCTGGATGGTCATATTGCCTCCTACATATTGTACGAAGATCTTTATCGGTCAAAAACCGCATAACAACATACGTTGTTCCCTTTGTCATCGGTATGTTACTTGCCCGAGATTCGATCGTCGGTATCATTATACCTTGTTCAATCTAGTTACCGGAAAGTCTCTTTACTCGTTCTGTAATGCATCATCCCGCAACTAACGCATTAGTCACATTGCTTGCAAGGCTTATAGTGATGTGCATTACCGAGAGGGCCCAGAGATACCTCTTCGATACACGGACTGACAAATCCTAATCTTGATCTATGCCAACCCAACAAACACCTTCGGAGACACCTGTAGAGCATCTTTATAATCACCCAGTTACGTTGTGACGTTTGATAGCACAAAAGGTGTTCCTCCGGTATTCGGGAGTTGCATAATCTCATAGTCAGAGGAACATGTATAAGTCATGAAGAAAGCAATATCAATAAAACTAAACGATCATTATGCTAAGCTAACGGATGGGTCTTGTCCATCACATCATTCTCTAATAATGTGATCCCATTCATCAAATGACAACACATGTCTATGGTCAGGAAACATAACCATCTTTGATCATTGAGCTAGTCAAGTAGAGGCATACTAGGGACACTCTATTTTGTCTATGTATTCACACATGTACTAAGTTTTCGGATAATACAATTCTAGCATGAATAATAAACATTTATCATGAAATAAGGAAATATAAATAACAACTTTATTATTGCCTCTAGGGCATATTTCCTTCGGCTGTTTGGTCACCGGAAAGGTTTCACAATCTACTGGGTAATCATCGGATCACCTGAAGGGGTTCCGGGAGGCCCCGGGAGGTTAATGGGCCATATGGGCCAAACGAGGGGACCACACCAGCCCACAAGGGGCTGGCGCGCCCCTCCTCTGGCCGTAGGCCTTGGGGAGAAAAGGAAGGACGGGGTCAGCCTCCTCTTGCCTTCCCTCTCCTCCCCTTCCCTTGCCCCCGAGAGCAAATAAGGAAGGGGGGCACCATAGGGCAGGCGCCCAAGGGGGCCGGACGGCCACCCTTGGGGCGCATCCTAGCTGCCTCCCCTCCCCCACCTATAAATATATATATGAGAGGGAGGAGACGCCACAGACCTACGAAAATCCCCAGGCCCTGTGTGGTGCCCCTCTCCCCGGTTTCATCCTCCGTCAAGTTTTTCCGTAATGTATGGCGAAGCCCTACAGGAACAAGTTCACCACCACCGTTATCACGCCGTCGTGCTACCGGAACTCATCTACTACTTCTCCTTTCTTACTGGATCGAGAAGGCGAGGACGTCATCAAGCTGAACGTGTGCTGAACGCGGAGGTTCCGTATGTTTGGTACTTGATCGGTTGGATCGTGAAGGTGTACGACTACATCAACCGTGTTGATAAAAACCTCCGCTTAACGGTCTACGAGGGTACATAGGCATACTCTCCCTTCTCATAGCTATGCATCTCCCTGGATAGATCTTGCGTGTGCGTAGAACTTTTTTTGTTTTCCATGCAACGTTCCCCAACATGAATATGGAAGGGAAGAATGGGCGTGGTCAAGCTGGAGGAAGTAATATTTTGATGTTGGTTGATCAGGAAACTTCGAACAAAAAGATGAAGAAAGAAGCGGAGTCTTAAAAATACTTGAATCAATGTAGTAGGCACTCAAAGAAGAAGAGGGAATATAGAGAGAATGTAGATATGGATTTGGCGGTGGTAGCGGAGTAGTCCCATCAACACTAATGAGTTGCTTAGCATGGAACTATTTTGGGCTAGGGAACTTGAAGGTAGTTCGTGAGCTTTCATGTTGGTTCGTGTGTGTGACGAAGGTTGAGGGGAAGAGAGTCCAGCCTATCACGAGGTGTGGATTTACTAGTTGTATGTCCATAAGAGGTGAAGGCTTAAGTGGTGATTTAGCTTTGTTTTGGTGAAAGGAGGTTGATGTAATGATTAATAATGTCTAAGATCATCATATTGATCCTAATATATAATATGTCGGGGTTGATATGAAGACCTGACATTTTACTATCTTTTATGCCAAGGCTCGGAGTGAGCGGTTCCTAAATTGGGGTCTGTTGAAGTGGCCCAGAGGACAAGAGCGACCTCCCATGGTTATGTGGGGGTGATTTTAATGAGATCCTAGGTAATTCAGAGTATTTTGGTAGTAATGAGAGATCGGATTGGCAAATGGGAGGTTTCAAAGAGGTTGTTGATTTTTCTAACTTTCATGATGTTGGCTACCATTGCATTCCCTTCACATGGAATAGGCAAGATGGCATAGCTAATGTCAAGTTTTGGTTAGATCGTTTTCTGGTAGTTCTGGAGTTTATGAATTTCTCGGCAACCATTGGTAAAGATATGCCATCTCGGAGGTCGGATTCTTGCATGTTAGTGGCCAAATTTTCTCGGCCATCAGAATAGTATGGCGATAATGTTCCTAGGAGGTTCATGCATGAGTAAGCTTGCCAATGAGAGGAATCATATAATGATGATGATGTGTTACAAGGATGAAAAGTTGGTTGCGGGTGTGACGGAATCATTGGATTGAATGATGCTTTCCTTGATACACAAGTTCACTTAACTGACTGGAAAACACTTAAATTAGGTGATGTTGGGAGGAGGATTAAAAAGACGAGAAGAGAGTTTGAGTGGGAGCGTGCCAACTTTATGTACCGTGTTGTGTCTGTTGGTGAACGTAGCAGAAATTCAAAATTTTCCTACATGTCACCAAGATCTATCTATGGAGAAACTAGCAACGAGGGAAGGAGAGTGCATCTACATACCCTTGTAGATCGCTAAGCGGAAGCGTTCATGAGAACGGGGTTGAAGGAGTCGTACTCGTCATGATCCAAATCACCGGAGATCCTAGTGCCGAACGGACGGCACCTCCGCGTTCAACACACGTACAACCCGGTGACGTCTCCCACGCCTTGATCCAGCAAGGAGAGAGGGAGAGGTTGAGGAAGACTCCATCCAACAGCAAAGACAACGGCGTGGTGGTGATGGAGGAGCGTGGTGATCGGCAGGCTTCGCCAAGCACCACGGGAGAGGAGGAGGAGGCGGGGCTGCACCAATAGAGGGAGAAAACTCATGTGTGGGCAGCCCCAAAACCCTCAAGTATATATAGGGGAGAGGGAGGGTGCGCCCCTCTAGGGTTTCCACCCCAAGAGTGCGGCTGCCCCAATCCCATCTAAGGGTGGCGGCCAAGGGGAGAGGGGAAACTTGCCCCCAAGTTAGGTGGAAGCACCCTCCCCAAACCCTAGGCGCCTTGGGCCCTTGTGGGGCGGGGCGCACCAGCCCACCCGGGCTGGTCCCTCCCACACTTGGCCCATGCAGCCCTCCCGGGGCAGTGGCCCCACTTGGTGAACCCGGGACCCTCCGGTGGTCCCGTCGTCTAAATAAAAACCGAAACTTTTCGGTGACCAAAACAGGACTTCCATATATAAATCTTTACATCGGACCATTCCGGAACTCCTCGTGACGTCCGGGATCGCATCCGGGACTCAGAACAACATTCGGTAACCACATACAAACTTCCTTTATAACCCTAAGCGTCATCGAACCTTAAGTGTAGACCCTACGGGTTCGGGAACCATCACGAGACATGACCAGGGCGTTCTCCGGTCAATAACCAACAGCGGGATCTGGATACCCATGTTGGCTCCCACATGTTCCATGATGATCTCATCGGATGAACCACGATGTCAAGGACTCAATCGATCCCGTATACAATTCCCTTTGTCTAGCGGTATTGTACTTGCCCGAGATTCGATCGTCGGTATCCCGATACCTTGTTCAATCTCGTTACGGCAAGTCTCTTTACTCGTTCCGTAACACATCATCCGTGATCAACCCCTTGGTCACATTGTGCACATTATGATGATGTCTTACCGAGTGGGCCCAGAGATACCTCTCCGTTTACGGAGTGACAAATCCGAGTCTCGATTCGTGCCAACCCAGCAGACACTTTCGGAGATACACGTAGTGCACCTTTATAGCCACCCGATTCGTTGTGACGTTTGGTACACCCAAAGCATTCCCTACGGTATCCGGAGTTGCACAATCTCATGGTCTAAGGAAATGATACTTGACATTAGAAAAGCTTTAGCATGCGAACCACGATCTTTGTGCTAGGCTTAGGATTGGGTCTTGTCCATCACATCATTCTCCTAATGATGTGATCCCGTTATCAACGACATCCAATGTCCATGGTCGGAAACTGTAACCATCTATTGATCAACGAGCTAGTCAACTAGAGGCTTACTAGGGACATGGTGTTGTCTATGTACCCACACATGTATCCGAGTTTCCTATCAATACAATTATAGCATGGATAATAAACGATTATCATGAACAGGGAAATATAATAATAACTAATTTATTATTGCCTCTAGGGCATATTTCCAACAGTCTCCCACTTGCACTAGAGTCAATAATCTAGTTCACATCGCCATCTCATAGGTCACATCGCCATGTGACCAACATCCAAAGAGTTTACTAGTGTCTGTAAACTAGTTCACATCATCATGTGATTAAGACTCAATGAGTTCTGAGGTTTGATCATGTTTTGCTTGTGAGAGAGGTTTTAGTAAAGGGTCTAAACCTTTCAGATCCGTGTGTACTTTGCAATTCTCTATGTCATATTATAAATGCTGCTTCCACGCTCCACTTGGAGCTATTCCAAATGGTTGCTTCCCTATATGTATCCGTTTTGCTACTCAGAGTCATTCGGATAGGTGTTAAAGCTTGCATCGACGTAACCCTTTACATCGAACTCTTTATCACCTCCATAATCGAGAAACATGTCCTTATTTACTCTAAGGATAATTTTGACCGCTATCCGGTGATCCACTCCTTGATCACCTTTGTACTCTCTTGCGGATATGTAGCAAGGCACACATCGGTCGCGGTACCACGACATAGCATCTTTGTAGAGCCTACGTCTATAGCATAGGGGCGACCTTCGTCCTTTCTCTCTTTTCTGCCGTGGTCGAGCTTTAAGTCTTAACTTCATACCTTACAACTCAGCCAAGAACTCCTTCTTTGATCGATCCATCTTGAACACCTTTAAGATCATGTCAAGGTATATGCTCATTTGAAAGTATTATTAAGCATTTTGATCTATCCTTATAGATCTCGATGCTCAATGTTCAAGTAGCTTAATCCAGGTTTTCTATTGAAAACATCTTTCAAATAACCCTATATGCTTTCGAGAAATTCTACATCATTTCGATCATCAATATGTCAACAACATATACTCATCGAGAAATTCTATAGTGCTCCCACTCACTTCTTTGGAAATACAAGTTTCTCATAAACTTTGTATAAACCCAAAATCTTTGATCATCCTATCAAAGTGCATATTCCAACTCCGAGATGCTTACTCCGGTCCTTAGAAGGATTCTGGAGCTAGCATACCTTTTAGCATCCTTAGGATTGACAAAACTTTTACGATTGTATCACATACAACCTTTCCTTACGAACCGGTAAGGAAACTTCGTTTTGACATCCATCCGCCAGATTTCATAAATGCAGCTTGTGCTAAAATGATTGAAGCGGACTTTAAGCATCGCTACGGATGAGAAAATCTCATCGTAGTCAACTCCTTGAACTTGTGAAAAACTCTTCGCCACAAGTCTAGCTTCATAGATGGTGACATTACCGTCCTTGTCCGTCTTTTTCTTAAAGATCCATTTATCTCAATGGCTCGCCGATCATCGGGCAAGTCCACCAAAGTCCATGCTTTGTTCTGATACATGGATCCTATCTCGGATTTCATGGCTTCTAACCATTTGTCGGAATTTGGGCCCACCATTGCTTCTCCATAGCTCGTAGGTTCATTGTTGTCTAGCAACATGACCTTCAAAACAGGATTGCGTACCACTCAAGTAAATGCGCATCCTTGTCACCCTACAAGGCACGTCGGTGACTTGATCCAAACTTCATGATCACTATCATAAGCTTCTACTTCAATTGGTGTAGGTGCCATGGGAACAACTTCCTGTGCCTGCCACACACTAGTTGAAGTGATGGTTCAATAACCTCATCAAGTCTCCACCATCCTTCCACTCAACTTTTCGAGACGAACTTTTCCTCGAGAAAGGACCCGATTCAAGAAACAATCCCTATTGCTTCCGGATCTGAATTAGGAGGTATACCCAACTGTTTTGGGTGTCCTATGAAGATGCATTTTGTCGCTTTGGGTTCGAGCTTATCAACTGAAACTTTTCCACATAAGCGTCGCAACCCCAAACTTTTAAGAAAGCGACAACTTAGGTTTCTCCAAGCGGTGTCGTCTCAGCGGAATTACGTGGTGCCCCATTAAAGTGAGTGCGGTTGTCTCTAATGCCTAACCCATGAGCGATAGTGGTAATTCGATAAGAGATATCATGGTACGCACCATATCCAATAGAGTGCAACTATGATGTTCGGACACACCATCACACTATGGTGTTCGAGCGGTATTAATTGTGAAACAATTTGCACAATGTCTTAATTGTGTGCCAAAACTCAGAACTCAGATATTCATCTCTATGATCATATCATAGACATTCTATCCTCTTGTCATGAAGATCTTAAACTTCACTCTAAAATTACTTGAACCATTCAATAATTCAGACTTGTGTTTCATCAAGTAAATATACTCAACATCTACTCGAATCATCTGTGAAGTAAGAACATAACGATATTCCTTTGCATGCCTCGGCACTCATTGGACTGCACATATCAAAATGTGTTACTTCCAACAAGTTGCTATCTTGTTCCATTTCTTTGAAACCGAGGTTTTTCGGTCATCTTGCCCATGTGGTATGTTTTGCATATCTCAAGTGATTCAAAATCAAGTGAGTCCAAGCGATCCATCTACATGGAGTTTCTTCATGCGTACACACCAATAGACATGGTTAGCATGTCTCAAATTTTTTAAAGCGAGTGAGTCCAAAGATCCATCAACATGGAGCTTCTTCATGCGTTTACACCAATATGACTTACATGGCGGTGCCACAAGTAAGTGGTACCATCATTACTATCTTATACTTTTGGCATGAAAATGTGTATCACTACGATCGAGATTCAATAAACCATTTATTTAGGTGCAAGACCATCGAAGGTATTATTCAAATAAAATAGAGTAACCATTATTCTCCTTAAATGAATAACCGTATTGCGATAGACATAATCCAATCATGTCTATGCTCAACGCAAACACCAAATGATAATTATTCTGGTTTAATACTAATCTTGATGGTAGAGGGAGGCGTGCGATGTTTGATCACATCAAAATTGGAAACACTTCCAACACATATCGTCGACTCTCCTTTAGCTAGTCTCCGTTTATTCCGTAGCCTTTTATTTCGAGTTACTAACACTTAGCAACCGAACCGGTATCTAATACCACGGTGCTACTAGGAGTACTAGTAAAATACACAATAACTTAATGTATATCCAATATACTTCTATCGACCTTGCCACCTTCTTATTTACCAAGTATCTAGGGTAATTCTGCTCGATGGCTGTTCCCTTATTGCAGAAGCACTTAGTCTCGGGTTTGGGTTCAACCTTGGGTTTCTTCCTTTGGAGCGACAAGCTGATTTGCCGTTTCATGAAGTGTCCCTTCTTGCCCTTGCCCTTATTGAAACTAGTGGTTTCACCAACCATCAACAATTGATGCTCCTTCTTGATTTTTACTTTCGCGATGTCAAACAACGCGAATACCTCAAGGATCATCATCTCTATCCTTGATATGTTATAGTTCATCACGAAGCTCTAGCAGCTTGGTGGCAATGACTTTGGAGAAACATCACTATCTCATCCGGAAGATCAACTCCCACTCGATTCAAGTGATTGTTGTACTCTGACAATCTGAGCACAAGCTCAACGATTGAGCTTTTCTCCCTTAGTTTGTAGGCTAAGAAAATCGTCGGAGGTCTCATACCTCTTGGCGTGAGCACGAGCACGAAATCCTAATTTCAGCCCTCGAAACATCTCATATGTTCCGCGACATTTCGAAAGCGTCTTCGTGCCTCAACTCTAAACCGTTTAAGCGAACTATCACGTAGTTATCAAAGCGTGTATGTCCGATGTTCGCATAACATCCACAAACGACGTTTGGCGTTCAGCACACTGAGCGGTGCATTAAGGACATAAGCTTTCTACTATCCGCATAATCGCTACTTTCAACTTTCAACTATATTTTCTCTAGGAACATATCTAAACAGTGGAACTAAAGCGCGAGCTTCACGACATAATTTGCAAAAGGTCTTTTGACTATGTTCAAGATAATTAAGTTCATCTTATGAACTCCCACTCGATAGACATCCCTCTGGTCATCTAAGTGATTACATGATCCGAGTCAACTAGGCCGTGTCCGATCGTCACGTGAGGCAGACTAGTCATCATCGGTGAACATCTTCATGTTGATCGTATCTACTATCGACTCATGCTCGACCTTTAGGTCTCGTGTTCCGAGGCCATGTCCGTACATGCTAGGCTCCGTCAAGTTAACCCTAAGTGTTTCGTGTGTAAATCTGTCTTACACCCGTTGTATGTGAACGTAAGAATCCATCACACCCGATCATCACGTGGTGCTTAGAAACGACGAACTTTAGCAGCGGTGTACGCAGTTAGGGAGAACACTTCTTGAAATTGTTGTAAGGGATCATATTATTTACTACCGTCGTTCTAAGTAAACAAGATGCAAAAACATAATAAACATCACATGCAATTATATAGTAGTGACATGATATGGCCAATATCATATAGCTCCATTGATCTCCATCTTGGGGCTCCATGATCATCATCGTCACCGGCATGACACCATGATCTCCATCATCATGATCTCCATCATCGTGTCTTCATGAAGTTGTCTCGCCAACTATTACTTCTACTACTATGGCTACCGGTTAGCAATAAAGTAAAGTAATTACATGGCGTTGTTTAATGACACGCAGGTCATACAATAAATAAAGACAACTCCTATGGCTCCTGCCTTTTGTCATACTCATCGACATGCAAGTCGTGATTCCTATTACAAGAACATGATCAATCTCATACATCACATATCATTCATCACATTCTTCTTGGCCATATCACATCACATAGCATACCCTGCAAAAACAAGTTAGACGTCCTCTAATTGTTGTTTGCATGTTTTACGTGGCTGCTATGGGTTTCTAGCAAGAACGTTTCTTACCTCATAAAACCACAACGTGATATGCCAATTGCTATTTACCCTTCATAAGGACCCTTTTCATCGAATCCGTTCCGACTAAAGTGGGAGACCGGCACCCGCTAGCCACCTTATGCACCAAGTGCATGTCGATCGGTGGAACACATCTCACGTAAATGCGTGTAAGGTCGGTCCGGGCGCTTCATCCCACAATACCGTCGAAACAAGATTGGACTAGTAACGGTAAGCATATTGAACAAAATCAACGCCCACAACTACTTTGTGTTCTACTCGTGCAAAGAATATACGCAATAGACCTAGATCATGATGCCCTTTGTTGGGGAGCGTGGCAGAAATTCAAAATTTTCCTACGTGTCACCAAGATCTATCTATGGAGAAACTAGCAACGAGGGAAGGAGAGTGCATCTACATATCCTTGTAGATTGCTAAGCGGAAGCGTTCATGAGAGCAGGGTTGAAGGAGTCGTACTCGTCGTGATCCAAATCACCGGAGATCCTAGTGCCGAACGGACGGCACCTCCGCGTTCAACACACGTACAGCCGGTGGCGTCTCCCACGCCTTGATCCAGCAAGGAGAGAGGGAGAGGTTGAGGAAGACTCCATCCAGCAGCAGCACAACGGCGTGGTGGTGATGGAGGAGCGTGGTGATCCAGCAGGGCTTCGCCAAGCACCACGTGAGAGGAGGAGGAGGAGAGGCAGGGCTGCACCAATAGAGGGAGAAAACTCATGTGTGGGCAGCCCCAAAACCCTCAAGTATATATAGGGGAGAGGGAGGGGGGTGCGCCCCCTCTAGGGTTTCCACCCCAAGGGGTGCGGCTGCCCCAATCCCATCTAAGGGTGGCGGCCAAGGGGGGAGAGGGAAACTTGCCCCCAAGTTGGGTGGAAGCACCCCTCCCCAAACCCTAGGCGCCTTGGGCTCTTGTGGGCGCACCAGCCCACAGGGCTGGTCCCCTCCCACACTTGGCCCATGCAGCCCTCCGGGCAGTGGCCCCACTTGGTGGACCCCGGGACCCTCCCGATGGTCCCGATGCGTTACAAATAAAACCGAAACTTTTAGGTGACCAAAGCAGGACTTCCCATATATAAATCTTTACCTCCGGACCATTCCGAACTCCTCGTGATGTCCGGGATCTCATCCGGGACTCGAACAACATTCGGTAACCACATACAAACTTCCTTTATAACCCTAAGCGCCATCGAACCTTAAGTGTGTAGACCCTACGGGTTCGGGAACCATCTGAGACATGACCGAGGCGTTCTCGGTCAATAACCAACAGCGGGATCTGGATACCCATGTTGGCTCCCACATGTTCCACGATGATCTCATCGGATGAACCACGATGTCAAGGACTCAATCGATCCCGTATACAATTCCCTTTGTCTAGCGGTATTGTACTTGCGAGATTCGATCGTCGGTATCCCGATACCTTGTTCAATCTCGTTCGGCAAGTCTCTTTACTCGTTCCGTAACACATCATCCCGTGATCAACCCCTTGGTCACATTGTGCACATTATGATGATGTCTTACCGAGTGGGCCCAGAGATACCTCTCCGTTTACGGAGTGACAAATCCAGTCTCGATTCGTGCCAACCCAATGAGACACTTTCGGAGATACCTGTAGTGCACCTTTATAGCCACCCGATTACGTTGTGATGTTTGGTACACCCAAAGCATTCCTACGGTATCCGGAGTTGCACAATCTCATGGTCTAAGGAAATGATACTTGACATTAGAAAAGCTTTAGCATGCGAACTACGATCTTTGTGCTAGGCTTAGGATTGGGTCTTGTCCATCACATCATTCTCCTAATGATGTGATCCCGTTATCAACGACATCCAATGTCCATGGTCGTGAAACTGTAACCATCTATTGATCAACGAGCTAGTCAACTAGAGGCTTACTAGGGACATGGTGTTGTCTATGTACCCACACATGTATCTGAGTTTCCTATCAATACAATTATAGCATGGATGATAAACGATTATCATGAACAGGGAAATATAATAATAACTAATTTATTATTGCCTCTAGGGCATATTTCCAACAGTGTCTCCAAGGGAGAGAGAATTGCCGAGGCAACTAAACATTTTCTTGCACAAAGAGGAAGTCATGGCCTGCTAGTGGTACAAGTGGAGTGGTTACGTGGGAGATCCTGTCTGAAGTTTTTTCATGCACGCGTGCAACTATGAGACACAACCAAAACAGAATAATTATGTTCAAGAATGTGGTTGGGGTGGTGTTCGAGATTAAGCAACAAGTTCGTGCCGAGGTGCATAACTTCTATACTAGCTTGTATACAGCTCTAGAGGAGACGTCAATGCAGTTCTGCATAATGTGTCTGCAAATATTACTCAAGAAATGAATGAGTTCCTGACCGGGCTATTTATGACGCTGGAAGTCAAACAAGCATTGTTCATTATTAGTTTGTCCAAGGCATCAGGAGTTGATGGCTTCAACGCTGGTTTTTCAATGTCAATGGCCATTGTTCAAGGATGATGTGACTGTGACGGTTCTCAATTTTATTCATGGGGACACATGTTGGAGATGGTTACATGACAACTTTCTTAATTCCAAAGGTCAAAAACCCTAGGAACATTACTCAATTTAGGTGGATTTCATTATGCAATGTGATTTATAAGTTACGCTCTAAAGTTCTTTGATATTCGTCTAGGTGAAATCCTTGATGAGATTATAGCAGAAGAGAGATTGTTTTTTGCTCGGAAGGCCAATATCGATAATGTTTTAAATACTTGTGAATGCATCCATTCTATAGTAAGGAAGAAAGGCAGTCAAGGCTGGTGTGCAGCAAGAATAGACATGATGGTGTCTGACCGCATTGGGTGGTTTACCTTCAGGGCATCATGTAGTAACTTGGCTTTGCAGGATGGGTGGGACTCATTTGTAATGAGGTGCGTATCCTATGTGAGCTTTCAGGTAAAGGTTAATGGGCAACTACCGCCATCATTCTGCCCATCTAGAGGTATCCGACAATGGGACTCCATCTCCCGGTATTTTATTTTTATTGTGTGGGGAAGGGTTCTAGTGCATGTTGAAAAATTATGATGGTGGATGGGTTAACAAAGGAATTCGACCTCAGTCCAGTGCTCCCTGGATTTCACATTTCCCCTTTGCCGACGATTGCCTAATCTTTAAGAAAGTGGATTCCCGCAGTGCCAACCGTCTGAATGAGACACTACAGACTTATTGCCTTAATTCTGGCCAAAGTGCAAATAAATTCAAAAACACTATTTTTTCAGCCCTAACAGTGGTGCTTCTATTAGAAGGGGAGTGAGACATTCCTTGCAGTTTAGAAAAAAAAACTTTATTAGGAAAATATCTTGGCCTCCCGACCATCTTAGGAAGGATTACTGAAAACAACTTATACATATAGTCAAAAGGTCCAGGTCTAATGTGCAAGGATGGTGTAAAAATACTCTCAGGTGTGGCTAAGGTGGTTCTCTTGAAAACATTGATTCAAGATTTCAAGTGTTACCGACCTACTCTATGAGCTATTTCAAGCTCATTAAGGGGTTGTGCAAGAAGGTTAGGACAATCATGTGCAAGTATTGTTGGGTTGGATCACTTGATAAACGGGGAATGCATTGGCATTTTTGGGACAAGGTGTCCCTATTGAAATTCAAAGGAGGAATAGGATTCTGGGATCCCGACGTGTTTAATGATGCCATGTTGGGTAAGCAGGCGTGGCGACTGTTGGTGAAGCCGGAGAGCTTGTGTGCGAGGGTCCTTAGGGGATGACATTTTCGTGATAGAAACTTTCTGCAGGCCGGGTGCCCAGAAAGTGCATCGCTAGCCTGGCGAGCTATTGTAAAAGGGAAGGAGGATCTTAAAATTGATTAGGCGAATTGGTAGTGAGAGAACCACAAAATTCTGACATGACCAATGTATACAGTGTACATCATCTATGCGGGTGATGTGCAGATTGTCGGATAACCTGGTCCAACTAGTTGTCGATCTTGTTGATGAGTAGACTGGAAATTGGGGATTTCGAACTTCTTCGACAATAGTTCATCCCTCCCGGCGTTGAGGCCATTTTGAACATGCCCATGCCAAGAAATGCAACTGATGATATATGAGCATGGGCCCAAAAACAGAATGGGAGGTTTTCTGTACATGCTGCGCTTTAATGGAAAGAATATTCATGCAGTGATGCACCTACCAGCTCGTTTGGGAATGCAGAAGTTTGAAAGGCCTTATGGAAACTTTGGATTCAACCAAAAATATAAATATTTTTGGTGAGTAATTAATAATATGCTACCAGCCGTTTCGGAGTTGAAGGGAGGGCACATCATGTAGATTGGCTTTTTAACCCATGTGCGGAAATGAAAATGAGTCTTTATTCCATGCACCAGGCACATGTGATCATGTGAAACTCTTCTGGGAGGCAACTAGGGGATTTTTCCATGATAAGATGCCAACTTTGCATCCAGTGCGCGGGCAAAGGATCTCCTTAACATTTATTCTGGAGAAGAAGATGAGTGCAATCACTATCTCTGTTTTGTTGGCAATATGCATAGCAGGAATAAGTATGCTCGTGAAGAGGTAAGTACCATCCTATAAAATCCATGCATCTAGCTCACAACCTCTTGTCGTCACTAGAGGTTCTTGAACACGAGGTTGTTGTTCGTCCCGTGAAAAGATTCAAGAGGTGTGATCATGGTTGAATCAAAATCAATTTCGATGGGGGTTCTTAGAGACCATGAAGGTAATTTGGTTCACTGCAGATGCACCAAGCACACGACGATTTCTGATCTTTTTGTGATGGAGGTCCTGGCATGCCGGGATGTTGCTCAAATGGCAGTGAACCGGGTTTCAGTTCGTGATTCTTGAGTACGGTAACTAGGATATTGTGAATATGTGAAAGGAAATTGTTAAAAGATCTGGCTTCCATATTTTTAGAGAGATTCACTGATTTCAGTTTTTTTTGCTAGGAGGAGTGCAAACGGTGTGTTGTGCATAGGAGCCGCTTAAGTCACAAGTCGATTCCCGCTCTTGTGATGTAAATCTTGATTTTCTGATTGGTCTTTTACAATAGGATTTGATCCCACCAAACAATGAACAAAGTGCTCAAAGGGTGGTTTAAAAAAAGATAATAGGAGCATGAAAATCTTTATTGAACGGTTACCAATATCAAATGTGGAAGAACTTCCCCGTAAAACAATATATATCAAGCAAAAAAGATGATGGAGTACCAACTACTAAATTATGGTAAATGTTAAAACTTTGACGTCGGATTTTTAGCGTTTGCCGACGATCCAGATTTGTTATGCGAAAACAGATAAATTTACCATATTGTTGTGTAAAATTTGTCATGTTCTGAAGTGAAATTGCCATGTAATGCAAAAAATTCAGATATTTTTTCATGTTGCATAGTAATAACCGTGTATTTGATCGGGATCCGATCGTATCTAAAGGCGGATGTTTATTGGGGCTGTAAAATTATGGTCACTCCTGAAATGAAAACAAATAATGGATTCATGAACTCAAGAGTACTCCTAGAACACACGAAATCGGACCAACTCGATCAGATCGGGTGCACCAAACGCGAGGGAGACCACGCCGTCCGCGGTCCGCCTAACTCGCAAAGCTTTCCTCTTTCCACGCCGCCCCGATCCTTCCGCTCCGCCCAGCCTCCGCCCCCCATGCATTCCCCCGCGCCGGCCGCGGGCGCCGCCTCCGTCCTCCCCAAGGACTCCCGCCCGCTCCCCTGCCTCCTCCTCGTCTCCCTCCTGCTCCTCCTCCTGCTCCACTTCCTCTCCTCCTCCTCCCCTTCTACGCCCGCGCCCCCGGACGCGCCCCACCGCGCCCCGCTCCCGGCCGGCGCCGATTCCGCCGGCCCAGCCCCGCCCGCGCTCGCATTCCTCCTCACCGGCTCCGCGGGCGACGCCGACCGCCTCCACCGCCTGCTCCTCGCCACCTACCACCCCCGCAACCTCTACCTCCTCCTCCTCGACCGGGCCGCCCCCGCGTCCGACCGCGTACGGCTCGCCCGGGAGGTGCGCGCTGGCCCCGGCCGCGCCGGCAACGTCCACGTCGTGGGCGACCCCGGGTTCGCTAACCCGCGCGGTGCTTCCGCGCTCGCCGCCGCGCTGCACGGCGCCTCTCTGCTGCTGCAGCTCGGCCAGGGCTGGGACTGGTTCGTGCACCTCGACGCCGGGGACTACCCGCTCGTCGCCCCGACGGTGACTCCTCTCCACACCTACTTTATGTTGTACACCGTAACACAGATCTAGGCATTTACTACTTGTTAGTACAGAACTGTGAATCTAGTTGCCCTTTTCCTGTTCCCAGGGATCGTTCATGTGTGTGTGATAGTGTGAGATGAGTGTTTAATGTGGATAGATCTCTCTTAATTGAATGGGCATAAAATATATAAACCAAGCCACTAGTAGGCATTAGCTACATAAACTTCAATGCATTACAGATCGAATGAACTAATTAAGTGTTTGAAGAATCATATTGTCATGGTGGTAAATCTTCTTGTTTAACTTTGGCAACTACATTGTCATGGTAGAATCATATTGATGCTTGTTGTATCCTACGTCATGTCGCCCAGAAAAGAAAACTGCAACCATACCTGTGTGTATGTGGAGCATAGGCAACTTGGTCTTTTGTATTCACTCTTTAATGTGTGAAAGAAGGAATGCAAAATGGAAATGAATTAATATTTTGGCAACATAAATATCTTTCCATTATGCTACTTTACTTCTGCTTTCCGCCCTAGAACGTTACCTTTCAGGATGGTTTGGAAATTATTCGGGCGAGTAGGCATAGGTGGATGAAAATAGCGATATAATCTGGTTCCAGAAAATAATTGCTACTCCCTCTGTAAACTAATATAACCAGTGACTGTCTAAAACATCTTATATTAGTTTACAGGGTAGTGTCTCTTATGCTTTGTATTAGACCCAGACAGAGGACTGGTTTTCTTGTAACCTATAGCTTAGGAAGTAGAACACAAAATAAATCCATGCCTCGTGTTCAGCCTTAAGAGTTTTTACGGTATTTCACAGGCATTGGCTTTGTTAGTTGAAGTTGAAACAGTGCAACTTGCTATATTATTTCTAAAAGAGTCTTGCTATTGCTTATAGGGTTTCTACTTTCTTGGTTATAAAATTGTAGAACAGAATGGTAGATAGCGTTCATGTATTGCCATTTCATTAATCCTAAGTGGGAACTAATAACAGCTAATCAGCTATTAGGTGAAGCTTAATCTGTACTCTGTAAATCTTTAACTCTTCTGAGCTGATTTGACTTCAAATTCTTGGCAGATCTCCTACATGTCTTATCATATCTACCAAGGGATATAAACTTCATTCAGCATACCAGTTATATTGGCTGGAAGGAGTAAGGATATGTCATAATTCTGAATTGTCGCTTTGTTCATTCGGATTTGGGAGTTCAAGATATTGGCATTGTATGTCTGTGCAGGTCAAGACATATAAGACCAATTGTTGTTGATCCTGGTCTATACCTCTCATCAAGGACTGACATTTTTTATGCCACTCAAAAGCGTGAACTGCCAAGTGCATACAAATTATTTACTGGTGAGGTGCTAATGCATTTCTATATTTGTCAGTAGATACTCCCGTTATGTTTGAGAAAATCTGGAATCATATATTATATGCTATGATGCTAATGGTGTCACAATACACATTTGAGTATATAGGTGGAAATTCTTAATCATCTATTCGTTTAGTTTATTTCGTTGACCTGACCGTTGGTTAATGGTTATTCATGCATGGCATTATATTATCAAGCATGCTCTCATAGTCTGTCATACTTATCTTTGCTCTACTACTGTACTACCTGAATCAATACCGCATGAAAATGTTATTGCTAGATCTCTAGATTCATGGTACTTTTCTTTTAGAAGGCATTTAGTATGTTTGGGTTGTAATTGCTTTGTCTGATGCATATGTGCACACCATCACTTTATGATAAGATCTCATCAGATTAAACTGTTGTTTCTAGGGTATGCCTATTCATGGTAATATTCATGCAGGTTGTGCAAACTAGTATATGTCGAACAACATATATTTGAACACCCCAAGCTCCATTTTAAATCTCTGGAGGTCTTATAAGAATTACTTGAATGAAGGTTTTGTTTTGAACATCCTGATATAAACTGATGTTGTTTAGTGACAATAAATGCACTAGAAACATGATATTCAGTGTCAATGTATATGATAATAAGTGCATAGTAATTGGCAGAATAAAGGAAGGAAAAGAATGGGTGCGGAGCACTTGTAGAAAGCATAGATGCATGCAAACTAAGTTAAACCTTAGACCATACAGTAGATTCTTATGTTAAATTTTCGGGTATATTTCTATGCAACTTTACCCTTGTGTGTGAACACTAGAACTAAATTGAGGGTGAGTATAATAGATATGTAAAAGGAGGACACTATTGTCATACAGGGTAGGGCTAACCCTAACCCCAATCTCATGTAGCTTTTCCTGTCGCTGAAAAGAGCTCTGCACGTTTATACTGTTTTACCCGACAAATTTGTATTCTTAAATGTCTAACAGTTCACTTCCTTTTTGCGACTTTCAACTTCACTTCATTAAATTCCTTGTACGCATCTTAAGTTGTCGTTTTCTTTTACCTAACTAGCCAAATACCCGCGTACCCGTAATTGTGCAGTTAGATATTACAGTAATATAACTGTGATGCGTATGGTTGTTGTATTTCTTATACAACTGTAACGGTTCTAATATATACACTAATCTGCACTATATGATGATGGAAGCTCCTTTTAACCTTGTTGGAGTATATTTTTTCGTTGGTTATAATGGTTAAAATATACCTGTATTTAATTGTAATGTTGTCTCTTTGCAGGTTCTTCGTCTGTCATCCTTTCTCGGGCATTTACCGAGTATTGTATCGTCGGAACAAATAATCTACCGAGAACTATGCTGATGTACTACACTAACATGCCATTGCCACACAAGAAGTATTTCCAGACAGTCCTCTGCAATTCCCCCAAGTTCAACAGGACCGTTGTTAACCATGACCTGCACTACTGGGCATCGGATGGAACGTCCAAAAGCGATCCCCGTCTGCTGACCCTGACTGACGCGGAAAACATGACCACGAGCAGTGCAGCTTTCGGGACTAGATTCGCCAAGGATGACCCTGTGCTCGACCACATCGACGAGGAGATTCTACACCGCCTGCCTGGAGAGCCGGCTCCAGGAGGATGGTGCATAGGTGCTGGGGACGACAATCCCTGTTCTGTTTGGTAGCACGGATGTTCTTAGACCCGGGCCTGCGGCTATGAAACTTGCCAAGTTCCTCGCGCAAAGGCTATCCTATCCAGCTTTTTATTCTCAGCAGTGTGTATGGGACTGATGAATTGCTGTAAAGTGTATCACCACGAAACCACGGGTTCAGTTATCTTTGTGTACCCTGTGCTGTGTTTTTTCTTATGACGTCTTATAGTGCCGCTCCTGATATGATGTCCTGTGCAATTATACATTCTTGTCGTAAGAGCATGTCCTGCAAATGGGTGCAGAGCGAGGAAGAAGACCACACTGCTTCGGGATCAGCATGTCACGTGGAAATGGAACAGAATTTCAGAAGTCATTGTTACACGCTCTGACCAGAAGGATGCCCAACCAACTTATCTGATTTTGTCTCCCAGCTTAATCATAAAAACGGAAGCCAAACAAGCTCAATAGGTTGCTGATCGGCGCGTGGTTTTTCTTTTTGACTACAAGGAGGGAGAACCAAGTCAAATAATGATATTGAGCTGTGTGGTAACCATGTTTTCCTTCCCCTTCATGGATTTAGGGTTAGGGTGTAGAACTGTAGATTCATGGATTACTCGACTGCCAGTTGCGACCTAAACCTAAAAGCACGAATGAATTCAAAACTACACATAATAAACTAACAATTCACTGCTATGGCTAGATGCGCCTTCATATTGGATAGAAAGTGATTTGATGAGGCAGTAACAAATAAGCAACAAATTAGGAACTTCCAAACCGCCATAGCTAGTTGTAAACCTCCTTGAGTGAAGTGGTAGATTGATGAAGAATCATTATACTCCTATACAGTTTCCTCCTCATCTAAACTACCACACTGCACATTATGTCCAATTATGGTACATACCTGATGGAACAAGATCGGGCCAGTTTTACTAAGATGTTTGAAAGCGGAAAAATAATTACAAGGTAACTATTAGAAAGAAAGTGATTTGATGAGGCAGTAACATTTGAAGCAATTACTTTTTCCTTTCTTATTCATCTTATTTGTTTGATATGAAGGCATAGTTTGGACAGCAGCCATGTAGGACTCCGACACCCCTGGGCCACTCAAATCCTACTCCCGGCCCCATTCTCTTGCACTCCGCCCCTTCTCCCCCTTGCTTTGCATCCACGCCCTCATCCTCTATTGATGCCACTGCACCTCTCCGACCGCCACACAGGCATTGCCGGACGTTCGCAACCACCACCCACGCGCCCGTTCGCCTTGTACTATGGCGTCGTCCACCCAGGATCCGTCTGCAGCCAGGTACACTCCGCTCCCTGTTGACGACGTCGATGACGGCTACCACGCCCGACAGGTGTTCGGTCAAATGTCATTAAGCTTATTTCGAACTTCATGTTGTTTTTTTAGAGTACGAAGGATGGCGGAGTACTCGAGCATGGAGGATGAGCTGTTGTGCAACGCATGGTTGGCCGTATCCACAGATTTCGTAGGCAGGAGAAAAAGGTTGCCTTTGACTTTGATAATATTATTAATATATGCAATGTATGATATAAAATTATATCATTACAAACTCCTTTCACATACAAATTTGATGTTATGCTTTGCGTAACATGCATGTCATATATTATTGCTTTAACCCATGGTCAAAGGCAACCTCAAGAAATGTATTAGGCCCTATATATCTGAATGGAGGGAGAACATCTATACACCATCCGTCGTTGCTTCGAGATTTTTGCCATCTGTGACAAAATTTGCTTTGTTTTGTAGTGTCATGCAATGTTTTATGGGTCATTTTGCTTATTTCAATACACAACGAAACATTATGATACATCTTGAAACACGAGAAGAACACAATGAAACATCATGTATAACAGTTTGAAACCAAAATTTAGTTTTTAAAAATAATTAGAAAATGTGGCATCAATATCAAAGCGACGACGCACGATGAATGCATGCACGGGGTATATCATACACATATACCTCACATCTCTTTTTCACTGCATTGATAGCCGTCTGGCCAAGATTATGTCATCCCTCACATCGTTCTTTTGCACTTGCGCAAAGATCGCTCCCTAGTTCATTTCACGTTCGGCTCACTCAAGATGGCCGAGTTGATGGCTCTCCGCTGCCGCTCCTCTTTTCCCCTGTTCCTTGCAGCCGGTTGATCGTATTCCTTGACGCGACAGCCGCTGGCTGACCCTCCACAACTCCACCATGACATCTACAACCTCGCACTTCCTCACTTTGTGTGGGTGTACCCTTCCATGCAACATCGCCTTCTTCGGCAAGTGATGACGACAACACAGCACGTCTTGAGCTCTTGGGTGAAAAACCATGCCCGATCTTCATTGGTTGGCCTTGGCAATGACGATGTTTATGCTCCACACCCTCATCGCTTTCAAGATTCCTCAAATGTGCTCTTTGGTGTCGAGGTGTGCGCTCTGCTTTGGGCAATTTGGCTTTGTCGTAATGACTATGGTTTTTACAGGACCAAAGTCCCAAACTTTTTGTATTTCATTTACATAGCTACACGATGGATCAGATGGAGAATCTGAATGATATATCTGAGACAAGGCTCAAGGTAAGAACCCTCGCTCGGATGGTGGACGCGGAATCTCAATAAAGATGGGTATTTTGTTCTCAATTCCGTTTGAATAGGCATTTGTTTTCAAGAAGATCCTTAGCCCCTTCTAGATGTTGGACGGGGAATCTCAATAAAGATGCTCAATTCCGAATGAATTGGCATATGTTCTATTTTAAGAAGATCCACAAGTGAGGCACTAATCTCATATTCTTTTTGGGGGGGGGGGGGGTGGATTTTTTTTCTATTATCAAATCACCACTAGTCATATATGCCCGTGTTTGCCAGTTGTGGCCATTTTTATTAAGACTTGCTAGTTGCTACCTTCGTACTGCCTTTTGGTAAAAACCAAACAAAACGTTTGTATGCATCTCAAATGATATAGTGGTCAGGGGTATTATCGAATTACGGGTTCCGACAAACCCTTGAGGTTCGAACACTGTGGTGCGCACGAAGATCTCTCTTCCCCTAGCTCACACTCTCAACGATCTCAAGGCCTAGCTCGCCGAACCCAAAGAACAAGGGACACAAGAGTTTATACTGGTTCGGGCCACCGTTGTGGTGTAATACTCTACTCCAGTGTGGTGTGGTGGATTGCCTTGTAGGCTGAGGATGAACAAGTACAAGGGATGAACCGCCTCTTGAGGAGAGGTGTTCTTGAGCTCGGTGAGCTTGTGTGGTTGAGGATGATCTGAATGATCTCCCCCTGCTAGGGTGGTGGCTAGTCCTATTTATAGAGGCCTTGGTCCTCTTCCCAGATGTTAGGCGGGAAGGGATCCCACAACGACCAATTTTGAAGGGGGACAAGTAGTACAAGTTATCCTGACTAAAGGTAGTCTTCGCCTGCCAAAGGCTCTGGTGGTGACGCCGCCGTGGGCTCTGTGGTGACCTCATACCTGCCGTCCTGCTGGTCTTGCTCTTGTTGCACCAATATGGAAACCTTTGACTGATGCCTCAGGACTCCTCGCCTGCGCCCGCTCTTTTAGCACCAAAGAGGAAAATGGTACCCTGTGCCCGCTGGCGCCTGGCTTCGGTCGTCATGGCTCACGTCATGTGAACCTCGCGAGGTGCCCCTCCGCCTTGATCTCTCCGCTCCTCACGAGCCAGCCTAAGGAGGCTGCCCCTGAGGAGGTCTTCTGTCGTCTGCCTCGCAAGGTTCATATATGCCCGTGTTCGCTAGTTGTGGCCATTTTTATTCAGACTTGCTAGTTGCTACCATCGTACCGCCTCTTGGTAAAAACCAAACAAAACGTTTCTATGCATCTCAAATGATATAGTGGTCAGGGGTATTGTCGGATTACGTGTTCCGGCAAACCCTTGAGGTTCGAACACTTGGGTGCGCACGAAGATCTCTCTTCCCCTAGCTCACACTCTCAACGATCTCAAGGCCTAGATCGCCGAACCCAAAGAACAAGGGATACAAGAGTTTATACTGGTTTATGCCACCGTTGTGGTGTAATACCCTACTCCAGTGTTGTGTGGCGGATTGCCTTGTAGGCTGAGGATGAACAAGTACAAGGGAAGAACCGCCTCCTGAGGAGAGGTGTTCTTGAGCTCGGTGAGCTTGTGTGGTTGAGGATGATCCGAATGATCTCCCCCTGCTAGGGTGGTGGCTAGTCCTATTTATAGAGGCCTTGGTCCTCTTCCCAAATGTTAGGCGGGAAGGGATCCCACAACGGCCAATTTTGAAGGGGACAAGTAGTACAAGTTATTCTGACTAAAGGTGGTCTTCGCCTGCCAAAGGCTCTGGTGGTGACGCCGCCATGGGCTCCGCGGTGACCTCCGTCCTGCTGGTCTTGGTCTTGTTGCATCGATATGGAAACCTTTGCCTGATGCCTCGGGACTCCTCACCTGCGCCTGCCCCTTTAGCACCAAAGAGGAAACTGGTACCATTGGGCGCCCGGGCCTTGCTTCTGGCCGTCATGGCTCACATCATGTGAACCTCGCGAGGTGCCCCTCCGCCTTGATCTCTCCGCTCCTGACGAGCCAGCCTAAGGAGGCTGCCCTTGAGGAGGTCTTGTGTCGTCCGCCTCGCGAGGCTTGGCCCCTCACGAGGGTCTTGAGTAGTTGTTGGTGAAGATGGGTCGTACCAGGCCATTGGTGGAGCCACACCGTGGGCCGCAGGCAGGCAAGTCTGGGGACCCCCGTTCGAGAACGCCGACAGTAGCCCCCGGGCCGAAGGCGCGCTCGCACATGGCTTCGAGGTGAAGCCAAGGGGCAATTGTGGAGCGCCATGGGCCCCAACCGCCTGCGGCCTTGATTGACGCGTGGCGATTGACAGGATGTGGGCGTCTCCGCTTCCCCATGTCGCCTAAGAATCTGCACGACACGTCTCCGTCGTATCTACTTTTCCAAACACTTTGCCCTTGTTTTGGACTCTAACTTGCATGATTTGAATGGAACTAACCCGGATGGCGCTTTGTTTTCGGCAGAATTGCCATGGTGTTATCTTTGTGCAGAAACAAAAGTTCTCGGAATGACCTGAAACTTCACGGAGATTATTTTTGGGAATAATAAAAAATACCGGCAAAAGAATCATGGCCAGGGGGCCCACACCCTTTCCACAAGGGTGGGGGGCGCGCCTGCCCCCCTGGGCGAGCCCCCCTGCCTCGTGGCCCCCTGGAGCTCCACCGACCTCAACTCCAACTCCATATATTCATGTTCAGGGAGAAAAAAATCAGAGAGAAAGATTCATCGCGTTTTACGATACGGAGCCGCCGCCAAGCCCTAAACTCTCTCGGGAGGGCTGATCTTGAGTCCGTTCGGGGCTCCGGAGAGGGGAATCCATCGCCATCGTCATCATCAACCATCCTCCATCACCAACTTCATGGTGCTCACCGCCGTGCATGTGTAATTCCATCGTAGGCTTGCTGGACGGTGATGGGTTGGATGAGATTTATCATGTAATCGAGTTAGTTTTGTTAGGGTTTGATCCCTAGTATCCACTATGTTACGAGATTGATGTTGCTATGACTTTGCTATGCTTAATGCTTGTCACTAGGGCCCGAGTGCCATGATTTCAGATCTGAACCTATTATGTTTTCATGAATATATGTGAGTTCTTGATCCTATCTTGCAAGTCTATAGTCACCTACTATGTGTTATGATCCGGCAACCCCAAAGTGACAATAATCGGGACCACTCCGGTGGCGACCGTAGTTTGAGGAGTTCATGTATTCACTATGTGTTAATGCTTTTGGTCGGTACTCTATTAAAAGGAGGCCTTAATATCCCTTAGTTTCCAATAGGACCCCGCTGCCATGGGAGGGTAGAACAAAAGATGTCATGCAAGTTCTTTTCCATAAGCACGTATGACTATATTCGGAATACATGCCTACATTACATCGATGAATTGGAGCTAGTTCTGTGTCACCCTATGTTATGACTGGTACATGATGAACCGCATCCGGCATAATTCTCCATCACCGATCCAATGCCTACGAGCTTTTCACATATTGTTCTTCACTTAATTACTTTTCCGTTGCTACTATTACAATCACTACAAAACCCAAAAATATTACTTTTGCTACCATTACCGTTACTATCATACTACTTTGCTACTAAATACTTTGCTGCAGATATTAAGTTGTCCAGGTGTGGTTGAATTGACAACTCAACTGCTAATACTTGAGAATATTCTTTGGCTCCCTTTGTGTCGAATCAATAAATTTGGGTTGAACACTCTACCCTCGAAAACTGTTGCGATCCCCTATACTTGTGGGTTATCAAGACTATTTTCTGGCGCCGTTGCCGGGGAGGATAGCTCTATTCTTTGAGTCACTTGGGATTTATATCTGCTATTCACTATGAAGAACTTGAAAGACGCGAAAACATAAATTTATCCCTCAACTACGAGGGAGGTAAGGAATTGCCATCTAGCTACGCACTTGATTCACCTTCTATTTTGAGTAAACTTGCGACACCTAAACACGCTTACGCTATTAATTACGATATGTGCATGTTATTGATGATGCCACTTACGCTATGCATGATACTTATGATGAAACTACTTCTATGCTTGATACTCTTGTGCAACTTGGTGAATTTCTTGATGAACAACTTGCTAGGGCTAGAGAGAATGAAATTATTGAAACTGATAATATTGATGAAAGTGATGATGAAGATTCTCCCCCTAGATATGAATTGCCTGTTGTGCCTGAGGGATATGTTATGGATGAAGAAACTGCTAGAGGCTTTCTTGCTTGCAATGATAGAAGTGATCTTAAGAAATTATTAGCTAAGCTGAAACAAAAAAAATCTGAATGCTAGAATGAAATATGATCCTGCTTATGCTACTTCACCTATCTTTGTTACCGATAAGGATTATGAATTCTCTGTCGACCATGATATAATTACTTTGGTTGAATCTGATCCTTTTTATGGCTATGAATCTGAAACTGTTGTGGCACATCTTACTAAATTAAATGATATAGCCACCCTGTTCACTAATGATGAAAAACTACGCTACTATTATATCCTGAAAATATTTCCGTTCTCATTAAAGGGTGATGCTAAGATATGGTTTAATTCTCTTGATCCTGGTTGTGTGCGTAGTCCCAGGGATATGATTTATTACTTCTACGCTAAATATTTCCCAGCTCATAAGAAACAAGCTGCTTTAAGGAAATATATAATTTTGTGCAAATTGAAGAAGAGAGTCTCCCACAAGCTTGGGGAGGCTTCTCCAATCTTGAATGCTTTGCCTGATCATCCTCTCAAGAAAAATGAAATACTTGATATCTTTTATAATGGACTAACCGATGCTTCCAGAGACCACCGGATAGTTGTCTTTGGTTGTGTTTTCAGCAAAGAACACCGGATGAAGCTGAAATTTTATTGAATAATATGTTGACCAATGAAAATAATTGGACACTTCCGAATCAAATCCTAAGCCAACTCAAGAAAAGGGGTATTCTATTTCTCGATCTGAAGATATGCAAGAGGCAAAGAAATCTATGAAGGAAAAAGGTATAAAAGCTGAAGATGTTAAGAATTTACCTCCGGTTGAAGAAGTACATGGTCTTAATTTACCGCCTGTTGAAGAAATACATGATTTTAATCCATTACCTATTGAAGAAACACATGGTCTTGATAACCCGACACAGGTAGTAAAGGTAAATTCTCTCTATGGATATGATAAAGCTGAAATCCCTCCTACTAAGTTTGCTAGCCAATGTTTGGACGAGTTTGATAATTTTATGGTTATGCAAGAAAACTTCAATGCTTATTTTGGTAGAGAATTAAAATGCAATGCTTATATGATTGAACACTTGAGTGATTATATGTCTAGAGTTAAAGGTGAACTTAAACTCATTAGTAAACATGCTTCTATGGTTATCACTCAAGTAGAACAAGTACTTAAAGCTCAGAATGATTTGCTCAATCAATTAAATAGTAAGAATAATGATTTTGCTGTTAGAGTGGCTACTAGAACTGGTAAAATGACTCGGGAACCTTTGTATCCTGAAGGCCATCCTAAGAGAATTGAGCAGGATTCTCAAAGAAATAATATTGATGCCCCTAGTCCTTCTAAAAAGAAGAAAAAGAAAAATGATAGGACTTTGCATGCTTCTAGTGAACCTGTTGTTGACACACGAGAATCCCAATGATATTTCTATTTACGATCTTTGAAACACAATCTGGTAATGAACATGAACCTAGCGATAATATTAATGATAGTGTTCATGTTGATGCTCAACCTAGCAATGATAATGATGTAGAAATTGAACCTGCCGTTGATCTTGATAACCCACAATCAAAAATCAACGTTATGATAAGAGAGACTTTGTTGCTAGGAAACACGGTAAAGAAAGGGAGCCATGGGTTGAAACCCATGCCTTTTCCTCCCAAACCATCCAAGAAAAAGGATGATGAGGATTTTGAGCGCTTTCTTTGAAATGATTAGACCTATCTTTTTGCATATGCGTTTGACTGATATGCTCAAAATGAATCCTTATGCTAAGTATATGAAAGAAATTGTTACTAATAAAAGGAAGATACCGGAAGCGGAAATTTCCACCATGCTTGCTAATTACACTTTCAAGGGTGGAATACCTAAGAAACTTGGAGATCTAGGAGTACCAACTATACCATGCTCCATTAAAAGAAACTATGTTAGAACTGCCTTATGTGATCTTGGAGCCGGTGTTAGTGTTATGCCTCTCTCTTTATATAAATGAGACTTGATTTGAATAAGTTGACACCTACTGAAATATCCTTGCAAATGGCTGATAAATCAAGCTGCTATACACAGCCGGTATTTGTGAGGATGTGCCTGTTGTGGTTGCAAATGTTACTATTTTAACGGACTTTGTTATTCTTGATATTCCGAGGGCGATAGTATGTCTATTATTCTTGGAAGACCCTTTTTGAATACTGCAGGGGCTGTTATTGATTGCAACAAAGGCAATGTCACTTTTCATGTTAATGGTAATGAGCATACGCTACACTTTCCTGGAAACAACCTCAAGTTCATAGTATCAACTCTATTGGAAAAATTCCATCGATTATTTTTGGAGGTTTTGAATTTCCTCTACCTCTTGTCAAGAAGAAATATGATATTCTTATTATTGGGGACGTGCATATCCCGTTGAGGTAACATAGTGTTATTCAAAATTTCTCCGGTTCCATGTTATTCGGAATGAGTTTGTTAACAAGACTTGATCAACCTTGTTAGTGGATTCCTTTTGATGAGCATGAGATGGATGAAGTTAGAAAGCACAACCTTCTGTACCCTCATTTTACTTTCTGTTATTTTGGAATAAATAAAGCAAAAATAGTATTTTCTGAATTATCCGTGCAATAAAAAAATACCCCGAAAATAAAAGTTCTCCAAATGCCCCGAAAATGAAATATGATCTTTTCTAGAATATTTGAGAATATCTGGCACTAAGAATACATGAGGGGGAGCAAGCACCTGGCCACGAGGGTCCAGGGCGCGCCCCTGCCTCGTGGGCCCATGGTGGCTCCCCTCCACTTATTCCTGCACCCACACACTCCTTCTTCCTCCCAAAAAAATCACCAACCAGCTCAAGCACGATTCTAGCTCATTTTGCTGTGATTTTCGATCTCCTTGCTCAAAGCACCTCTCACAAAACTGCTTTGGGGGATTATTCCTTGGTATGTGACTCCTCCAATGGCCCAATTAGTTTTTGTTCTAGTTCTTTAATCATTGCAAATTTGTGCTGCCTGGGTGACCATGTTCTTGAGCTTGCATGTCAAATTTATATGGTTCCAAGTAATTCTGATGCATGATATAGTCTCTAGGCACTTGTGGGAGTAGTTGCTATCAATTTTGTTGAGCTTGGTTCACTTTTATTTGAAGGTACTAAAAATTTCAGAAAATGATTAAGAGATTTTTGAGGGGCTCTTCGAGCCGAAGCTCGAAGGATAAGCAAAGTGAAGAAGAAGAGAGGCCCAAATATAATCTGCCTCGCACCGCGGAGGTTCGGCCATGTGAATGGCCTTGTGATGATTTCTTGAGAGCAGCCGGGATTTATGATGATTTTTATGAATTGGCTGAGAATGCAGGCCTCACTGACTTCCTCTGCGACCAACGCGAACAGTATCTCTTACTCACTAATACCTTTGTGCAAAATTTTCATTTCCATTCTAGGAGGTCACCACCTACGGCGGATTTTTATTTATATGATGAGTATGAGGAGATGACCCTTCGTGAATTTTGTGAGGTTTGCAAGTTGCCCTTTTTGGGCATCATAGAGGAACCACATCGTGACGATGTGGATGGGTTTATTGATACCATTGCTGTAGGGGAAACAAGGAAGGTTTCCGACGGACAAATTACTAGCATACACTTTCCTGTTCTACGTTACTTTGCTATATTTGCTAGTAGATGCTTAATTGGTCGCGGAAACTGTGGCAACCTAAGTGCCCCTGACATTGTTATTTTGTTTCATGCCATGTTTCGTGATGACACATTTAGTATGGGCGCTATTGTTGCAAAGTGGTTAAATCTTAACTGCATTACTAAGGGCCCTATCTTGGGAGGCATCTTCGCCTCGGCGCCTCGCTGCATACTATTACATACCTATTAGGAATTATGAGAAAGAAGAAATGTTGCTGCCTCCTGTTTATCTAGATTATAAGAGTATGGTAGCGCATGATTTTATTGTTAAGAATAGGGACAAGGTGCTTAAGTAAAAACTCTTATTTGATAAAAATCACCCTGAGACCATTACCTTGCCTGCTCCTTCCCTGTTTGACTTACCTGTAGGCAAGTATCTCGTTCCGCTGGCGGCCATCCACGCCTACTGGAACCCTACATCAGCTACAGAGCCAGAGCGGAACCACGATTTGATCCTCCACGACAGTCTGATTACCAGTGGGATCCGGAGGTGATTGCCAACCAGTGGCAATCCGAGGCTTCTTCACAGTACGACCCCAACTATAACTTTGGATATCCGCCAGGCCAGGTAGTGGCAATAGACCAACTTAGGCCAAAAGCCTAAGCTTGGGGGAGTACGTATCTCTCACCGACATTACATTCATGTTCACACACTCATTGCTAGTTGTCGGTGCTCATACTTTTTCACTGTAATATCCATGCTAGTTTATTTTCCTTTTTATGCTTTCTTCTTGTGTGTTTGAAAAACTTTGAGAAAACCAAAAAATAGTAATAGCGTTTAGCTAGTTTACTTTCTTTCTAGTAGTAACAACTAAAAGAAAACCCAAAAAGATTTCCTGTTCTTCTTTTGCTTGTTGGGAGCTTTCCCGTGTAAATAGTTTTTTTTTCTTTGGGGGTCGATAAGAGAAGACCATAATAAAATTGTTGAAGTGGCTCTTATATGCATTATTGTTGATTTAACCAAGAGCCCATTGAGGGAGTCCTAGATTAGGGGGTATCCGGATAGCCGGACTGTGTACAATGTCCGGACTATTGAAGCGTGAAGATACAAGACCCAAGACTTCAGCCCGTGTCCGGATGGGACTTTCCTTGGCGTGGAAGGCAAGCTTGGCGATCTGGATATTATATTTCCTTCCTTGTAACGACTCCATGTAAACCCTAGACCTCTCCGGTGCCTATATAAACCGGAGAGGTTGGTCCTTAGAAGGCCGATCACAATTACAATCATACCATCATAGGCTAGCTCTTAGGGTTTAGCCTCTACGATCTCGTGGTAGATCTACTCTTGTATTACCCATATCATCAATATTAATCAAGCATGAAGTAGGGTTTTACCTCCATCGAGAGGGCCCGAACACAGGTAAACATCCGTGTCCCTTGCTTCCTGTTACCATCGGCCTTGGCCTTGCAGGTCGGGACCCCCTACCCGAGATCCGCCGGTTTTGACACCGACATTGGTGCTTTCATTGAGAGTTCCTCTGTGACGTCGCCACAAGGCTCGATGGCTCGTCTCATTGTCAAGGACGACATTACCTCGGAGGGGGCTCTGGCTATAGGCCAGACGCTCCGGCTCGGCGGCTTTATCATGGCCGCCCCATCGGCGATGGCGCCGACGATGACTTCTCGGGTCATCAATCATAACCTTCGCGTCAGTTTGGAACTTGCCGAACAGATGGATCCAATGGAGCTCTCCTCCCTTAACGAACTCTTGGATCGCATCACGCGCCTGGGAGTCGCCATGTATCACGACTGGGTTGGGCTTAAACCCGACCAAAGGGACATCAGGTCCCCTCCGGCCACCCATGAGATAGCGATAGTGGAGGAACCACACGCGGATTTCCCCTCAACTTTGAGGACAAGTTATGTTCGGATCACCGAACTCCTTGAGCCAAAGACCTGCTCAAAGGAAAACCTGACCCAGGTCCCGGACTTAGAATCGGGCATCGGGCCGAAGAAATTGGGCACTCCGGATTCTGAGCTGTTGAGCTCGGGACCGCCCGCGCCCTTGGGCGTTAGATCGGATCAAAATGCGGACTCTAAACTGGACCTAAAATGTCTCTCCGCATCGTGCAAGAGCCCCGTGAAACCGTACATCGCTCTTGGGCCAGATTCCTCCTGCGCTTAACATGGTCGAGGGGCGCGCTTGAAGAGAACATGGTCTCAGTTTTACGCCAAAAACTGCACGCAGACGAGGATTCCTCCATGCTATAAGCCGCCGCGGCGACATAAATGCAACGCGGACTTGGCAACCATAGTACGGAAGTACTGTGCGATGGAGAGCTCTTGGAAGACCCAGACAGAGTTCTGGGACAGTACTGCTCTCACCAAAACCTTTGTCCGAACTAAGCGGACGAACTCTCGTAAGTCGTCCAACCCAACCCCCAAGAAACCAACGCCCACTCCAGGGCGGGGATCCGTATTGGAAGAATGGCTCGACGGGCCATGTAAGCTCCACGATACTCGGATACAACACCTACTCATAGCCTTAAGGCATGTTGGATACTCGGCAGGTGGCAAAAGTGGCGATGATCTTCTTGTGGGCCATAAAGCGGAACAACATCCTGCCAGCGAACACAATACGGTACTAACAGTCTTCGAGACTTTCGCCTTGAACAATAGGCGCAAGCGAGCTCGTCGAAGCTCCGCTGAAATTTACCATGTGGCAAAAATAAACCCTTGGAGCAACACTACTATAACTTTTAATGCCAGTGATGAACCTCGATTCCGGGCTGCCCGGGCACCAGCCGCTCTAGTCCTTAGTCCGATCGTAGATGGCTTTCGGCTCACTAAAGTACTCATGGACGGCAGAAGCGGATTAAATCTGATTTATGAAGAAACACTCAGCAAGATGGAGATTGATAAAGCCGCATTGAACAAAGCGGCACGACCTTGAGGGGAATTATCCCTACTGGAAGCGTGGTGTGCGGGAAAAATCACACTCGATGTGGTATTCGGCACCGGAGAATTATAGGTGCGAGGAAATCACATTCCGGTGGCTCCTTTTAGCGGCGGATACCACGCCCTTCTAGGCGGGAAGCGTTACAAGCTTTCAAGCTGTACCCCATTATGGGTACATGAAGCTTAAAATACCCGAACCCAATGGAATTATCACTCTAGCTAGTGATCCGGACGTTGCACTTCGCGTCGAAAATAAAACCGCAGCTCTAGCATTGGAAGCATTATTTGAAGCCCTAGCAGCCGAAGAGTTAACAACACTGCGGGCCACCGTGGACAGGGACGACGTGATACTAGACAAGCGACCCAAGTCCACCTCATTTAAAACTGCAGACGAGATAGTCAAATTCCAGGTCCATCCAACGGACCCCACGAAGACAGCTTCCATCAGGACACAGCTGATACCCGCGATTGACGCCGCACTACGAGATTTCTTACGCGAGAATTGGGACATCTTCGCCTGGCACCCATCGGACATGCCAGGCATCCCACGCAGACTGGCCGAACACAGCCTCAATATTCTAAAAGGATATAAATCAGTCAAGCAGACCCTAAGGCGATTCTCGAGCCCAAACGACAGGCAATGGGGAAGAGTTAGCCAAGCTACCGAGGCCGGATTCATCGGAGATATCAAACATCCGGATTGGTGGCAAATTTGGTGATGGTACCAAAGAAGGACAAATCCGGCGCCTAGGCGTCGACTTCAAAGACCTCAACAAGGCTTGCCCCAAGGATCCCTTTCCCCTCCCTCGCATCGATCAAATCATCGATGCCACAGCTGGACACGACTCGCTATGTTTTCTCGACGCATACTCTGGATACCATCAAATAAAGATGGCAGAGTCTGACCAAGCTGCAACAGCTTTTATAACGCCATATGGCCCTTTTTGCTTCAACACTATGCCCTTCGGGCTCAAGAATGCCGGTGCAACCTATCAACGCATGATTCAAACATGCCTGGAAAAACAAATCGGCAAAACAGTGGAAGCATATGTGGACGACGTGGTCATTAAAACTAGACACGCCGAAACCACGATAGATGACTTGAGGCTCACATTCGATAACCTCTGGACATACGACATTAAGTTGAATCTGAAAAATGTGTCTTGGCGTCCCATCGGGAAACTGCTGGGCTTCATTGTTTCCAATAGAGGAATTGAAGCGAACCGGCAAAAATCCGAGCTCTGTCCCGATTGGCTATACCAATGCACCTCAAGCACATCCGAAGCTAGTCGGATGCGTGGCGCTTTGAGCCCTTTATCTCCGAGCTAGGAGAAAAGGCATTGCCTCTTTATCGCCTCTGCGGCGACCGAACACCGCCGTGTGGGCGGATACAGCCGGCCGGACTCGATGAAATAAAGACCTTCTTGGCGATAATCCAGTCCTAACAGCGCCAAACACCGGCGAGCCTATGCTATTATACATAGCGGCAACACACCAAGTTGTAAGCGCAGTACTCGTCGTCGAACAAGAGGTTGACGGATACAAATTCCCGCTCCAAAAGCCGGTTTATTACGTATCCACAGTCCTCACCCCATGTAAATCCCGATACCCACACTATCAAAAAATAGCATACGCGGTCTTCATGGTATCCCGGAAGCTGCGACACTACTTTCAAGAGTGTTCGATCACAGTAGCCTCCGAAGTACCACTCAATGACATAATAAACAACCGCGACGCTACGGGCCGGATTGCTAAATGGGCCATCGAGCTCCTTCCATTCGACATAATGTACAAACCACGGCGGGCCATCAAGTCGCAAGTACTGGCCCGACTTTGTCGCCGAATGGACGGAAGCCGAACTCCCTAAAGAGTACGGCACATACTCCAACTGGATCATGCACTTTGACGGCTCTAAAATGCTGGCCGGATTGGGAGCAGGTGTAGTCCTGACATCCCCACCGGAGACACGATCCAAAGACGTCCTCCAGATATTATATCTGAGACTCCAACAATGCAGCCGAATATGAGGCTCACATTGCATGGTCTTGGATGGCAGTCTCTATGGGCATCCAACGCTTTGGAAGTGCGAGGGATTCGAACCTCGCAATCTCACAAATAAACGGAGATTTCGATGCCAAGGATCCGAAAATGGCGGCCTACCGTAATGCCGTCCTAAAAATGTCAGCGTGGTTCGAGGGGCTCGAGTTCCACCATGTGGCTCGAGAAAATAATCAAGCGGAGGACGTTCTCGCCCGCATCGGCGCCAAACGCGACCCTGTCCCACCTAACATATTCCTGGAAAGGCTCTTCAAGCCATCCGTAGTATGGGAAGGGAGTCCGCAATACCAGCTCGGACCCGAACACACCCCCAGATATCGAACCATCAGACACAATCGGAGGCTCTGCCACCGAAATAACATCCTCGGCCCACGAAATCATGGCCGTTATTGCCCCGTGGACCGAGCCTTTCTTGGCCTACCTAAATAGGCAGGAGCTACCCGAAGACCAAAATGAAGCACGCTGCATAGTCCGGCATTCTAAAGCTTACAAAGTCCACGAAGGGGAACTCTATAAGAAAAGCGCGATGGAGTGCTCCAAAGGTGCATCTCCGAAGAGGAGGGGCGCAACTCTTGGCTGAAATCCATGCCGGACTGGCGGACACCACGCCGCTGCTCGAGCGCTTAGTCGCCAAAGCCTTCCACAGGCTTCTATTGGACGACGGCCCGAGCGAGACGACAGGACCTTGTCCAACATTGCGTCGGTTGCCCGGCTCTTCGCCAATCGAGTCATATGCCCCTACCGCTCTCCAAACAATCCCCATAACTTGGCGTTCGCGATGCGGGGCTGGATATGGTTGGACCCCTTAAAGGGAAGCCATAAGAAAAATACTTATTGGTCATGGTGGACAAGTTCACCAAATGGATAGAATCCAAGCCAGTTAAAACGGCGAATCCGGACCAGTAGTCGACTTCATATCCGGGTGCATAATCGATACGGTGTCCCCATAGCATCATCAGCGATAATGGCTCAAATTTCACAGCCGATGAAGTGAAAACTTGCGCAGCAAAATGGGCATTAAGCTTCGATTATGCTTCCGTCTACCACCCCCAAACAAAGCGGCCAGGTCGAGCGGGCAAACGGTCTCATCATGAGCGGCATCAAACCCAGACTAGTGCGGTCTTTAACAGAATCGGATACGCCTTTGGGTGGAGGAGCTTGACTCCGTACTCACGGGGCTGCGGACCACACCGAATCGCACCACCGGATATACACCATTTTTATGGTGTATGCGGTGCGGAAGCGATACTACCCTGCGACATAATACATGATTCGCCGCGTACACATGTACGAAGAGAAGGAAGCCGAGTTAGATCGGCAGGATAACTGGATGCCACGGAGGAGGAGCGCGATATCGCAAAAGCTCGTTCCGCATTCTATCAGTAGCAGGCTCGACGATATCAAAGCAGAGAAGTGCGGGCCAAAACTTACAATATTGGCGAGCTCGTTCTACGCCTACCGGAGAAGAAGGACAAGCTCAAACCCAAGTGGGAAGGCCCCTTCGTCATCGACCAAGTTCTCACCGGAGGAAGCTGCACGCTTACGTAATGCATTGGACAACAGACTTGAGCCGAACCCATGGAACGCAGCGGCCAGACTCGGAGATTCTACGCCTAACGCCGAACTCAGCGTTAGTCTCCCTACTCCCCTCTTTTACTTATGCTCCACCCTTTTCCCTTTCTTGACCTTTTTTCACACAAAGTATTCAAGTACAAAGGCGGATTGTCTTGGGATCACTGGGCCGCACTAAGCGTACTGAGGGCTTCCTATCTGAAGCTGAAAATAATTACTCACATGGCTTTCTGCCCATCACATATGCATTCTTTTTCCATATGTGCCTTTTCTTCACCATTATATGCATCGATATGGCTTAAGATGTTGCCAAGATGGGTTGCCTGGCTCATGTGTTTATGCCCTACGTTCCCGTTAATTCGGCTAGGGCATAAGGGGAGCACCTCTGCGATTGTTACTGCCGGTTCAGCCGGATGTGTACCTCAGACGGGTGAAGCCGAAAGCTAGCTTCCTTAAGAGAATATTCAGTCGGTGAACAAAAGATGTGTTCGTTTATTACAACGTAAATCCCCAGAAGTCTTGTATCCCGCGCCATCGTTCACAGTCCGGGCATGCGCATCGTCTCATGCGTGCCCAGGGAAAGGAACCCCTAACGGAACTATTCTCCCTGGAAGATGTTTCTTACTATCCATGTAATATAACATAACTAGTTGGGTACTTGTCTGTTCAAGCACTTATGACCCCTACGCCTTGTTTCCACGCATAACCCGGTTTCGTATAACTGAGTGGGTATTCGGACACACCCCGGACTATAGGATCCGGGGGCTGAAGCGAAAAGGTCCGCCATGACAAATGATTTTAATCTGGCTAGGGGCTAATCATGCCCATTAAATTACACAGTCACTTGGACTGACTATATTTCTCCTCTATACCATCCAAGAGGCTATCTAGCTTACAATCCTGTTGAAAATACTTAGCGGCTAACGCTACCTGGTCATACACCAGACTCATGGGAATTTCTCGCCCATCGGGCCCCTTGGGTCCTACCGACCATATGGTTCACGGGTCCACTTGGTGTGGCGGCGTCTTCACCATAGCCCGAGCTTCTCTTGCGCCTTAAGCAAGCGAACACCTTCTAGAGTCGGAAGCGCCGTCGTGCTCCTTGAAGCATATTCACAAGCTCTGCCATGCCATTCGACATCAAGCTTGATGGCCATAAAGCCTGAGCAACACCCTGCATCACTTGCCGAGCTCGCTCGTGCAGTTGCGAAAGGTCTTGCAGTAAATCACTTGCAGATGCGGGCATCTCCTCCTCATGGCGACCCGTTAACATTCCTGCAAGCAAAATTCTTTCAATATACTTCCTCGCCGAACTATACTTCTGATTCGTCTAGGCACTTACCGTAAATGCCGCGTCGAAGCCTCTTGTTCTCCTTCACGAGTCCGCCACCGAGCGCAGAGATCTTTTAACTCCACGTCCAGCTGGACTTTGGCATCTTGAAGATCGTTCTTCTCCGCTTAACTCGGCGTAAGAATGCGCCGCCACCTCCAGCTGCTTTTTGAGATGCGATCGTCCTCTCTTACGCCCTCGGATTCACCCGGATTGTCTGCGAATTTTCTCGTTAGACTTGTCACATCAGCCATTTACTAACTGGTGCATCTTCGTGCAATTGTGACAATTGTTACCAGATGAGGGCTTTTGGGGTTCCTCTAATTTGGCAATGGCTACGGCCCTCAGTTCGGCCTTGCATCTCTCCAGCTCCCGAGACAATTGCTCGTTCTTCTCTACAAGGACCTGTGCATAGATTGATCCTTAAAACTGTTGTTCCAACCGTTTCAAGTCTCAGGGGCTACTGCTATACATACTTATCAAAATTTCTTACCCGTATGTCTTTGGTATACTGGTTTGTCGCTTGGGCAAGCCCGCCCCGAGCAGCTCGGACGTATCGTCTGCCGAATTGAAAGGCATTAAAAGCCTCTTGGAAAAAGATGTTGTTCCGAGCACGGCCCTCGGCGCCGGTGATTCATGGCGCTCAGACTTCGGAGTTCGTGGCCGAACACATATCCGCATCCTCCGTCGGGGAACTATGCGGTGCTGGCCCTGTGTCCGCCTCCGCCCCCGAAGCCGGTTCTGGAACCCGGCTGGTGGAGGTGTGATTGGTGGGGTCTCCGGATATAGTCCGATTATTCCTCTTCCTGCCAGACACAAAGGGCGCTGTCACATTTCAAATTCTATAATTATAGGACATATTACTACTTTACCTCTGTAGCGGTGTGTCAACCCTCACCGCCTTCCTCTTGAGCCTGCCCGATCCGGACGCCCGTTGTTGACGAGTCCCTAGGGGCTCGGCCCCTCGCTCCGGCCGTCGTTTCTGCAAATAGAACGACGCCTCATGGGTAAATTATAATACCTGGGAGGAGTCCTCTTCGAAGGATAGGGTTTTTTAGTTCGGCTTACACGCGACGCGGGGAGCAGTCCAGGGTAGTCGGCCGTAATGGCCACTAGGGCGCCATCCCAGCTCGCGATAGAATACCCGTTGGCAAGCTCCACGGTGATATCCGGATCCACTTTAAGTCCCGGATCTAGGGCCCTTCGAGGGTCCTACGGTTGCGAGGAGGGCTGAAGATTCCTTCTACGGCCCTCCTCAGTTCCTGCTCAGAAGCATTGATGCAAGTAATCTTAGCAGAAGAACACTAGAGTAAGTAAAGCAGGAAAAAAGGATGGCAACTTACCCACGCTGGGGGGTTGTACATGGAGAATCCGTCCCGCGTTTTGATGCGAAGGAATTCCTCCTCTTCCCCTTTGTACAAATCGGACAATATCCTTGCCAAAGTGGCAGCGGAGTCCGGACCCTTACGGCCGCAGCGGGTGGCGTCGTCTTCCCCGTTGAAATGACACATGGGCTTCCCCCGATATCGGAGCGGTTGCACGCCTCGCCTTATGCATATCACCATAACCTCGACTATCGTCAGTTCGGATTTGGCAAGTAACTTTATCCTGTTCATCAGGGGTAGTATTTCCCTTGTGTCCTCTTCTTGAGGGCCCCGGGGGCGCCAGCTGAGGCGTGCCCTCGGCGGGGCGTTGCTGAACTTGGGGAGACCTGTCCGGACTGGATCCGGAAGGGGAACGTCGTCTATATAGAACCACTCACGAAGGCCAGTTTTCTGGTGCCTTCTCGAGTGCCGGACAAGTATCCGGTCTTGGCAATGCGCCATACTTGCCCCGCCCACTTGAGATAGGGACTCCCCACAGGTGCGGGGGACGAGTGAACAGCTTCCTCCATAATCCGAAGTGTGGTTCGCAGCCTAAAAATAGCTCAGAAGGGCAACATACCCCGCTATGTGCAGAATAGAGGCAGGGGTAAAATTGTGTAACTGGAGGCCGTAGAACTCCAGGAGCCCGCGAAGAAACGGGTGGATAGGAAATCCGACGCCCCTCAACAGATGCGGGATGAGGCATACACGCTCCTCTGGAGATGGATCAGGAGATCCCTCTGCTTGTTCCCCTCCGTCATAAGTGGCTATTCCAGCCCGGACGGGGACCATGAACGCCGGTGGGAGAAACCCTTGGGTTTGTAACTCTATCAAACGGCTATGAGGAACTGAGCACTCTCCCCAATCCCCGACTTGGAGCGAGAAGGGCGAAGCGGAAAAGAGGTGCGACGGCCCGGCCATGCTTTGGAATGGCTTTTAGTGGGCGCTTCTGTTAGATGCTAGCCTACAGGAGGAGAGTGTGGTTTGGATCTGAGAATCCCGTCCCTTCAAATAGAGCGGTTAGCCCAGAGGATCGAGGGTGGCAAATGCAAAAATGCCTCGACTCCTCGCATTCGCTCAACACGTGGAGATGGTCATTACCGAAGCACTGAAGACGAGGAGCACAAAATTGATTGGAGGCCGGACACTATCCGTCGTAACAGGTGCTTTGGAGTATTCGAAGAAGGAACCCCCCTTGCAATGTCGAAGACAATACTGCATGCTGGACTCATCGTCATTGAAGCCTGGTTCAGGGCTACTGAGGGAGTCCTGGATTAGGGGGTATCCGGACAGCCGGACTGTGTACAACGTCCGGACTATTGAAGCATGAAGATACAAGACTCAATACTTCGGCCCGTGTCCGGATGGGACTTTCCTTGGCGTGGAAGGCAAGCTTGGCGATCCAGATATTATATTTCCTTCTAACCGACTCCATGCAAACCCTAGCCCTCTCCGGTGTCTATATAAACCGGAGAGGTTGGTCCTTAGAAGGCCGATCACAATTACAATCATACCATCATAGGCTAGCTCTTAGGGTTTAGCCTCTACGATCTCGTGGTAGATCTACTCTTATATTACCCATATCATCAATATTAATCAAGCAGGAAGTAGGGTTTTACCTCCATCGAGAGGGCCCGAACCTGGGTAAACATCTGTGTCCCTTGCTTCCTGTTACCATCAGCCTTGACGCACAAATCGGGACCCCCTACCCGAGATCCGCCGGTTTTGACACCGACACCCATATTGCCTTGTCTTCTCCTGTTTATTGAATGCTCGCAGATTCCAGCTTAGTCCAATGCACATGCACTATTATTATTATTCACATCGTTCGGTCGTGCAAGTGAAAGGCAATTATGACGATATATGATGAACTGCTTGAGATGAGAGAAGCTGGTATGAACTCGACCTCTCTTGTTTTTGTAAATATGATTAGTTCATCGTTCCCGATTCAGCCTATTATGGATAAACATGTTTGCAATGACAATTAGAGATTATAGTTGCTTATTACATGCTTAATTAGCTAGGAGTTTATAATGGTTTACCTTGCGTGCCAACATGCTATTAAAATGGTTGTGATGTGGTATGATGGGGTGGTATCCTCCTTCGAATGATTCGAGTGACTTGACTTGACACATGTTCACACATGTAGATGAAACAAATCAACATAGCCTTCACGATATTTATGTTCATGGTGGATTATATCCTACTCATGCTTGCACTCAATGTTCATTAATTTTAATGCATGTTCATGACTGTTGTCGCTCTCTAGTTGGTCGCTTCCCAGTCTTTTGCTAGCCTGCACTTGTACTAAGCGGGAATACGCTTGTGCATCCAATCCCTTAAACCCCAAAGTTATTCCATATGAGTCCACTATACCTACCTATATGCGGTATCTACTTGCCGTTCCAAGTAAATTTGTATGTGCCAAACTCCAAACCTTCAAATGAAATTTTGTTTTGTATGCTCGAATAGCTCATGTATCAACTAGGGCTGTCCGTATCTTCCATGTTAGGCGGGTTATTCTCAAGAGGAGTGGACTCCGCTCCTCACTCACGAGAAAATGGCTGGTCACCGGGATGCCCAGTCCCATGCTATATGCAAATCAAATCAAAAAAATTGTAAATAAAACTCCCCGGGACTCTTGTTAGTTGGAGGCACTCGTTGTTTCGAGCAAGCCATGGATTGATGCTTGTTGATGGAGGGGGATTATAAACTTTACCATTCTGTTTGGGAACCGCCTATAATGTGTGTAGCATGGAAGATATCGCCATCTCTTGGTTGTTATGTTGACAATGGAAGTATGCCGCTCAAAACATTATTTATCTCTATTTCAAAACCGAGCTCACGGCACCTCTACAAATCCTGCTTCCATCTGCGAAGGGCCTATCTATTTACTTTTATGTTGAGTCATCACCCTCTTATTAAAAAGCAGCAGTTGGAGAGCACAGCTGTCATTTGCATCCATTATTGTTAATTTATATTGGGTATGACTATGACTGGATCTCTTTTACCATGAATTACATTGTCTAGTCAGTCCTTCATCTTTAAAGGTGCTCTGCATTTATGTTTTGCGGTCTCAGAAAGGGCTAGCGAGATACCATCTTGTTATATCATATCATGATTGTCTTTAGAAAGTGTTGTCATCCGAGATTTATTATTATTGCTCGCTAGTTGATTATGCCATTGATATGAGTAAACATGAGATCTAAGAGTTATTGTGAATATGGTTAGTTCATAATCTTTGCTCAAAACTTGAATGCTGGCTTTACATATTTACAACAACAAGAGCAAACAGAGTTTGTAAAAGTTTTCTTTATCACTTTCAGTTTGTCAACTGAATTGCTTGAGGACAAGCAAAGGTTAGCTTGGGGGAGTTGATACGTCTCCGTCAGATCTACTTTTCCAAACACTTTTCCCTTGTTTTGGACTCTAACTTGCATGATTTGAATGGAACTAACCCGGACCGACGCTGTTTTCAGCAGAATTGCCATGGTGTTATCTTTGTGCGTAAACAAAAGTTCTCGGAATGACACGAAACTTCACGGAGATTATTTTGGAAATAATAAAAAATCTTTGGCGAAAGAATCAAGGCCGGGGGCCCACACCCTTTCCACGAGGGTGGGGCGTGCCCACCTCGTGGGCCCCTTGGAGCTCCACCGACCTCAACTCCAACTCCATATATTCGTGTTCGGGGAGAAAAAAATCAAAGAGAAAGATTCATCGCGTTGATACGGAGCCGCCGCCAAGCCCTAAACTCTCTTAGGAGGGCTGATCTGGAGTCCGTTCGGGGCTCCGGAGAGGGGAATCCGTCGCCATCGTCATCATCAACCATCCTCCATCACCAATTTCATGTTGCTCACCGCCGTTCGTGAGTAATTCCATCGTAGGCTTGCTGGACGGTGATGGGTTGGATGAGATTTATCATGTAATCGAGTTAGTTTTGTTAGGGTTTGATCCCTAGTATCCACTATGTTACGAGATTGATGTTGCTATGACTTTGCTATGCTTAATGCTTGTCACTAGGGCCCGAAAGTGCCATGATTTCAGATCTGAACCTATTATGTTTTCATGAATATATGTGAGTTCTTGATCCTATCTTGCAAGTCTATAGTCACCTACTATGTGTTATGATCGAGCAACCTCAAGTGACAATAATCGGGACCACTCGGTGGCGACCGTAGTTTGAGGAGTTCATGTATTCACTATGTGTTAATGCTTTGGTCCGGTACTCTATTAAAAGGAGGCCTTAATATCCCTTAGTTTCCAATAGGACCCCGCTGCCATGGTAGGGTAGGACAAAAGAAGTCATGCAAGTTCTTTTCCATAAGCACGTATGACTATATTCGGAATACATGCCTACATTACATTGATGAATTGGAGCTAGTTACATGTCACCCTATGTTATGATTGTTACATGATGAACCGCATCCGGCATAATTCTCCATCACCGATCCAATGCCTACGAGCTTTTCACATATTGTTCTTCGCTTAATTACTTTTCTGTTGCTACTGTTACAATCACTACAAAACCCAAAAATATTACTTTTGCTACCGTTACCGTTACTATCATACTACTTTGCTACTAAATACTTTGCTGCAGATATTAAGTTATCCAGGTGTGGTTGAATTGACAACTCAACTGCTAATACTTGAGAATATTCTTTGGCTCCCCTTGTGTCGAATCAATAAATTTGGGTTGAATACTGTACCCTCGAAAACTGTTATCAAGACTATTTTCTGGCGCCGTTGCCGGGGAGCATAGCTCTATTCTTTGACTCACTTGGGATTTATATCTGCTGTTCACTATGAAGAACTTGAAAGACGCGAAAACATAAATTTATCCCTCAACTACGAGGGGAGGTAAGGAATTACCTGCAATCGTGTTGGTCGGCGGTTGGCCTCCTCCTGGCTATAAATAAGGAGGGGGCGGAGCCCCCGCTGCTCGTCTCTTCCCCCATTCCGCCTGCTTCTTCTTCTTCCTTGCCTCGCTGCAACACCCATGGCTCCGGCGAAGAGGTTCTCGGCCACAGAGAAGGGAAAGGCTCGCCTCCGCCTAAGAGGGGGCACAGCCGCCCCCGCAAGCATGCCGTCACCCCCACCGTGGCCCCTCGCAAACATGGCTGGACTTCATCGGGGCTCGGTGCCGCTCCTAGCTGTTGGAACATGCGGTACGCTACACTAGCGCCAACTAAAATTTTCTACCGCGCACCCAAGATCATGCTGCTGGAAATAGAATCACGGGACCGGGTTTAGCACTAGACGCGCAGTCACAACAACAGAAGTAGAGTTGGTGATGCGTGTAGCCGATCTCCCGGGCCATCTCCTCCTCACGTTGCCGATCTCCCGCGAACAACGAAGACCCGTGAACGGTGAACTCCCGCGAACGGCACCTCGCGGTTCCCTCGAACGGTTCGTCCAAGCACCGCATATGCGATGCCTCCAAGGTATCCACATGTACGGGGAGCAGCGTCGAGCGGCGGACTGCTAGGCCCGGTCGCGCGGCATGGGCGTGGGGAGTGGCGGTGGCTAACCAGGGTTCAATGCGATCAACCCTAAGTGGTGTGCCCATTCCCCTTTATATAGACCTCCGAGGTGGGCTCAACACTTGCGCCCACTAGGAGTCCACATCTGTTTTCCACTCGGACCCAATCCGAATGGGCTGCAGCCCCTTAAGTGTGCGACCCTATAGGTTCACGTACACATGGACACGACCATAGTCGATAGTTGGTAGCGGCTCCTAGCAGAACGTGCCAACTCCCATGTGGGCGTAAAGTCGTTTGACGAACCTCAACAATGTGGCATATGCAACATTCCTTTTGCCTCACGATATTTGTTGTCGAGCTCAAGGCGAGTACTTGTCACCCTTGTGATAGCTCGACCTCTCTTCTCGAAACCATGATATAGATTCCCGAACTGGGTTAACACTTAACCCAAGTTGCATGGCCATGCTTTCCGAATCTGATCACTCGAGAGGGCCCAGAGAATATCTCTCCAAATAGGAGGGCAAATCCCATCTTGGTCAACCATGTCTCATGGCATGTCACACGACTCACCCGAAAGCTACCTTTATAACTACCCAGTTACGGAGTAGCGTTTGATAGACCCTAAGTGAGTCGATCCTCATCCCGAGAACATGCGAGGACCTCAGGTCTAGGACATGGCATAGACATTGCACTTGAGACTAACTGATGACTATATCTTGCTGTGTCTCAAAGTGGGTCTGTCCGGCTCGGTGATCTCCATCCCCGAGCCCATAATATCGGTTTAGCATCTCCATGCACATGACTTGTGAAACATAGTCATCAACCGAGTCGTATACTAGTCAAGGATATGTGTCCGCATAACCTTATCAACTAGGGACCATTAAAACAATCATCATACAATACATAGTTCCACAAACAAGTCACATACTTATTGATACATATCATTGATGATGTTCAAGGACAATACAAAGGACTCATGAATACATATGGAAATATCATCATCACATGATTGCCTCTAGGGCATATCTCCAACACTAGCAGCCGCGGCGGCGCCTCCTCGCGCAGCGGGACCCGTCCGAGGCGTGACAGTCCCGTCAACAAAGGGAGGCGCGCCATGGTCACCCGACCAACCAGCCGCGCTTCCACTCGGCGGAGGTGCTGCCGGAGTTCATCGTGTGGTCAGAGAACCCGGCTGGGACCTGGCTTCAGCTTCCGCGCTCCTTTGCCAGCGAGATGCCGCCCAAGGTCTGGCGGCCTCTGGCTGCAGGCCGAGGGCTGCTGCAGCAAGGCCTCATGGGTTGCGGTGGAAGTCTCCATCACGGGCAACGTAGCCCTGGCCCGCGGCTGGCAGATGTTTGCTCGCGGCGGTGCACCCTGCATTTCAAGTACGTTGGCGCCGTGACCCTCTTCGTGAGGGTGTTCGGGGAAGACGGCCGCCGCGCTGGGTGATGCCCTGAGGACAGCGACAGTGACGAGGTGCTCGGCCTTGGCGACGACCATGACGAGCAGGAGGGCGAACTCGCCCTCGGCGATGGTCGTGGCTCGTCCGACGACGGCAGCTCTTCCTCAGGTGAAAGCTCTAGCAGCGGTGGCTATGACCAGCCGCCGCGCCATCGGGCTCGCTTCGAGGACGGCGGCGGGTCATCCCGTCGCCATGCCCCAGTGAAGCACGAGGAGGGCTCCGCCTGAGCCTTGGGAGGTGCTGGGATCTGATCCTCGTGAGCAGCCGCGGCCGTAAGAGCTGCTTTTGCCCATATTTCCCTTTCTTCCTGCATTTCATAAACAAGTATGGGGCCCTGCGAGGGCGTGTAATGAACCGTGGCACTTATGTTGTTTTATGCTTATGTCTATCGTTTCCTGGCTGCGTTGCGGCGTCTGTGCTTTGTGCAAGCGTGAGGGAATAACTTAGCTTGGTACATCCAGGGTGGTTTTTGCTTGGTGTGGGCGTGCGCCTCCTAGCCTCTGGTGAGGCGCGAGAATGTGCAAAAATTCATTAGGAAATCCTTATCTCTTCTTGCGCAGAGCCTCGGGCATGGGCTGACCATAGCCTAGCACCCCGTGTCGCGACACCCGTGGGGTACGGACTTAAACATGGGGTGCGCCAACTACGAGCTTGAACGAGGGTGCCTCTCGGAGATCAGGGGAGTGCGCAAGCGCGCACCCGTCTAGCCCCCTCGTGAGGCGTGCGAGGGAGAGCGCAGGGCAACTGCCGCCCTCCCTAACACAAAACGAGGAGCTGAGGGGGGAAACAGAGAGAAGCGGAAAACCAACCAAGCCAACAAGAAACGCCAGTACTTCAATTTACATTAAAAAAGGGGAAGCCAACTACAGAAAGCAAATGAACAGCCGCGGTCGGCACCTAGTCTAGTTTTCTCACCAGCGCGGAGCTAAGTGCTACCACTAAGACGTGGGAGGGAGCCCCCGAGGCACGAGGGCGGCACTCCGGAGACTCCAGGGTGTGTACAGCCCCACTCGTTATTACGTGAGAGTGTCACGAGCCGAGACCTTCACAGGCATTGGGCCTTGCTTCATGGGTAGAACTTCCGGAGGTGCTGGATGTTCCAGGCATTCTGGATGGGGATCCCGTCTTGCGTCTCCAGGCGCACGGTGTGTCGGTGTGGAACGACACCTATGGGACCACGAGAATCCCTACTACGGTTGCCGGGGCGCGGGGTTGCAAGAAGAGCAGGGCTAGTAGACAGTACAAGGATCGTTTACCCAGGTTCGGGCCACGAGGATGTGTAAAACGCTAGTCCTGCTTTGGTGTGTGTATTTCAGAGAGTTCTTGAGCTCTCGAACTAGCTGTGGTCAGTGCGTGGTTCGAAAGAGCCGAATCCCTCTCTACTATGCCATGGGCCTCCTTTTATAGTCGAAAGGGGCTGCCACAGGAGGTGGAAAAGGCGTCTGATGCCCTGAGCTTATCGTCGTATTACGAGGACAAGGCGCATTTAATGCGTAGCTTAGGTGTCCCTTGCTTTATTGGGGACGGGCGAGGCCCGTCCGTCCCATCGCGGCTCCTCCTCGCTTCGACATGCGCCTGCCAGCCGATGCGTGCGGCGCCATGTAGGCGCGGTGCAGCTGAGGTGGCGCGATGGTGGAGCCTTCATGAAAATCTGCATGCCGCCACGCAGGCGTTTGATGAGTTGGCCTGGGAGCTGCATGTTGCCACGCAGGTGCCCGCCTAGCTGGTTGGGCTGGCAGCTGCATGCGAACAACGGTGGAAGCTTGTTTAGCATGGACCTGGCGGTGGCCCTGCTGGCGTCCTTGGTGAGGGCCTTGCCGGGTGGCCCGGCAAGGGTCTTGCCGTGGCGTGCTGTCGTCCCTGCAAGGGCCTTGCCGGGGTCTGTGGCCTTCCTCGGCAAGGATCTTGCCGAGGGTTGTCGCCTTCTAATCCTCATCGATCTTGAATATGTCTTCACAAAGATCTGCATGCCACCATAGAGGTGCCTTCCGAGCCTCGCCCCACGTGAACGATGGCGTTGGGGACCGTGGGCTCAAGGGTGGCTTCTTCTGTTGATGCAGGGCCGAGCTGCCCGGCAAGGGTCTTGCCGAGGGAACCTGCTTCGCCCTCCGCTTCCTTGTGGTCTCGGCCTTGGCGTTGTTCGATCATCTTGGGCTCGGTCTTACCTTGGCTCACCTCCCCGCCTCGCCTGGTGCGACCGCTGGTGCAGCCCGACCGCCTGCACAGTAAAGGGGTACAAAAGTGCGCCTCTTTTGTACACCGTCCACGAGCCCCGGCCTGGGCCACACATAAGCGCAACACGTTGTTGGGCCAGGCCCAAAACGGTGCGCGGGCAGGCGGGGCGGTTTTTACCGCGGTAAAACTCTTGGCGCTTCGCTTCGCGCCACGACGCCTGGCACAGCGCTGGCGTGGATGGGTGTGCGTTATGTGGGCGGCATGCGTGGGCGGTTCTCGTGACGCATGCGTCACATCGCAAGAATGGGCAGCGCGACCAGCGGCTTCCCATAAAAGGGATAACCGCGGCGCACTGTTCCTTTTACCCTTCGCGCAACCCCAATCTCGGAAACCTCCGCCCGCCTTCCTCTTCTTTGCCAAGCTTCGTTCCAGCTCTCTGCCGTTGCACTTCCGCCACCCTCTGTCCTGTTCTCCTCCCCCAGCCGCCATGGCGCCGAAATCCACCAAGGGCAAGGGAGTGGCCAAGGATGCCGGAGCTGCGGAGCCGCCGGAGAGTGCGCTGGTGGTGCTGCGGACGCAGTCCGCCTTCTTCCCCTCGACAGTTGACGTGTTCAAGCTTCGGGACTCCTTCAGGCCCGTGGGGAGTGAAGACGGGGGAATTGGGCATCCAGCCACACGCGTCATCCCCTGCCCGGCTGCGCCCGAGGCTGCCCCAAATCGGTACCCCTTCTTCGTCGATTATTTTTCCTGCGGGCTCTGTCCTCCCTTCTCCGATTTCTTCAGCGACGTCATGCATACCTTCGGCTTCCGCCTCCTGGATTTTACTCCGAATGCGGTGGCGTCCATGGCTCTTTTTGCGCATCTCTGCGAGGGCTGCACCGGGGTGCACTCCAACACGGCGTTCTTCCGCCATTACTTCTCCCCTCGGATCCAACCAGGGGGCGCCATCTCCGGTTGCATCGCCTGGGTCTCAAGATCCAAGGGAGCGTATCCGGAGGGCGCCATGAAGGAGAGGTTGGAAGAATGGCGGGGCCGGTGGTGCTGGATCAAGGCGGAGGACCCGCCGGCGTTCTGCGAAGTTCGCCGGGCGCCGCCGGTCCACAGAAGCGATTGGAGCGACGTCGATGTTGACGACGAGAAGCTCACGGTCGCCACCACCAGGATCCTCCAGCTCACTAAGGCCGGCGTCACCCTTGAGATGATCGGGGCGGACCTCATCCGCCGCCGGATCGCTCCACTGCATAACAAGGGGAGGCCAGCTTGGCTCTTCACGAATCCCGCCGACATCATGCGGCTTTGTCCCGGCCTCGACCACAACTTCACAGTGATGGGGCACGCCCATTTCTGCAAGCGGCTCTTCCAGCTTGACGTGGGCCATGACGGCGAGGTCGAGCGGACCGGCAAGGTCGCGAGGGCTGCCGTGAAGGCCGGCAAGGTCCTCAATGGGCCCCTGTTCAAGCTGCCAACGGGGGTGGTCCCGTTGTGCAATAACTCGCGCTGGTCCGATATCATTGCCATGATGCCGGACTGCAACACGCATGGCCCCGACCCGAGCTGGAAGGAGCCGAAGGATGCCGAGGTGCAGCAGTTTTTTGACACTCTGCACGAGGGGTACGTCAACGCCGACGCCGAGCGGCTGCTTGTCCAGGACACCACCCAGCGGAGTTAGACTACATCGCCACTGTAGGCGAGGGAGGCACAACTTGTTAAGGATCCGGCGCGGTAATGGTGTGTGGAGGACAAGGCTGCGACGGCCATGGAGGATGAAGAGTTTCGCCCGGTGGCGGCGGTCACGGGGGAGCCAGCTGGCGCCAAAGACCGAGGCTCCTCTGGTCGAAGATGTGACCGACGAGTCGTCGTCGGAGGAGGCCGAGACCGCAGTCCCGACGCCAGCCATGGGGAGAGGGCGAGTCTTGCGGCGGGCCAGTTCCGGCGAGCCGGTCCGGCCCGGCAGGGCTGCGCAGCCGCAGCTGACCTTGGAGGGGTCCCGGCCCCACACGAGGGCCGCGGCGGCGAAGAAGCCGGCGAAGGTCGCGGTGAAGAAGAAGACAGCCGCCCCTTCTTCATCCAAGCGTGCCCAGACACCGCCTCCTTCCCCTCCTCCGGCGGATGTTGACATGGAGGTCACCTTCGATTATGGATCCCTCAGCCCGAGGAGGAAGAGGAAGACGGCAGAGGAGGAGGCGGACGACGAGTAAGCATCTGGTTCCTTTTCGTTATCTCTGCCTCCTCAATCTCTGTTGCTCGTCTTGACTTGTCTTCATCTTTTCATGGACACGGAGACGCTGCCCAGAGAGTGAAGAGGGCCAAGGTCTCGGCGGGTGGCCAGCCCCCAGGGCGCCACTCGTGGTGCTAAGCAGCCCGGACAGCAGCCCCGGGCACAGTCCCCATCGTAAGTTCATCACTCTTCCTTCGTCGACATGTGTCAGGGGCACGACACTTTGGTGCTGACCTTGCCGGGTATGCAGGAGGAGAGCAGCAGCAGGAGGAGCCGCAGAGGGCTACTCCCAACACACCGCCCCTATTGACCACGCCGCCCGAGGCGTCCCTGCAAGGGCGCCAAGGACCAAGCCCACGCACATGGAGGAGGAGGAGGAGAACTTGGGCGCCGGCGGCTTTGCCTGGACGCCAAATGTTGGCGGGGAGGGTACTTCCGTTCCCCGGCCTGGTGCTGGCACTGGTATGTCGTTCGCCGTCTGTCCGTGCTTCTTTTTCCTTCCGGCTCTTGGTCCTGGCCATGCCTCACCCCCTTCTTCGGCGTCCAGACGACTCCTCGGTGAATCCAGAGGACGTGGACACCGTCATCGAGGGCGTCGCCAAGGCCGCTGAGGCGGACGCCGAGAAGATCGCCGCTGAGGAGGCCGCCAAGGGCGCTGCCGAGGACGCCGTCGAGGGGCCTACCGGGGAGGCCGGCAAGACTGCCGCTGAGGAGACCGACAGAGGGCCTGCCGGCGAGGCCGGCGGGGCTGCTGCCGAGGAGGAGGAGGAGGAGGTGGCCGATGACCAGCCTTCCTCTTCTGCTGCTTCCGGCTCCGGCAAGTACCCGAGGGTGAGCGACGACTTGTTCGTCCACCTTCTAGGTGCGTCGAGCACCAGGACACCCGTTGAGGGAGAGGTGTTCGACGACGAAGTGCTTGCCGCTGCCGGGCTTGAGGTCGTCGACGAGGCGATCGTTGGCGGCGACGGTTCGCAGGAAGAGCGGCTCCTCCACGCCATGGGCGCCAGCTTCCGGAAGCTCCAGGCGCTACACCGCGCCCGCCTGGACAAGGTTAAGTCCATGACGGCGGTGGTGGAGAAGGCGGAGGCGGACCTCCAGAAGCGTGTTGCCGAGACGCATGACTGGTTCCGCGAGGCCCACAAGGAGCTCAAGGCCGCCCAGGGCGAGCTGGCCAAGCGTGACGTGGAGCTCACCATGAAGCTCGCCGACATCGAGAAAGCTCAAGAGATGGCGAGGAACTTGGCCGCGGCCGCCGAAGCCGCCCGGATCCAGCACGAGGCCGCGCTGAACTCCCAGGAGGAGGACCTCGCTGTTGGGGAACGTAGCAATAATTCAAAATTTTCCTACGTGTCACCAAGATCAATCTAGGAGATGATAGCAACGAGAGAGAGGGAGTGCATCTTCATACCCTTGAAGATCGCTAAGCGGAAGCGTTACAAAGAACACGGTTGATGGAGTCGTACCCGCGGCGATTCAAATCGCGGAAGATCCGATCTAGCGCCGAACGGACGGCGCCTCCGTGTTCAACACACGTACTACCCGACGACGTCTCCTCCTTCTTGGTCCAGCAAGGGGAGAGTAGAAGTTGAGGGAGAACTCCAGCAGCACGACGACATGGTGGCGATGGAGCTCGTGGTTCTCCGGCAGAGCTTCGCCAAGCACTACGGAGGATGAGGAGGTGTTGGAGGAGGGAGAGGCTGTGCCAGGGGAAGGGGTGCGGCTGCCCTCTCTCTCCCTCACTATATATAGGGGGAAGGGGGGTGGAGGAGGCGCCCTAGGGTTCCCTAGGGGAGGTGTGGCGGCCACAGGGGAAACCCTAGAAGGGTTTGGGCGCCCCCACCCTTAGGAAACTTGCCCCCCAAGCCGGGAGGGCCGGCTGCCCTAGGGGAGGCGCCCCACCTCTCCAAGTTACGTGAGAGGGGTTGGGAGGGGCGCACAGCCCCTTAGTGGGCTGGTGTGCCCCCTCCCCTTGGCCCATAAGCCCCCCCAACGCTTGCCGGGGCCTCCGAAACACCTTTCGGTCACGCTGGTCGTCACCCGGTACTCCCAGAACAATTCCGGACTCCAATACCCTTTGTCCAATATATCGATCTTCACCTCCGGACCATTCCGGAGTTCCTCGTCATGTCCGGGATCTCATCCGGGACTCCGAACAACCTTCGGTAACCACATACTATTTCCCATAACAACTCTAACGTCACCGAACCTTAAGTGTGTAGACCCTACGGGTTCGGGAACCACGTAGACATGACCGAGACGTTCTCCGGCCAATAACCAACAGCGGGATCTGGATACCCATGTTGGCTCCCACATGTTCCACGATGATCTCATCGGATAAACCACGATGTCGGGGATTCAATCAATCCCGTATACAATTCCCTTTGTCCACCGGTATGTTACTTGCCCGAGATTCGATCGTCCGTATCCCAATACCTCGCTCAATCTCGTGCAAACAAGTCTCTTTACTCGTTCTGTAATGCATGATCCCGTGGCTAACTCATTAGTCACATTGAGGTCATTATGATGATGCATTACCGAGTGGGCCCGGAGATACCTCTCCGTCATATGGAGTGACAAATCCCAGTCTCGATTCGTGCAAACCCAACAGACACTTTCGGAGACACCTGTAGTGCACCTTTATAGCCACCCAGTTACGTTGTGACGTTTGGTACACCCATTCGTTTGCGGTATCCGGGAGTTGCACAATCTCATGATCTAAGGAAATGATACTTGACATTAGAAAAGCTCTTAGCAAATGAACTACACGATCTTGTGCTATGCTTAGGATTGGGTCTTGTCCATCACATCATTCTCCTAATGATGTGATCCGATATCAATGACATCCAATGTCCATGGTCGAGAAACCATAACCATCTATTGATCAACGAGCTAGTCAACTAGAGGCTTACTAGGGACATGTTGTGGTCTATGTATTCACACATGTATTACGGTTTCCGATTAATACAATTATAGCATGAACAATAGACAATTATCATGAACAAGGAAATACAATAATAACCATTTTATTATTGCCTCTAGGGCATATTTCCAAGAGTCTCCCACTTGCACTAGAGTCAATAATCTAGTTCAAGTCACTATGTGATTGTAATGAATCCAACACCCATGGGGTTTGTCCATATCTCGCTTGTGAGAGAGGTTATTAGTCAACGGGTCTGAACCTTTCAGATCCGTCTGTGCTTTACAAATCTCTATGTCATCTTGTAGATGCACGATTACCACAGCGCTACTTGGAGCTATTCCAAATAACTGCTCTACTCTACTTAATCCAGCTTTACTACTCAGAGTCATCCGGATTACTGTCAAAGTTTGCATCGACATAACCCTTTACGACGAACTCTTTTACCACCTCTATAATCGAGAAAATTCCTTAGTCCACTAGTTACTAAGGATAAGTTCAACCGCTGTCATGTGATCCATTCCTAGATCACTCTTGTACACCTTGACTAACTCATGGCAAGGCACACTTCAAAGTGGGTACACAAAGATAGCATACCGTAGAGCCTACGCCTAAAGCATAGGGGATGACCTTCGTCATTTATCTCTCTTCTGCCGTGGTCAGGTCTTGAGTCTTACTCAATACTCACACCTTGTAACACAGCCAAGAACTCCTTCTTTGCTGATCTATTTTGAACTCCTTCAAAATCTTGTCATGGTATGTATTCATTTGAAAGTACTATTAAGCATTTTTGATCTATCCTTATAGATCTTGATGCTCAATGTTCAAGTAGCTTAATCCAGGTTTTCCATTGAAAAACACTTTTCAAATAACCCTGTATGCTTTCCAGAAATTCTACATCATTTCTGATCAACAATATCTTAAGAACATATACTCATCAAAAATTCTATAGTGCTCCCACTCACTTCTTTGGAAATAAAAGTTTCTCATAAACTTTGCATAAACCCAAAATCTTTGATCATCTCATCAAAGCGTACATTCCAACTCCGAGATGCTTACCCCAGTCCTTAGAAGGATTGCTGGAGCTTTGCATGCTTGTTAGCATCTTTCAGGATTGACAAAACCTTCTGGTTGTATCATATACAACCTTTCCTCAAGAAAGTCATCGAGGAACAATGTTTTGAGATCCTATCTGCAAGATTTCATAAATAATGCAGTAACTGCTAATATAATTCCAACAGACTCTTAGCATCGCTACGAGTGAGAAAGTCTCATCGCAGATAACTCCATGAACTAGTCAGAAAACATCTTAACGACAAGTCGAGCTTTATTAAAGGTGACACTTACCATCATTGTCCGTGTTCCTTTTAAAATCCATCTGCACCCAACAGCCTTACGACCATCAAGTAGTTCTTCCAAAGTCTATACTTTGTTTTTATACATGGATCCTCTCTCGGATTTTATGGCCTTGAGACATTCATCGGAATCCAGGCCCACCATTGCTTTTCCATAGCTCGTAGGTTCATTGTTGTCTAGCAACATGACTTCCAAGACAGGATTACGTACCACTCTAAAGTAGTACGTTTCCTTGTCGACCTACGAGGTTTGGTAGTGACTTGATCCGAAGTTTCATGATCACTATGATAACCCACAAGTATAGGGGATCGCAACAGCTTTCGAGGGTAGAGTATTCAACCCAAATTTATTGATTCGACACAAGGTGAGCCAAATAATATTCTCAAGTATTAGCAGCTGAGTTGTCAATTCAACCACACACCGGAAACTTAGTATCACGCAGCAAAGTGTTTAGTAGCAAAGTAATATGATAGTGGTGGTGGTAACGGTAACAAAAGTAAAGACAACAAAAGTAATGTTTTTGGTATTTTGTAGTGATTGTAATAGTAGCAACGGAAAAGTAAATAAGCGAAGACCAAGATATGGAAAGCTCAGAGGCACCGGATCGATGATAGATAATTATGCGATGCGGTTCATCTTGTAACAGTCATAACATAGGGTGACATGTAACTAGCTCCAATTCATCAATGTAATGTAGGCATGTATTCTGAATATAGTCATACGTGCTTATGGAAAAGAACTTGCATGACATCTTTTGTCCTACCCTCCCGTGGCAGCGGGGTCCTAATGGAAACTAAGAGATATTAAGGCCTCCTTTTAATAGAGAACCAGAACAAAGCATTAGCACATAGTGAATACATGAACTCCTCAAACTATGGTCATCACCGGAGTGGTCCCGATTATTGTCACTTCGGGTTGCGGATCATAACACATAGTAGGTGACTATAGACTTGCAAGATAGGATCAAGAACTCACATATATTCGTGAAAACATAATAGGTTCAGATCTGTAATCATGGCACTTTCGGGCCCTAGTGACAAGCATTAAGCATAGCAAAGTCATAGCAACATCAATCTCGAACATAGTGGATACTAGGGATCAAACCCTAACAAAACTAACTCGATTACATGATAAATCTCATCCAACCCATCACCGGCCCAGCAAGCCTCACGAAGGAATTACTCATGCACGGGCGGTGAGCACCATGAAATTGGTGATGGAGGATGGTTGATGATGACGATGGCGATGGATTCCTCTCCTGAGCCCGAACGGGACTCCAGATCAGCCTCCCGAGAGGTTTTAGGGCTTGGCGGCGCTCAGTATCGTAAAACGCTGATGATTTCTTCTCTGATTTTTTTCTCCCAGAAAGCCAATTTATAGAGTTGGAGTTGGCGTCGGAAGGTGTCCAGGGGGCCCATGAGGTAGGGGGGCGCGCCCTAGAGGGGGGGCGCTCCCCCCACCCTCGTGGACAGGGTGTGGGCCCCCTGGTCTTCATCTTTGGGGAGGATTTTTTATTATTTTTCATAAGACATCTCGTGGAGTTTCAGGTCATTCAGAGAACTTTTCTTTTCTGCACATAAAACAACATCATGGCAATTCTGCTGAAAACAGCGTCAGTCCGGGTTAGTTCCATTCAAATCATACAAATTAGAGTCCAAAACAAGGGCAAAGTGTTTGGAAAAGTAGATACGACGGAGACGTATCAACTCCCCCAAGCTTAAGCCCTTGCTTGTCCTCAAGCAATTCAGTTGACAAACCGAAAGAGAAAAAGAAAAATTTTACAAACTCTGTTTGCTCTTGTTGTTGTAACTATGTCAAGCCAGCATCCAGGTTTTCAGCAAAGATCATAACTAACCACATTTGCAATAACTCCTAGGTCTCATGTTTACTCGTATCAATAACATAATCAGCTAACAAGCCATAATAATAAATCTCGGATGACAACACTTTCTCAGAATAATAATAATATGATATAACAAGATGGTATCTCGCTAGCCCTTTCTCGAGACCTTAAAACATAAATGCAGAGCACCTTCAAAGATCAAGGACTAACTAGACATTGTAATTCATGGTAAAAGAGATCCAATCATAGTCATACCCGATATAAATTAACAAGAATGAATGCAAATGACAGTTTGTGCTCTCCAAATTAGTGCTTTTAATAAGAAGGTGATGACCCAACATAAAAGTAAATAGATAGGCCCTTCGCAGAGGGAAGAAGGGATTTGTAGAGGTGCCGTAGATCAGTTTTGAAATAGAGATAAATTATATTTTGAGCGGCATACTTTCATTGTCAACATAACAACTAAGAGATGACGATATCTTCCATGCTAAACAAATTATAGGCGGTTCCCAAATAGAATGGTAAAGTTTATACTCCCCTCCTCCACAAGCATCAATCCATGGCTTGCTCGAAACAACGAGTGCCTCCAACATTCAACGGGTCCTGTGGGGAGTTTTGTTTGCAATTATTTTGATTTAGTTTGCATAAAGCATGGACCGGGCATCCGGTGACCAGCCATTTTTCTCGTGGAGTGAGGAGCGGAGTCCACTCCTCTTGAGAATAACCCACCTAACACGGAAGATAAGGGAAGCCCTAGTTGATATATGAGCTCTTCGAGCATGCAAAACAGAATGTTTATTTGAAGGTTTAGAGTTTGGCACATACAAATTTAGTTGGAACGGCAGGTAGATACCGTGACATAGGAAGGTATGGTGGACTCACATGGAATAACTTTGGGGTTTAAGGGTTGGATGCACAAGCAAGACTCCCACTTAGTACAAGTGAAGGCTAGCAAAAGAATGGGAAGCGACCAACTAGAGAGCGAATAAATAGTCATGAACATGCATTAAAATTAATAAACATTGAATACAAGCATGAGTAGGATATAATCCACCATGAACATAAATATCGTGGAAGGCTATGTTGATTTGTTTCAACTACATGCGTGAACATGTGCCAAGTCAAGTCACTTAAATCATTCAAAGGAGGATACCAACCCATCATACCACATCACAACCATTTTAATAGGATGTTGGCACGCAAGGTAAACCATTATAACTCATAGCTAATCAAGCATGGCATAAGCAACTATGATCTCTAATTGTCATTGCAAACATGTTTATTCATAATAAGCTGAATCAAGAATCGATGAACTCATCATATTTACAAAAACAAGAGAGGTCGAGTTCATACCAGCTTTTCTCATCTTAGTCACTCCATCATATATCATCATAATTGCCTTTCACTTGCACGATCTAACGATGTGACTAATAATAAGAGTGCACGTGCATTGGACTAAGCTGGAATCATGAAAGCATTCAATAAACAAGAGAAGACAAGGCAATATGGGCTCTTGGTTAAATCAACAATGATGCATATAAGAGCCACTTCAACAATTTAATCATGGTCTTCTCCCATCGAATTCAAAGAAAAGAAATAAAAACTATTTACACGGGAAAGCTCCCAACAAGCAAAAGAAGAACGGGATATATTTTTGGGTTTTCTTTTTAATTACTACAGCAAAGAAATAAATTACTACTATTTCTTTTTGTTTTTCTTAAGGTTTATTAAACACACAAGAAGAAAGCAGGAAAAAGGAAATAAACTAGCATGGATATTACAGTGAAAGAGTATGAGCACCGACATTTAGCAATGAGTGTGTGTGAACATAAATTTAATGTCAGTGAGAAATACGTATTTCCCCCCAAGCTTAGGGCTTTTGGCCTAAGTTGGTCTATTGCCGTGGGATGGCTCATGGATACCGTAGGTGTAGCTGGGGTCACATCATGACGAAGAATAGTTGGGATCATACTGTGATGAAGAGGACTCGATCGCCACACCGGTGGCAACCACTTCCGGATCCCAAGAATAAACAGATCGTCGTGGAGGCTCTTCTTGTGGTTCCGGTTCCGGGCTGGTGTAGGGTTCCGATAGGCTTGAACAGTCAGCCTTCACGGAACGTGGTGAGGACCTCCATGACAAGTTAAACAAAGAGGGAGCAGCAAAGTAATAGTCTCGTGGTGATGTTTATCAAAGTACAATTTATATTTAAGCTCCCCTTCCTTGCCCTTAACAAGAAAGTCATGCGCTAGCATACTCTTATAATCTAAATAAGCACAGGGCAACAATGTTTCTTCTTTCTCCAAATGCCTAATAGGTATGTCAAAATGTGCAGCTAGGCGCAAAGCATAAATACCTCCAAAGATGGGGCCTTTAGTACGGTTCAAACTTAACCGTCTAGCAATAATTCGCCCATACTAATGGTGTTGTTGCGGTATAAACCATGGAACAAAATGATAATATCAGGAACACTAAGGTTTCCAGTTCCTCATGACCAATCAAGCAACGACTAGCAAATAAGGCAAAGTAGCGTAAAACAGGAAAATGTATGCTAGTAATTCTTGCATTAGAAACCTTCCTGGTTTCTCCCACCGTGATAGTGTTAATAAAAGCTTCTACTTCATTACGGTGTGGTTCATCTAATGTACCCTCAAAGGGTATTTTGCATACCTCACAAAATTCAGCTAATAGCATCTTCTTAACAACGTCATATAAATGAAACTCTACTGATGGAGGTGATTCCTTAGGGAAATAGTAGAAGTTCTGCACAAAAGTATTTGTGAGTAAGAGATACTGATGACGTTGGTCGCGGAGGAAGTTGGTGAGGCCAGCATTCCCAATCAATAAATAAAAATCCTCATAAATTCCGGCTCTCCTCAAGAAGTCACTCCAAGGCCATTCACACGGTAGGACCTCCTCAAGGTATGCGAGGCAAATTATATTTGGGCTTCGTGCTTCTTCCTTTTGTTTTTCCTTCGAGCTTCGGGTCGACGAGCCCCTCAAAAGTCTCTTCATTACTTTCTGAAATAATCTGAAATTTTTAGTAACTTCAAACAAAATTGAACCAACTTCGATAAAATTGATAGCAACTACTCCTACAAGTGCCTAGAGCCTATATCAAGTATTAGAACTACTTGGAACCATATAAATTTGACATGCAAGCTCAAGAACATGGTCACCTATGCAAAGCACAAATTTGCAAAGAATAAAGCACTAGAACAAAAACTAATTGGACCAATGGAGGAGTCACATACCAAGGAACAATCTCCCCAAGCAGTTTTGCGAGAGGTTCTTTGAGCAAGGAGATCGAAAATCACAGCAAAAGTGGCTGAAACTCGTGCTTGAGTTGGTTTTTCGGGTTTGTGTGAGGCAGAGGAAGAAGATGGGTGCAGTGGATAAGTGGAGGAGGGCCACCGTGGCCCACGAGGCAGGGGGCGCGCCAGGGGGGTAGGGCGCGCCCTCCACCCTCGTGGCCAGGTGGCAGCTCCCCCCGCGGTAATTTTTGCACTATAAATCCTCAAATATTCCCGAAAAAATCATATTAAATTGGCATGGCATTCTGAGGACTTCTATTTTCGGGGTATTTTTATATTGCACGGATAAATCAGGAAACAGATAGAAAAAAATACTACTTTTACTTTATTTCAACTAAATAACAGAAAGCATAGAGAGGGTACAGAAGGTTGTGCTTCTAGTTTCATCCACCTCATGCTCATCAAAAGGAATCCACTAACAAGGTTGATCAGGTCTTGTTAACAAACTCATTCCGATTAACATGGAACCGGAGAAATTTCGAATAACACTAGGTTACCTCAACGGGGATATGGACATCCTCAATAATAAGTATATCATATTTCTTCTTGACAGTAGGAAGAGGAAATTCAAAACCTCCAAATATAATCGATGGAATTTTTCCAATAGAGTTGATGCTATAAACTTGAGGTTGTTTCCTCGGAAAGTGTACCGTATGCTCATTACCATTAACATGAAAAGTGACATTGCCTTTGTTGCAATCAATAACAGCCCCTACAGTATTCAGAAAAGGTCTTCCAAGAATAATAGACATACTATCGTCCTCGGGAATATCAAGAATAACAAAGTCCGTTAAAATAGTAACATTTGCAACCACAACAGGCACATCCTCACAAATACCGGCAGTGTATAGCAGTTGATTTATCAGCCATTTGCGAGAGATATTTCAAGAGGGTGTCAACATATTCAAGTCAAGTCTACGATATAAAGAGAGAGGCATAACACTAACACCGGCTCCAAGATCACATAAAGCAGTTTTAACATAATTTCTCTTAATGGAGCGTGGTATAGTAGGTACTCTTGGATCTCCAAGTTTCTTTGGTATTCCACCCTTAAAAGAATAATTAGCAAGCATGGTGGAAATTTCAGCTTCCGGTATCTTTCTTTTATTTGTAACAATATCTTTTATATACTTAGCATAAGGATTCATTTTGAGCATATCGCTTAATCGCATACGAAAAAGAAGGGTCTAATCATTTCAAAGCAAATCGCTCAAAATCCTCATCATCCTTTTTTTTGGATGGTTTGGGAGGAAAAGGCATGGGTTTACGAACCCATGGTTCTCTTTCTTACCATGTTTCCTAGCAACGAAGTCTCTTTTATCATAACGTTGATTCTTTGATTGTGGGTTATCAAGATCAACAGCAGGTTCAACTTCTACATCATTATCATTACTAGGTTGAGCATCATCATGAACATCATCATTAACATTTTCACTAGGTTCATGTTCATTACTGATACGTCTCCAACGTATCTATAATTTTTGATTGCTCCATGCTACTTTATCTACTATTTTAGGCAATATTGGGCTTTATTGTCCATTTTTATATTATTTTTGGGACTAACCTATTAACCGGAGGCCCAGCCTGCATTTCCTGCTTTATGCCTATTTCAAAGGTTTCGAGGAAAAGGAATATCGGACGAGTCAAACGGAACGAAATCAATCGGAGAAGTTATTTTTGGAAGGAAAGCCACGCGATGGACTTGGAGTGCATCGCTGTGGAAGAAGGGAGGTGCTCACGAGGGTGGGGGGCGCGCCTCGTGGTCTCTTCGTCCACCGACGCTTCTCCTTTCACCCATATATACCTACGTACCCTAAAACTTCCAGAATAGAAGATAGATCAGGAGTTCCGCCGCTGCAAGACTCTGTAGCGACCAAAAACCTCTCAGGAGCCCGTTCCGGCACCCTACCGGAGGGGGGAACCCTCATCCGTGGCCATCTTCATCATCCCGGTGCTATCCATGACGAGGAGGGAGTAGTTCACCCTCGGGGCTGAGGGTATGTACCAGTAGCTATGTGTTTGATCTCTCTCTCTCTCGTGTTCTAGATTTCACACGATCTTGATGTATCGCGAGCTTTGCTATTATAGTTGGATCTTATGTTTCTTCTCCCCTCTTCTCTCTTGTAATGGATTGAGTTTCCCTTTGAAGTTATGTTATCGGATTGAGTCTTAAAAGATTTGAGAACACTTGATGTATGTCTTATGTGGATATCCGTGGTGACAATGGGTTATTCTATTGATCCACTTGATGTATGTTTTGGTGATCAACTTGCGGGTTTCGTGACATTGGGAACCTATGCATAGGGGTTGGCACACGTTTTCGTCGTGATTCTCCGGTAGAAACTTTGGGGCACTCTTTGAAGTACTTTTATGTTGGTTGGATGAATCTGAGATTGTGTGATGCATATCGTATAATCATGCCCACGGATACTTGAGGTGACAATGGAGTATCTAGGTGACATTAGGGTTTTGATTGATTTGTGTCTTAAGGTGTTATTCTAGTACTAACTATTTTATAGATATATCCGAAAGAATATCTTTGAGGTGGTTTCGCACTTACCATAATCTCTACGTTTGTTCTCCACTATTAGTGGCTTTGAGTGACTCTTTGTTGCATGCTCGAGGGCTTGTTATATGATCTATCTATGTTATGATTGTTGAGAGAACTTACACTAGTGAAAGTATGAACCCTAGGCCTTGTTTCCTATCATTGCAATACCGCTTACGCCACTTTTATCATTACTTACCTTGCTGTTTTTATATTTTCAGATTACAAAAACCTGTATCTACTCATCCATATTGCACTTGTATCACCATCTCTTCGCCGAACTAGTGCACCTATACAATTTACCATTGTATTGGGTGTGTTGGGGACACAAGAGACTCTTTGTTATTTGGTTGCAGGGTTGCTTGAGAGAGACCATCTTCATCCCACGCCTCCTACGGATTGGATAAACCTTAGGTCATCCACTTGAGGGAAGTTTGCTACTGTCCCACAAACCTGTGTGACTTAAGGCCCAACAACGCCTACAAGAAGAAGGTTGTGTAGTAGACATCAAGCTCTTTTCTCGCGCGCCGCTTGCGGGAGGCTAGGTAAGTGAAGGTATATCTTTAGATCTTGCAATGGAAAATTTTTGTTTCTTGTTTTAGCACTAGTTTAGTTTATAAAAGAAAACTACAAAAAAATGGAATTGAGTTTGTCTCATACGCTTCATCTTTTTAATATCTTTCGTGAGTATGATGGGAAGGAAAATTGTGCTCAAGTGCTAGAAGAAGAATTACATAGAATGCTTGGCATGAAATATGTGAATGATGAGCATGATTGCAATGTTGTTAGTATGAATTCCTTGAATATCCATGATGCTAATGATATGCAAAGCCACAAGCTTGGGGAAGCTATGTTTGATGAAGATGATATTTTTTGTCCCCCAAGCTTTGATGAGCAAATTTACTATGATGAAAGCATGCCTCCTATCTATGATGATTATTGTGATGACACGTATGGTCTAAAGAACAATGATAACCATGAAACTTGTCATCTTGATCTTGATTTTCAATCATATGATAGTTATTTTGTTGAGTTTGCTCCCAGTACTATTGAAGAGAAGAATTTTGCTTATGTGGAGAGTAGTAAAATTTCTATGATTGTAGATCATGAAAAGAATGCTTTAGGTGCTGGTTATATTGTTGAGTTCATTCATGATGCTACTGAAAATTATTATGAGGGAGGAATATATGCTTGTAGGAATTGCAATAATATCAAGTTTCCTCTCTATGTGCTTAAAGTTTTGAAGTTATGTTTGTTTTACCCTCCTATGCAAGTTGATTATTGTTCCCATAAGTTGTTTGCTCACAAAATCCCTATGCAAAGTAAGTGGGTTAGACTTAAATGTGCTAGTCATATTCTTCATGATGCTCTCTTTATGTTTCAATTCTTATGTCTTATGTGAGCATCATTGAAATCACCATGCCTAGCTAGGGGCGTTAAACGATAGCGCTTGTTGGGAGGCAACCCAATTTTATTTTAGTTTATTGCTTTTTGGTTCTGTTTAGTAATAAATAATCCATCTAGCTTCTGTTTAGATGTGGTTTTATGTTTTAATTAGTGTTTGTGCCAAGTAGAACCTTTGGGAAGACTTGGGTGAAGTCTTCATGATCATGCTGTAAAAACAGAAACTTTAGCGCTCACGAAATTAGCTTCAACTTTTTACTGGAGAGTGATATTTAGTTGATTCTTTTTGCAGATGATTACTAGACAAATTTCTCAGGTCCACCAATTTATTTTAGAATTTTTCGAGTTCCAGAAGTTTGCGTTTGATAAAGATTACTACAGACTGTTCTGTTTTTGACAGATTCTGTTTTGCGTGTGTTGTTTGCTTATTTTGATGACTCTATGGCTAGTAAAATAGTTTATAAACCATATAGAAGTTGGAGTACAGTAGGTTTAACACCAATAAAAATAAAGAATGAGTTCATTACAGTACCTTGAAGTGGTCTTTTGTTTTCTTTCGCTAACGGAGCTCACGAGTTTTCTGTTAAGTTTTGTGTTGTGAAGTTTTCAAGTTTTGGGTAAAGATTCGATGGAATACGGAATAAGGAGTGGCAAGAGCCTAATCTTGGGGACTCCCAAGGCACCCCAAGGTAATATTCAAGGATAACCAAGAGCCTAAGCTTGGGGATGCCCCGGAAGGCATCCCCTCTTTCGTCTTCGTTCATCGGTAACTTTACTTGGAGCTATATTTTTATTCGCCACATGATATGTGTTTTGCTTGGAGCGTCATTTTCTATTGTTAGTATTTGCTTGCTGTTATTTAGAATAATGTTTTGAATCTTTAGTTTCAAGGTCAAGGATAGCCTTTGCCATGCTTATTTTGCAAGTATGCATGTTGCTGTTTGAAAATAGAAAGTTTACCGCTGTTGCAAAAATTCCCTAGAAAAGTCAGAGAGTGGTATAATGTTGAATCTTTTTTGCATATTGAGATCTGATAAATTTGTTACAGTGGGAATTTTAGTTCATAATTTTTGGAGTTAGGGAAGTATTGATACTCTTGCATTCTTCACAGACTGTACTGTTTTGGCAGATTGCTGCTATGTTTGCATTGTTTGCATATGTTTGCTAGTTTAATGATTCTATTTGAGGATAGGAGTATTAAATATGCAGAGGCATTTAGTATTCAATGTTTAATAATAATTTTAGTGATTTGTTACAGTAGAAAATGATAAGGTTTTGCATTGGTCTATACTAACCTATCTTACGAGTTCTTGTTGAGTTTGTTGTGAATGAAGCTTTTGATAAAAAAGAGAAACCATGATATGAGAGGAATTATGAGACACAAAGAAAGTTCAAGCTTGGGGATGCCCAAGGCACCCCAAGATAATATTCAAGAAGTCTCAAGCATCTAGTTTGGGGATGCCCCGGTAGGCATCCCACCTTTCTTCTTCAACAACTATCGGTTAGTATCGGTTGAGCCTAAGTTTTTGCTTCTTCACATGAGTTTTGCTATCCTTGCATTGTAGTTTTCCTTAGCTTTGCTTGCTGTTTGAATAAAGTATCGAGATCTGAAATTATTAAATGGGAGAGTCTTCACATAGTTACATAATTATTCGACTACTCATTGATCTTCACTTATATCTTCGAGTAGTTTGTCATTTGCTCTAGTGCTTCACTTATATCTTTTAGAGCACAATGGTGGTTTTATTTTGAAGAAATATATGAACTCTCATGCTTCACTTATATTATTTTGAGAGTCGTTAATAGCATGGTAATTTGCTTAAAATTAATATACTTGGTATTCAAGATATGTGAAACTTTCTTTTGAGTGCGTTGAATACTAAGAAAAGTTTGATACTTGATAATTGTTTTGAGATATGGAGGTAGTGATATTAAAGTCATGCTAGTTGGGTAATTATGAATTTAAAGAATGTTGTGTTGAAGTTAGCAAATCCCGTGAAAGCATGCACGTATGGTTAAAGTTGTGTAACAAATTTGAAACATGAAGTGTACCTGGCTTGTGCATCCTTATGAGTGGCGGTCGGGGACGAGCGATGGTCTTTTCCTACCAATCTATCCCCCTAGGAGCATGTGCGTAGTACTTGATTTTTCATGACTTCTAAATTTTTGCAATAAGTATATGAGTTCTTTTGACTAATGTTGAGTCCATGGATTATACGCACTTTTACCTTTCCGCCCTTGCTAGCCTCTTCGGTGCCGTGCATTTCCCTTTCTCACCTTGAGAGTTGGTGAAAACTTCGCCGGTGCATCCAAACCCCGTGATATGATACACTCTATCACACATAAACCTCCCTATATCTTCCTCAAAAAAGCCACCATACCTACCTAATTATGGCATTTCCATAGCCATTCCGAGATATATTGCCATGCAACTTTCCACCGTTCCGTTCATCATCATCATGACATACTTTACTTTTGTCATATTGCCATTGCATGATCATGTAGTTGACATCGTATTTGTGGCAAAGCCACCATGCATTATTTTTCATACATGTCACTCTTGATTCATTGCACCATCCCTAAGACACCACCGGAGGCATTCATATAGAGTCATATCTTGTTCTAGTTTCGAGTTGTAATCCTTATGTTGTAATCAATAGAAGTGTGATGATCATCATTATTAGAGCATTGCCCGAAGAAAATAAAAAAGAGAAAGGCCCAAAAAAAAGAAAATAAATAAAAAGGGCAATGTTACTATCTCTTTTTCCACACTTGTGCTTCAAAGTAGCACCTTGTTCTTCATGTAGTGAGTCTCATATATTGTGCTCTGTCACTGCCTGGGAACGGGGTACCTGCACTTGCTCTCGCTGCGCCTGCGGGCGTGGCTCAAGGGGTGGCCCAAAGACGGCCCATCTTCATCAAAGACAAGTTCAAGACCCTCGCGAGGAGCCAAGCCTCACGGGGCGGACGACAGGAAGCTTCCTCAGGCGCAGCCTCGTCAAGCTGGCTCGAGGAGGCGGAGAGATCAAGGCGGGGTACCTCACGAGGTGCCCATGACACAAGCCATGACGACTAAGGGCGCCAAAGTAGCGCCACTGTAGTGTCCTTATTTCCTCTTTGGTGCAAAGGGGGCAAGTGCGGTAGGGCATCAAGCAAAGGCACCTGCTTCGTGCAACAAGACCAAGACCGCCGCAACGGCAGGAAGGAAGTCATCGTGGAGCCCAAGCCGGCGCCACCACTCGTGAGCCTTTGACAGGCGAGGACCAACTTTAGTCATGATAAGTGTACTAGATGTTCCCCTTCAAAATGGCCAATTGTTGGCGCCCTTCCCGCTCAATATTTGGTAAGAGGCCCAGGGCCTCTACCTATAAATAGGACTAGCCACCCACAGGGTAGAAGGACCCTCGAAAAGAATCAATGATAGAGAGATCAACCAGAGAGAGAGAGAGAGAGAGAGAGAAGCGACTGAACTCCCCCTAGCAGTTCATCGCACCAGCCAAGAACAGACCCTCGCGAGGCTGTTCTTCCTTGTATTGTTCATCATCAGCCCAAGAGGCAACCACCACACCACACACTGGATTAGGGTATTACACCACAATGGTGGCCCGAACCAGTATAAACCTTGTGTCTCTTGTGTTGCTCTTCGTTTAGCTTAGATCCTAGCGAGGCGACGAGGTGCATGTAGGTGGGGGGTGAAATCTCGCGCACAAGCACCCCTGTAGTTCGAACCTAGAGGGTCTCGGAACCCGAAATCCGACATTTGGCGCGCCCAGGTAGGTGCGCCGGAATTCGTCTTCGCCGCCCGTTCTTCGTCGCCCATCGCATCCATGTCGATGCTCGCTGGCGGGCTGAAGCGCCGAAGCCGCTCGCTACCCGCCGCTTCAGACGGCTTCTGCCGGGCGCCGAGCCCGCCATTCCCCATCGCCTGCCATCAACGCCGCCACCGGCCCGGCGGGGAACGAGCAGCAAGCATCGTCCCAGCATCCGTCCGTGAGGCGAGACGGCCGTACCGCTACTCCTTCGCTCGCCCCGGCTGGTTCTTCGTCTCGCGCGCTCCGCGCACCCATGGAGGCTCGAGCTGCGCTCATCGCGGCAAACGAGCTCCTGCGCTACCGCCCTGTCGACGACGTCTACGAAGAGTGGCTCGACCGCGTCGCCGAGCTCGTCCGCTGCTAGGGCTCTCGACCGTCCTTCTCGCTGCACGCGCCCGCCTCACGCTGGCGGCGATGAAGCTCAGGCGCCTCGGCCGCCTCCCCATCAAGAAGGCGCCTTAGCCCCAAGGCGCGTGGCCCCGGGGCGGAACCCACTCCGTCCGGCGCCAGCGCAGCAAGAGCAGAGCTGTCAAGAGGTCACTCGCCCCCAAGAAGCTACCCGAGTGCTCCCTGCACTGGCTCGTGATGACCGCGCTCCTGCTCCAGCACGCCAAGACCCCACGCTACTCCCAGCGGCAGCGCATGGGGACCCGCAAGACCACACTCTTCGTCACCAAAGGCCTCCCGTGGCCACGGCAACTCTGCCGCCTTTCACCACCGAAGCCAGACCGTCGCGTGGCCCGGCAAGTTTAAGCCAGACCTGCCTCCTCGCTACGACGGCACGGCCGACCCTGCGGAGTTCCTCCAGCTCTACGAGCTGGGCATCGAAGCCGCCAACGGGGACGAGAAAGTCATGGCAAACTGGTTTCCCATGGCACTCAAGGACGGGGCCCGCACCTGGCTCCTGAACCTGGCTCCCGACACGATCTCCTCCCGGGACAAGATGCGCACCCGCTTCATCGCCAACTTCCAAGGTACTCGTGACTGGCCTCCTGCCATGAGCGACATGCGCCGCATCAAGCAGCAGCCAGGGGAGACCCTACAGAAGTACATCCAGCGCTTCAACAACGCACGCCTCAAGATTCCCAAGGTGCCCGAGGAGGCCATCATTTCACCCTTCTCCGACGGTGTGCGTGACGTCAAGATGAAGGAGGAGCTGGCGATGCATGAAGATCTGTGCACATCCTTGGAGCTGTTCAACTTGGCGACCAAGTGCGCCATAGCGCCAGGGCTGAGGAAGGACGCCTTTCCCTCCTCGAGCTGCCAGCCGCAGACCCAGAAGAGAAGAAGCCCAAGGCCAAGGACGTGAAGCGCAAGGGGGCTACCGTGCTCGCGGCAGAACCAGACACCAAGCGAGGCAGAGATCAGCCTGAGTCTTCCAAGGGCAGCCGGTACTGTGTGTACCACGACCTCCACACCCACAACACCAACGAATGTCAAGAGCTCCGAGCCGTGCGAGAAGGGAGAATCGGTCGACGCCCCGACCGCAGCGACTGAGGCTACGACCGAGGAGGAGGAAGAAACGGAGGACGCTGGGAAGATCGTGCCCTCGCCAAGGGTGGCGTGACCGACCTCGCGAGGATCGCTGGCAGGATCAGCCTCGCGAGGATCGCCCGCAAGGAAACGCAGGCCTCCCTCCTCTGCCGCCGCAGCCGAGGAGAAATGAGGACCATCATCAGGACGAGGGGGCTGGGGGCTTCCAGGAGCCGCGCGCGATCGCCTGCATCCTGGGCGGAGCTCAAGCCCCAGCCTCTCAATGCATCTTCAAGCGATTCGCCCTGGCAAGTGAATGCAGTCCTCCCAAGCTCGAAGCCACGCACCCTCTCAGTGGCCGGGCGTGCGCCATCACGCTCAGCTCAGCAGATCAGCTCAAGTGCGCGGCCACACCGGGTCCTCCCGATGCTTTGTTCCCCAATCATCGAACGTGCAAGTCACCAGGACCCTCATCAATGGCGGAGCAGGGCTCAATGTCCTGTCCTGAGAGACATTCAACAATCTCCAAGTGCCTTACAGTCGGCTTGACCAACCAAGCCTTTCTCTGGAGTCACCGATGGCTCCACAGTTCCAATTGGGCAGGTCCGCCTCCCTGTAACCTTCGGGGCGCGCGACAACTACCGCACCGAGCTCATCAACTTCGATGTCGCCAACATTCGCCTGCCATACAATGCCATCCTCGGGTACCCAGCTCTGGCCAAGTTCATGGCCGTGACTCATCACGCTACTGGCGTCCTCAAGATGCCAGAAGCGGCTGGAGTCATCACGGTGCCTTGTGAAGAGAGACGATTATGCTCCCTCGAGCGAGCTTTTCAAGCCGCATCACTTCAAGACCCAGATCGCAGGGGCGGAGGCCCCCGAGACCGCCTCCCAAGAAGAAGAAGGCATCGCCAGTCCGACCCCTCGGGAGGCAGGCCCTCAGTGGTCCGCTACTGCTCAGGGGCACCTCCTTGTCGCAGATAGGGAAAGCGCGTCCGGCACCCTCCTCAAGCAAGGCTTGGGGGCTCTCTCCTGGAGGGCCACCGACCTTGCTAAGGTCACGAGGGAAGTGCTTGGGCACCACTTGGAGGCGTGTTTCAGATCACGTTTCCCTCAGGAAGGAGCGAGGCCAGGAGGGCCAAACCGTTAGGAGTTCGTTAGCCAGATCATTCAGGAGCTGCAGGAGTCAAGAGTCATGAGTGGCAGCCGCCGCCACTCCGCAGTAGCTCCCCATCCAGGCGAGGATGGTGGGCTGCAGATCTGCATCGACATACCAGTGGCTCAACCGAGCCGCCTCAGAGCGCTGCCCTCACGCTGGGCGCCAAGGAAGGTCCATCCCACGGCTATGTTCAAGATGCCCTACGGCGTCAACGCTGCCGGCCGCCATGCGCGCCAGCGCCTCATGGGGAGCATCCCGAGGCTCAAGAGGCCGTGCATTCCATGATCTGGCGAAGATGGAGATGGTCCGCGAGGAGCCGCCAGCGCCTCCGGAGCCTCCCGAGGCTCCTGGGCCTGGGGGCTCATGAAGATCGGCTTCCGCAGCCCACGACGTCCGCTACTTCAGCATCCCTTCGTCTTCAATGTTATCAGGTGACATCCTTCAAGTTTCATTTCCAGCTGGGAGCGCCCCCCAGGGCTGCATCATTCCTAGGCCGCGTGGGTCCGCCCTCGCGTGTATCCCTTTACTTCATGTTCCTAGTTTACTTTGTTGGGGCGCCTCGGCTGCATCATCCCCAAGTTGCTTGGGCTGCACCAATGACGCCCGCCTTCCCTCGCACCTATCTAAATGAACTTGCTCCTTCATGATTAACATGTCTCGACCTAGTTACCGCTCAATTGACACCAATCGATGGAGCTGCTCGCTTTCGCTAACGGCACGACGCTATGCATGGGTCCGCCCTCGCAACGCCAACAAACCTGAATGGCTGAGCTACGGCGCGGCAGTTTCAGCCGCCACCTCATCGTGCCTTCAGTGCCTCGCCACCTCTTTAAAGCAACCAACGGCTGACCATCGCTTGTCATAGCGGACTCTTGTTCCCTTGTGGTGAGCCTGTAGGATCCATTCAAGAAGCAGCGCTAGGCGAGGCCCTCACGGCGCCTTTCTTCACTCGTCTCACAACCGCTTGCACGTTAAAGGGGGGTACCGAGCATCGCGACTCATGGGCTCCCATCTTTTCCTTTCCAGCCCTCACCCTCTGGCCTTGACCACGGCATCACGACCTGGCATACCAGCGACGGCTGAGACTTGCTCGAGGGCCGGGACCCGAGGACGTAGAGCAGAAAGGGGAGCAAAGGCGAGAGGGAAGAGGCACGCGGGGACCTCGCCAGGCAACCCCTCGCCTGCCGATGCGCGGACCTGACGCCGCCCCAGGAAGCGGTTCCTGACTCCCGAGATAAGTCACCCTCCGGAAGCACTGGCTATCGCAACGCCGACCTCGCACCTAATGCAATCCCGTGTTAGCAACGTCGCGTTCCTTTCTCACCGAACGATGGCTGCTTGAGCGCTAAAGGGGACCTCCTGAGCATCGCGACTCAGGGCTCTTCTTGGACCGTTGCCGCTCATCTCACGGCCTTGACCACGGCATCGCGACTGGCATACCATACCGGTCTGAAAGCCTACCTTTGGGACCGGACGCTGTCCGGAGCAGAGCACCAAGCCCTCGTGAGGTTGAAAGGAAGAACTAAGCTAAGACGGAATGGGCATCTCGCACTACTTCACGGCAAGGATTATATTAACAAACAAGACCACAGTGCACCTTACAAGCCCCCACGGAGCGCCGCCGATTCCTCACAGGAACAGAGGGAGCAGATCCTAAAGAACGCTTAACTACATGCGCCTCCCACGAGAGACGCCATCATCAACAAGGGGCCATCGTGCACCGCACCAACCTCATCCAGATCGAGGCGGCGGCGGCTCGACGAGCCCGCCTCGCTCCGTGAGCGGGCGCAGCTCGGGGCTCAGAGCTGTCGCCGCCGCCTCCCGAGTTGGCAAGAGCTCGGCGGAGTCGCTGGATCCTCCGACACCTCCGCCGCCTGAGGAGCTGCTGAGGTAGCGATCGGCGAGCCTGGTCCTCGCCGCGGCAGGGCCCCGACCACCTCTCTCAGGGCAGCACTCCAGCCGGCGTCCTTCCGCGTCGAAGACCTTGAAGAGCATCATGGAAGCACCGTCAGACTCTGTGTGGATCGCGAGGGTGCCCCTCGTCCTGCAGACTCGGGCGATCTCGCCCCAGCCTCGAGTCATGAAGACCTTGCCCGGATCGACGACCGCGACCTCCGCTTCGGTCGCGAGGGTGTTGCAGCCGCGTGCTGCAACCAGAGCTCCAAATACCCCCCTGCGGCATCACGAAGGCGAAGGAGGGAGGAAGGCGGATCCAAGACTCAGGAGGCATTGCGGCGTGGAGCACAAACTCTCGGGAGGAGCCCTCGGCATGGACTCCAGGAGGGACAATGCGCACCGCCGGGACCCGCCGATGCCGACGGGCGTGGCTGCCCATGGCGGCGTCCCGGCCAACTCCTTCAGGGCCCTCATTGTGGGTGTACAAGGGCAGCGGGAACCCTGGCGGCGGCCGCTCGTACCAGGGCCTCGACACCTCCTGCCAGACGCCCTCATCTCGACGGCATAGGGCTAGCCGTTTCTTCGGCGGAAGCGGGTCGGGACCCTCTGGGAGCTCTTTCCCTTCTCTTCCGCGGAGAATCATGGCGGATCGGAGCCATTGCCACAAAGTGGAGCAAGGACGGAGAAGAAGGAGAAGCAAGAAGAGATGGACTGAAGGGCACGCGCCCGTTGCATTTATAGCTGGGGAAGGCCAACCGCCGGCCTCCACGATCGCAGGTAATCATGACCCGCTTTGCATGCAGGGACTCGTCAATTCGTGCAGTTGCCGAGGCGTCGTGGGGAAGCAGGGACGCCCACATCCAATCAACCGCCACGTGGTGCCCGAGGCCGCAGGCTGTTAGGTCCCACGGCGCTTCACACTTGCCCCTTCGCTTCTATGCTCAGCCAAGTCCAGGCGCGCCTTGGGCCCGGGGCTATCACAAGATTCTCGGGAACGGGGTACCCAGGACTTGCTCGCCTGCTGCGGGCGTGGCTCAAGGGGTGGCCCAAGACGCCCATCTTCATCAAGACAAGTTCAAGACCTCGCGAGGGGCTGAAGCTCATGAGGCGCATTTACTGTGAAGCTTCTCGTGCACGGCCTCGTCAAGGGCTGGCTCGCGAGGAGGCGAAGAGATCAAGGCGGGTACCTCACGAGGTGCCCATGACGCAAGCCATGACGCGACCAAGGGCGCCAGTGGCGCCACCCGCAAGTGTCCCCATTTCCTCTTTGGTGCAAAGGGGCAAGCGAGGCGAGAGCATCAAGCAAAGGCACCCGTTTGCAGTAACAGGACCAAGACCGTCACGTGAACGGCAGGAAGCAAGTCATCGTGGAGCCCAAGCCAAGGCCACCACCAGAGCCTTTGACAGGTGAGGACCAACTTTAGTCAGGATAAGTGTACTAGATATTCCCCTTCAAAATGGTCAATTGTTGGCGCCCTTCCCGCTCAATATTTGGGAAGAGGCCCAGAGCCTCTGCCTATAAATAGGACTAGCCACCCACAGGGTAGAAGGACCCCGGAAAAGAATCAATGATAGAGAGATCAACCAGAGAGAGAGAGAGAGAGAAGCGACTGAACTCCCCCTAGCAGTTCATCGCACCAGCCAAGAACAGATCCTCGCGAGGCTGTTCTTCCTTGTATTGTTCATCATCGCCCAAGAGGCAATCCACCACACCACACAAAGGGAGTAGGGTATTACACCACAATGGTGGCCCGAACCAAGATAAACCTTGTGTCTCTTGTGTTGCTTCTTCGCTTAGCTTAGATCCTAGCGAGGCTGACGAGGTGCGGTAGGTGGGGGTGAAATCTCCGCGCACCCTGTAGTTCGAACCTAGAGGGTCTGCCTGAACCCGAAATCCGACTTCAAAGTAGCACCTTGTTCTTCATGTAGTGAGTCTCATATATTGTGCTTCAAAGTAGCACCATGTTTTTCATATAGTGAGTCTCATAAGTTGTCTTTTTATAATAGTGGGAATTTTTCATTATAGAACTTGGCTTGTATATTCCTACGATGGGCTTCCTCAAATGCCCTAGGTCTTCATGAGCAAGCAAGTTGGATGCACACCCACTAGTTTTCTTTTGTTGAGCATTCATTTATTGCTCTAGTGCATCCGTTGCATGGCACTCCCTACTCCTCATGTTGACATCAATTGATGGGCATCTCCATAGCCCGTTGATTATCCTCGTCAATGTGAGACTTTCTTCCTTTTTATCTTCTCCACACAATCCCCAATCATCATATTCTGTTCCACCCATAGTGCTATATCCATGGCTCATGCTCATGTATTGTGTGAAGGTTGAAATTTTTTGAGATTATTTAAGTACGAAACAATTCGCCTCGGGTTTGTCATCGGGGTATAGAAGTTGGGAACATCTTTTGTGTGACGAAAATGAAGCATAGCCTAACTATATGATTATGTAGGGATGAACTTTCTTTTGCCATGCTATTTTGAGAAGACATGATTACTGTGATTAGTATGCTTGAAGTATTACTATTTCTTTTACCAATATGAACTTTTGTCTTGAATCTTTCGGATCTGAATATTCATACCACAATTAAGAAGATATACATTGAAATTTGCCAAAGTATCACTCCGCATAAAAAATTCTTTTTTATCATTTACCTACTCGAGGACGAAAGCAGAATTAAGCTTGGGGATGCTTGATACGCCTCCAACGTATCTATAATTTTTGATTGCTCCATGCTACTTTATCTACTGTTTTAGGCAATATTGGGCTTTATTATCCACTTTTATATTATTTTGGGACTAACCTATTAACCGGAGGCCCAGCCCAGATTTGCCGCTTTTATGCCTATTTCAAAGGTTTCGAGGAAAAGGAATATCGACGGAGTCCTAAAACGGAACGAAATCAACTGGAGAAGTTATTTTTGGAAGGAAAGCCACCCGATGGACTTGGAGTGCATGTCAGGAAAGAAGGGAGGTGCTCATGAGGGTGGAGGGCGCGCCCCTCTGCCTCGTGGCCCCCCTTCGCTCCACCGACGTTCTCCTTTCACCCATATATACCTACGTACCCTAAAACTTCCAGAATAGAAGATAGATCGGGAGTTCCGCCACCGCAAGCCTCTGTAGCCACCAAAAACCTCTCGGAGTCCGTTCAAGACTCGCCGAGGGGAGGGGGAACCTCATCCGTGGCCATCTTCATCATCCCTGCGCTATCCATGACGAGGAGGGGAGTAATTCACCCTGGGGCTGAGGGTATGTACCAAGAGCTATGTGTTTGATCTCTCTCTCTCTACGTGTTCTCGACTTCACACGATCTTGATGTATCGCGAGCTTTGCTATTATAGTTGGATCTTATGTTTCTTCTCCCTCTTCTCTCTTGTAATGGATTGAGTTTCCCCTTTGAAGTTATGTTATCGGATTGAGTCTTTAAAGATTTGAGAACACTTGATGTATGTCTTGCATGGGATAACCGTGGTGACAATGGGTTATTCTATTGATCCACTTGATGTATGTTTTGGTGATCAACTTGCGGGTTTCGTGACATTGGGAACCTATGCATAGGGGTTGTCTACGTTTCGTCGTGATTCTCCCAGAGAAACTTTGGGGCACTCTTTGAAGTACTTTTATGTTGGTTGGATGAATCTGAGATTGTGTGATGCATATCGTATAATCATGCCCACTGATACTTGAGGTGACAATGGAGTATCTAGGTGACATTAGGGTTTTGATTGATTTGTGTCTTAAGGTGTTATTCTAGTACGAACTCTTTTATAGATCGATCCGAAAGAATAACTTTGAGGTGGTTTCGCACCTACCATAATCTCTACGCTTGTTCTCCGCTATTAGTGGCTTCGGAGTGACTCTTTGTTGCATGTTGAGGGCTTGTTATATGATCTATCTATGTTATTATTGTTGAGATAACTTACACTAGTGAAAGTATGAACCCTAGGCCTTGTTTCCTATCATTGCAATACCGTTTACGCTCACTTTTATCATTAGTTACCTTGCTGTTTTTATATTTTCAGATTACAAAACCTTTATCTACCATCCATATTGCACTTGTATCACCATCTCTTCGCCGAACTAGTGCACCTATACAATTTACCATTGTATTAGGTGTGTGTTGGGGACACAAGAGACACTATGTTATATGGTTGCGGGGTTGCTTGAGAGACCATCTTCATCCTACGCCTCCTATGGATTGATAAACCTTAGGTCATCCACTTGAGGGAAATTTGCTACTGTCCTACAAACCTATGCACTTGCAGGCCCAACAACGTCTACAAGAATAAGGTTGTGTAGTAGACATCAATTACCAGATTGTGTTTCAGCATCAGACATAGAGATATCATTTGGATTCTCAGGTGGTTCAGCAATAGGTTCACTAGAAGTTTGCAAAGTCCTCTCATTTTTCTTTTTCTTCGTTTTAGAAGAACTAGGTACATCAATATTATTTCTCTGAGAATCTTGCTTGATTCTCTTAGGGTGGCCTTCGTGATACAAAGGTTCTGAGTCATTCTACCAGTTCTAGTAGCCACTCTAACAAAGCATAATCATTTTCTTACTATTCATTTCATCAAGCACTTCTTTACGAGCTTTAAGTACTTGTTCTACTTGAGTGGTAACCAAAGAAGCATGTTTGCTAACAAGTTTAAGTTCACCTCTAATATTAGCCATATAATCACCCAAGCGTTTAATCATATAAGCATCTTGTTTTAATTTTCTACCAGAATAAGCATTAAAGTCATCTTGCTTAAACATAAAGTTATCAAACTCATCCAAGCACTGACTAGCAATTTGTGACGCCCGGATAATCAAGCTACAGTAAACCTCTGTAATGGTGCCACGTCACCTCGGTTACTGTTGATAAACTCGAGCTAGTTCAAAAACGATTCAAATTAAAATTTAAAATATAGGCAAACAGTAAAATTTTCAAATATCAAAACTAAAATGTTCGGGTTGTGTCAAATACATCGTAAGTAATTATGGTGGAGAAAACCAAACTCTGATAAAATGTTTAAAGGCTCCAAAAGAATTAAAAGGGTAGTGAAAACAATTAAACAAATGCCTATTGAATTTATAAAATGCTAAAACTAATTTATTATGGGTTAAGAATTAATCTCACGTAGTTTGTTGATACATACAAATTTAGGCACTAGTGGTAATTTTTATAAAGCTAAAATTAAAAGAAACTACAAAAAAAGAAATAAAAACAGAAAACAAATAAATACGAAAAAGGGAAGGAAAACCCCCGGGCTCCGGCCCAGCAGGCCACCGGCCCAACTGGGCAACCGTCCAACCGGCCAAGCCCACCCCCACTCCTCCTTATCCCCTCACCCCCGCAAACCCTAACCCAACCACCCACTTCCCCCACTCCCTCGTTCCCTCCCCCTCCCGATCCGATCTGGATCGGGGGAACGACCCCGCCGCCCGGAACGAACCGCGTCGCTACGCCCCACCCTCGTTGCCGTTACCCCCTTCATCCCCGTCGTCTAGCTCCGTGGCCGGATCGACCAAGGCCGCCCCGACGCCGCCGCCGCTCGACCCCGTCGCCACCACCACCGTCGCCCCGCCTGGACCTCACTGGAGCCGCCTCGCCGGATCTCCTCCCCGTCTCCGTGGTCGTCCCCGTCCTCCTCCACAACGGCTCCGTCGAGCCTCGCCGCCCCCTGGTCTCTACTCGAACGTGAGGCCCGCCTCCCCTTCTCTTCCCTCTCCGACCGACGCCGCCGCCTCCGCTCATCCTCTCAAGGCTTAGCACGAGCCGCTCCGCATACGACCTTTCCCCCTCGTGGCGCGCGCCCGTGTGCGCGACGCGAACGCCACTGCGCTTCGTCGCATCTCCGGCCTTTGGCCGTGCCTCACGGCTTGTCGGAGGCCGCCTAACCCGCCTTCCTCCGTCCATCCTGGCCCGTGCTTCTCCGGCCACCTTCGGCGTGGCGCCCATCCAGCGCCGCCCGGCGCTTGCTCCGTTGCCCGTCGCGCCTCCACGCGACTTATCAGCCACGACGCCTCGGCCGACCTCTCCTTGTTTCGCCGTTCGTCACGACCCTCCCGCCTTCGCCGCCGATGGCCCGGCCTCAAGATCGCTAACGGGCGGGCTGTGGCTACGCTCGCTTGCCCGTCCCCAACGCCCGCACCCAGCGCCCGTAACCCGCATCCCCCTGGGCCTATGACACATGGGCCCCGCCCAGAGAACGGTTTAAAAAAAGGGAATAAAATAATAATAATAAATAAATAATAATAATATATAATAAATAAATAAATAATAATAAAAATAATTAATTAATTAACTAAATAATTAACTTAATTAATCCTGTTAATTAATCTAATTAAGCCTAATTAGTTAATTATATTTAACTAATCCTGTTTAGCTAACTAGGTCAATGACCGGTGGGTCCCACATGTCTATTTGACCAGTCAACCCCCGTTGACTGCTGACGTCAGCATGACATCATGCTGATGCCCTAAATCCAATTTTGAATTAATTTAAATAATTAATTAAATACCAGAAATTAATAAATTCTTTTGAAAATCATATCTTTTAATCCGTGAATCTCGGATGAAAATACTTTCTACATGAAAGTTGCTCGTAACGACGAGACGAACCCGGATACGCAGCCCGTTCGCCCGCTACGCACCCCTGACATATCAAACTCGCAACTTTCCCCCTCCGGCTCCTCTGCCCAAAAACGCGAAACACCGGGAATACTTTCCCAGATGTTTTCCCCCTTCGCCGGTATCTGCTACTACCGCGTTAGGGCACACCTAGCGCCGCTCATTGTCACGTAACGCATCATCATGTTTATGTTTGCATTGTATTCATTGTTTCTTCCCCCTCTTCTCTCGCTAGACACCGAGACCGACGCCTTTGCTACTCCAAGACGACCTACGGAGTTGACGACCCTCTCTCTTGTCGTGAGCAACCAGGCAAGCCCCACCCCCCCGATCACCGGGATATCGCCTATTCTCTTCTATACCGCTTGCATTAGAGTAGTGTAGCATGTTATCGCTTTCTCCGTTATCCTATCCTCGATGCATAGCCCGTCCTTGTTACTATCAAGTTGTTACCTTTACCGCAATCCTACATGCTTAGTATAGGATGCTAGTTTTCCATCGATGGCCCTACATTCTTGTCCGCTCTGGCCGTGCTATACTATCGGGCCGTGATCACTCGGGAGGTGATCACGGGTATATACTATATACTTTATACATGATACATGTGGTGACTAAAGTCGGGTCGGCTTGTGGAGCACCATGAGTGATTCACGGATTGGGGCTGAAAGGACCTTTGTCCCAACGGCCCTCCGTGGTGGATCTTTGTGGCGGAAGCGCCAGGCAGTTGAGACTACTGGGTGAGAGGTGGGCCTGGCTCGCTCGGCGTCCATGGATACTTAACACGCTTAATCTAGATCTTGGAATTTGATCTGAGTTGGGTCGTTGACCTTATACGCACTAACCGCCACGTGGGACAAGATATGGGCAACCAAATGACGTGGTATCAGCCGGCACTTCGTGACGCCAATGACCGAAGCGGCACGCCACCGGATTGACCGGAACGCCACTAGGCTAGGTACGCTTTCGGCGGCGTCACATAGCGTGCAGGTGTGCTAAGGCGATGGGCCAGACCCTTGTGCGCTTAGGTTTAGACCGGCGTCGACCTCTCTGTTGTGCCTAGGTGGGGCTGCGACGTGTTGATCTTTCCGCGGCGGGCATGACCTGTGAAAGTGTGTCCGGCCAAATGGGATCGAGCGTGTCGGGTAATGTGGTGCACCCTCAGGTGGAAGTTAATCTATTCAATAGCCGTGATCTTGATGCGGGCGACTTGAGTTGTACCTTGACCTTATGGACAACTAGAACCGGATACTTAATAAAACACACCGTTCCAAGTGCGGATACAACCCGGTGGTCGCTCTCTAACAGGGATTGAGGAGGGATCGCTGTGTAGGATTATGCTATGCGATGCTACTTGGAGGACTTCTACCACTCTCTTCTACATGTTGCAAGACGGAGGCTGCGAGCGTAGTCTTCGACAGATTAGCTATCCCTCTCTTATTACGGCATTCTCGCAGTTCACCCAATCGATATGGCCCTTACACATATATCCTCGCATATGTAGTGTAGCTCCTTGCTTGCAAGTACTTTGGATGAGTACTCACTATTGCCTTGTTCCCTTTTCCCCATACCTCTACCCGGTTGCTGCGACTGCACGATGGAGCCCAGGAGCGACGCCACCGTCGATGACGACTACTACACCGAGGTGCCTACTACTACGTGCAGCCTACCGGCGACGCACTGTGAGTAGTTAGGAGGATCCTGTGTGAGGCCCACGCCTCTTTCGGACCAGATCCCGCTTTGTGCTAGCCTTCTTAAGGCAAACATGTTTAACTTATGTCCGTACTCAGATATTGTTGCTTCTACGACTCGCCTATGATCGAGCACTTGTATTCGAGCCCTCGAGGCCCCCGGCTTGTATTATGATGCTTGTATGACTTATTTATGTTTTAGAGTTGTGTTGTGATATCTTCCGTGAGTCTCGATCTTGATCGCATACATTTGCGTGCATGATTAGTGTACGATTGAATCGGGGCGTCACAAGTTGGTATCGAGCCATTTGCTGTAGGAATCCTCTTCCACACTCCTTGGCGAAGTTGAGTCTAGACTTTACAAAACTTTTACTAACATGGCTGTGCGCCCATGGGCCCACGCCGCCATTGGGTGGTATTAGGATCTTTTACTCCTCGTCTATACTGGGATTCCGATCTCTCTTCTATTCGGGTTAAATGATTTTGTTAACTCTCACTCGGGTTCTCGTAAACACTTTCCCCCGGAGAGCCCCTCACTGCAGACGATTGCTTGGCGCACCAGAAGATCCTGAAGATAGTCTCCGAAGTTTCCCGAGACCCTTGTGTCTTCACTGTTGCGATCCCTACCACCGATAAATCCTTATGCGTAACTACCTATGTTGTCGTTCATACCTTCATCCCTTGTTACTCTTGTTATTACAAGATGTCCTGAAAAATCCTTCGATGTTCTGAGAATTCTCTATGCTTACTGCCCTGTAGTTCCTTGCCACATGAATACCCCTATGGATATTTACTCGCGCTTGCCGAGTATCCGTTCATCCACAGTTGTTCGTGTGATTCATAAGATACTTTGGAATACCATCCGACCTTCCGATAATCCTCTCCAACTATTGCTCTGCTAATATTTATGTACTTGCATTATGGTTACTTCCATTTGTCTAGCAATACTCATTAGCATCCTTTGTCATCATAATTCTGAGCATTTGATTCGATTCGTTTGCAAATGATCACGATCATCGATCCTATTTTAAAATTCTCCCTTGTTTCGACGTCACTCGACATGAGCTGGTGTTCGACAAATCAAACCTTGATTGATTGTCGATCTATGTCTATTCAACTTACTTGTCTTTGATCAGAACCTCCACTTCTGATCCCTTGATTTGGAAGTCGTAATTCCTTTGCATTTGAACTCTGAATTAGTCAGTTGTTTCTATAACCCGATCTCCTTGCATCCTTTCTTCTTTTGGTTGAGTATTGTTGCTCACATCAGATCCCTCGTGGACCACTGTGATACTTTGTGGGATTCTATCCGACGTCCTCCCTATATAGTAACCTTGTGAGCTTTTCCTCAGATACATAATGCCTTTGGTACATTGAATCCCCTGCTTTTGTCAACCATGCTCTGCTTTCGAGCTTGTGTTATTTACTCTGGAAGTTTGTAGCATATGTTCCTAAGATGCCCTTGAACCTATGCCTTCTTAATATGTGTGAACTCGAAAGTTTTCACGAGTCATACTCTTCTGGTATTTTGCTATATAAAATTTCAATACTACGACTTCTTCAAAAGTGAGAGGTGAATGGAAGGTTATACATTGAAGAAGTGGGAGTCGACCTTGAACTTTATGCTCATGCCCATGGACACGATGCAAATCTTATCATGGAAGCTTCTCGCGAGAATAGTTACCCCTTGTTATAAGTGCTTGTATACGTGGTTTGATCATGTACAAATGTGATTACGACCATATTGTTCCCCTTTGATTCAATTTCTCGAGACAAGTTAAAACCATTTGTCCTCTGTGAGCAATACCCAATCCAACCTCTATTTTTGATGCGTCATTCGAGTATTACCCCACGGTATCTCGAGATTATCACGAACTGCATAACCTCTTATGAGTTCTTTATCAAGTACTACATCCTCATCGATTCCAATTTTTTCACGGGCTCAAGTTATTAAACACTCGAAGACACCGATAACTGAACCGAGTCCGCACTCACGGTTCAACATCTCTTGATAATCTTCTTTAAGTACGAGTTTGTACCCGATCATGTCATTCCTAGCCTGCTTTCTGCTATACCTATTCGTGTTGAATTTAAGCATGCTACCTGGTCCTTCTTCTCGAGCACAATTTTCGACGATGAGCTAAAGCTTACGTCGATTTTCCTCATCATGTCATTTCGCCTTGAACAGCAAACTTGGTTTGGAGTTTGTGACGTGCCGTGGCTCCAATAACCTTTCGCTTCGCTTCATCATTCCTTTGACTTGATGTCATCGCCGATCGATTACACCTTCATGAAATCTCTCGACAAAGGTGTCGTGATCATCAACATTCGAGCTCTTCCAAAATATCTATTGAATTCTTGATGGGAAATACCATCCTTGCCTCTCGATGGTTTGTATTATCATCGGCCACTTTATTGCCTTCCTCCAACACAAACTTGTTCGTGTTTTGTGTTGTACCTTGAGTCCCTTGCTGCCTAGCATTGTTCTTCTTTACCTTGCAATATTACCACCTTTTATGTCAAGAATGTCGTGAGAATTTCACCACCTCTTAAGAATTCTTGGTATGGTGATACTCCTCATCATCACCATTCTTTCTTGGGTCCTCGAGTTGATTCCAACCAGGGTACCAACAGATGAACGGTGCTATTTGGATTCTGCCCTTCTAGCAACCCTATTGCTTTGAAGTTAATGGTCGGCCGTTCATTCTTAGACATTTGATTATTGAATCACCATTCCGACGTTGGTTGTGCAACCCAGCCCATATTTCGGTGCACCTTTCAACCAATGTTTAATTGTGTATGTTTCCTCGAGCATACATCATTATACCATTTGATCGACTAATGTTATCTCCTTGTTCACTTAATTGTGGAAACCCATCATTTGGAAGTCTCCATGAATTGTCGCCGAGTTCATCGGCTACCTCCTTATCCCTTCATTGGTTTAATGATGAGCTTTTGTTTCAAGCTCGCTTAGTAGCAAATTTCCGAGAATCTTACAATGTCATCTCGTCAATTTGTATTGCACCTTTTTCCTCTTAGGCATCCTGAGTCTGAGGTAGTTTGACACCAATCAAATCTGAATCTCGGTCAGATATGATGGTTGGGACATATTTCCAATAGTTGTAACATTGGTCGTTATATGACCCGGTAAGGTGGTGTCATGCCTAGTACACCTGGCCGGTGGACCTATTGTTATAGTTTCCTTTTAGCAAGGTTATCTATTCTTCCATTAGGAAATGGTAAGACGTATTCTATAAGTTGTTCCTGATGAATCCTTTGTGTATCCAAAGTCTGATCTTCACCTGATGACCATGTCAATGCTATTTCGAAGCATATCTATGGTACTCCGATTTTCAATAAGAGCATTTGAAGCCCAATGCTAAATGTTTCTTGCTCAATTATCCAAACACCGTTGTATGGGTAATGTCTTGAAATTCCTCTCCCCTTACCTACTTTCTATCCTGTCGTGGATATCTTGCTCTACTTGTCCTTGGGAAGGATATACCCTTGAAACATGTGTTTAAACACATTTTTCTTTCCATTGTTCTATTTTCCTTTCTATTGTTTTGTTTAACCTTTCTGGTAATCCGACTTAACTAAGCAGTGATAATCCCCTGCTTAGGTAAGAACCTTGTGGTATCACGTTGTCAGTAAGACCCTGTTACTCTTATTGATGACATTACGGTAACCACCGATGGACGGGAACTTTGCCTATTGGTCCGCCTCGTTCAGCGAGCAGGAAAATGGTTCTCTTCGTCCCTCGCCCTTGGTATCGATGTTGTTGCCGACATAACTAGCAGGCTACCCTCTGGCATGCCTTGCTATTGTGACCGTGCAAGATGTCAGCCCCCCTTCCTACCTTTAACCCACATGGTGGGCCCATAACCCACAGGTCCCAGGATTGAAACCTGACTCTCCTGCACCCCCCTGTTCCCAAGGTCGTTCCTCGCGTGTGGCCTCGTATGAAATTCACGAGCCACCTTCCGTGGGATCATCAATTCTGGTATTAACCACAATACCTATACCCATTGCCTTGTTTCAGGCAACGACGATTGTCTATCCGTTTCAATCTTTTTATGGTACCTTCTTCTTACTTTTCTCTCGATGTGTTTTATTTGTTCAACTCGAGAGATACTCTTATGATCATTCTTGGGATACCCCCGGATGATTTTCCCTTATAACATTCAATTGTTGTAAAGCTGCCCTTACCTAATCGTAGAAATGCGATGGAGTTCCCGAAGAAAGGGCGACAACTTCATCATGATGACACGAAACAGCTTGACAGAATGAAGACATCAATGTAATGGATCAACCTCTTCGAGAAGAACAACCTAGACCAAGAACACTCCCTAGAATTTCGTAACCCGAACCTTTCCCCCTTAGTCCCCCTCTTAAATCTCGGGACGAGATTTCTTGTAGTAGAGGAGAATTGTGACGCCCGGATAATCAAGCTACAGTAAAGCTCTGTAAAGGTGCCACGTCACCTCGATTCTTATTGATAAACTCGAGCTAGTTCAAAAACGATTCAAATTAAAATTTAAAATATAGGCAAACAGTAAAATTTTCAAATATCAAAACTAAATTGTTCGGGTTGTGGCAAATAAATCGTAAGTAATTATGGTGGAGAAAACCAAACTCTGATAAAATGTTTAAAGGCTCCAAAAGAATTAAAAGGGTAGTGAAAACAATTAAACAAATGCCTATTGAATTTATAAAATGCTAAAACTAATTTATTATGGGTTAAGAATTAATCTCACAGTAGTTTGTTGATACATACAAATTTAGGCACTAGTGGTAATTTTTATAAAGCTAAAATTAAAAGAAACTACAAAAGAAAAAAAGAAATAAAAATAGAAAACAAATAAATACGAAAAAGGGAAGGAAAACCCCGAACAAACCCGGTGAACCATGAGCCCAAGCTGAGGCAACCGTCCAACCCGCCAAGCCCCCCCCCACACCTCCTTATCCCCTCACCCCCGCAAACCCTAACCCACCCACCCACCCCCCCCCCTCCCTCGGTCCATCCCCCTCCCTCTCCGATCTGCATCGGGGGAACGCCCCCGCCGCCCGGAACGAACCGCGTCGCTACGCCCCACCCTCGTCGCCGTTGCCCCCTTCATCCCCGTCCTCTAGCTCCGTGGCCGGATCGACCAAGGCCGCCCCGACGCCGCCGCCGCCGCTCGACCCCGTCGCCACCACCACCGTGCCGCTCCTTTGGACCTCATTGGAGCCGCCTGCCGGATCTCCTCCCACGTCTCCATGGTCGAGTCCCGTCCTCCTCTGGCAGCGCTTGCGTCGAGCCTCGCCGCCCCCTGGTCTCTACTTTCGAGCGTGAGGCCCGCCTTCCTTCTCTTCCCTCTCCGAAGCGCCGGCCTCCCTTTCGTCCCCTACAGCTTAGCACGAGCCGCTCCCCTGACCTTTCCCTCGTGGCAGCGCCAGTGTCTGACGCGCCAAGACGCTTCGTCAGATCTCTCCGACGCCCGGCAGTGCCTCACGGCTTGTCGGAGGCAGCCCCGCTCCTCCTTCCATCCTCATTGCCAGGTCTCGGCCACCTTCGAGGCGTCGGCGCCCATCCGCTTACCGCTTACTTACTTCGCTCCGTTGCCCGCCAATGGCCAAGCATCGCCATCGACACATCGCCTCGTGACCTCTCCTTGCTCGCCATGTTCGCCGACCCCCCCTCCACCTTGCGGCCGATGGCTCCCGGCCTCAAGATCGCTAAATGCCAGGCGGGCTGTATACGCTGTCTTGCGTCCCCTAACGCCCACTTCCAATACCAGAATCCCGCATCCCCTCGGGCCCTATGACACATGGGCCCCGCCAGAGAACGGTTTTAAAAAAAGGAATAAAATAATAATAAATAAATAAATAATAATATATAATAAATAAATAAATAATAATAAAATTAATTAATTAATTAACTTAATTAATCCTGTTAATTAATCTAATTAAGCCTAATTAGTTAATTAAATTTAACTAATCCTGTTTAGCTAACTAGGTCAATGACCGGTGGGTCCCACATGTCTGTTTGACCAGTCAACCCCTGTTGACTGCTGATGTCAGCATGACATCATGCTGATGCCCTAAATCCAATTTTGAATTAATTTAAATAATTAATTAAATACCAGAAATTAATAAATTCTTTTGAAAATCATATCTTTTAATCCATAACTCTGATGAAAATACTTTCTACATGAAAGTTGCTCAGAACGACGAGACGAACCCGGTTTCGCAGCCCGTTCGTCCGCTATGCACCCCTAACATATCAAACTCGCAACTTTCCCCCTCCGGCTCCTCTACCCGGAAACGCGAAACACCGGGAATACTTTCCCGGATGTTTTCCCCTTCGCCAGATATCGGCTACTACGCGTTAGGGCACACCAAGCACCGCTCATTGTCACGTCACGCATCGTCATGTTTATGTTTGCATTGTATGCATTGTTTCTTCCCCTCTTCTCTCGCTAGACACCGAGAGACCGACGCTTGCTACCCAAAGACGACTACGGAGTTGGCGACAATTCTCTCTTGCCAGAGCAACCAGGCAAGCCCCCCACTTGATCACCGATATCGCCTATTCTCTTCTATACTGCTTGCATTAGAGTAGTGTAGCATGTTATCGCTTTCGTTATCCTATCCTCGATGCATAGCCTGTCCTTGTTACTACTCATTGTTACCTTTTACCCGCAATCCTACATGCTTAGTATAGGATGCTAGTTTTTCCATCAATGGCCCTACATTCTTGTCCGTCTCATTGTGCTATACTATCGGGCCGTGATCACTCGGGAGGTGATAACGGGTATAGACTATATACTTTATACATGATACATGTGGTGACTAAAGTCGGGTCGGCTTTGTGGAGCACCCTTGAGTGATTCACGTTGATTGGGGCTGAAAGGACCTTTGTCCCAACGGCCCTCTGTGTGGATCTTTGTGGCGGAGCGTCGAGGCAAGGTTGAGACTACAGGTGAGAGGTGGGCCTGGCCTGTTCGGCGTCCGCGGATACTTAACACGCTAACGAGATCTTGGAATTTGATCTGGGTTGGGTCGTTGACCTTATACGCACTAACCGCCACGTGGGACAAGATATGGGCAACCGGCGCCGTGGTATCGCCAAAGCACTTCGTGACGTCTGACCGAGCGTGGCGCGGATTGGCCGGAACGCCACTAGGCTAGGTCTGCTTTCACAGACGTCATAACGTGCAGGTGTGCTAAGGCGATGGCCCAGACCCGCACTTCGCGCGCTTTAGGTTTAGACCGGCGTCTTGACCTCTCTGTTGTGCCTAGGTGGGGCTGTGGCGTGTTGATCTTCCAGCGGCGGGCATGAGCGAGGAAAGTGTGTCCGCCAAATGGGATCGGCGTGTGGCCGGGTAATGTGGTGCACCCTGCAGGTGAAGTTAATCTATTCGAATAGCCCGTGATCTTCGGTAGCGGGGCGACTTGAGTTGTACCTTGACCTTATGACAACTAGAACCGGATACTTAATAAAACACACCCTTCCAAGTGCGGATACAACCCGCTGGTCGCTCTCTAACGGGGCATTGAGGAGGGATCGCCGGGTAGGATTATGCTATGCGATGCTACTTGGAGGACTTGGTCTACTCTCTTCTATATGTTGCAAGACGGAGGCTGCGAAGCGTAGTCTTCTCGGCGAGATTAGCTATCCCCTCTTATTACGGCATTACCGCGATTCAGGTCCACCCGATATGGCCCTTTACACATATATCCTGCATATGTAGTGTAGCTCCTTGCTTGCGAGTACTTTGGATGAGTACTCACGGTTGCCTTGTTCCCCTTTTCCCCATACCTCTACACGGTTGCTGCGACTGCACGATGGAGCCCAGAGCGACGCCACCGTCGATGATGACTACTACCTCTGGAGGTGCCTACTACTACGTGCACCGGCTGGCGATGACCAGAGTAGTTAGGAGGATCGGTAGGAGGCCTCGCTACTTCTTCGATCTCAGTATCCCGCTTTGTGCTAGCCTTCTTAAGGCAAACATGTTTAACTTATGTCCGTACTCAGATATTGTTGCTTCCGTTGGCTGACTCGTCTATGATCGAGCACTTGTATTCGAGCCCTCGAGGCCCTCGGCTTGTATTATGATGCTTGTATGACTTATTTATGTTTTAGAGTTGTGTTGTGATATCTTCCCGTGAGTCCCTGATCTTGATCGTACACATTTGCGTGCATGATTAGTGTACGATTGAATCGGGGGCGTCACACAATTTTAGTAGGAGGGACTTCAGCTTTATCATATCTGTAGAGAGAATTTACCTTTAATACCTGTGTCGGGTTATCGGGATCAGGAGGTTCTTCAATAAGTAATGGATCAATATCGTAAGTTTCTTCAACAGGCGGTAGATTAAGACCATTTATTTTTTCAATAGGAGGTAAATTCTTAACATCTTCAGCTTTAATACCTTTTTCTTTCATAGATTTCTTTGCCTCTTGCATATCTTCTTCGTGATCGAGAAATAGAACACCTCTATTCTTCGGAGTCGGTTTAGGAATAGGCTCAGTAATTGGAGCAGAAGCTAGCTCAGGAGGTGCCCAATTATTTTCATTTTTCAACATATTATTCAATAGAATTCAGCTTCATCCGGTGTTCTTTCCCTGAAAAGAGAACCGGCACAACTATCCAGGTAATCTCTGGAAGCATCGGTTAGTCCATTATAAAAGATATCAAGTATTTCAGGTTTCTTAAGAGGATGATCAGGTGAAGCATTAAGTAACTTGAGAAGCCTCCCCAAGCTTGTGGGAGACTCTCTTCTTTAATTTGCACGAAGTTGTATATTTCCCTCAAAGCAGCTTGTTTCTTATGAGCAGGGAAATATTTAGCAGAAAAGTAATAAATCATATCACGGGACTACGCACACAACCAGGATCAAGAGAATTAAACCATATCTTAGCATCACCCTTTAATGAGAACGGAAATATTTTGAGTATATAAAAGTAGCGCGATCTCTCATTATTAGTAAACAGGGCGGCTATATCACTTAGCTTAGTAAGATGTGCCACAACAGTTTTAGATTCATAGCCATAAAAAGGATATATTCGACCAAAGTAATTATATCTGGATCAACAGAAAATTCATAATCCTTATCGGGAACACAAATAGGTGAAGTAGCAAAAGCGAGGTCGGGTTTCATTACGTCTCTAAGAGATTCTTTACTCCATTTAACTAGCAGCCTCTTAAGTTCATATCTATCTTTACAAGCAAAAATAGCTGCAAAAGGTTCCATATCAAAAACATAACCCTCAGGAATAACAGGCATATTTTCATCATCACTTTCATCATCGTATTCAGATTCAATAATTTATTTCTCTCCAGCCCTAGCAATTTGTTCATCTATAAATTCACCAAGGGGCATAGTAGTATCAAACATAGAAGTAGTTTCATCATAAGTATCACGCATAGCAGAAGTGGCATCATCAATAACATGCGACATATCGGAACGAATAGCAGAAGCAGGTTTAGGTGTCGCTAGCTTACTCATAACAAAAGGTGAATCAAGTGCAGAGCTAGATGGCAGTTCCTTACCTCCCCTCGTAGTTGAGGGATAAATTTTTGTCTTAGCGTCTTTCAAGTTCTTCATAGTGTCCAGTAGATATAAATCCCAAGTGACTCAAAGAATAGAGCTATACTCCCCGGCAACGGCGCCACAAATTAGTCTTGATAACCCACAAGTATAGGGGATCACAACAGCTTTCGAGGGTAGAGTATTCAACCCAAATTTATTGATTTGACACAAGGGGAGCCAAAGAATATTCTCAAGTATTAGCAGCTGAGTTGTCAATTCAACCACACTGGAAACTTAGTATCTGCAGCAAAGTGTTTAGTAGCAAAGTAATATGATAGTGGTGAGTAACGGTAACAAAAGTAAAGATGACAAAAGTAATGTTTTGGTTATTTTGTAGTGATTATATGATAGCAACGGAAAACTAAATAAGCGAAGACCGATTATATGGAAGGCTCGTGAGGCACGGATCGATGATGGATAATTATGCGGGATGCGGTTCATCATGTAACGATCATAACATAGGGTGACCTGAGAACTAGCTCCAATTCATCAATGTAATGTAGGCATGTATTCGAATATAGTCATAATGCTTATGGAAAAGAACTTGCATGACATCTTTTGTCCTACCCTCTCGTGGCAGCGGGGTCCTAATGGAAACTAAGGGATATTAAGGCCTCCTTTTAATAGAGAACCAGAACAAAGCATTAGCACATAGTGAATACATGAACTCCTCAAACTATAGTCATCACCGGGAGTGGTCCCGATTATCGTCACCGGGGTTCTTGCGGATCATAACACATAGTAGGTGACTATAGACTTGCAAGATAGGATCAAGAACTCACATATATTCATGAAAACATAATAGGTTCAGATCTGTAATCATGGCACTCGGGCCCTAGTGACAAGCATTAAGCATAGAAAATTCATAGCAACATCAATCTCAGAACATAGTGGATACCAGGGATCAAACCCTAACAAAACTAACTCGATTACATGATAAATCTCATCCAATCCATCACCGTCCAGCAAGCCTACGATGGAATTACTCACGCACGACGGTGAGCATCATGAAATTGGTGATGGAGGATGGTTGATGATGACGGCATGACGAATGCCCTCTCTCCGAGCCCCAACGGACTCGAGATCAGCCCTCCCAAGAGGTTTTAGGGCTTGGCGGCTGCTCTGATCGTAAAAACGCGATGATTTCTTCTCTCGATTTTTTCTCCCGAAAGCCAAGATATAGAGTTGGAGTTGGCGTCGGAAGGTGTCGAGGGGCCCACGAGGTAGGGGCGCGCCTAGAGGGGGGGGGTGCCCCCACCCTCAAATGGTGTGTGTGGGCCCCTGGTCTTCATCTTTAGCGAGGACTTTTTATTATTTTTATAAGACATCCCGTGGAGTTTCGGGGTCATTCCGAGAACTTTTGTTTTCTCGCACATAAAACAACATCATGGCAATTTCTGAAAACAAATCCCAATCCGGGTTAGTTCCATTCAAATCATACAAGTTAGAGTCCAAAACAAGGGCAAAAGTGTTTGGAAAAGTAGATACGACGGAGACGTATCACACTATCATAAGCTTCCACTTCAATTAGTGTAGGTGCCACAGGAACAACTTCCTGTGCCCTGCTACACACCAGTTGAAGTGATGGTTCAATAACCTCATCAAGTATCCACCTTCCTCCCACTCAATTCTTTCGAGAGAAGCTTTTCCTCGAGAAAGGACCTGTTTCTAGAAACAATCACTTTTGCTTCCGGATCTGAAATAGGAGGCATACCCAACTATTTTGGGTATTCTATAAAGATGCATTTATCCGCTTTGGGTTTGAGCTTATCAGCCTGAACTTTTTCACATAAGTGTCGCAACCCCAAACTTTCAAGAAACGACAGCTTAGGTTTCTCTAAACCATAGTTCATACGGTGTCGTCTCAACGGAATTGCGTGGTGCCCTATTTAAAGCGAATGCGGTTGTCTCTAATGCCTAGCCCATAAACGATAGTGGTAATTCGATAAGAGACATCATGGTATGCACCATATCCAATAGGGTGCAGTTATGATGGTCGGACACACCATCACACTATGGTGTTCCAGGCGTTATTAGTTGTGAAACAATTTCCACAATGTCTTAATTGTGTGCCAAACTCGTAACTCAGATATTCATCTCTATGATCATATCATAGACATTTTATCCTCTTGTCACGACAATCTTCAACTTCACTCTGAAATTACTTAAACCTTTCAATAATTCAGACTTGTGTTTCATCAAGTAAATATACTTAGCATCTACTCAAATCATCTGTGAAGTAAGAACATAACGATATCCACTGCGTGCCTCAGCACTCATTGGACTGCACACATCAAAATGTATTACTTCCAACAAGTTGTTTTCTTGTTCCATCTTACTGAAAATGAGGCCTTTTAGTCATCTTGCCCATGTGGTATGATTTGCATGTCTCAAGTGATTGAAAATCAAGTGAGTCCAAACGATCCATCTGTATGGAGTTTCTTTATGCATATATACCAATAGACATGGTTCACATGTCTCAATCTTTTCAAAAACGAGTGAGTCCAAAGATCCATCAACATGAAGCTTCTTCATGCGTTTTATACCAATATGACTCAAATGGCAGTGCCACAAGTATGTGGTACTATCATTACTATCTTATATCTTTTGGCATGAACATGTCTATCACTACGATCAAGATTCAATAAACCATTCATTTTAGGTGCAAGACCATTGAAGGTATTATTCAAATAAACAGAGTAACCATTATTCTCCTTAAATGAATAACCGTGTTGCGATAAACATAATCCAATCATGTCTATGCTCAACGCAAACACCTAATAACAATTATTTAGGTTTAACACCAATCCCGATGGTAGAGGGAGCGTGTGATGTTTGATCACATCAACCTTGGAAACACTTCCAACACATATCGTCGTCTCACCTTTAGCTAGTCCCCGTAGCCTTTTATTTTGAGTTACTAACACTTAGCAACCAAATTGGTATTTATTACCTTGTTGCTACTAGGAGTACTAGTAAAGTACACATTAATATAACGTATATCCAAAATACTTCTGTCGACCTTGCCAGCCTTCTCATCTACCAAGTATCTAGGGTAGTTACGCTTGGTGACCGTTCCCCTCATTTTGAAGCACTTAGTCTCGGGTTTGGGTTCAACCTTGGGTTTCTTCACTAGAGCAAAGAATCGATTTGCCGTTTCATGAAGTATCCCTTCTTTCCCTTGCACTTCTTGAAACTAGTGGTTTTATTAACCATCAACAATTGATGCTCCTACTTGATTTCTACTTTTCGTGATTGTCAAACATCATGAATTGCTCAAGGATCATCATGTCTATCCACGATATGTTATAGTTCATCACGAAGCTCTAATAGCTTGGTGGCAGTGACTATAGAGAACCATCACTATCTCATCTGGAAGATTAACTCCCACTCGATTCAAGCGATTGTATTACTCAGACAATATGAGCACATGCTCAACGATTGAGCTTTTCTCCCTTAGTTTGCAGGCTTAAGAAACTTGTCAGAGGTCTCATACCTCTTGACGTGGGCACTAGTCTGAAATCCCAATTTCAGTGTTTGGAACATCTCATATGTTCTGTGCTACCTCTTGAGCACTGCGTTGGATTTCCCCGAAGAGGAGAGGATGATGCAGTAAAGTAGCGTAAGTATTTCCCTCAGTTTTTGAGAACCAAGGTATCAATCTAGTAGGAGACCACGTACAAGTCCCTCGTACCTACACAAAAGCGATAGCAACTTCGCAACCAACGCTGAGGGGTTGTCAATCCCTTCACGATCACTTACTTAGAGTGAGATCTTATAGAGATAATAAATAATATTTTGGTATTTTGATATAGATAGATGCAAAGTAAAAGTAAAAGGCAAAAGTAAAACAAAGCAAGTAAATAAAGTGATATAGATTGATATGATGAGAATAGACCAGGGGCCATAGTTTCACTAGTGGCTTCTCTCAAGAGCATAAGTATTCTATGGTGGGTGAACAAATTACATTTGTTGAGCAATTGGCCGATGAATTGAGCATAGTTATGAGTATATCTAGGCAATGATCATGTATATAGGAATCACGTCCAAAACAAGTAGATCGAAGCGATTACGCATCTACTACTATTACTCCACTCATCGATCGCTATCCAAAGATGCATCTAGAGTATTAAGTAAAAGCAGTAGTAACGTAAGCAAGATGACATGATTTAGAGGAATAAATTCATGCAATATGATAAAAACCCCACCTGGTTATCCTCGATGGCAACAATACAATACGTGCCTTGCAACTCTTTCTGTCACTGAGTAAGGACACCACAAGATTGAACCCAAAGCTAAGCACTTCTCCCATTGCAAGAACTACCAATCTAGTTGGCCAAACCAAAAAGATAATTCGAAGAGACTTGCAAAGATAACTCATTCATACATAAAAGAATTTAGAGAAGAATCAAATATTTTCCATAGATAATACTGGATCATAAACCCACAATTCATCGATCTCAACAAACACACATAAAGAAGATTACACCGAATAGATCTCCACGAGAGAGGAGATCATTGTATTGAGAACCAAAAATAGAGAAGAAGCCATCTAGCTAATAACTATGGACCGAAAGGTGCAGTAAACTACTCACACTTACGTCGGAGGGGCTATGATGATGTAGAACCCTCCGTGATGATGGCCCTCTCTCCGCATGAGGCCTCCGAAGCAGGGCCCAAGATGGGATCTCGTGGATCTGAGAAAGTTGCGGCGGTGGAATTAGGTTTTGGCTCTGTTACGATCGTTCGAGGATACGTGGGTATATATAGGAGGAAGGAGTGCGTCGGTGGAGCTCAGGGGCCCACGAGGTGAGGCGCCCTCCACCTCGTGACCGCCTCTGGCGCTGCTTGGAGTAGGGTCCAAGTCTCACGGATCACGTTCGGTTGGAAAATCACGATCCGAAGGTTTCATTCCGTTTGGACTCCGTTTGATATTCTGTTTCTTGAAATCTTGAAAAAGGCAAAAAAACAACAATTACAGGCTGGGCCTCCGGTTAATAGGTTAGTCCCAAAAGTAATATAAAAGTGGAAAATAAAGCCCAATATAGTCCAAAGCAGTAGACAAAGTAGCATGGAGTAATAAAAATTATTATAGATCGTTGGAGGCGTATCAAGCATCCCCAAGCTTAATTCCTGCTTTCGTCCTCGGTAGGTAAATGATAAAAAGAATTTTTGATGCGGAGTGATATTTTCGCATAATTTCAATGTAAATCCTCTTAATTGTGATATGAATATTCAGATCCGAAAGATTCAAGACAAAAGTTCATATTGACACAAAAATAATAATACTTCAAGCATACTAATCAAAGTAATCATGTCTTCTCAAAATAACATGGCAAAAGAAAGTTCATCCCTACAAAATCATATAGTTAGGCTATGCTTCATTTTCGTTACACAAAGATTTTCCCAACATCTATACCCCGATGACAAGCCAAGCAATTGTTTCATACTTAAATAATCTCAAACTTTTTCAACTTTCACGCAATACATGAGCGTGAGCCATGGATATAGCACTATGGGTGGAATAGAATATGATGATGGGGATTGTGTGGAGAAGACAAAAAATGAAAGTCTCACGTTGGCGAGGCTAATCAACAGGCTATGGAGATGCCCATCAATTGATGTCAACATGAGGTAGGGATTGCCATGCAACGGATGCACTAGACCTATGAATGCTCAACAAAGAAAACTAGTGGGTGTGCATCCAACTTGCTTGCTCACGAAGACCTAGGGCATTTGAGGAAGCCCATTGTAGGAATATACAAGCCAAGTTCTATAATGAAAATTCCCACTAGTATAAAAAGACAACTTATGAGGCGCACTACATGAAGAACAAGGTGCTACTTTGAAGCACAATATATGAGACTCACTACATGAAGAACAAGGTGCTACTTTGAAGCACAAGTGTGGAAAAAGAGATAGTAGCATTGCCCTTTTTATTTTCTTATTTTCTTGGGCCTTTTCTTTTTGGCCTTTCTCTTTTTTTTGGGCAATGCTCTAATAATGATGATCATCACACTTCTATTGATTACAACACAAAGATTACAACTCGAAACTTAGAACAAGATATGACTCTATATGAATGCCTCACGTGGTGTGCGGGATGGTGCAATGAATCCAGAGTGACATGTATGAAAATAATGCATGGTGGCTTTGCCACAAATACGATATCAACTACATGATCATGCAATGGCAATATGACAAAAGTAATGTATGTCATGATGATGATGATGGAAGTTGCATGGCAATATATCTCGGAATGGCTATGGAGATGCCATAATAGGTAGGTATGGTGGCTGTTTTGAGGAAGATATAAGGAGGTTTATGTGTGATAGGCGTGTCATTATCCACGGGGTTTGGATGCACCAGGTGAAGTTTGCGCCAACTCTCAAGGTGAGAAAGGGCAATGCCTGCAGTACCGAAGAGGCTAGCAAAGGTGGAAAGGTGAGAGTGCGTATAATCCATGGACTCAACATTAGTCAAAAGAACTCATAACTTATTGCAAAAATTTAGAAGTCGTCAAAATTCAAGTACTACGGCGCATGCTCCTAGGGGATAGATTGGTAGGAAAAAGACCATCGCTCGTCCCCGACCGCCACTCATAAGGATGCACAAGCCAGGTACACTTCATGTTTCAAATTTGTTACACAACTTTAACCATATGTGCATGCTCACGGGACTTGCAAACTTCAACACAAGTATTTCTCAAATTCACAACTACTCAACTAGCATGACTTTGATATTATCACCTCCATATCTCAAAACAATTATCAAGCATCAAACTTATCTTAGTATTCAATTCACTCAAAAGAAAGTTTCACATATCTTGAACACCAAGTATATTAACATTAAGCAAATTACCATGCTATTAAAGTCTCTAAAAATAATCTAAGTGAAGCATGAGAGATCAAATAGTTTCTTTAAAACAAATCCACCACCGTGCTCTAAAAGATCTAAGTGAAGTACTATAGCAAAAATTATCACGCTCAAAAGATATAAGTGAAGCACTATGAGCAAAACTATCAAGCTCAAAAGATATAAGTGAAGCACAAAGAGTATTCTAACAAATTCCAATTCAAGTATGGCTCTCTCAAAAGGTGTGTACAGCAAGGATAATTGTGGTAAACTAACAAGCAAAGACACAAATAATACAAGGCGCTCCAAGCAAAACACATATCATGTTGGTGAATAAAAATATAGCTCCAAGTAAATTACCGATGGAAGTGGGCGAAAGAGGGGTGCCTTAGGGGCATCCCCAAGCTTAGGCTTTTCCACTCCTTGTTCCATAATCCATCAAAAAGAATTCACCCAAAACTTGAAAACTTCACAACACAAAACTCAATAGAAATCTCGTGAGCTCCCTTAGAGAAAGAAAACAAAAGACTACTTCAAGGTACTGTAATGAACTCATTCTTTATTTATATTGGTGTTAAACCTTCTGTATTCAAACTTCTCTATGGTTTATAAACTAATTTACTAGCCATAGATTCATCAAAATAAGCAAACAACACACGAAAAACAGAATCTGTCAAAAACAGAACAGTCTGTAGCAATCTGTTACTAACGCAAACTTCTGGAACCCAAAAAATTCTACCAAAATTAGAAAACCTGGGAAATTTGTGTATTAATCAGCAGCAATTGGAATCAGTATTTTATCACGTTCTGGTGATTTTTAACAATTCGGGCACTGAGCACAAAGATTCTGGAAATTACAGCAAGATCAAATAACTATCATCCAAGAAGATCCAATAGGTCCAACTTGGCACAAACACTAATTAAAAGATAAATCCACATCTAAACAGAGGCTAGATGGATTATTTATTCCTAAACAGAAGCAAAAACAAAAACCACAAAATAAAATTGGGTTGCCTCCCAACAAGCGCTATCGTTTAACGCCCCTAGCTAGGCATAAAAGCAAAGATAGATCTAGGTATTGCCATCTTTAATAGGCAATACATAAGTAGCTCTCATGATAGATTCATATGGTAATTTTATTTTATTTATAGGGAAGTGTTCCATACCCTTCTTTAAGGGAAATTGGAATCTAATATTCCCTTCCTTGATATCAATAATTGCACCAATCGTTCTAAGGAAAGGTCTACCAAGAATAATAGGACATGAAGGATTGCAATCTATATCAAGAACTATAAAATCTAAAGGCACATAATTCCTATTGGCAACAATAAGAACATCATTAATTCTTCCCATAGGCTTTTTAATAGTGGAATCCATAAGATGCAAGTTTAGGGAGCAATCATCAAAATCACGAATATCTAGCAAATCACATAAAGTTTTGGGGATAGTAGAGACACTAGCACCCAAATCACACAAAGCATAAAACTCAAAATATTTAATTTTAATTTTAATAGTGGGTTCCCACTCATCATATAGTTTTCTAGGGATAGAAACTTTCAACTTAAGTTTTTCTTCATAAGATTGCATCAAAGCATCAACAATATGTTCGGTAAAGGCTTTATTTTGACTATAAGCATGAGGAGAATCTAGCACGGATTGCAACAAGGAAATACAACGAATCAAAGAGCAATTTTCATAATTAAATTCCTTGAGATCCAAAATAGTGGGTTTAGCAACATCACGGTTTTTATTTATTTCAATCCCACTTTCATCAATTTCATCATCAAAATCTCGAAACTCGAATTCTTAGAACGCCTTCTAGGTAAAGGAAGATAATCTTCAGATTCATCAAGATTCATATTGCAAAACAAAAGATTTAATGGGGACACATCAATAACTTTTAGATCTTCATCTTGATTTTCATAGGGATTGGAAGAACATGCTTTAATAAAGGCATCTTTGGAAGCACGCATCCTAGCGGTTCTTTCCTTGCACTCATCAATGGAAATTCTCATGGCTTTGAGAGACTCATTGATATCATGGTTAGGAGGAGTAGATCTAAGCTTTAAAGAATCAATTTCAAGAGAAAATCTATCAACGTTCCTAGCCAAATCATCAACATTAAGCAATTTCTCTTCAAGCAAAGCATTGATTTTTTTTTTGCGAATTCATAAACTCTTTAACACTACTTTCAAATTCAGAGGGCATCTTATTAAAATTTCCATAAGAGTTGTTGTAGGAATTTCCATAATTATTAGAAGGATTACTAGGATAAGGCCTAGGATTAAAAATTCCCTCTATCGCGTTGTTTCCAAAACTATTCCTACCAACAAAGTTCACATCCATAGATTTATTATTATTCTCAAGCAAGGTAGATAAAGGCATATCATTGGGATCAAGAGGAATATTTTTAGGCGCAAACATCTTCATAAGTTCATCCATCTTTTCACTCAAAACATTGATTTCCTGTATAGCATGCACCTTTTTAGTAGAAGATCTTTCGGTGTGCCATTGGGAATAATTAGCCATAATATTATCAAGCAATTTGGTAGCATCCCCTAACGTAATTTCCATAAAAGTGCCTCATGGCCGAATCTAAAAAGATTTCTAGAAGCAAAATTCAATCCGCATAAAATTTTGTATGATCATCCATAAATTCAAACCATGAGTAGGGCAATTGAAGCATTAATTTCATTCTTTCCCAAGATTGGGCAACATGCTCATGATCAAGTTGTTTAAAATTCATGATATTGTTCCTAAGAGTGATAATCTTAAGCGGGAGGAAAATACTTAGAGATAAAAGCATCTTTGCACTTGTTCCAAGAATCAATACTATTTTTAGGCAAAGATGAAAACCAAACTTTAGCACGATCTCTAAGTGAAAACGGAAATAACTTCAATTTGACAATATTGTTATCTGTATCTTTCTTCTTTTGCATATCACACAAATCAACAAAATTGTTTAGATAAGTAGAGGCATCTTCACAAGGAAGGCCGGCGAATTGTTCTTTCATAACAAGATTCAGCAAGGCAGTATTGATTTCACAAGACTCATCATTATTAAGAGGAGCAATCGGAGTACTAAGGAAATCATTATTATTGGTATTCGAGAAATCACACAAGTTGGTATTATCTTGTGCCATGGCAACAAGTAATCCAACACACAAGCAAACAGAAAGCCAGCGGAAAAAGGCAAGCGGGAAAGAGGAGGAGATTGGGAAGAGAGAGGCAAACAAAAGCGGCAAAGGGTGAAGTGGGGAAGAGGAAAGCAGAGGCAAATGGCAAATAATGTAATCACGAGAGATAGGGATTGCGATGGGTACTTGGTATGGTTGACTTGCTTGCGTGAGCCTCCACGCAACAGCGCCGGAAATTCTTCTTGCTACCTCTTGAGCCTTGCGTTGGATTTCCCGAAGAGGAGAGGATGATGCGATAAAGTAGCGTAAGTATTTCCCTCAGTTTTTGAGAACCAAGGTATCAATCCGGTAGGAGACCACGCACAAGTCCCTCGTACCTACACAAAGCGATAGCAACTTCAACCAACGCTTAGGGTTGTCAATCCCTTCACGGTCACTTACGAGTGAGATCGATAGAGATAATAAATAATATTTTTGGTATTTTTGATATAGATAGATGCCAAGTAAAAAGTGAAAGGCAAAAGTAAAACAAAGCAAGTAAATAAAGTGATATAGATTGATATGATGAGAATAGACCGGGGGCCATAGGTTTCACTAGTGGCTTCTCTCAAGAGCATAAGTATTCTACGGTGGGTGAACAAATTACTGTTGAGCAATTGGCGAAATTGAGCATAGTTATGAGTATATCTAGGCAATGATCATGTATATAGGCATCACGTCCAAAACAAGTAGATCGAAGCGATTACGCATCTACTACTATTACTCCACTCATCGACCGCTATCCGGCATGCATCTAGAGTATTAAGTAAAAAGCAGAGTAACGCCGTAAGCAAGATGACATGATGTAGAGGAATAAATTCATGCAATATGATAAAAACCCCATCTTGTTATCCTCGATGGCAACAATACAATCGTGCCTTGCAACTCTTTACATCCTGAGTAAGGACACCGCAAGATTGAACCCAAAGCTAAGCACTTCTCCCATTGCAAGAACTACCAATCTAGTTGGCCAAACCAAAAAGATAATTGAAGAGACTTGCAAAGATAACTCAATCATACATAAAAGAATTCAGGAGAAGAATCAAATATTTTCCATAGATAATACTTTGGATCATAAACTCACAATTCATCGGTCTCCAACAAACACACCGCCAAAAAACAAGATTACACGAATAGATCTCCACGAGAGGGGAGATCATTGTATTGAGATCTAAAGAGAGATGAAGCCATCTAGCTAATAACTATGGACCGAAGGTCTAAAGTAAACTACTCACACTTCATCGGAGGGGCTATGATGATGTAGAAGCCCTCCGTGATGGCGGCCCTCTCGGCAGAGCTCGGAACAGGCCCCAAGATGGGATCTCGTGGATCTGAAGAAGTTCTTGGCGGTGGAATTAGGTTTTTGGCTCCTGTTACGATCGTTCGGGGATACGTGGGTATATATAGGAGGAAGGAGTCGTCGGTGGAGCTCAGGGGCCCACGAGGTAGGGGTGCGCCGGGGTGCCCTCCACCCTTGTGACCGCCTCTGGCCTGCTTGGAGTAGGGTCCAAGTCTCACGGATCACGTTCGGTTGGAAAATCACGATCCCGAAGGTTTCATTCCGTTTGGACTCCGTTTGATATTACATTTCTTGAAATCTGAAAAAGGCAAAAACAACAATTCTGGGCTGGGCCTCCGGTTAATTGGTTAGTCCCAAAATTAATATAAAAGTGGAAAGTAAAGCCCAATCTAGTCCAAAACAGTAGACAAAGTAGCATGGAGTAATCAAAAATTATAGATACGTTGGAGACGTATCATTCTGCGACGTTTCAAAAATGTCTTTGGCTCCTCAATTCTAAACCGTTAGCATTACGCACTGAACTATCACGTAGTCATGAAAACGTGTATGTCAGATGTTCACAACATCCCACAGACGGCCTTTCGAGGTTGGCACACCGAGCGGTGCATTAAGGACATAAGCCTTCTGCGCAATAATGAGGATAATCCTCAGTTTACGGACCTAGTCCGCATAATTTCTACTATCAACTTTCAACTAAATTTTCTCTAGGAACATATCTTAAACAGTAGAACCAAAGCGTAAGCTACGACATAATTTGCAAAGACCTTTTGACTATGTTCATGATAATTAAGTTCATCTAATTAAATTATTTAATGAACTCCCACTTAGATAGACATCCCTCTAGTCATCTAAGTGATACATGATCCAGTCAACTAGGCCGTGTCCGATCATCACGTGAGACGGACTAGTCATCATCGGTGAACATCTTCATGTTGATTGCATCTACTATCGACTCATGTTCGACCTTTCGGTCCCTTGTTTTCCGAGGCCATATGCATACATGCTAGGCTCGTCAAGTCAACCTAAGTGTTTTGCATGTGTAAATCTGGCTTACACCCGTTGTATGCGAACGTTAGAATCTATCACACCCAATTATCACGTGGTGCTTCGAAGCAATGAACCTTAGCAACGGTGCACAGTTAGGGGGAACACATTTCTTGAAATTTTAGTGAGGGATCATCTTATTTATGCTACAGTCGTTCTAAGCAAATAAGATGTAAACATGACAAACACCACATGCAAATCATAAAGTGACATGATATGGCCAATATCATCTTGCACCTTTGATCTCCATCTTGGTAGCGGCATGATCACCTTCATCACCGGCATGACACCATGATCTCCATCATCATGATCTCCACCATCGTGTCTTCATGAAGTTGTCTCGCCAATTATTACTTCTACTACTATGGCTAACGGTTAGCAATAAAGTACAGTAATTACATGGCGTTTTTTATTGAAACGCAGGTCATACAATAAATTAAGACAACTCCTATGTCTCATGCCGGTTGTCATACTCATGGGCATGCAAGTTGTGATTCCTATTACAAGAACATGATCATTCTCATAAATAACATATATATATATATAGATATATATATATATATATAGATATATATATATATATATATACAATTCATCACATCCTTTTGGCCATATCACATCACATAGCATACCACAAAAACAAGTTAGGCGTCCTCTAATTGTTGTTGCATGTTTTCTGTGGCTGCTATGGGTTTCTAGCAAGAAGGTTTCTTTTCTACGCTTAAAAAGCCACAACGGTGATATGCCAATTGCTATTTACCCTTCATAAGGACCCCTTCATCGAATCCGATCCGACTAAAGTGGGAGAGCAGGACACCCGCTAGCCACCTTATGCATCAAGTGCATGTCGGTCGGTGGAACCTGTCTCACGTAAAATGCGTGTTAGGTCGGTCCGGGCCTCTTCATCCACAATGCCGCCGAATCAAGATAAGACTAGTAACGGTAAGAAAATTGAACAAATCATCGCCCACAACTAGTTTGTGCTCTACTCGTGCATAGAATCTACGCATAGACCTAGATCTGATACCATTGTTGGGGAACGTAGCAATAATTCAAAATTTTCCTACGTGTCACCAAGATCAATCTAGGAGATGCTAACTTAGCGAGAGAGAGGAGTGCATCTTTATACCCTTGAAGATCGCTAAGCGGAGGCGTTACAAAACGCGGTTGATGGAGTCGTACTACGGCTGCGATTCAAATCGCGGAAGATCCGATCTACCGCCCGAGCAGACGGCGCCTCCGCATTCAACACACGTACAGCCAGCGGCGTCTCCTCCTTCTTGATCCAACAAGGGGAGGAGAAGTTGAGGAGAACTCAGCAACCGCGGCGACATGGTGGCGATGGAGCTCGTGGTTCTCCGGCGAGCCGCCAAGCACTTCACGGAGGATGAGGAGGTGTTGGAGGAGGGAGGGGCTGCGCCAGGGGAAGGGGTGTGGCTGCCCTCTCTCTCCCTCACTATATATAGGGGAAGGGGGGTGGAGGAGGCGCCCTAGGGTTCCCTAGGGGAGGGGTGGCGGCCACAGGGGCAACCCTAGATGGGTTTGGGCGCCCCCACCACTAGGAAACTTGCCACCCAAGCCGGGAGGGCCGGCTGCCCTAGGGGAGGCACCCCCACCTCTCCAGGTTATGTGAGAGGGGTTGGGAGGGGCGCACAGCCCCTTAATGGGCTGGTGTGCCCCCTCCCCTTGGCCCATAAGGCCCCCAAGCGCTGCGGGGCCTCAAAACACCTTCGGTCCACGCTGAAATCAGTCACCCGGTACTCCTAGAACAATTCGGACTCCAATACCCTTCGTCCAATATATCGATCTTCACCTCCGGACCATTCCGGAGTTCCTCGTCACGTCCGGGATCTCATCCGGTACTCCGAACAACCTTCGGTAACCACATACTATTTCCCATAACAACTCTAACGTCACCGAACCTTAAGTGTGTAGACCCTACGGGTTCAGGAACCATGTAGACATGACCGAGAAGTTCTCCGGCCAATAACCAACAACGGGATCTAGATACCCATGTTGGCTCCCACATGTTCCATGATGATCTCATCGGATGAACCACGATGTAGGGGATTCAATCAATCCCGTATACAATTCCCTTTGTCCACCGGTATGTTAGTTGCCCGTGATTCGATCGTCGGTATCCCAATACCTCATTCAATCTCGTTACCGGCAAGTCTCTTTACTTGTTCTGTAACGCATGATCCCGTGGCTAACTCATTAGTCAAATTGAGGTCATTATGATGATGCATTACCGAGTGGGCCCAGAGATACCTCTCCGTCATACGGAGTGACAAATCCCAGTCTCGATTCGTGCCAACCCAACAGACACTTTCGGAGATACCTGTAGTGCACCTTTATAGCCACCCAATTACGTTGTGACGTTTAGTACACCCAAGCATTCCCTACGGTATCCGGGAGTTGCACAATCTCATGGTCTAAGGAAATGATACTTGACATTAGAAAAGCTCTTAGCAAGCGAACTACTACGATCTTGTGGTATGCTTAGGATTGGGTCTTGTCCATCACATCATTCTCCTAATGATGTGATCCTGTTATCAATGGCGTCCAATGTCCATGGTCGGAAACCATAACCATCTATTGATCGTGAGCTACTCAACTAGAGGCTTACTAGGGACATGTTGTGGTCTATGTATTCACACATGTATTAAGGTATCCAGTTAATAGAATTATAGCATGAACAATAGACAATTATCATGAACAAGGAAATACAATAATAACCATTTTATTATTGCCTCTAGGGCATATTTCCAAGACTCGCTGCACGCGAGGAGAAGCTTGCCGCCATGCTTCACGGCAAGGATGTAGAGGTGGAGAAGCTTGTCTTGCAGCAGACCATTGAGCTGGAGCAGAGGCACAAAGAGGCACTCAATGCCCAGGCCCAGGTCTACCCGGCAAGGTGGAGGAGTTGGAGGCGGAGCGCGACGGGCTGAAGGAGCAGAGCCACAGAAGCTGTCGGGAGAAGGACACGCTTAGGTGCCACGGCAGCAGGCGCGGCGTGATCGTCAACAGGCCGGGGAGCTCTCTGAGGCCAACAACTCCATCAAAGACCTCAAGCTGAAGCTGGAAGGTCTCGAGAAGGTGCTGTCGGAGGCCAAAACCCAAGAGAGGACCCTGGCCAAGGAGCTGGAGGCCGAGAAGCAGTTGCGGGAGAATGAGGGCCTCAACTTCGCGGATCACGTGGCGGGCGAGAATCTTTGGCTCGATCGCCTCGCCACCATCGCCAACTAGGCCGCCGCGCAACTGGCCATCATGGGGATGCCGGACGTGAGGTATGTCCCGGAGTGGAGCGTGAGCGCCAATTGCAGCTTGACCATGTTCTTTGAGAAGGTCGTCGGCGCTCTGGAGTGGCTCCACGCCAGCAGGCGGCCTCAGCAGCCAGCGAGTCCCGGAGGCTTTGCCGGGGTGCCATGACCAGGGTTCTCACCAAGGTGGTGCCTTTGGTACCCGACCTCGACTTGACCTTGTGGCCCCGGAGAGCTTGCGGAGAATCTTGACCTCGCGCCCGCTGGGAGGCGCATCAAGCCCATCATCGGCCAAGTCGGAAATCCGGAGGTGGAGGCGGCGGTAGGGATTAGGCACCCCGTTCTTTATCGCCGCTGTAGGTTCACAACCAAGACAAATACTATCTCTAGTTAGAACCGCAGCAACAATTTGATGTAATATAACTCTGCAACACTTTTAGTATTATGCATGCTACTTTCCTGTTCGATTTTCCCCTGTATGTCCACCCTACGTGACTGGGTAGGCTCGCCGGCGCGTAAACCCAAAGCGACATCTTGGGGACGGATCCCCATTGGCCTGCCGGGTGTGCTTGCTGCCGGGCGAACCACCTTGCCACCCTTAAGCGCGGCCACCAGTGTCAAGCTTGACTTTCGAGTCAGTGGGAGGCGTTGCCAAGTCTGAAGGCTACCCGCCACTCTCGTCACGGCAGCTTTGAGCTATTGGCGGACTCGAAAGCAGAACAAAGGCGTTGCCAATTGCGGGAGGGCCTTTGCGTGCAGGTTTCTCATACATAAGCGAAATCTCCGAGGGCGATAACCTTATGTAAAGGAGGAAATAATTCAAAGCTACGAATGACTTAGCTTTTTACATTGCCGAGGCAGGCGTCGTTCCTCCGGCCGCCTTCTTCTCAGGAGCCAAGGGCGATGAAGAACTGCTAGGCTAACTACTAGACCAGATTCTCACAATTGCGCCACACCCCTACCTGGCGCGCCAAAGATCACTACAAAAAAAATACACTTCCGTGATGATACGTGTTTGTCATAGTAGGTCGCGTTTTTTGTCATGCATGTACATCCATGCCAAATTTATGGAGAATCAAGATAGTCATACTGTCTTTGTCGTAGAAGTGTTCCATGACATTACCAAAATTATCATCACGGAAGTGTCCACTTCCATGACGATAAATCGTAGCGTCCGCGAAGTGCTTTTCGTCAAGGGTGACCAAACCGTGGCATCCACCGTAGCGAACGCCGTTAAGCTATCGGGTCGGGTTTTGGATTGGATAACCCGTTAACAGCCTCGACCAATGGTGATTTTCCATGTGTAAAATCATCATAAATTTGGAAGAGACACGATGTCGGTCGCGTTAGCACGGTGTCACTCATCCAATGGGCGAGCAGCGCCTATGATATGTTGACACGTGGACCGCCCATCAAGTTTAATTGGGCGGCCCAACTAAAGGCCCTGAAGTTTTGCAGACCATAATGGGCGGCCCGACTAAAGGCCCACAAGATTTTGCGGACCATAACGGGCGGCCCGACTAAAAACCCACGAGATTTTGCGGGCCATAATGGGCAACCCAGTAAACCCACAAGATTTTGCGAGCCATAATGGGCCGCCAATAAAAACCCACAAGATTTTTGTGTGCCATAATGGGCAGCCGGTAAAGGCCCACAAGATTCTTGCGGATCATAATGGGCTGGCCCATCTAAAGGCCCACAAAGATTTCCGACATTAATGGGCCGGCCCGACTATGAAGCCCTGAAGATTTTGAGGACCCTACTACATGACCCATTAGCGGCTGCCATGTTTTGTGCCAAATGCGGCCCATATTTGATGGGTCCATTAATGGCCTGCCACGTTCCGGGCCTAAAAGTGGCCCATATGAGATCCGACCCGTTATAAGCCTACCACGTTACGGGCCAAATGCGGCGGATCGGTCCGACCCTTTAAGAGGCTTTGGGCTCAATTATGGCCCATATCGATTGACCCGTCAAGCTGGACACTATGCTTTTGGACCCACTTGCTAAAGGCCCACTTAGTAATTCGGCACGATATTAGTTTTGGCACATTAAGGGCCCGTTTAACATTCGCCCCTATATTAATTTCGGCTGTTAAAGCCCGTCATATAGTTGGGCTAACTACGGCCCGATTTGCATCGGCCTGCTTTCATGACCGATATCTGATTGGGCCAAACAAGGACCGAGACAATTTTGGCCTTTTAAAAGCCCGTGATTTGATTCGCACAATCATGGGCGGGGTTCATTCGAAGACTCTTTAGCGGCTTGGTGAGCTGTCTTGACGCGTTTGAGCCCAACCTACATCGTGATTGCATGACGGCCCGATTATGTACCGTAATTTTATGGTTTGGCGGTTTACTGCGAAGGCGGATATATATCTGATAAAATAACTGCAGCATCGTGAATAAGAAAAAACCTAGACTATACAATAAAGAAATTACGGCATATTACATCCAAGGGAATCAAAGTTCGCCACTATGATAATAAAAGCACAAGCGGACAATGATTACATACACTTTGGGCATCAAAGATGCGCCACGATTGCAAATAAACACGCCGACAAAATAATATACAAAACCTATAGCACTTCAATAGAGTTCAAGAAAGGTTAGCCCTATTTGTGAGCTCTTGCGCATAGCGGTGAGCAAGATGATGAGGCTAGCGCTTGTTCAACACTTATATCTTCCTCGCTACGAAAGATAAACAAGTAGGCAGGATGACAGGTTTTGCGCGTAAAAGTATGAGTGCTGACAATTCATTACATTTCTTCTTGTGAATAAAGTGACACGGTTTAAAATTGCATTAACACAATATGGTATTGTTCAGGTCAAGACATGGCAGGAAATGACATTGTGAAGGAGTTGGCAGCTTCACAACAACAACTGGATTACGGATCAAGAACTCATAAGTATCAATGGTTAGTGTCTTTGTCAATTTATACCATTTCAGATTGGCAAATAAAGAGACAGTTTAAATAATAGTAGAATGATATGACATTGTTCATAGTTAAGACCTTGCGAGAATATGACATTGTGTTGTAGTGGGTAGGTTCACCACACCACTAGATTACGGATGAAAAGCAGAAGCATACATGCGGTGCAAAAGAAGATCACTTGCTGTATAGTTTAATTTACATGGTATGAAGAAGGAGCTTGGTTGTACAACTGAAAACTTAAATTGAGAAAGGACAAACTTTTGTTTATGAACTACATAATAAACTTTAAATAAGCAATTTAGCGCAAACACCAAAAATAAACAAGCTATTGCGGTCATGCCTAACAAAATATATACAACAAAGTTTGAAGGCTTGAGATGGACAAACTTACATTATTGGTGAAGACGGGCTCTATAAAGGCCTTGTCCATGCGATGGGGGAATTCAAGAAGTTTACCACAGAATCTTCTTCAAAAGCATTGCCTTTATTCTACATTTTTAGAGTAAATATAGATGTGATAATATCACGAAAAAATGGAGAATATTTAAGATAAGATGAAGAGTGATGCTACATAACCAAGTAGCTATAAATGTAAGTCTTGTTGTCTGAGGCAAAAGTTAGAGCCAAGAGCAATGCACAGCTAAACTTCTTGATTACCAACCTTATGGTAAGAGTAAATATAGATCGATGTGTAGAAAATGGAGGCAAAGGAAAATAAGGCGTAGAGTGATGGTACATGAACAACTACTGTCATTATAAGTACAGCGATAAAGGACAACATGTACTTACAAGAACAATGCAGAGCTAAAAAATTGGCATTCGATATATTCTACACTAATGTAACCATTCATCTGAGATCAGATAATTTGGAGCGAACAAGCTGATAAGCAAGCTATCATGCATCTGCTGTCACATAATGAACCAGGTATGTATGCAAATGCGGTGATTCTGAGGACAATGAGGTACTAACAAGAGCAAAGCAGTGGGCAGCATATATGCGATATCCTGTCGATCTTTTCAAACCCGACTTATTCATAGAGCTTATTTCCAGCAAAAAAGATCCGAAATGCACAAGCGGAAAAGTATAAGTTCAAATTGTCATGTGATTTCATAGAGCGGTACCTCATCACAGGAGCAGAGACGATTGCATAACAAGGTTTTCCATTCAATGTCTTCTAAATTTAGTACATGAGACTTCACCGGAAATTCGTTTGTAGACTTGCCATCAAAGTGTGATTTCCTCGGGTAACACCGATCTTTGCTGCAATGCTTCCTTGAAAAGCACAAGCAAGCTTTGCTCGTCATGACTATCGATTGACCCTCGCCTAGTTACAACAATGTAATGTAAATCATTGATGTGTTCAATCAGCGAGAAAACAGGAAAATAATAACCATGAATAATAGCACTTACACGTAAGTTGGGCGGGAAGATGTGAAAATGGTGTTTGTCTTCACTATAATCTTCCCATGATGGGAATATATGCACGTAGTCCCTAACAACATTGAAAGCATTGTCTTTTAAAGCTGGGAATAAATGGAATGGAGTTCAATCTGCAGGAATTGGCCGTCTGCGGTTGGGATAGGTATTGACGATTGGACTTCTTTGTACTTTTTCTTTGAGTGGGATTTTTACGTGGTACAGTGGTGCTATGGCAAATGAAATCGGTATACCTTTTCTTTGAGTGCAGGTCTTGTGGTGGGGCTAGTGGTGTGGCCGGTGAAGTATGGAGATGCAGTCTGCTTTGAGTCGGTCCTACGTTTTGTGTCCGGGTTGTACAACCAATATAAGTGGGGGTCTTGTCTGATTTCTCCGGCACCACCACGTTTTCAAGGACTTTCTTGGTGCTCCTTCAGGTTGGCAATCACCCTCTTCCTTTTGATGTCTGATGCACAAGAACAGCATTTGAGTGAAAAAACATGGTATGATGACAGATGGAATATGTATTGATAATGGATGGGCATGGCATCTCGACATATATGATGAGTAAACTAAGCAGATGGTGGTGCAAAAAAGTAGAAGAAATGCAAGACAACATATGCAAGATAACCGCAATCAATAAAACATTGCCAAATTAGAACAGACACCTTGATGGGTGAACAGGACAGGCCATCTGCCTTTGACTCCTCGAGGTTATAATAGTCATTAGGATCATATCTTGAACAAGAATCAGCAATTGGGGAGGCGTATGAGTTTCATTGCATCCAGAATGGCACTCAATGCCTTGGTGCCAATTTTGTAAGTCATTGCAGTGTTTAACTTCAAGAGTGGACTGCTGCTAGTGCGACACAAAGCAGCTACACAGATCATAGTGTAGATCTAACGGGAAAACCTTAATCATTAGAGTAAAATCAACAAAGTGGAACTTCTTTGGAATATATGTGCTAGTATTGTCGATGCGGCTAGAAAGGCTTGGGATACCGGCTCTCTTCAAGTGAAGGTGCGGTCTTGTTAATATCCGTGTAACTCTCAAAGCGACACAACTCTCCGCATTTCCTTGCTATTCTTATATGATTCAAGTGGGCAGGCCACTACAAATCCTATTCCTATGTTTACAAGATCCTCTGAATCAAAGAGGCTCAAAGTGTCCATCACAACCAACCGTATAGACCTCTACCTTTGCAAATGTCCTGCTCATCTTGATTACAAGGAACATCTTGTACTACTATCATACTCCCTCCGTTCCAAAATATAAGTCTCGGTACAAAATTCCACTATGGATCACATACAGATGTATCCAGATACATTTTAGAGTGTAGATTCACTCATTTTGCTCCATATGAAGTCCATGGTGGAATCTATACAAAGTCTTGTATTTAGGAATGGAGAGAGTATATTAAGAAAAACGGAAGAGGAACATGGTAAAGAAGAGCAAGCAGATTTTGGATAATAAAATGTTGGTTGCGCGGTGCCCACATGATGAACAGGCGCATTAATAATGCAACTCCAAATTTGTCTCTCGACCATTTCAGGCGGTTGGATAAAGATCCTCGTCTCCTAACCCTTCTTCTTCCTCGTCTCTGATTCTTCCCATATAGAACACCGCCTTACGAGACCGGCGACCACCCCCATCGCTGTGTTCCTCCGCCACCCCACACACTTCACCCCAATCCCCACAGCGTCGAGGTTTTCTTACCGTTCGTGAGGCCCCACAACCACAGGAGCCCCTTGATCGCCTTGCGGCGAACTCTGAAAAATCGTGCGGCCCAATTTTGAAATTTAGTCTCTGTGATTTAACTAGTGTGGAATATAAAGGGAAAACAATAAGCATTGGGAGTATAGTGTTGGCGTGCCATGGCGGATCTGAAGGTGCAAACCAGAAAAAGGCAACCGCAACCAAGACAAGAAATCGAGTAAGCGATGGCGATCTATTTTCTTCTGCGATAAATAGAGTTGAGCAGATATGAAAAGAGTACCGCCTGCAGTGCGGTGCCGATGTCTTGTCTGTTGAGAATTTGTGATGCTGCAGTAGCGATAGGCTGTCGGCAGTGTGAAGCAGATCTAGGAGGAGGTGGGCGGTGGCTGCGGGCGCGGTGGGCGAGGCAGTCATAGGAAGCGGCGCCGACAAGGTGAACGACCAGTGGGGATGAAGCGAGAGGGCGGGATGCAAGGATCCGGTCGAAGCGTGGATGAGAGAGGTCGATCTCTTGTAATGGGCCAGGCGTCGGGGTATCAGCTCGGCATGGTGGAGTAGGGCGGCGGTGGATGGGGTGTGGACGGCCAGACGGAGGAGAGGGTGGGGTGGAGAGGGTGTTTTGGCGCCCACGAATGCGAATGGGAAAAGGGAGGTAGAGAGGAAGGGGGAACCATGTATTGAGACACGCTTGTCTCAAATGCGAGAAATTTACAAACTTAGCCCCGTTTCAAATTTCTACTACATCACAACAACATTAGTCGGTTGGGGATAGGACGGTAATCTCGCATACATCGAATATTTGCCGACGGGAGTTTTTTTTTGGCGCCCACCGTGTATGAATATGAATCGGGGAGGTAGTCGATTTTGGCCGAGGACACACTGTGTTTTGGCGCCCACCGTGTATGAATCCGGGTAAGAGGCGGTTACGTCACGTTTGGGTGAAATTACAAACCTACCCCTATCGAAACCTATAGAAATCCAGCAGATCGACTGCGTGGCGAGGATAAGCGGTAGTAATTTCCATCTCGCATGATTTTGGTTTGAGGCGGTTGTGCGATTTCCCGCTTCGTTCAAATTTTGCAGAGTGCACGTTTACCGTGCCAACTCAATTCGAATCCCGTTTGTATTCTATTTTTTTCCAGGCGGGATCCATTTTCAATTGGAATTACATTCTATATACATCATTTTTATATGTACTTTCAAAAGCACAACAAAGAATTCTGCTCCTTTATATGTATAATATGATTTACAAATACAACGATCTCGAAATCTTAAGGTTGAATTCGAAAAATGTATCATGATCTCGAATTCAAATATTTGAATCCCTTTTTTGTTCACTCCTTTCACGCCCATCTCTCTCGCATGCATGCTCCTTCAGGTAGCTATCACTCTCTTTTCTCCAGCTCACCAAGACGCTCACTTCATGTTTCTCCTATCCTGCAAACATGGTATCTCGGCGTCTCCTTGAGAAGTGTCACACTCTCCCTATCATTATACATTACACGGTTTTCATTATCTCTCACGTCTCTACTATTCTACGGTACTCAATTTACCTAAGCTTTCTTTTTCACCGCCACACACACAGTCTCCACTCGTCTTTCTCTTTGTCTTTCTTTCTATGGGATTCTCTCACACACCCTATATGTCTCTACATATGACTCATACCACTAAAGTTACTCTCTCTCTCTCTCTCTCTCTCTCTCTCTCTCTCCTGTAGACACAACATTTGTTGCGGTCTCCTTTTCGTCTATTCGTTACTTTGGATTTTGTTCACGTGGTGATCTTCTCTCTTTCCAAGAGTACTACCCTTTACGTAGTCTATGTCTGGGGAGATAGGTGTCATCCCAGACTGACATTATTCATTTGTTTACCGATCAGACAACCCCGACTACCGTCTCCTCTCTCTCTCTCTCTCTCTCTCACAGACACACACACACACACACAACTCCTGCTTCCACTCCCCTTCCCGACTACCGTCTCTCTCTCTCACACACAAAACTCTCGCTTTCGCACCTCGACTCGTACTTCTCTCACAAACATTTATCGACTAGCTAGCCTCTAGATAGGTTTATACACCCGCACACTCGTGCTTCCACCATCGCATACATGTCTCTCTCCTGCTCCTTGTATCTATGTAGATTTTTCTTCCCTTCTTGAGACTCGCCATATCGATAGTGCACACACGCACTATCACCTCATTTTAAGCTGATACCTATCCTTTACCTCCTTGTGTCTTTGTCACACATGCACTCCATCCTCCTCCACTCTCCCTCTCTCTCACACACACATGGGCTTTTTGCAACAACTAGCAAGATGCCCATGCGTTTACCTGGAACATCAAGATGCATTTGTATGAGTAGTTTATCTTGTGAGGGAAAAGGATGAGCGAGGAAGGCCTTATTGCAAATGTGGAGAGGGGTGTGGGTATCTTTTTAAAAATTGCCATAGTTTCCTTCCTATCCGTCGAGATATAGATCGGACGACCTATATTACGGGATGGCGGGCACCACGATCATCACCGACAATGCTTTTTATAAGAGTAGGGATAAAAATAGAGTTGGTGATGATGGTGGGCCTGCCATCCTACTAATATAAATCGTCTGATTATATCTGACGGATAAAGAAGGAAAATATAACAATTTCCCGCACTCTTCACCACATTTGCAGATAAGGCCTTCCCTCGTTCATCCATTTCTCCCACAAGATCTTGATGTTCCGATGCGGCATGCGGGCATCTTGCTAGTAAGAGTAGAAATTAGACATATACCACTTCTCGAATCTTGAAACCAACAACATTTCCTCCTTATCTCATCAAAAGCCAAAGCAATATATTTTGAGTGAAACATAACATATTTTTAGTGATATACGTATTTCAAAACTAGACTTTTTTTTTCTATCAAAACGGTTAAAATGTAAAAATCAACTTTGATCGTGTGGCAAACACATTGGCACATTGCTAGTAGTTATTATAATTTTTTGGACACCGGACAAGCGGTGGAGTACATATACGAAGAGAAGAAGCGCCGCATGCCTTGATCGACCTCTTAACATCACGCACACATGAGTGTTACGTAAAGGCAGCGTTAACAAATAAACCCTAAAACCTTAGGTGCACGATTGCTGCATTCGCGGTGCAGTGCGTGGTGGAGCACCTTTGTAGGAATAGTTAGCTCGGCGTGATAATTTGATCCGTAGGAGTTGATGGTCGGGACCACGGTGAAGCGACTTGGAAGCGGTGGCTCATGAGTTGCCACAGATCGAGTAGCCACGTTTAAAATATCATTTTTAAGCGGGGTTAAGAGTTCCGATTTTCAATTGGCGTTATAAGTACTAGTAAGTAGTTTTTAGAGCGATTGGTATGGGCGAAAATGGAATTCATAGTACTACATTACCTCCTTGGCGTATGGTTGTATGGTTTTTTGCGATGGAGGTTGTATGGGTTTATGTTGCGAGATGTTGAACCTGGTAGTTCTAGGGCAAATACTATGGTTTAGATTTAGATCCTGGTTTTCGATAATGAAAATCGGAAGAAAACCCTTCTTTGATTAAAAAACTACTACCTCCATTCTGGTTCACTAGTCCCCCATCGTACTTTGGGTCAAAGTTTGTCCACGAATTTTACTTGTAAAATGTGAATGGAAAACGAGATTTTGTTATACCCAAACAAAAAAGGACTGGAGGGAGTGATTGCTATGACATGAATAGCGACCTCTCATAGCGCGGGCATTGAACGGCGGGCGGCCAAGAGAGCACTTTTCATTGCGAGGCCCGGCTGAGCACGCCTCCTCACCGCGTGCAACCAGCTTAAGAACTGCCCAGCGTGCCTTCATTGAATCCATGGCGTGTGCGGCATGACGATCCTTTTCATGAGCAGAGCATTTTAGAACACAAAAAATGACTAAAATATAATTAATTTACGCATGGTCTTCACTTGTTGTGCTCGCCCTAGTAGCAGGAACTAGTAGAGGTTTTTCTTTATTTATAACTCTTCTCACATTTTTTTTGGCTTTGAAATGAATCATGGTTGTGGACATTATGTATGAAATGTGCAGATATCTGTGAACATGAGTTTGATGTGGAAGTTGAACTTGGAATGTCGGACTTCTTGGCGTGAACTATACCATGTCCAATGCTTAAATGCATTATTGTTTGGAAAGTAATTGCTGTTATTACATGACCGGAAAAAAAACCTTTTGTGCCACATCGGTAGATGCACGGACATCACAACAGCATCTTGTTGGATAAACATTTGAACCTAGCTATTATGAAGGAAATTTTTGTATTGACAACAGTTTTAGATAGCGAGACGCCCTAGCCTTCTCTGCCTCTGCTAGCTTATTTCGCTTCTTCCATCTCTTCTTTGGCTTGGATGAAGAGAGCATCTGATTGCTCTTTTAAACTTCTTGGAACTCAGCTACATTCTCAAGGGCTGATGCATGCTTTCTTTCAGCCTTTACTAATGCCACGAGGACACGAACAACTGACGACTCCACCTGGCTTGTGTGTAAATCAGCATCATCCGGGAATTTGCACCTTGTGTCTAATCCAGCATCATTACGGAACTGGAACCTTGTGTGTAATCTAGCCTCATTTTGGAAACATGATCTTGAGGTTGACCATACTTCCCTCCTCGCAGGAACTGCATCCTGACATGAAGTTACTTCTTTTTTAGATCAATACACAGAGCAACCTAGATCCATTTAGTAGAAGCCAGATAAATAGAACTCGGAGAAGTGAATTCAAAAGCAAAATAAATAAAAATAAAAACAGACTATAAGGTGAGAACACCCACTTCCTACATCAAGCTAAAAATGAAAGCATTAGGACGATTAAGACTCTTCTTACTACACATCGAAGAACAACACGCTTAAGAGAAACAGAAACTACAACATATACACATCTAAGAACACGAGGCTACACGAAAGTAATTGAAAGGGTGTTACTTACCAAAGCTCGTTTTAAATGTTTTGTGCAGCTCCTCTTTAACTTGCCACGCTCCTTGAAGATGTCCCGAATATCCCTGTTTGGTCTTCATTGCTCCTCTGCATGTTCGCACTCGTGGTTTTAAAATCTCAACATGGCAAGAAAAATATACTACTAGTAATACTCGCGCATCTTGTGGGCAACATTAAAGCACTCGTCTTCCATGTTAGAGCACCTCCAACAAAATCGCAACGCGCGGCGCTTTAAAAAAGCATTTACAGTGCTGAGATCGAGAAGTAGATAGAGTAGAGGATAGTTCTCAACATAGATAGATAAAAAAAGATAATTCAACTACTCCTCATCGTCCGACTCCTCCTGGGTGATGTCCTCCTCCGATGTTTATTTGTGGCGTGAAGATACCGATCGTCGCCAGATTCCTAGGGCGACCCTGCTCCTAGCCTCATGTAGAATTGATCGTCCGCTATTCGCCTACACTTGTCCTCGCGATAGGCGGCTCGCTCCGCCCACCTCATATCCCTCTCCGCCCTCCTATGCGCGAAGAACTCACGCTCGTTGATGATGTCCTGCTGGAAGTGTTGTCGCCACCAGCCGCCATGGCTTCCTCGTCCATCTCGGTGATGCCGAGCGGTGCTCCGCCTCCGGTTGTCGCGACGATCTTCGTCGGTGCTAAGCCGCCAGCAGAGGCGCGAAGCTCCTGCGCCCGCTCGCAGGTGGCACGTTAGGAAGTTCAATGTTCTATGAGGCCACCGGGCGCCACGCCGCCCGCGCGTCGTCTGCTGGCGGCCTTGTTGGCGGTGTCAAAATTGCCAGGCGAGGCGCATCCATGAACCGGATCTCGGTGGAGAAGCCGCCCGGAGATGGCAGCGACGCCGTGGTATCCCCAAGTTTCCGGCGGCGGCGGCATGGTAGCGGCGGCGAGGGCAAAAAATGAGCGGGAGAAGCGGTGGCAAGGCACAGAGCGGTGGGAGGGCGTTGGATTTATAAAAGCGCTGCAGACGCTTGTGGCGCCAAAACTATATACGCCCGGACCGCTTTCCCAGCAGCGATCCTTTCCCGACATCTCTGCTATCTCTACTCTCTTCTCTAATGTTATATTTATTTTATATTTAATATTTAATATTTATCTCTACTTCCTTCTTTGTCTACTTTTTTTCTTTATACTTTTTTCTTGCAATATAGGCCGTCTGATTTATATCGACAAATAGGAAGGAAACAAATGGGAATTTTGAAAAAGATACCCATACCCCTCTCCAAATTTGCAAATAAGGCCTTCCCTCGTTCATCCTTTTCTCCCACAAGATAAACTACTCATACAAATGCATCTTGATGCGTGCAACGCATATGGGCATCTTGCTAGTTCTAAAACCTTTCCATCATTTGCCACACTACCGGTTGCGGATGAAAAACCTACCAAGCACGGTAGCGATCTGAAGCGGCTTACAATTACAAGCTGATATTACATTGGACAATGGGCTTATAACCAATTACTTTTACGGGAACAATAGCACCCAAGAAATTTGAAGGGTAGGTATGAACAAAATTGGAACTGCACATGTACTGCTAAGTGATTCAATACACACATTACCAATCGAGGAGGAGAACGATGGTCGCGGCGGCCTCTGTGAGTCATGGTCGGCAACGGAGTCGAGTTCATTGTCCACGACGGTGGTACTTCTGCGCTTAGCATCGGCTTCGGAAGCAGATCCGAGACCGTGGAAGACGATGCGAGGAAGAGGCTCCGTGTCTGACGACAACGGTGGACCCGGCTCCGGTCTTGGCGTCTGAGGTCATCGATGAGGCGAATCGCAGCGGTGGACGAGAGTGCGCCCGATGTAAAGGGGAGGAGCACGAAGGCTCATGTGCCGTGGAGAAGTCTATTTTGCGGTGGGGATAGAAAATGGGGAGTATTCAGGTGTCTTGCTCTGGGTGCCGGGGTGGGGTTGGCTGGGTAGGGTGAACTTTGAAGTTACGAAAACAGCCCCTACCAAGCATCATCCGTAGGCCTGTTCGAAGGCTATGATGGTAACTTCCCCTTCTTTCGAATGAGGGTCATGGAGATTTTCCACGCCGACCTCAAAATTTTGTGACCTTTGGACTCCCCGTGTGGCGTGTTGAGTGATTCGGCTAAGCAACTAGCGAGTAGTAGTAGTAAACTCTGCATATTAGGTTTGACCGGAAGTCAAACTTCCTAAGTTTGACCAAGTTTATAGAAAAATATAAACATTTACCATAACAAATATGTATGATGTGAAAGTACATTCAATAATGAATCTAACGGTATTTATTTGTTATTGTATATGTTAATATTTTTGTTATAAACTTTACGAGAGTTTACAAAACTTGACTTTGACCAATGCTAATCTGGCGGACCTAAATAAAATGGGGAGTACATTTGTTTTCTTAGTTTTTAGTGAACTAATAATTTGTTGAAATTGTGAAATAAATATATTAGGCTATTGACTTCGAATGTAATGGTCTATACAATTCAATAGTTACAATCATTGTCGAATCCCAAGATGTATACAAGGTCTATAGTACTCACAACATGCTCAAACTCACATAATCCCAGTCAAATTAGAATCTAAATGCATTTCATAGTTATTACTTTGTAGGATGCAACAAAAACAACCATAACTCTACATCAGCCATTATTGAAGCAACATTTTGACATATCCCAATGTGTGAATGAAAGGTGCAGAGAGAGCTTTTGAAGATGGAGCAGATAGGGCGGGAAAGATTGTATGTATGTGGACAAGAGAGTAGGAGACAAACCTAACAAGACACACACACACACAGAGAGAGAGAGAGAGAGAGAGAGAGAGAGAGAGAGAGGAAGAAGTTAGGTATGTTATAAAGATGGAGACATGTAATATACGTGAGATGCGTGTGCATCTGGATTCTGTATACGTGGAAGGAGAAGAGGCCACATGTTTGATGAGAGAGCTGGAAAAACATGGATGAGAGGGGAAGGATCTCGTGGGTTGAGGGATTGACAATTTTGTGCAGGGGAGAGAGGGATTGGTAATTTTGTGCAAGAGAGAGAGAGAGAGAGAGAGAGAGAGAGAGAGAGAGAGGGTGGGGGAGGAGTCAGTCAGCCGTCTTCACATCACCCTGCTTCCAAATGACCCCGCATTCTCTAGCGCGGTGTGGTCGCGTCTTCGATCTGCTCGATGCCCTCTTTGAAGATTGAGGTGTTGTGCATGTTGGGGTGCAAAGAAGCACAAGCGAGAGTGGTCGCCGTATAACCTTGGATGGGGATGAATTGTGTGCTCGGGGGAGTGTGTGTGTGTGTGTGTGTGTGTGTGTGTGTGTGTGTGTGTGTGTGTGTGTGTGTGATATAGAGAGAAAACAAAACAAAGGAGAGAAATGTGTATACACAAAGAGATTGTGCGGGCCTTGAGGTGGGCAGGGGGCCGGGTGAGGGTGTCAAAATGTGTGCGCTGATGCATGTGTTGCATGCGACCGTGCGAGGGACGGACGAATCGAGAGAGATGGTTGTTGTGTTACGGATGCTCCTCTCTCTCTGTCACTCTCTCTCTCCCTCTCTCTTTCTCTCTCACACACACACACACAAGTAAACTAGAAGACCGTTCTCTCATGTATACACAACGTATCGGCATCTGTCTATGTCTCACTCATGCATGATCATTTGTACATTCACACCTCTCTATGTATACGTATCACACGCACACCGTCTCCACATTGCCCTTCCGCCACAACACACATACGGACACATACACACGTTCTCTCTCAGTCACACACACAAAATCCGTATTAAAAAAAACTAGGGCGCACCTAAAACATCCAAATCCAAATAAACACGAACCGGAGCTAAATTCAAATATATGGAAATATTGCAGCGTCAAGAACTTTCCCAGGAAAAAAAAGTTGAGTAATATTCGAGGATTGCTTTCACACACACAAAAAGGTTAAATTGGATGTCCTTCGAGCGCGACACGGTGACGCACCGTTCGATCGACCGCGCGGCTGCGGTTCACGCACTTGCACAGGATTCCGTATCGTGGCTATGGTACTAACTAATAAAAGCGCTGCCTAAGTCTAATGTTTACGTGTACTAGTACGGTTTTCTTTTATGTTTGACCAACCTTATATAAAACTAAAGTAAGCTCCCCACGCGCAGTCATCAATATGCCGCCGCCGCCATTGCGCATGCCGGCGCCTGCCTGCTCCGGCCAACAATTTCTCGCCTATCACCGCCGTGTCGCCGCCATCCCTGTGCCATGAAGCCGAAGGCTCGCCCGCTCACGTCGTCTGCAGTCCCTCCTCGCGATCTTTGCCGCGCTGCCCTTAAGCTGCGAGCAGGCGGTGATGTAACACCGGATGTAACTTTCCATATTTGTAACTCCAACTCTTGCCATTTTCGGCATTGTGATATGATATTCCCTCCGTGGTTGGGTTTTCTTCAGTTTGCATTTTGTCCATGTCATGCATTCCATATCATGTCATCATGTGCATCTCATTCGCATACGTGTTCGTCTCATGATTCCGAGCATTTTTCCGTTGTCCGTTTTGCAATCCGGCACTCCTATCTCCCGTGACCCTTTACATTTTTCCGTGAGCGGGTACTAAACTTTCTCCGGAATGGACCGAGGTTTGTCAAGTGGCCTTGGTACACCACCGTTAGACCACCGGTCAAGTTTGGTCATTTGGAGCTCGTTTGGTACTCCAACGGTTAACCGCACTCTCGCAAAGGCCTCTTTTAAGTTGCAGCCCAACACCCTTTCAAAATGGTCCAATAACCCATCTAAGTCACTTCCATGCTCTCCGTCGTTCGATCACGATCGTGTGGGCGAAAACCGCACCTCATTTGGACTCTCCTAGCTCCCTATATGCCTATTTAAACAAACCCCATTCCAATCTCGGATCTAACCCTAGCCTTCTACCTCGCGGACGAAACCCGCGCCCGCCCGGACACGTCCGCCCCTCCCGCGCCCGCCGCCGACGAACCAGCACGCGCCCGCGCGCCGCCTCCCTCGCCGCGCAGCCTGCAGGCGGCCCACGGCCCGCTTGGTCGCCAGCCGCCTCCATGGCGCCCGAAGCCTCGCCGCGCTCCCCGGCGGTAGCGCCTCCGCCGCCGCCGCCCGGCTCCAGCGCAGGCGCCCCTCGCCTCGCCCGTCGCCGCCCGGCCGCCGACCGGCGCCTCCGGCCGCCAGCGCATCCGGCGACCGCGCCCGCCGCCTTGCCCGCCACGGCCACCGGCCGCCGTCGCCACCTCGCCGGCCGGCCCCGACCCCGCGCCGACCTCCCCTCCTCCTCCGGCCTCTTCCCGCACTCCGGCGAGCCGCGCCACCGCCGTCCCGATCGGATCCCGATCCGGATCCCGTTCGGTTGACTTTTTCCCCCCTAAAAATCGTCTAAGTTTTTATCTCGGTGATTATTTTGTGGCATTTTCAACGCATCATAACTTTGCATCTGTAGCTCCGTTTCGTGCGTGTAATATATCAAAATGTTCGCCTCGAAGAGTAGATCATTTCATCTCATTGAATCGTTTTAAGTTGAGCTCATCTTGATGCCGGAAATGCTGTTGGAAGAAGGCTATGTGATGTTAGTTTCTGTTTCTTAACAGAACATGCACTTTTGTTATTTTTGCCATGATAGATGTGTGCACCCTATGAATTTGAGTCCTACATGTGTTTTGTAATATGCCATGCCATCTTTCCAGGGGTGTATGCCATGTATTTGTTTGATCTATGTGGTGACTAGCACAAGCATGCAAAGTAGGTGTCCTGATGTTGCTGATTTCAGGGACTTAGTAAAAAATACTAAGTCATGTCCTGCTGATATTTTTATGCCATGTTAAATTGATGCTACCGAGAGATCCATGCATATTTTTAGCTACTTCAGTAAGGATGTTTTGAACATATGGTTATGCTCTATCCATCCATGCCTTTTTTTGCATTTATGGAGTGCCATAGCTTGAGTCAATCGAGCTCTACTTTTGCTATAAAATGTTTACTGGCAGATTGTTACATGTTATTCAATTTTGCCAAGGTTGTTGTAGTTGATTCGTGTATGCTATGATGTTGTTCTTGCCATGTATAGCTTCTATGCCATGTCTTCGTGATGGATGTATGCTTAGTTTATCATGCAAGGCTCTGTAGTGAGTGCTTTGAGCTCCTAAACATGCCTACTTGTTATCTGTTTTACCATGTCCAGTTTTCTGCTAAGTCTGAAATCTGTAACGAAACTTGCTATATTGACATGGGTGTTACTATATTTTCTGATCCTTTTTGGCTTATGGTCAGTAAGGGACTTTTGTTCTATGCTTTGATTAGATTCATGCCATGCCTTGTTTTGCTATTATAAGTTCTTGTAGAATGCTGTTTGCTTGCTCTGAACATTGCTTCCTGATGCTGTATTTGCCATGTTCAGTTATTTCACTAAGTCTGTGAAGCTGATATGTTTTGCACTTTTGCCATGCTTGTTTGAACCTGTTATGATGTGATTTAGCCGTAGCTCAGTGTTCATCTTTTGTCAAGCATCTTGAGTTGATCACTGCCATATACTTTGTTGGTACGTTTGGGTGCAGTAGCTTAATTTCTTGTTGCTTGCTAAGAGGCATCATGCTGTTAATGGCAGATTTGTGCCATTCTTGTTTTGCTTGTCATTTGCAAACCGTGCAACCGATTCCGGTGATCTTTATATCGATTTCAACCGAAATCATCTCATCTTTCCAGCGGCATACTTGCTTTGCCAAGTTGATGCCTGGTTCATCAGTTTCCTTCCGGAGCGTGCATACGCATTGCATATCACATCTCGCATATCATGTCATGTTTTGCATCATGTTGATTGTGCATTGCACCGTGATTTATTGTGGTTCCTTTGTTTGTTTTCTTGCTTTGGGTAGAGCCGGGAGGCAGTACGTGAGCGAGGAACCTGTTGAGAACGCTACGAGGATCAAGCTTTCGACAACTCATGAGAACATTGCGAGCAAGATGACCATACCCTCGAAATCACTTCTATCTTTGCTATGCTAGTTGCTCGCTCTTTTTGCTATGCCTATGCTGCGATGCCTACCACTTGCTATATCATGCCACCCATATTGCCATATCAGCCCTAACCATCCTTACCTAGCAAACCGTTGATTGGCTATGTTACCGCTTTGCTCAGCCCCTCTTATAAGCGTTGCTAGTTGCGGTGAAGTTGAAGTTTGTTCCTTGTTGGAACATGGAGATGTTGTTCCTATTTTGGGACATGTTTACTTGTTGGGGATATCACAATATATATATCTGCTATAATTAATGCATCTATATACTTGGTAAAGGGTGGAAGGCTCGGCCTTATGCACAGTGTTTTCTTCCACTCTTGCCACCCTAGTTTCCGTCATACTGGGTGTTATGTTCCTTGATTTCGCGTTCCTTACACGGTTGGGTGATTTATGGGACCCCTTGACAGTTCGCTTTGAATTAGACTTCGTCCGGCAAGAAGGCCCAACTTTGGTTTTACCATTTGCCACCTAAGCCTTTTCCCCGGGTTTTCGCGAGCCCGAGGGTCATCTTTATTTTAACCTTCTGACCCAAAGGTTCTTCGAGTGCCGGGCCCGAATCGAGCTGATCAAGGGCCACCACGGGAAACTCGGAGGCTTGGTTTTACTCGTAGCTAGTCTCATCCGGATGTGCCCTGAGAACGAGATATGTGCAGCTCCTATCGGGATTTGTCGGCTGTCTGAGCGGCTTTGCTGGTCTTGTTTTATTCTTTGTCGAAATGTCTTGTAGTCCGGGACTCCGAGATTGATCGGGTCTTCCGGTAGAAGGAATATCCTTCGTTGACCGTGAGAGCTTATAATGGGCTAAGTTGGGACACCCTGCGCAGGTAATATCTTTCAAAGCCGTGCCAGCGGTTATGAGGCGAGATGGGAATTTGTTAATGTCGGTTGTAGAAACCCAAAGTTGACCTCAATTAAATACACATCAACCGCGTGTGTAACCGTGATGGTCTCTTCTCGGCGGAGTCCGGAAGTGAACACTGATGTTGGAGTTATGTCGGCGTAAGTAGTTCAGGATCACTTCTTGATCGCTACTAGCTTCCGCGACCGTGCTTTGCTCCTCTTCTCGCTCTCTTTTTGCGAATGTAGCCACCATATATGCTAGTCGCTAAACTGCTGGCTCCACCTCAAAACTCTGTCCTTCCTATAAGCTTAAATAGTCTTGATCTCGGCAGTGTGAGATTGCTGAGTCTCCGTGACTCACAGATTCTACCAAAACAGATTCTTGAGTGCCCGATGATGCCAGTGTGTAGGTGACACAACCCGAGCTCAAGTGGGAGTTCGACGAGGAACGTGGTCGTTACTATGTGTCTTTTTCACGATGATCGATAGTGGAGCCAGTTGGGACGATCGGGGATCCGTGTAGCATTTGGGGTATCTTTCTTTTATTTTGGTTCCGTGGTGGACCTTGAGTGTAATCTGTTTGATGGATGTTTATTCATGTATTGTGTGAAGTGGCATTTGTAAAGCCAACTATGTATCTCTTTCCCTTATGTATTACATGGGTTGTGTGAAGATTACCTCACTTGCGACATTTCTTTCAATGCGGTTATGCCTCTAAGTCGTGCTTCGACACGTGGGAGATATAGCCGCATCGAGGGCGTTACATGGTGGAGCCGCGTCTATGCACGCAGCGTACAAAGAGGAGGACGAGCGTGTGCTCCAGCACGCCAACGAGGAGGAACTAGTGTGTCAATGTCGTCTCCGCCCGCGCGGAGGAGGCGCGCATGGTGGCTGTCGGCGGAAGCGATCCCTTGGCAGCGTCGAGCCCATAACCGGGTCGGACATGGAATCTACCTTCGAGACCTTGAATGTCACGTGGATCACCGCAACCTGAAGGAGCAATTTGGTCGGTCGACTCATGTGAGGCGTCGATGCAACATGGATGGCTAGAAGGGCTTCTTCCACCTCTTCTCGTCGTCTTCTTCCTTCGCTCAGTTGAACTTCTTTCACAAATCGGTGACCCAAATTATACTACTAATGCAGTAACGTATTAAGTCACGGTAGGAACACGAAGATCTGACGATGGTACCAAGCTGCCAGAAGAAGAATAGTAGTAAGACATAGTACTAGTACTACATGCATTACTAAAGAGTTCAAATAACGAGAAAGAACATACTAAACATAGTTCTGCTGGGCCCTCAAAGACAACACACCCTTGAAAATAAACTAAGCAACTAGTCCGCTTGATACCGCGGTAGAACCGGCATGAGCGACGGCATCGCCACCTACTCGAGTCCGAGTCCACGTCCTTGACTTCGTCCTCGTCCATCTTCCTCTTCCTCTTCGCCGGCTTCTTTGCTTGGAACGGACATAATCGGGCTCTGCTTCTTCATCCAACGCTTGTAGATATTTAAACAAAGGTAGGCATCCATTGCTGCGTCTGAGGATGTGATCTTCATCTAATGTCTTCGACTCCATGCACGATGAAACTTCGTGATGAGGTTTCTTTAGTTTAGCGTCTGAAGGATCAATCATGGCTGCTTGCCAGGTCAGCATTGAAGGTTGAGAGGAGGACACCAGGGCTTTTGCCCTATACGGAGATCGAAGGGCTGGCCTACAACGAGACCTATCCGACGTGGGACATCCTGTCGTTCTTAAAGCCTACAGTAACGAATATCATTCTTTTGTCCTTGAGGAAGTTCTTAAAATCCTGGCACTCAACGTCAGCATGGCATATCTGGTAGACCAAGCAAGCGTTATGTACGCAAAACCTGGATCACGGCGGGCTTCTTCCTCTCTTCGTCCTTTAGATCCTTCTCTCGTCCAGGTGTGGTGTACTCAACATTCAGCCCAGCGACCCATTCATCCGTTGAACTGTTGAACATGCGTAGGAAGCGAGCAAGCCATGCTTTCACCGTCGCGGATCCACGTGTGTAGATGACGATGAAATGATCGCCGGTGATGGCTCTATCCTGGTACTCAGCAGTGACCATGGAGATTTGGGAGGCCATGGATTTTGGAGGAGGGTTAGGAGAAGTTGAACTGTTGTACCCGCAAAAGCGGGAGCGAACTAATGTGAAAGGACGGAGACGGCCGGGAAGCGAACTGTTGTAAGGTAGAAAGAGGGGATGAGTAGGGCGTATGAGCAGTGGGGTTGCTGGCTTGCCCGGTGGATAAGCGGTACTGCAAGCCCCAAAGAGTTCTCGAGAACTATGCGGGACCCACTAGATGTCATGTCTACTAGACCCATATCGTAGGCTTTGACGGTATAGCTTCTTTGTTCGCATGCCATGCCGCGGCGTGGATGTAACATCACTTAATTCCGTCCAACCGCGCGCCTCCCACGACCTTCACCTCCCTCACGGTCGCGCCCTTTGAGACTTCGACCGCTATAAATGAGCAATTTTTTGCCTACTCGCATGCATGATACTCCCTCTGGTCCTTTTTACTCCCGTCAACCGTTTGCAAAGTGTTTGACCAAATTTATACTTTTTTTTGAACACCACCTTATATTAATTAACCAGCCACACCAGTACAATCATTCGATACAATATTCACCACATAGGGCGGTACGTTATTTACAAGAATACCATCTAATCTATTGTCAAAGCTATACTTAGCGATTAAGTGTGCCACCTTATTGGCCGAACGGCTAATCTTTTGACAATTGAAGATTGTTGATCAACTTCGAGATGCTCAACACTTTCATCTTCGTGTCACGAATAGCGAGACCTGTCTATAGTCCCCGATGCAAGAGGCGCTACCACAAAATCGCAATGGTCTCTAAAATTACAGGATTATGAAGAGAAATACCTATGTAGAGACCGCAATGCAAGCCCTAAGCTCGCTTCCTCCACGCTTTGACAGCATCAATGAAATCCGACGACCAAATTTATACTAAAAATATCAATATCTACAATACTGATTATAATGAGTATAATAACTACGTTTTATAATGAGTGTAAAAATATTGATTTGACATTGTGAATGTTGATACATTTTTCTACAAGTCTGCTGAAAGTAGAGGTACATTGACTTCAGACAAAACTTAAATGCACAATGCAGACTAGTTCCTCCGTCCAGGTGCGTGCCATGTCCTATCTTGTTGTCACAACAAGGTTAGCTATTAGAGTACCACTACCTCCCTTCTAGTTTAAAGGGCTCGATTCAAAACTTTCACCTACTCTTAGCAAGATAGTAGAGGCGGTGGAATAGTTTTTGAAGTCTGCAAAAGTACTCAACTAGTCTTTGTCACGTTCTTCACAAAAAAATGTGTTTACCAATGCATGCATGAACACTAGTTACTCTAACCCCCTCTCTTCTTTAATTCTTTGCCACATCGGCATGTTTGCTAGTATTCCGTGTGTGCATGATACCAGCTAAGATACCACCATTATGGCCAGCCTTAATCATCGCATGCAATAATTTAGTGCACCTTGAAATATGAACATGTGTGGGCGATATGTTTTTACAATGAGTTGAGACTATACCTAGCCCGGCATGCAAGATGACTTATTATGCACCGTTCCCCATACATGCAGGAAGCCCGTTCGTCTCCAAATCTTTTCCTCTCCATGTGTGGAAACAATATGCTCCGCCAAACTCTCCTTCTCCTCCGGCGGTCCCACCCACTCCACCCTGTGTGAAAAAATCTGCATGCATGACTCTCCTCCCCGACACTTTCGTCCAATCCGTTGTGATCAGCAATATTTCCACCCCTTCGCTCCCCGTAATTTACTCCAACAAATATGCCCACGTAGTCATGTTACTTAGCCGCAGGGTGCATTGGATCAACGACATATGGGCCCAGCGGTGTTCGGCCCACATGTCGATTTAACTGACCTGATTAAGTCCGATGCAACTTCAGTCCATATCTTACGTAGGTGTGTCATTGCTCGCTATAAATACTGCGCCTCCCACGACATCGCTATCTCCTCCCCTCACGTTCACGTTCATCGCTATCTCCTCCCCCTCCCTCTCACGTCGACCACCATGGCATCGCCCCTCCCAAGCCCTAGGAGCCCCTCGCTGCACCGCATGGACGGTCACGCGTCGCCGTTCCGTTCCTCGCCGCCACTAGTCGAGGAGGACGCGTCAGTGTTCCGCTCCACGCCGCTACGCGACGCGTCGCCGTTCCGTTCCTCGCCGCCACTAGTCGAGGAGGACGCGTCGGTGTTCCGCTCCTCCCCTGACGCGGCAGCGTCGCCGTTCCGTTCCTCGCCGCCACTAGTCGAGGAGGACGCGTCGGTGTTCCGCTCCTCGCCGTGACACATCGAGGTGGACGCGTCGGCGTTCTCAATCTCGCCAAAGACGCAGCGTCCGGAGGATCGCGTCGGCTCCCTTCTGAGGAGAACGCCACGCCGCCCGCCGAGCCCCCCAGCCTTTGAGGAGCTTTGGAAAGAAATGGATGTCGCTTGTGGGAGGCTTTGCCTCCAGCAGAGCGCACCAAAATAGAGGCGGAGAAGAAGGCCGAGGAAGAGAAGCGCATCGGAACAAGCTGCCTGGGAGGCCTATGTCGCCGGCGTCGAGAGAGTCAGCAATTGGCTCTTTGGCGGAAGGCTCGTCTGCGTCGCGAGGAGGTGGTGTAGGACGCCTGCGTCGACACCTCGAGTGTCGGGCCCAAACGCCTCATCTACGCTTGGCGGTACGTGGACCGGATGCACGCTTCCAGCGAGGCGGAGTACCTGTTGGCGCCGGATCACCACACTGGTGAGATCGTTGTAACACCCCGGATCCGATGCGCCAGGTGTCTGCCAGTTATTCGTCGCCGTTGCCATCTCATTTGCTTGCGTGTTTGCATTTTGCCATGTCATCATGTGCATCTCATTTTGCATACGTTTTCGTCTCATGCATCCGAGCATTTTCCCCGTTGTCCGTTTGCAATCCGACACTCCTATGTCCTCCGGCGCCCCTTTTACCTCGTTTCGTGAGTGGCCGAAAAATGTTCTCGGAATGGGTCAAAACTTGGCATGCGGTCTTATTATAGTGTAGACAGAGCGCCTGTCAAGTTTCGTCGCATTCAGAGCTCGTTTGATAGCCCAACCGTAAAACATATAGCGACACCGTTGCCGGTATTCTCGCCGGACGTTTCGGTATCTGGTACAGTCGCCGGGCATCACTTCTCTTCTCTCGTCTCAGCCCTCTAGGCCCAACCTACCCCTCCTCGCGTCCGGTGCCATCCGATCGAGATCGGACGGTCTGAAAACCCCCTAAACCCCCTAACCCTAGAACCTGCCCTATATAAACCACCTCCCCTTCCATTTTGGGCAGCTACCTACCCCTCCTCCTAAATTTCCGTGCCCCCAATCATCTCCCAGTCGCTTCCCACCTCCTCTCCTCGAATTCCGGCGCCGGCCACCAGTCCCCCGCCATTTGGCGTCGCCCCACGGGCCAGCCGCCGTGCCTAGGCGCCCGTGGCCTACTCCCAGCGAGCCACGTCGCCTCCCCACTCCTTCCCGCCGCCGTGGCCCTGCGGGTCAGTTCCGCCCGCCTGAACTCGAACTGGCGCCCGCGCCTCGTGCTGATCGCTGCGCTTTCGTCCCTCGAAGCGCCAACCCCGCCGCCCCTCACGGGCCGAATTTCGTCTTGGCGCGCCGCCAGATCTCTTGCGCCAACCGCCGCCTGCCGCCTGTCGCCCTCCTCGCGGGATCCGCGGATCCGGCGAGATCCGGCCTGGACCCGCCGTCCCCGGCCGCCATCTTCGCCAACTCCGACCGCCAGCACCGCAGATCTAGCGAGACCCGCCTCCACATCGTTTTCCATGCAAACCCTAGGTTGACCCCGAAATTTCCCTAAGTCCTGAAATTATTGCATTCTGGTCCCCTGTTCATCGCATCATATCTCCTCATCCGTAGCTCCATTTTGCATGCCATAAACATCAGAGTGTGCTCTTCATTTTGTTCCATTGTGCTATGCTCATTTGAGTCCATATTGATGCCATAAACATCGTTGCAAGAATGCTATATAATGTTGTCTGCTCTCTGTTAACAGGACATGCTCATTTGTCATTTTTGCATCTTTTTGCGTGATTTTCTTTTGAGCATGAAGTCTACATGTGTTATGAGCTACAACATGCCATCTTCTCTTTGGTGCAATCCTCTCTTTATGATATGCCATGTATTGATTGTTTCAAGCTTGCAAAGTAGCCCCCGTAATGTTGCTGACTTCAGAGACTTAGAATTTCACCGTCTTTGTTCTGCTGGTATTTTCATGCCATGTATTCATGTTGCTACAGTGAGATCCATGCCTCTTTTGAGTATGTTCAGTAAGGATGTTTTGGACATATGGTAATGCTGTACCCATCTGTGCTCCCTTTTGCAATTATAGAGTGCTCTAGCATGTCTTAATCTTGCTCTACGTTTGCTATAAAATGTTCCTGGCAGATTGTTTACATGTTATACAATTTGGCCAAGGTTGTTGTTAGTTATCCATGCATGCTATGAACTTGCTATTGTCATGATTGGCTACATGAACAGGTCTTCTTGCTGATTATATGCTTATCTTGTCATGCAATGCCTTTTGGTAAGTGAATCGAGCTCGCAAAGATGCCTTCATAATTCTGTTTATGTCATGCTCTGTTTTTTCTGCTAAGTCTGAATCTGTAATAAAACTTGCTATATTTACATGGGTGCCATCATATGTTGTGTGCCTTTTTGGCTCATGGTTACTAAGGGACTTTTGTTCTATGATTTTAGTAGATGAATGCCATGCCTTTGTTTGCTACGATCTGTTCCTGTAGCATGTTTTTTGATAGCTCTAAACATTGTAACCTGATGTTATTTCTGCCATGTCCTGTGAATTCCACCAAGTCTGTGAACTGTTATTATTTTCAATCTTGCCTTGTCCTTTTGAGCATGTTTTAGTAGTTTTTGGAGATAGATCAGTGTTCATGTTTTGTTATGCTCTACCTGTGCATCATGTCCATGCCATTTTTTTCATGTTGAGATCCTGTAGCATGTTGTTTTGATGCTTGCAATATGCCTAGTTGCTGTTTTGGACAGCTTGTCCTTTAACCTTGTATAGTGTGTATGTGTTGAACCGTTGCTCCGTTTTGAGTGTGCTCTATATGAAACTTGCTTAGTTTTGCATGTAGCTTCATATTACCTTGTTGCATCCATGCTTTGAGGTGTTTTCTTGATGGTTGAATGCATTTTGCATCAACGGCATGTTAATCTTGTTTTGCTCATATCTTCTAGGCCGTAGCTCCGAATCTAATGAACTTTATATGTAACTTGACTAGAATTTCGTGTAGATCATCGTGGTGCATCTTAAGTTGCTGTTTAACAACTTGAACATAAGGTTTATTCAGATCTGGACAAATTTCAAAATTTGCATATGAGGACTTACCGGAATTGTTATATGTTGTTTCCGGCCTCATTTAAACTTGCCTTGTTGTGTTGCTCTTGTATGTATCATTCTCTTGCCATGAGTAGCTTCATGTAGCCTTGTCATGCATCATACTTGGTTGAGCACCATGCCTTGTTATGTGTGGTGTGTTTACCATGTTGTGTGCTTCTTCTCGATAGTTCCCGTTTCGTTGCGATCGTGAGGATTCGTTCGGCTACGCTTGGTTCGTCTTCGTGGATTCATCTTCTTCATGGACTAGTTCTTCTTCCTTGCGGGATTTCAGGCATGATGACCGTCACCTTGGATCTCATTACTATCATTGCCATGCTAGTTGCTTCGTTCTATCGCTATGCCGCGTTACCTACCACTTGCTCCTCAAGCCTCCCAAATTGCCATGAACCTCTAACCTTTGTCACCCTTCCTAGCAAACCGTTGTTTGGCTATGTTACCGCTTTTGCTCAGCCCCTCTTATAGCGTTGCTAGTTGCAGGTGAAGATGAAGATTGCTCCATGTTAGATTATGTTTATGTTTATGTTGGGATATCACAATATCTCTTATATTATTAATGCATCTATATACTTGGTAAAGGGTGGAAGGCTCGGCCTTATGCCTGGTGTTTTGTTACACTCTTGCCGCCCTAGTTTCCGTCATATCGGTATTATGTTCCCGGATTTTGCTTCCCTAACGCGGTTGGTTGATTTATGGGACCCCTCCAAAGAAGGCCCAACATTGGTTTTACATTTGCCTCACTCTAGCCATTTTTCCCTTGAGAGTCGCTCTCGAGGGTCATCTTATTTACCCCGGGCGGTGCTCGTCGTGAGTGCTGGTCCAAACTGTCAGCCGCCGGTGGACACCAGGGGCAACTCTGGGCTCGCCTACCGAAAGTTTGAACAATCCAGTGTGCCCTGAGAACGAGATATGCGCAGCTCCTATCAGGATTTGTCGGCACATCCGGGCGGCTTTGCTGGTCTTGTTTTACCATTGTCGAAATGTCTTGTAATCGGGATTCCAAGACTGATCGGGTCTTCCCGGGAGAAGGAATATCCTTCGTTGATCGCAAGAGCTTATCATGGGCTAAGTTGGGACACCCCTGCAGGGTTTGAACTTTCAAGCCGTGCCCGGTTATGTGGCGGATGGAATTTGTTGATATCCGGTTGTAGTAAATTTAAAGTAAACTCTTCTAAAATACACCAACTGTGCGTAGCAACGTGAGTGTCTCTTTTGGGGTTGATCGAGAGGAGAACACGGTTTCTGGGTTATGTCTGACGTAAGTAGGAGTTCAGGATCACTTCTTGATCATTAATAGTTGACGACCGCTTGCTTTGCCTCTCTTCTCGCTCTTATTTGCGTATGTTAGCCACCATACATGCTTAGTCGGTGCTGCAACCTCACCACTTTACCCCTTCCTTACCCATTAAGCTTTGCTAGTCTTGATACCCATGGTAATGGGATTGCTTTGAGTCCTCGTGGCTCCACAGATTACTACAACACCGATTGCAGGTACAGGTTGTTGCGATGGTCATGACGCGAGAGCGATGTTTGCTTGTTTTGGAGCTCTTCTTACGCTTCCTCGATGGGGATAGGTTCCGAGTCGGCAGCACTGGCTAAAGGTGGTGGATGTCGTTTGAGTTTCTGTTTATGTTTCATCCGTAGTCGGATTTTGATCTTGTATATGATGTATTGATGTATCATTGCGGCATTTGTATGCCTTGTATGTATCCCCATTATCATGTAATGTTGATGTAATGATATCCACCTTGCAAAAGCGTCTTCAAGATGCGCTTCTATCCTTGGTGGGACCTTCGAGTTCCTTTCGGATAGGGTCGCATCTTGGGCGTGACAATCGCGCTCGCCCGCTGGCAAGCCGCCAATCAGCACCTCGCGAGTTGCGAGGCTGAGGAAGAGGCGTTGTGTCGGGCCTTATTTGGGAAGCAACCCGCGCACCAGGGCACTTTCGTGCGCTTAGCACTCCTGTGAGCGCCGTGGCTTTTTAGGAGGAGTATAATTTTTGTTTCGTAGAAGGCGATCTCATTAGTTTTGGGACGCAAATGATAAATTCGAGCGTTCAAGAATTTTAGCATCCTTAATTAAGTATGTAAAAGGGAAAGTTTGGAAACCTTGTGTATAAATGACGCATTTTGCAAGTCACGTGCATATAGCACAAACTTTACTATATACTATCGCACTCTACGTCTCTCTTGATATATGCTTGCAGACGTGCTACTCCCTCCGGCCCGGTGTCAATAAGTCATCTTTGGTTGTGCACCGTGACCAAGACGGAGGGAAAACTTATACACCTAGACGGAGGGAGTACTACTATTACTTATGTTCGTGCAAATGCATGTTTTAACATTACGATGCGGTTTTTGTAAAAGTAGAAAAACAACACTAGTCGAGCTTGTGAAACGATTCAATGCAAAACAAATGCAAAAATGCTCGTTTGATTGTTTACTTTTAGCTTCCTTCTGTGTGGGTATTTCTACGTCAGTACTTTGTATGAGTATCTCACCGGTTGGAAAGGCATGCAAATTCCCAAACCGCTTCCTACACCTCAGTATCGAATTTTTTGCCTAACAAGTTGTGTCGTGCAATTGGAATTCCAACTTGAGTACTACTACTAGTAGGAGTACCGGGGGCGATTCTGTTAGGGCTTCTAGATTAGTAATCCCATAACTACTACCTCCATCCTGGTTTATTGGTCCCCATTGTAACTGTGTCAAATTTTGATCATAAATTTAAGTAATGAAATGTTATTGCATGTCACATGCACTACTCCATCCGTCGAGGTGAGTAAGTCATCTTAGGCTGTGCACCGTGACCAAGGAGGAGGAGAAAACGAGAAACGTTAATGTTTATTTGCTAATTAATAGTATTGCATGCAATGAACTAACCACTGCATGTTGTGTTTGATATCTCAAGTCATTAAAAGCATGCACACTCTTTATCTCTTATTGGTTGATATGTCAAGAAACAACGAGGTAGAAGTTAATGCACCGCGCCTAAGTGTTTTGGGATTATTTGGTTTTCGTAAGATGACTTACACACCTGGACGGAGGGAGTAACATTTTATCAGTTAAATCTCTGGTTAAAATTTAGCACAAATTACGATGGTGAGGAATAAACCAGGACGGAGTAGTAGTTTAGAAGCCCAAATAAATGAGTGAGGCGCCTTATTGTTACTCTCCACTGTGACTAGTCTTGTGGGAAAAGCTGGGGAAGCCGCCAAAAGAATTGCCCTAGGAGTAGTAGCTAGGGATCGAGTGTGCGAGATGAACTGGAGAAAGTAAATGCAGAGAGATGAAATGCAAAAAATACGGAGGGATGTGATGGTTGCTTGTCCGTTTATTTTACCAGGCCACTTATTACTGGGAGTGGTTGGGTTTTGTGATATGATTCTTTGCCGCCAAGGCCACGAGCGGGGTGAGAGGTGAGACTCCCGTGCAGCGCCGCCCACTACACTTGTACTACATCGGTGGTGGTTTATTAGTCCCCCATTGAATTTGACTGAAGATTTAACCGACAAAATGTTAGTGCATGTCAACAAAAACTATATCGTTGGATTCGTATTTGAACATAGTTTTGAATGACATGCATCAGTATTTATCGTACTATATATAATGTTAGTTCAATTTTTGGTCGTACTAATCTATAGTAGTAAGGTGCCCGTGCATTGCACCGAAGAGTGAAATGCATTGATCGGGGAGTTGTTTATTTTGACAAAGGATGTGGGGTCATCTCATGTAATATGCTTGGTATCGATAGGTTTCTTAGGATATTATCTCATCTCTAGAGTTCACAAACATCCGGGTGAAATAGATAAAAGGTATCTTTTGCAAACAAAAGCGTTCAACCTGCTCAACTTCCATCCAAAACTTGTGAAGAAATAACACCTATTGTGCTTTGCAAGAAAATGATCTTTAAGAATTAGTTTTGAGTATCGATTGTTATACATGTTGGCTACAGATGACATGGCACTTTCTTATAGTCAACAGTTGGCTATACGATTAAGTAATATTAACCATGCCCTTATACACCTAGACGGAGGGATTAAATCAGGATGACTTGCAAGAGGCGGAGGAGATGTAAGAAATGGTTCATCGTAAGTCTTTCAAAGAAGATCGTAGTAAAAATTCATACATGGAAGATTCTAGACTAAACCATAAACAGATACACTTTTATTCATGTGCGATACTCCAATAGAGCAAGATCCTGCATGGAAGTCTCCACATGCTTAGACATCGGATTACATTGAGCGAAGACTAATGATCAACATTTAACTTGATAATGCGTATTTTTTTAAGAAGAACAGGAGGCTCCTCCGGTTCCATTATCAAATGAAACCCAAAGTGTCTTACATCAGCTCACCGAGAGGAGCAGTTCAAAGGAAGGACTGCGGCGAAAGCCACTCAAGTTTAACGACAAGCTTACAGAATCAAAAGCGGCAAAGACACGGGCCATTAGCGCCCACACACACTACATGTTTTCTAAGTGCACTTGATAATGCGTATGTCCAGGTGAACTTCCTTGGAGTCCCCGTGCACCACGTCGGTGGGTAAAGGATGCCATGGGTTTTCCAAGTACACATTGGCGGGATAGTCCCACCTCCCCAGAGTCCAAGTCCGTTCGATGAGGCCGGTGTCGCCACCCACGCAACCCGGAGGGGTAGTAACACTGACCACGCACCCGTACATCTGCCTCATGTCAAGAAAGTTAAGGCCAGCAGCGTCGCCCGACACACATTACAGAGAGCGAGGCGGCGTATGGCGATGACCCACAAGTATAGGGGATCTATCGTAGTCCTTCCGATAAGTAAATAAAGGTGTCGAACCCGACGAGGAGCGGAAGGAAATGATAAGCGGTTTTCAGCAAGGTATTCTCTGCAGAAGTCTTGAAATAAGTGGTAACAGATAGTTTTGTCATAAGATAAATTGTAACAAGCAACAAGTAACAAGAGTAAATAAAGTGCAGCAAGGTGGCCCAATCCTTTTTGTAGCAAAGGACAAGCCTGGACAAACTCTTATAATAGTAAAAGCGCTCCCGAGGACACATGGGAATATCGTCAAGCTAGTTTTCATCACATTCATATGATTCGCGTTCGGTACTTTGATAATTTGATATGTGGGTGGACGGTGCTTGGTGCTGTTCTTACTTGAACAAGCATCCCACTTATGATTAACCTCTATTGCAAGCATCCATAACTACAACAAAAGTATTAAGGTAAACCTAACCATAGCATGAAACATATGGATCCAAATCAGCCCTTACGAAGCAACGCATAAACTAGGGTTTAAGCTTACGTCACTCTAGCAACCCATCATCTACTTATTACTTCCCAATGCCTTCCTCTAGGCCCAAATAATGGTGAAGTGTTATGTAGTCGACGTTCACATAACACCACTAGAGGCTAGACAACATACATCTCATCAAAATATCGAGCGAATACCAAATTCACATGACTACTAATAGCAAGACTTCTCCCTTGTCCTCGGGAACAAAAGTAACTACTCACAAAGCATATTCATGTTCATAATGAGAGGGGTAATAATATGCATAAAGGATCTGAACATATGATCTTCCACCAAATAAACCAACTAGCATCAACTACAAGGAGTAATCAACACTACTAGCAACCTACTAGCACCAATCCCGGACTTAGAGACAAGAATTGGATACAAGAGATGAACTAGGGTTTGGAGATGAGATGGTGCTGGTGAAGATGTTGATGGAGATTGCCCTCTCCCGATGAGAGGAGCGTTGGTGATGATGATGACGGTGATTTCCCCCTCCCGGAGGGAAGTGTCCCCGGCAGAACAGTTCCGCCGGAGCCCTAGATTGGTTCCGCCAAGGTTCCGCCTCGTGGCGGCAGAGTCTCGTCCCGAAAGGTTGCCTCTGATTTTTCTTGACGAAAGACTTCATATAGTCATAGATGGGCGTCGGAGAGCCACCCGGGGGCTCACGAGGTAGGGGGGCGCGCCCCCCACCCTCGTGAGCAGGGTGTGGGCCCCCTAGCCTTCATCTTTGGCGACGATTTTTCTTTATTTGTTTTAAGGTATTCCGTGGAGTTTTAGGTCTTTTGGAGTTCTTGAGAATAGGTCTCCCATATTTGCTCCTTTTCCAATTCCCAAATTCTCCGCCAAGATTCTCCATCTTCATGTAAACCTTGTAAAATAAAAGAGAATAGCCATAAGTATTGTGACATAACGTGAAATAATAGCCCATAATGCGATAAATATCAATATAAAAGCATGATACAAAATGGACGTATCAACTCCCCCAAGCTTAGACCTTGCTTGTCCTCAAGCGAAAAGCCAATAACAATAAATAGGTCCTCATGTTTAGAGGTAGAGGCGTCGATAAAAATAAAATACGGACATGAAGGCATCATGATTGTTCTCATAACAGCAACACATATAGATTTTGTTATATGATTACTTATGTTCAAGTGATGATCTTTTCACAATGCAAAAGTATGAATCAGAAACCTTATCGAGCACCAACAAACTATAACCTCAGTCATTGAAGCAATTGGAATTTATCATAACATCGGAAAGAGTCTATGTCAGAGCTTAAAAGCAAGTCCACATACTCAACTATCATTTAGTCCTTCATAATTGCTAACACTCAGGCAATACTTGTGGTTAGGAGTTTTAATCGGACACAGAGAAAGATAGGGGCTCATAGTTTTGCCCCACAACCTTTTACCTCAAGGGTAATGTCAACAATAATAATTCATGCTCCCCTACATCCAATTAGATATATATATATCATGTTCTTTCCAACATGTTGGGCTTGCCAAAGGATAAAATGAAAAGGAAAGTGAAGATCACCGTCACTCTTGCATAAGGTAGAGGATAATAATAAAAGATAGGCCCTTCACGGAGGAAGCAGAGGTTGCCATGCGCTTTTATGGTTGGATGCACAAAATCTAATTGCGAAGAACGTCACTTTATGTTGCCTTGTGATATGAACCTTTATTATGCTGTCCGTCGCTTTTATTACTTCCACATCACAAGATCGTATAAAGCTTATTTCTCCCACACCAATCAATCATACATGTTTAGAGCAATTTTTATTGCTTTGCACCGATGACAACTTACTTGAAGATCTTAATCAATCCATAGGTTGATATGGTGACTCTCATGGCAAAACTGGTTTAAGGGTTTTTGGAAGCACAAGTAGTATCTCTACTTGGTGTTGAGTATTTGGCTAGCATGAGGGGGGAAAGGCAAGCTCAACATGTTAGAGGACCCATGATAACATACTTTATCTCAGATATAAGAAAACATAACTCATCACTTTGTCTTCCTTGTCCAACATCAACTCTTTAGCATGTTATATTTTAATGAGTGCTCCCAATCATAAAAGATGTCAATGATAATATATCTATATGTGAAACCTCTCTTTCCTTATTACTTCCTATTAATTGCAATGATGACCAAAGCTATGTTTGCCAACTCCCAACAACTTTTAATCATCATACTCTTTCTATGTGAAGTCATTACTCTCAATAAGATCAATATGAACTCTTTGTTTCTTTTATTCTTTTTCTTCTTTCTTTTCTTTTATTCACCCAAGATCATGGCAAAATAATCAAGCCCTTGACTCAACACTAATCTTTATTATATAGCTCACGGACTCGATTACATAGAGAGATCATAAAGCAAAACTGAAAACTAGATCATGCCATAAACTTTATTCTACTAAATCAAGATACTACTAATAGGATCGAACTAAGAAAAAGCAGTAAAGATAGGAGATGTGGTTGTGATACGATCAAGGGGCACCTCCCCAAGCTTGGCGATTTGCCAAGGGAGTGCCCATACCCATGTGATTATGTCTCCTTTCTTTGGTGAAGAAGGTGGAGGTGTTGTTGATGATGCGGGCTTGTCGTCCATCTTCCAAGGCATGGGCTCACCATCATAGAAGGATGATCGAGTCTCCGGGATCCTCAAATCTGCAGCCAAACTCATCCTTTTGAATCTATATTCATACTCACAGTTTTGATTTTGCAGATCATAGATTTGGGCTTGGAGGTGCTCGATCTTCTCATGTAGCTTGAAGATGGCCTCCTCGGTGTTCTTGGCATCCGACTCGTAGTTGTTGGTGAACTCCACGAGCATCGTGTGGCTAGCGTTGATTCCATGCTCCACCATCCCCTGGCACTTGAAAACTTGTTGCTCCATTGCTTTGAGCCTCAACTCCATGCTTCCGGTTCCCTTTGGTCCCTCAGCATCGCGGATGTGCAGCAACCCATCATGCATCTCAATGGTTTGAGGGTGTCATGACACCTCCGCTGAGGTAAGGGTTGATCACCTTCTCGAAGAACTTGTCCTTGGAAGCACTTGGGGACATCATGATGATCTAGACCTGTCGAGAAAAATAGCTCGAAACAAGAACAGGAGAGATTTGCGTGATCTGAGAGTCAAAACCTTCGGAGAATATATGATGAATTTTTACCGACCAAAATACGTGTCGTGCAAGAAAATGAGTCCGGAGGGCACAGGGGTGCTCACGAGGTAGGGGCGCCCGAGGGGTAGGGCGCGCCCACCACCCTCGTGGGGCCCTGTGTCCTTCGGACTGCTACTTATTTTTCTATTTTTCTAAATATTCCAAAACGGAGAAATATTGCCTTAAAAATTGTTTTGGAGTCGGTTTACTTACCGTGCCACATACCTACTCCTTTTCGTGAGTGCGAGACGTTAGGAAAGTGTCCCTTTATGTATTCCTCCGGGGTTACGGTTTCAATAATATTGGTTTCAACATTTATGGGATTACGAGATATAATGTTTGATCCTTTGACCGTTTACCACCTTCGGATTTGTGCCTTGAAGTGGTTGATTTTTTATGGAACCTAACGATAGACCTCCTCGATAACGTAGGGACCTTCCCATTTAGAGAGAGTTTTCCTACAAAAAATCTTAAGCGTAGAGTTGTATAGCAATACATAATCACCTACATTAAACTCACGCTTTTGTATCCTTTTGTCATGCCATCTTTTAACTTTATCTTTAAACAACTTAGCATTTTCATAAGCTTGGGTTCTCCATTCATCAAGTGAGCTAATATCAAATAACCTCTTCTCACCGGCAAGTTTGAAATCATAGTTGAGCTCTTTAATAGCCCAATATGCCTTATGTTCTAGTTCGAGAGGTAAGTGACATGCTTTTCCATAAACCATTTTATACGGAGACATACCCATATGATTCTTATATGCAGTTCTATATGCCCATAATGCATCATCAAGTTTCTTGGACCAATTCTTTCTAGACCTATTAACAGTCTTTTGCAAAATTAATTTGAGCTCTCTATTGCTCAATTCTACTTGACCACTAGATTTGCGGGTGATAAGGAGACGCAATTCTATGATTAACGTCATATTTAGCAAGCATTTTTACGGAAAGCACCATGAATAAAGTGTGAACCACCATCGGTCATTAAATATCTAGGGACTCCAAACCTCGGAAAAATAACTTCCTTAAGCATTTTAATAGAAGTGTTATGATCAGCACTACTAGTTGGAATAGCTTCTACCCACTTAGTAACGTAATCAACAGCAACTAAAATATGTGTATATCCATTGGAGGTAGGAAAAGGTCCCATGTAATCAAAGACCCAAACATCAAATGGTTCAATAACAAGTGAATAATTCCTAGGCATTTCTTGACGTCTACTAATATTACCAATTCTTTGACATTCATCGCAAGACAAATCAAACTTACGGGCATCCTTGAAGAGAGTAGGGCAATAAAAACCGGATTGCAATACCTTATGTGGAGTTCTATCTCCAGCGTGGTGTCCTCCATAAGCCTCGGAGTGGCACTTCCGTAGGATCTGTTCCTGTTCATGCTCAGGTACACAACGTCTAATAACACCATCTACTCCTTCTTTATAAAATAAAAAGATGTGGGTCATCCCAAAAGTAATGTCGCAAATCATAGAAAAACTTTTTCTTTTGTTGGTATGTGAAGCTAGGTGGTATAAATTTAGCAACAATATAATTAGCATAATCAGCATACCATGGAGTGCTACGAGAAGTGCTTATGACATTTAATTGTTCATCGGGTAAGCTATCATCAATAGGTAGTGGGTCATCAAGAACATTTTCTAACCTAGATAAGTTATCTGCAATGGGGTTCTCAGCTCCTTTTCTATCAACAATATGCAAATCAAATTCTTGCAGCAAGAGAACCCATCTAATAAGTCTAGGTTTTGCATCTTTCTTTTCCATAAGATATTTAATAGCGGCATGATCGGTGTGAATAGTTACTTTTAGAATCAACAATATAGGGTCTGAATTTATCACAAGCAAATACAACTGCTAAAAGTTCCTTTTCGGTAGTAGCATAATTTCTTTGAGCATTGCCCTAGAGTCTTACTAGCATAATGGATAACATTTAATTTCTTATCAACTCTTTGCCCTAGAACAACACCTACGACATAATCACTAGCATCACATAATTTCAAAGGGTAAATTCCAATCAGGTGGGTGAACAACATGGTTAGAGACTAATGCTTTCTTAAGTATTTCAAATTCTTCTACACAATCATCATCAAAGACAAATGGTACATCTTTTTGTAATAAATTAGTCGAGGTCGAGAAATTTTGAGAAGTCCTTAATGAACCTCCTATAAAATCCGGCATGACCAAGGAAACTTCTTATACCTTTGATGTCCTTGGGATATGGCATCTTTTCAATAGCATCAACCGTGGCTTTATCAACTTCAATACCTCTTTCAGAAACTTTGTGCCCCAAGAAAATACCTTCATTAACCATAAAATGGCACTTTCCCAATTCAAGACAAGATTAGTTTCTTCACATCTCTGCAAAACTCGATCAAGATTGCTCAAGCAATCATCAAAAGAGGAAGCATAGACGGAAAAATCATCCATGAAAACCTCACAATTTTTTTCACACAAATCAGAGAATATAGCCATCATGCATCTTTGAAAGGTAGCAGGTGCGTTACATAAACCAAAAGGCATATGTCTATAAGCAAAAGTACCAAAAGGGCAAGTAAAAGTAGTATTTGATTGATCTTTAGCCGACACAGGTATTTGAGAGAAACCAGAATAACCATCTAGAAAGCAATAATGTGTATGTTTGCATAATCTTTCTAGCATTTGATCAATAAAAGGTAAGGGGTAATGATCTTTCTTAGTAGCTTTATTCAATTTACGGAAATAAATTACCATCCTATAACCTGTGGATAGTTCTTTGCGAGATCAATTCATCTTTATCATTAGGGGCAACATGCAGAATACCTCCCTTCTTAGGGACACAATGGACAGGACTTACCCAGCGACTATCGACAGAACGGGATAAATTATACATGCCTCCGAAGCTTGAGTATTTCTTTTCTTACCACTTCTTTCATTTTGGATTCAAAAGCCGATTGAGGATCACGAACTGGTTTGGCATCTGCTTCCAAATTTATTTTATGTTGACATAGAGTGGGACTAATGCCCATAAGATCATCAAGAGTATATCCAATAGCGACACGGTGCTTCTGTCGTAGTTTTCAATAATCTTTCTTCTTCATGCTCTGAAAGGTTAGCACTAATAATAACATGATATATTTTCTTTTCATCAAGATAAGCATATTTAAGATTATCAGAACTGGTTTAAGCTCAAACAGGATCACCCTTGGGTGGAGGAGGATCCCCTAGGATTTCAACAGGCAAATTATGTTGCGAATAGGTTCTGTTTAAAGAATACTTCATCTATGTCCCTTCTCTCATTCATGAACATATCATTTTCATGGTCTAGCAAATAGTGTTCTAAAGGATCACTAGGAGGTACGGCAATAGAAGCAAGACCAATAATTTCATCCTTACTAGCCAATTCTTCCTCAAGATGTTGTTTACTAAATTTAGAGAAATTAAACTCATGGATCATATCATCCAAGCCTATAGTAACAACATTCTTTTCGCAATCTATCTTAGCATTAACAGTGTTCAAGAAGGGTCTACCAAATATAATGGGACAAAAGCTATCTTGTGGGGAACTAAGAACAAGAAAATCAGCTGGATATTTGGTTTTCTCACACAAAACATCAACATCTCTAACAATTCCCACTGGTGAAATAGTATCTCTATTGGCAAGTTTAATTGTGACATCAATACCTTCTAATTCAGCAGGTGCAATTTCATGGTTAATTTCTCGAGACAAGAGTGCGGTATAACACTAGCACTAGCACCCATATCACATAAGCCATGATAACAATGATCTCCTATTTTGGCGTAAATAACAGCACGCCTACCACAGGTCTATGTTTATCTTTAATGCTAGGTTTAGCAATTCTAGCGAGATTCACCGAGAATTGAATAACATGCCCATCAATATTATCAGACAAAGAGATCTTTAACAATAGCGACATTAGGTTCTACTTTGACTTGCTCGGAGGTGTATAAGTTCTAATATTGCTTTTTACGAACCACGAGTTGATGCTTTAGCATGATCCTTTATTCTAACGAGGAAGGGTGGTTTCTCAACATAAGAAGTAGAACAATAGGATCATTATAAGTGACAGTCTTTTCTTCAACTTTAATAGGTGCAGCTACTTTTACTTCTATGGGAGGATGATATTTAAACCACTTCTCCTTGGGAGATCAACATAAGTAGCAAAAGATTCATGAAAGAAGCTACTATCTCGAGTCAAGTCCATATTTAGTGCTAAACTTACGGAAAATATCGGTATCCATAAAAGATTTAACACAATCAAACTTAGGTGTCATACCTGACTCCTTACTCTTCGTCGAGGTCCCAATCTTCGAGTTGCGTTTAATTCTATCCAATAAATCCCATCTGAATTCAATAGTCTTCATCATAAAGAGCCAGCACAAGAAGTATCGAGCATGGTGCGATTGCTATCAGAAAGCCGAGCATAAAAATTCTGAAGGATTGTCACTCTTGAGAGCTCATGATTGGGGCATGAATATAACATTGATTTAAGCCTCCCCCAAGCTTGAGTGATGCTTTCTCCTTTGCGAGGCCAAAAATTATATATATAATTGCGATCACGATGAACAAGATGCAGAGGGTAATAATTTTGATGAAATTCCAATTTCAATCTTTTATAGTTCCATGATCTCGTATCATCACATAGCCTATACCATGTTAATGCATCTCCCTTCAAAGATAAAGGGAAGACCATCTTCTTAGCAACGTCATCGGGTATACCTGCAAGCTTAAATAATCCACAAACTTCATCCACATATATTAAGTGCTCATCGGGATGCTTTGTTCCATCTCACATAAAAGGATTAGCTAGCAGTTTTTCCATCATACCGAAGGTAATTCAAAAGGAGTTTCATTTTCAATAGGTTCAGTAGGTTGAGGAGCAACTCTTTGCTCTACTGGACGGGGTGAAGATACCCCGAACAAGCCCCTCAGAGAATTACTTTCCATAGTAACAAGTGACAGTAAATTTCAGCACACTAAATAAATTTTTTTCTTACCAAATTCCACCTACCAAAGGCGCTATACTCCCCGGCAACGGCATGCTTAAAAGAGTCTTGATGACCCACAAGTATAGGGGATCTACCGTAGTCCTTTCGATAAGTAAGAGTGTCGAACCTAACGAGGAAGCGAGAAGGAAATGATAAGCGGTTTTCAGCAAGGTATTCTCTGCAAGTCTTGAAATAAGTGGTAGCATGATAGTTTTGTGATAAGATAAAGCTATGTAACGAGCAACAAGTAACAAGAGTAAATAAAGTGCAGCAAGGTGTCCCAATCCTTTTTTGTAGCAAATGACAAGCTGGACAAACTCTTATAATAGGAAAAAGCGCTCCCGAGGACACATGGGAATATCGTCAAGCTAGTTTTCATCACGTTCATATGGTTTACGGCGTTCGGTACTTTGATAATTTGATATGTGGGTGGACCAGTGCTTAGCAGGTGCTGTTCTTACTTGAACAAACATCCACTTATGATTAACCTCTATTGCAAGCATTCGCAACTACAACAAAAGTATTAAGGTAAACCTAACCATAGCATGAAACATATGGATCCAAATCAGCCCCTATACGAGTAACGCATAAACTAGGGTTTAAGCTTACGTCACTCTAGCAACCCATCATCTACTTATTACTTCCAAATGCCTTCCTCTAGGCCCAAATAATGGTGAAGTGTTATGTAGTCGACGTTCACATAACACCACTAGAGGCTAGACAACATACATCCCATCAAAATATCAAATGAATACCAAATTCACATGACTACTAATAGCAAGACTTCTCCCTTGTCCTCAGGAACAAACGTAACTACTCACAAAGCAAATTCATGTTCATAAACAGAGGGTAATAATATGCATAAAGGATCTGAACATATGACCTTCCACCAAATAAACCAACTAGCATCAACTACAAGGAGTAATCAACACTACTAGCAACCTACTAGCACCAATCCAGGACTTAGAGACAAGAATTGGATACAAGAGATGAACTAGGGTTTGAGAGATGAGATGGTGCTTTGGTGAAGATGTTGATGGAGATTGCCCTCTCCCGATGAGAGGAGCGTTGGTGATGATGATGACGATGATTTCCCCCTCCCAGGAGAAAGTATCCCAAACGAACAGCTCTGCGGAGCCCTAGATTAGTTCCGCAAGAGTTCATCTCGATGGCGGCCGTGAGTCTTGTCCTGAAAGGTTGCCTCTTATTTTTTTCTTGACGGAAGACTTCATATAGGAGAAGATGGGCATCGGAGAGCCACCAGGGGGCCCATGAGGTAGGGGGGCGCGCCCTGGGGGGGGGCACCCTCGTGAGTAGGGTGTGGGCCCCCTGGCCTTCATCTTTGTGACGATTTATTTTCTTTTATTTATTTAAGATATTCCGTGGAGTTTCAGGACTTTTGGAGTTGCGCATAATAGGTCTCCCATATTTGCTCCTTTTCCAGCCCAGAATTCCAGCTGCTGGCATTCTCCCTCTTCATGTAAACCTTGTAAAATAAAAGAGAATAGCCACAAGTATTGTGACATAACGTGAAATAACAGCCCATAATGCGATAAATATCGATATAAAAGCATGATGCAAAATGGGCCCGTATCGGAATGTCGCACAGGATGGCCTCGCCTCACTTGGTTTTTGGAAGCCGATCAAGAGGAAAGTGCGCCCGTTCGCCGAGACTGAGCACGTCGTCACTAACCCGCTGATCAATGAACGCCTCATGATCTGCGTGGCGGTTTGATGTTCCTCACCAAGCGATCTATCTATGGGTCATTGCATCTCTACGGCCTCGCCGAACCATTCCGGCCTCGCCGCCCATCGCGGAGTCGCCTACCTGTCCCGCCTTCGCAGGTCTTTGAGACCGGCATGCCACAAAGCCATCGGGCTGGGGTACGCGTCTTACTGTTGTTTCGAAACTGCTCTGAGTTGTCGGCGCTCCTTGGTTTCAATGGGCTTACTCGATCAGCAACCGTTAACGAGCAATGAATAGCTCGACTCATTGCGTCGCCATATGTCACAAATGCTATATACTAATCAAATCGGCTTCTCCTAGCATACTAGTGGTTTTGAGTAACATGGGATGCCACCTATTGAGCCCGTCACAATTTGCAGGCCAAGGAGCTCAGAAATTCACATGGTCGCGAACAGCCGTGGTTACGTCTCGCACTTTGCAGATTGGCTTGGTTGTCACTTCCGCCGCCGAGAACTTCAGAAGCGCAACGGTGAGACAAAAGCAATACGGTCGAGTCTTTTTTACGCTATGGAGAGCTCATGGACAAGGATAATTCAGCGGCCATGCACTAGGTGTGACGGGTCAAAGATTCGAGTTAAAATTAAACTCGATGCTACCTTTCTACCGGAATCTCACGAGGAGGGGCCATATGGAATTGAAGAGCGAGTCACATGGCGATCATCCGAGAACCGGAGATTGGGGCTCGAACCTCTCACATTGCTATACCAAATGGCCATTGCTACCCACATGGAGATCAGAGTTGCTCAAAACCGTCCATCTATAACTCGAGATAGAGCAGTTCACTAGTACTCCATAATACTACAAGCAAAGATACCGCCTCCTAACACTTTTTGCAGTCTAAATGGCCTTTGCTTCATGTGGATCTCCCTGCATGTGCCTCCTCTATGTCTCTCATCTCTACTACTCTTGCTGCATGTCTTACATTAACACATGCATGCATACTTTATCTTCTGCTCTCTCCTTTAATTCCATCACTTCTTCATTTGTCATCACCAATTTAGATGGTTTTATATCTTTTAAAAACCATAGGATTACGAGAAACTTTTTACATATTTGATGATGGCGTGCCCTTTAGCAATGCATCATGCATGCTTGCTATTTTTTTTGAATAAGTGAAGAACGGTCTTTACGAGATAGTGGGCGTGAATTTATTAGAAATATTAAAGTTTGTAACTATTTTAGATTACGGAACCAAAGAACTTTGTTAACACGTTATGCAGTACTCTCTACTCTAAAAATCGGAAGAACTTTATATACAATATGATTTTAGTTCATGATAGGTTAAAAAAGGAATCTCGAGAATCAATTGTATGCCAAATCTTAATCAAGCATCCACATAGGTTAGGCACACAATCAAAAGAATTGTAGTCTAGTATTACCGCCTCCGTCATCAATGCAGCACTTGTGACAAATATCTCCATAAAGGTTGTACCACCATGTATTGCATGGTGACCCAAGCCTCATCGATTGGACACCACGCTATGAGCGCAGCCATTCGAGGTTGCGCCAAGATAGGTTAGAAAAATCATGTCCGGGCTACTCCACGTGAAACCCCGGCGACCACTAGCAGTTGCACGAATCGAGATTGATTGTCTGGGAATTGCACCTTATGGGAGCGAAAAAAAGTGATGATGCGGTGAAGGAAAACTGGTACCAGCGGACTAGTCCTCCATGTGACAGATATAATTCAGCGAAAGCTGTACCGTGGCTGGTTGAATGGTATTGATCCTCGGTGATATTTTCACCAATAAAATTGTTCATGCGGATTAATTTTATGAAGAATTTTTGTACTTTTAATTTGTATGTTTGGCAGGTTAATCTATAAGCGTGAGGCCCCCTTCACCGATCCGCCGCGGTGTACCGGTGGGCCTTGCGATGCCTTCGGTCTGATGATACCGTGGCCGTAGTGTCCGTAATAACGAGCGGCCCGATAACGAATTCGATGCAAAACTTTGACGGCAAGTCTACATCAAACTCACTTGGAATCGCGCGATTGGCTAACATGTCAAGATTTTGCGTTTACGCGCCAGCGGCGGCCTTCTGCGCCGCCTTACAATGCCATGGATGATTTGCTCCGCCCTACCGCCGTCGGCGCTCAAACATTCTGATGCTTGGCCTACGATTAAGCAGACAACACATTCGCATACCACACAGGCTCACCCGGTATGCGGTCTGGCGCTCGCCGACTCCTCATCATGCGCTCCCGGCCCGACTGGCCGTG